>OU898283.1:105284349-107684349 GCA_918026665.1 Diabrotica balteata | reverse complement strand
ATAATAATAGTAAAATAATATTATATTCAAAGTTAACCGTATATTATTCAGATAACGTGGTACAACCATGTGTTTATATTAATATATATCACAACACGTAGTTTTTTTTAATATTCAGATGAATTTTACTTACCATTAATTATTTGTAACAATTATTAAATAAAACAAAACACTAAATATTTCAATACAACAAACCGGTTGTATAGTCGCAGGAAAATGAGTTGTAACTTAAACGGCCTACTGCTTTCGACGTGCGCTCGACTTTTTTTAGAGCGCGGCTTGAGTGCAATCGGCAATCACCACTCCTTCCATTTGAGTCGGAAGGCAAAGTACTCTTGGTTTACAACACTCCTGTTTAATCAATTTTCAATTATTTTGTTTGCTAAATATTTTGTTAAAAACTTTAACTTTTCTTCTAAAAGATTGGTTAATTTCAGCCCTTAATGTTGTTAATTGACGTAACAGTGATTTAAAAAAAAGGACTAACTCGGCTCCTAATGGTCGCAGGACCTTTTTCTTTTTTTTTTAAGTTGTGTTTTTTAACCAACCTTCCGAATATTTTATTGCCATTTAATTTAAACTAAATAGTACGGAGTTGAAATCGTAGGCTTCCACGGCCAGAGTCAGAATTATAGTTTATTCGTCTTCCGGGTTTGGACCGTGTCATTTGTGAATGACCCAAAAGTGGGTTCATCTCGACGTTTCGCTACAATTATATGTAGCTTCTTCAGGAGAACAAAGAAAAGGAAAAAAGAAAACAAAAGAACAGGAAGATGGGTAGTTAGCAACGGTAACTCAGTTACTCAACGCAACCAGAGGCGAATACTAACTACCAAGATGGGCATTTGGTCACAGTAACTCAACTACTCAACGCAGCCAGATGTGAAAACCAAATGCCAGGATAGGGATTCACGTCCAACAGCTCAGAACACTAACGCGTCGAGAGGCGAGGAGTGAATCCGACGATTACTCCGCTACCGCTCTATTTATAGTCGCGGTGCCTGTCGTGTCGTGTCCCGACACGACAGGCACCGCGACTATAAATAGAGCGGTAGCGGAGTAATCGTCGGATTCACTCCTCGCCTCTCGACGCGTTAGTGTTCTGAGCTGTTGGACGTGAATCCCTATCCTGGCATTTGGTTTTCACATCTGGCTGCGTTGAGTAGTTGAGTTACTGTGACCAAATGCCCATCTTGGTAGTTAGTATTCGCCTCTGGTTGCGTTGAGTAACTGAGTTACCGTTGCTAACTACCCATCTTCCTGTTCTTTTGTTTTCTTTTTTCCTTTTCTTTGTTCTCCTGAAGAAGCTACATATAATTGTAGCGAAACGTCGAGATGAACCCACTTTTGGGTCATTCACAAATGACACGGTCCAAACCCGGAAGACGAATAAACTATAATTTAGTACGGAGTTATTGTAAATGTTTATAAGCTTAAAAAGTGCTATTTATTGTTAAATCATTTTGTGTACATAAACGTAATTTTTTTTAACTTTTTTTTCCATAGGATATTAATATATGTCTCAACAAAGAAAATAAGCCCCGGATTATTAAGATCCATTCAGTCAAATTATCTGGACCGGCCTTAGAAATTTGTGCATTTTTCAAAAAATCTTATAAACAAATTAAATTGTACAAAAACTATTCGACGGATCTAGCCTATCTTTCGCACACACTTCGAACACGATAAGGACTTTAAGTTCAGATACATTTAAATAAATTTTATTGATTAATAAAAGAGTAATTAACAATAATCAAAAACAGTGGTTTTGCTTGGTTATTATGCAATAACTTTTTTGTTTATTAACCGATTTTAATTTAGTATATCTCATTTTGTGTATTTTTTTTTCTCAACAACTTGTCTGTGGACGCCAAATCTCTAAATAGACAAGTTTATAAGTTATGAGCAAAATAATGATATTGACGTTTTAATTGTTTATTTAAAAATATTTCCACTAAAAAATTCATGAATCTCTAGATGAGAGTCTTTTTGTAATATCTCATACTACTTATTTCAACTGTCAAACCCGTCTATACACTTGTGATGAGTAAAAACCTAACTTGATTGGCCTATACGCCGCGTTCGAACTACAAGCCAAGGCGTATTAGACGAATGTTTTAAGTATTTTTCACCGCGGCTGATGTCATTGGTAGGCCGCTAGAGGCACTATCCCGTTTTACCCAAGTATCCCATTTTACCTCACCTTCCCCTATCCTGAATTGTATGTCAAAATGTAGATCGGGTAAATCTGGAAACCTCAAAACAAGTGTAAATTTAAACAAAAACTAGAGGTAGCAATAATAAATTATTTAAGGGTATCCTTCTTCTTCTTCTTAAGGTGCCGTGCATTTCTGCGTAGGCGTCCACCGTACATCGTCTTGTCAGGTGAGATGTTAAATATTCTGGTTTAAATAATTCTGTTTTTAGCAGCATTGCGAAGCATTTCATAGCTGTGGATTCCTGTCCATTGTCGAATATTGCGCAGCCATGACATTTTTTTACGTCCGAGAATTTTCCTACCCTCTATTTTCCCTTCAAGTATCAGTTGCTGAAAAGTGTATCGTTCTCCTCGTATAATGTGCCCCAAGTATGCAGTCTTCTTACTTTTTACATAATTAAAAAGTTCCCTATCCTGTGTAAGCCCGCTCTTTTGAGTACTTCCTCATTTCTGACCCTGTCCGTCCATGATATTCTGAGCATTCGACGCAGGCACCACATTTCAAACACTTCGAGTTTGTTAATGGAACTGGCCTTTAACGTCCATGCTTCCATTCCGTACAGGAGAACAGGCCACACGTAACACTTAAGCATCTTGTATCGTAGGTTGAAGTCCAATTTGCGATCAGTCAGAAACTTACGAAGCCTCAAAAAAGCATTTCTGGCTTGTTCAACTCTGCTCTTTATTTCATTCTCGGGGTCCCAACCCTCATTCAGCAAACATCCCAAGTATTTGAATTGCTTGACTTGTTCGATTTCTTCTCCAGAGACATATATCTTTGCGTTGGGGTAATCATTTCTACTTATAATCATTGATTTTGTCTTCTTGATATTTATTTTCAAACCCCGAGCTTCACTTGCAAGAGTTAGATCATTTAAAAGGCATTGAAGATCTTCGATGTTATCTGCCACTATGGCTGTATCATCGGCATACCTGATGTTATTAATAAATATGCCGTTAACTTTAATACCCTTATTAGAGTCTTCCACTGCTTCTGCGAAGGCTTTTTCTACGTATAAATTGAACAGCATTGGGGACAGTATACAACCTTGCCTTACTCCTTTTTTAATGGAGAAATCTTCTGTTTCGTTGAAATTTTGAAGACGTACTGTTGCTGTCTGATTCCAATACAGATTGGCGATGATTCTTATATCCTTTGCATCCAATCCCAACTCCTGTAGGTATTTTATCATCAATTCATGTTTTACATTATCGAATGCTTTCTCGTAATCGATGAAACAGATAAAAACATCGTTTCTTTGATCTAAACAATTCTGTATCAATGTTTGCATACTAAAGATCGCTTCTCTCGTGCCAAGTCCATTTTTGAAACCAAACTGACTCCATCCACTGACCTCTTCACATTTCTTAAACAATCTAGTGTGAAGTTTTCTCAGGAAAAGTTTTAAAAAGTGACTCATTAGGCTTATTAGTCGGTGGTCCTTGCAGAAGTACGCACGTGGTGTTTTTGGTAGGACAATAAATGTAGATCGAAGCCAATCTTTTGGAATCTGGCCCGTATCGTAGATGTCGTTAAAGAGCTTGACAATAATGTCTAGGTTTTCTTCATTAAGTAACTTGATTGTTTCTGCGTACATATCATCTGGTCCTGGGGTTTTGTTACTTTTTAATAGTTTGATAGCGTGTACAATTTCAGCTTTCAAAATACTTGGGCCATACAAATGGTCTCCCAGTTGTGGTGGTTTTTGTGTTCTGTCATCATTGAACAAATTGGCTGTGTACATTTTCCAAGTATTAAGTATATCGCTAGGGTCCGTTATTAATTTATTTTGGTCATTATGTATACCAGTGACTTGTTTTTTCTTGAAGACACCAGCAATTTCCTTAATTTTCTTGTGAAGATTGAAACTGTCGCCAAGTTTATATAGGCTTTCAGCCTCGGCGCAAAGTGTAGTCATCCAGATCTCCTTCGCCGCTATAATTTCTTTACGAATTTGACTGTGTATATTTCGGTACCCTACTTCGTCCTGCCTGATCTTACACTGCCTGCGTTGTTCCGTCATCTCTAATATTTCTTCTGTCATCCACTCATTCTTGGTAGTTGTTTTACTCTCGAGTAGAAAAGTGTTGTTCAACTCATCAAATGATTCTTTTATGGTGGTCCATGACTTTTCAACATCATTCTCAGTTGCCATATTAGAGAACCTATTGTTTATTTCCTCTGTGTACGCTTCATTTGTTTCATTGTTTTTGAGTTTTCTAATGTTTACTGATGCCTTCTGGTGTTTTCTTTTCGAGCCTCAGTTTGATATTTGCTACTAAGGGATTGTGGTCGGATCCTATGTCTGCTCCAGGTAATGCAGATACCTTAGTAATAGCATTCCTGTACCTTCTATTAATTGTCACATAATCTATTTGGTTCCTTATAATGCCCTGCTGTACGTCTAAAGGCGACTTCCATGTGTAAAGCCTCCTGGGTGGTAACTTATACCAAGTATTCGTTATGACTAGATCTTTGTCTTGACAGTACTGTATCAATCTGTCCCCTCTGTCGTTTCTCTGACCAAGACCATATTTTCCAACTACGTGATCTACAGCTCCTTCCCCAACTTTTGCGTTGAAGTCTTCTAATACGATGTTAATTTCGTGATTCTTAGTCACCTTTAAGGCTTCGTCTAGCTGTTGATAAAATCGCTCTAGTTCTTCTTCTGGCTTGTCTTCTGTAGGGGCGTAGACTTGTATAATATTTATGTTAACTTTTCCATGCAACTGAATAAGTATGACTCTTTCGGAGATCGGGACAAAGTTCTTCACGGAGGCGCGCAAATTTTCGCTTATCAGAACTCCCACCCCATGTCTGTGGTGAGGGTCTGTGCTATCACTGCATGAGTAGTAAAGGGTTTTACCAGTAGTATTGATCATGCCTGTGCCTTCCCATCGCAATTCGCTTATGCCGAGAATATCGATGTTAATTCTGTTCATTTCCTGAATTAGATTTTGTAGTTTGCCTGCTGCAAATAGGCTTCTGACATTCCACGTAGCAATTTTGATTGTCTTATCAAGTTGAAACCGGGAGATTCTTCGCACCCCTTGACCATTTAAGGCCTGCCCGGACTAGGGGCCGTTTGTTTTGTTTCTTCCAACATGACAAGAAAAAATCTACGGACGGATGTCCTGAGGAATATAATGCGGTAGTTTCCTACTTGCTTTCCGCATCGCAGTACCGGAGCCCTCTAACTGTTTCAGTCTCACCTACGGTATTCTAGTAAGAAGCCGGTTTAGGATCATTTCCTTTACGCCTAATTCTAGTACTGGTGATCGCTGCTGCCCTTCACCAGGTTGATTCTATACTATCCCTAGAAACAGGGTTGCCACTTCCGTTGAATTCACTGAACCGAATACTATATTCTCCACCTTCATCATCGTTGTGGTCTTCACCCGTATCCCTGGGCAAGGGGGCCGTGTTATACCCCACGGAACTGGGTCCCTATCTGAACTTAGCCATCTACTAGCTCCGGTCTACTGAAGCAAGAGATGCCCACCCCCGCGACATGGACGCTCCAGACAGGAATTACTCATATGAGCGACAGAGAAGGTGGCTCTGTGCCCTATGAGCCGAGTTAAGGGTATCCAGCAGCACATTTTTTTATCTTACCTGTTCTATATTGCTTGTTAATTCTTTCACAATAAATATGTCACCAATAGGTTAAGTATACCTTGAAGTATATACCTGAAACACTAAGTATGTACCTGACACACTTCAGAGAAATTTATTTCTACTAGAGACTGACTCAATAGGGAAGACGACGATCAAGTAACTGTTAAAGGATGCTTTCTTTTGCTCCAAGATTTACTGGAATGAACACGTACTCTTACAGCTTTGGATGAAAGACTGGCGCATGTTCATATTGTAGTAGTCTCTTAGAGATTGACAATTTTTTTTGCGTACTTGTCTACTGTAGTGGTTGGTTTGGAACTGGACAAACTTTCAAATTTATTTTTTTGCTTACATGATGATAATCCCATTGCAGCTTCCATAGTTTTGGCAGCTAAACGGTCGATTTTATTTCAGTCACTCCACCCTAAAGAATTCCTTAGCAGTGTGGTTTAATAAAAGTCAATACGGTAGTCAATCCTATGAACTTGCACTGAGATAAGAGATCTTTTTATTTTAAAAAACTTTGGTGTTAAATTTGTGACTTTACAGCGCAGTAAAAATACAAGGAGCCCAGTAGATGTGTTTTCTTCTTGCGGACATCCTCCACATGAAACACTTGTCTTAAAATTTTCCCACAAAGGTATTTTATCTTATTTTCATCTTCTTGTAATCTTTGTATTTCTACACATTTTTTTGAGAGCCACAATTCCTTCGCTTCTTTGATTTTTTGTTTGATTGTTTTATTTACGCTTTTGTGTTGTTCGGTTTTATTTTTGTATTTTCTCCTTTCCGATATCCATAACTTTATTTCTTGTGTTATCCATTGTTTGTTTGTAGGCGATGTATCGCCTCCAGTTATTATTGTATGAAATTCCTCAGGATTGTCTTTAACTCTCTCAATTTTGCTGTAGCGTTATCTACGCAAAAGAAGTTGCCGTTGTCTTTCTACTTGGACTTCCGTGTGTATTTGTTCTTTGATCTGTCAGCAGAGACCAGCTTCTTTTAGTCTTCTTAGATTGTTTGGTGGCTCTTTTTATTTTCTTTAGTTTGGATTTAATTCTGCTATAACAAAGTTGTGGTCACTTGATATATCTTCGCCTGGGTAAGCTTTAGTCGATACTAGGACCTTATGGAATCTTTGGTTTGTAATGACGTGTTCAATCTGGTTTCTTATCGTTATCTCTAGGGGCTTTCTAGGTGTATACTCTTCAGACTGGTAGTTTGTAAATACCATGTGTTCTTGTTAATGAGTTCGTGTCCCTGCAGAACTGAACTAGTCTCTCTCCTCTCTCATTACATGTTCCTAGTCTATAATCTCACTACTTCTCCATCTCTTCCTTTCCCTACCTTAACATTGAAGATGCCTAAAATAATATTAACTTTCTCTTTTTTGGTTTCTTTCAGTGTTTTGTCTAATTCATCGTAAAAGCTCTTTATCCTATAAACCATTGTAATAAAGACCTACGGTGAAAGTCTCGTTTAAGCTTAAGTATAATTTGACATTCTTTTTTTGTTGCAGATGTTACTATCAAACGACATCAATCTGAGAAATAAAGCAATGATTAACGGCATACCAGCCGTTCAATCCAACGGAATTATCATGAAAATCATGTCAAAGATTGCAAAAGATACCAAGTATCCGCAGATAATGCAAAAGTTGGGTATCTTGTGCTCCACAATCATCTGCGAATGTGTCAAGGAAGCTTACGGTGACGTCTGGCTGCAGATGTCTATGCTAGCTCATCCTCCTTGGTCTTTTATTGAGTGCCTGAAGCGATTCAAGAAATATTGGACGGCAGTATTTAAAGGAAAACTCATGAAACAGTTCATAACGACAGTAGATAGGCTGCTTGAGTTGTTCAATTTTAACAAAGGTGTGCATAGATAATATATCAACAAATCGATAGACTACAGATGTCATTTTGTTTATCGTAAACTTCCTTTAACTTACATAATTTTAGATTAGAACGTTCATTATAATTTTAGAAATTATTGGGTAGAAAAAAGTTAGTTTGTTGCATGTACAATTTTTCTCCATTGCTTCTTATTCTTTGCTTGGTTTCTTGCTTGTTCTTTGCTGATTCATCGTGTCTCTAGGATTGAGGTTACATTATCACACCATGTCTTCATTGGCCTGTCCCTTGGTCTCTTGGTTTGTCTTCTGGCTTCCCATACTTTTTTAACTGGTCTTTCTTGATTCATTCTAACCGTGTGTCCATACCATCTCAGTTAGGCCTCTTTAATTTTCTTAATAATTGGTTGGACCTTAAGATGTTCTCTGACTGCCTCATTTCTAATCCTGTCTAACCTGGTTATACCCATTATTCTTCTAAGAAACTTCATTTCTATGCTCTATACTTTCGATTTTAATTTATCACTAAGCGTCCAACTTTCACTACCAAAAGTTAAAATCGGCATAAACACCGTGTTGTATATGGCCACTTTGGCTTTTTGGGATACTTTTTTCTCGACAAAAAAGTACTTTTAATTGCTTGGTACATTCGAGCAGCACTTTCTTCTCTTATTTCAGTTTCTTCAGTTCCTCTGTTCTCTATTTGTACTCCCAAGTATTTGTAAGTATCGGCTTGTTCAAGTATATTTCTGTTAAGTGTTATCTTCGTTTGTTTTCTATTTTTCCACATATCATTACTTTCGTCTTCTCATTATTGATCCTCAAATTTCGTTTAATTAGTGCAGCGTTCCATACTTGTAAATTTCGATTGAGTGCTTCGTCATTTATCCCAAATATCACTAGATCTCTGGTCCGCTAGCTTTCCCTAACTTAAGGTTCAAAACTGTCTTTTTTACTGTTTCTTCGGATACCTCTACTTCTTCTCCATTTATTACAAAATGTTTTGGAGATTCCTTATCTCTACTTGCCCAATATTCCTCCTTTGTTTGATTTTGTACAAGAGACATGCTTTCTACAGTTATCTTTATAACTTATAGGTCTTATTTTTATTTTATTGTTTTTAGTGCTGTTTGCAGTCTTTTATAATTAGTAAATGTTATAAGTTATCTTATTTTGTTTCTTGATTTTTTAAACTTTTTTGAACAACGGCAATGCGTCATTCAATTTTTTAAGGATCCTTTCCTTATCTGGTTTCAAAACAATATCGGAATTTCTGATAATTGTTTTTAATACAACAAAATGTTTCTAAAACTTACTTTTAGGATACCTTTTGCTATTTTTTTTACTGCATTAATAAATATTCTTATATTATTTTTCTCGCATAGTTTAAGATTTATTTCTCGCCATTTGTTCAAAAAATCGGTATACGAACAAGTGAAAATTTTTCACACATTTACTTGGCACAACGCGCTGTTGCCGAATCCCCTAGTTCAGATATATTTACACAAAATTTTAATGTTATTTTTCAGATTTCTGTGATGATTCGGATACTTACCAGAATTTCGTAAAGTTAAGTCTCGATCTGTGCATATTCCTGAAGGATCTGGATGATTTCCGAGTGTCGGTCAGTAATATTATAAATGAAATAACGAAAATAAAATAGAAGCTCAGAACAAGAGTTCGGTTATGATGTATAAATTATGATAATTAATTGTATTTTTCAAATCTTCTATGTTATTTTTGTACAAGATTTTAATTTAGTTAAGTAAAAATTTTGTCAAGTTTGATTGTTTTATTTATATCAACTCTACCTAAATAATGTAACATTGGCACTATAGCATTTTTCAGATAAAAAAGCTTGCACGTCATTGAAGATTTATGTCTTCAGAACCCCACAGCGTTGCCAAAACATCACAATAGTTAGTAAGTGAGGAATTTTTAAAATGTCAACTATTTGTTAAACTGTTATGTTAACAGTAAATACACTTAGTTTTAAGACTACTGCAACACATTAAAATACATAAGAAACCATTTTAATACAAAATTATATATTATAAATTTTAGACTTACCTCTTTTAGGGCTTTAATAACAAAAAAGGCCCGCCATTATTTCTTGTTCAAAAATATCTATCTTATATGAAAGCTTATCAGCTTTCTACAGACTTTTATTTGTTTTGGCATATCACAATCACAATACACAACAATAATTAGTTTTTAAAGCTATTAATCTAAATTTAAAATGCATTTATAAATACAATTTATTAATACATATTATATTATGATCAAATTGTGTAAGACGTCAAAACATAAACAACATTTTTACTCTAAAAAAGCGGCAACACTTAATACACTTTTACCATCCGCTGAACTGTCAATATTATTTGATATATTTCCGTATCAGTTGCGTACAATTGTCTAATATATTTAATTAAAAATATTCTTTTGTGGAATATTAGACTTCAAGAGTTATTTCATAAAATTTATATTATTAATAATAATAAATGTTTTTGGTTATTTAATCAATATAATTCTAAAATTTCCAATATAATGATGATTATATTTTTCTGATTATTACACCATGTTGACGCCTATGAAAGGTCGAGCAGGTCCGTATGACTTTCGTATTATTAGCTGTGTTAGGAAAATTTGAACTATAAGGTTGATACTTGTATAAATCGTGACGTGCAAGTGTTTTACTTTGAAAAATGGTATACTTAATTAAACACCGAAATGTAGCACCGTCCGTGCAAACTACCGATGCAATTTGGAAATTGCCACATGTTTAGAAAATCTTCAGCTGATTTTTGCCATATTTCTGTTATCGGTTCAGGAAGATAAATAAACTGTAATCTTTTATAGTACTTGCAAGCACTCTTGACCATGTAGCTGCGCGAAGGCGGAGTCAAAATTCACGTAAAGGCAGAAAGATTCTCTTGTAAGTGGAATTATACTAACCAAACTAAAACGTTCTACCTTCGACTGCAACCTCGAAAATGTCGAAATAATTACAGTGTTGGACTGAGTAATAAATAAAAAATTGCACGGTGCATAACCAAAATGGTTTTTATGTGCATTTCGTTTATATTTTCAATGATTTTTGTTTAATTTTTTTTTTTAAATTGGCTTTAATTTGGTATTTTAAACTCAACTTTCGGTATTCAACGTGGAAAACGCCCTATTATTTATTGCAAAATTATTGTTTATAAGTTTATATTTTCAATTTTTTATTTTAAGTTGAGACATATAACTAATATTATGAGATGAATAACTAATACACATTTAATTTATTAATTTATTTTTAAAATTTCTCAACAGTTGTACCTACTTACAAATTATTTACAAATTAACTAATTTTTTATTTATTTATAAATGTATTTAGGACAGTAAATTAAACGATATTCAAAAAAGGGTACAGCGAATAATTTGTTGAATGCTAATGATTGATTTATAATTTGTTTCGAATTCTCCATACGTCATATCTACCAGAAATCAGAGATTACTAGGAATTGCAATGAGGTTAGATAAGAAAAATTAGAAACAATAGAACAATAATTAGGTTCTACCTACCTATACGTGGATTTCCTTTTAGTAATCAGTTGGATTTAGTTATATACCTGAATTCCTTAAAAAGTTGCTGCTGTGGAGATACGTTTCATCAGTGTAGATAACATCATAACCCTCAGCATATTTTTTTAGATATTCGGTTCGTTTGGCTCGAATATCCGCTTTTTTCATGAGTATTTTTTGGTTGTCATTTGTTTTTTGCCATTTAAAACCTAATTTCTTTTCTGAACGACGATAGTTTACCTTGGAAATTAATCTCGTTCTTAACAGCGTTGTAAACAGCTGACATTGTAGGCCTGCTGCCATGAATAATTGCAAAAGTATGCACTGTGTTTCTTATAATTTCTCCCTCATAACCATCGACGTTCATTTTTTTTTCATATGAAAATAATGAGACGCAAACTCACAAATGGAAATAAACAAATAGTCAAACTCAAGGATAGAAATGGCAACATCACATCAAACAGAGAACATTTGTTACAAATTGTGGAATCATTCTATGAGACATTATATAGCAACCAATCGACTCTAGATATAGTCGAATATCAACAGAGGAAGGTTCAAAATCAGGGTTCCGAAGATATTCCAGAAATCTCCTTGTACGAAATTTACAAGGCCCTAAAAAAGATGAAGAATAACAAAGCTCCGGGAAAGGACGGTGTCGTTACGGAAGCGATAAAGATAGGAGGCTCAGTACTGATAGCCAAAATTCAAAAGCTCTTTAATCTATGCCTATGGAATCAAAATATCCCAACAAAGTGGAATAATTCAATAACTGTACTCTTACACAAGAAGGGAGGTATAGCAGACCTGGAAAGATACAGACCAATCAGTCTCCTTAACCATCTTTATAAATTATACACCCGAATAATAACGAATAGATTAGAGACAAAGCTGGATTTTTACCAACCTCGGGAACAAGCTGGTTTCCGCCCTAATTACGGCACAAACGATCACCTGCAGTGCCTAAAAACCCTAATAGAAAAAAACTAATGAATATAACCGTCCCTTGGCATTGATATTTGTAAACTTTAAAAAGGCGTTTGATACAGTGGAACTACCGTCCATCTTAAGAGCACTACAAGATTGCAGGATCGACCACAGATATTGTAATATAATTAAAAATATATATGAAAATGCCACAACAACCATAATTCTATAATCTGCAACTAATAAAATAAAGATAAAAAGGGGAGTCAGGCAAGGAGATACCATGTCACCAAAGCTGTTCATTACCGTTCTTGAGTATGCATTTAAAAGACTAACATGGCAACAGAAAGGAATATCCATCGATGGAGAAAGATTAAACCATCTACGTTTTGCGGACGATATCGTGCTTCTGTCAGATAATCTGGGAGAGATCAAAGACATGCTCCAATAACTGAATGACATACTACAAGAAACTGGGCTGGAGATAAATTTCGAGAAAACCAAAATGATGACCAATATGGTTCCCAGCTAAGAGATACAGATCAATAACAACAAGGTAGAATTAATCGATAAATACACATACTTGGGTCATGAAATTAGAATAACGAGAGACAACCAAACCTGTGAGCTAAATAGACGAATCATGTTGGGATGGGCGGCATATGGACGGATGAGAGACATTTTTAAAACAAATATCCCAATTCACCTGAAAAGGAAGGCATTTAACCAATGCATTTTACCAGTCTTGACCTACGGAGCAGAGACCTTAACTTTAACGAAAGCTACTGCCGAAAAACTGAGGGTAACACGAAGGCGAATGGAGAGATCAATGCTGGGCCTGACCTTGAAAGATCGCGTAAGACATGAGGAGATACGCTGACGAACTGGCGTAGACGATATTATACTGCGAATCAATAAACAAAAGTGGAGGTGGGCTGGACATGTTGCTAGAATGGAAGATGGACGAAGAGATTATTGGAGTGGAGACCAAGAGCCGACAAGCGAAGTCGAGGCAGACCACCCACCCGATGGACCGACGACCTAAGGAGAATAGAAACAAATTGGATTGCAGCAGCTAGAGATAGAGAGAACTGGAGACGTTTGGAGGAGGCCTATATCCAACAAAGGATGTGAAAAATTCGGCTGGATGATGATGATGAACCATCGACGTTGGTTCTACAACCATATTTAAAACCAAAGATTTTGTGTTGTTTTTTTCTTGCTCCTTTTTTAAAAACTATACACATTGTAAACAATATGTCGGCCCTGACTGTAAATATCACGCTATTAATTGTGATGGCACTGTGAAGAAAATGAAAATATAAAAATATTAAAAAAAAACAAAGATTTCAAAAAAATATAAACTCAAATCAACATAAATCGTAACATATGAAGTAGTTAAAAAAAAGATTTTCCAATATCAAATATTAACCGATTAATTGAAACAGACTGCAAGTAATTTTTGTTTTGTACCAGTCTCAAAACAAAAAAGAAATGAAAAAATTTTATTAAAATTTCCTTAATGCGCCCCTATGTATTTTAATTTATGATAAAGTATCTACCTTTTGACTGCTTTTAATAAATTTGAATACGCAACAGGTAAACGGTAGAAAACACACAAACTTATTGAAGGTAACACCTCAAGTCAGAAACACAACTAAAAATTTTCAAGTCGATATTTTCACGTTGCATAGTACAGTGCGTTTCGCATGAAAGTGGAAACTAAACCAAATTTCGTCTACTGCGCCGTGGTCAAGAGTGCTTGCACGGACTATACGTAGAGCCTCACATGCTTCATTTATAATTATAGCAACGGTTGAAAATTTAACACGACAACTTTACCCTATCGAGCTGAAGCTGTTACCTGTTGCTAAAAACCTAAAACAGTATATTTTTTAGGTGAGGAACTGAAGAGAAGGTGGAGAATTTTACGTGATACTTATGTGCGATATTTAAGAGTAGTCAAAACAAAAACTGGACAAGCTAGACAAAATAAAACATGGCAAGGGACTGAAAGTATGAAAATGTACCAACCTTTCTTGCTTTTTGCTAAAACCTCTTCAAATGTACCGGAAGTTGCTGAGAAATCTGATGGTGTAGATCTTTCTGGTAACGAAGAGAGTAAAGTTGGTGATCTATCTGAAGTACCGTTACCTACAAAAAATAAAGAGTCTGCTACTTGTGCTGATGTCACCACCCCGATTGTAGAACCAGAACCAAAAAAAAGAAAAGTGGGAAATGTACACAATATAAAACCTACAACTTCAGTTGACTCTATTATTACTTATTTTGAAAGCAGAACAAAAAATAGCAAAATAATCAACAGATTTATTGTTTCTATCATATGTAGGCTTGATAAAACAATTTTATGGAAAATGTCAGGCTGAAACTAAACTACAAATTGCCCAAATAATTGCACAGCAAGAGGTAATGTACTATAAAGAGCAGCAGCAGATAATTCAACTACACCAGAGTTCTCAACCATCAACTTCCAATAGTTGCACCTCTAATTCGAACTTCTATGAAAGTCCACTTATTTCGCCAGACCAAGGAACTATTCCACTTGATCATAATCCAAGTAGCTAATTGCGGATAATCATTTCCGGCTTCAGCAGCCATCTTTTTACGAGTGTATACTCCTATATAATGTTGATATATAAAAGAATATAAAAATAAAAATACAATGAGTGATGATTTATTGACCTCAAAGTAGTGGCTAGTCAGCCAGAAAAGTTTACATTTTTATTAAAAATTTGTGCAAATTTTACTTCTTAATGTTTATAAACAATGGAGATATGATTTTTTTAAAAATGGTCCCTAACTTCGTTCCTATTGGTAAAATGAGGTATTTTTGTAATGTGAGTTTTTTTACCAGCTATCCAATGTACGTATAAGTCTGTAGCTTGAAAAATATATGAGTTATTACAATTGTTATTAAGAGAGGAGTGAGACAAGTAGATGTAATATCGCCAAAGCTTTTCAACCTAGCCGTAGAAGACGTCTTCAAAACTACAAATTGGTCAACCTATGGCATTAACGTTAATGGCAACAAGTTAAACCACCTCAGATTTGCTGACGACATAGTGTTTATAGCGAGCACATTCGAGGAACTGCAAATTATGATAGGGGAACTAGCAGGCAGCTCCCAATACGTCGGCCTAAAAATGAATATGAAAAAAAAAACAAAAATAATGACAAACACAGATGACCTTAGACGTATAACTATAAATGGCAATGAGATAGAACAACTCCAGGAATATATCTACCTAGGCCAAATCCTGAAAATTGACAAAGAGAACCAAAGTGCGGAAATTACTAGAAGAGCAAGACTAGCATGAGCAGGATTTGGAAAAATTAGTTGAATACTTAAGAACCGCAAAATACCCCAATACTTGAGAAGCAAAGTATTCAATCAATGCATCCTTCCTATCATGACATATGGATGTCAAACCTGGACCCTAAACAAGGCAAACATTAATAAACTAGCCACAACAGAAAGAACAATGGAAAGAGCAATGTTAGATATACGACTGTTAGATAAAAAGAGGAACGACTGGGTAAGATCAAAAACAAAAGTCGAGGACATAAAAACTAAAATTGCCAAACTTAAAGGGAGCTTCGCGGGCCACACTGCTAGACAAAAAGACCAACGTTGGAATACCAGAGATGAGATGGGTTAAAAGAATAGCCGGAACAAATTGGAAATATGTTGCTTAGGGTAGTGACCGATGGAAGGAGTTGGGAGAGGCCTATATCCAAACATGGACGATAGAAGGCTAAGAAGAAAAAGAAGAATAAATAAAAAAACATACCCCTTTTTTAAACGTTTATTTTGTAAATAATTTCAATGAAAACGCAATATGCATTTAATTTTTGAGATAGTTAAGGTCTTAAAGAATCCTATGAAATTTTTGAAATGTATCTATCGACGTTTTCATAGTTCTTGGCGTGTGCGTGTAAAAACACTTGCAATAAGTTGTTTCATCTGTCTTTCCTTGTCTAAGCTCGATTCGTTTACCTCCTCCAGTGGCAGCTATCTGTATTCGTAAAGAGGCCGAACTTATCACCGACACCGTATCGGCCAAACGCATCGGTGTTATTGCTACAATACTGGGAGACGTGAGTGATCTCTTCATTCCCTTCTCATCGCACTTTTACGCAAATAGTAGCTTATTTCAGGCACACGCCAAGAACGATGAATCCGAGTATAGCATCTTTAATAGAGCAATAGTTTCAGGGATAAATAAATTAAATAATTTTTAAACTATATTTGACCGATCGGTGGGAAATTTCACACAAATTTAAAAGACGGTAATTCCTCGATGTTTAAATATATTAATAACATTTCATTTTGTTAATAAAAAATTAATCAAATTTATAAATTAGTCTGGCTTTGACGGTCCAAGTATATAGACGTATTCAGAGCTCCGCTATCTAATCAGTGGTAATTAAGTAGTAATTAAGATATCATTAGTCGTGAGTGATATCAATGGCCATGGCTGTAAGCTATCGCGATAAATTCAAGTTAACTTAGGTAAGCGAAATATTTAAATATTTATAATGTTTCCTATTCATACCGAAATGGACGCACTACTAGTCCAACAAAATAATGCGATGTTCGCAGAAAATACACAACGTTCACAAAATGAGCAGTCTCTTTATAATGCATGGTGTCAGTCGGAAGAAAATGTTAAGAGACTTAATATGGATAATCAACGGTTAAGTCAAATAATCGCCGATATGGAAAAGAGATTAGCACAGCTGGAAAAAGCCGAACAACATACAGGGTTAACCGCAAGTGCTGATGAATCACAAAAGAAATTAAAAACAGATAAACTTGAATACTGTACCGATGAAGAAGATTTAGCGTATGAAACGGGCTGGATAAGAACCGAAAACAGGAAAACTAACAAAAAACGTAAAATGGATACCTCATTATCTCCTCCCTCTCCGCAAAAATCAAGTGCAGAAACACAAATAGAAAAACCATTCAAAAAACCAAAACCACCACCTCCGGTTGTAGTAGAAGGTTTTCAAAGTGCTGTTGACCTGAGCAAGCTTCTAACTGAGGCTGGTATTACCTTCACTATGAAAATCATAAACAGTGAAGTTATAAAAATTAATACAGCCAATAGCGATCATTACAGAGCTTTAATAGACACATTAAATACGAGTAACCTTTCGTACCACACTTATGAAAATAAGCAAGAGAGACCAATTAGAGTTGTTGTTAAGAAATTACATCACACATGGCCACCAGAGGAAATAGTAAAAGACCTACAAAAACGACAATACAAAGCCATTAAAGCTGACAAGAAATTCAAATTGAAAACTAAAAAACCACTAGATATGTTCATCCTAACATTTAGACAAGATGAAGATATAAATAGAATTTACGGCATAACAGACATACTTAGTACGAGAGTTGAAATCGAGCCATTAAGGAGTTCCAGATTAGTCCCACAATGTAAAAGATGCCAGGCTTACGGACACACGTGGAAATACTGAAAAAGGAGCCAAGATGTGTAAAATGTATTGGTAAACACCTTACTAAAGATTGCCAAAAACCACCAGAAGATAAACCAAAATGTGTTCATTGTGGAGAAAATCATCCTGCAAACTACCGCGGATGTTATGTAGCTAAAAAATTACAAACAATAAGGAACGAGAGAACAAACAAAAACAATGTTATAAAAGCACCTCATAGAGTTATTGAAAGCAAAAAACTAAAAACGGCAGAGGTCAGTGAAAATAGAAGTTACAGCGATGTAACAAAGAATGCAAGGAGACATGCATCATCGCAACAAGAAAAAGAAACTAATATTACATTAAAAATGATATTGGAATAGCTCACCAAGATTGACGACAAAATAACTCAAATCGATATCAGAGTTACCCGACTAGAGCATAGCGCTAAAGGAGCTATTCCTAAAATCAGAAATGGCTACTAAAGACTTCCGAATAATGGCGTGGAACGCAAATGGACTGTTACAACATCAGATCGAGTTGCAAGCAGTACTAGATATTGAGAAAATTGATCTGTGTCTCGTTTCTGAAACACACTTCACTAAACAGTCATATGTTAAATTTAGGGGGTATAGAGTATATTCTACTGTACACCCAGATAATGCAGCTAAAGGAGAAAGCGCTATTATAATTAAAGATAACATCTTGCATCATGAGGAATTAAAATATGCAACTGAGCACATACAAGCTACAACAGTCTGTGTGAAGATGAAAACACATACCTTAAATATAAGTTCAATATATTGTCCTCCTAGACACTCCATTAAAAGAGAGCAATATAAAGAGTTTATGAACACTTTAGGAAAAAGATACATCATCGGTGGGGACTTTAATGCAAAAAATACCCACTGGGGCTCTAGGCTAACTACAACTAAAGGAAAAGAACTATTGTCAGCTGTTAAGGAACAAAAGGGTGAAGTAATCTCTACTGGTAGACCAACATACTGGCCTACCGATAGGAACAAAATTCCAGACCTGATAGATTTCTTTATTTACAAAAATATCTCAGCTAACTATCTGGATATCAATGACGGCTGGGACATGAACTCTGATCACTCACCGATAATTCTAACTATGAGTGATACAGTGATTAAAAAAGAGTTCAATCCAATATTGACTAATAAGAAAACTGACTGGGAGAACTTCAAAATAAACCTTGAACACATAATTAATCTTGCTGTTCCATTAAGAAACACGAGGCAACTTGATGACGAATTAGAAGTTTTTATAAAAAATATCCAACAGTCAGCTTGGGAAAATACTCCCACAATAACTTCTTGAACAAAAGGGAACAATTATCCAAAAGAAATCAGAGAACTCATAGTAGAAAAAAGGAAGTTAAGAAAAAAATGGCAGCAATACAGAGTTCCACGAAACAAAACTAGTCTAAATAATGCTACACAAAAACTAAAAAGGGAGATACAGAATATAAAAAAATCAACAATTAATTATCTTTTAAGTAATTTAACAGCTGACCAGAACATAGATTATTCTTTATGGAAGGCAACAAAAAGATTGAAGAGACCAATTATTCATTCCCCTCCTATCAAGTTGGAAAACGGCAACTGGGCTAGAAGTAACGAACAGAAAGCAGAACGATTTGCAGATCATTTAGAAAGCACGTTCAAACCCAACGACAATGATAGTGAAGAACTGAGATGGGAAGAACCATTCCAAACTGACGAAAGAATAACATTGACATCACTTAGAGAAGTATCAACAGAGATAAAAGAGAATATAAATCCTAAGAAAGCTCCAGGATATGATCTCATAACAGGAGAATTATTAAAAAATCTACCAAGAAAAGCCATAGTTAAGCTGACACACCTAATAAATGCTGCTTTTAGATTGAGATATGTTCCCAGACTCTGGAAAGTAGCCGAAGTAATTATGATCGCCAAACCAGGTAAATCTCCTAATGAAGTGACATCCTATCGACCAATATCCCTCCTTCCGGTGATGTCAAAACTATTTGAAAAACTTCTATTAAAAAGATTAAAACCAATAATAGAAAGAAAAAATCTTATACCAAATCATCAATTTGGTTTCAGAAATCAACATTCCACTATAGATCAAGTTCACAGAATAACGAATATAATAGAAAAAACATTAGAAGAAAATAAAGTCTGCTCTACAATCTTCTTGGATGTAGCACAGGCGTTTGATAAAGTCTGGCATGACGGTTTAAACTATAAACTAAGAACGTTCATGCCTAAACAGTATTCAGAAATCTTGGAATCATACATTGCGAATAGATATTTCAGAGTAAAACAAGAAGAAGTGTACACCGACTTAAGGGAGATCAAAGCTGGCGTGCCACAAGGAAGTGTCTTAGGTCCGGTCCTGTACCTATTGTATACGTGTGACATTCCAGAGCTAGAACAAAATACTATTGCCACCTTCGCGGATGATACAGCCATACTAGCGATAGGAGACACTAGTGAAGAAGCGACTGATAAATTGCAACTATCAGTAAATAAAATACATAACTGGACCAGAAAATGGCGAATAAAATTAAATGAGACTAAATCTGCACACATTAACTTTACAAATAAAAAAATAGAAAATTTCCCAGTTAGAATAAATGATACCCGAATTCCTTATACAACATCAGCAAAATACTTGGGCATCACCCTAGACGCGAAGCTGCGCTGGAAAGTCCATGTCAAAAAGAAAAGAGGGGAGCTTGATATTAGATATAAGAAATTGTATTGGCTGATTGAAAAAAATTCAACATTGTCAATTCATAATAAATTATCCATCTACAAGCAAGTACTGAGGCCAGTATGGGTATATGGGTGCCAACTCTGGGGCTGTACCAAAGCTAGTAATCTACTTATTATCCAGAGATTTCAAAATAAAGTACTGAGAAACATTGTTGATGCTCCTTGGTATATCCGTAACAGCAACCTCCACCAGGACCTGGGTATAAAAACTGTGATCGAAATAATCAAGAGAACAGCAGCAAGTCACGAGCAGAGGCTGCATAGTCATGTGAATGTCGAGGCAATCCAGCTTCTTGACAACACTGAACTAAAGAGAAGACTCATAAGGACAAAACCATTTGAGCTAGTGTAAATGTGTAACAGTTTAGTGTAAAAAGCAGAGTATAGTGCTGTGAAGTTATTGCATGCTAGTTGTAGTGCATTATTTAATAGATAAAATAAGAGTAAGCCATAGGGTAAGCCCTTAGATTTAAGTATTTGCTGTTATTATGTTAGGTCAGAAAATAACTGATAATTGGTCATTTGTGACCAGATAGCAGTATACAAACACCGCGCAGGTGTTAATAAAAAAAAATTATAAATTAGTGCAAAAAAACTGCTTTTTTGCAAATATCTCCGTAAATTATTTATCAATTTTAATTTAAAGAACGGGAAAATAAAGATATTGTTGATATAAAAAAATGATATAAATATTGTTTATGTAAAATATAAGGGAAAAAACTTATAGACAAAAAATCAAATTGTGACCATAAATTATTGTTTAAAAAAACGCAAGATAAAAATACGAGTACTTTTTCATCTATTCGTTATCTAGTAACCCCACATCTTATATACTAAAACGCTAAGCCTTTTTCTTGTCCACCACTTTACTCAAAAACCATATTAGATAATTAAAATATTTTTTTGGAATATTATTAGTATTACATATGAGATTGTCAAGATATACTTTTGGTACAAAAATTCACTTCCGGTTTTGAGATGACCGGATTTAAAACTTAAAATTTACTTTGAGTTTTAGAGCCCACTATGTATATATTGATCGAATGGTTTCGTCGAGACGAATCTAAATATGTACTTCCGGTTGCGATCCGACACCGGAAGTGATCCGAAACGCGCATAAAACGTCAAGATAGAACAAATCCTACACCGGATTCGTGATCAGCATGCAAAGTTAACTGCTAAATGATATCCATGTCGACATTTGATGAACTAAAAATTGCATTCCGGTTTTGAGGTCGACTTCCGGTTTCGTTTTTATTAAAAAGTAAAAAGTAAAAGTTTATATAACTCCCGGTGCCAAGCAAAAGTTTTCAGAAAATGGAGACATTGTAACAAAAAACATTGTTTTCGACGAAATATTTCGTGATATTTAATACACTTTTTACTTACATTATTATTGATGAATGTTATGTATATTATTGCTTATATTGTTTGTAATGATCTCTTAATTTTTCTCGCAAAATAAAAATTTCATTTAAAAACCTCGATGTCGAGTTGGTCCGCTAGTATGTCTTAAAAGCTTCAAATATCTGTGAAATTTTTTTTAACCAGACTGGTCTATAGGCAAAGTGTAATTAACTGTTACCGTTCGGCTAAAAACCTTATTAGATTAAAGCAGGTTTTTTCCAAATACAAAAATCTTTGATTTGTCACAGACAACATTTTACGCACAACAACTGCAGTTATATATTTATAAACACTGAGTTGTTGTTTTTCTTTGTGTACGTTATCAAATCTCAAATCTTTTGAATGAAAATATTTTCGGAATCGGCACCAGGCGTTTATCGAATGAATATATTTTTGAATATTTAAATGAAAGTGAAAAATATGCAAATGAATGTTGATCAGGTTTATTTTATTGCCTTGTTTTATGGTGACTAGCTTCTTAGCAAAATTTTTAGTCTTGATTGGTGTGTGTTTCAATTTGAGAAGTAAGTTAAATTTTTTCGTAATATTTAGAATACAATAGAAATAGAAATATTGTCACTGAAAATTGTACCATTTTATTGACAAAGCTTAAAAAAGCAAAAAAAAATAATAATAACGATAACAATTAAAATTTACTAAAATTATATAAATCGTCAATATCAAAGAATAAAACATAATAAAATAAAATATATAATCCATTGCAAAATTTCACTAAATGGCAAATTTCATAATAAAACCTTACGAACTAGTTTACGCATAAATTTAAGCTGCTGCATATGATACCCAAATATATAATTATAATAATAATAGTACATTGTTTACCGGGTAGGAAAAGCTTAATATTCCTGGACGACTGTGAAGATTGCAAGTCGAGGCGCAAGCCGAGACTTAGCAACTCAGAGTCCAGGAATGTGGCTTTTCCTACGAGGTAAACATACTATTTTTCCGCAAATCGTTTAAAATTCGACAGATATTGATTGATTTAAAAAAAAACGCGATAATTTTATTCCCAAATAAATGGTGCTTTGAAATTCCTAATATAAATACTTGGGTTACTATGGAAACGTATTGAGGTTGAATTGTCAAACTTGACGCTTATAAATTTAACACTAACAACTGTACGGAAATATCATTTCCTTACAGTAAGGAAATGACATTTCCTTACAGTAAGGAAGTCCTGACTTTTTCTTCAAGAAATTTTGACAGGAATGTCAAAATTTCCTGGCGATTTGCGGAAAATGTCTTTATTAACAAACAAATTAATTTTTCTTTACAAGAAAATAGTATATTAGTAGGGCGAGATTCAGTTTGTATACCAATGTGTAAAAGCGTCATACGCTCTTCCACCTAACCCCCCGAAGACAGGATAGATAGACTATAATATATATCTAAATAATGAAATTGTATTTTACAATGAAACATAAAAATATTACATATTAAATTTATAAATTATAAAGTATTTATTTTTTGTAAATTCCTAAATTTTCCAATTACTGTTCAGCTAAAAACTGCTCATAAATTCATCTCTTGAACTTGACACTAGACAGATTTTTAATATCGTAGGAAAAACTGTTTATATTGCAAGCAATTGAATACGAAAATGAACGTCTAAAAAAGCATGGTGTCTGTTTAGGTAAAGTGAGGGTATTTTTGTGTCTAAGATTAGGATTATGAACGTCAGTCCTATAAGTTATTTGATTGTACAGCTATGGTGGAACTCTCTCTAGAATGATTTTATGGTAAAAACATAAAGCATGAAGTTTCCGACGACTTTTCATATTTAGCCACTTGACTACGGTGAAAACATGACTTATCTTTTGAAATTTCCTGATGCCAAAAATCAAACGCAAACAAGAATTTTGCATTATAGTTTATTCGTCTTCCGGGTTTGGACCGTGTCATTTGTGAGTGACCCAAAAGTGGGTTCATCTAGAGATGAACCCACTTTTGGGTCACTCACAAATGACACGGTCCAAACCCGGAAGACGAATAAACTATAATTCTGACTCTGGCCGTGGAAGCCTACGATTTCAAGAATTTTGCAATTTTTGTATTCTCCATGAATCAAACTCAGTGAGACACGCATTGTAAAGCATGTCACAATAATTTAATTTTGATAATACCAGAGCATTACATAATAATGACTTTGTGGCCCTACTAAATAAATAACGGCTTTGATACAGTAATTTTAAAATGACGTAAGCTCTTTGTAATCACATATTTACATGATATGTAAACCTTAAATCTTCGTCGAACCAATTCCCTAGGTTTTTATTTTTTTTGCTAAAAATTAAATTTTCATTTCCCAAGATAATTCGATTGGCATAAGTCTCTAAAAATAGTTTCCTATGGAGATTCCTCCCAAAAATGATACCCTGAGTTTTGATGTATTCAATATTAAACAATGATTTTGAGAAAAAATCTGCAGCTGAAGAAGATCATGATTTATTGTATTTACCGCTTGATCACACTTATTTGGATAAAATGACATATAGAGTTGGGTATGGTCTGCGTAATAATGTTGTGAACAGGAGAAAAACACAGAGTGAAAATTAGATGTGTATATAGAGAATAAAATTGGACCTAATATAGATCCTTGAGGCACACCAGTATTAAGATCTGGAAATGAAGAAATATTTTGATTAAGTTTTATTGCTTGACATCTATTAGAAAGATAGGATTTTATTAGATCAACTGCTCTCGCTTCTAGACCAATATATTTTAAAATAGAGAATAACAAATTATGGTTAATTGTATCAAAAGCTTATATATAAAAATACTTTGTTGCTTGTACCTAAACGTACTGTAATTTCTTAATTATTCGTTAAGAAACTCTTCCACTGAATAATAAGGTCTTTCAGATAGATAGGCTTTTGTCAATTTACGGAACTTAAAGAAAGAAGTTGCAAAGGGAGTTGTATTATTGTTTTGCCGAATATAATATAGATTTCTTTACTAACAGTGGATGGGATCTGTCAATACACATCAAAGCTTGAATTTCTGGTGGAGTAGTGATGACTAGGTCTTGCTGGAAAAACATGTAGGTGTTTACGAATTAAGCAAACAGTTTCTGCAATGCGTTATTCCACTGAGGCCAAAAAGATACCGTATTGCTCTTTTTGTAATTAAAAAATAACATCAGATTGGGCAGCTGTACTAGAACCCCAAAAAGGAAGGCCATATCGAAGTTGAGACTCGAACAAAGAAAAGTATGATATTTTGGAAGATGTTAAATTCATTTCCTTCGAAACAGATCTTATTACATAGCAGGCTGAGGCTAGTTTCTTACTAGAAAGAAGACTTTCAAGATGACTGCTTATAATTAGTTTTTTTTTAAATACCTCCAGAACGCTTTTATCCAGAAAAACGAAAACTACTACAAGTATTTATCCTCTAGAGTTGAATCGATTCCATAAATTGCCAATTTCTAGTACCGGTCATAGGCGTCTGTTTTGGCTAGGTCAACGGTTATTAAAATTTTTAAAAATAATGTGTTAAACTAATACTGCCACAAAATTCATTTGATTTGAACGTACTCAAAAGTTTGGAGGGATTTGGGGCTGCACACCCCCCTTAAAAAATTTCTGTGCGCTTAGATTTTGTTGTTTCTTTTTTATGAAAAATGCTTTCAAAACAAGAAAGTAACGTGCCCATTTTTATTACAAAATGTCAAGTAGTTTAGGAGATAATGCAAAAAAACAATTTTTATTTTGTAACTTCAAAGGGCTGTAACTTTTTTTGTGTACACTTTTGTACTAAGTTAAGTTGAATTGAATCAATTTATTTTTATCCACGGAATGCGTGATTTAATTTATGACATACCTTTTTGAAACACCCTGTAGTATTGATCCGTCCGAAAATTCGTAACGGAGATATCAATTTTTTTCTTAAAAATTCTTTTTTGCACAAAAACAATACAACTTTTTTATTAGTGTTTACTCCAATTTATAAATATCGATAAATATTGCCGTATTGTATGAAAATAACATTTTAATATTAATCATCGATTTTTTTCGCTGTAAAATTTGGGTATTTTTAACTATAAGATAAAATGTAAATGCTTTGGAATAAATTTAACCAGCATGTTTCGAGGCCAAACAAAGCAACAAAATGTTTAAACGATATAAGGTAATTGACCCTATAATTGACACCTTAAGACATAAAACCGTTTAGAACTAGGTTATAATAGTGACCCCAAATTTGACAGCAAAATTTTGATTTTGTTCATAAATTTGACATGAAATTGTACCCAATTTTGACAGTGTCCCAAAAGTTAACAGTGGGTTGTATCTATATTTGACATACATTTACAATTTTCAAAATTAATTGTCAGAAGTCTTAGTACTTACTTACTTAGGGAATATAAAATTGATAATAATAATTGTGTCAGGTGATAAGTATATACACTTTTTTTACTGAAAATAAAATTTTTATTCTCAATAACAACGTACAAATGATATCTACATACTTAGGTATCTACATATTTTAGGTAAGTATAGGTACCTAAGTAGAGAAAAGCCATCTTTTTATGTCACGAAACTACAATATTTTCCGATTTCTGGTATGGAATAAATACCTCTATTATTTATTGGTGTTGGAATATTTATTTTTTCTACAATGTCTTCTGCAGAATACCAAAGTTCGTCTGGCTTTGATGGCCACTTCCAATAATTCAGTCCACTTGCCACCATAGCACTAACAAAAAAACCATTGTAATTTGAAATTTTCTTGACCTTTCCCGGGAATTTTTCACCCTCATAGCGAACTATAACGTAGTCGGTCACATTAATTTCAGATTTTGGAGTAGTTTCCTTCTTTTCGACACCGACTGAATTATCTTCAGTATTTTTTCCATTTAAAAAAATATTCTTCTTCACAAATTCAACTGCACTAGGTCTATAAAGTTTCTTTACTGATCTTTTCTCCTTTTCTTCTTGAAGTTGAAGTTTTTTCTCTTCTTGCTTTCTTTTTCTATCTAGAATTGCATTCTCTTTCTCAGTCTTCTCGTTTTCCTTTTTCAAATAATATTCTTTCCACTGTTCTGAAGAACATACACTTGGAACTTTTTCTTTGACAACTCTTCCTGATTTTTTGTTTGTACTTCCATCTGGCCAAAACAAAATAGATTTAAAAGGGGAGGGTATCAATAGAGCATCCTTATTATTCTTTAAAATCATGTTCTTATTTTCCTTTGCTTCGTCTATCTCTTCTTTATCGTTATTTTTGACGATTTCTTTCTCTATTGTTTTAACTCCCTTAACTGTTATTTCATCGCTTGCTTGCTCGCTACATTTCTCACTATTATCCAAAGTTATATTTGTCTTTTCTTTTTCTTTCCAATTTGTTTCTCTTACTTTAGTTGTCTCATCACTTAGTTGCTCGCTACATTTAATTTTCCCATCAGCCTCGAAAATCGTTCGTCTTCTCTTTTGTTTCCTACTATTTCTATTATTTTGGTTACATTCTCATTATTCGTTTGCTCCACATATTTGCTACCGTTTTCCAAAACTACATCTTCTCCCTCTATCACACTATCTATACTAACGATAGTCTCATAGTGTGGTGCTTGTTCTTCACCTTTCTTACTAGGATCTAAAATAATAGTATCTTCTTCATCTAATGTTGTTACATTTGCCTCTCCACTTTCCTTGATGACTGCTTCATTTTCTCCGTTATCTAAAATTTCTTGTTCCTCTGTTTCAATATCTACATCTTCCCAATTTATGTCCTCCAACAAAACATCATGTGCAACCTCTATTATTATATCCTTCGAGACCTCTCCTTCAGGGTGCTTGTTTGCTTGTACTTTTTCATTCAGATTCTTCCAAAGAAAAAATAAGTTTGTATCTTCTACTTTTCCATTCCATTTAGCCAATTTCACCTTAGCTCGAAAACTCTCAAGTAGATTTTTGTCTAGAAAAGATTCTATGACCCTTAAAGCACCTATTAAATCATCTTTAACAACTTTATTTGATTTCAAGTGGCATGTATCTTGTACATCTGAGAGAGTTGATGCAATTTCATTTCTCAACACTTTTGAGACATCGACACTATTAACGTCGAATGGATATAATCCACATTTCCTAAACGCATTTTTCAGTATTTTCTCTTGTCCAGAACCAAGAACTTTCTGCAAAACTTTATTAAGCATTGGCGCAAAATCTTCTTTTTTAAGGGTTTGTTTTTTATTTTCTAGTCTCCAAGCATGAACTTCATTTTGCCACCCACTTTTTAATGGATGAAAAACGCCCACATCCATAGGTTGTAAAATGTGAGTGGCGTTAGACAGAAGTCTTATCAGTATGATATTCTTTTCGGAACAAAAGGCACATAAATTGTAGGTTAAGTGGGACTTATGCCCATCAACAAATAGAACAACTGGAAATGGGACGTCATTTTTTAACAACCAGTTGTAAAAATTATTGGAAATGAATTCAAAGAAACTCTCAGCTGTCATCCAGCCAGAGTCCGAGCGTCCTATTGCCCAGTCGGGTTGTGGGCACTTTAATATTATATTCTTAGGGATCCGTTCATAGCTAAGCATTATCATCGGCGGAGCTACTTCACCTGCAGCATTGCCTAAAAAACATGAAAATTTAGTAGAGAAAAGTGTTACCTATTATTTAAGATACTTTACCTGTTATTAGTGTAGTGATACATTCCTTGTCTGGGATTGGTGATTTCAATGTTATTTGCAACAAAATATTCATTGATTTCCTCAAACCACTTTCGGATATTTGTTTCCGAGACAGCAGACCTAGAGCTTGTTAGGTTTTGGGTCATTCGTTGACTTAATTCCGGATGTCGCTGCAAAAATCCTTCAAACCAATGTCTACTAGGTCTACCATTTGTAAAATTATTAGGCCTCTTCAATCTTTTCACAAGCAAGGCAACACTGTCTAATAGTTGGTCTTTTGTTACGGGAAAACCGGTTTTAGCAACATTTATTATCCAATCCTTTAATAGACTTTCTTCGCCTTCAGTTAATACAGTGCTTACTCCACTTTTGCATCTCATAGGAAATTTTCCTGACAC
Organism: Diabrotica balteata; assembly: GCA_918026665.1. NCBI lineage: Eukaryota > Metazoa > Arthropoda > Insecta > Coleoptera > Chrysomelidae > Diabrotica > Diabrotica balteata. The sequence continues at coordinate 107,655,451 of OU898283.1, read as the reverse complement.
TTTGTACATCAAAGTGATACGTGGCACATTAAATTGTTTAGCTGCTGAAGCACAAGACATTCAATTTTTACAGGCTTCTACAGCTCTACTCAGATCCTCCTGAGAATATTTTCTATAAATATTTCCCTTGTTAGGCATCTAAAAATAAGAGTTATCTTAGTTATCCTTACTTATTAACAAAATAATGCTAAATTAATTCAATTTTTCATAAAGCAACTTTCGTGTACCTATTTTTGACACCCCTTGATCTTAAATTTGACTGGGGTGTCAGATTTAGGTTTTTAAAACATTGGTAATGAAATATACCAAAAAAGGATAACTATACGCAATTTCTGTAGTTGGGTGTCCCTAAATTTGACACCTACATGTCAAATTTATATCACTTTACCAGAAGATGTCCTAAAATTTGACACCCTAAAAAATAGCTGACATATTTAGAGCATTTTAGAAATTTTAGAGCATTTTTAATGAAAAATTGATTTTTAGACTCTATAAATGTTATATCAAGCAACAAAACCTTCCTTGCAACAGTAGCAACATTGTAGAACACATTTGAAAAGTAACTTGATTTTCACTCACCTTAATTTATTCACCACATCAAAACACAAGAGACGCTATTGCACCGTGTGCATGAACATTACAACTGTTGTTTTGGCGCGTTTTTTACCAACTGAGTAAGAAAGTCGGGGTGATTGATTTCAGAACAAATGAAAGATGGCGTTACTACCACAAATCTACTGAATTGCGGATCCATTTTCTTAATTTTTAGCTTTATTGATAAAACCTGTCAAATATACGGACAGTGTTAATTATAGGGTCAGTTACCTTAATTTGGAAGAATAAACTCGATAGGTCTTCTAAATGTCTGCAGAAATTGAGAACAGAGATTATGAAAGAAGAATATAAATCTGGATCGCTTAAATTAGATGACAAACTGATTGCGCGTATAAGCAATCCCTCACCTACTGATTAACGAGTTAACACCATAACTAACGATATAATTAGGACATAGAAGGCAATGAGAAAAGATTGTTTAAAATATCACCAATAGATTGACCAGGAGAAAAAAAAAAACATATCAGCGCAAGATCTCTTAGGCCGGAAGCGTACAAAAACCTTGAGAAGAAAACCACCAGATGAGAAAATTGATTTTGAGATGATCCTTGGAATGTCAGAAGCCTGTTCACAGCTGAAAAACCATGAAATGAGATTTAAATGACAAAAAACAATAGTTTTTTGGCCTGAGGAAAGCCAAAAAACTATTGTTTTGATGAACTTGCCTTTTCACTTTTCTTTGCGTCTTGTTTTCTGTTTTTTTTGCTTCTTTTTCTGCAATTTAATTTATATCATCAATTTCTGGCGTTGATTTTAAATATCCTGTCTTACCCCGTTTTCTACCCCTTTTCTGAGTTACTTCAGATGCTCTAGCCAAAGGAGGAGGTCAAATATCTTCGACCGAGATGTTTAGGACTGACGATGACGAATATAGACAGCAAAAATTGCCAATCCTCGAGGACATCTGGATTGAACTTTTTAAATATGCTCTATTAAAGATACTGGCTACTTTAAATTGGAAAACTGTTTTACCTGGATTCTGTCGCAGCCATAATTAAATTTGAAGCCGTAAAATCATAAAAAATCTTAAAAATTTTAGCAGACTTTTTTGGTTGAAAACATATTGACGGAGATTGGCCGAAAATACCAATGAGAACACCTGTCATAATGACCATAATTAACCATTTTTATATCTTGCAAATGTTTTAATTGGTATTCTTAGCCGAATTTTGTTTTCCCATTTTTTTTTCGGTTGACAAAATTCGGGCAAGAATAGGAACTAAAACATCTGCAAAAGTGTGCAAACAATTTTTATCGTTTGCAGAAGCTTTTGTAGTATCACTGTTTTTTTGTAGATATATTTTTAATACGAATATTTGGGTAATTCGAATTTAGATAATTCGAATTTTTTTAACGGTCCTCTGCGATTCGAATTATCCAGGTTTCACATACCGTTTTCTTTTGCAAACTGGAGATCTTCAAAACTTTTATGATTACCATGACCATCGAGTAACAACACAACTTGGTTGGTTTTAGAAGCCTTTAAATACCTTAAAAAATGTTAGTGCAGCCAGAGATAGAAATTTGTCGGAAGTCATCCATCCTTTTTCTGGAGCGAAGGCTACACTTCCAGTAGGTGCAGCGATCATAAGTTCGTCTTTCTTTCTTTGTCGAGGAAAAATCAAAGCAGGAGGAACATAAGTTCCAATTGCATTCACTGCACATATGACCGTAACATGTAGACCGAGCTCTGCACTACTTAAAGCACCAACTTGTTTGCGACCTTTACTAGCATAAATCTTCTGCGATCTCTTTTGCACAGTTGTCAAACCGGACTCGTCCATGTTATAAATGTTTTCCGGTGGAAATTGAAACTCGTCTAATATATGTGCTAATGCTGTAAAATAGGCACATATATTTGGTATATTAAAAGCTTGAGCCCTTGCCAACGAAGTATTTTCTAAAGTTTGTAATAATATTCGGGAATTTTGCTTTAAAAAGCCTCTGACCCATTTCCAGCCTGCCATCTTGGTTTCCTTATTAAAACTGTGGCTAATATTGTTTCTTTTATATACTTCGTATACAAGTTTTCGTAAATCTTTACTGGTCAGGCCAAAAAACGAGCTTCCTCGTTCCTCAGGCTTTCCTCGTTGCTTTTTGAACAAAAGATGGTTCCTAAGCTGTTTCTTAATGTGTTTGACTTGTCATTTGATAAATAAGTCAATAAAAGGATTTCACCAGAGAAAAACTCAGTACCTTCTGCTCGATTATGTATACGATCAAGCTATTATCAAAAATAGCCACCAAAATAACAACTTAAGTAAATATATTAAGAACAACAAGAGACAAAAGAAAAAGCACTTACACAGTGGTATATATAAACTTACATGCGGTAACTGCCCTATAACATATATCGGTCAAACTGGTAGAATCATTAGCAAACATATTACGAAACACAAAAGCGCTTTCAATAATAGAAAAACAGATTCTATGTACGCACTTAATCTTCTAGATGATAATCATTCTTTTATTCAATACTCCATACTCAAAATAATGGCCTTAAACTATCTTTATTGGAATCCATGGAAATTTATAAATTAAAAAATACAGATATAATTGTGAATGACCAACTTGAGACAAAAAGCTCTCCCTTACTCAGATTATTCAGCTATAAACTATAAATGCATAGTAAAAATACGTCATTTAAGAAAGACACTCTGCCAAAACAGCTGTAGTGATAATAAATTATGATAAATTTTGTGGACGTATTTGAAATAAAAGTTTTCAGTGTTTTATTGTTAGAAAAACAATCAAATTTATCATTGATAACGTAAATAACGTAGTTACTACCTGTTTTAGGTCTTAATTTAAACAATGGAGTTCAATTTCAAATTTAACGCCGAGGATATGATTTTAAAGAAACGAACTACCAGAGAAAATATCGATTTAATAAAAGATTGGTTAGAAACGACGAAACCAAAATATGTACCTCTACAAATCCAAGAAGAGTTAATAATATTATTTCTGTTATCTTGTGACAATAACACAGAACGAACGAAGGGGACTATCATCGCTCACTTCAAAATGAAGAAAGAAGCTCCAGAAATATTTGACGGTAGAGATATGTATAGAGATGATATTCAGAAGGCGTTTAAAACCTAGTAAGTACCCGGTTTGTTTTCTACTCTGTAATCAATATTATAATGTGCTTATTCTGTCTGTCTTTCCGCAATGAAAACCCCAGCACCATCTATCCGCAAAAAGTACTACTAATTTTAATAATATATATCATACGTCGTATTTCACTGGTTTATCCTAACCTAAAATGTTTATTTACAAATTACAAAAACTGTCCATAATAAAAAATGTCTGACCAATGGACAAAGATTTGCAATAATAGTATATTACTTTATGAGGCGGAGAAGCATGACTTTTCTTGACGCGCCCGTAATAGAGGGCAAGTCAAGAAAAGTCGCTTCTTTGCCGAATAAAGTATACTATTTTTTCTTCAAACGTAGCAATTTTCAACCATAAATAGTACAATTCATACACTATTTTTACTCGGAATTAACTGTGACAACTATCAAAGTCGTCTAGATGTTAGAAATTAAAATAATTAAGTAGTCGCGTCGGTGGGATTTGCGTCTCCCTGGTTACAGTTGTTTGACAGTTGTTTGCAATTATTAAAGACAGCTTATTGTTGTTGCAACTGCAAGCGCAAATTTAGTGCGAAAATGGAAAACCTAAATGAAATTGAGTCCGCGGCTAATGATGCAGTAGCACGTTTGGGGCCCTCTAAGTCCGGAATAAAGTATCGGTTAGCGTACAAACACTTCCAAGAGCGGTGCGATATAAGAGGAGTACGTCAAGTTACCGAAGACGTTTTACTGGTATATTCTAATATAATGGAAAATGAAAATAAATGGAAATCTTCTACAATGTGGTCACGATACTCTATGATAAAATCCGAGTTAGTTATTAGAAAACATGTGGATATGAGCAAATTTTTAAAGTTACGTGCCTTTCTGAAAAAAACAAGCGAAGAATATACTGCAAAGAAGTCTAAAGTTTGCACTAAAGGCGAGTTTGATAAATTTTTGTTTGAAGTGCCAGATAAGTTGAATTTGGGATTAAAGGTAAAAAAAATTATATTGCAAAGCATGTAGTATACTCTACTAAATTATAAAAATATTTCAGATTGTTTTGTTAATTGGGGTTACCGGCGCCTCTCGATGCGACGAAATGGTAAAAATGAAGACTGTGGACATTGAGGATAAAGAAAATGAAATAATTATCAAAATCCCAGACAGTAAAACACGACAAATTAGATATTTTACGATAATTGGTCAAAACTACATTAAACTGTATAAAAAGTATGCATCACTGCGGCCTGAAAATTTCACAGAAAACCGATTTTTTATCAAGTACCAAAATGGAAAGTGTTACCGAAGCGTCATGGGAATACATTCGATCAACGCAGTAACCCAAAAAGTAGCTAGTTATTTAAATTTAAACGATGCAAGCGCATACATGGGTCACTTTTTACGACGAACTTCAGCAACACTTTTAATTGATGGAGGCGGAAATCTAGAATGCCTCAAACGACATGGGGGCTGGCTATCAAGCACGGTTGCCGAAGGATATATAGAAGATTCAATAAGAAATAAGATCGATAATGCTCAAAAAATTTTAAACCTTCATGATTCGCCAACATCGGGAATGATTGCTGAAAGTTGTTCTCGACCATCAGTATCATCAACAATTACCAATGCGTATCAAGAGCCGGGAACATTTTTGCACGGTATCAATTTTGAAAATGCCTCATTAACTATTTGTACTTTTAATATTACTATAAATAAAAATGATGTTTAATTGTTGTTAATGACATTTGTATTGTTGCTTTGTGACATGTTTCATATTGTTGCCATGACAACATTTTTCCCTCCGCCGTAAAGAAATGGGGAAAAAAACTGCTGCCGGCGGAGACATCAAACTTTGACAGGATCAAGTTAGATAAGTAATATCATCATTATTTGACGTTTGAAGAAAATAGTATATTACTTTATGAGGCGGAGAAGCATGACTTTTCTTGACGCGCCCGTAATAGAGGGCAAGTCAAGAAAAGTCGCTTCTTTGCCGAATAAAGTATACTATTTTTTCTTCAAACGTAGCAATTTTCAACCATAAATAGTACAATTCATACTGCTGCCAGGACATACTAACTCGCAGGATTCCAGGACTCGCCTACGGCTGGTCCTGGAAACTTCCTGCTCATCTCGTAAAATATCCCTTTCGGAACTTGTTACGTAAGTTCACTGTAAAATAAAAATGATTTTTATGCATACATAATATTCTAATATCATCAGGAGTGGTAAACTCGAGACTATAGCTTATTTGTAGTATACCGTTGTTCGTTATGTAATAGACCAGATCGCAATAAAACATGGACATACAATTTTAAGATTACCTCCATATCACCCAAGATCTTAATCCAATTGAGCTGGTCTGGGCCAGTAACCAAAATCGTATGTTGCATCAAAAAATATTACATTTAATATCGATAATGAGAACTTATGAGAACAATTCTTTGCTCAACCATGCAAAAAAAATGCGAGGAAGAATTTTTGGTTCAACTAGCAACAAAGGAAAATAACATGGAAAAAATCGTCATAACTTTAAGAGACAGTGATTCGGAATGAGATTTTTCTGATAAAGAAGAATGAGATACCGAGGATCTCTTTAATTTTTAATTAATTAATAATAATTAATAATTAATTAATAATTTTAATTTTTAATAAAATAAATAAATGAATGTTATTTAAAATATGATATATATGATATAATAAAAACTAATAAAACAGTTATAATAAAAACGTATCATAATTATCTATTGTTTGGTAAATATTATATTTTAATCAACTCATTATCTTTGTTTTTCTTTTAAGCAGAGCTTTTTATCAAAAATAGTTCTTTTTGGAAAATGTAAGATAAACTTTTCTTCATTTGTATATAATTTTTTGGGACACACTGTATACCATACCTCACCAGAAATCATTCTCTTCTCCTTTTAGTCATTAAATTGTTGTCTAAATTATGTAAAACTCATTTTTTCAGATATCAAACTAAAAATACGCAATATTACTGTAATCATCCACATATTGACAACTTTGTAAAATTTTTAATATCTACCAAGTGATTATCAAGCCGTATAATCCGACAAGCGAGTGCTGGCGGGTGAGCTGCGCAAAAATAGAAAAGGAATTATTCTAAGAGAGATAGGAGAGGTACTTAATCGCGATTATAGGTATATAGTATAGGTACTTAAACGGTTATACACGATGTGAACTCCTAGACGACTGCAATAGAAATGAGCAATCCCTTCCACTTTTCAATTTGTTCTACGCGCAACCCGCCAGCTCTCGCTTGTCGGGTTATACAATGATAGTAATGTTGGGGTAAATTACATCCTTTTCTGGCCGAATACTTTCTCTCTCTGCGCACTAGAAGATCCGCCCGTTTCACGAGATTCTTGTTCATCAAATCATCAGTAATGTATACTACTTCTGCGTTACAGATTCGGCTCTACATAATATGTGGTTTGTAAATTTTTTAAAGAAATTTTTTTAAAAAAATTTCAAATATTTTTGATTACCCTGCTAATTTAAATATTTTTTATGCTTTTCAGTAGAATGATCAGTTTGCCCGGCAGAACCGCTGAAAACTATCAAATTTTATATCTGAGTTTGCGGGACTCAGATTTTAGAAACTTCGATCTGGTACCTATTTTGAAAGCAACCTACATGCTCCTAGATGTTGAACATGACGATAATCCTCCTGCTGGTGCCATTTATCTAGCTGATATGAAAGGGGTAAAAACAAATTCCTGCACAAAATTAACACGTCACTTAAAATAAGTAACTAATAATTTTCAAAAAACTTTTATTAGGAAAATTATAACGAATAAATTACAATTAACAATTGTAATTTACAGTAACGATTAAATTTTAATATTTTCATTGTGGTGTATGTTGATCATACGAGATTTTAATTGTATTCGCTCCGTGTAGCTGAACAAGTAGCGCCCTCTATAGGTTATTAATCATCACCATAAGATTTACATCATTAAAAACATTTCTAAACTAAAATTAAAATCATTTCTGTTTATTACATTGCTTATTTAGATATAAATAACATTATCGTAGTTATGTAGCTATTACAAATAGATATGTTGACAGTTCAAAATTTGGATATTTTTACAAACATATAAGTTAAATTTAGTAAGAAGTGACTGACATAAATGACCACAGTGGAGACGTAGACGATGAGAGAGAGAAAAATAATATACCAATAAAAAAAGAAGTTTCCAAGGCAATAAAAAGGTTAAAAAGCAACAAATGCCCTGGAGAAGATGGTATACCCCCTGAGCTGTTCAAGTATGGAGCAAACGCGCTAAAAAAATACATAATAAAACTTGTTGCATCTATTTGGAGAGAAGGAAAACTCCTAGACGGTTGGAATATAGGTATTATAATACCTATTCACAAGAAAGGGGATCCACTAATATGTGACAACTATCGAGGCATTACCCTCTTAAATACGGCTTACAAAGTACTCGCTTATACTTTATGATCGTTTACTAGTATATGCTGAGGAAAAAAATAGGCGAATACCATTGTGGAGTCCGAAAACAAAGGTCAACAATTGATCAGATTTTCCTTCTCAGACAAACCTTAGAAAACGCATGTAAATATGGAATTGATACCAACCACCTCTTCATAGATTTTAAAAGCGCTTATGACAGTGTAGATAGAAGCGCGCTTTATAATGCCATGGCAGAACTAGATATTCCGTCGCATCTAATAACATTGGTAAATGCAACTCTTTCGAAACTTGAGTGCAAAGTCAAGGTTACAAAACAGAGTGTCAAGGTCTTTTCAAACACAAACTGGATTACACAAGGGAGACAGTTTGTCGTGCCTATTATTTAACATCGCGCTAGAAAGAGCCATGGAGAAATCGGGCATAACAACCAGAGGTACGATCATCAATATAAGTGTACAGATATCGGCCTACGCAGATGACATTGACATAGTAACATGGACAAAAAGAGACCTGATACAGGCATTTGAAACATTAGAAAAAGCCACGAAGACAATGGGACTGCAGGTCAACGTATCCAAAATAAAATACATGAAGGTCACGAACAGCACACAAATAACGGCACCACAAGATCTGGTGACAGAAGTACATACATTCGAAGGGGTCTCGAAGTTTATATATCTTGGAACACAACTAAATAATAGCAACCTAGTAAGCATAGAAATTAAGAGAAGAATATACCTGGCGAACATAACTTACTTTGGACTAAAGCAGTTCTTAACATCACACATAATTAGCAGAAAAATCAAGATACTAATATATGAAACTCTTATTAAACCTGTCCTGACATACGCGTCAGAGACATGGACTATAGTAAAAAGCGATTAAGAACTGTTAGGCTGCCTTGAAAGAAGAATACTTAGGCACATATACGGAGGAGTACAAAAAAGTGGGTTATGGCGCAGGCACTACAATTTTGAATTATATCAATGCAACATCGTCCGGTCTATTAAAATTAATAAACAGTTGGCTAGGACACCTTGAAAGAATGGGCACTGAAGACCCCCAAAGACAGATATTATATCAAGAGCCAGTAGGAACCACGAAGAGAGGCAGGCCAAGATTTAGATTTAAAACTTAAGTCGAAGATGACTTGAGGAATCTAGGGGTCAGAAATTGGAAAGCCAGGGCTAAAGATAGTGGGGAATGGAGACTAATTCTTGAACAGGCCAAGACCCACACAGGGTTGTAGAGCCAAAGATGATATATATATATATATATATATATATATATATATATATATATACATATATATGTACACTGTGGTACCTCGATATACTTCGAGTGTAATTCGTTCCATAACAAAGCAATTTCCCCATTAAAATTAACTGAAATGTCATTAATCCGTTCTAGTCCGCAAAGAAACACGTTAGTTGTTTCTGTTAAGTGTTTTTATATTCTGTAAAAACATAAGAAAAAATGAAGTGCTTACGGAAGCGCATAATTTTTGCTTGATATGCAATATGCTTGGTATACAACTTTTTAAAATTAGAAATCACTTGCTGATCCATGGACTGCAAGATAGGAGTAGTGTTGGCTGGTAGGTAGAGAATCTTTATAAACTTGAACTCTTGGAGTAAATCATCTTTGAGATTTGGTGGGTGTGAAGGGGCATTATCGAGGACAAGAATGATTTGCATGGATAGGTTGTTTTACTGTAGATATTTTTTAACAGAAGGGGCAAACACCAAGTTTATTCACTTCACAAAGAACTTCCTGGTGATCCACGCCTTTGGATTTGCCTTACAAGTTTTTCTTGTAAAATCTTATGTGACTTAAAGGCTCTGGGATTTTCTGAATGCCACACTGGAAGAGGTTTGATTTTACAGTTGCCACTCGCATCGGCACAAAGTAGTAGAGTTAATCTATCTTGTGTATCTTGGTATGTGACCTGGCATTTTCTTCTTATCTGCCGTTGGAAAAAGGTTGGATAGATGGGCCATTGTTATTTCATGGTTTAAGAAGTTTTTCGAGTATTCTGGAGCTTCAAAGTATTCACCAGTTCTGCTTCTGCTAGATGGCCATTCATCACATACGAAAAATCTAAACGTAATTGATTATGCGAGGGAAAATGGGGTAGAAATTCAATGGCTTCCATATATCCCGATGTCTAAATTATTCAGTTGCATTATGGCCGATTCACCATATTTGTTTAGAAATTTCTTAGCGTTAGGGAGAAAATAGTACTTTCTACATATTATTAATAAAAATTCTTCAATACAAGAATGCGTTACTTCTTACTGTAACATCAATTTTTTTGTATGCCACTGGAAAACCAAGAATAACTCATCAAGAATGGTCATCACCATTTCTTGGAATTTAGTGTCTATAATTTCAAAATATACACAGTTACAGCTATTTTATATTTCCTAATAATTTATTTTTACTTTTCAGTTCGGATTTATGCATGTTTTCAAACTAAGGCCAGATCCAATCAGAAAATACATGCATTACCTCGGAGAAGGTGTTCCGGTTCAATTTAAAGGAGTTCATTTTATCAATGGAAACTATTTTTTGGACAAGGCGATGCTTCTTGTAAAGGCATTCCTCAAACCCGAATTGTTTAATTTGGTATGGATAATTTTGGTTTTATATCTCTTCACAAAATGTCGAATTTATATGGTTCTGCGCTCCATATTTGCTGTAAATTATGTTTGGTGAAGGCTTTAGTGATAAGATTGATTAGATTTATCATAATTCAGTCTCGAAAGTCCATTGCTGAACATATGCCTCTTCCTCGAGTTATCATACTCTTGCGCCGCCCTCATCAGAGGCGTAACACAGGCCCCCGCGGCATAAAGCTTGCGGGAGGGCCTCAATATGTCAGGGCCCCCATCGTCTAATATATGTAAAAATGTGTTTTTATTTTATATTATTTTAAGCATGCAGCCGCAACGTTTTTTATGCGGAAATCTTAAAGACATAAACATAAAAACATTAACTAACATAAATCTGTAAGTTTAAATTTAAGAATGCAAATTTTTAAATAGGCATATTCGGAATTTCGACAACTATCATATCATATCTGCTACTACCATAAATATAAACTTAATCCTTTCCGGTGTCCCTACCTTTTAAGATGACGACTATAAACTATAATGCTTTGTACGTGGCTAGGTATTGAAATATTTGAAAAGTTTGATCCAGAATTTTTTGCCGAAGCCAGTAAATTAGTTGTTGCGTACCCGTCAGATATAAGTACCTAATGCGTTTTTGGAGCAACTGCAATTTGTTAGAAAATCAATAAGAACATAATTGGAATCGGCAAACTCTAATTATTATGATAGAATAGAATAGAATAGAAATATGCTTTATTGTCACTGAAAATTATTGAACAATTTTATGGACAAAGCTAAAAAATAAATCAGTCAAATAGTACAAAAAGTATAAAACAAAAACAAATATACCGTAAAACGAGGTCACTTTGTGACAGATTCAGCAGTTTTTGTCAATTTTAAGATGTTTTTGATGGAATGATTATATTCCAAAATTTCCTGAAGAAACTTATAACTTTTAACTTCTAAATTAGATGTATATTACTGGGAAAAATTTACAAAAAATACAGCAATTTACAAAAATATTTGTCACAATTTCGCCCCTCTCATTGGGGCGACTTTGTGACAACGTAAATTCTGCATACAAGTCTAAAGTCGTCGTTTTAACGGGTCGGAATTGTAACAGAAATCGCCTGTAATTATGATCTGAATATTAGATCTGTCACAAAGCCGCCCATACACATGTGAGCATATGTAATTGGTCTGTCATAAAATCACCCCAACAATTGAACCAGAAAGCTTTATTAATAATAAAAACAAACGTTATTATCCACAAATGATACATAAAAGAAGTTAGATAAATTATTTTGAATCAGTAGTTGTAATTATTCACATAAATGTCCATCTCAGGCACTTGAAAAATTGCTCTTCGAGAAATTTGGACGGGTGCATTTATTTTGGCTTGTATTACATCAGCAAATTCGTACATAAGCTGGTCTTCCCGGTCTGGCCACTTCCAAAATCTTCCACATTTCTCCATGGCACTGACATTCACACCTTGCTTTTCCACTCCAGTGACCACTCCTGGAAACTGAGACCCCTCGTACTGGATAATGACGTATTCCCCTATATTTGGCTTATCTACTTCTTCCTTTGCCACAACGGTGGCATCTTTCTCTCCCACAGTGATCGCATTTTCTTCTTCCACACTCGTGGTATCTTCTTCTTCCACAGCGGCGACAACTTTCTCTCCCTCAGTGGTGTCTTCTTCTTCTTCCACAATCGTGGCATATTCTTCTTCCACAGCGGCGGCATCTTTTTCTCCCACAGAGTTGACAACTTTCTTCGACATTTTGTTGGCATCTTTTTTTTTCATAATGGAAGAGGTTTGTTCTAACATTTCGTAATTGGATTCGGATAAATTATTATCGAACTCACAAATAGGCGAATTATCACTTTCCCTGTAAGAAAGGGCATCTGAGTCTTCGCTCGTTTCAGAGTAAGTCTTATGCCGCTGGAGCTTCTTCTTTGTAGAGCTCTTCCCTTGATATCCTTTTGAGGTTGATGGCATTGATTGGAGGTCGTCGATTATAGTATTTTGTTCAGAAGCAGGTTTTATTTTGCGCTTTCGATTTACTTTGTCTGGTTGTGATGAATTGGAACTTAACGGTTTAGCGGCAAGATCAGCAGCACTTATACTCTGTCCAGGAGGTACATTTACTTTCTTACGTCTTTGGACTTGACGTAGTGCAGTTGTGGACTCCCTTTTCCGTTGGAGTTGTTCCAAAAAACTGTCACCTAATGACTTTTTTATATTCTCACTTTGTTGATTCATAATTTGTTCTGGCATACGACTCAACACTTCTGTACGGTTTAGCGGATGAATGCCACATTTTCTAAAACCAGCTGGAAGGATCTCAGTTCCCCTGTCATTCATGGCGACCATCAATTTCTGTAACAAATTTGGAAATTGGTCTTTTGGTATTGTTCCACATCTGCTACCAATCACAGTATCTTTCCATTCATGTAGAATTGCTCTCCACCTACCTTTCATTGGCCGAAAGAAAGCAACGTCTAATGGTTGCAAAAGGTGTGTTGTATTTGGAGGCAATGCTATAAAGGATATATTGTTGTTTTCACACTGTCGTATCACTTCAATATTTAAATGTGAACTCAAATTGTCACCTAGCAGTACTTTTTTGCCTTCTTGTCTTTTAAGTATTGGCAGCATCAGGTTGACAAACCAATCTTCGAAGCATTGGTAATCAAACCAGCCGGATCTGCTTCTGTTGTACCTGGCATTTTCAGGTCCATTCTCCGTCCAAGTTTGCCACAGTTTTTCAGACTTGTATACGACATAAACTGGTGCAACTTTTCCAGCTGCATTTCCAGCTACCATTAATGAAGTGCACGCCTTTGTTGCGTTGCGTATTTGCTCAGGATACTTTGTCCCTCGTCGTATAATAACTTTAGATGCACCAGGATCGTCAGCAAGATTCGTTTCGTCATAGTTCCAGAGATTTGATGGAGGGACATTCTCTAACTCTCTTTCAAGATTATCGAAAAAACTATTTATAGTTTCACGGTCTACTGAAGCTCTTGAAAGGCTTATGTTTCTAGCAACGCGATTAACCAATATATCGTTATGTCTAGACAGAAATGATGTTACCCATTCTTTTCCTGGAAAATTATCTTTGAAACATTTTACATTCTTGCCCCTCTTATCTAGGTATGTCTTTACAATACATCGCAGATCATGGGCTGTCACAGGGAAACCAAAAGTTGATACAGCAATTACGTGTGCAATAATTGACTCTTCTTCTTCCCTCTCTAGAGCTGTTTGTCCACCAGAAGGACGGCTATGTCGGTTATGGAGTTTGAGAAAGAGCGTATTGCGGTGAATTCCATATCTAAAAAGTTTAACAGGTAATTTTTAGGAAAACATTTTTGTTAAGACATATTCATACCTTTCCGCAGCATCCCGTATGCTAAGTGTTTTTGCTCTTATACTGCGAAGAGCTTCTTGCAACGTGGCGTCAGAATAATTTTTGTATTGACGAGTTCCCGGTAGCCTCTGGTATTTTCGGGGCATGACTACTTTCCTAAAAAGTAATAATAAAACGTAAAAAACAGTGTCACAATCTCACCTCATTTTTGTCAATCTGTTAATAAATTGTGTCACAAAGTCATCTCATGTTTTGTCGAAATTGTATTTAAGGTGACGCCACTGGCTTACCAGAGGTAATTTTGAGGTCATTTATGAACGACAACATAACCTAAACTATAACGCATTCTGTACATATCTTAAATTCTGGCTACATGAAACTGTTAGAGCTCCACAAATGAAAGTATACCAATAAAGTAAAAATGCTAAAATACTTACTTTTATTTTAATTACACACACGATGCAGTTACTTGTTTCAAAAGCTTTAATATGGCCAATAATCAACACACACAATCCTTACAAGGCCATTGAAAACAACTGCGGCGCGTTCAGTCGGTAAGTATGGACTTTGTATTGGATTTAGTGGGGGTACTACATGCTGTCACAAATTCACCTGGCTGTCCTAAAGCCACCTCGTTTTACGGTAGTAAAAAACAGAATAACACAATTTTAAATTAGTAAAATTATTGTATAACCTACATAATTTGTACAGACAACAACAAATGAGACAAATTGTAGCCACTGCTTGAGACACCCAAATGTAATTATAAACAATACTAATTTTGTTTCTTTGTTATACATTAAGAAACTCGTCAACTGAATAATATGGTCTTTCTGAGAGATAGATTTTTGTCACCTTACGAAACTTAATGAAGGATGTTGCGGATTTAATTTCTCTTGGAAGGTGATTATAAAGTTTCTTTGCACGATATAGAATAGAATTCTTTACTAGCTGAGTGGACGGGATCGGCAAATAAACGTTACAATCCGAATTTCTAATGGAGTAGCCATGGTCAGGTCTATCGGGAAAAATGTTTAGATGCTTTCGAATCAAACAAACCGTTTCCAAAATAAATAAAGAGGAAAGCGTCAAAATTCCGTGATTTTTGAAGTAGGTCTTGCAATGAGTTGTTTGTTTGAGACCAAATAGATAACGGATTGCTCTTTTTTGCAACTTAAAAATAGTATCAAATTGGGCCGCTGTACTAGAACCCCAAAATGGAAGCCCATATCGAAGATGGGACTCGAACAATGAGAAAAATGCCATTTTGGCAGAAGATAAATTTAGTTCCTTCGAAACAGATCTTATTGCAAAGCAAGCTGAGGCTAGTTTCTTCCTTAAGGAGTCAGTATGCAAGTACCATTTGGGATCACTGTCAATGAGAATACCTAGAAATTTCACGGAATTTACGATATTGATTTGGCTCTCATTCAAAAGCAAGGGTTGCATGACTCCTTTATAAGATAATGCTACAGTCTTATCCACGTTAAAGATAAGTAAGTTGGAGTCTGACCAAGCCTTGATTATAAGTAAATCAGCGGTTATAATTGAATGAAGCGTTGAAATATCAGAGCTACTCCAAGTAATACTGGTATCATCAGCAAATAGAAAAATTTTCCCTTTAATTTTCAAGTAAGTGATGTCATTAATGAAAAGTAAAAGAAGAATGGGACCTAATACTGAACCCTGCGGTACTCCAGTCTCAATATCTTTACAACTAGAGTCGGTGTCATTTATTCTAACCAATTGTTTCCTACCTACCAAATAAGTTTTGAACCAGTTCAAAGACACACCCCGAATTCCGTAGAAAGTTCATTTTTTTAAAAGAATGTCGTGATTTACGCAGTCAAAGGCTTTGGAATAGTCGCAGAAAACGGTGGCGGAGGAGAGGTTACTGTTTAGTGATAGATATACATCATGTAACACAAAAAATATGGCATCACTAGTGCATTTATTAGACAAAAAGCCGAACTTATTTTGCGATAAAATATTATATTTAAGGAGAAAGGGCATGAGTCGAGCTTTTATAAGTCTTTCAATAATTTTTGATAGTGCTGGTAACAAGGCAATAGGTCTATAGTTGCAGGCATCAGATTTTTCTCCACCTTTATGAAGAGGAATGACGATGGCAGTCTTTAGGCAGTTAGGGAATGTACCTTTTTCAAGGGAATCATTTACTAGCGAGACCATGACCTCCAAAACATTATGCGGTAGATTTGAGAAAATTTTAATAGATAATCCATCTGTACTACAGGACGATGTGCTTTTTATACTACGAATTGTTGAAATGAGTTCCGTCTTATCAACTGGTCTTAAAAAGAAGGTATCAGCAATGTTTTTTGAATTAGAGAGATAGGAAACTGGATCTTGTTGTGGCGAAATAGTTGAGGTTATATTTTTACTCACATTAACAAAGTAATCATTTAGATTTTCGGGGTTAGGAAAAGAAAAGGTTTGATCCGCTGTACTGGTTTTATTTCGAAAATCGTTTATTATTGACCAAGTTTCTCTTGAAATATTTTTGGAGCTTGTTAAGCGATTATGAAAGTAGGATTTTTTGGCTACTTTGAGTAGTTTTATATAGCATTTTCTGTACTTGTTGATATAATCAGAGATGGGGATACTGTCATTAAATTTTTTAATATATAGCAGAGAACGCATATTTTTCGCAGATATGCGAATGCCTTTGGTAATCCAAGGTTTGTTATGTTTTGGCCTGATGTTTAATAGAGGAAATGCTTTATTAAAAATAGATACAAGTCTATTTAGAAAATCACTAACATTACAGTCAACGTCCCCAGAAGAAAAACTCCAGTCAGAAGTCAAGCATGAATTATAGAATTTACGAAAGTTTTGAGTGGAAAAAATCCTACCTAATCGTCGGGTTTTTGAGTGAGGTGTTTGTAAACTGCTAAATTTGGTATATACCGCTTCATGATCAGAAAGCCCCCCACTAATAACTGTAGAATGGACGTCAGCAGGTGGAAAATCGGAAACCACATAATCAATTGTCGAGGATGATGTTTTTGAGATTCTTGTTGGAGAAATAACGTGCATTGTGAGACCATATGATTCAAAAATAGTTACCAAAGACAGTTGGGTCGCACAAACAGCAGCGTAGTCAATATTAAAATCACCACATAAAATTTTTCTGCTTTTAATGAGCAGAATATCTAACAAATTTAGCAGGCTCTGAAAAAATAGTTCAGTATCAGAGCTAGGTGATCTATAAATGCAAATAATGTATAGATTAAATTTCTTATTATAAATCAAAGAAAATTCGAAGTAGTTTTCACCCAGCAAATAGTCATATTTCGAAACTGAAGAAAAATCATTGTTATTGATATGTGCAGCCAAAATTATTCTCATAGATTATCATTGTACTAGTGCTTGCATACCATAAGTGTGTCATGCATACATCTTATTTTTAACTTTAGCCGTCACGACCGCTAGTTCAGAGAGATCTTTTTCTAAACTTAAATTAATAAAATCATTTATCTTCGTAGTACAATATCAGAAGCACGGTTATCTTCTCTAGCGCTTATAAGTATCGAAAATAAGGTTGCCCATCAGATAGATATTAATAAAATTGTAATATATTCGGTGACAGTAGTGCACGAAGAAAGTTGTTCATCTTATAGAATAATATTATGTAATAATGTAATCATTTATTAACTTTTGTTCTATTTTATTCTATACCAATAAAGATAAAAAATGTCAGTTGTTATAAACAGTGCATCAATACACTAACACATAATTATAAGTTTTTGTTACACAAGTCGCATTTAGTAATTTTTGACGGAGTTTGTTACGCCACCAGCCCTCATCCAGTTTTATTTAGGTTTCTTAAATCGTCAGTTCATTGTGTAGGTAGTAAACGACCCACGTTTCGCTTATCTTCCCTTGGTCTCTATTATAATAATCTCTTTGTCCTCGATGCTTTGTCCATTATCCATCTTGTCATTCTAGCTATATGTCCTGCACATCTTCATTTTAGTCTGGATATTTTTTCGATGACGTCAGCCACAATGATTCTTCTTCTGATTTCTTCGTTTTTTTTAGATGGTTATCTTATTGTTTTTTGCCACTGTCATATAGATTATTCAAGAGCCTGCTCAGAATGTTGTTTCTTCCATCATATCCATGGTCCCTTCCGTCATCCATTCCTTTTTATTCACTCGATCTTACTTCAATAGCGATATTCACATTGTGTGAATAGTTTCTCTCATAAACATTTATTATATTAAATATTTTATGATTATTTCCTGAAAAATAATATATTTTTATTATTCCAGCTGAAGATTCATCAAAAAGGTTGGAATCCGAGTGAACTGTTTCCCAAAAGCAGCCTTCCGAAGGAACTGGGAGGAGATTTGGAAAGTGAAGAAGAACTTTGCAACAAAACGATCGAATTATATAAAGAGAAACAGACTTTCTGGGAAAAAGAAGAAAAATGGAGGCATCAGTACCATTAGAAATTAGAATCAGCATTAATTTTGAATATATCTAATTTTATGTTTAATAAATACAATAGTGTTATATAATTTATTTTTTATTTGACACAATACTTACCGATCCCAGATATTTTATGCGTAAGTGAACATAAACTAATTTAATTATAATTTTTGATGTTATAATTTTTTTGGAAATATGGCTTTACAAGAACGACTATAATAATCAATTGAGTGTAGTTAGATAAAGCATATTATAGGCTTTACTCTGACAACAAATTGGGGAGACATATAATAAAATAATAAATACAACTTAGATCATAATCATAGACAAAATAATAAAGTATTAGAAAGATCATAATTGCATAACTGGTTACATAATACCTAGGTACATCATAATATTATTGAATTGTTGAGAATGAATAATGATGTTCAATAAAAAAACCTGCCTAATAAGCCTATCCATAGTCATCTTAATCTCTATGATTAAGACGTCTATGGCCTATCCTGAATTAGGAAAAGATGTAATATCTCAAACAATGTGGCAATAAAAAAACCCGACAACCCTGTTCAAGGGCTCGCTCATCGGCTGGGTTCTGTCATGGTTCTGTCATAGTTCTGTCAAATTGCGGCATTTCAGTAGTCAATCGTGTAAACGTCAAAACAAAATGTAGAAGGGGTTGATTAATAAATTGTAATTTAACTATATTAAAATTGTTGAATCAAGATAAAACAATTACTGCGATTATAATGTCGTCGAGAGTGTTGCGAAAACTACAAGGTGATAAAGAGAAAGAGCTCGCCGAAGAAATTTCGGACACAGAAACTGACACACCAGTAAGTGGTGGAGCTAGAAGAAAGCAGCTAAATATTAATCGCTATGATTTGGTGAGTTGTCCTGTTTAGTTTAATTAATAAAAAGTCGCATGTGCAAAATTGTGAAAATAACACGTTGTTTGCTCAATTACATTTAACCAAAATGACTGAAGGTAGTTAGGACAAATTTTTTACCCACAGGTACAATTGAAAAATTTTTAAAATAAATATTTGTAGATGTTTTCAATAAAAATAACGACATTAAATATTTTCAACTTTATCTCTTCAGGATTATGTGGTTAAAGTTCAACAAAACCTTTGAAGGCTTTAAAATTACTGCAACATGCATTTTAATTGCTATATTTTATGCAATATTTGCATGGTTATCTACTTAATTGTTACAAGTTCATACATTATTTATGTTCAGGTTTAATGGAAACATTTCCTGATTTTCTTATATCTGTATCTTGGTCCTACATGACTTTAAAAACTCTTGTGGATGTTTTTGTGTATTTATGCCATCTACTAATTATTTTGTGTTTAATTTTTATACCTATTATTTGTATTTACTTAGGTCCAGATCTTTAACTTTTTAATAATTCTCTAGGATTTGTAAAAAATGATCCATTGTATCTTCTCAAGGCATATATTTATTATAAGGCATTATTTTAGTGTTTTCTGATTATGTTTTCAACATTCTAATATTCTGTAATATAATTGTATAATTGTGATGTGGTTACTTCAACTGTATTTTGTTTTTTATTAGCTAAATCAGCAATCTCATTCTGAGAGTGAAGTCAAAGAGGATGACAATGAAACAGAAGCAGCAAAATCTTGTGAAGGAGAGCATCATGAGATCAAAAGAAAAAAGAAAAAGAAGAAGAAAAAGTCTGGAAAACATACCAATACTCAAAGAAGTAGTGAAGATAATGCTGATGTAAGTATTTATTAGTTATTATATTAGCTGGATATTACTTGTGTGTAGTTCAATAATTAGTATTCATTAGCAGCTGGTTGTAGCAATTCAGACATTACATTTTTGTAGAAATATCTCTGGCATCATATAATTTGAATCTGTGCCAGTTGTAAATGTGGAAAAGTTAAGAAAAATCCTAAAATAAAGAAATCTATACAATAGAATCCTATATTTTAAGCTCCCAATCAGAAGTCTAATCTAGTCTTCTTTAAAGTCTGTAAAAACTGTCTTGCTGCTCATTGAGTACCAGCAATATAAACTAGGTGTAGAATGCTGTTCATTTCTATTGACTATAGAACAATGATTCTGATAACCAGCTGTTATTTTGTGAATGTAAAAATTTCTGTCTTACCAGATTATTCAAAATATAACCAAATAATAGACTCCACATGTCAATAGATCAATTCTTGCAATTTTTTTATTCTCAGCAGGCCCAGGTCAATATTGCAAGCTCTCTTCTAGTGTGAATATTGCAAGCAAAACCTAATTTTGTCAATTTGCATCCATCTTTTGCATTATAAACATCTCTTTTATTGTCAGGTATTTCTACATCAATTTCTTTATCTCTTTAAATTTCAGTGTCAGTTTCATGTTCACTAAATTCTTCATGAACTAAGTCTAATATTGAACTGTCTGAATATTTTGCTATTTCCTTGTCAGTTGGTATACCCTCTTTGTCTATGAGAGTGGTCCTTCTCTAAATGGTAGAAAGGTATTTTAAATAAAAATATTTTAAATCATCACAGAAAAAAATTATTTATAATTTTCAAATCCTAATGTTAAGTAAAATATAGATGTAAAACAATGTCATGATACATAGTTTCTATTAATAGACAATAATTTGTTTTAAAGTAGATAAAGTTTTCTCAATTTAAAACATGTAAAATATTAAAAAAAAAAGTTTTTTTCATAATAAAGTTTGCATTAAAAGTAAAAGCTTGCATTAATGTTGATCTGCACCCAAAAGACAAACTACACATTCAAAAAATTTGAGAAGGTATATGTTATCACTAGAAGTATCTTGAAAACTAGAAAATCTTGACAAAACTTAAAACTACTTTTTTCCAAGTATAAAGCGGGAAAACTGAACAGAATTTTGTTAATTTTCTTAGAGCATAAAGATATAATCCTAAGAAATACTTATGAATTTTTTGAAAATTTTTGAATGTATAGTTTAGCACAATAGGAAAAAATAATATGTTCTGGTGTATAATAAAGCTACTGGTAAGAAACCGGACACAATTTTATTAACAACATATATAAAACTGTAAAAGTGGAAAATATTTGCAATAAAATGTTGAATATTTTTCCTAAACATATGAAAAATCTTGTTACACAAGAATTATATCTTGAACTGCCGCCAACAAATTGTGTTGTAGAGAGGTGTTTCTATCTGAAATATTAGTAATAGTTATCATCGATAGACTATACTTAGCATTACTTTCCAAACCAAAGGAAAACTATTAAAATATAAATACTGAAAAATCAAGGACAGTCAATTTAAACTAGGTATTTTAAAGACAAGGAATTTAAATACAATAATTCAATGTAAGTGTAAACATTAATGAATTTATTAAACATTCCTAATAAACTCTATCTTATCGTTGGATATCCGAAATCAATTTGTAAAAACATTCATTTATTGCATATTGCTATATGGAGTGGAAACCTGGACTCTAGGAATCACAAGTATGAGACATGTAGAAGCCTTTGAACTGTGTGTTTTTCAAAGGATGCTGAAGATCTCATGGTCAGAGCATGTGACCAACAACGAGGAGCTGAGAAGAATGTGGACAGAGAGGGAACTCCTAAATATTATAAACAACAGAAAAACGAGTTATCTAGGACATATGTACTGAGGAGAAAAATATAACTTTCTACAACTCATAATGGAAGGGAGAGTAGAAGGACAAAGATGTTCGGACGAAGAAAATGCTCCTGACTGAAGAATATAAGAGACTGGACAGGCATGGATACACATTCGATAGTAAGAACCATGTCGGAACCGCAGTCGTAAAAAACCATGAGGAAGCAGCAACCATGCTACAAAATGCTGTTGAACAAATTATGTTGAAATTGAAATTATGCTGAATGAAGCAAAATCTGTTAATGTCAATTTTTCTAACAAAAGAGAACAACACATTCCAGTCAATATAAATAGGTATAGTCCAGGCTGTGAGGCCGCTCCCGTTGGGAAAATGTTTCTGATTCGGTTTCTTCGCGGATTCCGGTTCAAAAATGTCCCCTTTAAACAAATCTGAAGGGTGCCGGGCGAAATTTTTGGGCAGAAATTGTTTAAACAATTTTTTTAAACAAAGTCCAAAAATAATTTTTTTTTAATCTGGAAAACGTTTTTTAGGTTTTTTGGGCCATTGTTACCAAGTGTCTAAATTGAAGTTTAAACATTCAACTTCAAGATTGTGAAGAGTAATCGGGGCTTATTTTAATTTAGACCGTTGTTTTTTAATTGTTAAGTATGCGCGTACAGTCGATTTTTCAGCCGCCGCGGCGCCGCGCGCTACCGTGCGCCTCTATCGTACTTATGCATAGTTTACATATACTTACAAATAATTATTTATTGAGTATATATTTATTTATATCAATTGAGTTATAATATAAATTTCCTCTAAAGTCTAATAATACTTACATAAAATAATTGTACAAAAGATTGTTAAATAACACACTAATATCACTCAGTAAAAGTATCTTTGTTTTCACAAAAATCTAAATCACATCCACATAATGGTACACAGTTGACATGCTTTTTCTTGCAGTTGCAAGCATTAGTTTTGCAATTCTTTTTGCATTTGCACGGTTTCCCAACCCACCACTATCAGACATATAATATCCATATTGTGTAAAATCGAGAGTTTGATAGCGGGAATATATGGTATTTCGCCAAATATATGTTTTAGCGAAAGCTCTTAACAAGTGTTGGTAAAGTGCGTCAGAGGTACAAGGTATATTGGTTAGATTAAATTAAATTTTTCAGTCATACTGTCTTTTCATCGACGAGCAGCATTTTGTATTGTTATGTAAAAATCTACTTTAGGTTTTTGCACTAACTTAATATTGTTGATGTTATTACAAAAAATACAAACTAAATTTTCTTCGGTAAGTTTTCATTTAAGAAGAGGTACGGAAAAAGACATTTTAAATCCATTCACAATTTTTTTAATAACACATTAATAATATAATACCCTTTTAATGGGCATTAAACAATAGTCTTCCAAATGATCGTCGATTGTTAAACAGTTAAAAACTTGCATTTTTGCGATAGTATATTGTTTTTAAACACCGCGCAATTTAAAATTAAGTTTACTAATATTAATATTTACTGCATTGTATTATTTAAATAATAATTTAAAAATATTATTTACAAATGATATAAATAAATATATACTCAATAAATAATAATTATATTGTTCAAATTTGGAAGAAAAAAAAAACTATATACGGTTATTACATTGCGATGATTGATTTATTTAATTAGCCCAATGACAATAATTAATACCTACATAAATAAATTATGGAAAAAACTATGTTAATAAACTTCAAGGATTTGTTCGGGTTTTTTTGCGTAAGTGTATATGTAAACTATGCATAAGTACGATAGAAGCGCACTCTAGCGCGCCGCGCCGCGGCGGCTGAAAAATCGAGTGTACGCGCATATTTAACAATTAAAAAACAACGGTCTAAATTAAAATAAGCCCCGATTACTCTTCACAATCTTGAAGTTGAAAGTTTAAACTTCAATTTAGAGACTTGGTAACCTCAAAAATAATAATTTACATATGTGTTTTCAAGCCTCAAAAATGCGTATTTTCGCTTTTTTCAGACTTTAAATCGCTTATAACTCGAAAACTATCAACTTTAGAGAACAATGACAAGAGACTTTTTTTGTTTAAAATGGCACAAAAAACCTAAAAAAAAAACGTTTTCCAGATAAAAAAAAAATATTTTTGGAATTTGTTTAAAAAAATTGTTTAAGCAATTTCTGCCCAAAAATTTCGCCCGGCACCCTTCAGATTTGTTTAAAGGGGACATTTTTGAACCGGAATCCGCGAAGAAACCGAATCAGAAACATTTTCCCAACGGGAGCGGCCTCACAGCCTGGACTAGTACCCTATTCAAATACGGCAAAATATTTGGCTATGACATTAGAGCATCATATGACGTCAATGCTACGCTGGAAAGTGCATACATATGTATTAAGAAAAAAAGGAATAAATAGAAATTAAGTTTAGAAAGATGTACTGGTTGATGGGGAAAAATTCACTGTGCCTATTTACTTACAACAAATTGTTATTGTATAAGCAAGTCCTTAAACTGATATTAATGGCATCTCTATCGTGATATTGAAGATGCTTAAAAAGTCCAGATTATATATTCATTATATATATATATATATATATATATATATATATATATATATATATATACTCACAAAAGATATGGTTTATTTAATATAGATATGAATTATTATTGACTTTTTTAACACATATTCAATTCAATTTTAAAATGACTATAATACATAGAATATAGAAAGGATATACATAATTGAAGGGGTGAGTGGATGAAGGGAGTAAGTAACAAAAGTAAGTTTTTGAGAAATTTAACTCCAAAGTTTTATTGCTGGAACTTTTTTATTAATAGATTTTTTAAACCGTTTTTTTTTTATTCTCACAGGTAGGATATGTATAAATTTTATTGTAAAAACAAAAATCTCCCCGATTTTTAAAAACTTATTTGAAAAATATATATTTGTACTTACCTCTTTTATCCAAAAACTTTTTTGTGTTAGAAATTATGTCTATGCCAAAATGAAGGGGGTATGTGGACTTACCTCCTTCATCTAGGATAAATATTTGCTTTTTCTTTTGAATAAGCGCTATAATCAGAAAAAAAATAACATGGATGTCAAGTAAACACTTATATTTTTGATTTTACAAAGGGGTGACAAACACTGAATTTCTAAGCATCTTTTGAATCAGTCTAAGGATATTGTATCACCTTCTTAAAATTGTCGTTGCTCTATGATGGCTTCATAATACCACTTATCTTTTTCTGGAATGAAGCAAAGCTGTTCTTTTAGATTGTCTAACTTTTCGTTGCTTAAGGATCCAGTATATTGGATATGTCTTGGAATGTTGAATTCTTCAGGTAGAAGGGATGGGAAATTTTTCTGCTTGAGGATACATACCATTTTGAAAGGTGTGTAATAATCGTAGGACTCCTTGAAAAGGTATGATCCAAAGACATCTACGCGAATCCACTTGATTCCAGTTTTGAAATTAACCTTTTCATTAAGAAGATCTTTTTTTCTATTCATTAGTTTCATATTTTTCATAATATTTTCGGTGTGTCTAAAGTGATGTTGCATGTCTATCACCATATTTTTCTTGGTTGAAAAAATAATCACATCACGATATTCATCAGGAATATAAATGTTTTGATGTTTCTTTAGCTGTTTCTCAATACGTCCAAATGCTCTATCCGAGTCTAAGTATGAGTGTCCTACCTCTGGAAACTTGTGCTCAATCGTTTTAAAAATGCCTTTGCCCACAAGATACTGAAACAAACATACCATCAAAAAATTTTTATTTTGCCCAGCACACGAGTCCGTCCACAAAATAAGATGATCTTTTCCTTTGAAGGCTGGATCCACTTCGATTGTTCGTAGAAAACAACTAAAAATTTCCGAGCTACCTCTGGAAGCTTGATTTTCCGTCCATGTGCAGAAAACAGTTTTTTCCACATTTTTGGTTATTATGTGGATTCCCAAGTTATAAAACCACATTTGTCTAAGATAAAAGGCTTTAGAGGTACTAAGCCTAGGTAGGGGCATAGTTTGCTGTAGATCCAATGTTACATACACAGTGTTATCTGATTTGCTAGCAAATTCTCTATCTGTTTTTTGAGATTCAAACGCTGATTTGTAATTTTCAGCGTGCTCTTCATTACTTTTGCCAGAATCGCATGTGCTACATGTATCGCTTTTGGGATAACCAAAAGACAGATTAAATTCATTATTAAAAATGAATCGGTATGTAGCCTCTTTTATTTGAAATTTTTCATTTCTTCCGTCAGTTCGGCATTTGTCTAGGTAAAGTTTATGCATTCTAGGGATCGAAAGTTGCGGTGAAAGATATTTTTTGTGAATATTACAATGCCTGGAGTAGTGCGACTCTTCTGCTGGGAAACTGGAAATATGCTCAATGACGTAAGAAGCAACTTCAGCAGGGGTCTTGTTAGGTCTAACTGCGTGTTTTCCCCTTCTGTCCGGTTCAGGAGCATTTTTCCCTGATTTTATTGAAGTTTGGATCAGGTCAACCTTTTTCAAGCTGATTGCAAACAAGGAAATGAAAGCCCGTTTGCATACGGTAGTTTGCCGGCCACTACAAGTTACATTGTATTGGTAGGTGGCAGTTTTATGCTTTAATGCTCCAGTTTTCTTTCTCATTGGTTCCTTTTTTTTAATGCTCTTAAAAAGAAGGCAGTTTTTTGCATTTACATCTAGTTTGTAGTAGGAAGAAAATATAGATTCCCTTTCTTCTACAGTTATTGACTGAGAACACTTGTAGCGGCAATTTTCATTGCACAAAATCCCAGAGTTAACGGTTTTAGCGGGTTTTACTTGGCCTATTTTAGAAATGTAGGCCAGACCACTTTCTCTGCACTTGGCACGTTTTCGTGCTTTCCATTGTTCAATATTTTTCTGTCTTTTTCTAGTTACTTTTACTTTTAGTGGAAATATTTTCTTCTTGCTTTTAGTGGGCAAGTTAAGAGCCTCTTCATTTCCATTTTCAGGAAGGGCAACGATCTCATCATATGGAATATTTCCGTTTACTTGTAGTTCAAAATGTATATTGCCATCATTCATAATCTCATTTTCAGTTTCTTCACTCACCACTTCCTTATTGCCTTCCTCATTTCCATCCTCATCTGATTCGATATCATCTTTCTCATTTTCATTAGGAACGTATTCATCTCTTGAGTCATCACTAAATAATGATGAAAGGCTTTCATCATCTGAATCAAGTTTTTCTCCGTAATCTAAAACAGAACATTAGCATAAGCCTAAATTTGCCTGGTTTAATTTCAGCTGTTAAGAAAAACAAAACATTAGTTATTAATCTGGTCTGCTGATTTAAGTCCCTATTGACAGTCAATGATTAACAGAAAATAATTACTGTTAAATAAGCTAAGTACCACATTTGAAGGCAACAATCACGTGGGTCGGATAGTGTAATTGGTTAAGACACTCACCCAGAGTGAGACATCAGAGTTCTAATACCACCTTACCATTTCATTAGATTTTTTTAACTAGCCCATTGTTCAAATAATATGTATTTCTAATGTACTTACGTAGTTTTTTGTAAACTCCATGTTTGTTTTTGTTGGATGGTCGTGTACGTTCTGTACCTTGGATTTTCAGTTCTAGTTCATCAGAATGATTCTGATAATTTGAGCTACAAGGTTGAATGTAGATACTAGAGCCATCCAGTAGGTTTTTATGTTCTTTGGCTATATTTGAATCTGAAAAAAATGATATCACTAATGTTGCCGTTTTATTATGATGTTGATATTTAATTTAGCGCTTAATGAAAATATGATTTTATCAATACTAATGGATTTTTATTGATTTACAAAATTCGGTGTCATTAAAAGCATTCTAGTAGGCTTACAGCCCAAATAAACTTTTTGTAAACAACAGCATAAGACGTGCCGATGCTTTGCAAGTTACATAGGCCTAGACTTAGATTGTAGGCTAGACGTAATGTAAAAACTTGGCTTATCTTTAAATAAATGAAAATCAATCAATTAAAATTAATATTTTGCAAAATACTTGAAACTACTAAAGAATAATATTTACCTGATATCTTGGTTTCATTATCACCAACTTCTTCTGTAATAGTGGATTCTTGTTGTAATTGTTGTAAAGCCAAGTCTGTCAAAAATTTTCCCCTAGTACTAGTCATAATAAATCACTTTATAACTAATTAAATAAACTAAAACAGCTAAGAACACTAACACAAGCAGTAGCGGGTGTTGCACTTGCACATAACCTAAAAACTTTAATTTGTTGTCATCCGATGTCAGCTGACGAATACATGAAGGAGGTATGTCACAATTTTTATTCTCTGTGGTATGGATGAAGGAGGTAAGTACTTTATCTTGTTACTTACCTCCTTCATTCACTAGATATTTAAAGTAGTATGGTCAATTACCTCCTTCATACGCTGGCTATCTCAATTATTTTAAATCATAGAAGGCTGGGGATAAGTGGAAAATTTAAGTTAGCACTTACCACCTTCATCCATGCGAATAACTCATTTTCTTAAAAAATGTCACTTACTCCCTTCATCCACTCACCCCTTCAATTGTCTTAACTATATCCTCCAGAGGGTCATGTGCAGGTTCATTAATATTTGAAGAAGATTAGTAGGTCTCATATCATCAATATTAGTATTGTTCATAGTTTTACCTGCCCTTGATGTAAAATAATCCTCAATTCTACGTCTTTTCATTTTTAAATAATGAATTAAGTAATTTTACAGATATCTCAATATTTATTGTTAAATTGCTATCACTAGATTACTATTTTATTTGTATTAACTAACCTATCAGACAGAGCTAATGCAACAACAATATTCACTTTGATATTTATTATAGATAAACTATAAAATGTACCACACAGTATCAACAATTATAATACATATTCAAATTACAAACAACAAATTCGTAGACAAAACTGAAGATAAGAAATACCTAATACAAAATAAAAATGTGTCATGTTCATTGAATGAGCATTAATGTGTGGACAGTAATTCTATCTCATCGATAATCGAACGATTCTCTGGCACTCGAATGACGAATTGACAAAATTTGAAAATCGGTTAACTCTGAATTCGCAGAAGTCGGGGTAGTGTTAGACGAGGAGAACTGTATTCAGAATTGTTGATTTTTTTAAAGAGCAATGTAAAAAGGCTTCCGCATAATTCTACACTTACCCTAGAATAAATGAATTTGAATCATTTCAACTCTTGATTTCCTGCTTATAGGGTTGATGGGTTTTAAATTATTGTTTTTTTAGGATTATTTGATTGATATTTACTTTTGTTTGGGGGGGGGGAGGTCATGACCGCGGATCCGCCACTGAATAGTAAACAACTGGAGGGTATACAAACGATATCAATATAGAATGTGGCGAAAGACAAGGTGATAGTCTACCAACGATCTTATTTAATATACTCGGTTTGTTAATCCCACTCCGAACTGTTTAGTGATTTTAGTAATTATGTTTTTACGAAGTTAGTTACTTTTTGACAGACTAGAAGTGGCTGGAAATTACTATACAACTAAGCACACATGCTCATAGCGCATTTCATTAGAGTATTTCGTCGACCTCTTTTGCAAACTTATACTATGACTTAGAAATTTATAGCGTGTATAAAGAAAGTAAGTTTCTATTATATATAAAAATATATTTTATAAAAAAGTTAGGGTAATTTAGTTTATATCGTTAGGTTGCGCCAAATGTAGGCAACCAACTTACTGGAATTTCTTGAGAATATATTTAATAAATGTTTAATATTTTCCAGTTAATTTATTATTATTTTTTTAAAGTAATAATAATGCTGAATAAGCATTATTTCAAATGATATACAATCAGAAGACGTACTTAGAATTGTGTTATATAATCTTCATAATAAAGTACGCGAAATAAAAAATATCATAATATTCATATTATTATTTAAAAATATTATTCATCAAAAATATATTCCAATATCATCAAAAATATAATTAAAAAATATCATAATATTCTATTATTCCTAGCAGAAGCTAGTTTTGGACGACCCGGGATTTTACCTTTTTATCTAACGTACTTTATTATGAGGATTATATAATACAATGTTAAGTACGTTTTATGATTAAATATCATTTGAAATATCACTTTTAAAAAATAATAAACGAACTAGAAAATATTAGACGTTTATTAAAAATATTCTCAAGGAATTCCAGCTAAATGCTAACAAAAAGTTTAAGTTGGTTGCCTACATTTGGAGTAACTTAACGTTATAAACTAAATTACCATAACTTTTTTATAAAATATATTTTTATTAAATTATAGATAATTTTTGACGCCATGTCAAATTGAACTGGATGTTAACTGAAATGTTTTTGATATTAAGAACATATTTACATAATTTCACAAATATATTTAATGATTATCCTACGCCGAATGAGCAAATAATTAAAAAAAAATGGTTAGTGTTTTGAATAAATCTTTTTGCAGTTTGATTACCTTGTAATTTAACAGCATCCTTACTCATCTAAAAATATTAAATTTTAAGGAATATTTATTTAAGAAAATCTTACCAACGCATTATCTGATAGAACAAATGGAAAACTTTGACTATCCCTAATAAAAAAATTCAAAATAGAACTAACTAATTAACTAAATAGAACTAACAAATAATTAAACAAAAATAATAGAACAATAAAACTATATTAGCTAAAATATAGCTAAAATTAGCTAAAATAATACAAATATTTACTACAATATGTTAAATTGTAGCAATTGGATTTTAATTTATTAAAAATTAATGAATGAAAATAATTTCTATCCTTATGCGATCGGTACTCACCAGAGGCACCGTAGACGTTCGGATACAATTAGCGTCTCTTAGCAAAGACAATGACGTCGACTTTGCTAAGTATCAAGACAGTTACTCTACACACACACACAGACACACACACTACACTAGGTACCTGACTGTACCATGCCAATGATCATAGTTGTTGAGGCATTAACCCAATAAAAAAATATATTATATTTTAAATATACAGGGAAAATTTGATGGGTTTAGTATACACTTACACTATTTAGAATAATTTTTCTTTTTTCAAAGATAGAAGTCTGCAATAGTAGTATACTTGAGCTATTAATACCGAGAAGTAGGAATTGTTGTGTTGTAGGTTTCCGACAATGAATCTGTCAAAATATGCCCGAGCTAAGCGAATGTAGTATATCATACTATAGAGATTAATGAGACACAGAGCTGAAAAAAGGACAATTATTCAACGTTCAACACAAATCATAGGATAAGCGGACGATCTAGCATTAATAGCGCTTGACAAACAAAAACTAGAAGAAACAGTCCTAACGTTGATAAGAGAAACAAAAAACAGAGGACCAATAATCAATCAGAATATAACAAAATACTTACAACTAACAGGAATAATAATAGGTGAAAACAAATTCCATAGGGTCAATTCCTTTAAGATAAAAACCTGAGAACAAAACAAAGACAAGAATATATAGAGCAGCAATTAGACCGGTGATAGCATACTGAGCGGAAGTAATGTGTCATACGAAAAAAAATGAAGGAAAACTTAAAAATAATTGAAAGAAAAATTCCGAGAAGAATACACGGCCTAGTATAAAGACAACGAGAATATAAAAGGTTACTGAACCATCAAATAAGAAATATAACCGAAGGGGAACACATAGTAAATTTTATTAATGCACAAAGACTGATATGGTTTGGCCACATACAAAGAAGAGAAGAAGACCTCACTAATTAGAAGAAAACAAACTGGAAACCAGTAATAAACAGACCAAAACGAAGACGTGTTCGCATGTTTTAAATAAAATTTTTAACTATTTGACCATTTACCTAAATGTAATTCCCACTAAGATGTTAAATAATACCAGATCATTTAATTTTTTATTATCAACAAAAATGTAATGTATGATAACAAGTATGAATAATTTAATGGTAATACCATTGTAATAAAATTTTAACAGTACATATTTCGTTGTCGATAACATTGTTTAGATAACATGAATCATTTTTCAATGGTATGTGTGGATGGAACGTTATTTTTCCAATAACAATATGTTCTCGCAAAAGCATACTTTTGATTATTTGGTAAACCTGCATAAGACGTCACAAAAAATTAAATAACAATTTTTAAAACATGTTTTTTAATAAATTCTCTGTGCGACATATTTTATTCCGATAGACACAGCAGAGCACTAAAATGCTATAACATAATGGTGCTGTAAAAGATATTGTTGCTTACTTGGTATACTATTAGGAATAAAGTTATCAACATTAAATGAAAAAGCGGTTTTGTACGTGCCTTTAACTTTATTTGATAAAATTACTCTCTACACGATTTGGCAAGTCACAAGTCACAATGGATGTAATGATAGAACATTGAAATTTATGTTAGGGTTTGTAAATATTATAGTCATCATGTAGAAATCTATCAGAAACAAACTAATTGAGGGTGCAGATAAACCTTAAGTGTGGCCCAAGGCTTCAAGTTATGACAGATCTTTTTTTCGAGATCTTATAATGAATCTAGGAAAATAAGTTTCTGATAGATTCAAGATTGTAAGTTGATTCAAGTAAGTTGATGGTCACGTTTTTAGTGAAAAGTTGAAAACTATTTTAGACCGGTAATGACATGAATTGTCTCGATTTGGATGACTGTTTTTGTTGTCATATTTAAAATCAAGATTATATATTGAATTTTCTTCTCTTAAAATTTGGCTAATTTCAAGGAAGGATCTTTTGTGAAAACTATTCTTATTAACTAATGGTTTCATGTGGTTAAAGTCTATTTGATGGTTAGGAGTGATAGAATGAGTTGTGAGGGCACAAGTAGTACACATTTTCATTCATCACATTTGGCCGATGTAGTGTAACAGGCAGTCTTTACAGGAAAATTTATAAACATTAGATTTTCCCAAATTTCTAGAGCTGTTTTTGTATTAGGAAGGATATGTTGACCAATTTAGTGCCTACAATAAGCTAAGAAACAGTATGGTGTCAAAAAATGCTATTATGGCTGACTCTTGGATACATTTCAACAATGCAGCAATCATTGAAATGAGATAGAAGCTGTGAAGATCTGTGAAAATTTGTTGTGAAAGGTCTAAAGGCATTCATTATACAGGGTGTTTCAAAAAAAGGTAACCCCGTCTCTAGGGTAGGTAAAAAACTGAAAAATAATTGTGGTTTGCTTAGTAAAAAATTTTTGTAACGCCATCCGTTTTCAAGATACAGGGCGTTGAAGAAAAAAAATTTACGCATTTTTTACGATTTTGCCAAAACTACTGGCAACATTGTAATGAAATTTTATACGAATATGTTTTGGAAGCTGATACATCCCATGAATTTGTTTTTATATCTGATTCTCATAGAGGGCGCTAGTTACACGGATCGTACTAAGTATTAGTCAATATAACTTTTTTAAGAGTATAATTATTAATCAAAATTTTAAGTAAACTTAAACATCATTCAATTTTACACGAAAAAGGTACTCTTGGTAAAACTCGATACTGTGTACCGTTTTCGGAATATTTTGATTTGAGATTTGAAAATTCTGAAGTAATAATTGATGCTGGTAGTAATGATAAAATTCTAATAGGACTACCTCTATTTTCTTCAAGTGTGCCATGGAGATCTGACATTTATTGATTGTTATGACGATAAATCAACAATAATTAGAGTTTTGAAACCTTGTTATTTGTAAAATCAAATCAAAATGTACTCAAATGTTGAATACACTGACATGTTATTAACCTTAGGCGGATGTTTAGGATGTTCTAGTGCAGCTGTGACACGCTATGCAGAAAAGTTTCCTAGAAGAAACTTACCAAGTAAAAAAACATTTAGAGCCGTTGAACGACGTTGTCGAGAAACTGGGAATGTGAAACTAAATAAAATAAATTCTGGTAGACCAAGAACAACAAGACCAATTAATAAAGAAAATAATATTTTAAATTTACTTGATCAAGATCCAACAGTTAGCGTAAGAATATAGCAAGACAAACAAATACTTCTTCTTCAAGTACTTGGCGGATACTGAAAGAACAGCAATTACATCCTTATCATTATAGACAAGTCAAAGAACTCTTGCCAGATGATCTACCGGTTAGAGTTGATTTTTGTGAAACATTGCAACAAAGGGCAGCCCACAATCCAAATTTTTTAAAAAGCATTCTTTTTACGGACGAAGCCACCTTTACGCGACAAGGTATGTTTAACTCCCATAATGCACACTACTGGTGTGATGAGAATCCACGAGTCAAAAGGGTATCATATTACACTCATTTAAAGTTAATGTTTGGGCAGCAACTTTAGGTAACAAATTAATAGGTTATCATATTCTACCTGTAAATTTAAATGGTGATATGTATCTTGATATTTTAAACAATTCCTTGTTGAGTAATCATTTTCCGAATCAATGGATTGGTAGAAGCTCCGATTCATTGGCCTCCTCGGTCATGCGATTTTAACCCTTTGGACTACGCAGTTTGGTCGTATATTAAGGAAAAAGTTATGCTACAGAGGTAAATTGGAAGAAAGAATTCAACGCCAATGTAATGACATCATAGCTGATCCCCACCGTTTAGAAGGTTAATGGAATCTTTAGAAAAAAGAATAGTCTTGTGTATTCGCGAAAATGGAGGGCATTTTGAACACTTACTCTAATTGAATTTTATTTTATGTTCTTAGTCATTAATTTAATTTTCTTCTTGTGAGTTTTGTTTAATTACTAACTATTTTATACCAGCATCAATTATTACTTCATAATTTTCAAATCAAA
Organism: Diabrotica balteata; assembly: GCA_918026665.1. Lineage (NCBI taxonomy): Eukaryota > Metazoa > Arthropoda > Insecta > Coleoptera > Chrysomelidae > Diabrotica > Diabrotica balteata. Next base: position 107,620,422 of record OU898283.1, on the reverse strand, counting down.
ATATTCCGAAAACGGTACACAGTATCGAGTTTTACCAAGAGTACCTTTTTCGTGTAAAATTGAATGATGTTTAAGTTTACTTGAAATTTTGATTAATAATTATACTCTTAAAAAAGTTATATTGACTAATACTTAGTACGATCCGTGTAACTAGTGCCCTTTATGAGAATCAGATATAAAAACAAATTCATGGGATGTATCAGCTTCCAAAACATATTATTCGTATAAAATTTCATTACAATGTTGCCAGTAGTTTCGGCAAAATCGTAAAAAATGCGTAAATTTTTTTTCTTCAACGCCCTTTATCTTGAAAACGGATGGCGTTACAAAAATTTTTTACTAAGTTTTTTTACCTACCCTAGAGACGGGGTTACCTTTTTTTGAAACACCCTGTATAGGTTCATTATAATAAATATATCGATTTGAATAAGATCCTCGTATATAATACCCTCTTTCTTTTATTTTATGCATAACCTTTTTTTTTAGGTTGATGAGGTAGAAAAATCACTGAGGGAAGTAAATAAGATTCTAGGGGAAAATTACGCTTCTAAGGCTTCAACTGTTCCGAATGTAAAACATGAAAAAGTTAACTTTAAAAAGAACACTTTATCCGTTCAGCATAAACACTTAAACCCAAACAATGAACTCAAAAGGATATTTGGATCAAAGATCGTTCAGTGTGATCAGTAAGTATTAAATATTGAAATTTAAAAGGGAAATTTTCTGTGGTTGGTTGTATACCATTGTTTAAAAAATCTTTCAATAAGGTAAAAACTTTTTTTTTAATTAAATATTAAGCCAAAATTAAGTCCAATAAATCTTTCAATGTTTCCATACATTTGTGTATCATTTGATTTTATGTTTTTTAGTATCATAATACTTATTTAATGTAATAAATCTTTTATAATGTAATAAAACTTTGCAATAATTTTTCGAACAAATCAAATCCTTTTCATTTCATAATTTCCTGGTGCTTTATTGCTCTTCAGTTTCCTGTAAGGACACTTTAAGTGTTTTGACAGTGTCCTAACAAACTATTAAAACCTAAATTACATAAATTAAAGAAAAGCAAAAAGAGTATTCTGTTTACCTTTACATTTATATAATCTACAATTGACTATTTGTTTTATTACAGTAAACGTAAAAACCGAGGCAGGGGCCACGTCAAACAAACGACGATGGTCAACTGCAAGGAAAACTACCCAAACGCCGGAAAATCCGGTCTTTCGATGTCATATCTAGAGAACAAAAACAACATCCACTATTTTACGTATGAGCACAGCCAGAGTTACAGACAAGTACAAAATAAATTCTTGGACGCCGTGGAGAGTCTCAATCCCGACAACATAGTTGCCATATTGAACGAACATCAGTACCATGTGGATGCCTTGATTCAACTCTCTGACGTCTGCGAATTGAGCGAACATCTGGCAACTGCGGCCGAGCTTATAGAGCGGGCATTGTACTGTTTGGAATATGCGTACCATCCTCTGTTCAATGTAGCTCAAGGAAACTGTAGGTTAGATTATAGAAGGCAAGAGAATAGGTAAGAAATACACTATAACTAGTAATCAAGTAATCAAATATTATAAAGTACAATAAGCGAATAGGCTGCAATATAAAATTGACCGCATCCAAAAAAGTCGGAGTGCAAAAAAGAGCTATATTTGGCGCAGTCAGTAGGATAAGAAACTTTTTATTTTTAAATATATGATTATGAAATCTTTTATATTTACAGGGCACTGTACATAGTGATATTCAAACATTTGATGTTTATCGGAGGAAAAGCATGTTACAGAACTTCCTTAGAGTTTTGTAAACTGTTGTTGTCTCTAGATCCAGATGGAGATCCTCTAGGAATTGTATTATCCATAGATTTTTATGCCATACGCGCCAGAGAATACCAGTGGTTGATCGATTTCGTCGAAGAATGGGACGGGGCCAAAAATCTGATGTGGTTGCCAAATTTCGCGTATTCCTTGGCCGTGGCGCATTTCTATCTCGGAGACAGCGCAAAGGCCGATTTAATACTACAAGAAGCTCTTCTAAAATTCCCCGGTGTACTACTACCTTTGCTAGATAAGTGCAGCGTTCAGACTGACAATAGAGTCGCTAGTCATCAATTTTTTGTTACTGCTGATGATGCCAAAAGGTGCGTATGATACATATTATTTAGTGTTCTTAATGTACATTCGATTTAACCGTGTTTAAATGTCATCATTGTAAAATTTGAGTAAACGTTGAGGCATTTTTGTGCCTAAATAGACTAGAATATTACTTTGTTTCAATCTAAATTGTTGTTTTTTTGTAGAAGTGCATCTCTCTCTGTGTTTTAGGCAACCCACAGCACTGACCCAAATAATACTCCTATATGTAAATAGAAGCTATCACATATGGAAAGACAGCGATCTGCTGCCTTGGTTGGAAAAGAACGTGCACGAAGCTTTAGACAGAGTAGAGAAAAACGATGCGGTATTGAAAGAGTACGAAGCGAAAAGATTGAAGAGTTTCCACGGAAATCTACCTTTGAGTATATCTCGGCACATCCTACTGGCAAACATTAAAGGAATATCTCCAATGACTGATGTAAGTACACCTAATGTTTCTTTAAGTTTTTTGAGCATTTTTTTGGTATAATTTTAGTATTTACTTTTAGGAAAATAGTGGAACTGTCACGAGTTTTGATCCATTACCACCTTCGGATTCCATTAGTTTATACACTAGACCAAAACGACCAACGCTGGCACAGCATGCGGGGGGTAATACCTTGAGCATATTCTTCAGATCAATTTTGCCAAATTTCAATCCAAACTTACCCGACCCGTAAGTACATTTTACCATATTTACTAATGTATAGATTCTGTATAATTGAAGAGGTTAGAATACAAAAGGTATAAGTACCAATTCCAATATATTGAGTAAACTGGTTTTAAACTTAATTTGCTACTTTAAAATCTAATTCCATATACGTGTGTCCAGGTTCTAAAAATTTATGGTGGATTTCCTCTCAGTGAGTAACTTCTACAAGAAACATAAACAACTTGCTTATGTATTTTTATTTTTAATTTGCCCTCCACAGGAATCACTGTAGGCAATAAGTTTTGTTATAGTTGGTGGTAGAGACTTGATGAATTGCAGAAAACACAATCCTATTGCCTGTGACCCTCTCGAAGTAATATTTTCAGACCGCGTAAACATATGAGCCTTGTTGTACAACAAATCGTAAAAATTATGTCCACAACTGCCTCAAATAAAACACCTTCGATGTTGTGATCAGCGGAGTGGGTAAAGTTTGTTGCAGATCAAAACATACAACCAAGTGATCTGCTGAAGATATGTAGGTATAGTCGACACGTAATTTCGTGAGAAAATTTATAGGACCCAGAGCGAGCCAAATCCTAGAAAATGGCAACAATGTTAGACTGGCCACTGCTTCGTTGAGCAGTAGCGTAGATATCTAATTTTAAATTAGATAAAAAAGTTTTTATTTTTATTTAATTTTATTTAAGAAAAAGTTTCATTTTCTATAAAGTTTAAAGAAAAAATATTGGTGTTGTTAACTTCTGTGGTATATCTAGGGAGTGATAACACTAATAGGCTAACTAAAAAGAACTTATTGTAAAATAATAATACCTGTAAAAATTGTTAATAAAAGTAATTATCACATACAATTAAACAATTTTTTAGGTAAAAGTATTTTAGTATACAAACGTTTTAATAACACAACTACAAATCTTAATTATGCTGGATTTTCACAGATCCGATGACACGAAATACGAAATTTTTTTGTACGAATATATTTGATTGTCGTATCCGAAATTTTTTGACATTATTTGTGTTATGTGTCAGATTATTGGATGGACTGATATTTATTTCAATGAACTGTCAATAAATGTTAGCTGTTTTGTTTGATATATAATATATATTATATTGAGCTACGTTCTCGTAATTTTTGCCTCACATAGTGTAGAAGACCCAAAAGCAACACTTTATTCATTGCATTTATATAATAATGAGGTCTTTGTTCCATTTTAAATATATTTCAAATAGTAAACATAAACACTCCACAAAAAAAAGGTTAAGGTTCAAGTTAGAAATGTCAACAATGTCAAAATTTATCCGATTTTCGTGCAAAAGTTAAAATATTTTTAACTTCTTCCGATGACTTTTAATTTCGTACGAAAATTTTACCTGTCATTTTTCAACCAATGAAATTCTCTGAAATTTATATCGTATCATCGTACCATCGGATATCGGATCTGTGAAAATCCACCTTTATTTGTTGAGTGACAAGGTTTCATGTGTCACCTCGATTTGTCGATTTGTAGAATGTCATTCTAGTTTGGTTTTATTTATGTTCACGGATGGAACCATTGTAATGAGTCAGAATTGCGTTGTTAGCCAGCGCTGTTGTCAGATCAAAATATAGGGAAGATCAGTTTCAAACCTTTTTACACTAATAACTCCAAATATTCGATTTTGTTAGTTGGAACCCTGTCATTTTAATCTAACGATATGTTGCACGTTTTTGTTCTATCATGAAGTGTATTTGTACTCTGTTTTCAAAGATATATAAGCAAAACGAGAATATGTACAATTACAATAAAAATAAAGGTTTCAACTAACACCTAGTTGGAAATAAGAACTTAAAAATCTACTCAGATTCACTGTTATCACTAGTATCAGTTGTATCATCTAAATTTTTAGTTAATTTGGTTATTGCTGGTAAATATTTAACATAGTCATTTTCCACTTTGATTACATGTTTGATTACATTTTTGTAGTTGGTTGCTGTGATCTTTGTGACTTCTCTTCTAATTAACTGGAGAGCAGTAGACAAAAAATTAGGAGCCACGTTTTTTCTTCTTTTATTTGCTTCAAGTTGAGTCCATATTAACTCTATTGGGTTCAATTTACAATAGTAAGGAGGAAGTCCAAGCACGATATGCCCATTACTGCGAGTAAAGTTATCAACAACATATACCTTCTGGTACTGTCTACTATAAACAATCTCCAACAATTGCTTTTTACTATGATGCCTCAAAGTACAAACCTCTCCCAAATAAAAATTCTTGAATTTGTTTCAAGTACTATTTGGAATTTTCTCATTAATCGTGAATGATATGATACGTTGTCCATATAATAATCACACTATATTTAGGTAATCTCGGAAGAAGAGATTCTTCAAACCATGATTCAAAAATTAAACTTTTCATGTTCTCATGATAATCTAAAGACGCATCTTTATTTTTTTTGCAGATATTAATAATACATAATCGATCCATCTATTTTCTCCACCGCAGTGTAAAATTATAATTCTCTGTCCTGTCATGAGTATCACACCAAGTCTCATCTAAATAAACAAGATTTCGTTTCATTTTTTGATACTCAGTTATCTATCGGATAGAAATGTCTCTTTAAGAAATAATTATTCTAGTACTTTCCATTAGTGTTTGGCGCTTGTCTATAGTTTTTTACTTAAAATTATGGCTTTTAAGAAATCATCAAAGTGTTGTTGCTGAATATAAGAGAATATCCTTTCGAACCAGTTCACTTCGAAGGCTTTCAATAGTTGGAAAAATATTAGCCACTTCCATTTTATATATTGTTCTGATTATATGTTCCTTTAGATGCGGTTCTATTTGTGTGAATTTGCACAATCCTTTCTCACCTGTCTAGAAGAAGATGTTGCTCCTATAGTCTTGTATCAGATTGTTTTCGACACTCTGATAAACATGTTTCTACAATTGTTTCTTATTTAAACAATTTAGAACACTATCCTTCATAAACATGTTTCAGCATATGTTTGGGATCATCAGAGATATATTGAAAATGTCGCTTACATTTTACTACACAGCTTTGTAAATATTCCAATTGATTAGAGGGTTCCACTGGCTTTTCAGCTGCAGAATTATTATCACACCACGGGTGCCACATTTTAAAAGTATCTTCGTAACATTATAAAGTTTACTGTTCTTTTACATATTTTTACGTACTTTCTTTCTTTGTGAGTTTTATAAAAACTAACTTTTGAAAAAAAAAAACATTGAACGTTTACATCTATGGTTCCTGAGTTGAACTTTTTTTATACTTGAACCCTCCATATCCTCATGATAATCTAGATTCAAGTCTTTCATTTTTTTTGCAGATAATAATAATACATCGTCGATGTAACCATTTTCTACACCGCAGTGTAAAATTATAATTCTGTCCTTTATTGGGCGGTACTAAATTAGAACACTTTTTGTTATTATTCGTCCAACTTTTTTTCACCGTGTCATGAGTACCATACCAGGTTTCATCCAAATAAACAATATTTCGTTTAAAAATAGTTTAAAATAAAGTAAAATATTAATTATACCTACCTACCCAAGTGTAAACCACTGGACGGTCAAAACGAAATTTATTTGGATAAACTACCTTATAGTTTCGGTCTCTCAGGCAAATATTGTTATCTTAGGCAAAAATCTTATTCTTCTGGTAATTTCGGCAGTTGGATTTTCTTTTTTAACTTGTATTATCTGTCCTAGGTAGATGTATTCGCTTACTGTTGTTACATTTATGTCGTTCAACGTTATTTTTCTTATGTTCGGTGTATTTGTCATTATTTTTGTTTTTTCCAAGTTCATCTTAAGACCTACTTTTTTCGAAGCTTGAAATAGTTGCGTCATCATGGTCTGTAGTTCTTCGAAACTTGTAGCGAATATTACAATGTCATCAGCATATCTTAAATGACTTAGTTTTAACATTTATTTCTTTATCTTCCCAGTTAATGTCTTTGAACACGTCTTCCAGAGCAAGTGTAAATAGCTTTGGTGAGATAACGTCTCCCAAATTAACCCCTTCAATTACTGTTAATAATTTTATTTGCTGTAGTGAGTTACAAATTTAATATATTTTGCTTATTTTCATGAATTTGAGTGTATATAGAACACTAATTTTGTCCTCATCTGGTTTTGACATGTTGATATTTAATTGCAATTAACATTGGCGTTACATAACCATCATATATAAGTTAATGATCCATTTCATGTTAGGCCTATTTAGTTAGATTTTTATTCGACATAACTGTAGATGGGTTTGACAAATCCGTCAACGGGTCTTATAGGATCACTTTATATATCTATAGGAACTCTCGTTAATTATTGGAGTCAAATGTCAAGTCATTTGTTGATTTCTTGAAAGTGCGAAATTTTGTATATGGCTTTTAAAACTGACTTCTTTCTCTGCTCACTGGTATTTCTTGCTCTTTACTTTAACTCTTAACTTTAATTATTTTTTTTTAGTGTGCGCGATGATGATGGAGCTCGAGCATTACCCGCAGGTGAGAACAACATGGAACTAGGTGATTTGAGAAGTAGTGTAGCTTCATTAGTGGATGCCATGAGGGATTTGCTGAGCAATATTCGGCCGGAAGTGCCAAATGACGCCGACGCGGAGGAAAATGACGATTCCGCAGATGACGACGACTTGACATGATTTAAATTCCTTTTATTTATGACGTTTACGTAGGATAAAATAATATTAAATATAAAGCTTTAAAACTATCACTGAGTTTCATTTATTTTTGCCTTTAACATAAAACATAACTCGACAAACATAGGACAAACTAAACATATATCTTCAAAAGAGTGTGTTATCATACAACTGTTAGTAATTTTTCGTTTGACGGTTTCTTTTATTGACCTTTTAAAAAATTTAGTGTAAGACACAAGGCAATAGGAAACCTCAGCATTAAAGACTTATAAAGTCCCTCTCGTAGTAATCATAATGACAAACATTGTAATATTACTAATCATGGAAATTTCACAGCAAAATTGAACATGTATAAACCCATAGAACATTGTAACTCTTCTTCGGTCGTAAACTTGCAAGAGCAATAAGAGAAAGATAGCCTATTGCTGATAAAATGCCAGAAATCTGTATTCTCCGGTAAAATTGTATTACATAGAGTTCAATGCATGTCATGAATGGCATTTCTACTTCGCCATAGTACTACTAACTGCTTAAGGATTCCGTAACAAGAATTTTAGAAGTATTTTGACTTAAATACTTCTCATATTTTCAATGAAATAAAATTTATAGAACACATTTGTTACTCAAAAGCACTAATTTTGTATAATTTATAACATTGCAACTCTTCTTCGTTCGTAAACTTGCAAGAGCAATAAGAAAAAGATATCTTCCTGATAGAATGTCCGCAACTTACCCTCTCTAGTAAAATTGTATAACAAAAAGTTTGATGCACGTCATGAATGGCATTTCTACGTCGCTACAGTACTACCAACTGCTTATAAACTCCCTAACAATAATTTTAGAAGTATTTTGAGTTAAATACTTTCAATGAAATTGAAACGAAACAAGACAGAATTAATGTTGATAATCTGCGCATTGAAACCGTTGCGAGAGAGTATAGGAGACAAATGGATGAGGAAATGGAGAGCCCGGAGGTGAGGGGAAAATGTAGAGGAACTGTGGACAAAATGTAAAAACATAACTGAGAAAGCAACAAAAATATTGGGGAAAACCAAACTAGTTAAAGAAAACGAATGGTTTGACAAGGAATGCCAAGAAGCAACAGATAACAAAAACAGGGCATACCTAAAGACAAATCAAGCTGGATGCGCAAGAAGAGGAAGAAAAGGAAGAATACCGGACCCTAAGAAGAGAAGAAAAACGATTACATAGAAGAAAAAAAAAGACAATTTGAGCAAAAGCAGTTGGAAAGCACAGAATGGCTAAGAAATCAAAATGAAACTCGAAAGTTCTACAGAAATCTAAACAAAATGCGCAAAGAGTTTAAGCCAAGAATAAAGAGCTGTAAGGATGAAAAAGGAAACATCCTAAATGATACAGCCTCAATCCTAAACAGATGGGTTGAATTTTTCGATGCAAAATTTAATGGCCATCATATCGAAGAAGCAGATAACACCCTAGCAAATCGAAATGATTGGAATCCTTTCAACCCAAACGAAAGACCACCTACCATCGAAAACGTTGCCCAAGCCATTAAAAAGGTTAAAAATAATAAATCACCAGGAGTTGATCAAATTTGCAGTGAGCTCTACAAGAATGGTGGCGATGCCCTACTACAGACACTGCATAAGCTTTTACTTCTTATTTGGCATAATGAGACCATGCCCTGTGAATGGTCTCAAGGCGTGATATGCCCGTTACATAAAAAAGGTGACCAGCTCCAGTGTGACAACTATAGAGCTATAACGCTTACAAAATACTAGCAAATTTACACAGTGGGCATAGTTGGTAAATATCAAGCTGGATTCACTCCAGAAAAATCAACAATTGACCAGATTCATTCAATAAGACAGATTCTCGAGAAAACATTAGAATTCAATATTGAAACCCATCACCTATTCGTCGACTTCAAGGCCGCATACGACAGTGTCAAGAGAACAGTGCTATACCAATCAATGCATGAATTTGGTATACCAGAGAAACTTATCCGACTAACGAGAATGACAATGTCTAATTTAGAAGCCACTGTTAGAATACAGGGAGAGAGTTCTAGATCCTTTGAGATAAAGGATGGACTCAGACAAGGGAATGCTCTGGCTTGCCTCCTATTTAATATTGCCTTTGAAAAGGCAATCCGAGATACACGAATTAGGGATGGTGGTACTATTTACAATAGATCGATACAAGTCCTAACATATGCTGATGGCATTGACATAGTAGGGCGTAGCAAGCGAGATGTTGCGACTTACCAATATTAAATATCAAAAGATGACAACATGTTGCCAAAAACCGAACAGAATGGCGACGAATCTTAGAGCAGGCCAAGTTCCACAGAGGATTGTCGAGCCAAAGATGATGATGACTTTCAACGAAATAAAATTTATATCTACTCTAAACCACTAATTAAAATTAAAAATAATTGAAAAATCAGTAGGTAAAAGTATCTAAAATTTATGGAGTGCAAACGAGAGTTACGAACTGATAGCATTATTTCCAGAGTTGCCACATGTGTTTATCATAAAATTTTGTGCAACGTCTTCTTCTTTGAGTGCCTCTCCTATCGGAGATTGGATATCATTATGGCGATTCTAATTTTATTAACTGCTGTTTTGAATAATTCGTTAGTGGTACAGCCACTTAAATTTCTCATCCAGGACATTCTTCTATGGCCTGGATTTCTGCGTCCTGTGTAACGTAAGCGAACCTAAATATTATCACTAAACAATTATGTACCTTTTTCTTTTTATATAGACATGACTCTGTCTGTTTTTCAATGTGCCTCCAGTAAGTTTTCGTTCGATCGTTTTCGTGGTCTTCCTATTGATCGTCTTCCTATTGGGGAACCGTCTCTTGTCGTCTTTACTACTCTATTTGTTGTCATTTGGCTTATATGATCGTTCCATTCTAATTTCTTACCCAGTACTTGATGTTCTCCACCTTGCACCTACGTCGTATATCTGTACTTCTAGCTCTGTCCCATAGTGTTTTACCATTAATTATTTTAAGTTTTTTTTATCTCTGCTATTCTAACATCCTTTTTGTCCTCTTTGTGTCAGGTCTTGTATCTGCCGCTTATGTCATTATTGGCCCGATGACTATTTTGTAAATTCTGCCTCTCGTTTCTTTCCCGATATTTTTATTTCTCCATATTGTTTCATTCAGGCAGCCTGCGGCTCTGTTGCTCTATTCACTTGATCTTCCACTTCAGTTTCGAGCTTTCCGTAGCTAAATAATGTGATGCCTAGATATCTCGACTCCATCACTTGATCTATTATCTGACCTTCTAGCTCCAATTTGCATCTTAGTAAATTTGCTGCTGTATCATCATATCAAAAATCATCTCCACTTTAAGAAAGTGGTATTGCGTCGTCTGCAAAGCAGATTATATCGAGTTTTTTTTCCATTTGGCATTGTTACTTTTTTTATTATTTCATCCATAATCAAGTCTAATATAGGACTCAGGGAATCTCCCTGTCTTATCCAGTTGCCAGCTTCAATAAGGTCGGTTAGTTCGTCTTCTACTTTTACTTTTATTGTGTTGTTTTGGTAGATATTTTCGATCGTTTTGATTATTCCAAGAGGTATCTCTCTTGCGTACAGTAAGTGGATAACGTCTTTTAATTTGACCCGGTCAAATACCTTCTTAAGGTCCACGAGACATAAATATGCCGGTTTGTTGTATTCTAATGAGTTCTCTTGCCTTTGACTCATTATAAATATACCGTCGGTGCATGATCTTCCCGACATAAAACCTTGTTGTTCTTCTGTTAGTGTTATAATTTCATTCAGTTTACTTGTTATCATTTTGGTTGTTAATTTTAGTGTTGTTTAATGAATTAATTCCTCTGTAAGTCTCTCTAATTTGTCTCCCTTTTTAAAGAGATGTATTAGGATGCTTGATCTCCATTCTTGAGGAATTCTGTTTTGTTCTATTATTTTTTGGATTAGTTTTAATAGTTGGGTCAGATTTGGTCTTCCGTACTTTAGGAGTTCGTTCGGTATTCTGTCCTCTCCTAGTCATGAATTTTGGTTGAATGGCTGGTAATTCTCTATTTTTTAATTTCCTTAATGCTTCCTTTACATCTTCCTCCTCAATTTTATTTCTTCGTTTGTCGTCAACTCTGATGATGATGTATCATATGTCATAATGAAAATGACAAAGCAACTCATTACACGTGTATCCTTGCTCGCTCGATCTTTGCTGAACTGCGTTTTTTTATCACTTTTCATGAGGACGCGTTTTTTCTTCTCATGGTTTTTCCTGGTCTACTTTTGTTTCACGAGAAATTAGATAATGGGTAGACACTCCTCGCATGATGAGAGATGGTTGTTGAAACCTGGGAATCGCTTGATACTGGCGTTTTTTAGCTTTAACTCGGTCATGATCATCTCACACAATTTGCACAACGACTGAACAGCATCCCCCCATTAAGACAAGTATTCGCAGATCTTAGAGGAGTAGAAGTGACACAGAGAAACATAATACCGAGAGCCTTAAATGCCAAACGCAGAGTAACGTTACTATTATGGTTATGGAGTAGGAATAATTTGTTCAGTTATGTGAAAATGAACTGTGTTAGATGATCCAGTTCCATAGTCTTAGGATACTTGAGGCTGGTTTGTTTCTTTCTGGTTTATTCTTGTGTCATGGAAAGTTAGGGAATGGATAATAACTCATGGCAGATCTTCGTACACCGGGAGAAGGCCAATGAAATATGGGTGTCGCTTTATACCCAAGGAATACAATAAGATACCAGCAAATGTATAGGAAAGATACCTGACGGAACTGTTTAAAGGAAAAAAAAAAAGTAATAATTAACACAATAACGTAACTGAATTAAGACACGAAATAGAAATCAGTTTTCAGGAAGTAGAGATAGCCATAAATTCACTCAAAAATAGAAAGTCACCAGGATCAGACTGAATAAACAACGAGCTTCTAAAACACGGAGGGGAAAGTATAACCCTAGAGTTGACAAAACTTATACAAAAACTAATATTGCACTGCAAGATACCAGACGCATGGAGAAACAGCGTAATGATACCAATGTTCAAGACAGGAGATAAAGAAGACCCCAATAATTAGAGGTATAAATCTAATGAACACCGAATTTTAACTTACCACAAAAGTTATGGTTACAGAATGGGGAACAAAGAAATCCAAATATTATGTTATTTGGATTATGTTATAAATGTATGACAAAATCTAAATACCCACTACGATGTAAAATCGAAATTGATGGGACAATAATAATGCAGGAAGCAATGTTTAGATATCTGGGAATAAATATAACTAGTTACGGAGATATTGAAGAAGAAGTACGATAACAAAGCTTAAAAGCAAGTAAAGCGGCGAGATCTCTTCATCACACAATCTGGAAAACAAACACCTAAGACAAGACACAAAAACAAGAATCATAAAGTAGCAATTGAACCTGTATTACCATACACAGCGGAGACAAGACCCGACACATTTAAAACGAGATTACTACTAGAAACAACAGGGATGAAAATACTTCGACGAATATCAGGGAAAAGTGTGTTGGATAGGAAGAGAACCGAAAACATAAGAAGAGCATGCAATATAGAAGACAAAATGGGATGGATGACAAAACGGAAACATAAGCGGAACGAACACATTAGTAGAATGGCAGAGGAAAGGATAGTACGAATAGTACGACATAAGTCACCAAATGGACGAAAAAGTATTGGCAGACCAAGAAAAAGATGGTGCGACAATTAAAACAATTTAGGAGGCTAATAGTGAAGACGAAACAGGCTTTAAAGCCTACATACAAGAAGGAAGAAGATGAAGAAGCTTTATACGCAAAGTTGAGAGGTTCGGAGCTTCCTCGCAGTCGCACTCACCTCATAGAAGTATCGGCTACGCTTGAATATAAAGAGTTCTTTTAACCCATCAAGTTTACACGACTCTCGGAGGGCTCATTGTTCCTGCGGGTCTATGGGGCGACCCAACCCTTGCATTTATTAAGGATTACTGGATAGTTTTGATATTTAAAATCGAATCTAAAGTTTTTTACACCTTTTAAAGTCGCTGTTTGCAAATGCTCAATTACGCATTCACAACTATTATTCTTTTTAGTAAATATATTAAACTGGGAATACTTAATTTCATGTTTTCACCGATGATTGTCCGAAAACGTTGTGATGAAAATTGCTGAAAATTTATGAAAATAAATATACTGTTTAGACCAAAACTATTTACTTCATTGTGAGTTTTACTCATTTTTCTGAACATATTTAAAACTAAAAAATATAATACCAATACAAAAACTTGAATGAACAATTTTTTTTATTTAGAAATCGTTTTTCTTAGCCTTTCTTCTTCTTTCCAGTACGCCTCCCTTTCTTTATACAACATCAATGTGTTTCTGTTAAGTTCATCTTCTGACTCCAGCTCTCCTCCCACTTCCTTGGGCAAACAACTTTTTGGGAACACTTCTTCCACGTTCCATCCCACCGGATGCATGTGTATCTAAAAAAAATAATGTTGTTTAAAGTAGACTACCGAACAACTGTTAAAATATCAAATTTTAAGAAGGATCATTACGAAAGGAGTAGAATAATTTCACTACACGAAGTAGACGAGACTCCGGAACAAGAGGATCAAAACAAGAAAAAACTCTTTTTGCTTTTGCCTTCTTTGCAATTTTGTTTTTAGAAACTTTGTTTAATAAACTGAAAAACTTAAAATTTTAATATCAAAAAAGGGCGATAAATGAAGTTTTCCAGTTAGTGATGACCTACGCAAACCCCGTGTGACCTAAATTATTTTCTCAGGTTCTGAAGCCAAGAAAATCTTCTTGTCGTTGGTCCTCGTTTTCCAGACACTCTTAGGGATCTTTTCATTATTACAAATCTTGTTGATGAGCATATGCATTTGTCCTACTAGGTGATCGCCAGTGATCGCCCTAGCTAACGAATACGCCTTGTAGTCCAAACTGGAACTCAGGAAGAGTCTGGTCGCCCCCGCGCTGACTGACTCTTTCCACCGACATTTCTTGTTTTTATGTCTCGCCAGCGCGTACCCTGGTCAACTTTGCTTCTTACCGTTTCCCCTCGACTTTCTGCTGATTTCGCCGTTTGCTCCATGTGTTAAAATGGATCATGCCATGTGAAACTTCCTAACTCAGCTCAATTCTTATGCTGTTTAACAAATCGTATTTTGTATTAATTTCCAACGAAGGTCTTCACATTTCGTAATTCTTAAACATTCGGGATTGTGTCAAACTAGGTCTGATTGTTATTCTTTGTATAATTTGAAATGTATACGTTAAACTGTATCGAATTGATTCTTTATTTAATTAGGAGTATATAATGATTATTTAATTAATTCTAATTATTCTTTTCTTGGCTAACTACCCCTTATTTTATTTCATTATTTTCTTATGTTGGCTTGTTACATACCGGGCTAACTGATTAACGATTGCATTTGGGGGTGGGCTTATTTCCCTTGTGTATGTGGCTGATACATTACAATTATGATGCATGTCCATATGCTCTTCATTTTTTGTGTCCCTAAAAGAGTTTGAAAATAGGTTTTCCAGACTGATTTTATTTCTTTTGGATCACTGGTTATTTGCCCTTCTTGATTTCTGCATATATTTGTTCGGGGTTTGTATTCTTCTCTTAAATTGCGTAGATATCTGTACGCCTGTCTTATATTGTTGCTTTGAAGATTTTCTTCTATTTTCTGTATATTGCCGTTTTCGTATTTTCTTTTCTCTGTTCGGCATATTTTATCGGCCCTCCGCCTTGCATCTTGGTAACTTGCCCTTTTTTCTCCGCTTCTTCTTTCCATATATTTCTTGTGTTCTTCATTTCTTTTATGTATGGCCTTATTACATTCGTCATTCGTTTTCCACACCCTTTCAGCTAAAGAACGAATTGCATCTCTACTGGACTCTATTTCTGATCATTTTTTCATAATATGGCCCAAATCTGGGCTCGATGAGATGGAGTGTTTAGAGTAGAAGGTGGTAATATGGAGTCTGCATATCTAATGTTGTTAATGGGAACTCCATTTACCTGTATTCCAACTGTTTTACCCTCAAGAGCGTTTTTCAGGATCTCTTCGGAGTGGGCATTAAAAAGAATTGACGACAATACGCATTCCTGTCTCACTCCACATCTAATTTCAAGTTCTTCTGACAGCTCTTCATAACACGTAGTTTTGCTCGCTGTTTATAGTATAAATTTGATATGATCCTGAGGTCGCTGTAGTCAATCTTCTTTGATTTCAGGACATTAATCAATTGTTTATGTCGTACTTTATCAAATGCTTTCTTATAGTCAAAAAAACATGCGTATATATCTTGATTGATGTCCAGGCAGCTGTTTATCAGTATATTAAGTGAACAAAGAGCTTCACGCGTTCCTAGGCCTTTGCGAAAACCAAATTGTGTATCATTAACGTCAGTGTCCAGTTTGTGATATATTCGGTTATGGATGACTTTAAGTAGTAACTTTAGCATATAAGACATCAAGCTAATAAATAAATAATAGCTTTATTACCCAACAGTTTCCCATTTCTAGGGTAAAAATTTAAGATACGTTTTTAATTAGTATACAATCATCAGTAGGTGGTACAAAAATATCAAGCAAAAGAATAAGTCTAAAAACTAAGTAGGTGAAAAACAAAATAAAGAGTGAGAACAATATAATTAAACAAATCACTATGTAAATAAGAAAAAAAAATACACACAAAAAAAAATTAACAATCTAAAGTACTGCATAAACCAGTGCGTTATCAACCAGATGATTAATTGAGCATGAGAAAATATCACAATGGTTTCATATTTTATTATAATTATCGCACATAATATAAATGGGTGACTTCAGTAACATATTTGTTCTCGCACGTGGACAAGTAAACACGATAGTCGACCTGGAAGTAATCCTTGGCACATTAAATTTCATTTGACCTAATATATCACCGCAGTCAATACAGTTGTGTAACAACTTATATAAAAATGACACCGAAAATATAATTCTTCTTAACTCTAAACTTACAATATTAAACCTGTTAGATAACAAATCGTAATCATAACCATGTACGGGATATACTCCATCAACCTTAAATGCTAAATATTTTAAAAGTTTCCGTTGTACCTTTTTAATCTGTTGCATATAACATTTATAAATGGGATACCAAATTAAACTACCATATTCTAGTTTTGTTCGTACTAGCGATATATACAGCAGTTTATCGGTCTTATATCGCTAAAATTTCTACAGTTTCTGTTGATAAAACCATACATATTCATAGCATCGGATACTTTCTGCTTAATATGGTTGTTAAAGGTTAATTTTGAATCAAATATAACTCCTAAATCTTTAATGCCATTACATTTTTCAAGATCTGATCCCTGAATTACATAATTAAAATCTTTTCTTCCTTTCTAGAATAACTTACTACTTTACACTTATTGACATTAAGAAAAAGTTTGTTTTTTATCCACCACGTATCTATATAATTTCAATCGTTCTGTAAATCTATACAGTTAGCAACAGTTTTAATTTCCCAGTATATTTTAAGATCATCCGCAAAACATAATTTTCTGTTATTGATACCTAAAAATAAATCATTGATATATAATAAGAACAACAATGGACCTAAATTTGATCCCTGTGGAACACCGGATGTAGTAAAGATTAATTCTGATATGAAACCATTATAGGATACAAATTGGTTCCTACCTATTAAATAGCTTTCAAGTAACTTTAAGATGTTTCCAGCAAATCCCAAATTTGATAATTTAAAGAGAAGGTATTTGTGATCAACCTTATCAAACGGTTTAGAAAAACTAAAACATCAATGTGCTTTTCATCTAGAATTTTTAGGATTTCTATAGGAAGCATGTTAGGTCCAGGGCTTTTCCCACTCCAGGGCATTATTTTTAATCCGTGTAATATTTCTTCTTTTGTAATATATGGACCTATTTATTCTGACCTATATAGTGCTATGTGCACCAGATCTCCTCTTTCATCATCGAAAAATTCGTCGATATATTCTGCCCATCTTTGTACTTTCTTGTCCGTATGTGTTATAGTAGTCCCGTGTCTATCCATAATTGCACGAGTGGGATTTTGTTTTCTTAGTACTGCCAGTTCTTTAACTTTCTTGTGTAGGCTAAACAGATCATATTTATTTTGAAAGTCTTCGATCTCTTTGCATTGCTCTTTGCAAAGTATTTTTCTTTTGCCTGCTCTATCATCTTCCCGATCTCGTGGTTTATCTCTCTGTATTTATTGTTGTCCTTGTTTTTAAATTGACTCCTTGTGGAAGTCTTTTGTATTTTTTTACAGGGTTCCAGTAGACAATATTTTAGTCTATCCCAGTACTCGTCAATGTCATTGGTGTTTGTGTTCAATATGTTGCAGTTCACATATAGTTCATGTTGGAGGCATTCTTTGACTTTAGGTTCTTTAAGTTTTCTTGTGTCTATTGTAAGAATTCTTTGATGCCTTTTAATATTTTTAAGGGTGAGTGTAATCTTGGCGATAAGTGGATTGTGATCTGAGGTCACGTCTGATCCAGGATATGCTTTCACCGCTTTTAATACCATTACGGTATCTTTTATTGATCATAATGTAGTCTATCTGGTTGCTGACTACTTTCTCCGATGTATCTGTGGACGATCGACATGTATACAGTCGTCTGTTTGGTAACTTGAAAAATGTGTTTGTAATAATAAAGTTCTGCTTTTGACAGAATTTTAACAGGCGGTCTCCTCTCTCGTTTCGATCATAGTTTCTTATGCACTTTCCGCTTTACCCCTTTCCAATCTTTGCATTGAGATCACCTAGGACTATCGTGATTTCACTTGTTTTCGTTAGTCTAAGTGCCTCTTCGATATCTCGCTAAAATAATTCTACTTCTTCGTCGGCATTCGCCGTAGGAGCATAAACTTGTATCAAATTCAGTTTGGCTTGAGATGTCACTAACTTCAGTACCATTACTCTTTCCGAGGTAGGGAAATAGCATTCCACCGCTCTATTAGATTTTTTATTAACTATTACTGCTACGCCGTGTCTGTGTTGGTTATTCTCGCTACCGGAATAATATATTGTGACTTCGTCTGTTGAAAAACAATCTGAGTGGGGCCATCTGGCTTCACTGATACCCAGTATAGTCGACATGTAATTTCGTGAGAAAATTTATAGGAACCAGCGCGAGCAAAATCCTAGAAAATGGCAACAATGTTAGATTGGTCACTGCTTTATTGAGCAGTAGCGTAGATATCTAATTTTAAATTAAATAAACCGCAGTGTAAAATTATAATTCTGTCTTTTATTGGGCGGTACTGAATTAGAACACTTTTTATTATTCGTCCAACTTTTTTTCACGGTGTCATGAGTACCATACCAGGTTTCATCCAAATAAACAATATTTCGTTTAAAAATAAAGTTTAAAATAACGTAAAATATTATACCTACCTACCCAAGTGTAAACCACTGGACGGTCGAAACGAAATTTATTTGGATAAACTACTTTATGGTTTCGGTCGCTCAGGCAAATATTGTTACCTTAGGCAAAGAATGCATCGATGATAACTTTATCTGGGCGACTGTACATCTTTTCAAACGTAATACCAGGCACATCTGAATGTAAATATCGATGAGAATATTAAAACTTTGTAGTATAATACATCTCAGTCATTGATAATTTTGTAGTTAATAACTACTTCTGGTAGAGTACTTTTATTTTAATTTTTATTGCCTGCTTTTATTACAGATAAATATATTCTTACAGTCTCACCGAGGCGACTATAGATCGATATTCAACCTGTTCATTTCTTGAATAACATTGTGCATTTTACCAGACTGAAACATGCTCTAAACATTCCAGGTTCCTATTCTAGTATTGGACAGTCTTATTTCTTCATCTACGTTCTTTTGACAAAGAATTCGCTGATTAACCACCTGACAGTCCTTGTCTTCTTCTCCCCTGCCGGATCTTGGCTTCCGAGGGCCATCATCAGTAATGCCGTTATTAGTTTCTAAAACCATGATGATTTTACTAGGGATATCCATGGGGATCTTTAATGTAGTGGTTTTTCCTTGCCTTCTACATCCTTATGCTGTTGACCAATTTATTGGTTTCTCCACCTTCGAGATCAAGTTCTCAACCCCAGGACAAAAGGGTGACCTACCGCCTACCAATTCTTCCGCCCAGAGCCGTTGAATCGGTCGGTGAAATTTTCGCCATATCTGGCTACCCTCACTTAGTTTAGTCTGCAGATCAATGCAATTGTCCGAGGTGTGGCACTTGGAGCCATCAGTGAGACTAAGGTATCTTATGATGACTATGGTCAAATCCCACAGTTTGAGAGAGTGATTTCATAGTTTAAAAGCGGAATATCCTCAAATTTAAATGTACACAGCGACCCTCGAAAACTACCCGTTTTCTCAATTGCAATTTGCGTTTTCTCATAAGAAATTACAGAATATATAAGTAGTATATTTATTTGTTCTTCTCTATAGAAGAGTTGACCAGGAGTTGTCGTACAGTGTAGCCAATTCGTGTTCACAAGTAGTAATTATGGTCATACAAAACCTGTATTCTGCCACGCAGCGATTATCACCGTCATAAAAATACCAAAAAACATTATTTTTTCAATAGAAAAAATTAATCACAAAATTGTAATAAAATAAATTTTATTTATATGTTCCGTTTTGTTACATATTTAAATTTATAAAATAAAAATCGATATTTTCAAACTTTACTTTTCAATCTCTTGGCAACCTTGAGCTAAGCGACGGAGTTCCGACTCACAGATAGAGCTGTAAAACTTGTTTGACGGTAATGCTGATGAAGAAATCAAGTCATATATTGTTCAATTACATTGGCGTTTCGGAATTTATATGCATGTGTTCCATTTTGTGAATATATTTGTTATAAATTTGTGTTATTGATAATACGAGTGTTATAGTTGTCGTTTTATAGTAAATTTTTAGTTAAATTCTGTGATTATTTGGTTGGAGTTTCTATTTCTATTGAAGTTTTATATATACTATGTAGTTTTATTTGTTTATATTTTATGTATATATATAGTTTTACATAGTTATATTCTGTGATTATTTGATTTGAGTTTTATTGGAGTTTTGGTTTATACAATGGACGAAAAACCGAGCTGTTCCAAGAGAAGAAAACAAAATTCTGGTGATGATTCCAAAAATGAAAAGTCGCAAAAGAGACGGAAAATGTTAACGTCCGAAGAGAAGGTAATGATACGAAACGTTTATGAAGGAATTGTCGGCAGAAAAATGGCATTAAATATTAGCCAAGCGGTCGACATTTGTAGCAGCTTAACAAAAGTATCCGTTAGCTGTATTTATCGTGTAATTACAAATACATCGGAAAATCAAAAGCAAGAAAAAGGTAAAACTAGAGGCAGAAAAAGCATTGTTTTAGATGACAAGACAAGAAATATTATACGTAGAAAAATTCATTCATTTTATTTTCGGAGTGAAATTCCAACACTGAAAAAAATTTCTCAAGAGCTCCAAAACGATGACGAAATTAACTTTCGATATGTGAAACGCAATAGAAAAAGTATGCTATTAGAAAAAAAATGAAATTATTGTGTGGAGAAGAAAATATTTAGAAGAAATACGCAAAATTCGCAGCACTGGGCGCAAAATATATTATTTGGATGAAACCTGGATTAACGAAGGTCATACAGTTGGAAAAGTTTGGCAAGATTTAAATGTTAAAAGTAAACGCGAAGCATTTATAGAAGGCTGGTCTATAGGATTAAAAGCTTCATCAGGAAAGGGACGGCGTTTAATCATCACCCATATAGGAACTGATACAGGGTTCCTTGATGATGGTTTGCTTCAATTTGAGTCGAAAAAAACAGGTGATTATCATGAAGAAATGACTTTTGAAGTATTTGAGCGCTGGTTTAAGAGAATTTTACCAAAATTGGAACCTGGGTCTGTGGTTGTAATGGATAATGCGCCATACCATAGCCGCAGACTAGAACAATTACCGACGACGGCATGACTGAAAGCGAGAATTCAAGAATGGCTTACAGAAAAGGGGATTGCATACGAAGAATCAATGCTCAAAATACAGCTACTTGACATTGCACGGTTAAGGAAAAGTGAATATCTTAAATATGCTGTGGATGAAACTGCAAAAGATTATGGTGTCAAAGTTCTGCGTCTACCACCTTATCATTGCGAACTTAATCCCATTGAACTTACCTGGGCGCAAGTGAAAGGAGAAGTAGCACGCAATAACAAAACGTTTAAATTAAACGAAGTTAAGGAACTTTTAATTCAAGCAATCCTCCATGTAACTCCAGAGAAATGGGCTAAATGTATAGGCCACATAATTAAAGAAGAACGTCGTATGTGGGAACTTGACACTCATATCGAAGTTTTACTAGAGCCAATTATCATTACACCAGGTGAAGATAATGACAGCGATAGCAGCACTGCATCTTCAGATTTAGACAGCGAATAAATAAATTTTATTTTGTTTTGTGTTATACTGTTTTGCTCATTTTATTTAAAGGGACAATATGGCTCTTGGCGAACACCCATTTAAAAAAGCGCGCCACAAGACATACCTCTGGGGTGGTGTGGAAACTGTCTTAAAATTTGTTTTAAAAAAAATTTCATTATGTAACTCTTTTAGGACGGGTCGCGTCAAAAGACGTTTTAGCGTAACTTCTGCGAAAGCTTACTGATGCTAGGTGGCATCAGTAAGCTTTTTGTAAAATTAATTGCTTTTTATTACTGTTTGTATTGAGACCGTTTTCAATTATACAAATGATAGTAATATTTATTTTCTATGGCTTTTTGCTTGTCGTTCTGTATTTTTAGAAATAATGTTGGGAATAAGCCACAATATATTTATTCAAATGTTTAATTTACGGACGTTTGGATTTCTATAAAGAGACCGTTTTTAAACATACAAATGACATATATTTGTTTTCCTATATATTGTGTTTGTGGCATTCTGTATTTTTAGGGATAAGGTTGGAAATAAACCACAATATATCTATTTACGTGTTTAATACACTGACGTTTCGATCTCTATTCCAGAGACCGTTTTAAAAGATAGAATAAAAAAAGAAAATAAATAATATAAGATTATAAAAATATATAATAATAAACAAATAAAAAAAATATAACTATCATTTATATTTTTGAAAGCGGACTTTGGATATAGAAATCCAAACAGTTCGAAATAGGAAAAATCCTATTTCAAACAATAATATTTGAAAAATATAATATAATTAACGTTAAAAAAAAGTGAGTGTACGCCACTGGATTTTCATACGTCTTTCCCCACTTCACCGCCTTTAAACAATGAATCACTCTTCTAAATAGTGGAATTTGACTTTAGTTATCAAAAACCATCTCTTTTTACTACAGATGTGTTATTGTATCATCTATTCCATTTATAATATTTTTTCTTGATCATAGCAATAAAATAAGTTCATTAAATTGTTTTTTATTTTATTTAAAAGCATGTCCCGTTCTAAAATTAAAAGAAATTTCCTCAAAAATGTTTTTCTAGTTTTATTTCAGAAACCCGTCACGTGAAAAAAATTAATAATTTTTTTTTATTTAATTGGAAACTATTAAAATATAATGGACTACGGCATCTGTTTTAGAAAGGTATTAAGATCCTATATTAAAAAAAATTATATCATAAAAGAATATTATATCATACAAATTTAAAGAAACAATTTTCAGTTTTGTGAGAGATAAAAAGTTTTTCTTCACTTGCCGAAAATATGAAGAACTGCACTTAACAGGTTTCTGAAATAAACGATTCAATTGCTGTATCTAGATCTTTATGTCTAGGTTAGCTATGTCTTTTGGTCTTTACATGTTCGAATTTTTAAAATTTTTATTTACCTTCAATTAAAATACTTACCCTTCTTACAATATCCGGGTCTATAATTGCAACAAGAATATTGATTAATTGTTCCAGAAAATAATTCCCGTTTATAAAATGCAACCCAATAAACGGAAAAGGCAGTCCTTTACCAAAATACGTAAAAAATTTTCTCAAGGACTCTGGCCATAATTTGAAAACATGCATAATCCCGAACTAAAAAAAATTAAATTAATTTAAAGGTAACAAAGCATAAAATAGTAATTCATAGCTCACAAAACATCAACTATCAGCAAGGATGCTGCTTGTCTCCTACTTTGTTCAAGATCTACTCAGAGCAAGGAGGTATGGAGGAAAGTTAATTGCTTCAAAAATCGCAAACAATCCAATAATTTATGTATTGACCCAGACGAACCATGGATAACAGATTTTTACCAAAAAATTTCACCAGATTAGGTTCCGAATGACATTAACAACTCCATAGCCACTGTTTCTAGAGATAACCTTAGCTTAGATCGTCCATTCTATCTATGGGAACTAAGAAGGGTCCTCAAACAAAATAATAATACTGCTCCTGGTAAAGACAATATATCTTATTCCATGATCTCCAATCTTACAAATGAACATAAAATCTATCTACTTAATATTCTAAATAATATTTGGCAGAAACAAGCACCAATTCCTGAAAGCTGGAAGGAGTATATTATAATACCTATAAGGAAACCTGGCAAACGTGATGACGATCACAATTCATATCGCCCAATATCTCTAGCTTCTTGTCTTCTTAAAACCCTGGAAAGACTAATTAAAAATAGATTAGAACATTGGTTAGAATTTAATGATATTCTTCCAAACTCCCAATTTGGTTTTCGTAAATATAAATCCACTCAAGATGCCATAACTGCTCTCGTAACAACAGTTCAAGTCAATTTCACGGAAAACTCATCCACTGCAGCTGCATTTCTGGATGTATCATCTGCTTTTGATAATATAAATTTGGATATCCTTGAACAAAAGTTATTGTCAGTCGGGATACCTATAGGTATAACATCCTTTTTGAAAACTTTGTACTCAGACAGATTGATTTACTTAAAAATCAATGAAAAAATTTTTTCTCCTCGACTGTCTAATATAGGACTGCCGCAGGGAAGTATTTTAAGTCCACTTTTATATATTTTATATAATATAGATTTAGAAGTCATTGTTCCTATTAACACCAAAATACTACAATATGCAGATGATGTGGTACTCTACTCATCAGACAAATTAATTGATGTTTCTAAAAATAATTTAACAACAGCTATTTTATCAATACATGCATTTTATGAATCAAATGGATTAACATTATCAGAATCCAAAACAGAAATCTGCTTCTTTTCTAGAAAACATAGAAAACATAGAACTCCAGAAGGGTATATAAATTGTGGTCAATTCAAATTTCCAATTAAAACTGGGGTGCAGATCCCAACATTAGTTTAATGTTTTATCGATCTATGATACGACCAGTTTTCGATTATAGCTGTCACTTGTATGGAAATGCATCGAACACTCATTTAACAACAATTGAGATACAGAAAAATAAGTGCCTACGCTTGTGCCTTGGGTATCTGAAATCTACACCAATTAATGTAATGGAAATTGAAGCTGTTGAACCGCCATTAAATTTACGGAGGCAGTATCTTACCGACAAATATATAGCTCGTACCATTAGCAGAGACCAAGTATTTCTTAAAGATATACACAATCTGGCTGTTTTAGATTTGACTAAAAGGTATTGGTTTAAGAAAAAATCTCCACTCGTGGCGGAAAGCTACAGAAATCTTTCTAAATTTAAAGAGGTACTTTATAAGGGTCACATTCCACCAGTTTATACTGAAAAGCCTCATGTACTGTTCTCAATAAAAATCAAGACAGAATTTCTCAATGATGTCCAAGGCCCCATGTTTAACGCAGAAATTCAGAAGAAATGGCCTAATTATTATTATATGTTTACCGATGGTTCAAAAAAGGGAAATAACACTGCTTGCGCAGTATACCAACAGTATTCTGGACAACATCATAAATATAAATTACCTGATGAAGCCTCCATCTACACATCCGAAATGCTGGGTTTAAAGTTTGCTCTTTCTCACGTTTTGACAAAGGAAATGAAGAACTGTGTAATATTTACAGACAGTAAAAGTGCAGTAGAAAGATTATGTAAAACAAATAAATCCAAGCAATTGACTCATCTTGATATAGAGATATTAAAATTGTACTACGAGGTTTCAAAGCTCGGAGGAGAAGTTATCATCGCATGGATCAAAGGCCATTCTGGGATAAAGGGTAATATAATAGCAGATGTATTGGCAAAAGAAGCATTATCAAGCGGAGAAACCATAGTCAACAATATTCTACCCGTGTTAGATATAGATGTATATAGTAAACAACGGCTTAAATTAAAATGGCAAGCCAATTATGCGGAATCCGAAAGACAGTCATCATTTAAATATTGGCAACCCACACTTCTTAAAAAAAGGTGGTTTTATTCAGAGTCCAACAGAAGTTTTATTAAAACTATTAATAGGCTAAGGTCAAATCATGCTCTAACACCTTCAAGAATGTACAAAATGGATCTAGCAGACACTCCAAACTGTACTTGTGGTAAATATGGAGATTTAACACATATCCTATTAGAATGTGGAAACTAACAAGGGAATATTACATGTTTTTATGAAAACTTACGAAAACTAAATGTGTGTTTCCCATTTCACATAAATGAATTAATTTTCTCCGGAAACTTAGAAATCTTGAATTGTATTTATCAGTTAATAAGAAATTGTAAATATAAACTTTAAACAATATAATGTACTAACCCTAGAATTAAGATAAAATTTTTAAGCAATTTGCGAACATATCAATCATGTAATAAACCTTTTAATACGAAAAAATGAAAAAAAAATGGAAAAAAAGAGACAAAAAAAAACAAATAAATAAAAAAAAAAATAGGCCAAACCAAATTAATATAAAAAAAGACCAAAACAAAATAAAAAATATATATACATATTATATACAATATCAAAAAAGTAATACAAGGAAATAAAAAAATCAAATAAAAAAAATATAAAAAATAAAAAAAAAAAAAAATAAAAAAAATTACAAACAAACAAAAAAAGAAAAATCAAAACAACTCAATTATTTAATTTATTTTTAACTTACATTTAGTACTAACTCGAACTCTGATTGTTGTTCTGTGAATACAAATTACAAAACAGTCTGGTCAATTGGCTATGCCAAGGCCATTAAAAAAAAAAAAAAAAAATACTCAGAGCAAACTCTGAAGACGTGGAAAAGAAAATGCAGAAACATGGGAATCCCTCTAAACGACGCAATATTGTACACACTGAGTTTTGCAGATGACCAGATAGTGATGGCCCAAGATTATGAAGACCTCAAATATATGACCCGTAAACTTATCGAAGAATTCGAACTATCGGGGCTAGAAGTGAATATCAAGAAAACTGAATTCATGTGCATTGGGGGAATTGAACAAAATCTAATCTTGGAAGAAATACAGCGAGAAATAAATCACTGTAAAAAATACAAATATTTAGGCATGCAAATAACCAACGATGGCAAATTAGACGAAGAAATTAAACCTAGAAATAACCAAGGAAGACAAGTCATTAGACAATTAAACAGTGTACTATGGGATAAAACAATCTCCAAAGAAAACAAACACAAAATCTATAACAGCATTATAAAAAGCATCATTACATATGAAAGTGAGGTATGGCCACTGAAAGGAAAAAACTTAAAAGCATTAGAAGCAACAGAAATGGACTTCTGGAGAAGAGCGGCTGGAAAATCAAGATCAGACAGAGTTAGAAACGAAAGAATACAAGAAATTATGGGTGTTAAACACAATTTAACAGAGGACATCAGAGTAAATCAACTAAGATGGTATGGACACGTCCAAAGAATGAATGAACACAGAATACCAAAGAAAGTATTGAACTGGACACCGCATGGAAGAAGAAAGCAAGGTAGACCCAGATTATATATATAAGACAGTATGGAAAAGAAGCTCAAAAAGGAACTGTAAAAAACAAAAAAGTAAAACGTAAGTTAAATATTGAAGAAACGTCGTCAGTAGAAGATCAATTTGATTTTGAGATTAGAAGTGACAGCAGTAATTGTAATGATAATTCTTTGTCAGATTTAGAAATTGATTCCATTCAATTTAGTACAGGTGATCTTCAGAAAGGTGATTTATTTTGGTGCACTTAAAAGGGTAAAAGCATTCAGGATATTTTGTAGCCGCAATATCAGGAAAGGTGAACGAAACATAGTTCCAAATAAAATATTTAAAGAAAGCTCATTCCTTTGCCAATGAATCATACATTTACGGTTGAAGATGAAATATACAACTAACAGCGATATTATACAAAAACTTCCTCAACCACGTACATCAGGTTCATCCTCTCGACAATCAAACACATTTATCTTTCCAATATCTTTTGATAAAATTAATTTAGGGTAGTCTGTGTATTATTAGCAGTTTATATTTTCAATAAAATTTTCACAAATATTAGGAAGTATTTTTGTTTTACACATTAAATTCTGGTTGTACAGGTACTTCAATTCGTGTCCCTAGGTACAACTTTTCGTATCCGTAGGTACCACAGACCCGTTGTTCCTAGGGACACGTATATACATACAAAAAAAGTAATAAAATGGGTAGAAATATATAGGTTGGAAAATTAGCATTTTCGAATTAGCTTTACAAAGGTTTGATGAATTGTCCAGATTTTATTATTTTTTTAATATCTTTATTTGTCTAATTTATAAAAATCAATTTGTAAAAATTATCCCTAGGTTCAACATGCTCCCCGACCTACATTTTCTCAGATGTCAACAACTTTGAATAATAAATAAACAAGGGTTGTATTATGTTAAATAAGCTAAGTCACAAACGAGTTTTTATTCAGAAGCGCATTCACTGCTAAGACGTTGTCAGAATATTTATTTTTTGAAAATACAAATTTACGTATATGGACAGCATTGTAATTCTTTTTTTGGAAACGGGGAAGTTCAGAAAAAAACGTTAAATCACTTTTTTATTTCAAATTGTGTATTATATCTATAACTTAAAGGAACGCACTACTTTCGGGGACACCATTTATTTACTCCCATAATCTAGATGTAATGTTTATTTCCGAAGCACACATGACTAATAAGAGCCATTTCAATATTCCCAAATATTTAACCTATGTAACTCATCATCCATTAGGTAAAGCCCACGGAGGTACGGCAATTATTATAAGAAACAACATTAAGCATCATGAAATAAATAAAATTAGTAAAGTTAACATCCAAGCCACATCAGTGTTGGTCGAAGATTCACAAGGCCCGATTATTCTATCTGCTGTTTACTGTCCACCGAATAAAATAATTAAAGCTGATCATTTTACTGAATACTTTAAGATGCTCGGACACCGTTTCATTACTGCTGGAGATTTTAATGCCAAACATCATAAATGGAGTTCCAGAATCATAACCTCACGTGGACGAGAATTATTAAAAAGTATTAATGAGAATCATTTAATTCCTTTCTCTACTGGAGAGCCTACGTATTGGCCCACCGATAGACAAAAAATTCCTGATCTTATTGATTTCGCTATAGTAAAAGGAATATCACATACCTATCTCCAAATTTCTCCTTCATTTGACCTCTCATCAGATCATTCCCCTTTCTTCATAGATCTACATAGCCAAATTCATAACTGTCCTAAATACCTAACACTCTCTAATAAAAGAACAAACTGGAACAGATATAGAGAAGAAATAAAAACAACCATTAACCTAAACTTGCCTCTTAAAAGTGATAGCGACATAGAAAATGCAGTTGCTCACCTAACTACAGTTATTCAGCAAGCTGCTTGGACGTCTACCCCAGAATTTACAAACACAACTCTGAGTCCTATCCTGCTCACATAAATTCACTCATATTGGAAAAAAGAAAACTGCGAAAGAAGTGGCAGCTCACTAGACATCTAGAAGATAAAGCAAATCTTAATAGAGCTTGCAGACTACTCAAAAGAAAACTGATCCAACATAAAGACCATGGAATCAACAGATATTTAAAGAACCTTTCACCTGCAGATGATCCAAACTATTCGCTGTGGAAACTAACAAAAAAACTTAAACACAACGATCAAATGAATATGCCAATCAGGAAAGAAAATGACACTTGGGCTAAAACTGACATAGATAAAGCATATACTTTTGCAAATCATCTATGCGAGGTATTTCAACCGCATCAGAGGGAAGTCTCAGTTGAAGAAGAGCAGGGTATTCATG
Source organism: Diabrotica balteata (assembly GCA_918026665.1). NCBI lineage: Eukaryota > Metazoa > Arthropoda > Insecta > Coleoptera > Chrysomelidae > Diabrotica > Diabrotica balteata. The sequence continues at coordinate 107,590,721 of OU898283.1, read as the reverse complement.
AAGCCGTAAATGCACCATATCAAATGGCTCCACCTATTAAATCTATTAGGAAATCAGAGATCAAAGAAATAATTAATAATCTGGAAAATAAAAAGTCACCTGGATATGACTTAATATCTAGTTTAGTACTAAAAAATCTACCCAACGAAGGCGTAAGTTTAATTACTTACATATTTAACTCAATATTAAAAACAGGTTATTTTCCACTCCAATGGAAAGTTGCTCAAATTATTCTTATTCCAAAACCTAATAAAGATCACACGGAAGTATCTTCATATCGCCCAATTAGCTTGTTGCCTATTATATCCAAAGTATTTGAAAGGATTTTTCTGAGAAGACTGGAGATTATTTTATATGACAGTAATGTTTTACCGAATTATCAATTTAGGTTTAGGAAACAACATGGTACTATCGAGCAAATTCATAGGGTGGTAAAGACTATCAGAAATTCGCTCGAACAAAAAAATTATTGTACTGCTGCATTTCTAGATGTCTCTCAAGCATTCGACAAAGTTTGGCATGTAGGTCTTATCTCTAAAATTAAATCTATATTTCCTCATCCTATAAGCTCACTTGTAAGATCCTACCTGACAGATCGATTCTTTCAAGTCAAAAGAGGTGGGGAAATCACTAACCTGTTTCCAATTTGTTCCGGAGTTCCACAAGGAAGCATACTAGGACCCACCCTCTACTTAATATACACATAAGATCTCCCAACGACGACCAATACAACAATCGCTACATATGCTGATGACACAGTTATCATGGCTTCAAATTCTACAGCAACTGAAGCATCCCAGGTATTACAAAACTACCTACTTAAACTAGAGAGCTGGCTTAAACTGTGGCGAGTCCAAGTTAACAGTTTAAAATCAACACAAATAACGTTTACTTTAAAAGAAGATGTCGCGCCACCAGTTTCTATAAACAACACTCCACTACCAGTTAATACCGTCGTTAAATACTTAGGAGTTCATTTGGATAGCAAACTTAATTGGGGTATTCACATCTGGAATCATCAAGAATTCAACTCAGCTTAATCTACAGGAAAATGTATTGGTACATGAGTCGAAAATCTAATCTAAGCCTGGAGAACAAACTTCTAATATATAAATGTATTTTAAAACCGGCATGGCAATATGCAGCACAAATCTGGGGTACAGCAAGTAATACCAACATACAAAAACTTCAACGATTCCAATCGAAAGTACTGCGCCAGATCTGCAATGCCCCTTGGTACATTATGAACTACAGATTACACCACGATTTACAGTTACCAACAGTTAGCGAAGCAATATCTGCCGTAAACGCTGCGCTGTATACAAGACCAGACTATCCTGCCATCCAAATCCGCTGGCCACAGATTTACTCAACATTTCACACGAAAGAAGATTAAAACGACCAGACCCTTTGGACCTCTAGTAAACATGGAGAAACAGAGTATAGTGTCATAGTGCGGTGAAATAACAAGTTTTTATTCTGGTGTTTTTCTAAATCTTTTCTTAATTTTTTTTTTGCTTTTTTTCCATTTTTTTAGTCTTGTAATACTTATATGTGTGTCAGTGATGTTTATCTGTATTAAACTTTGTTTGTTAAGTTGAAGTTTAAATTAATTGTTATATCATAATATATTATATTTATATTATGTCTTACCTGGGTGCTTGCCACTGGGCGGCGTCCCACTATATGATATTGTACATAAATTATACATATTGCTTATTGTTTGTAATGAGACAGATTGCAATAAACATTGGATGTTAAAAAAAAAGTAGGTTAATTCAAGTATAATATTCTTACCCCCTTTAAATCTGCTAGTATAATAACTCCATCGGGAGGGTTGGTGTGATGTTCGATATCAAAGAGCATCAATGATGCTTTCATGATAGGATGCAGTTCAAAGCTAAAAAAATCAGTGTCCCTGACACTAGCGTATAGAACAAGATAGTTATCTTCTGTTCTTCTTGGAATGCTCACAAGTCTCCTAAAACAGAAAACTGTAACGTACAAATGTTTATAATAATGGAGATACTTACAATGTGTTAAGCGCCATTTGAACATCTATTCTTTCAAGATTTCTGTCATCAAACATTTCAGGTGCCTCATATCTTAAGCCATAATGTGACCTTATACAGTCTTTAGTTAGATCGATGTCGTTATTCCGTGACATTAAAAAGAGAGCAATCAGCTCATCGTGAATTGAAGGTGGAATATATGATTCAATAGTTGTGGGCAACCACTGTTTAATAATATTAATATTTTGTATAGAAGTTCTGTTTTTTGCAACCAAATCTTGAATGGTAAACTTAAAGTTCATCTTTTATATCTGGAAGCATCACATTTGTTAGTACCTACTTGTGATATATGATCAGGTTGTTGCTAATTGTATCTAAATTGTTTGAATTCAAAATACAAACACTTGATTTAATTGCTGTGTTGAATTGCATGAAACAGGCCCTCTAGTAATGAAATCTGCTGTTTTTAATAACCAACTAATCACCTAACTACACCTAGTTAATTTCACAATAGTTTAGGTATACAAATATTTCGAAATATTTATATATATTACAATAAAAGAAAATGGAATATACATTAATAGACTATTGAAAGTAATCTGGTTTGAAAAATTAATATATTATTAGAAAATCAACACAATATTTACCTTTTGTTTATTTCTGTTATGAAATTTATTTTCCTCGTATTTACTATAGTATCTTATAATCACAATATTTCCGAACAGAAAATTTTAATCTCCGCCTTCACTAAAGGATATCGCCTTTACTTTTATAAAATTATGTCGACAGGATAAGATATTTTGATATTTTGTTATCACAATTCTGATTTGTCGGTATACAGTATGATACAAATGTATGGAATAAATTCATTATTTCAGAAACAGACGACTTTAAAAAAAAAATTAAAATACGTCAATTTTAATTTTTGAATGACCATCAACTGGTATATATCGCACGTTCCAAAGAAAAGTGTAATAAATCACATTTTTTTCTATCTTCACTTTTATACAGGAATGGATAGTACATCAATGCTCTATCTCCTAAGAAACCCGTAATAATTTAAGTTCAATAGTTATTTCATAAATGGCAAAAGAATCACTATTCTTCGGAACAGGTTCATCGGCATATTCCGATGAAAACAGTAATAAAACGCACTTATCGTGGTGTGTATTGCGGTACTCCGCTGTATTACCGATTAAAAGTGTAATAAGTGTACTTATTACTGTCTATTTTAGAACTGTTGTATACTTTAGTTTCGTGTTCTTTCGGTAAAAGTGTAACATTTCGTGTTGCTACTCTTATTATCGAAATATTTGCCAATATTTCCACTTTACTTTCGGCGAAAAGTGTAATATTTGTAATTATTGTTGTTTAGTTTTTAAGAGTTTGCACTTTTAATTTGCGTTTTCCTAGGAAGACCGTAATATTTCGAGTTGTTACTCTGATCATCGGAATATCTTTGAGTTTTATCACTTAACTTCCGCCGAAAAGTGTGGTATTTTTAGATAATACTATTTTCTTCGATAAGTTCTGAAAAATCTATTTTTCTTCAAACGTTAAATAATGATGACATTACTTATCTAACTTTGGCACAATTTATAGGAATTAATACTTGCGACATCAATGGGGAATTCCCCATTTAAACATGTAAAGTCCTTACGTAAAACGATTGTACACTCACAGTCGGTACTGAAACTTTATAAGAATGCATTTTATTTGGCATAAAAGGCTGTCCGGGGAAACCCCAGGTTATAAACTGAAGTTATAATTTAATCTAATCCTTAAAGGTTCTTGTATGCAAAATTTTTTATGAATAAGCTATTATAACCTACAGATAGATAAAAGAATGCTGATTAAAAATTAAGATTTATAAAGTAACAGCCAAAAATTTTGATTTGGGGCAAAAACAGATCCCGATCAGCTCGATGAATGCTTACAGTTAATTTTGGAATTTTATAAATATGCAAGCAAGCAGCTTTTTTCTATAATACATCAGATATGTACTTTTTTTTTCTAGTGAACAGTGTATTTTGTTTTTACAGATTAAATAAGTTCAAGAACAAGTCGTATAATGCAGGCTGCCCTATGCAGCGATCGAAATAAGCAAATTAAAGAAGTAGAAAATGGTTGCTTAGAAAAAATTAATTTTAAGAAGAAACCAGAAGAGTACTTATTATCGTCTCCTTATAAAAAGAATACAGGTCCTAATGTAGCAAATCTTAATAGTAGTGATTCAGATATGACGAAAGATCTTGTGGAAAGTGAATCCCTATGCAGCGATCAAAATAATGGAATGAACGCAATAGAAAATATCCAGGGAATAAATTCCGTTTCAAGAGAAATAAATAGAGTCATCATCATCATTTCATTACTTAAGCAAAAAGGATATAGATTCTATGTCAAATGGTACTAATACTGATTCTGACGAGACAAAACATTTAGTGAAAAGCGAACATGTGAAAGAAAATGAATTTAGCATTTGAAAATCTTCAAAACGTCATCGATTCCGATGTTGTTGAACAAAATATAGAATCGTTCCCTACAAGTACCTACCCAACAAAATATAACTAGCCATACCGAAGATTTAAACTCACGATGTTTTGACCTGGAAGATTGTCATAGTGATGATAGTAATAAAGATCAAAATTATGATTCTAATTCATCTTCATCAAGCAGTTCGTCATCTTCAACGAATAGCTCTTCATTAAATAGTTCTTCATCGAGCTCATCATCTTTCACTAGATCAGCACGTTCACCACGGTGTACACACTCTGTAACTAATTCAACTTTAAAACATCGATTAAACTTAGCAGAAGAATCTTCTCCTTTAGTAACTGAGTCAGAATCTAAAATCGGACAGTCGATAGACGTCGAAAAAAAAAGGCAAGAAAAAGGATTCGTAGAGAAACACAGTAGATAAAATTAAAAACTAAGGTGTTACGGAATATGGGTAAAGAGTATAATGCTATGTTCAAACTCCAAAAAGGTTATACCATCGAGAAACGTACAGGCTGCATGGACTGAAAAATACAGATTCAAATATAGCGAGAAAATCGAACAAGATGAGAGAGTGCATATTTTGAATGAGTTTTAAGTTTGAGTGATATTAAAAAAAAAGGGAATTTCTAAGTCGTAATATGGAAACTATACAACCAAAACTTTAAATATAAATGATACAACAATTGATACAGTAATAAAAAAGCGCACTTTAGCCGGATCAGTAAGTGAAAACAGAAGAGGAAAGCATGGTAAACATCGTAAAGTAGATTCCAATATAAAAAATGATTATGAAAGATTATGTTAACCAATATAAGGAAGCCAATAAACCTTTTGGAAACTACCATAATGTATTCTGACATTTTTAACACAGAATTTAATGTGTCCTTCTTTGTCCCAAAAAAGGATCAATGCAACCTTTGCGTTTTATTTAATAACGCCAGCAAAGTTGAAAAAATGAATCTCGAGTGAATATCAAGAACGTAAAAAAATGTTGTCTAGAGCTGAAAAGGAAAGCGACAAAAAAAAAAGTGTAGCGAGAACCTTTTAGTCGCATGTTTTGATATGCAAGCGATGTTCCAGCTGCAAAAAAATAATATGTTGTATCTTTAAATTCTTTTATATAGATTTTAACTATTTTTCGAAGAAAACTGTAACATATCAATTTAAAAAAAAAATTACTCATTATCTCAAAAACCATTTTGTTTCATAAAAAGATTTAGGTAGATTATGAAATAATAATTTATTTACTCTTTTCTTAGGAACGTGCGATATGTGTTGGACATTACGTCATCAGTGTCAGCGTAATGACGTAATCGACGATGTTTTTAAGTACAAACCGAGATCACGCGACAGCTCATTTGAAAGGTCTCCTTATCGTCTTTGCAAAGATGTAATCACTATAATATTTATTTCTACAGGGTTAATCAAAATATGAACTTTGTTAAGTAACATGGAATTACAATAAATATTCATTCACTGTACTAAAATACACTAAGGAACGCCACTGGAAATAAAACAAAATAGTGTTTTTGCTGGTTCCGAAAAAAAAAAGAAAATACATTGATAACAAACAATGCTATATTATAATCTGAAATTAATTATTGTAGTAAGTATTTTAAGTTATTTTCAAAAATATTTAAATCAATATTGTCATTGACTCGGCTTTATTTTTCAATGATCTGTGAACCTGTCAAATAATAGACGTCAAATGTTTACTCTTTAAGTTTTTTGCCGACATTAATAACACCATTTACAAAAATGAAACTAACAGAAACAGAAGGAATTAAATTGGTTCATGATTGGTTACGCAGATAGAGTGAGGACTCAAGCAGAAGTTCGTAATTTATATAATGCTAAATACTACAAGCGCAAACCAATTACTCAATCAACAGTACCTAAGTAAAATTGAAAAAAAAATAGAGAAACGGGTCATGTTGAAGGTCTTCCCAGAAGTGGTAGAAAATCAATATCCGAAGCCAAGAAACTGGACGTTGTACTGGCGTTTCAACAAAATTCCCATAGAAGAATGGAATTCTGAGAAACCGTTATGGAAAAATATAACAGAGATCAGGGTTTCATAAAAAAGGTACTTCTTTCTGGTTAAGCGTCTTTTATGCTGAACGGTCACTTAAATCGCCAGACATAGTGGGCAAGTGAAAATCCACATTGGATAGAATATCAGCATTATAAACAATCAAATTGTAGGGCCATATTTTTTGAGGAAAACTTAACTTCTTCTCGTTATCTAGAATTTCCTTCGGATTATCTGTTGCCACAGCTGAATCAGCTATTTCCAAATAGAAATGGCTTGTGGTACCAACATGATGAGGCTCCCCCACACTACGGCGTTGAGGTACGAAATTAACTTAATAACGTTTTCGCTGGTAGCTGGATAGGTAGAAGGAGGCCCATCGAGTGGCCACCAAGTTCTCCAGATTTGACTCCGTTAGACTTTTTTTGTGGGGATATTTTAAGAATAGAGTATATCAAAATCGACCGAATAATGTAGAAGAGTTGAAGGAGCGTATCATAACGGAAATCGCACAAATAATACCCAAAGGCATCGAAAAGGTTAGGAAAGAATGTATTGCCCATCTTTCACATTGTGTTATTGCTGAAGGTCGTCAATTTGAACATTTAATGAAATTTAATTGTATTTAAATAAACATTTATTGTAAGGTAATTGTATTAATAAAACAACAGGTTTGGTTAACCCTGTAGAAATAAATATTGAAATGATTATATTGTTGCAAAGGCGATAAAAAGACCTTTCAAATGAGCTGTCGCGTGACCTCGGTTTGTATTTATGTCATTACGCCGACACTGATGACGTAATATCCCACATACATCGAGTTAGAATCTATGGAGAAGCTATGAGCATATTAACCTATGTATTAAAAACGGCGTAGGTAGGCGTGGCTAACGATAATACCAATATGGCGGTGGGATCAGGGCCAGACTCAATAAAATTAAAACTACTATACAAATATGACTAGTTATTCAAAAGATTTAATCATAATCTAAAAAAGTGCAATATATTTTTAATAAACTATGATTTATTTATCCCGCGGTAAACACTAAAAACACGATATATTATACATAAAGATAAATCAATACAGTCAAATACTATTAATTTATTCTCTGAAGTACGGGCCATTACTTTGTTTACATATTTGTATACTAACCTGTGGAACGATATTCCTGAAGAGTTTTTATTAACATTGCTTCTGCTACTGCAACTACGTTGAGAACAAGAAACCATTATTATGCACTATCACAATATATTACAGTTTCTATAAAAGTATTATAAAACGGAAAATATTCGAAAAACAACAAATCTAAACAAACATATAAAATCTGTCAAAAGTTTCAAAAGAATATTAACAATATGGCCGAAGTGAGGTCGTTTTTAGTCACGTGATGTCCTCTCCATAGATTCTAACTCGATGCCCATATATATATATATATATATATATATATATATCCCACAGGAGTCACAGATGCAGTTGAAAAAATAGCCATGGCTAAATGGGCTTGTGCCGGACATGTTGCCAGATTAACGGATGATAGATGGACCAGAAAGATTCTGGAATGGCGACCAAGGCAAGATGCATATCGAAGCAGAGGACGACCATCGACTAAATGGAAGGATGATATCAAGCGCATCACCACCAACTGGATGCAAAAAGCTGAAAATAGAAATAGGTGGAAAATTTTACGGAAGATCTACGTTCAGCAGTGGGCAAATATAGGCTAATTGATGATGATGCTGATTATCATGTGAATGCGTGTATATAGTAGTGCATTTGTTTATTTCAGTAAATTTTAAAAATATGAAATAAAGACTCAGATTGTGAAAATGCTAACTCACTTAAAGTGGTTTATTTGCCTCCGAGATTAGATTAGAAAGTTTCTTATGTAAAAGACATTGATGATATATTATTTGTGAATAATCAATAAAATCGGATATTGCAGGTACATATGGAATACAAGTGATTGGGAATTCTGACGATTCTGATTATGAAATTCCTCTGAACCACAGATAAAACGTCCAAAGAAAAACCCAGGCAAAAATAGTAAATCCAAATTTGTCTGAAATTGTAACAACAGATACTTCTTCGAGTTGCTTTGTGCTCAGTAGTAATTCAACATCATTCTAATTGATATTTACACAATATACAAGCCAACCATATCTAGTCATATATTGAAGTTTTTTCACTCTTTTAGATATAAACGTAATTCGCATAATATGTACGAAGAATTGTAGCTTTCTTGATTTAATGGTGGTCAGTACTTCTCGGTTATTATTCATTCTTCTGAGGACCTCCTAATTTGTGGCTCGGTCAGTCCACGGGATCTTCAAGTATTTCCACAAGGATCAAGTATTCTCCGATACAGCCACATCTCAAATGCTTCCAGTTTTTTGCACATATCTTCGTTCAAGGTCCACGATTCAACACTTCAAGAGTCACAACGAGGTTGTGACTCTTGAAGAAGGCCCCCATCCTATTGAAGGTGGATCTAGCTTTTGCGATTCGTGCTCTAATTCTTCTTTCTTTTTGATTGCTCAGCATTCAGTGCCATTGATCATAGTTGGTCTCACTATCATCTTGTAAAATTTATCTTTCAGTTTCATAAGAATTTTTCTGTCGTACAATACGCTCGTCTACTTCCATTTCATCCAGGCAGCTCTTACTTTACTGCAGACATCTCCATCTATCTCCCAGTTGCTCTGCCGTACAGATCCTAAATACTTAAACCTATCACTTTTGACCCATTGTCCAGGATTACCACCGTATTTGGATTTATAAATTCATCTTTAAATGGACATTCTAAATATGTACTTCCTTTTTGACTTACTTAATTTTTAACTATTTCCTTTCAGACACTGCCTTTACTGCTTCAGTCTTATTTCCAATTCCCTTTCATTATTCTCTTTTTATTGTTCTGAAGCTATTTTCTTGTGGCATTGTAAATTAATTACTATTTAACTGGGAATAAGCCACAATTAAAGATAAAAGTGCACTTAGACGGTGAGACTTGCTACTGTGCAGACGTGTATAGGATCACAGTCTAAACCAGCTACGAACTGCTTACACGCTAAGGTCCCAGCGACTGACGGCAAACACTTAGCCCAACCAAATCCGGTCGGCGGTCAACTGAACGGTTGACGTTGGCTGAAATTTTTCATGTAGAGAAAAATAAGGATATCAGTGATTTAGTCTTTGTCAAGACTAATTCTCTTGATAAATCAGAATTTACTAATAAATTAACTAACATAATTTCAGGTTCTAATCCTTTTAGGAAAGATTTCCCACTACATAGAAGCCTATTTAAAACCAGGAGAAATAGGCCCACCTCAAGGAGAGGTGGACCCGCCCAGGATTCGAAGTTACAAAATAACTTAGACGAAAATAAGAGCAAAAATCAGGAAGACAACAGCACAATGGCTGAGAATACTTTTGAAATAATGGAGGAAGAACCTTTTCAGCCAGTGAAAAGGAATAGAAGGAATTCTAATGAGGACAACAGACCCAAACCGACAACAAGCTCCGGAACCGGAACCGGAGTTGTAACAAAAAATAGGTACCAAGTTTTGGAAACGGTTTCAACTGAAGAAAGAAACATTAAGGAAAAGAAGGAAAGGATCCCTCCATTAGTCATCGCTGGACAAATAAGTAGCTACTCTGCATTTATTAAGGATGTAGCTCAACTTTTAGGCCACAGAGAATTCCAAATCGCACCGGCAGGAAAAGCCGGTACAAGAATATTCACCAAAACTATGCAAGATTACGAAAAACTAAAACATGACTTTATTCAAACCAACACGGCATTCCATACATATACAAGAAAATCAGAAGTAACCAAGAAACTGGTCATGAAAGCTGCCCCAGGAATAGACCTTGACGATGTTGAGGCGGAACTTAGGGAACAAGGAATTGTTGCCAAAGTAACGCACATGAAGACAACCAAGGAAGGTAAGTCCAGCAAATCCTATCTGTTACAGGTCGACAAGTCCCAGGATTTAAAGGAAGTAAAGAAGATTAACGGACTACAAAATATACGTGTCAGATGGGACACGTACTCCAAACCAACGAGGGCAACGCAGTGCTATAACTGCCAAAACTTCGGCCATTCAGCGAGGAATTGTTTCAGAACGCCGAGATGCATGAAATGCGCGGCAAACCACCCTACAAGGAACTGTCCGCTACCCAAGGATAGATCAAACAAGGTCCTATGTTGCAACTGCGGAGGTGAACATACATCTAACTACCCGATGTGTGCAAAACACATTGAGTACTTAGATCAACAGGCAGCCAGAAGAAACAGGAACGCACCACAACCAAAAGTTGCACCTCCACCTCATCCATCTGCGTTCAGAACTACACTCAGCGGTGTCTCCTATGCCCAGACAGAAAAAGGAACACAATCACAACCACAACAGAGATCCACATCAGAGGACATCAAAAATTCATGGGCCGAGATCAACAAGATCGTTAACGTGGAAAAAATGGTAGCACTTCTACAGGATATGAAGAGAGAACTAATGTCAGCGAAGTCCTTTGCAGAACAAGCAATGGTGTTTATGAAGTATGAAGATCTCTACAATGCCAATTAAACATCTGAAGATCCTACAACACAACATAGCCTCACTACGGCTAAGAATCAACGAACTACGGGAGACAGTGATAAGGCACAATCCGGACATCATCTGCCTCTCAGAAACACTCTACATGACGACAACACAGCTGCCAAGAATAACAAATTATGATGGAATCGGAAGAAGAGATGAACCAAACAAAAGAGGAGTGGCTATATATGTTAAAAATAACATTGAATGGAACCAAATAGCCGTGGACACAAACGAATTTGAAAATATAGGAGTCAAAATCGGAAACACCAATATTTTCTCTATTTACAGGAAACATTCGGAGGTTCTAGCAATTGAAGAAATAGATGCCATGCTTAACTCAGCACCAACCGTCGTCTTAGCGGGGGATTTTGTCGTGTTATCAAAGAGGGGTTACAAATAATAATCGTTACTTCACAACATCAGTTTATTCTCAACCCTCAAACATACATGCTTGCCCGAGCTTCGGCTACGTTCACATGACATCCCTGTCATCTGTGTTGCCTAACTCCGGCGCCTATATCTTAATCTAAGCTAACAACACATCTCCTTTTTTTTATAAAAGATCCCTGTGTCATTAATGATCTTATACCTAAACTAACTTAAACTACTACAAACATAATCTGTTAAATGAACCGGTTTCTTCACAAGTCTTTTTGGCCTGCTAGGCTTTACGCACTCAAAGTCCGATACACTATCGCTTTTATCCTGACCCGATGGAGGTAAAACATGATTTCCACTTTGTTCGATTTTGTCCTGAAATACACTGGGTTCCCCCCTACTACTTTCCTCCATTATTTTACCCTGTATGTCACCATTGCTTTGATTAGAGCAAGGCATTAGCTTTGTGCTACTAGAAATTGGCGGAACATAATCATTTGAGGATTCTGGTTGGGTGCTCAATACAGGGAAACAGTAGGGTGCATGAATCAAATGCCATCTATTTCTTCTAAATTTCCCGGTTTCAGTTTCAATTATATAGGACCTGGGTTCCTGACAGATCGCAACAACTCGCCCATATTTCCTGATATCAACCACCCACACAGAATCACCAACCTTAAGAGGATCTAAATCCTTGGCATTGTGTCGCTTATTGTAGTTTTTCACTTGTTTATCCTTTATTTCATTCTTTTTATTTTTAGTGTTTGGTTCTTTTGAAAAGTTTAATAAGCTTGGAAGCTGGGGTAAGTTAGATCTTAATTTTCTATTCATTAATAATTCAGAAGGTGAAACACCACATTCTAGGGGTGTACATCTATATGCTAACAATGCCAAACTTAGGTCCTCTTTTTTATTTTTCTGAATTAATCTTTTTGCAATTTGTACAGTGCGTTCCACTCCACCGTTGCTCTGAGGCCAGTGCGGACTGCTCGTCGTATGAACAAAATTATATTCTTTTGAAAACTTTATAAATTTTGATGAAAATTGAGTACCACAGTCGGATCTAACTTCCTCTGGGATACCATAACGAGAGAAAATATCTTTAAGCTTAGGAATAATGGCATCTTCTGTCATATTGGTTAAAGTAAAAATTTCAAACCAATGTGAAAAGTAGTCAGTGGCAATCAAATACCACTTATCATAACATTTAAACAAATCAACCCCCAGTTTTTGCCACGGCCTTTGTACAGTATTGTCTTTATGAAATGTTTCTCTATGATTTACTCTGTGTTCAACACATTGGGGACAATGTGTGACAAGGTTATTAATCTGGGATGACAAACCCAGCCACCAAACGCTCTGTTTGGCACGATCTCGACATTTTACAATTCCCATATGGCCTGTATGAATAAATTCCAACACCTTGAGTTGAAGACTCTTAGGAATGATTATGCGAGACCCTTTTAAAAGTAATTGTTCCGAATAGGAAATTTCATATCTATATTGATAGTATGGCAACAATTCAAATGGCAATTTAGATCTTTCAGGCCAAGAAGACAAAGAATATTCTTTTAGTTTTTTACAAATATATTCATTTTCTTGTTCTGTTTTTATTAAATTCAAAAAATAATCTTTAATTGGTAAATTATGAATAATTGACTGCACATATGCTGCAGTTTCAGCAGTTAGTTCTTTATTAGCTAACGTATCTGTTTGTAAAGGGGCCCGACTTAAAGTATCTGCTACAATTAAATTTTTTCCCGGCGTGTAGATTACAGTATACTTGTATCGCATTAAACGCATTCGAAATCTTTGCAAACGTGGCGTTAACTCATCTAAATTTTTAGTTTGCAGAATTTGTAGTAAAGGTTTATGGTCTGTTTCAAAAATTAGGTTAGGAACTCCTGAAATAAAATCATAAAAATATTCTGCTGCCCATGTAAGTGCAAGAGCTTCTTTCTCAATCTGAGCGTATCGTGTTTCAGCTGAGTTCAGAAGCCTAGATGTAAAAGCCACTATTTCCCGAGTATGATCTACATTTTCTTGAAATAGACATGCACCTATACCAAAACAACTTGAGTCTGCACTAACAATTATGGTTTTATTAGCATCAAAAAACGCTAGATTTGGAGGGCTCTCTAACTTTTGTTTTAAAGTGCTGAAAGCTTTATCTTGTGCTGGACCCCACAAAAAGTTAATATTTTTTTTTAGTAAGTGTGTTAATGGTTCAAGAATCTCAGATTTATTATGAATGTATTTTGCAGCAAAATTAATCATACCCAGCCATCTTGACAGCTCAGTCTTATTTTTTGGTTCAGGAAAATCACGGATAGCTTTAACCCTATCTGGATCAATTAATATCCCTTGCTCAGAGACCATATGACCCAAGTATTTAGCTGTTTTTGTTGCTATAGAGCATTTGTTTTTATTTAGTGTAATACCTTCCTTATGAAGTTTTGTTAGGACTGTGTTCAAAATATTGTCATGTTCCTCTATTGTCCTTGCATGAATAAGAATGTCATCTATATGGACAACACAGCCTTCAATGCCAGTTAAGATTTTTGAAAATCTCATAGTAAAATACTCTGGGGCACAAGATATACCAAATGGAAGCCTTTTAAAGAAAAATCTGCCAAAAGGTGTTATAAAAGTTGTTAACAACTGACTTTCCTTATTCAATTTTATTTGGTAAAACCCACTTGTGGTATCCAATTTTGAGAAGAATTTAGACCCTTTCAACTGTGCTAGTGTATGAGATATTTTCCCGAGAGGAAAATGTGACCGTAACACGTTTTCATTAAGTTTAGTATAGTCACCACAAAGCCGTACACAATCTCCCTTGTCCACACAAACAATTGGGCTGACCCAAGAAGTAGGATCTTCAATGGGTTCAATTATCCCTAATTTTAGCAATCTATCAATTTCAATTCTTAATTTTGGTAACAGAGGTAAAGGAACAGTTCTGGGAACGCTCTGTACATAAGGTTTAGCATCTGGCTTAATTCTAATTGACATTTCCATTTTAAATTCACCTATATCACTAAAAATACCAGGAAATGTTTTAGCAACAGACTCTAAATTAAATTTTGAAAACATATTAGTACTCTCAGATTGATTACAATGAACAACACTGCAACTGATTTGATTTACCTGTTTAAGCTTACAATTAGAAAAATTTAGAACATTAAACTTAATGATTGATTCTCTGCTTAATATAGGTTGTCTCAACTTCCTAATACAATATATTGTTTCATCATTTGTAAAACCGTCATAAGTAAATTTTATATGTAGCTTACCCACTGTGTCCAATTTATGATCGTCCGCTGCACCAATTGCATCACATGCCACAATTTTACCCACATATTCTGGAGGTAATTTTTCATAGGGAAAGCAGTTAACATCTGCTCCTGTATCCACAAAAAAAGGTACCTTAAATTTGTCATCCAATAAGATGTCTACATACCAACGATCCTTCTTGTCTAGGTACACTTGGCCAATAAAGGAATCTGTATGTACCACTTGATTTACTGAATCCCTTCCTTCGTCATCTGTACTACTGCTACTGGTGGACCTTGAACACTTAACAGCTCTGACAGCTTTCTTCCTGCACATCACACTCCAATGACCTCTACGTGAACAAGATCTGCATTCAGAGAACTTGGCTGGACATTTCTCCCTATTTTTACATGTAGGTATGCCACAGTATCCACATCTGTAACCTTCCTTAACTTTCTCATGAGTTGTTTCTTGTTTAGCAAAACTCTTACCTTGATGTCTTTTATCACTACGCTCCCTGTAGTCCTGTTTAACTGCACTAACTGACTGCTCCTGTCTCATAATTCTATTTTGACTATCTTGAAGTTCAGCTTGGCGTGCTATTTGTATTGCCTTCTCTAGTGTCAAACCATCATTTAGTTGCATTCTTTCGCTCACCTTTTTATCAGCTATTCCGATAACTATCCTGTCACGAATTAACTCATCTTTAAGAGCTCCATAGCTACAGTGCTCTGCAAGAGTATGTAGACTTGAAATAAAGTTTCCCACAGGTTCTCCTGGCCTTTGTACCCTTGAATTAAATTGAAATCTCTCAAAGATTGTATTTCTTCGGGGAATAAAATGATTGTCGAAAATCTGCATTACATCTTGAAAGGATGCATTCTCCACTGGTTGATTTTGAAGTAAAATATCTTCTGCTTCATTTCCCATTAAATACAACAGTAGGTCTAATTTATCCTTGTCAGATTTTTGTCCAAATCCACTTACAGACATATATCTCTCTACTCTTTTCTTCCATTGGGGCCATGTCTGGGGCTGTGTAAAATCAAATTCGCTTGGAGCCGAAATGTTCGCAAACACTTCTTTATTTATTTGGATAGGTGCATCCATTTTAAGGATTTTAGGTCCCCTCTGATTTATAGGTTATGCATAAGATTTGCACTGTTGTCACGTTCGACCACTCTTTGCTTGTTTAATGTTAACAAAACAAAGCACCAGCTGCCACCATGTCGTGTTATCAAAGAGGGGTTACAAATAATAATCGTTACTTCACAACATCAGTTTATTCTCAACCCTCAAACATACATGCTTGCCCGAGCTTCGGCTACGTTCACATGACATCCCTGTCATCTGTGTTGCCTAACTCCGGCGCCTATATCTTAATCTAAGCTAACAACACAGATTTCAACGCCAAACATGAAGCCTGGGGATGTTATGCAAATTCAGGACCCGGCATAGCACTACTAAGATACACAGAAGACAGGAACAAAATGTTATTTGCTCCGGACGAGCCTACAAGAATCAGCCCCCAGAGAGATCAACACAACTCAACGTTGGACTTTTTCATCACAAAAGACGTCATTATAGAAGATGTAAGAGCCTACTTTGAATGCAGTTCGGATCACAAACCAGTGATAGGAAAGATGACTTCAAGAATCGACTTACCAACAATAGAACCGGTAGAAAGATGGAGATGGAAGGATGCAAATTGGCCAAATTATAGAAGACAACTTAATCAAATAGAGATGAAAAGAGAATTCCAATCCATAGAAGAAGTTGAAGGAAAAATAGAAGAACTAACAAGAAAAATACAACAAGCCATGGAGGACAACGTACCAAAATCAATGACAAACAACAAAGGACTAATTATCCCTACGGAACTTCAGGACATCATCAAGGACAGAAATAAGGCTAGAAGAGCATTCCAAAGAACAAGAAGACAGGAATTCAAGGACTACGGAGACATACTATCAGAAGAAATAAGAGTAAGACTGAGGAGTCTTACTGAAAACCAGTGGCATAACAACATTAGGAAAGCTGAAGAACAACATGGAAACGTATGGAAAATGCTGAAAGCCAAAAGAAGAGGGAAACAAAAGATGCCACAAATCATCGACGAAGAAGGAACTCACTTCGAAACACAAGGTAAAGTGGATGCAATAGCAAGAAGATTGGCAGCTACGCATAGACAAAACCAAAACATGTCAGATGCAAGAACAAGACAAGAAGTAGAAGAAGAATACAACAGAATAAAAAGAAGAAATGAATTCCAAATAGAAGAAGAAGATTACACCAGCCCATACGAAGTAGGAAGAATCATCAGGAAACTTAAAGGAAGCAGAGCCCCAGGACACGAAGGAATCCACAACATCACACTAAAGGAACTTCCAAAGAAGATAATTGTCCAACTCTACTACATCTACAAATTTTGCTTAGAAAAAGGACACTTTCCAAGCAACTGGAAACACGCAAAAATTATTCCCCTCCTAAAACCCAGGAAAGACGGAAGAAGACCGGAAAACTATAGGCCTATTTCTCTCCTAGAAACGATGGGAAAAATACTAGAAAAAACAATCTTCAAGAGACTAACAAAACATGCTGATAGAAGAAGAATTATCCAAGAAGACCAGTTCGGATTTAGAAGAGGAAGAAATTGCGAACTACAACTGGCAAGAATAATCAGCGATACGAAAATTAAGTTCAACAGGAAACAAAAAACAGGATTAGCTATATTGGATATAGAAAAGGCATACGACACGGTTTGGAAAAAGGCACTAATCTTCAAAATGGACAGAGCTAGACTCCCACATTATTTAATCAACATATGTGATACTTATCTATCTAATAGAACCTTTCAAATTTCAGCTGACCAAAAGATGTCAACAATACAAGAAATCCAAGAAGGAATGCCCCAGGGCAGCATCTTATCTCCATTACTCTACAACATATTTGTTTCAGATTTACCTACAGATCATAGAACATCCACGGCTCTATATGCAGACGATACAGCGGTATATGCATCCGGAAAAGATGACAGAAGAGTTATAAGAAATATGGAAAACCACTTAGAAAAAATCACAGAGTATACCGAAAAATGGAAGATAAAAATCAACGCGGAGAAGACACAATTCATCATGTTCACCCAAGAGACGAGACCACCACCGAACGAGATTACAGTAGGAGGAAACAGAATACAGGCAGCAGATTCAGTCAAATATTTAGGAGTCCACCTCGATAGAAGGCTTAATTTCAGGATTCACGCAGAAAAAACCAAGGTAAAAGGTAATATTGCTAAGAAATTGATACTTCCTTTTGTTCACAGGTCCAGCCCCCTTTCGAAGGCCAAGAAAATCCAGTTATACCAGGCCTACGTGAGGTCGGTAATGTTGTATGCAGTCCCAGTATGGAGTTCACTAGCGGAGACCCACTGGAGGAAATTAGAAACCACAGAGACAGCGTGCTACCGGATAATCGAAGGTTCACCATGGGAACAGAGAATCACGAATGCAACCATCAAAGAAAGGCTCCAGTACACACCACTGAGGGAGGTGGCTGAGAACAGGACAAGATACTTCTTCCACCAGGCCACAAGAAGACTCCAAAAGACCAGGGATATCCTCGAGAAGAACAGGATCCAGAGGATACATAGACAAACCCACAGACTGATCGACCACCTGATCAGGGTCTAGCCGGATGGTTGCCGGAAAACAGCCAAGCAGGGAAGTAGGTACGATGCCATAAAAAGTACCTACAGAAAAAGACGAGGAAACCACCCAGAGAAGTCCAGGATGCCGAAAGGAGATCAAATCAGAAGAAGATGGTGCAAAAGCGGAACATCAGGAAGAAAGAAGGCTAAAATATCTTAAGTTGATATGTATATATTATTAGGGCAATAAATGTTTTTATTTTTATATTTTTTATTTTTTATTTTTATTATTAAAGATAAAAATACGTTTATTGACGTTTCAATTTCCACTTCGGAAATCGTTCTCAAAATACAAACAGTAAATTAAACAAATTTTGTTTTTTGTTACATAGTGAGAAATTCTTCTAATAATTTAATTTTATCTGACTCATTTATATTGACAATTCAGACATACATTATGCATTTTAAAGTAGATTACTTTAAAATGATATTGCCAATATTGTTGAGTTGCGCTCCTGGGACGACTTTACTTATAAGATAGTTCATTCGATTACATAAAATCAACTTTAACTTGAGAATATCCGTCAGAAAAAATCATAGCATGTAATTCGTCTTTAAAAAGACAAACACATGCCATGATGACAGTAAAATTCTGCTGTTAGTGATTCCATAGTAAATTATGAGGGAAAAAACCAGGAAAAAAACCTCATAATACTATCCAGACATGGTAAGTATTTGGTCGTGCATCTAGTTTACCTTCAATAAACACCAAACTCTGATTTTATATGTTCGTTATTTAAAAGACATAAATGACGTATCCTGTATGTTACTGACTTACTAATACTGGTATTTTCTTATTAATAACTTCCTATTTCAATATGGGTAACCAGATCTTACTACATTCTGCCGAGGAATTTGCGACACAATTGGTCTCATTTAGCATAATTAGAGCCGCTTCTTTGATTTTTCTTTTTCTACCATCCGTTTCTTTTAGGACTACATTTGAATTATTCCATTGAACCCTATGTTTATTATCCCATACGTGTTAATGGCCTTGATGTTTCACCTAAATAAAACCTGTGAATGCGATCAGTTTTATTTAGGTGAATATATATATATATATATATATATATATATATATATATATATTATACATATTAAATATATATATTATATATATATTATATATAAATATATATTATATATATATATATATATATATATATATATATATATATATATATATATATATATATATATATATATCCTGGATTACAATCAGAAAACAACTAACAAATAACAAAAATTAAAAAAGAATTTTTATTAACAACAAAACAATTTTTATTTAATTATTCTTTTTCTCATCGTTTCTTCCTCCTCCCAAAAATCTTCCCGTTCTTTAAAAAAATCCATAGTTTTTTTAGTAAGCTCTTCTTCTAGTCCTAGATCTCCCCCCACTTCCTTAGGAAGACATTCCTTTGGCAACAGTTCCATTGGATTCCAACCTTCTGGATGAACATGTATCTGAAACAAAGGGAATCATAAATATATAATTTATCTTGCTGGAATTTCAATCACGTTAACACCAAACCTTTATTATGGTTAGGTTTATTTACAGTATTTCTTAGCAAACGCATTTCCATATTGCCAAATTTTTTCCCTCTATTTATATAACAAGTTAAATTAAAAAGAGTGCAGGTACGTACATGTGTAAAAAAAGTTTTGATGTTACATATTTTGTTCTCCTTTGCGTTTCTGGTTAGCATTTACTTTATCTATCGTGTCTGAGGCGGAAAAATTCCTTGATACGGTCTTCCTTGGTAATAGTGACTTACCCATTGTTGAAATATCAACGTACTTTGTTGCTAATTCATTTTTCCTTTCGTAATTAGCCAAAAGTTCGCTGACAAAATCCGTCCGCTACCGAGCGATATAGACTTATTCATTGAAACAATGAACAATACACAATAAAAGCCATTGGTCTGAAAGTGCAGAGTAGGCGGTTATGACTTCTAGATGTCGCGATAATTATAATCAAAAGACATTGATTTATTCATTCTCCGACCGCCGTTCAGACAAAACACTCAAAATCACATTTAAACACATTTCGCTTTTTAAAAGATAAATATTGTCGGTTGAGTTTATCGAAAGTACAAGCTGAATATAGCCGCAGATGTCAAAAATATTTGGGTTTGGCAGTATTGGGATGTTTTTATAATGCATGTGTTGTGTGCTTCAAATATAAAAAGAGAAAGCTTTTAAAAAGTACATTTTGATTATACTATTTTATAAATTCTGCCATTTTTAATTTATATGAAACAATAACGAGTAAATATTTGTCACTTTCGAGATTAATTGTTAAAATCTGTTGCAATCGGCCAACTGCTGATTTGAAGATTGCCAAATCTATCCTCTAGTCTATCAAAGGTTAATTACCAAAATAATTTCTGATAATTAACTGCAATTAACTTCTAAAGAAACAAATATTTATACATTCTTGTTTTATATAAATAA
The DNA here is from genome assembly GCA_918026665.1 of Diabrotica balteata. Lineage (NCBI taxonomy): Eukaryota > Metazoa > Arthropoda > Insecta > Coleoptera > Chrysomelidae > Diabrotica > Diabrotica balteata. The sequence goes on along the minus strand of OU898283.1, from coordinate 107,569,762 downwards.
AAAATTGCAGAATTTATAACATAATATAAACAAAATGTATTGTATTTCCTACGCTCTAATACATTATAGTACTACTTCTACTTATAGCTAACATGTAAACTTTAGCCGCACTTTGCTCTGCTTTTTTACTTTCACTCACTTAAAGCACTAACTCAACCGGCTTCGTTCTCTTAAGTCTCCCATTGCTAATTTTTGCTCCCATTGGTCTTCCAAAAGTTTGTTTGTAATATGTAATTTTGGAACACCAATGGGAGCAAAAATTAGCCCCATTCTTGCTGCATATGTAATGGATGACCTGTTAAACACAATCATTCCAGTACTACCTTTCAACCTTTTCTTTTTAAAGAAATATGTAAATGACATGGTCTTAGCTATACCCAACAATACAATAGATAAACTACTATTTATATTCAATAGCTACGATCCTTACATACAGTTTACCATGGAAGTCGAAGATGAAAATCAATCTATTCCTTTCTTAGACACTAAATTAATCCGCTCAAATGATAACATCATTATAGTTGATTGGTACACAAAATCAATGAGTTCAGGCAGGTACATTAACTACATGTCCTATCATAAACACTCCACCAAACTAAACTTAGTAAAACAAATGAAAAATAGGGTTCTACAAATTTCAGATATATCATTCCATCAAAAGAATCTCAAAATACTTTATGATCTCTTTATAGATAATTCCTATCCACCTCTTCTTTTAAAAATACTTTTATATAATACTACATCAGTAACATCTATCAATCTAACAACCTCCGAACATTCGAACATTGCAAGTACGAATTCACAGAATACTGTTACCAGTCAAACCCTTTCAACATATTGTGTGCTGCCCTACATACGGGAACTAACACCAAAACTAAGTAGAATCTTTAAATCATATGATAACATCAAAATAGCCAATAAAACAGTTTTAACAGTAAACTCTATTTTCTCAAAAATGAAAGATCGTACTCCGCATGACCAAATATCTAATGTGGTTTACAGCATCCCTTGTATGGACTGTAATGGCAAGTATATCGGCCAAACCTCTAGACGTCTTAAAGACCGTGTTACCACTCACAAAAGTGACTGTAGACTTTACCCAGATAGATGCACCCTAGCCAACCACGTTCACACCCATAACCACAGAATGAATTTTGCAGATGTCAAAATCCTCGAAAAAGAAACAGCATATAAGAGAAGACTTTTTTTAGAAATGACCCACATTGCAACAACAGATAATATAATCAACACAAAATCAGATATACAACACCTTAGTGAAATTTATTCCTTTCTGCTGCAGTTGGAAACAAAAAATAATCAAGTCAACGAATTGTAATATTCTGAATAGTATAATATTGTCTATTAAAACTCTTCTGACCATCCAATTGAAGTAGAAACTTAATCATTATTACTGCAATTGTTGCATTTTTCAGGAAATAAAATTTTTAAGAGTAATAACAATAATTAAAATACTTTAAAAGAAATAATCACAAAGAAATAAATAAATTCTATATGTATTTATTAATAACATAATTTAATTGTCTTAAATTAACATAACATAATTTTCAATTAAATGTAACTTTACACATAAACTGAACACAGCTTTAGTTCTCTGGCTGACATCTCCTAATATGATAGCTGACAAGACACATTAACCTTGAGGTACATACTAGATTTCCACCTCCTTGTGCATTGGTTGACTAGACCTTCCACCAACATAGCTGCCAAAAAAATGACAATGTGATATGTAGTTTTGTTTTAACTGTTTTGTTTCTTAAATGTTCAACGTTTTTTAATATTTGTATTGTACTGGCACACTGGAGGAAAAAAACAAAAATGCACTTGTATTGTTTGAGTTTTCAAGCCACCTTATAACACATACAACTTATTCCTTTTTTTGCTATAAAAAATCTTCAAAAAAGTTTTTCAACATGGAACTTTCAAATACCACTTTTGCCTGCAACCTCACACAAGTAAGTGTTCACTACATCTTATGTAAAATACACAATTTCACCGTTTTGTAACATATTGTAGCATACGTCTGAAGATGTTAAAGAAATTTAACGAAATATAACGAAATAGTTGAAAAGAGCACACTTTGGCTTTCATTATTCAGCTGCTAACCCAATCAACCTTACCATTATACTAATTAATAATTGGACAGCTGTGATCATTCTTCATATATATATATATATATATATATATATATATATATATATATATATATATATATATATATATATATATCTATATATCTTCTTGAAATTTGCATAAACCAGGACTATATTGAATTTAATAATCAAATATTATATACAAATAACAGTGCAGGACATATAATGGGCAATCCTCTAAGCCCATTGCTATTAGATATTTTTATGAATTATCTAGAGACAAAGATTTCAAAAGATCCCATAGTTAAGCAGTTTTTATATTGGTGGAGATACGTAGACGATGTACTGGTATGTTTCACAGGAACTAATAGGCAACTCAACCAATTTTTATCGTATATTAATTCACTTCATAGTCATATTGAATTTACAATAGCAAAAGAAGAAAATCAATCCATAAATTTTTTAGATTTAAAAATCATCAGACTTAAAAACAAACATGACTTCTCATCCCATCCCACACAACCTAAACTGGCAGCCAAACATAGTATGTTACATAGAATAACAGAAACAATGAATACAACAAACAAACAATTAATAAAATTTTAAATTAAAAACTATACAAGAAAGCCCTAAAATTAGTATTTCTACCACCAGAGAAAAAACCCAGTACCTTCTGCTCGATTACATATACAGGCAAAATATCAAAAAAACACCCAAACATATAAAAAAGAAAGAAAAAGCTTTCAGAACAAATAACAACTTAGGCAAATATATTAAAAACAAGAGCCAAAATAAAAAAAACACTTACATAGTGGTGTGTACAAACTTAAGTGTGGCGACTGCTCAAAAACTTACATCGGTCAAACTTGTAGAAATTTTAATAAACGAATAGCAGAATATGAAAGGGCTTTCAATAATAGAAAAACAGATTCTACATACGCACTTCACCTTCTAGATCATAATTATTCTTTTAATGACGAATTTAAAATTCTTTACATTAAAAAACGGCCTTAAGCTATCTTTGTTAGAATCTATGGAAATCAACAAATTAAAAAACACATATATAATTCTGACCAACTTAAGACAAACAGTTCTCTCCTCCTCAACCTATTTCTTTAAAGACAATAAAGTGTAAACTCATGCCAAAACTAGATCACTTAAAAGGGAATCAGCCGAAACAGCTGTAGTGATAAGAGTTCATAATAAATTTTGTGGAAATTTTGAAATCAAAGTTTTACAAAAAAATGTAGGCTAATAGCAACACTCTCTAACATCGAATCGCAACACTTATTAGACTATAATACTCACCCTTTCAAGTACATCAGGGCTAATAAATAACCTAAGCATGCTCATCAATTTATCCAAAAAGTAATTTCCGTTCATAAAATGTAACCCTACAAATTGAATCGGTACTCCTTCTCCAAGATACGTGAAGTATTTCGTCAAGGGATCTGGCCTTAACTTGACAATGTGCCTTACACCAAACTAAAAATGAAAATAATTAGTTCGCAGCCTACTTAAAAAGTTTGTTTGTAGTGCCTTTACAATTTGTTTATACGCCATTCTCCTTTGTTATAAACCCCTACTTTATGGAATCTGTTCATAATAATTGAAGTAAAATACAATACCACACAATCTAATGAATACATTAAACAAATCTACAATTGTTTTGCTAAAAGTCTTGAAAATGCTAATGACCTTGAGCGAAACAATTGTAGATTTGCTTAATGATTTCATTATATTTTGTGAAAATTTGATAATTTTCATTTAATTCAAATACACAATATTATTTAATATACTTATAGTCCAAACTACAAATATAAATCTTTGCAATGTATTTTTCTAGATACAGAAGTATTTTTCTAATAACCTGGCAATGTATCCATTGGTCATCAGTACTTGTTTTATAGTATTCCTGGCAATGTGTCTTACGAGGTATATTCAACGTATCACACGCTCCAATCGGACCAATAACAAAGGAGATATGAAGCCGCAATGTGGGTTTTTCTGCCTTAACATATTCGTTACCCCCTCTCTTTTCCAATTATGTATTATACGTCACGATCCAACTATTCTACCCCCACTTCAAAACGCTCAAAAAATGAGCAAAATGGGGACATTTTCTTATGCGATTTTACGTGGAAAATGAAGCAGAAACGGTATAGCAGAGTTTTTACAGGTATAACTTTTATTGTTAGAATCTTTGCCAAAAAATTAATTACTGTGAAGTAGTTAACTTTCTGATTAACAGTACTTGAATCATCAATTTGTAGAATAAATTAGCAATAAACTAACTGTATCGTTTCAAGAACAAAATAGGTATGATTGAAATGTCAAATGTTGGTAGTTCAGATTTTTTTCCTAGGTGGCGTCGTTAACTTACTGGACAAACGGTGTGACTTCTTATCATAGACTTATATATAGATATATACTTACCCCTTGCATATCGGCTAAAAAAACAACTCCATCAGGAGGGTTGCTTTGGTGTTCTATATCTAAGAGCATCAATGAGGCTTTCATGGTGGGAAGAAGTTCGAAATTTCTATAGTTTGTATCTCTCAGACTGAAATATAATACTTGATAGTTATTTACTGTTCTAATCGGGACAGTGATCATTCGTCTAAAATAAAAATAGGGATTAATCGATTAATAGTTTGTTGTAAAAGTATGCATAAGTTGTTTTTATTGATGTTATAGGACATTTTAAGTACAAAAAATTATTCTAAAATGTTTTTGTGACCCAAAAAATTCAATTTAAAAAATGTATTCAATATTAGGCGCCTTTCTAAGCGTAATGTATCTATGGTAATTTAAATACAATGCTGAAATTTATACTCAATATTTTAAAGATTAAAATAATACTCACAGTGTGTTAAGTGCTTTTCTAATATCTTCTCTTTTGGTATTTCTGTCATCATGTATTTCAGGTGCCTCCTTTCTTAACCTATAATATGCAGAGACAGTTTTCTTAGTAAGATCTATGTCATTATCACATGATAACAGAAACAATACGACTAATTCATCTTGTATTGTCGACGGTACAAAATCTTCTTTAACTGTCAATAACCATTCTTTGATTACCTCGATGTTTTCTATAGAAGTTCTACCCTTGTTTAGTATATCTTTAACGGAGAACTTAAATTTCATTTTAAATATCTAAAAATTTTAAAAATTATAACAGAGACACAATAAACTATAACACTACTGTTGATTTTTTTCATTTTCTATACAAAGTTTACAAAGAACCAACACGAAATCATCAAATAAAGAAGTATATACAGTATGTATATCTATTATTCAATAGGTTTGCTGACCACCTAGAAAATACTTTTCAACCAAATGAAGAACAAGAAATAATTAGCCTTCAACATTGAAATAATTAGATATTAGCCTTGTAACTCCAAAAGAAATATATTTGGAAATAAAAGAAAATATGAATCCAAAGAAAGCTCCTGGATTTGATCTAATTACTGGGAAAGTGTTAAAGCAACTTCTAAGGAAATCTATCATAAAATAAACACATCTTATAAACGCTTTCTTTAGACTGAGGTACGTACCAATGATATGGAAGGTGGCAGAAATTATAATGACCTGTCATGTCTAAATTATACGAAAAATTACTCTTGAAGAGACTAAAACCGATTATAGAGGAAACAAATCTAATTCCTAATCATCAGTTTGGGTTTAGAGCAAGCCACTCAACGATAGATCAGGTACATAGAATAACAAATATAGTAGAAAAAGCTCTAGAGGAAGGAAAAGTCCGTTCCTCAATTTTCCTCGATGTAGCTTAGGCTTTTGACAAGGTTTGGTATGACGGATTATATCATAAAATGAGATGCTACGTAGCAAAACAATATTCTGAACTACTAGAATCATATATATCCGACAGATACTTTCGAGTTAAATATGAGAAAGCATATTCAGAATCAAGAGAAATTAAAGTTGGAGTTCCACAAGGAAGTGTCCTGGGACCAGTGCTATACCTGCTCTGTACCAGCGATATTGCATCATTAAAACCTAACACAATTGCGACATTTGCAGACGATGCATTCTAGCAATCGGACAAAACCACAAGGATGCAGCAACCATGCTACAGAACTCTGTTGAACAAATTAACATCTGGACCAGGTGCTGGCCTATTAATTTGAATAAAACGAAATCTGTTCATGCTAATTTTACTAACAAAAGAGAACAACATATCCCAGTTAGTACAAATAGAAACCAAATACCTTATGCAAATACGGCAAAATATTTGGGTATGACATTAGATTCCAAGCTACGTTGGAAAGCACATAAAGGAGGAATTAGAAATTAAGTTCAGAAAGATGTACTGGTTGATGGGAAAAAAATCCACTCTGTCTTCTTATAACAAATTGGTATTGTATAAGCAAGTGCTTAAACCGATATTGACATACGGGATACAGCTATGGGGCTGTACAAAAGAAAGTAACATCCAACATATACAACGATATCAGAATAAAGTGTTACGGAACATCGTTAACGCTCCATGGTACTTCAGAAACTGTGACCTTCATCGAGATCTTCAGATGGATACGGTTATCCAGACAATAAGTAAGTTTGCCGAGAATCATGAACAAAGGCTCTCCAACCACGTGAATCTCTAGACCATCAAAGTTCTAGACAACGCCAACCAGATAAGAAGACTTACGAGAACGAAGCCGTTTGAGTTAGTGCTATAAGTGAGTAAAAGTGAAAAAGCAGAGCAAAGTGCGGCTAAAGTGTACACGTTGGCTAGTAGTACTATAATATAGAGCCTAAGGAATATTGCTGAATGTAAACTTAGATACGTTTTCTGTAATATTTTGTATATAGAACTAACTTGCTTATTGATCATAGTGAATGATTAGGTAGCAATAATCATAAAATTCCTGTTGGAGTTTTATTAAATAAAAAAAAATAATGTATATCTATTACAAGACAACAGCGGTAAACAAGTAGGTAGTTATTACTTGAGTACACTTTCAACATTGTGTAAAATATCTCAGAACAAGAAATAATCATCAACAATAGCAATCATCCACTGAACTCATCACTAAGTATAAATGAACTAAATGAAGCACTTCAGGTGACTCAATGAAAAACAGTTATTTGTCAACAAGTTTACAGAAGTATATAGGAAAACAATTTTAAATTGAGTATGACCACCAGATATAAAGGTTGGAGCAGAATAGAATACAATAGTTGTGAGGGTTACTAATCCCTAAATAAGGTTGCCAGTGTCGGAGTGATGGAGGTTAACAGGTACTAATGAATTTGCAAAAAATGTAAGATGTTTATTTTATTGGTTATATATAACCAATAAAAGTTTAATAAGTACCTACCTATTTGCAAAATAAAGTTTAATTCTTTAGATAAAATAAAACGTTTTATTTTATCTGAAATGAGTGCATTCCACGAAGTAAGGGTTTCAACAATCAAACATATGGAAAATTTGGAAGTGCCGTATAAACGCCGAAAAATTGGTCCTTTAACAGTTAATGAAAAAACATTAATATTTAATTGTTTTAAATCATTTACAGACAAACATTTATGTGAAAGTGTTGATGAGACCGTTGCGTTAGTTAGCAGTACACTTGGTGTTGGGAAATATACGATTTACAGAGTTATTAAAGAAGAGAAATGTGGTAGTTTTCACATGCCACGTAATGCTCCAGGGAACCAAAATTTCAAATAGAATATCATTTTAAAGAAGGACTTCGACGGAAAGTGCATGAATTCTTCTTTAGACAAGAATTTCCAACATTGGATAAAGTTCTTGTCTCAGTTCGGGATGATAAGGATTACCCAGAAATGAGTCGAATTACGTTATGAAAACTTTTAAAAGAAATAGGCTTCCGCTGGAAAAAGAATCCCAGAAAGTCTATTTTATTAGAAAGAAGCTATATTGTCATATGGAGAAGACATTTTCTAAGAACCATAAAGGAAATGAGAAACCAAAAAAGAAAAATATTTTATCTTGATGAAACATGGATCAACGAGGGTCATACACCAAATAAATTTTGGCAGGATGAAACTGTTACAAGTCAAGGGCACGCTTTTGTAAATAACTTATCTACTGGTTTAAACCCACCATCAGGAAAGGGGCGCAGGCTGATATCAGTACACATTGGCAGTTCAGACGGTTTTGTTGAAGGTGTTTATTAACTTCTGAATCAACTCGTACCGGTGACTACCATGAAGACATGAACGCTGATGTCTTTCAAGAATGGTTCGAACAAATGATAGATCTTCTTCCTAAGAACTGTGTAATAGTAATGGATAATGCAAGTTATCACTCCAGACTTATAGAAGGACAACCCACAACCAAGTGGTTAAAAAAAGACTTCCAGAATTGGCTGAGTTCAAAAAATATTACGTACCATCCCGGATCTATAAGAAAGGAACTTTATTCGTTGTGTGCCCTTCATAAAGAAAAATTTAAAAAATACTAAATTGATGAAATTGCCAAAAATCGTGGAATGACAGTACTTAGATCCCCATCATATCATTGTGAATTAAACCCGATTGAACTGGTATGGGACAGATAAAGAGTGAAGTTTCAAGAAAAAATACCACTTTTAAAATTCATGATGTTAAACAGTTGTTTTTGGAGGCCATAAATAATGTAAAACCTGAAAACTGTGAAAAGGCAGTAAATCACACTATTAAAGAAGAGGAAAAAATGTGGAAGCTGGACAATATTACTGATAAAATGATCGAGCCAGTTATTATAAATCTTGGTTCTAGAAGTTCATCTTCTGAATCTGATTTGGATTTGTAACAAATAGCTGTAAGTTTTATATTAATATTTTTATTCATCTATTTAACATACCTTAGACGGTTTTAAAAACTCTTTTTCTCTTTTGTAATTTTTAAAAATTAAAGAAAATGTGAATTTTTTAAAACCCTTTTTAATGTAGGCCAGTCAGTTCTAATATAGTGTGTGATAAAAGAGGTCACTTTTGTTTACATACACATAACACTTCACTGAAATAATTCATTTATTTTTTACAATTATTCAAAGTAATTTTTCAATTAATCTTGAGCACGCCCATGGAGTGGTCGAAGGTACCAGTTAAAATTATGCTAATTACTCTCTCGTTCATAAAAATAAACTATAGTAAAAGAATCACAGGCTTCAATTTGCCGAAAGTTATTTCCAATGAAATAAATTACCCTCCTCCTTGGACCATAAAACTCCCCAAATGTAATACAAATCTTCTACTGTATCCTAAATCTGATACTTCATCACATATAATTCTACAACGGTTTCAAGCTATTTAAGACAAGTACAAAAGATATTACTAAATATATACAGATGCGAAAAAAGTTCTGAAATCGAAACGGTAGGCGCAGCTTTCGTTGACGAAACAATTAAACATCACTTCTAGCTACTTAAAGAGTAGTCCATATATTCCGCCGAATTGTATGCCATATTTAAAGACCTACAACATATATCAAACCAGCCCAAATTGGAAGCAGTAATTTTCAGAAATTCTTTAAGTGCAGTACAAGGAATATTAAGGGTTTACCCAAACCACCCAATACTATGCCAAATTAAAATTGATTTAGAAGAATTTTACAGTAAGAATAAAAGGGTAGAATTTGTTTGGATTCTATCTCTCGTAGGCATAACAGGTAATGAAAAAGCTGATCGGCAAGCTAAAGAAGCCTGCTATACGAATAGATCACATAAAGAGCTCCTAGAAATTCCTCATTCCGACATTCAAAACACCATCAAAGAATTTTCAATGAGAATATGGCTCGAAAGATGGAAAAAACTTGACAATAACAAACTACAACACATCAACCTAAAATTGTCACCAAAAGGGATAATGCCACAAAAACGATGAGATCAAGTCATACAACACCGCTTGAGAATATGAAATACCAGGTTAACCCACCAGTACCTAATGAAGAAAGAACAACAAAAACTGTGCTATGTTTGTGATATACTTCTAACAATCGAACACATTATTGTTAGTTGTCCACTCTATCACCTGGAACGACTTCAAAGTGATTTACCAAGTGATCTGAAAAGTGCTCTGAACTAAAGTAAATGTGGTAAAGTGACTAAGTTTCTAAAACTAACTAAATAGTACAATCTAATATGAAAATAGACTTAAGTTCTCAATTGTAATTAGTTGTTATAAGCAAACATCTAGCTTTATGTACAACTCTTCCCCATCAATAACCTTTCATGGTTGACGCGGTTTACTTAATAAAAAAAATTAAATTAAAACATATTTACCTTGTTTAATTTTTGAGTGTTTTTTATTTAACAACATACACACTATGGTAGTTTCAACTACAAAAATGTACCGCGTGCCAAAAGTTTATCTCTACATGAATGAAAAGGATATCGAAAATTTTTGTACTTGATAAAATTATTTGTAGAATATAAATTGCATATCACAGTTCAGATTACATTTCCGTTACTTAAAAAAGGTTCGTTTTATATTGTATTAATTTTTATTTAACAAAGAATATAATGTTAATAATCTCAGGACGACCAATAGCCCAGGCTGTGGGGGAAAAGTACTCTCTAATCCAGGAATTTATGTAATGTGGCTTAGGTTATAAAGGGCAACCTCAGGAGCAATCCCCAGTTCATTCAACAAAAAATTCTTAGTTATTGTTTTTGTATGAGCGTTTATTGGTGCAAAATACGTATTTTTTGAGTTTTTTTTTTATTTTTTGCCTAAAGTAAGTGTTGAAATGGATAATTTTTGTATATATTATGAAAGTACTCTAAAAGACCTTCAATTTGAGCCGGTATACGATCAATTTAATTTATTTGTTATTGAAAAAATATCGAATGAAGTTCAAAATTAAAAAAAATTATTGCAAATTTTTTTTATTTATTTCAAATGTATGATATTCAAGAATATAACATTACGAATAGAATGAGCCATAATAAGCCTAAATCACTTAATTTGTCGCTAAGATACGTTAATTAGTTTATTCCACGATCTTCAACTTTGAATGCTCATAGGATTGCCAAAAGAAACTGGTAGAAGGCTAATTCTTGTTTCATTCTCTTCTAATCTTCTGTTTCTTTTAATTTGCAGATTATTGTAGCTGCGATACCAAGAATAAAAAAAAAGAGTTCTCTACGACCAATAGGAGCCGAGTTAGCATATTTTTTTTTAAAAATCACAGAGACTTTATTAATAATAATTAAGAAACGAATCTCTAAAGTCATAACTTCCACGGCCGTAGATCCGACTATCCTCCAAATATGTTATATATTTATAGTATTATAATAAAAAAGCGAAATGAAAATGGAGCGAAATATCAATGATGACATAGAAAGAAAACAATTAATCTGGTTCGGACATGTTAAAAGAATGCCAGAGTACAGATGGCAAGATTCAGATTCTTGACAGCAACTTTAACCGGTTTAAGAATGCGAAAACTGTTAGAAATTTGTTCTCCAAAACTAAAACACCCTTGTCCACTTTGGAACAAATTAACACGATTTATCAAATTCCATGCGCTAATTGCGATTTATGTTACATTGGTCAGACTGATAGATCATTAAAAGGTCGTCTCACTTTACATCGTAGTGACATTAGTTTATCAAAACACACTTGTGCCCTGGCACAACACGCGATAAATACTAAACATAAAGTGGATTTCAATTAAGTTAAGATTCTTGCCACTGAACGCAATCTAGCTAAAAGATAATTTTTAGAAATGTGTTCAATTCTAAAACATCCTAATGCTTTAAATAAAAGAACTGACATAAATAACTTGAGCCAAATATATCATGCTTTAATTTTGCAGAATTGGGCTTTATGATATTTTCATTATATAAATGTCATGCAAGGTGTACTACTTGAACTCTTTTTTCCAATTTTTATTAAATAATTAAAATATACATAAAATAGAAATAAACTAATAATTAAATAAAATAATTAAATATTCTTTACTTAACTCACTGTAGCATATGCAACTTACATTGCATATTCTTACACTAATTGCTTAGATTAGTGTGAACAATTTTTTACTATAATAACATAATACAAATATTGTAATGGATTCATAGAATCCTTTTCAAATTACAGTTCCAAGCGTCTGAACCTTGGGCTGTGGAAATTAACTTATCGTTGATCACCTGTGGCGGTTTATCTAGCCATAATGTTTAACGTTATTATTTATATATGAGGTTGAATAAAATTCTCCTGTTTGTTAGTTCTGGACTGATTAATGCGAGGAGTTGCTATTATAATACCAATTTCTTTCATTGGTTTTGTCTCTTACAAGCGGGTTGTCATCCAAACTCATTTAAACTTTTAAATTGACCGCCCAATTATTTGGGGTGGTACCTCCACCTTGTTGATCTGTCAAAAGATTTTTGACCTCAAGGTTGGCTGTCTTTTTGCGGTTAGTTCGTTCTGGTTCATTTAACGCCATTTTTCCGGCGGCAGCTGTAAGGCTTTGATCGGTAACTTCATTTACACTACTTTTTAAATACATTTTTTTTATTAATATCACTTATAATGCTACCTAAAGTTAAAATCAAAGCTTAATAATTATTAAATAGTTGGAAGTATATCTATGATTTTCTTGGTTCTTTTTCACTACTTAAGATTAAATAATATTTCATTTACTTTAGACCACATGGTCAGTTGCTGTGCTAATTTTTTATAAGTTGCTATATGTTGTTAGTTACTTGATTGTTTATACAATATCACCGTATAATGTCCATTTACTTTATTTACATTAGTATTTACATTAGTTTTATTCACATAATTGTAAATAACTTTGACTTCTACATGTCTTTTTAAGGTAACAATTATAACATCGTTTCCATGATTGTGTGGTTCTCATATTGTACTTTTTAGATGAACTGATGATGTTTTCAGAATACGAAAGCGAAACGTCTTCAAAATAGATAAAGTAGCCTATCAACTTTGTCTTTTATTTCTCCACCTTGAGACCGATATAAGAACCCACCACTCGTCTGAGTGATCCTCATATATATATTGGATTGACGGTCTTACACCTTTTCCGATATATATACTTCATCTAATTTAGATAACGACTTACGTCATTATCTACGTCAGAGATCGAAGTTGACATAGTTGCCAAAGTATAAAAAAATCCTGACTCCATTTTAAATCAAATAGATTACATAATTATTGCAAAAGTATTACCATCTCTTTACAACGACTATTTAAATTCTTACGTGACGTTTTTGAAATAAAACACACTAATTTTGTTCTAAAAAGAACAGATTTTATTAAATAGTTAAAAGTATAAAACAAGAGATATTCACTTTAAAATTCAAAATAATGAATTACAAAAAGTGTCAACACCGCAACTGTCAAATAAGTGTTACCAATTTATGCCAAAATTTTACCTTCGTTCGATTACAGTTACAGTGTGTTCCAAACAAATGTTCTTGATAAAAACGCTTTATAATGCATTTATACAAATTAAATGAAACATATTATTGTGTATTTTTTTAAGTTAACATTAATAGAAATTTTTAAATATTATTTCTACGCGTATAATATAATAAAATATGTCTAGTGGCTGTAATGCCAGTGTACTCGCTAAAGTGATTCTAAAAAAGAACACACCTACACCCTAAATATTTTGTGTTGGTATCATGTGACGTCACAGGTTATGACGCCGATGACGTGCATCCTTATATAAATTAGATGAAGTATATATATATATATATATATATATATATATATATATATATATATATATATATATATATATATATATATATATATATAAAACCTAGAGCTAAGATTAATATTATTACTAAAATTAATATCAAACTCACCAGTCTTCCGGCTTGAACCGCGTCGATGTCCATTTTGCCAAGCTTTCGGCATCCTCTCTGATGCCTTCCTCAGGGCTTCCGAGGTCTCAGTCTCCCGAGTCCCCAGACACTACTACACTGTTCACTATTCACGGCACTGTCACTACTGTGCATACTAACTTATTTATTAACACCCTCAAAATTGACATGACACAGATAACCTAACATAACATAAAACATAGTGGCCTCTTTTCTAAAGGTACTTTCATAACAGTAATGTTCATGTATTTATAATTTTATAAATAGAGTTACTTTACTTGGTTATACTGTTTTTAATTCTCTTAAAAGCCTTTAATAACCTGTTGTTTGCTTTGTCCTTTAGCCTAAGTGCACTTTGATTGACATCCGATTAAACATTTCCAGTCGTTCGTCTTTCTTAACCACAAGAACATAATGTTTGACGGTATTTCATTTAAAAATTACAAAAGTTCGACTCTAAAGTTCCTAAAATTTGGATTCATTATAGGATTATTTCCAGGAATTTCAACAAAAAAAACATCGTTTTTGGTTCAACGATGGATCTGTAGCTGCTTCTATATGATTGAATTACCTTGCATGTTCGCGTTAGCATACAATTTGAGTTCACACAACTTTTTAAAACTTTTAGCAGTATTTGGTTACATTCTCTTTGAAATTAATAGCTGGTATTCTATTCGGACTAATCAAGAACCCTTGTCTCATATGTATAACAGTTTTATTCCAATTGATAACACATTGGAACAACACAAGCGAAAACTACAAACTACTCGGTTAGCACTTGGTTTGTTTATTTCTGCAAGCTGTATCTCCAATATGGTATACTTTATTTCAACCGAAATAACCTTGGGATCTTCCATACATTACAATATAGCTTGTTTTTGTTGGGTATTAAGTTGGTTTAAGTTAAATTTTTTTATTATATTTGCTCTACTGATGATTGACCATTTGAGCAGCGTCTTTATTGCACTGTTCGCTTTAACAAAATCCACTTTCTCACAACACAATCAGTCTAAAATATTAGTTTTTAAACAAATTAACGCTATTAAAAACATATATAAAAACGGATTTGTCGCAGTGAGGATGTTTAATAAAGTTTATGGTAATTTTTTTTTAATGATATTAGCGACTAATCTTAGCGGCTTGCTTTTTGCAGTAGACTGGGCTTTACAAAATAATAACCTAATGGAACATAACATGGCTGAGTTTTTTTATATGATTGGTACAACAGCTATGCAATGCGTAAGTATTTCTTATTGTAACCCACCAATTGGACCTTACATTGAGTCTTTGAGACCCGGAGCGGATGAATGTAAAGATGAAATATGTTTATGAGTTTACTGTAAACCCCAATCCTCCTGCGTAAACAGGGTTCAGCGGTCCGTATTAAGATAATCACCAAAATGTTCATTTCAAACACGTTTCCCTTATAGAGGCCTCATGTTACTGTAAGAGTGTTGGGTGTTGCAATTCGGGCAATACCCATTTCGTTGATACTTTGAGCAAGGTTGCACGCGATTCGGCAATTTTTCGGTTACTATATTATTGTGAGTTAGCACCAAGTGATGGGTAGTAGGTAGGAACTCCTTGGATTTCCTTGAACAGTCCTATCAGGGAAAATTATTCAGTCCCTGCCCTCCACAGATTCCAGGTGGTCCTTGACCCGGGGAACTAGTACCTGTTTAGGGTTACGGATGAAGACCACAACGGCAATCACGGTGGAGAAGGATATCCTCGTTACGACGGAAGTGGCGACCCCAGATTTAAGGGTTAGTATAAAATCAATTTTGACCGAACAATCGCCAGTATAAGTGATTCCACTCACCTTGCCAACGGTCTCTGGATAGAGGGTGGATGAGCATACGTGAGACAGAGCAACTCTTTTGTCCTTAGGGTGAGAAACCAAAAGGTGGATGAACAAACGATTTCAACAGTATAAGAATACGGAAGGCAATGGGAAACCACCGTATTAAAGGTCCCCAAGGATATCCCAAGAAAGACAAGGATGGAAAAGGCATTGCAAGCAATGGCCCCTAGTCCGTGGCAAGCCTTAAGTGGCCAAGGGGTGCTAAGAATCTCCGCGAACAAAAAAAAAAAAACAATTCTAATAACCACCCAAAATTGGGAAAAATCCCAAAGCTAAAACTGGGTACTTGAAAGGTTAAAAGTCTTTACACCGCCGGTAAACTAGACAACATAATACAAGAAATGGAACGATGCGACCTAGATATCATAGGACTTAGCGAAATCAGACGACCTAACAGTGGCAAATATACTACAGAAACACCTCGATACAGGTGTACGATTAGATAAGTCATGTCCAATTAATTGATCAAAAATACACTATGGACTTAAGTCATCTTTATCGGTTTCTTTTTCTTGTACTGGTTGATTTTCAATAGTACAATCTTCTTGTTTTTAATTATAGAAGTAACCAGCTTCTTAACTCTTTCTCTTGTGAATCTTCAGAAAATCTGCAAGATTTTTGCAGGCAGCGTACCATAACAATCACTGAACTACCCTTCAAGTATTTTTAGCCACTCATTGTACTTGTTATTTCTTTAAAAGGCTGTAAAATTTGGGGAAGTTAAGGACAAATAATCCAGTCTTCATTATTTAGATTTGATCTAAATACGTGGAACGGATTGCCTCTTCTAACTCGGTCATTCTTCTTAACATGTAATAAGTGAAGTTCTACCTAGTTTCTACGTCTTTTATTGGCCGTTTGGGAACTTTGTTATGTTGTAACTCATATTTTAAATGCCTTTCTGAACATAAGGTACTTTTTTTGAAATGTGTTTTTTGCCGAATTGTCGAAAAAAAAAGACTTTTTATTTTATCTATATGACAGTATGACAGCATTTAAGTGCGTCCTCCACCAATGAATTTAACGTATGACCAAAATAATTTAAATGTTTTTATTCCAAAACATCTTTAATAGCTTTGACTATATTTGAGGCATTATCAGTTACTGCAAAATTTACTTTTCGTTTTAGACCCCACTGATTAATAATTTCACTAATTTCAAAAGCGATGTTTTCTGAATTATGGTTTCCAGGAAGATGGCAGAAGCCTAATAAAACTGTTTTAAATCCTAAATTTTTGGTTAAATATTGTCCTGTTAATGCGATGTAACTCTCAGTTACTCCAGATGTCCAGAGGTCAGTAGTAATACAGATATTTTCTACTTCTTTAACAACTTGTTATCTAATAATTTGCTCAATATTGATATAACATTCCTGAAGTAATAAACCTGACAAAGTTTTCCTTGTTGGCAGTTTATATCCAGGAATCCACCCTGCAAACTTTTTAAAAGCTCGTTCTTTAACTATGGAAAACGGATAAAACGAGTCTTTGCATAGGTTTAGTAGATCCATATCTATTTGTTTCTTTTGTTCTAAACTAATATTTTTATTAATGGAAGTATCCATTGTAACGTAAATATTTTGCCTACCACATGGGGTAATAATACAAAGGGTAGAAAATTGGGGGGAGAACGGCACTCAGGGTTTCGTAGGAGAGCTGAGGTCGTGGATAAGTAAAAGATAAGGGGGGTGAAATGGGGCAACTACAAAAAAATGAAATAAAGGGGTCATTAATCTCTTAAGATAAACAAAATAAAAATAAACAAGAAGCACCTCAAGGAATTTAATATAGGGCGCCACTTGAGGTGTCTAATTATGCCTATTACAACCACTAGTTGTAACTAGGGAGATAATTAGAAAAAAAATTTAAAACATAAAAAACATATCTTTTTCAAGTAAAAATCAAAAACGGTTTAGCTCAAAAAAATAATAAATAAAATGTTAAGACAAAAAAATTTAACTTTTATTTATGTGTCACCACAAACAGTTACATGGAGAAATACAAAATTCAAAAACTTACATGTGTCATCCATTAACAAACTCCATTGCTACAAAACTTACAAAATTGCATGGAGGTTAACCTTTAAAAAAAAAACAAAACAAATCAACATCAAAAATACTAAAACGAGCTGTCATAAATTAACATTAAATTTCAAAAAAAACTAAACACAAATTGACAGCTTTACTCAAAACCTAAAATTTACAATTTTAAATGTCAATGAAAGCAATTATTATTTTATAAAAAAAGGTCTGTCTTTAGTTTAAAACTTGAACAAAATGTTACCTTAATTCACATGATCACACTTAAGTTTCTGAAACCATAACTGGAACTGAGGGCTCCACTCTCTCTGCATCACGAAAACCTTCATCTCCAAACTGCCAAAAGCCTTGGATAAAAGCAGGAATAAAAAAAAAACAAAACGGGGATGTCCTCCAATCCTCACTCAAAACATTAATAATTGAAGCATTTACTGCCACAAAACCAATAACAAACTGCTACATATTCTTCATAATAAAAGACGAAAACAGAACACTTTACAAATTCGACGTGAATTTGGACATAACGCTGAACCGCTCTTGAACGCGGCTCCAACAAGAGTAAAGAAATTAAAAATTTGTTCGCTTAACTTGAAAATAAACAAACTGCTGAAATAGCAAAACCAACAAAACGGCGTACATATCCTTTTGCGACTCATAAACATGAAAAGAGATTGCCGAAGTAAAATAAACAACTCTCAAATGGTTTTATTACTCGGCGACGAAACACTTTTGGGTACTTTGAAAGATACGAACTAACAACACGGAAAAATTCTTCGTTTCATTTTTTAAAAATATATAAGGAGTTTTTAATATATTTTTTTATACGAGGAGGTTTCAATATACTCAAAAGAATCAATGAAATTGAAAATGCTACACCATCACCTTTTGACGCTTTTGTGGCGGTGGCAGTATGTCAGTACTTGTAGTAGAAGTAGTCGAAACGGATAGTAATGCGTCAGGAGAAGTTTCAATCATTGCAGTAATCAGAATGTGGGTCATAAAAGCTGCATCTTCTACAAATGTGTATTTTTTGAAAAAAAAAAAAAATTATCTTAGGTCAATAATTTTGACTAAGAAAAAGAATTCTTAATTGAATATTTACAATAAATAAATCCTTTGACGGACTATCAATAAAGATTTGAAATCGAAAATGCAGATCAACCGTAAATCGAAACTCGTTCATTAATCAGAATACCTAGTTATAAAAAACAAAAGGAAGAGTTAAGAAGCTAGTTACTTCTAAAAAAAAAAAGAAAAAGAAGATTATACTAGTGAAAATAAACCAGTACAAGAAAAAAAGACTGATAAAGATGACTTATGTCCATGGTGTTTTTTTGATGAATTAATTAGACATCTAAACAAACACCTGTATCGAGAGATATAAAAGAAGTCGACATGTATTTTTCTGATAATATATTACCCACAAAAAATTTCGAACGGAGATTGGAACTGTCCATTATAGTGGTGGAAAAACCATCGCCATGTATATCCTAACTTAACCACTATATTCATAAAATATTGTAGTATTGTAACAAAATCTGTTGCTTGTGAACACATGTGCAACATCTAGTTTAATTTTAAATAAAAGAAGAACACGGTTAACAAGAAAAGTGGAAAAACTTATGTTTTTAAATGTCAATTTAGAAGATTCGCGATTTAATAATGTGTAATGTAAATGTAAGTACTATTTGTATTGTGTAATTTTTTTTCAAGTTATAATAAATATATCCTTCGTTAGTTTCTTTCACTTCAATACTCATACACATAAACGATAATAGCCAATATGTTTGTTTGTGTACTCGCTTATTTGAAACTACTGGTATACAATCAACTAGTTACAGTTTACGAAAAACGGTTCCGCTAAAAATGTCAACGACCCACCTCCAGTTTCTAAGGTATATTAGGATCGAAACCAGAGATATGTAAAATATCTCTAATCGGTACTGATCGTCTCACTAATGGGCAATGGGCGTCAGTGAGAATATGAAGGGGAGACCAAGGGGAAATATGATTGTTATCTTTGTCTATTCGCTGAAAATATGATTTTATGTCTGTGTTAGATATCCTGTTAAATTTTACCATACCGACCACAAACTCTTACCTACACTGTATATTAATCTTACATACTTTTAGTAGTTAATTTATGGTATAGGGACGCAATTAAAACCTTCTGGCCTGCTTAGAAAAATATGAAAAATTAACGTTTTTTACAATTTTTTGGTAACTTCGATGGCGTTGCGCGACCGAAAGACAAATTAATAAAAAAAATAGTGCTTTTTTTAATGCCTACACTAATCGCAACTTTTGTGCACTATAGCGATATGAAATAAAAAAAAATGTTTTTTCGAACCACCCTATTACGTATACCTTTCTAAACACGGTTAAGTTTTGTTTATTTTCTTGTGAGTATTTAATTTATTACTGGTTTTTTGCTTTTAAACGTACATTTACAAATTGGACCCTTTTTTATAATGACCTACAATGTAAATGTTGTTTTTAATTAGGTTAAAAGCTTTAGATGCACATGTTACTTATTTTAGATATAAGTACAATAATTGCAATTGCAACAAACATTTAATTTATTCATCGTTCTCAATCGAGAAGTAAGTGTATGATGGTTTGCTACAAATTATTTACAAATTACAAAAGCTCAGTTGGTCAGTTCCTAAAATTTGGATTTATTATAGGATTATTTCCGGGTAGATCTCAAAAAGACAAATCAACTTTCATTCAGAGATGGATTTTTAGCTGCTTCTATTCGATTGCTTTATCTTGCATGTCTATGTTTGTAAAACAAACAGATCCGGTAAACGTTTTAAAGAGTTTTTCAGTGTGTACGTATATATTGTTCGAGTTAAACAGCTGGTGTTCTGTTTTGCTTAATCAAAATTGTTTGTCCAAGCTGTATAAGAATTTTACAGCAATTGATAATATATTGGGACAGTGCAAGCGAAAAGTACCAACTGCTCAACTAATTTATTTTTTAATTGCTACTGGAATCTGTTTAACTAATACAACTTTCTTCTTATGCGGAATGATATTTGAAACTTCGATACTAGAAATTGCAGGCAAATTTTTTTGGACATGCAGTTTATTTAAAGTGAATGTTTTCGTGTTTTTTTCTTTAACGATGTCTGATAACTTTACCAGCATCTTTTTAGCGGAAATCACATTAACAAAATTAACCTTTTCCAGATCAAACCAGTCTAAGATCTTATTTTTTAAACAAATAAATAAAATAAAGTCTATACACAAACACGGGTTTGGAGGTGTTAAGATGTTTAATAAAATTTCTGGAGAGTTTTTGTTAATATTTTTGGCATTGAATCTGGTTGATGTACTCTATGCAGCTGATGGTTTGTTACATACAAAGTTTAGAGAAGGTCAAGATCGGATTATAGCTATTTATGTAATTATTTTGACAACATTAGAATGTGTAAGTATATCCAATTTCGTCACATCTCTAACAAATTTGTTTTATAATTACTTTTTTTTTCTTACATGACGCATCAACCACGCAGGGTTATTAGCGTGTATGGATTGTGATACAGAGTTAGAACTTAACAATAGAATATTAATCATAGCAAGAAATAAATAGACATAAACCTAAATCTATACAAAGTAAAATGTAAAACACTGAAATATGCACTATGTCATAGATAAAATAGAATATAATAATAAAACAATAGAATTCTTAAATAATCAAAATATTGAAACGTTACACAAAGATCCGACAGAAAAATATCAAAAACAAATTAAGCTAGCATTATAAAATTCAAAATCAATAGTAAATCCAATAGAACAGAAATATCTCAATATCATGAACTCACAGCCTCCTAAATTATACTCTTTTATTAAACTACACAAACCGGATCACCCAATAAGACCTGTAGTTTCTTTTTATACAGCTCCGTCATATAAGCTTTCAAAAAAACTGGTTGTTGTTACTGGTAATGCGTCATATCATAATGTATAAATTAATAAAGCACCCACCAGTAATTCTAAAAAAATGGATATGATGTCTCGGTTGACTGAAAAAAATTTACCATTTGTAACGTCAATGTTAAAACAGCTATTGTATGAAATCATCAAACGACACAAACAAGATTATATTTAATATAAATTTGACAACTGCTGCAAGAATGTTTTTTTTTAAACCTCCGCCATATCATCCAGACTTGAACCCTATAGAAATGGTTTGGGCGCAAATAAAAATAAAGTTGCAAAACAAAACGTTTATTTTAAGTTAGAAGACCTAAAAGTGTTGGTCGAACAAAAATTTGCTAGAGTAACTGAAGATAACTTAAAGAAAGTGTTCAAGGTTGAAGATAAGTATTTGGAAAGTGAACTTCGCATAGATGTAATTAGTAAAGAATTAAGGATTGCAAAAAGTGAAATCAAACGATTTCTACCTGGCGAAATGGAATTCAAATTTTGACCACTGTGCTTTCTAAAACTTGCAAAGCAAACAGCTTGATGAATACCTCGGCAATAGAATCCAAGATTGCATTCCACATGCCGTTTATCATGGTCAAAATTCGTAGTGAATTCAATTTCTCGTAGTCCAAACGGAGTAAAGAAATAAAATATAAAAACAGTACTAGATTTTTGTTTCAATACAGAGCGGCTCCTGAATAAGGCCTAAGTGCTTGTGTACGGAGTAGAAACATGGACATTGAAGACAGAAACTCTATCAAAACTTCAGGCTTTTTTGAGCTATGGTTATACAGAAGGATCTTGAAGATACCATGGGCCGACAAAGTCACCAATTAAGAAGTAGTGCGGGGGATTTGGTCAACAATTTGGTCAATTTGGTCGTAAAGGGCCGTAAACTGCAGTACTTGGGCCATATAATGAGAAATCAAGGCAGATATGAGCCACTTCAGTGCATTTTACAAGGAAAAATTGAAGGAAAAAGGGCCCCAGAACGAAGAAGGATATCCTGGCTTGCTAACCTGAGAGCATGGTATAGAAAGACCTCAATACAGCTATTTCGTATACAGGCACCCTAAGAGGAAGACAAAGCGGCAGTAAGCCAAATATTGCCAAAAATATAATCTAATATCATTTATCATAAGTGCACAGTAAACATAAACAACACCTATTCCGATCATTTCAGAACAGAGGCAGGTGTTAGGCAGGGATGCATATTCACGCCAACTCTGTTTAATATCTACAGCGAAAACATTATGCAAAAGGTACTAGACGGATGGAAGGGCGGAATATCAGTGGGAGATCAAAAAATCAATAACTTGAGATATGCTAATGACACTTTAATAATCGCGGCAAATCAGGAAGAAATGGAAGACATAATGAGATGTTTGGAGGAAAAAAGCAAAACGTATGGACTAAAGCTAAATAGGAGTAAGACAAAGATTATGATAGTAGACAGAGCTCGGAATAATCTTCAACACATTAAAGAAATTTGGGGCTTTGAAGTAGTAAATACTTTCATATACCTGGGGTTCCAAATAACAAATGACGGAGGGTGTGACAGAGAAATACGTAGAAGGTTGTCTATTGCTAGAACAGCCATGATGAAACTGACAGCAATTTGGAAAAATTTTAGCATAACAATACACACAAAACTAAGGCTGGTAAGGGCGCTCATTTTTCCCATAGCCAGATATGCATCCGAAACGTGGACCTTAAAGAAAGCGGATAAAAATAAACTGGACGCTTTTGAAATGTGGCTATACCGCCGCATGTTGAGAATATCCTGGATTGATCATCGCACTAACGTATCGATATTTGAACAACTTAAAGTAATGGATAGATTGCTTAAACAAATACAACAGAGATATTTGTAGTATTTTGGACACATTGCTAGAAGAACAGACATGATGGAAAAACTGATAGTCGAGGGTAAAGTTGAAGGAAAGAGACCCAGGGGAAGATCTCCAAGCCGTTGGGTAGATCAAACAAAAATATTGATTAACCAAGGGTTACATGAAGCAGAACAACTAGCCCAGGACAGAGAAGGATGGAGGGAAATCGTAAAAAAACTGTGAAGGCCTGATGGTGTCACCACATCCTAAAAGGTATTAGGACTAAGGAGGAGGATCATTGTTTAATAAATTGTGTGTACATATCTTTAACAATTTGATTAAAATCATAGGTATTTTTTGGAACGCCACTGCTTTGTTTGGTGAGGTTTTACTGTTCATAGAAATTTCCGCCACTACAGTTGAAACATACTCTACTTGAAAAACATTTTAGAAGATAAATATAGGAAATAAGACGGAAATTACAGGTTGTATTGGTCAGAACAGTTAGTTTATTATAGATTATTTGCGAAATAAAATAAATTTTTATAAGCAGCATTTCAAAAACTCAAAGATATTAATATTTTAATTTTATGTCGATATTACATTTATTATCAGTTGGATATAGGACAAAATTAACAGGGCATTAGAGTAATAAATGAGTTAGGTAAGGGGTGAAAAAGGGGTGTTGTTATCAGTGATATTTTAAAAGTATTTTTTTTTTAATTCCGCTGGCTGGAATATTAAGCTATAAAGATATATAAGATATTAAAATGACTAATAAATATGTAACAATCAAACATTGAAAACTTTGTTTTCAAACTTCCATAAAATTTATTTTAAATCTTATCACTACAGCTGTTTCGGCTGATAGCCTTTCTCAAGTGATCTATTTTTGGCCTGGGTTTGAGGTATTTCTCATTATCATGAACCAACAGCCTCCTAAATTATACTCTCATTAAACTACACAAACCGGATCACCCAATAAGACCTGTAGTTTCTTTTTATACAGCTCCGTCATATAAACTTTCAAAAAAAACTGTTAGAGATTATTTTAGAACACACTTAATTTTCACCTAAATTTACCATAAAAAATACAATAGAACTAGTTAATAGAATACAACATTTTCAATTACCTAACAACTCCAGATTAATTTCATTTGACGTAAAAAATCTTTTTCCTAGTATCCCTCCTACAGAAACTTTTATTATAGTAAAAAACCTTTTAGACCAAAATAGTACAAGTCCAATAATTACATCTGAAATCTTACATCTTCTTGAAGTTTGCATAAACCAGGACTACTTTGAATTTAATAATAAAATATATACAAAATACCAGTGCAGGACTTATAATGGGCAATCCTCTAAGCCCATTGCTATCAGATATTTTTATGGATCATCTAGAGACAAAGATTTCAAAACATCCCGTATTCAAACAGTTTTTTTATTGGTGGAGATACGTAGACGACGTACTGGTATGTTTCACTGGAACTAACAGGCAACTCGACCAATTTTTATCGTATATTAATTCACTTCATAGTCATATTGAATTTACAATAGAAACAGAACAAAATCAAGGCATAAATTTTTTAGATTTAAAGATTAGCAAACTTCAAAACAAACATGACTTCTCCATATTTCATAAACCTACCCATACTGACACGACTATACACAATTCATCATCCCATCCAACACAATGGCAGCATAAACATTGGCAACGACAACATAAACTGACAGCTTATCATAGTATATTACATAGATTAACAGAAATTCCGATGTCAAAAGACAACTTTGAGACAGAATTAAATATAATTAAGCAAATAGCAGTAAATAATGGATACAACGAACAATCAATTAATAAAATGTTAAATAAAAAACTACACAAGAAAGCCCTGAAATTAGTATTTCCACCACCAGAGAAAAACCCAGTACCTTCTGCTCGATTACATATACAGGCAAAATAACAACAAAAATTGCCAAACACATAAAAAAGAAAGGAATAACACCAGCTTTCCGAACAAATAACAACCTAGGCAAATATATTAAAAATAACAAGAGCCAAAATAAAAAACACTTAAATAGTGGTGTGTACAAACTTCAATGTGGTGACTGCCCAAAAACTTACATCGGTCAAACTGGTAGAAACTTTGATAAACGAATAGTAGAACATAAAAGGGCTTTCAAGAATAGAAAAACAGATTCGACATACGCACTTCACCTTCTAGATCATAATCATTCTTTTAATGATAAATTTAAAATTCTTCACATTCAAAATAAAGGCCTTAAGCTATCTTTGTTAGAATCTATGGAAATCAACAAATTAAAAAACACAGATATAATTCTGAAGGACCAACTTGAGACAAACAGTTCCCCCCCCCCCCTCAACCTATTTCATTAGAGACTATAAATTTGTAAACCCAAGCCAAAAATAGATCAATTGAGAAAGGCTATCAGCCGAAACAACTGTAGTGATAAGATTTAAAATAAATTTTGTGGAAGTTTGAAAACAAAGTTTTCAGTGTTTTATTGTTACATAAAATGAATTTCCATCAAGTAACGGTCGAATCCATCAATTATGACTAATAAATAGTTTATTTTGAATTACAGAACAACATATCAAATGGAGATTATATTGTTTAACGCTAATGTTTTTTGACGCTTTAAATGGATTAACTTTCTATAGGACTGTCAACATTTTTTTCCATTACCGAAGTTGAGTTAGTACCTGACGCAGTAGTTTTTAACGTAATACTATGAAAACAGCCTGCAATATATCTGTTAAAAACTGTAGAACTTTGGTGAAGTTTTATTTGATTGTAGGTATAATTCTAGGAATCTTTCCTACCATTACCAACAACCAAATAATCCAAACACTTCATAAGAGTGTTTTTAGCGTATTTTATATGATTAGTTTCACTTCTCTCGCTGTCAGTACAGCTAACTACTCAAATATGGGTTTCATAAGAATTCTGTCAGTGATTTCTTGTGCCTTGATGGAATTAAATTACTGGAGGTCTCTTTTCATATACCGAACGTACTGGATACGTTATGTAAAAAGTTTAAGAGCTGTAGATAGCAAGGTTCTTGGTAAACTTAATATAAGTCTACTGCAATTTGTCAATTATATTTCTTCAATTGTTTTAGCACTATTTAACGCTGTATTATTTGAAGTAATCTTATCGAATAAATCTGTGATTAATGCTATTCGCACTTTTGTTTATGGATATACTTTTATTAAGTCGGTAATTTGTATCGTATTTACACTACAAATGACAGATGTGTTTTCAAAAGTTGTGGATATTGTTTCAGACTATACAAGACAAATATTTTTGGGTACGGGCCACAGCAAAATATTGTTCTATACAAATATTAACAATACTAAGTTTTTGTACAAAAATCTTTATATAGCCACGAAAATGTTTAGTACGATCTTTGGCAACTTTATTATGCTGCTCTCAATCTTTAATCTGGTAGATATACTATTTGCAGCAAATTATGTAATACATCATGGTATTGCCATTAGAGATACTGGTGATATATTGAGTTGGTATTTCATAATATTAGCAGTAATAGAATTAGTAAGTATCTTTTTAGTCCAGGCTGTGGGTAAAAAAAGGGACAGTTTTTGTCATAATTCCATAATTAATTGTAGCAGTTGGGCGTTGTAGGGGGGACCTGCCTGAGTAATTCTTATGTAAAAGCGACCAAAGATTTTTGGTTATTATTTGTTTATGGACGAAAAACAGTGAAAAGTTCGTATATTTTTCCTTTTTTTAATATATCATTTAAGGTAATTATTTTGAAAAAAAACTGCTTACATATTCTTCCTTATTTTTTTACCTTTTATTTAAGCTGTTGTGAGTTCAATTTGGTCCAATAGTTTATGCATAATTGGCCTTCAAATGCGAAAATCGCTGTTTTTTTTCAAACTGCAATATTTATTTCAAAAATGATATTTTTTTAACGTTTTAACCTTAAAAATACCATGTTGAGTCTGGCTGAATGACTAAAAGTCTATGCCAAAAAAAAACCTTTAAAATGAAGCTCTTTTGATTCCCCATCGAATGAAATTTTGTAAAGTAAAATTCGTTAATTTGTTGCTGACAAACATTCATTTGTTGTTCCCACGACCAAAATTTTGAAATGCTGTAACTTTTTTTTAAAAAATGGTAGAAAGATTTTTCAAAGTGATTTGTCTTCTTTGAGATTTAAATTTTCATTATATACCCTGAGATATCCAAAAAAATATTTTTTACCCCTCATTTTTTAATTTTAAAAAAGTACTATTTTTTATTTATAAACAATTAAAGTTGAATCCGCCCCTTAACATCTTTCATCAAAAATCTATCTAGCATTTAAAAAAAAAAGTTACAGCATTTCAAAATTTTGGTCGTGGGAACAACAAATGAATGTTTCTCAGCAACAAATTAACGAATTTTACTTTATAAAATTTCATTCGATGGGGAATCAAAAGGGCTTTATTTTAAAGGCTAAAACGATATAAAAAATCATTTTTGAAATAAATATTGCAATTTGAAAAAAACAGCGATTTTCGTCTTTAAAGGCTGATTATGCATAAACTATTGGACCAAATTGAACTCACAAAAGCTTAAATGATAGGTACTAAAATAAGGAATAATATGTTATAAGCATATAATTAACGAATTTTACTTTACAAAATTTCATTCGATGGGGAATCAAAAGGGCTTTATTTTAAAGGTTAAAACGATAGAAAAAAATCATTTTTAAAATAAATATTGCAATTTGAAAAAAACAGCGATTTTCGTCTTTAAAGGCTGATTATGCATAAACTATTGGACCAAATTGAACTCACAAAAGCTTAAATGATAGGTACTAAAATAAGGAATAATATGTTATAAGCAGTTTTGCTTCAAAATAATTACCTCAAATGATATATTGAAAAAAGGAAAAATATACGAATTTTTCACTGTTTTTCGTCCATAAAAAAATAATAACCAAAAATTTTTGGTCGCTTTTACATAAGAATTACTCAGGAAGATCCCCCCTACAACGCCCAACTGCTACAATTAATTATGGAATTATAACACGTTTTTTTATCCACAGCCTGGACTATTTTTGATCTTTATATAGGGGAGAGTGGGCACATTCGGCCCCATAATTGTTTTTAGGTAAAAAAATGCAAAAATATTTTATTATATTTAATTTGCAAACAAAAAAGTAAAATTTATACTTTTGTCCATTTAAAAAGTAAAACAATTTTGTTGAATAAATTTTGGTTTTTGTTAATAAATAAATAAAATATATATTACACTCTGGCTGATTGTGCCCCCAGTGGGGGCACAATCAGCCAGGCCAATGGGCACTTTGGGCCGCAATGTTTTAAGGTATACAGAAACGGCATTGTTACAAGTTAAACAGTTTATTAAAAGAAACGTTATCAAACATTGTTTTGAACGAACAAAATATGGAAAAGTAAGAAAATTAGCACATCAAAAAAGAACTAATGAACTAAAAAACATTATTAACTAATAACTAACAAAGATATTTACTTAACCGTAATTCCTTCAAAGTTGTAGTGAAATGTCACCGTCGAATCTATTCGAGGTTTAGAGAATTTGGTAAGTCTGGCATGAATACTTGATTTTTCGCAGATGTCTGTATCCTCTATTTAAGGAAAATAAAATTTATTAGAATTTTTCCTGCGCCGCAAATATTTGATAAAATATTCAGAATCAGATATTTTTTCAACCACATCTCCACCATATTAAACCACTGTTGTTTTTAGTTCAAATTTTACTAATATGAATGTGTCTTTTATGAGTTCCTCGCCGGATTTAAAAGACGCAAGACTTTCATTGTCACCCGAGTCGTCATAAAAAATACACAGTTCCGATTTACTGTCAGAGCTGTCATCAAAAACTTTTTTTTAATATTTTGGATTTTTGCTTTCTGTGCTTGTTCATCTCTATTGGTTAAGAATTTTTGCTTCTTTCTTAGATTACTATCCTCTTTGTCTAATTTCACTTTTTCTTTTATGTTTTTTTTCATTTTTTATTTCTTCCAATCGCTGTTTTTTAGGGGTTTCTGTATAAATTCTAGATTTTCCTTGGGTTGCTTTAATTTTTCTTTTTTTATTTTGACGTTTTTTAACTATTGGGAAAAGTCTTACATATTTAGGACTTAGAATTTTGCTCGGAACTGTTTCGTCGCCCTCGATCCCCGACGTTTCATTATTATCTTGTACAGAGTCATCAAGGACTACGCCGACACTTTTTAAAGTAGATTGCTGATTATTTATTTCAAAATCTGTATCTTGATTTGAAAAATTTTCACGTTTTGATTCATTCTTATAAGCCTTAGTGGCATCAAAATCTGCGTCACTAAATGATTGTGAATTAAGAGGCCATATTCCTGGATTTTCAAAGGAGCTTGTAATATTTTTAAGGGAAAATGCCTCTAAAAATGGTTGTATTGTAATTTTTGGGATATTTTTAACAGCAACAGTTTTTCCTAGATTATTTATCATTCACTCATTTAAGGAAACAGAGCATTTACTGTTAAAAGGACCATAAACTCCCACATCAATTGGTTGGAGTTTATGGGAAGTATGCGGAGGAAACGAAAGCATTACTATTCCATGATCTTGCGCATAAAGTATTGCGTCTAAACTAATGTGCAACTCATGGTTGTCCAGCAGGAATAATATTTTATTTTCCTTATTGCATGTTGTGTGGTTGACAACGTGTCCCAGAGTTTTAATAAAAAGATCTTTAGTTATCCACCCAGACTTATTTCCAAATGCTAGACTTAAAGAAGGTACCTCATATAAATAGTCTTCGCTATTTCTTACCCTGGGAAATATGTAAATCGGTGGTAATGCGTATCCTATTGCGCTTATAACCCCGACAACTGTTACAAGGTCACCTCTTTCGGCCGACGATACTAGACTTATTTGCTTCTTATTCTTTGGTGCTACAATTTTGGGAGGGGTTGGGACTGTTGTTACACCTGTTTCGTCCATTCCATAGGGCTAAAATTATATTTTTGTAACACTGTCTTGTAATTTTGGAAAAAATCCTCCACTCTTATTTTATTAAATCCGAGACCTCTTGCCAAACTCGTGCTTTCCGGTTTTTTTTTAATGATAAATCAGAGTGCCTTTTCATAAAAGCCAAGTAGCCAATCTCTTCCTGCCTTTTTATTTATACTCCAACTCCCTGGATATTTACAATTTGGTAAAATCTTCGCGTTGTGAAAAACCATTGATCTTATTTGTTCTCTTTCTCTTTTTTCAGCCATAATTCATCTTTAAAAAAGGGCATTAAACTAAAATATAAACATTCAGACAACATTTGTAATACGTTTGAATTTAAAATTTAGTTTGTTTACCTGCTACGATCAGTCGGTATTGAAAAGAGACTAATTCGTTCACCCAGTTTTCAACCTTCAGTTTTCGATGGGCACCCACGAACAACACAATAAAATACTTCCTTTCGTGCAGCCATTACAATAAGTTTATTACACAAATATATTAAATTAACAAAATAAAATACTAACTAAATAACTAACTAAATTAATTATACTAACTATTAAAAAACAAACATTACCAAACACATTACATAAATAAACAAGGCATCAAAACTAGTTAAAACATGGCGGATTTAGTACATGCGCACAGAAATTTGGATTGCGAAAAAGCCCTCCGTTTCGCTTCTTCTTGGGATGGAGTATTCTGTGCCGCAAGCATCTTCGTCTAGCCATTCACGTCCACATCTGAACATAAGCCTCTTCAAGTCTTCCTTTCCATTGTTTTTTATTGTACGCTACTTGTAGCCAATTTTTCCCGGCAGTCCTTTTCAGATCATCTGTCCATCTCATAGGAGGTCTGCCTCTGGGTCTTTTGTGTTGGTATGGTCTCCAGGTTAAAATTGATCTGTGCCATTTGTTTAGATCGCTCCTAGCTATTCCCATTTCAACTTTAATGATTTTTGCACCACATCGGTGACTTTGGTTTTCTGTCTTATCCATGTGTTTGTTTTCTTGTCCTTAAGTGATATACATAGCATTGCTCTTTCCATCGCGTGTTGAGTGACTCTAAGTATATTCATATTCTTTTTTGTGATTGTCCATGTTTGTGCCGCATAAGTTAATATCGGAATAACGCATGCATCAAAAACTTTAGATCTAAGATGTAATTGAATTTGTTGATTTCTGAGTATATAGTTCAGTTTACCGAATGCTGCCCAAGCTAACTTTCTTCTTCTTTTTATTTCTTCAGTTTGAATTTTCGTATTTAGGATTATTTTTTGTCCCAAGTATATAATATTCTTTAACTTTTTCTATAACTTTATCGTTTATTATTGTCACGGTGTCTTCGGAGTGCATGACTTTTGTTTTGTTTAAATTCATTTTCAGTCCTATTTTAGAAGATTCGGTATGTAGTTCTAAAAGCATGGTTTGCATTTCTTGTAGGTCAGTAGCTATCAGGATTATGTCATCTGCAAATCGTAGATTACTGAGGTAGCGGCCATTAATGTTTATTCCCTTATATTTCCAATTTAGGATTTTAAAAACGTCCTCCAAAACTAAGGTGAACAGTTTGGGTGATAAAGTATCTCCCTGTTTGACTCCCCTGTTTAATAGTACAGGGTTCGTGTGTTCATTTTCATTTAGGTAGTATGTAGCTGTAGTTTGGTTCATAGTTTCTTTTATTAAGTTAATATATCTGCTGTCTATTCTACAATTTTGCATTGCGTTTATTACGACCGTGTGTTCTATGGTATCGAAAGCTTTTTCGTAGTCTACAAATGCTAGGAAAACTGGAAACTTGTATTCGTTACATTTGTCTATTAATATTTTTGTGGTTAACAGGTGATTGGAAGTTGAATAGCCTTTTCTAAAACCTGCCTGTTCATATGGTTGGTATTCGTCTAATTTCCTTGTTGGTCGAGTAGTTATGACTTTGGTGAGTATTTTAAACAGGTGTGCCAGTAGGCTGATGGGTCTGTAGTTTTCCAATTTTCGACTATCACCTTTCTTGTGTAATAAGATTACTTTAGAGTTGTTCCAGCTCTTAGGGGCTTTGCCCTGATGTAAACAACTGTCCACAAGCTTAGTTACAATTGCAATTAGTTCCTTACCTCCTTCTAATATCATATCTGTGGTAATACTATCTTCTCCTGCAGCTTTATTTCTCTTCATATTTTCCAATGCTGTAGTTACCTCTGAAATTGTTACTTTTGGCATTATTTCTGATCCAACATTTTTTATTAATTTCCGTGCTGGTCTCATCTCATCATCTTGTTTGTCCTAGTGTCGGTTTGAGGCATTTCATACTCTTATTTCTTTCAATAGTTGTTGTTGTTAATTTTTCGTTTTCTTTTCTTTTTTGTTGTCTGATTCCTTTTCTAATCTGCCTATTAAGTTCTCTATATTCGTCGGTTCCCCTTTTGTTAGATTTATTTAAGATCTTCCTCCTTTCTATGTGTTGTAATATTTCTTTGTCTATTTCATTGTATGTTGTTTTTGGTTTTTTCAGTTGCAGAAAGCTTTTATTCACTGTTTCGGTAATAAGGTTATTCAAATCATCAATATCATTGGAGTTTATCTGCTGCATGCTAACTTGATTTAATGCATGCACTATCTTTTTATTAAATTCACTATTTTTAATTTCTTCAGATGTCCAATTGAATCTTTTTTCATGTATTCTTTTTCTTTCTAGTTTTTTGTTAATTATTAGTTTTGTTCTTATTAGTCTATGATCGCTTCCTAGGTCAAACTGATTTAATACTGATACGTCTTCTACTAGGTTTCTATTCTTCGTTAAGATATAATCTATTTCATTCTTTGTCTTTTTATCGGGACTCATCCATGTCCATTTTCTGCTTGGTTTTTTATTGAAAAAGGAGTTCATTGAGTACATGTTATGTTCATTCATGAAATTGAGAAGCATTTCTCCTCTATCGTTTCTTTTCCCGTAGCCATAGTTACCAATTAAATGTTCATATTCTTCCACTTTTTTGCCCAATTTAGCATTAAAATCTCCTAATAGTATTTCGTAACTTGCTTTATTTGTTTCTATAGCTGTTCTTATTTCATCATAAAATATTTCTACTTCTTCATCGTCATGGCTTTTGGTCGGATCGTACACTTGGATTACTTTCAGAGTGGTTCTTTTATTAATCCTTACGATGAGATATGCTACTCTGTCTGATATGGGCTTGAATTCTTCGATACACTGTGTGAGGCTTTGTTTTACCAAGAATCCCACTCCAGTGTATTCGCTACCTTTTTTTAGTATTATATACTCATCACTTTTTCTTCTGGTCTCGCATATACCAAGGATATCCCATTTTATATCCTTTAGTTCACTTTCTATTTCTGGGAATCTATTGTCCTCCGTCAGTGTTCGAATAGTGTAGGAGCATAGCCAAATTGTCATCTTGTGGCAGCCGGGTCTTACCCAGGGATTCTTAGTACCCCCCCTTCCGTTAGTTGTTTGATCGCTGCTGTGATAAAGACTCTGGGAAGTGCTGGGCGCTGGGGGCCTTTTCTTTTTTGTCCTGTACATTGACTTGAAGGTTTGGACCGTTATCTCCTCACGCTGGTCTAGTGAGGGTTGAGGAGGGAAGAGAAGGATTTGGGTAGGTCTGGGTTGGTGGGTAGGATTTAGGGATTAGGATCCGCTTCTCTCCTGGAAGCTCCGCAAGCATAAACACCACAATATATCGTTTTCCGCAAGCTGCTTAACTTCAAACGCTTTTTGTACGGGGATCTTATGTGAGCTGGGTCGGCCAGTTCCGATCGGGCCTATTAATGATATTTAAAATGCCTGAATACTGAATAGATGCTTTCTGTGGTAATACAATAAGATAGTTGTTTTAACGGACGCTAATGTATTAAACGATTTAGTACATTTAAAAGTTATTTACATGCATTAACATAATTTTTGAGTATATGTTTTTCAATTTTAAAGCTCCTAAAATCATTGGGTAGGCCCGGCCTATCCTGCCTATCCCCAAAAGCCGCCACTGGTTATTGGTTTGACTTTGTTAATAAAGGAAGACAATTTGTGTATAAAATGTGTTGGTGGTAAATACAGCTCATTTCCTGAGCTAATTAAGAATTAATACCATCCATTTAAATAAACTTTGAAACTAGTCATTAGATCTGAATTACTAATATTTGATGTAATATAAGCTAACTTACAGGGTCTCTGATGTTACTTTTACTCAGAAACTTCACCAACTCACTCTTGTAATTTTTCAGCGGGTATATTTGACTTAAAATTCACTTATGAGCCGATATTTTCCTAGTATATTGGTTAACTTTCAGGTCAGGATTTCCAAATTTAAATTGTGTTTAAAGAATACAGAGCATTTTTATTTTTAGTTTGGTAAATTAAAAAACTTTTACATTTTGTAACTAACTGAATTAAAATATATTTTTTTATTTTGATGTTTTGTTTTAATTGTGTAGGTGATCTTTTAAAATTATCTAAGCGGGTACCTAGGTATCTATGTAGGTATCTTCCACAAAATAATTGGAAAATATATGGTTCCAATGAATAGCATCATCATCATCATCATTCCTCAACCTCTTGCATCCACTGTTGGATATAGGTCTCCTCCATGTTCTTCCACTGTTCTCTATCTTGCGCCTTCTGTATCCAATTTCCGACTGTGTTTCTCAAGTCGTCCTTCCATCTTTTTGGTGGTCTGCCTCGGTGTCTTTTGTCTTCTCTAGGTCTCCATTCTATGAGTCTTTTGGTCCACCTATTATCATTTAAACGTGCTATATGTTCAGCCCATCTTAATTTGGCTTGTGCAATTTTTTCTATGACATCTGCCACTTTAGTCCTCTCTCTCACTATCCTATTTGGTCCAATATCTCTTCTAGTTATTCCCAATATTGCTCTTTCCATTTTGGGTTACTCTCAATTTATTTGCAGAATGTTTTTCTGCAAAGTTATTGTTTTGGAACCATATGTTATTACTGGCAGTATGCATTGGTTGTAAACCTTTTTCTTCAAGCAAATCGGTAGCGTTCCTTTTAGAATACCTCGCATCTTGCCAAATGCTGCCCATCCCAAGCCTATGCGACGCTGGATCTCACAAGTTTGATGGTCTTTTCCTATTCTAATTTCATGCCCTAAGTAGATATAGCTAAAGACCTGATGTACTTCGTTCCCATCTACCCTCATAACATCACTTGGAACTAAATTGGTCATGTATTTTGTTTTTTCAAAGTTTATGTTCAGGCCTATTTGTTCTATTGCCTGTTTTAGTTCTTCCATCATTTTGTGAGCTTCATTTAAACTCTCGACTATAATGACAATATCATCTGCAAAGCGCAAGTGGCTTAAGTATTCACCATAAATATTTATTTTATCTTTTATGTTGTTATGAAGAAATCTATTTTATTTTTTACGTTTCCATTTGGGCTTACCCATATCCATCGTCTATGTGGCTTCTTTTGGAAAAAGCTATTCATCAAATATAACTGATGGTTATGAAGAAAATTTAATAGTGTCTGGCCTCTCTCATTTCGACCTTCTAAACCGTGTTTTCCTATTGCCGTCTCTGCATCATCAATTTGAGTTCCTACCTTGGCATTGAAATCCCCCATAAGAAAAGTAAAATGAAATTTTGTTTCCGATAATGCTGTTGTTAAATCTTCATAGAGGTTTTCGATTTCTTCTTCTTTATGTGCTGATGTTGGAGCATAACATTGTACAACTTTCATTTTGTATCTATTATTCAGTGAAATTATTATGTATATCACTCTCTCTGATATTTGCTTAATATCCAATATACTGTGTACATGTTTTTTATGGATGAGTAGACCAATGCCACCATTTGAGTTTTCCAAGTTGCCATTTGTGTATAGCATGTGACCTGATTTCAAGGTTAGAAGTTGTTCTTCACGCTTCCGTCTAATTTCGCAAAGTCCTATTATGTCCCATTGTATACTACTCAGCTCTTCTTCGAGTTCTAGGAGTTTATCGTCTGTTGATGGTGTTCTTACATAAAATAATTTATATAAAACTTCGATTTTCAATAAATAAAATTTAACTATATCAATCAAAATATGATTACAAAATATCTAAATAAGTGGCCCGAAAGTGATAAATATTCATAAAAAATATATATCGATCATATGGAAAGCAATTAATTATTTTAGAGGTAATTTTATTAATACGATCTCCTTAGAGTGCCAATCATTGGGTAGTTTACCCTATTCGTCGATATAGTAATTTTGAATATGTATATTATTTAATGGATTAATTTTTAACGTTCTCGATGTACATGGATATTAAAATAATATATCTTTTAGTTAGATCAACATATTAAGCGAAAGATTATAATTTACGTAATAGTAATGCTATTTTTTCACATTAATGAATTGTTTATATGATTATTATAACTTTTGTCATTATAAAAATTTAGTTAGTTCATATAAACTTTATAAACTTGTATTTGCATATCTCTATCAAAATGTCTTGCAGAATTTCTGTTCAAAATTATACAAGATTGGTTAAGTTTTATTTGAACATAGGTGTAATTCTAGGAATTTTTCCAACCGTTTCAAATAATCAAAAGATTCAGATACTTCACAAGACTCTTTTTAGTTTACTATCTGTACTATGTTGTATTTCACTAGTTGCCTATCAAGGAGCATATGCCAAGACGAGTATTTTGGAAACTATGTCGTTAGCTAGCTTTATAGTGTTTCAGTTCACTAGCTTGCAGTCTGTCATGACAACCAGAAAGTGCTTGATGAGTTATATGAGCAGTTTAAAAGCTATAGATAAAACAATTACTTGTAAACCAAGTATTAGTTTGCTGCAATTTTTCTGTTACATTGCTTCAATTGTATTCCTTTTATTAAATGCTGTATTTTTTCAAGTTAACTTACCTGGTGTAACTGCTTTGCACAACCTTGGTATTTTGTTTTGGAGCTACCTTTTTGCTAAAGCAGTTTTCAGTGTCATTTACACCCTACAGATTACAGATGTTTTTACAAAACTACTGGGTGTTATTTTAGACACTACACGAAAGACATTTTTGAATACGGGAAACTCCAAGACGCTCTTTAATAAAAATCTTAACAATATTAAGTTTTTGTATAAAAATCTTTTTATATCAACGAAAATGTTTAATGCTATCATTGGAAAATTTATTTTTCTATTTTTGATTATAAATCTGGCAGATGTTCTTTTTAATACTGACTATATACTACATGACAGTTTTCATTTTGAAGATGGTCGTACAGTAGTTAGTTGTTATTTCATAATACTTTGTATTGCACAAATGGTAAGTATTATTTAGTTTGTAAAATTTTCATTTCTAAAGGTCGGCAATAATTCCTACATCTAGTCTTGTCATCATCATAAGTCTTGTGACACTTTATTAGACTAACTCCTTAAATTCTTATTGTTCTTATACATTACGAAAATTCTCAAATTAGTGATTTATTATTTTGATGATTACACATAGTTTACAATATACATAACATTAAGTTTTCGTTTGGTTTTTTTAAGAAGGACATTTATTCATTTGACATATCGGGTTTTTGAAGGAAATTTCCATTAATTTATAGGAAAAGCGATATTTATAGTAATAGACCAAAATAAAAAATGAACGAAAACTTTTATTTGAAATGTGAAAAAACTGAAATATTAAATTGTTGAAATTTGAAACAAAATATATAGTCTTCATCACTTACACCACTGCTGTTATCATCTTCGTCTAAATCGGTAATTTAGTTTAGACTAAACTAAAAAGTCTAGACTAGTTTAGACTGATAACCAGATTCTGTGAGCAGTTCATTATAAAAGTTTTGAGCTTCTGTTATTTTAAAATATTGGGTTAAATCTCTAAGGTTTTCTTTTTTTTTTCTTAAGGAATATCCAAATAAACTATATAAACAGTTTAAATTTAAATTATTTCGGTACACCACGTTTGTTTCTTATAAGGGATTTTTCTCAGCTACCTGTATAAGTCTGTCTTACTAAAACAACCCCAGGTTGTCTGCTTTCCGTAAGTGGAGTTCTTTCTCAATACTTATTTTTCGCACGTCTTCTGGATCGTCACAACTAGCTAGTTTACACTGATACCAATCGCAAGTACCACATGTATCATGTTAAATTCGGTTAAATTCAGTATGGAATATTTTTCAATATATTTTATAAACAGACTTTACACCAGGATATTCTGCTATGGATATTTTATACGTCTTTTTCAACGACGATTCTTCCAATCCTCACTCAAAACATTAATTGAAGCATTAACTGCCACACAACTACTTTTCACTGCTACATATTTCCATAACGAGAAAAACAGAAAACCACAAATTCGACGGATGAATTTGGATCCATAATTGAGCCTACAACGACCCAAGTAAGAATGTATTTAGATCCATACCTGAGCCTACAGGTGACCCAAGTAAGAATTTAGATCCATACCTTAGACTACGATGATCCAAGTAAGAATGACGAAATTCTCTTAAGAATTCGTTCACTTTACTTAAAAATAAACAAACGCTAAAATAACAAAACACAACGAAAATTAAAACGTAAAAGATTCCATTTCTACGACGTACCAAAATTATAAGGCGACTTCGAATAAAACATTAAAAGAAAATGCCGAGAAAGTACTTACACATCTTTAAAATAATAAACAACTCTAAAATGGTTTATGTTACTTGGCAACGCTAAAATGATTGAAAACACTTTTGGGTATTTTAACTTGAAAGATACAGACTAACAAAAATGGAAAAATTCTTCGTTTTTTTTAAACACATATGAGGGGATTTCAATATATTACATATACGAGGGGATTTCAATATACACCAAAATAATGGATTTTCATATAATATCTCGTTTTAGGACGAGGCCACTTTTTGTTCAAAAGGTACCGTTTTTCTTCTTCACGTGCCATCTCCTCTAAGAAGGTTAGCAACCATCATGGCAATTCGCACTTTCGACGCCGCTTCTCTAAAGAGGTCAGCAGAAGTGCAGTTAAACGAAGCTCTTAAATTTTTCAACCAAGAGATGCGTCTTCTTCCGCGACTTCTTCTACCCTGTATTCTTCCTTGCATTATTAATTGCAACAAGTTATAACGCTCATCCCTCATAACATGTCCCAGATATTGCAGTTTTATGACTTTAACGGTACCTGACTTCAATTCAGAACCCGTACCGGTTCTGACTTTATTGGTACCGTTAATAGGCAAAATTGTCGTCATTGGGCAACAGAAAATCCCAATTGGGCAATAGAAGTTTATGTTCAATATCATTAAAAAGTAAATGTATGGGCTGCGATTGTTAGGAATACCATTGTAAGACCGTATTTTTTTGAGGTACTGTGACTGAAGACCCCCTACTCGTTGGACTGACGATCTCAAGATAATGTTAAGAAATTAGATTAGAAAAGTGCTCAAGATAGAGCACACTGGGTAATAATGAGGGAGGCCTATGTCCAGTAGTGGACGCAAAGGATTGGGTGATGATGATGCAAACCTCGTAGTTCCATTTTTAACCGTAACATTTCCTTCTTCTTCTTCTTTCAGTGCCCTGTCCGATTATCGAACGTTGGCGATCATATTGGCAATAATAACCTTATTCACGGCGGCTCTAAATAAATTAAAGGTAGTTTCTTGATACCATTCTCGGAGATTTCGTAGCCAGGATGCTCTTCGTCGACCTGGGCCTCTCCTTCCGTCGATCTTACCCTGTATTATGAGGTGTAGAAGGTTATACCTCTCTGGATGTCTCATTACATGACCGAAATATTGTAACTTCCGAATTTTAATCGTTGTTGTTATTTCTGTGCTCTTTTTCATTCGATGTAAAACTATTTCATTTCTTATTCGATCAACCCAACTTATCCGCAATACTCGTCGATAAATCCACATCTCAAAGGCCTCTAATCTTTTCATTAATGTCTCTGTAAGGGTCCAACTCTCCATACCACACAGAAATGTGGAGAATATGTAGCAGCGTATTAATCTGATTTTAAGATTTAACGTAATATCTTTATTAATTAGAATTTTCTTTAATTTATAGAAGGCGGCTCTGGCTTTTTCAATGCGTATTCTTATTTCTTATTTTTATTCGTAACATTTCCAGATATCAATAATCCTGGTTTGATAGATCCGACCATTTGGTTTCAGGATGGCGCCACATTATGCTGTAATGGTTAGATATTTTCTAAATGCAACTTTTCCCAATCGCTGGATTGGGCGACGCGGCCACATTGAAAGATGTGGAGATGACAATATTTTGGAAATTAAAATGGCTGATGGTTTTTATATTTTTTCCCTTTTTTATTGATAATTAGATCCACTTGCTCACAGTGGCTATAAACCAAACGGTACACACCGAAAAACAAACCAAAAATTTCTTTCAATTTTTTTCTTTTTTTTTCTATCAAGGAATTGTTTTGTATATAACTAGGTTATCTGTACATAAGTGGTGATGAGTAGTATAAAAAATTAAGATAAACTGTATAATATATTTGGTTAAGTATTAAATTTGTTGTTAGGACTAATTATTACAGCATTACAAGATACCTTGGAAGGTATATGTTAAAACTTTTCTGGCGCCATTTTTTATTTTCTATCACTAACATTTACATCTATTCATATTTTTTTGATTACTTTGTCGTCTACACTTCATTCTAATTTACTTACCAATGCACGTCATCGGCGCCATAGCCCGTGACGTCACATGATACCAACACGAAATATTTAGGCACTAGGTGTGTTCTTTTTTAGAATCACTTTGCTGAGTAAACTGGAATTACATCCACTAGACGTATTTTATTATATACGCGTAGAAATAATATTTAAAGATTTCTATTAATGTTAAATTAAAGAAATACACAATAATCTGTTTCATTTAATTTGTATAAATGCATTATAAAGCGTTTTTATGAAGAGTATTTGTTCGGAACACACTGTAACTAATCGATCGAAGATGAAATTATGGCATAAATTGGTAACATTTATTTGACAGTTGCGATATTGACACTTTTTGTACTTTAATATTTTGAATTTTAAAGTGAATACCTCTTGTTTTATATTTTTACCTATTTACAAAAATCTGTTCTTTTTAGAACAAAATGAGTGTGTTTTATTTCAAAAATGTCACGTAAGAATTTAAATAGTCGTTGTAAAGAGATGATAATACTTTTGCAATGATTATGTGATCTATTTGATTTAAAATGGAGTCAGGATTTTTTATACTTTGGCAACTATGTCAACTTCGATCTCTGACGTAGATAATGACGTGCATCGGTATGTAAATTAGATGAAGTATATTTTCTTATTCTACGGTCTCTGTCTTCTTCTTCTTGTGCCGTCTCCCTACGGAGGTTGACAGTCATAATTTATTTTTGAACTTACTGCTCTAAACAAATCAATCGATCTACATTGATACTAATCGCAATCATGTAGATTCTTCAACTATGAGTTCTGCCTTCGGCCAACAGATCTTCTTTCTTGAATCTTTCCCTGTATTATGAGTCTCAATATTTCATATTTTGGTCCCCTCATCACCTTTAGGTATTCCAGTTTTCTAACTTGTATAGTGGTGATTAGTTTTGTTTCTTTACCAACCCTCTCCAGTACTTCTTTATTTGTAATTCTATCAGTCCATGATATTTTTAATACTCTGCGGTATAACCAGAGTTCGAAAGCTTCGATTGCTTTCTGAGTTCAAATATTTTTAATTTTAATTTTACGTCAGCAACTAACGGATTGTGGTCCGAGTTAACATCTGTTCCAGGATAAGTTTTGAAGTTATAGAGGTTATAGAAATTTTATATCTGCTATTTACGAGTATAAAGTCTATCTGGTTTTTGACACTGTAGTTTTTTGTATGTGAAGGAGACGTCCATGTATATAGTCTTCTCTCAGGAAGCTGAAACCAAGTATTGGCAATTACCATATTCTTTTCTTGGCAGAATTCTATGAGCCTTTCTCCTATCTCTTTTTTACTTTATAATCCGAACTCTCCAACTATATTTTCAACTGTACCAACTCCAATTTTTGCATTAAAATCTCCTAAAATATAAGTAATATCTCTAGATTTTGGTAACTTCATTTTATTGTGCAATTCTGAATAAAACTTTTCAATCTCATCTTCGGTCTTATCAGATGTGGGAGCATAAACTTGGATCATATTAATATTACAGTTCCGTGCTTGAATTTTTAGCATTATTATTCTTTCTGAGATTTAAATGACACCTAGCACTGCTTTTCTAATAGTGTTGCTAATGATGAAAACTACTGCGTATCGATGATCAGTTTTGTCTCCTCCAGTGTAATAAATATTGTGGTTATTTATTGATATCTCTCCATTTCCTGACCATTGTACATCGCTATCCCCAAGTATATCTATATTTAGCTTCTCTTCCCCTTTAATAACATTATGTAGTTTTCCAGACTGATACATACTTCTTACATTCCAGGTAGCGATTTTTATATGACAGGGTTGAGTATTTTTTTTTTGGTTTTTTGTGCAAGGGTTTCGCATGTTGACGACCGAGGAGGCCTTGCGTTCTGATAGTTGTCCTCCCCGGATTTGCCGGATTTTTGTCTCCGATTACCATAATCAATAATGTTTCTTGTGCAAATTGTAACGATAATATTTTGCTTACCTCAGGGTAATAACATGGGGTAGAAGATTGGGCAACCAAAATAAATCGAAACAAGGGCGTACGGCACTCAGTTGGTTGTTGGAGAGCTGGGTCGTGGATAAGTTGAAGATATAGGGGTTGGATTGGGGCAACTACAAAAAAAATAAAGGGGTACTTAATCTCTTGGGATAAACAAAATAAAAATAAACAGAAAACACCTCAAGGAATTTAATATAGGGTGCCACTTGAAGTGCCTAATTATACCTATTACAACCATTAGTTGTAACTAGGGAAATAATTATAAAACATCAAAAATACATATTTTTTAAATAAAACTCAAAATAGATCAGAGAAACAAATTAAACGTTTATTTTTGTCTCAAACAAAAATTTTGTAATGGTTCCTAGGTTATATATGGCCAATTTAGATTATCAAAATTTTATGGATATCCTTTTTATGAAAATATTATTGAATTTAACCTTATATATGAAATATCTTTGATATGTAATAATCAAATTGAAATTGTTTTACAAAAACAATGGATTACAGCAATTGTCATATGTCAACATAACATTTTAAATCAGAATAAAATATGACATTTTTTAGCTACGACAAAAATAATATAAAACTTTAATTATTACAAATTCTTTTATTTTAATGAAAGCAATTATTAAAAATGTCTTTATACCTCGGAAAAAATTAATATATTAAAAGTTACCTCATTTCTCACATGTTTCACTTAACTTTGAAAAAGAAAAACTTGCTACATCTCTGGGAAGCTACTTGGACAGATTCTCAAAATGGAAAACAGGAAACCATTTCCGTACTCAGGCAGGAACGATTGAAACAGGAACTTGATGGAGGAATCAAGCTAACGACGGGGACATTCTATATAATACTTTTCAAAAATTTCCAGTATCTGTATTACTAGATACTGGAATTATATCTTGACATTACAATATTACTAGATTTTGTGATTATATCTAGACATTACAAAAAATTGAATCGATTCATCGATTCACAACTGGCCCAACATTTCACATCCGCAAAAGCGTCTACCTAGCTTCAAATCTTTTCTTGGACTCACATTGTTACATGTCTGCCCCGTTTCAAATCTGTTCTTCGACTCCTATCAGCGTTAAATTTTACAAATTCGACGCCAAATAAATTTCCCCTTCCGTCTTGCATCTACAATACCTAAACAAACAATATTCCCCTCCTGACCTAAATCTAATATCGGTGTGGGCGAACCTATTTAGCTGATCATATAAGAGAGTGCGATATTTGAATCTAAACACAGACAAAAACATCTATA
The DNA here is from genome assembly GCA_918026665.1 of Diabrotica balteata. Taxonomy (NCBI): domain Eukaryota; kingdom Metazoa; phylum Arthropoda; class Insecta; order Coleoptera; family Chrysomelidae; genus Diabrotica; species Diabrotica balteata. The sequence continues at coordinate 107,525,217 of OU898283.1, read as the reverse complement.
TTTACTTTTGAATCGGTAGAAATATACGCATTATTAATTATTATAACCGGAATATTAGGGGAACTCATGTGTAATATAATCCTCCTCGGCGACAAAAAACTTGTTCTTTTACCTAACATTGCAACACTGAGATAAAAACATATTTCCAGCGTTATTACGCATTTAAAAATCTCGTTAAAAAAAACGTGAAATATTTACAACATACATTTAACTTCTTCGTCAAAACATTAAAAAAACTTACTATACTGACCGAGATAAACGACCAGGGACGTATAACAAAGATCTTTTATATACACATTAAATATAAAAAGCTACAAAATAGTGCTAGCCATTATAATTTATACTAGAGATGTAATCAGGGACCTTTAATGCAGTGGTTTCTCGTTGCCTTCTGCATTATGATGTCGTCGCAGTAAATGGTGCATTGCTTATCCCAGCAAACACTCGAACGTCAGAGCCTCGTTAGTTATCTAGCAGGATGTACCAGAAGACCATGATCTAGGTCTCCACCTCAGGCTCTGTAGAATATTTGCATGCTCTACAGAGACCGCGGTCTGTGTAGAGATGAGACCATCAGACCAATAATGACATATGCCTCAGAAACAATACCCGACACAGGCACAACGCTGTGGGTTACTGGAAATGGCAGAGACGACAGTACTGAGAAGAATTACAAGAAATACGCTGAGAGATCGAAAGAGAAGTAAAGACATAAAAAGCAAATGTAACGTACAATGTATAAATGAAAAAAAAAAAGAATAAAGTAACCACATAAGCAGAATAATTGAGATTTGTGTCATCAAAATAGCAAGAGATAAGTCACCAATCGGCAGGCGAAGTATCGGACGACCGGACAAAATATGGAATGACAACATTCTTCCAAAATGTTTTTAAATAGACATATAATATGCAAGTTTTTTATGCAAAATTTTGTAAAGTTCTTAAATATGCTAAATATGCAAGCAATATGTTTTAGCATAAAATCCGCCACCTATTCATAACTACTGATATATTTAGATTTGCTATTGGCAACAGTTTCTAAATCTAGTTTTCTATTGCGATCTCTGTAGCGACAGCATAAAGGCATAAAGGTGAGTAGATGATGTCGAGGTAATAATAATTCTAATGTTCGTTTATGCTGTGAAGCTCAAACTACCAATTTATTTAATGTATTTTAAAGTAGATTAATGTAATAAGTAAAAGGTTGCAATTTGTTTAATGAAAATGTTTTGTGGAATGTAAAAAATTTTACCCAATGATTATAACTGTATTCCATTATCAAAGTAAACTTAGTACGTACAAGACGTAAGTGTTTTTAGCGTAATACTACGAGAATGTCATACAAAATCTCCATTAAAAACTATACAACTTTGGCGAAGTTTTATTTAAATTTAGGTATAATTTTGGGAATTTTTCCTACGGTCTCAAATAATCTAAACATTAGGATATTTCACAAGATGATTTTTACTGTCATATGTGTACTATGCTACTATTCTTTAATTTCCTATCGAGATGTTTACGCAAATGTTAGTATCTTGGATTGCATGCCATTAATTACCTTTTTATTATTTGAATTTAGTACCTGGTGGGCTGTTTTTACAAATAGAAAATACTGGATAATTTACATAAGCAATTTAAAAGCTATAGATACTAAAATTCATTGCAAATTCGACATAAGTTTACTGCAACTTGTCTGTTATATTACTTTAATTATTTTCGCAATATTTAATATTGTATTTTTTCAAGTTACACCGGCTGACATAATTGCTTTACAGCATCTTGATCTCTTCATTTGGACCTACATTTTTTTAAAAGCGGTGGTTATTATCGTTTACCTTCTTCAAATGACAGAAGTTTTTTTAGCCGTAATTGGAGTTATTTCAGTCTCTACAACACAGACATTTTTAAAAATCGGGAACTCCAAAATATTGTTCAATAAGAATCTTAACAACATTAAGTTTTTGTACAAAAAAATTTTTATAACAACGAAAATGTTTAACATAGTCATTGGAAAATTTATTTTTGCATACTTGATCATGAATTTAGGGGATATTCTTTACAATACTGATTATATACTACACATTGATTTTGTCGTTCGAGAATATCCTAAGGGTTTAGTTGCTGTCTCCTGTTATTCTGTAATATATTTCGTACTGGAAACTGTAAGTATTAGTAAATTTTATTAGTTATTTCAAAAATCCAGCTTTAATAAATGAGGTTATTAGAAAAATAATAAGAGTTTATTACACTTTGCTTAGTAAATTAAAGTCTTTTAAAAACAAAAGTAGGTTATCTATAGAAATAGGAACTTTACTTGGGACTTCATCTATGTTTATGTCATAATCAGTTTTTTAATTTTCCACATATTTCCTTTTTTATTTGCATTATACTAGCATTTATCATTGTATCTATATAAAATTTATTGACCGCATACGACTTCAATTAATTTTTTGAAATTCATTTTAACTTATACTACTATCAAACTGTAAATGACAAAATAACCTCGAAAATTATTTTTTTTTAAATTATCTGTATCAAAATCTAACAAATACCTAAATACAACGAGGGGAAAACGACGTACTCCTAATTCACATTATCCGTACCAACATTATTCGACTTGTTTCGTAGCGGTCGGATGCGTAAAATATTGTTTTCGAATATACTGAATAGAAACGTAAGGTGTCTGATACGATACGTTCCTGATAGTGTGAATTGTTTATATCTGTACCACAGAATAAGAAACAATCAGAATGACCACTCTCTTTGAACAAATAAGTATGCGCATCACGTTCGCGCAAACGTTTAGCCATGTTTTAAACGAAACCAGTGCTGTTCAGTGAAAATTTATCTGACGTGCGTTAAAAAGTTCAGTGGTAGTTGTTATATCTTATTTTCAAGCCTTTTCAATATTCCTGTGATGTTAGTGTGTTCACTATTTGTCTTTGTTGTATATATATATATATATATATATATATATATATATATATATATATATATATATATATACACGGTATCAGCCCAAGTGTCTGACGATGGCTGGGATAGGCCGAAATGATCATAACACTTTAGTGATACCAATTCGAGCACGGGAAGTTTAACGAATTTGTCTCCTAGGCCATATAGTTGGCCATTTAATACATACAGCGATAGCGGCTTTCGCTAAAAGATTTAATTCTTTACACATTTCGCATAGCATAAAGGATACAGAAAACGATTATTCATATCGTTTCGTTCACGGCCTTCAAAATAGAGGGCGCCTTTATAAGCTAACTACACGGTAGTGAAGATTGGGAGACATTCGTTTTACTTTCCGAGTTTGAATTTGTATCAGCCCAAGTGTCTGACGATGGCTGGGATAGGCCGAAATGATCATAACACTTTAGTGATACCAATTCGAGCACGGGAAGTTTAACGAATTTGTCTCCTAGGCCATATAGTTGGCCATTTAATACATACAGCGATAGCGGCTTTCGCTAAAAGATTTAATTCTTTACACATTTCGCATAGCATAAAGGATACAGAAAACGATTATTCATATCGTTTCGTTCACGGCCTTCAAAATAGAGGGCGCCTTTATAAGCTAACTACACGGTAGTGAAGATTGGGAGACATTCGTTTTACTTTCCGAGTTTGAATTTGTATCAGCCCAAGTGTCTGACGATGGCTGGGATAGGCCGAAATGATCATAACACTTTAGTGATACCAATTCGAGCACGGGAAGTTTAACGAATTTGTCTCCTAGGCCATATAGTTGGCCATTTAATATATATATATATATATATATATATATATATATATATATATATATATATATATATATATATATATATATATATATATATATATATATATATATATATATAGGTTATTCCACGAATATACGACTGTTTTGGTTTACTGCGACAACGAATATTTTACTGTGCAAGTAGAAGTATGAAGGTCAATTGGTCTAATCATTATTCCAATAAAATGGGTCTACTAGTATGACATCTAAACTAAAATTATTTCAGTTACAATCTACAAATAAATACAATGTCGTCTATGAAGCCAAATGTGTTCTTTAGACATTTGGGTAAGCTTTCCGTGAAATGTAAACACCAAATAGGCGTGCCGGGTTTCTTTAATATAACATATTTTATTGCTTTATGAGGTATTACAACTATAATAAAAAGAAATATACTATTTTTAATATAAATTAAAAGAAATTGGCAGAACGATGGTACACAAACCAGAAAAAGGACCTAATATTTCACTTTGTTAGTTTTAAATATTTGTTTGCTTTAAGTTTATGTTCTCTTAAAAGTTCCGAAAGTAACGGGTATAACATACCGGCTCTTGATAGTTAAAGTACCGAGTCATTAGAGATATTAAAAAGTAACGAAAATTTATATACAGTTTCATATATCGCCGACTGATTATGGCTGTGAATCTGATCGTTGATGATAGTTTTAGAAGATTAAGAGAATAAGTGAATAAGTAAGTTTTTTTTTGTTTTTTTTAATACTAATTGAATATTCGACTAAAAAATTTACACTATTTGATCACTTAAGTATTGTTACATTTCGTTTAAATCACATAATTCAAAAACCAACTTGTTTACAATGAAATAATTGAAATGAAAAAATAAACTCCATGATAGTAATTATATATTTCAAAATCTGAATTACAACTGTTTTATAAACTATTAACTTTATATTTATATCATGACTTCATATTTAAATCTAAGGCTTATATCTGTCGTAACAGTCTTTTAAAATGGGGAGAATTTACTATTGTACAATTCAGTACATTGGACCATTTAAATCGACACCTTAAAGCGAATTTAAAACAGTCGTATATTCGTGGAATGGAGTATATATATATATATATATATATATATATATATATATATATATATATATATATATATATAATTAACGTCATATTAAAAGTCTGAGGTGCGCCAAGCAATTAATTAGCTAATTAATTAATCAATTAAACTTATTTAAAAGATGCAGTTAGGATTCTGTCACACTATTTAATTCTCTTATCTCAGGGTTATACTCGTGCTTCAATATCTATGCTTTACATATGATAGGTAAGGTCCAAAGAACACCGGAATAATAAAAAACATATATGATACAACATTATATATTGAATTAAAAGTATATTGAAATAAAATTCAAACTCAAATATCTTTAATAAAAAATATCTCATATCATGATTTTGGAGGTATCCAAATTTTGTTCTACATACGTGAACCTTCAAAATTTATGGTACATACAATATAAATTTAAAATCTCAAATCAAAATTGTTGTTCTAGATCTCCTGATCAAAATATTCCTATCTTTTCTAAAGCAATTGTAAAAACAAATGTGTTGTTAATAAAGAAAAACTGATGAATAGTAAAACTATCTCTCGGATGATAAGTTGTCCAAATCCTTGTTCCTTGTAGCCTACACTATCTATTCTTAGCAGTCCCCTAGGTAATCAGCAATCTTACAACAAATTGTTGCGAGCCTATCGTCTTGAATGATCTCCTTCAAATGCACGTATCGTTCAAATTATGATAGCCTCTTTTCCTCTCGATAAACTGAATCTTTCGTTCTGGCCTGAACAGTGACTTTTGGAATATAAGTTGAAAAATATATCTTACAATATTTTACTGGATCAACTTCTGTCAGATACACTAACTCCACGAAAAACTAACTCACAAACATTCACTTCTACTGCTTCCTACCTCTGGAGAACCACCAGGAAACAACGACTGTTTGCCTTGTACCCTTGGAAACCAACTGATCCTCTTTTTTCCCTCAAAAATCTAGCTAACTCTCATTCTTACAAACCATCCCACTTTTTTCAATCACCTCCAACCAAAGCTCGTCATACGTATCCCCATCTCCTCATCCAGATAACAAACAACAATTTTTACCTACAATTATAAATTTCCTAAAAACTATTAATATGCTAATCGGTTTCTACAAATTCTTAAGAACCAACGGAGAAATATACTTTCTAAATATTCTATTGTATTGTCTTATTCACTGTACAAGTCCATTTGGAAACCCCGCTCGCATTGTTCATGGTTTCACTAATTTTACTTACGTCTCTTAATAAAGAAAATAATTTATGCATATCTTTAAAATTTTGTTCACTACAGGTAATCCAGGATAATGGACATGCATTTCTTCGAAATATTTTTTATAGCTTATTAGTCGAATTATTTGAATTTTTATATTTTGTACTTTGAAATATATTAAGCAAACCAATATTATTTTCAATTTTACATAGCATAACAATATATATATATATATATATATATATATATATATATATATATATATATATATATATATATATATAATATACAGGGTGATTGACTAGTGTGAGAAAGCTTAGTAGCTCTGTTATAAATTGTAGACAGATTTAAACTTCACATTTTAAAATTAGTTACAATCTCACATGGTGTTCCATAAGATGGTGGCAGACCAAACTTATGTTTTTTGTAAATGGAACACTCTACAGGGTGTTCCCTTTAAAAAAACATAAGTTTGGTCTGCCACCATCTTAGGGAATACTCTGTAAGATTATTTTTTTGTAATTTTTACTATAACAGATCTACTGAGCTTCCTCACACTAATCAATCACCCTGTATATATAAATATAAATTATTTATATAATTATACAAAATATATAAATTTAAATGTAAATGTGTGAAATGTATATATATATATATATATATATATGTATATATATATATATATATATATATATATATATATATATATATTTACGGCATAAAGTGGAGTCCGCCCATGTTAAAATTCAGGTTTAAGTGAGCTCCGTGGTCAAGTGGACACCGATATACGGAGCTCACTTGACCATTCCCTAATATTGGTTCTGTCGATTCGTTAACATACAGCGGTTCATAATTTTTAAAAAAATTTTGGAGCCCATAAATACCCCTGTATGATAAATGTATATCGTGTAGTTCACGTGTATATATTATAGGGGTCGTTCAGGTCTTTTTCACTGTATATTTGAACAATTAGTTTATCGGTTTAAGTAAGCTCTGAGAGTTTGGCAACCGTGCGATTATAGCGTATATTTTCAAAGTTTACCCTGAACGGTTTATATGAGCTCCTTATTTTTATCTACTTTTTGTAGGCCGTGTAATGCCATACGCATTACACTGTATAATCAAGGATATCTTATTACCGGGTATTACTACGTGCTAATAGGTACAAGGTACAGGTTATTTAAAAAACAGGTATATAGATACAAAAGGACTTGGGCTTATTATTTAATGGAATGGTCACTTGCATAGAAAATTTTATTTTCTCTGCATTTTTAAAAATGATATTTTTTTACTTAATATAGTTTTATTAGTTCAATGTTGAAGTCTACGTTTTTTTAATTGTAGAAGTTTCGTACTATTTATATTTTTTTTACGTGACTTTGTCTTTGTACGTTTTATAGAAGCATCCCAATAATAAAAACTGTTTTTATTTCATCCAATGTTCTGCGATATCTTGTATAAAGTTTCTTTATTATTTTAGTTTGGGTCTTATTTGTACTACATAATATGATATCTTGATAGAAGGTTATCTCAAAATAAATATGGTTAAGTGATATAGATATATATAATGGATATTTTTGTGTTAAAATGTGTAGTAGTGTACACAAAAAGAAATAATGGTTAATTTGTAGGGCGAAAGGACGTTCGCCTCATTTTTAGCTGACAAATATTATTTCTGACCTCAATTTACCTTTTAGTTTTAAACAATGATCTGTGAATAATCACGTGCAATACAAGCTACTTTCAAGGAATTTATAGATAGTCTACAGTTCAACGATTTCATGACATTATTGGAGGTTTAGTTTTGTGAAAGCGTTTGTGTTAGGGAAATTGAAGGAGCACATATGAGTTTTTCAGGCGTTTTGGCTGAAAATTGATTCATAGTTTATTTTTATTGGGCAATAATAGGTGTATCGTCTGTATATTAGAAGTCCTAGTATCTATAGGTATGGGTTAATCGTTTGTTTATACAATGTAAGTGTCTTTATGCTATCCCAAGCGAGACCGTTCTTCATCTGCTATTCTTACCATCGAGTGATACGAAAAATATTCTATTGTGTAGGCATACACAGATAATTTTATCGTTTGTTATCTACGGGGATATCATATAGTTTTTCGAGAAATATCCTGTAATTTAAGGTGTGGTAAGCGGAATTTATATTGAAAAATACCACCCCTGATACCCGATATTTTTCGTACCCGTCTTTGCTGTCTTGAGTAAGATTTAGTATTTGTAAAGTACGCGATCTTCCCTATCTATAGCCACTTTCGTCTTATAATTTGAGTTTTTTTTCTAATATCGGTGAAATCATATCATCGTCTCTTGTGCAAAAGTATTTTAAATAGCTCACAAAACAAAGATATTGGCCAATAGTTTTTGTGGTCGTTGGAGTTTTTGCCAGGTTTAAGCAAGGTAACAACTTTGGCTCGTCTCTAGACTTTGCGTATCTGCATAATTTGAATACAGTTGCTCATCATCCGGATAAGCCATTGTAGTGTTTTGGTCCAGATTTCGTAATTAACTGTGTGTTCAGATCCTCAATGCCGGTAGTTGTATTATTTTTCATTTAATATGTAGATGGTGGATCCAATCAAGCTGACTGTTTTTGTCCTTTCTTATTTTAAGTTTTTCTTTGCTTCTTTTACGACAGAGATAGCAGATCTATATCTATAATAAGGTTTTCAGCGATCAGCTTAACACCAAATATCCTAGGTTAGGCCCTATATGTGTTTCCTGCACTAGAAATACGCCAGATTCATGTTTAGCGCATATGTCTGATAAGTTTAAGTCAAGTAAAGTTTCTTTATCTCTAGATATACCCTTAACATATATAGGCATATGTTATTAGAATAGTTGGTAGTAAAAAGAACAAATTTGACAAAATAAATAAGTTTGTGATATCGGTTGCAACTCATACATGTACAGATAGATAATAAGTAAGTATAGATAATAAGAAAATAAACAGCTAAAATAAGTGTAAAAAATTCCAACTACATACACCGGTGCCATTGTTTAAGTGATGGGTTTATCACAGATATCAAAGGTTACATTTTAATTCAAGGTTCCATTTACATATTTTCAACATGAAAAGACATGTTTATGCTTTTATTTTTTTAAATCTATTATTTTCTCTTTCTTGCAGCTATTTTAATGTTCTTTATTAATTGTCTTGTTTCTGCAGTAGGAATATATGTGTACCATTATAGGTTGTTGTTTTGTTTAATGTAATTACTCTTTGCTTTTGCCAATTGCTTTCTTACTTCCTCAGCGATTGGTCTTTTTTTTCTCATCAATAATCTCATCCTCTCTCGATATAGCTATTCTAAGATATTTAGATTTCACTATATGCTCATATCATTTGGTTTTTATCTCAAATTTGGACCTATGATGAAATTTTTATATCTTAAATCTAATGCTTTCATATTAAACTGGAATAAAATACTTAAATACTAGCCAAATTGACATTAATTTTATAGTTTCCATTTTATTAGTACTGATGGTACATGATTAGCATCTGTTGGTACTATATATCAATTTCAACACATGGAAGTGAGAGCAATCTCCTGTTAGTAATTCCAGTGTCAATTATGACAAAACCCTTGATTGGATATTATAGAGTATCCAATATTTCAATCAACGGTATTTCAGAGTGATTTTTTTAAAATTTTTATATATATTTGCAAAATGGAGAAGGAAGTTCAGTACAGAGCCGGTTAAACAGCTAATCTGTCAATTTAGAAGTAAGAACAAGTACCAACTTGCTAAAAAGCACACCCATACACAAAAGGGATGATAAAATGTACTGCACAAACTGTAGTAGTATGAGTTACATATAAGCTATATATGAATAATTAGGATATACAGTATTTTTTCTAATACACCTGGAACGATTGAGTAAATAGGTGAACTATCAAACAGGAGACTATTAGTGTAGAATTAGAAAAACTTAAAAAATCGTTGATCAAATATTCTCTGTTAGGCAGTTAATGAGAAATGTTGGGAATACAGAAAAAACATTAAACCAGTTATTTATAGATTTTAAACAAACACATGATATAATTATAAGAATAAAACTATGAAATACCATGGCAGAACAAGGCTTACCTAAGAAATTAATTAATTTAACAAGGGCGAAGGACGAAAACTGGACAAAGTGCTTTAAAAAAGGCGAACGAATTAGCGTAACAGCTGTTTTAAAAACTAAACAATATGAGACGAATTGGGGATATTATATTACACAAACTAAACCGCTTGGATACGAAAAATATCAGGAAATAATGATACGACAGAAAAGACTAATGACTTTACAGCTAATTGCTACATAAATAGCAATGTAATGCAAATAGATGATTTTGTGTATAAGACTAATAATATATTATAAATTATACCTATATAGATACAAATAGTAAAATAAAATACAACTATTATACAATATAGTAAATACTTATTTAGATAAACGTAAAATGTTCCACTGAACGTTAACGATAAATGTTTCAAATAAAGGTTAAAACATGCTTTTCAATTCGCGGTAAAAGACTTAGTAGAGTTCAACACACAAGATAAATTCGTAACAAAATTGATATATCAGTACACGGTACCCGATACAGCAGCAAATTAATTTTAACAACAAATATGTAGGTTGTACTTTACCCCATTGGAATCATAGCATCCGCTATGGAAATTGGTATCTTCTTTGACATACAGCAACCACATGTGAAATTACGAAAGATTAATGTTAAATTAGGAAAACTCAATTAACCGTTGATCAAATATTCACTCTTATATACTTAATGAAAAATGTTGGGAATAAAAAAAAACATCAAGCTATTTATTTATAAATTTTAAACAAACATTTAAATATGATATAATTATAAGATTCTGAATAAAATGTTATGGAAGAACTAGGCATACCTAAGGAAATTAACTGCCAACTTACTTTTAAATGTACAGTAGCCTCAAACAAGAAGATGCCATGTCTCCAATCGTGTTTACCATTGTTTTGGAGAGCATCGCCCGGAAACTCTAATACCGAAAATCTCACAGTTTAATATCAAGGTCCTCACATTATACGGACTTTCGACGATGAGTTTAATATAGTAGGGAGTATAATCATTATTAACAAAAAACATTAATACATTCAATAGAAAAAAGCGCAAAAAGGGTCTTCCAAATCAACGATGATAAAAAATATATGACATCATAAGAGAACTACAAAACAGAACAGGACATAATATTTCATTAGACCAGTACAACTTTGAAATGGTTCATCGGTCTAAATATTTAATATTTAAGAGCACTTTGAACAAAAACACTACAGAATAGGATAACAACAGAACACAAGCTGGCAGTTCCTACGTTTTAAGCAAAAAAATTAAATCCAAAATACATCCCGCAATACCAAAAATAAGAATCTACGTATGTAAGTGAAACACGGGCAATGAAAAACAAAATAAGAGCCGATTGAGCCGATTGAGCGTCGCAGAAAGAAGAATTCTTAGAGAAATATATGAATCTGTTATGAATAAGATTACAAACATTAACTTTGGCGTTGAGATTTAGTTTCTTGTACGACGTTGCAATCTTTATCTTTGACCTTGGCATTAGTTCCCGGTCGTAAAACACTTCTGGGGGATTTTTTAGCAATCCTGATCTAATTAATACCTGAGTTTTACTTGCATTGTTTTATACATTCTGATTTTAGTAGTTCATATTAGACTTCTGGATTTAAAAGTGTTATGAGAGTTATATATGAGTTATATTAGTTTGCTACCTGAATTTTTCCTTTTATCTCTTATTTGACAACGATATCGCGATATCTAAAACACTCCTATCTTTCAAAATTATACGTTACTCCTGTTACGTTACGTTACTCTTGTTACGTTATATCGTGTCTTTTGTCTGTTAATGGATATTTAGTTGGTTTTCTCGTTACTGACTATTATACAGTTTTTTTTTGCTGCTAATAGCATTATTGTATAGTATACTAATATTTAATGTATATATTAAATCTGGATAGTGGATAGATATTCTTTACTTTCTCGGAGAAATTATATTCTAACTCACAAAAATCCTATTAAATTGCCAAAACCGCCCTTGCATGTTCTATTTACTTATGAGAGCCAGCAGCAATATCAGTACCATAATAATGCGTATAGTCCTGGACTGGCTAATCGTTGGATAATAGAAGCATGCATGTAGCAGTTTTCATGGTTTGATGCCTGCTTGCTGAAATCGGGGAGCAGATATATCAGAACCAAGGTAATGACTATAGTAATTGTTGCTTTACCGGCAAAATATTAAATACCAGAAGGTATAACGCTAGCAGTCTCACTGCAGCCTCGATGGAGAAGGCAAAGTGAGACAACTTTATTATTATTAACCAACAGTATATTTTCTAGTAAAATCATCATGATTTTACAGCAAGACAAATTTTCCAATGTTGGTAATCAAAACATCATGTAAGTACCACCAGGTTCCCTATGTTGGTATCCAACAAAATCCTTGTAATAACGATACAGGAAACAAAACTCCAGAGATATCAAATAAATTAACCAGATATCTAATAAAATACAGATTCTTGATTCCAATAGTTAAAAAATTAACCAAAAGCCTACCCAAACAGATATAACGTCCATTTAACATGTAATCCGTTAACGGTCCAAGGTACAAAGCAGCTCCTAGCATAATGCTGATGATATAGATTTGATAAGAAACTAAAACATAGACGAAGTGAAAACCAAATACAAGCAAATACACAGAAGAGACCAATTAAATAAACCTAGATAAAACAACTAGATAAAAAGTCAACAACTACAATTTCAAAAGTATAGAAGACTTTAAATATATTGGATCAATAACCACAGTTAATAATACCGCCACTGGAGGAATAAAGAGCATAATATAAACTTTAGACCTATTTTAAGACCAAAGAAGACTTAAAACTTCAGCGGCATTTTGACTGACTGTACAACATTTTTTCCAATTTGTTCGGTCTTCCATCAACATAGGGTCAAATAGAATGTTCATTTTGCGGAGATCTGCTTGGATGTTATCTCTCCATCGCATTCTGGGACGTCCGAGTAGTCTTTTGTCTGTGGGAATCTCCTCCCACACCAATTTTACAAGTCTTTCGTTATGCAATCTGTGCACGTGCCCTGCCAATCTTAGTCGCTATGATTTAATTTCTTGGACTATATTGGCGTCGCTGTAGAGAGCTTTTAATTCGATATTAGTTCTGATCTTATACTGGTTTGTGGTGATGTCATGGTGAAGTTCAAAAATGTTTCAAAGTATTTTTCGTTCAAAGCGTCTGAGCTTTTCTTCGTTTGCTTTGGTCATGGTCCACGTTTCGCATTCGTATGTTAATACAGGTCTGACGATAGATTTATAGATTTTGATCTTTGATTTTCTTGTGAGATTTTTTGATTTTATGAGCTTATCCAGTGCAAATAGACAGCAGTTTGCAGATTGGATTCTGTCTTTTATTTCTTCAGTAACATCGTTGTCAGCTGTGATTACGGCCCCCAGATACTTAAAACGTTGTACTCTTTCGAAATTAAATTTGTTGACCGTCACATTTTGTCCTATTCTGTCTCTTCATGTCGTTCTATTTATACACATATATTATATATTTCGTCTTATCTTCATTAATCTTCAGCCCTACTTCACTTGTTGCTCCTTCCACCTTGTTGAAAATGTCTTTCGTGGATAGGATGGAGTCTCCAACGAGATCTATGTCATCTGCATATGCGAGGAACAGCTTGGGACCTTGAACCGATAGCAATTCTCTTTTTATTTCGGCCGACCTCATGGCTTTCTCTAATACAAGGTTAAAAAGTAGTGGAGATAACACATTACCCTGTTTAAGTTCACTGTTGATTTCAAAGCTGCCAGACAGTTTATTATTTACACGTACGCGTACTTTAGATATTTCAGAAGTTCTGCTGGTATCTAGTCCGTACCCGGCGCTTTGTGATTTTTCAGCTTATTTAAGGCCTTTTGGGTTTTTTGACGGGCATGTCCGCTGTGATATAGATCTCTTAGTTATGCTGTTCTTCCTGTATGATGTTTAGAAGGTCCCTAAAATACTTTTTCCATTCTTCTGTTACTTCTTTACCGTCGATTATCATACGGCCTTGGTTCTATGTCTTCTTTTCTCATGGGAAATTGTTTTATAGAATTCTCTGGAGCCTGGTTTGGGCTGGTCTCTCTCCATAGCTTCATATTTTTGTTGTTCATAGTTTCTTTTCTTTGTGCATATTATTTTTTCTTGGTTCTTTTCGGCAGTCGTCATATTCCTTTTTACTTTGGTCTGTTTGCAGTTGTATCTAAGTCTTCCTTACTGTTTGTCTTTTTCCAGCTGTTTCCGACATTCCTCGTCATATCATGGTTTTGCCCTCTTCTGCCTACTCCTTCCAAATATCTTGTCCGCTGTCTGGGTTATTATTTCGGCAGTCGCTTTCCATAGCTGTTCTATATCATTGTATTCTCTTTCAGAGTTCAAGGTTTGTTCAAGTTGTTCTCTATAGTTTTGTTGTTTCTCTGCATTGTGTATTTCGTCCATGTTCCATTGTGGGTTTATTGTTGTTTTATTGTATTTGTGGCTAGATATTCTGGATTTGACTTTTGCTCTGATTAAGTAATGATAATGATCTGTGTCTCCGTCTATTCCTCTAAGGATTCTTACGTCTATAATATTGTTACCAGGTTTGCTTATTAATGTCTTTATGCGGAAACATGGTTGACTTTATTAGCATAATATTAGCTGCTGCAGTTTCTGTGATTCTTAAGCCATTGTCCTTGGATACATTGTGTAGGCTGTGTTTACCTATTGTGGGATATAGGCTAGGCTCTTTGCCTATTTAGCATTAAAGTCCCCGCAGAGTATGCGCATATCATGTTTGGGCATCGTAGAAGTCATCCTTTATATCTTCATCCTTCTCCTCCGTTGGTGCATGCGCTGAGATAATCGAAATGTTGTATCGTTCTCCCTTTATTCGTATGTAGCATATCCATTCATTTATAGGTTTAAAATTTAGTATGTTCTGTACTAGATTGTCTGTAATCACAAAGCCCGTTCCAAATTCATGTCTTCCGTTTTTGTTACCGCTGAAGAAGATGGTGGATTTACTTATTTTTATATTTCCATCGTCTGGCCATCTTATTTCTTGGACGGCTGTTATATCCATTCCTATGTTTTCCAGTTGTTCCACAATATTTATAGCAGCTCCAGATCTGTACCAACTCTGGGCATTCCAAGTTCCAATATTTATAGTCCTTTTACATTGCATTTGTCGGTTTTTGTGTTTATGTGTCCGGTTCCGAGGCAAAGTTGCAGTTTTCATAACTAGTTTCTTTTTCCGAGGATGGGTAGTTAACCCTCCGCTTAACCCTCCTATTTTATCCGGGCTTGAGACCGGCTGCAGTAAGATGATTTCCGAGCTACTAAATCCACTCGTTCCTCACCCTACCCCAGGCAGCAGCAAAAGAGTAGTGAATAAAAAATGAGAGAAGTGCGTTGTTGATAACATGTGCAATAATAGGAACGAATGGAAATGAAGAATCCGAAGAAGACAAAGAGGTTTTAAATTTATAAATCTACATAATTTTTAACAATATATATTTATTCGTCATTTCCAGAGCCAGTGTGCTAATTGTGCGTAAAATAAAACTTTTTAGGGTAAATCTGCTACAGCTCGGTGTGACTCAAATAATTCCAAAGCTAAAAACTATCGATGTTTGTATGAAAAGAAAATTTCATTTTTGAATGCTTAGAATAATGTAATGGTAAATTTATCGCTACGAAACATACCGTGCGATGTCGCGGTGTCTACCCCGCGAATTTTATTAATCTCTTTTAAAAGAATATTGGCAAGTATACATAATCACATAATTGTGGACGGTATCCTGTACCTAAATACTAAGAAGGTTGTCGTTGTAATCTAAGAATAAGTTTTACCATTTACAGGAGAACCATGTTGGAGTTCTATTACCCAGGACTCCCACATGAAGAACATTTAGCTGATAGTTGTGCTCCTATCGCGCATCAGAGTGCTATAGGGGAAAGGGATAGTCTGGAGCATTCGAGCGCGGTGGAATAGTTCCTGTCTACACTGGAATTAATACACCTCGCTCCAATCAATTGTTACACCCGAATGTAATTTTAAGGGGTGAACAAGTTTCACAAACTGGGTTCAATTACTTTACAATTTTTTAATTTTTTGTGATAAACTGAAGTGATTGATTGTTGTTTTGAAAAAGTAAGCAATTTTTTTTATTTTTGTATTCTTATCATTATACAAATGTACCTGATATTGTAATATTTACAACATTTTTCATAATATATTCTGAAATGCGCTTTCTTTGACTGATAACGAACAGGAGTTTTAATAACTTCTTGTTATTAATTATGTAGGTATTAATATAATTATGTAGGTATTTAGATTTTTACCTTGTTCTTACTATAGTGCTAAAGCACAAATGTAGTCATAGTCTACTATATTTTTTCCATAGGGGTCATAGTTTTTAACTGTGTGATAGTTTCTTTTATTGTTTCAACTGTTATAAACATTGTTAAAATACTAACAGACTTTTTGTTAGTTTTGATTCTCACCGTGTAGTAGGCCAAGATATGGGTTACAAAAACCCAGACACTATCGAACAATTAGACGGTTGTAAATACATTGTTTTAAACAATAGTACATTGTTTACCGGGTAGAAAAAGCTTAACATTCCTGGACGACTGTGAAGATTGCTAAGTCGAGGCGCAAGCCGAGACTTAGCAACACAGAGTCCAGGAATGTGGCTTTTCCTACGAGGTAAACATACTATTTTTCCGCAAATCGTTTAAAATTCGACAGATATTGATTGATTAAAAAAAACGCGATAATTTTATTCCCAAATAAATGGTGCTTTGAAATTCCTAATAAAATTACTTGGGTTACTATGGAAACGTATTGAGGTTGAATTGTCAAACTTGACGCTTATAAATTTAATTGCTGGTGTTCTCGAAAGTAAAATGATAAGTGATGATGAAATTTCCATTCCTGGGACTCCTCCAGAGCTGGTTGAGGCAGTGAATACTGCTTCATTAGAATTATTGCCAAAGAAATCAAGAGAAAAGTACGAAAATGCATACAGACGTTTTATGGATTATCGCATGAGTAAAAATACGAGTTCTTTCTCAGAAAATGTTGTAATGGCATACTTCCTAGACCTTTGTTTAAAGATGAAATCTTCAACATTATGGGCCAATTATTCAATGCTGAAGTCAACCCTTGCACTTAAACACAATGTAGATATATCTACATACTCAAAACTTCGTTATTTATTGAAACGGCAAGCTCAAGGTTATAGGGCAAAGAAATCCAAGATTTTAACGAAGGAAGAAATTGAAAAATTTATCCAGGAAGCTCCAGATAAAGAAAATTTAATGATTATGGTAATTTACAAGGTTTTAATTTCTATTTAGATTATAGCTTTATTTATTTTTTAGGTGGCTGTAATATTTGGTATTTCTGGGGCCTGTAGAATGGATGAGTTAGTCCGAACGACTGTACACGATATAGAAGACTTAGAATCTAAGCTTTTAATCAGCATACCTGATTCGAAAACCAACAAACCAAGATCATTTCTAATTAATTAGATCTACTTGAATGTTTATCGAAAGTATGTTTCGTTAAGACCAGAAAATATGAACAGTGACCGATTTTTCTTTAAATATCAAAGCGGAAAGGGTTGTAGACAAGTGGTAGGAATTCATCAATTTAGAAAAATGCCCAAAATAATTGCTACTTATTTGAACTTGGTAAATCCGACAGAATATACTGGTCACTGCTTTCGTCGGTCTTCTGCAACAATATTGGTTGACTCTGGTGCCGACATAACTAGTTTAAAGAGGCATGGCGGATGGAAGTCATCAAACGTTGCTGAAGGATATATCGAAGAATCGCTTAACAATAAGGTTGAGGTGGCAAATAAAATTTTCACAGTACAAAATATTCAACAAAATGACACTTCCACCCTGCATGTTGTCCAAAATGTTTCTCATAGTTCTAAGAGTGTTCCTCCAATGTTCAGTAATTGTACTAACTGTCAAATTACTGTAAATATAGCAAATTGATCTTAAAAATGTATTCAGCAATGACTTGATGTTTTCAAAATATAAATTAATTCCTTATAAGCAATGTGTTTTCTATTATTTATGTAGAACACTAACAACTGTACGGAAATATCATTTCCTTACAGTAAGGAAATAACATTTCCTTACAGTAAGGAAGTCCCGACTTTTTCTTCAAGAAATTTTGACAGGAATGTCAAAATTTCCTGGCGATTTGCGGAAAAAGACCTTTTATTCATACATTGTATTTTAACAAAGAGTGAGTGTGAGTGAGTCTTGTCCATAGAAAAAAGAGTGGCTTTCTTCAAAAGTGCAGATCGCAGGGTAATTATCGCCCACAAGTAGCGTCCACTTGGCAAAATAAATTCTATAAAACCCCATTTTTTTAAGGAGAGCTGTTCCACTTGCCAAACCACACAGACCTGTGTTCGAGTTCTAATTTATAGTGTTTTGCTGCATCCATCCTACATGGTAAAGTACAATACACCATATTTATTTTGTTGTATGCATAGTCTATACATCAAGTACTTTTACTTGCTATTGAATTATTTCATATTGTGTCGCGATTTGAACCTTTTAATTGAACTTTGTTTTACTTTCGTTTAAAAATTATAAACTTTTTTCATAGTTTGAGCTTTATACCGTTGTGTATTATACAAGTATTCTATTTCTTTTTATCGTAGTGAGTCATTATTCAGACAAAATATTTAAGTCTTATGGTAACTTGATTCTGTAATAAAATTCATGGCAGACGACAAGCGGTTTCATAATCACTAAACATATATATTTCTTTATGGGTTCATATGTTTTACAGTTATGGTATTATGTTCGGTCTTATTGTTTTATATACTTTGTCGCTTGTATAAGCTATCATTATCTTGCCGTTCTGTATTTTTCGTTTTCAAGATTATTTTAATTATATAGACGTTAATCATTTAAAAGTAAATGAATATTTTTTTTGTCACTTGGTTTAAATATAGTTCTTATTGCTTATTTATTTTTATTCGTAATACCCAAGTCGAAAGGGAGAAACCAGCGAGACGAATTTTAGATTAAACATAAATTATACATGTCTCGTTTCTGATGATGGCCACCTATATTACATATATGTATATGTACAGAAAGCAACACTTATTTCAGTTCGTACGATTTGCAGTAATTTTTTTATTGTTATTTCGGGAATTTCACGTTAATACTCTGTTTCTGTTGTTCCGCTTATTTATTTGAGATATGTTACTTCTTTTTCTTTTTCACAATAAGCAATTCTGCTTGTTCATTGGCGGATTAATACCTTTATGGAAGGTTGTCACTTCATCTTTTGCGCGGTCGTCCGATACTTCTTTTGCCGATTGGTGACTTATCTCTTGCTATTTTGACGACACGAGTCTCCTCCATTTTGCTTATGTAGTTATTCCATTTTTTACTTCTATTTTGTGTCCATATATTTATACACTGTACGGTAAATTTTCTTTTAATGTTTTCACTTCTCTTTCGATTTCTCAGCGTATTTCCTGTAATTCTTCTCAGTACTTTCATCTCTGCCGTTTCCATTATTCTTTGCGTTGTGGCTGTGTCGGGTCTTGTTTCTGCTGATGCCATCAATTTCTATTTTACATCTGGTTGGTTCTTTGCTGACTACTATTGTTTTAGTTTTTTGAGATGAGATTGTCATATTAAATTCTTTTGCTCTTATATTAAATCCGTGGACCAGTCTTTGCAAACTATCTTCATCTTGGGCTATTAATGCATAACAGAGTATTTTGATTTCTTTGTTTTCCATTTTGTATCCTCTTCGTTTGTTAATGCTTTTCATGATATCATCCCCTTGTCTCGTTCCGCTGCCAATTTTTATAAGTTTTGTAAGTTGTCCATCTATCTGACTCCATTTTGTTCTTTTGATAGATGTTTTCGATAGTTTTTATAATATTTAGGGGAGCTACTCTATTATACATAATATGTATTACATATTTCAGTCTTACTCTGTCAAACGGTGTCTGTAGGTCAATCAGACACAGAAATGCTGATCTATTATACTCCAGTGATTTCTGAGCAATTTGCTCTATAGCGAATATTGCATCTGTACATGATCTTCCACTAAAAAAAATCCGGTTGTTTATCTGCTAAACTTATATTCTGATTTATTAGCAGTTGTAAAATTTTAGTTGTAAGTTTTAGTGAAGTATTTAACAAGTTTATACCACTGTAGTTTTCGGTTTGTTTTTATCTTCTTTTTTGACTAGTAGAATTAGTTCGCTCGTTCTCCATTCTTCCGGTATTTTATTTTGTTTTATAATTTTATTACGTAATGTTGGTAATTGTTCTGTCATTGCTGCTCCAAAATATTTCAGTACTCGTTTGGTATCTCGTCTTTACCTTCTGCTTTTCTATTTTTCAGATTTTCAAGTATTTTCCGAACTTCCTGTACATTTATATTAGGTTCTTTATTTGTGGTAATATCTGGTGTTTCCGGTTTCAGCGTCGTTTGATCTTCTCCTGCATATAGCCTTTTTAGGTAGTCAATCCACGTAATCCTTTCTTTGTGTTTTAGTTCTTTTAGTTTCTTTACCTCCATTCTTTGACCTCTTATGAAGCGCCCTATTTCCTTTTGTAGACCGTAAAAATATGTTTCATTTCTTTCGGAAAACGTTCCTAGTGATCATTTTTTATTTTTCTGATAAGTTCATGAGTTTCGATTCTAATTATCTTGTAATTATGGTATGCGTCTTGTATTTTGGTTGACGTGTATTTCAGGTAAGCTTTTTTATTTTCTTTACATTTTTCCTTCACTTCTCTGTACAAAACCATGGAGTTCTTCGCCTTGGCAAAGATTTATTTTTATTTATATTTCTTTCACCAAGAACTTTTTTGGCCGAGGCTAAGATATTAGACCTCATTTTTGCCCAGCTTTCTTTCTACTCCATCACTTTCTCTGATACATGTGTTTCTGCTTTTTTTTGGTTATTCTTTTTTGGAATAGGTATCTTGTGGAGTCATCCTAAAAGCTTTCGACTTTTATATTTGTAGTATATTCTGGTATTTTGTTCAATCAATCAATCAAACACATATATGTGTTTTCATTCGGATTTTACACAATACCAATTTCTGATCGCTTCCTATTTCTGCTGATATTAGTGATCTTACATTCAAGATTTATGAGGTCAATAATTCTCTATTCGACCGAATATAGCCCATCATAGATCTTTGTCCTCTACTGTTTTCAAAAGTGTATTTGTATTGTTCTTTTTGAAGGAAAAATGTATTATTAATATGTATCTCGTTTATGCTGCTGAGGTCCGTCAGAAGGTTTCCGTTTTAATTTCTGATATTTTCGTTATATCGCTGTTTTATTCCTGGAACTATATCATTGCCAACACAACAAATGATGAATATATAATGATATATAATGTCGGTTAATAATTTATGTTTAACTACATTAGCCAAATATTCATGAAATTCCGCCATGACTAAATTGATCGATATTTAAATATATTTCAAGTTCCAAAATGTAGCTGCTGTAAAATTTGAAAATCTACTACTAATACAATTATTGGCAACATCGCAGGAGTTAAGAAGTGTACGCAAAATGGTAAATACGGATCCCAAAAATGGTTTACCCTGCTGTGGAGTCCACTTACTCCTACATGTTGGTCGGAGTCTACATAAAGCGCTACTCAGATAATAATATACACGGTGTATATTCTAATGGAGTTAGTATAATACCGTTTTAGTACGGAGCCTACATTAACCGCTAGAAGTATATATATATATATATATATATATATATATATATATATATATCTTCTTCTTCTTAAGGTGTCGTGCATTTCTGCGTAGGCGTCCACCGTACATCGTCTTGTCAGGTGAGATGTTAAATATTCTGGTTTAAATAATTCTGTTTTTAGCAGCATTGCGAAGCATTTCATAGCTGTGGATTCCTGTCCATTGTCGAATATTGCGCAGCCATGACATTTTTTTACGTCCGAGACCTCTCCTACCCTCTATTTTCCCTTCGAGAATCAGTTGCTGAAAAGTGTATCGTTCTCCTCGTATAATGTGCCCCAAGTATGCAGTCTTCTTACTTTTTACATAATTAAAAAGTTCCCTATCCTGTAAGCCCGCTCTTCTAAGTACTTCCTCATTTCTGACCCTGTCCGTCCATGATATTCTGAGCATTCGACGCAGGCACCACATTTCAAACACTTCAAGTTTGTTAATGGAACTGGCCTTTAACGTCCATGCTTCCATTCCGTACAGGAGAACAGGCCACACGTAACATTTAAGCATCTTGTATCGGAGATTGAAGTCCAATTTGCGATCAGTCAGAAACTTACGAAGCCTCAAAAAAGCATTTCTGGCTTGTTCAACTCTGCTCTTTATTTCATTCTCGGGGTCCCAACCCTCATTCAGCAAACATCCCAAGTATTTGAATTGCCTGACTTGTTCGATTTCTTCTACAGAGACATATATCTTTGCATTGGGGTAATCATTTCTACTTATAATCATTGATTTTGTCTTCTTGATATTTATTTTCAAACCCCGAGCTTCACTTGCAAGAGTTAGATCATTTAAAAGGCATTGAAGATCTCCGATGTTATCTGCCACTATGGCTGTATCGTCGGCATACCTGATGTTATTAATAAATATGCCGTTAACTTTAATACCCTTATTAGAGTCCTCCACTGCTTCTGCGAAGACTTTTTCTACGTATAAATTGAACAGCATTGGGGACAGTATACAACCTTGCCTTACTCCTTTTTTAATGGAGAAATCTTCTGTTTCGTTGAAATTTTGAAGACGTACTGTTGCTGTCTGATTCCAATACAGATTGGCGATGATTCTTATATCCTTTGCATCCAATCCCAACTCTTGTAGGTATTTTATCATCAATTCATGTTTTACATTATCGAATGCTTTCTCGTAATCGATGAAACAGATAAAAACATCCTTTCTTTGATCTAAACAATTCTGTATCAATGTTTGCATACTAAAGATCGCTTCTCTCGTGCCAAGTCCATTTTTGAAACCAAACTGACTCCATCCACTGACCTCTTCACATTTCTTAAACAATCTAGTGTGAAGTATTCTCAGGAAAAGTTTTAAAAAGTGACTCATTAGGCTTATTAGTCGGTGGTCCTTGCAGAAGTTCGCACGTGGTGTTTTTGGTAGGGCAATAAATGTAGATCGAAGCCAATCTTTTGGAATCTGGCCCGTATCGTAGATGTCGTTAAAGAGCTTGACAATAATGTCTAGGTTTTCTTCATTAAGTAACTTGATTGTTTCTGCGTACATATCATCTGGTCCTGGAGTTTTGTTACTTTTTAATAGTTTGATAGCGTGTACAATTTCAGCTTTCAAAATACTTGGGCCATACAAATGGTCTCCCAGTTGTGGTGGTTTTTGTGTTCTGTCATCATTGAACAAATTGGCTGTGTACATTTTCCAAGTATTAAGTATATCGCTAGGGTCCGTTATTAATTCATTTTGGTCATTATGTATACCAGTGACTTGTTTTTTCTTGAAGACACCAGCAATTTCCTTAATTTTCTTGTGAAGATTGAAGCTGTCGCCAAGTTTATATAGGCTTTCAGCCTCGGCGCAAAGTGTAGTCATCCAGATCTCCTTCGCCGCTATAATTTCTTTACGAATTTGACTGTGTATATTTCGGTACCCTATTTCGTCCTGCCTGATCTTACACTGCCTGCGTTGTTCCATCATCTCTAATATTTCTTCTGTCATCCACTCATTCTTGGTAGTTGTTTTACTCTCGAGTAGAAAAGTGTTGTTCAACTCATCAAATGATTCTTTTATGGTGGTCCATGACTTTTCAACATCATTCTCAGTTGCCATATTAGAGAACCTATTGTTTATTTCCTCTGTGTACGCTTCATTTGTTTCATTGTTTTTGAGTTTTCTAACGTTTACTGATGCCTTCTGGTGTTTTCTTTTAGCTGTAGCGAGCCTCAGTTTGATATTTGCTACTAAGGGATTGTGGTCGGATCCTATGTCTGCTCCAGGTAATGCAGATACCTTAGTAATAGCATTCCTGTACCTTCTATTAATTGTCACATAATCTATTTGGTTCCTTATAATGCGCTGATGTCGGTCTAAAGGCGACTTCCATGTGTAAAGCCTCCTGGGTTGTAACTTATACCAAGTATTCGTTATGACTAGATCTTTGTCTTGACAGTACTGTATCAATCTGTCCCCTCTGTCGTTTCTCTGATCAAGACCATATTTTCCAACTACGTGATCTACAGCTCCTTCCCCAACTTTTGCGTTGAAGTCTCCTAATACGATGTTAATTTCGTGATTCTTAGTCACCTTTAAGGCTTCGTCTAGCTGTTGATAAAATCGCTCTAGTTCTTCTTCTGGCTTGTCTGCTGTAGGGGCGTCTTTTCCATGCAACTGAATAAGTATGACTCTTTCGGAGATCGGGACAAAGTTTTTCACGGAGGCGCGCAAATTGTCGCTTATCAGAACTCCCACCCCATGTCTGTGGTGAGGGTCTGTGCTATCACTGCATGAGTAGTAAAGGGTTTTACCAGTAGTATTGATCATGCCTGTGCCTTCCCATCACAATATATATATATATATATATATATATATATATATATATATTATATATATATATATATATATATATATATATATAGCGAGTGTTTGCAACTTTAATTTTGTCGCTTCTCGCATCCCATTTCTATATGAATATTGGATATCCATTTTTTTCTTGGCCTTCTACTTTTATTTCTCTGTGTAGGTCTCCAGTTCCAAACCTTTCGTGGTATCCTTTCTTCGTTCATCCGTCTCAGGTGTCCATACCATTTTAATTGTTTTTCGGCTATCGTATCCATTATTGTGTTCTTTACTTTCATTCTCTCTCTTATGTTTTCATTTCTTATGTGGTCAAACAAAGTTAACCCGGAACATCTTCTCCAGTACATAATTTCCGTTGAGAGGAGTTTTTGTGACATATTCTTGTTAAAGACCCACACTTCTGACCCCTACGTCAGCACCGGCTGAATCATAGCCTGATATATATTTTTCTTTGTTTTCTTAGTTAAAGTTGTATTCCACAGGATCGGATGTAGTGTTTTTATCATGTTTTTTTCTTTTCCTATTTTTCTTGTTATATCTTTGTCATCTCTCCCGTCTTCGCTTAGTGTAACTCCGAGATATTCGTACTGATCAACGTTTTTAATTAATCCGCTTTCTGTTTCCATGTCTTGACCGATGCCTCCTATATTCATGTATTGTGTCTTTTCGGTATTAACCTCTAATCCCCATTTTTTGAATTCGTCTATTAGTTTGTTTATCATGTACGTCATATCTTGTAGGTCCTCGGCAAGAACTACCTGGTCGTCTGCGAAGAGGATTGTGTATATAGGAGTGTCATTTACCCATATGCCCATTGGGCTGCATTTTCTCATCCAATATTTTAAAGCATTACCAAAATATATTTTAAATAGGGTTGGGGAGAGGCAAGAGCCTTGTTTGACACCCTTTGTTTGGGTGAAACCCTTGGAAATTTGGTTTCCAACCTTAATATAAGCTTGGTTATCTTGATATAGCTTTTTCACGGCATTTATATATACTGCATTTATACCACGCTTTACGGAGATCTATAAAAGTGGCATGAAGTTCTAGTTCTCTTGCTAATCTCTTTTCCGTTAGATGTTTGAGAGTAAATACATTGTCGACACAAGATCTCCCTGGTCAGAATCCACTTTGTTCTTCGATCTCTGTGGCTTCTTTTTCTATTCAGGCTTTCAGAACTCTTTCATACAGTTTGCCAGTGGATGACGTAATGCTGATACCTCGGTAATTATTGCAGTCATTCCTGTTTCCCTTTTTGTAGATGGAGTTTATGTACGAGACTTTCCAATCTCTTGGGATACTTTCTCCTTGTAGGCACTTGTTAAACATTTTACAAAGCAATTCTAATGTTATTGCAGTGGCATGTTTAAATAACTCGATAGGTAAATCACCCGGCCCAGGAGCTTTATTATTTTTCATTTTTTGTAATGCGTTTTTTATATCTTCTACGGTAATCATCGCCACTTCATTTAACCCCGTTTCAACTCTATCTATCTGTGTATCTAGAAACTGTGTACGTTGTTCATTTAATAGATTTTCATAATAATTTTTCTATCTTTCTATGTCTATGGTGTTTATTTTTTTTATTTCTTTTGTATTTTTTCTAAGACTGTTGATAGTTTTCCAAGCTTGTCTGGACCTAGATCCTCCTACCATTGAGCTTATTTCCGCACACTTGTTGTCCCAGGTTATGTTTTTTGTTTTTTTAATTTCCTTTTTTACTATATATTTGTATCTGTTATAGTTCTTTCGGTCTTCCTCATCTTTTGTCGCTAACCATTTGAGATACAGTTTTTTCTTTACTTCTACCAGTTCTAATAAACCTTCTGTCCACCAATAATTTAGTAAAGAAAGAAAGAAAGTAAAACGTAGAAATTATTGGTGGAAATGTGTCAAATGTCATACGATAAATAAATAAATTTAAAATTTATATAATAATTGTATATAAGATGGGCAAGTCACACACGGTATGTGCAGCAAAAATTGCAATAACAAAGCATATAATTACGATTTGTATTTTTTAGTTTTCCCAAAGATAAGGCAAGATAAGAAATACAGGATATAATACAGATGGTAGTTTGTTAAAAAAGTTTAAATTGAATTATCAAATGAGTATTGGATTGAAATTTACTAAATATCATGCAATAGATGTTCTTTTCTTGTTAGAGTTAAGGTCGATTCAGACACATCAGTCACGTCTCGTCACAGTCCTGGCGCCGAACCGAACAATCCGTCATACAAAATATTCTTTAATAGAAATATGGCGCCGGCATTCACATTCATCAGGCGACGAACAGTTTCCCAGCTGTCAGATAGTTGATAGTTCTGTGACCAAACAGGACCGGTTCGGCGCCGAGACTATGACGAGACTGATGTGTCTGAATCAACCTTTTGATAGCTTGTTGAACTAGATGGAGTACAGAAATCCATAATTTCTTGCTAAAACAAAACTTGGATTATTAAATATGGTGTTCTTAACGAACAGATTTTTAAAACAATTGAAATAAAAAGTATTAGCTTAAAATTATTTATGTAAACTTATAGTTGGAATAAAACCGGCGCCAAGCAGGGAAAAAAAATTGTATGTGCTCGGTGTTAAATAAAACCGCCAATAAACAATTACATAACCTCACAAATCATATGTCGATAAAGACCAATTTCACCAAATGTTATTCTCAATCCGAGTCTGTGTTCTGTGTTTCCGTCTAAAACATGGCGATCACGTGCTGAAAAACTTCAGAGGCGGCATCTGAGAGTGGGCATTCTGATTGTTTAAATGAAATCGTAGGCTTCCACGGCCAGAGTCAGAATTATAGTTTATTCGTCTTCCGGGTTTCACGGTCCAAACCCGGAAGACGAATAAACTATAATTCTGATTGTTTCTTATTCTGTGTCTGTATCTTACTACAGTTGATGACGATTCAAGTATTGCAGGCACTCCAGTTAGCAACCAAAATAAATCTGTTAGAAAAGTTAAAAATGTAACACGTATTAAACAAAAGGGAAGAATACGAGTTAGAAATCCAGAAGCCTGGATTGGCTGGTGGTGAACAATATTATAGTAGGAAAGGTAAATTAGTACCTGCTAAGGTTATGAACTCGCCATGTTCATGCCGTTCAAAAACTTATAATGAAAGATTAGATGTTTTCAATGTTTATTGGGACAAAGAAAAAAGCTCTAATGTAAAGAGGCAGTTCATTTTATCTTGCTTAAAAACCCTTACTATTGAACGTAGTAGAAAGCGACAAAACATATATAATAAAGCCAAACATAATACTATACAGTACTATTTAACTGTGAACGGTAGCAAAGTTAAGAATTGCAATGTTATGTTTCTTAACACTCTTGCTATTACAAGCATTGTTGTAGTAAATTGTTTAAAAAACTCCCAGGCAGGAGGTGCAGTTAAACTTGACTGTAGGGGTGAAAGTACTCCCACAAACAAAATATCACAAGAATATATAGATACCGTTGTTCAACAAATCTCTTCCATCCCTTCGTATGAGAGTCATTATTGTCGCGAAAAATCACAACGTAGATATTTGGGTCCTCATTTAAATAAAGAAAAAATGTATATTCTATATTTGACATTTTACCAAGAAAAAAACATACAGGTTGAACATATTGCTCCAAAATGGAAGTATTTTGATGTTTTTGATAAGGCGTTTAAGTTATCTTTTAAGCCACCGGAGGTTGACACTTGTGATACTTTTCAGGCCAATTTGAAAGATAGCAGTTTAAGTGAGGCAGACAGAGAAAACATAAATGCTGAATACAATTCACACCTCACAGAAGTAAAAAAAGGTACAATCTGAAAAGTGATGACACCAAAATGTCAAAAAGAAACCCTAATAACAAAGGTATAACTGGCGATCTCCAGAAGTGTCTACCAACACCTTTATTGACAAATGGTTCAAGTTTCCATAAACGCAAACTTTGGACGCAAAATTATACACTCTACAATTCGTCAGATGAAAGTGCACATTGCATGATATGGGATGAGTCCAAAGGTGGCCGAGGTGGGAGGAAATTTCATCTGCTATTTTGAAATTGACCAACAGTGTTATATCTACTTCTAATGTTAACGAAATTACACTTTGGTCCGATAATTGCTTTGGGCAAAATAAAAATATTTTTATTGTGTTGTGCTTTTACCGGATTATACAAAAATATCCTCAAATATAGTGTGTCAACGTAAAGTACCTCCTTAAAGGGCACACATATGGAGGCTAATTCTATTCATCTCTCTCTTCAATCCTGACCAACCAGGGGGAGTGTAGTGGTCGACGTGATGTCGTGTATTGTCCTTCTCCAGAGATCTCTGTCTCTGGTCATTTCTTTTAATTCATGCATAGGTCTTTGGCATATTCCTGTAATTTGAACTATCCATCTTGTTGGGGATCTTCCTCGTGATCTTCGGCCTTCTGCCTTTCCTTGTATTATGAGTCTTTCCATGTTTTCTGTGTTTGCTCTCATAACATGCCCAAAATATTTTAATTGTTGGAGATGGACTTTACTAGAGAGTCGTTGGCTAACTTTTAGCTCTCTTAAAATTGAATTATTTGTTCTACGGTCGGTCCAAGGAATTCGTAACATTCGTCTCCAACAGAACATTTCAGTGGCGTCTATCTTTTTTCTCTCCGATTGTCTCAGAGTCCAAGAATCACATCCGTAGGTCAGTATTGGGAATATTAAGCAGTTGATCAACCTGATATTTTGGTCATTTTTGCTGTGGCAACTTTTGCTAGATCACATCTACGTTTAATCTATCTCTTCTTGTAATGACTCTGTGTTTGTGATTAATGATCGCAGATATAAGTATGAGCTCACAACGTCGAACCGGTCAATTGTGGTTATGTGTGGATGATTGTTGTGTAGTCTATCCACTATCATGATCCTTGTCTTTGATATGTTTAATTGCAGACCAAATATTTGACTTTCGTTTTCGATCAGTCGTATAAGTTCTATCAGCCCTGCTTGACTATTTGCAAGAAGGGCTGTGTCATCTGCGAAACGTAGGTTGTTTAGTTTATGACCATTTATTGAGATGCCCTTTTCCCATCCTTCAACTATTCTTCGCATAATATACTCCCGATATATGTTGAATAATACGCCTTTTTTATGTATGGTCGTTATTGTAGATTTTGTCCAGTCTTCAGGTCATTGTTTGGAATGCCATATTTGGTTACAGAGTAAATGAAGTAACTTTACGCCGGTTTCTCCTGTGGCTTTAAGCATTTCTGCTGTTATCATATCTGGACCTGGTGCTTTGTTATATTTGAGCTTATTGATAGCCTGTCTTACTTCATTTTCGAGTATATCAGGTTCTTCTTCCACCTCGTCAGAGATTTGGCTAATAAGCTCTTGGCGTTGATAATCTTTATATAGGTCCCTGCAATACGATCTCTATGTCTCTGCTATGTCTTCTCTGTTTGTTCTCAGGGTTCCAGTGTTATCTTCAATGGCCCAAGTTCTGGCTCTGAAGTCTCTTGTCAGGTAGCGTATTTTTGTAAATAGATCTCTCGGCTGATTATTCTGACCATGTCTCTCAATTTCTTTGCCTATACTTTGATAGTACTGTTTTTTGTCGGCCTTACATCTTCGTTTTATTTCTTTATTAAGGTTTCTTAAACTAGCTTTTTCCCTTTCACTATGTATACCACTTTTACAAAGATTTCTTCTATTCTCAATTATTTTAAGAGTTTTATCTGTTAACCAGTGTTTCCGTTTCACCGGATTAGTTTTCTTTGAGCGATCCACTGGTGTTGTTACGCAATGTTTAACAGTCGATGTTTCGTTACGAATAGAGGGCATACTTTTCTGTACTTCCTGTAGAAGGTCGTCTTTCTTTCTTAGTTGTATCCTTTTTATCTCTCTTTGTTTGTTGGGTGCTTTAAGTTTAAGCAAAGTCGTCATTTTGTGTAGTGTTGCCAACTTTTCCATTAAAGTCGCCACATATTATAATAAGTTCTTTATTTGGCATGTTAGCGATTGTGGTCTCCAGTTTTTCGTAGAACTCCTCGATCTTTATGTCATCTGATGTGCTGGTTGGCGCGTAAACTTATATGATATTGTGTTTATGTGGTTTGCAATCCATTTTAATGAGTACTATCCTATCGTTCACAGCTTTAAATTCGACAACTGACTTTTTTAATCTTGGTAAGACCAGAATGGCAACACCTGTATAGTTCTGGGTCTCACCGCCAGAGAAGTAAATATAATTGCCATTGTCTATTCTAAAATGGCCGTCTCCTAACCAATGAGTTTCAGCTAGTCCAGAGATTTCTATATTGTATCTTGCTAGCTCGTTTTCAATAATTGCTAGTTTACCTGTGATCGTTTTTAGCCCTTGTATATTCCATGTACCGACCTTCAATAGCTGCCTGAGTTTTACTTTATCTTTTTGTAGACCAGTAGATGAATTTCCACACGATGCCTGGTCACTAGCATTTGTGTGGCCGGTGGCCAATTTTACACACCCGGACACAAGGTAGCGCCGGTCGTCAACCGGGCTGCGTGACAATATCCGAGGCATTCCATTCGATGACATCACGCATAACTTTCTTGGGAATTATTATGCAATGGTTTCCCCTGCCCTATTGCAACTGTATCACAACCTTTCTGCTGTTACAACTCCGCTTGTGAAATTCCAATGATAAACCGGTTCAGAATAACTTCCTATACGCCTTAACTTGGTACTGGCGGTCGCTGCTGCCCTCCGTCAGAAAGGTTTATCGACCTTCCGGTCAAAGATTGAGGAATTTAGGAGCGTGTGAATGAAGAGAGGCGCAAGTTACGCAGTTTGTGTATAGGACCTGCACCCCCCGCGAAAAGTGGACCTCTTCCACTCAAGCACGGTCAAGAGGACTCATCCGACACTCGGGGTGTGGCTGAGATAGGTTCTTGGTAAATAAATGGGTATTGGACGAGACGGACTGTTGGGTAAGGACAGCGGTCAGCTGCTCCTGCAGTCGCCTCTTACGACCAGTAGGAGATACTGTGGGTGTATTCTTTTCGCCCACATCCGCATCCCACACGGGAGTATTCATGCATTAATAGAAAAAAAAAATGGAAAGAACTTGACAAGCTGACAATCATCACACCCTGGGACTGCCAGCAAAAGGTACGTCAGTGTTCTAACAAATACCATGTATACAACATGGAACAAGAAGTTTTTAAACAATTTGATGCACTCTATAAGGACCAAAACACACCATTTATACATAGAAAAAAAAAACCATTGAGAATGAGAAATTTCTTACGTCAAATTGTGTACACATACAGTTAAGACAGGAAAATCTTGGAATGATTTTCCTAAAAACATAATTTGATGGGGTGTTCTAAGCAGTTGACCTGAAAAGGAATGAGACTACCCAGCCATCGATAGTGGCAGTGATTCTTGATTTGCTTAATAATAATGCTTTCATCATAATTATTATGTCGTTCTGTCACAATAATTCATTAAAAGAAAGTATCTTGTACATGTATCTCGTGCATGTAGTGTATTATTAAAATTTTGAAATGTTTTGTTTTTTAATAAATCATTGTCCTATCATACGCTTGTTATATTATTATACCTGCTATAAAATCAACCTGCTTCAAATTAAATAGAGAATAATAATAATTTTCTGTGAATAATAATAATACTCTTATAATAATATTATGTCTATCGAACACTTATCAAGCCAAGAGGTACACAGTACTATGTCCACAAAATATGAATTTTTTAAGGTAACTATCATAATTAAAATTCCAAAATCATTATTTCCATTTGCCTAAGAGTACTATTAACAACTTGTAGGGGTTTCATTAAGAAATTTCTATTAGCTACCGAGAACCAAATTGTTATAACTTAAAATTGAAGAAAATTTGCTGAAAAGAAAAAAATCATTTAAATTATATTTTTCGGTAACTAAACGCTACGGGCTGGAAACGCAACGTGCATGATAATATGCCACTACCTTAAAACTACCAATTCATTTAATGTGTTTTGATGTAGATTAATGTAATCAGTAAAAGGTTGTAATTTGTGTAATGAAAATGTTTAGTGGAATGTGAAAATTTTTACCTAATGAGTATAACCGTTTTCCATTATCTAAGAAAACTTAATACATACAAGACGTAGTGTTTTTAGCGAAATACTACGAGAATGTCATACAAAATCTCCATTAAAAACTATACAAATTTGGCGAAGTTTTATTTGAATTTAGGTATAATTTTGGGAATTTTTCCTACCGTCTCAAATAATCTAAACATTAAAATATTTCACAAGACGATTTTTACTGTATTATGTGTACTATGTTACTTTTCTTTAATTTCCTATCAAGATGTTTACGCAAATGTTAGTAACTTGGATTGCATGCCATTAATTACCTTTTTATTATTTGAATTTAGTACCTGGTGGGCTGTTTTTACATATAGAAAATACTGGATAATTTACATAAGCAGTTTAAAAGCTATAGATACTAAAATTCATTGCAAATTTGATATAAGTTTACTGCAATTTTTCTGTTATATTACTTCAATTACTTTCGCAATATTTAATATTGTATTTTTTGAAGTTACACCGGCTGGCATAATTGCTCTCCAGCATCTTGGTCTTTTCTTTTGGAACTACATTTTTTTAAAAGCGGTGGTTATTGTCGTTTACCTTCTTCAAATGACAGAAGTTTTTTTAGCCGTAATTGGAGTTATTTCAGTCTCTACAACACAGACATTTTTAAAAATCGGGAATTCCAAAATCTTGTTTAATAAGAATCTTAACAACATTAAGTTTTTGTACAAAAAACTTTTTATATCAACGAGAATGTTTAACATAATCATTGGAAAATTTATTTTTGCTTACTTGACCATGAATTTAGGAGATATTCTTTACAATACTGATTATATACTACACATTGATTTTGTTGTTCGAGAATATCCTGAGGGTTTAGTTGCTTTCTCCTGTTATTCTGTAATATATTTGGTAATAGCAACTGTAAGTATTAGTTCTTTTTTATATACAAAAAATGAGCTTTAACCAATGAGGTTATTAGTGAAATGATAATAAACTTTGAAAATGAAAGGCAAATATCGAGCACAATTTTAACAAATAAATCTTGCCCAAGTACTTTCGCTTACTACAGCATCATCATGGGCATCTGAAATAAGCCAAAAAAAACGTTTTTTTTTTAATAAAAAAAATTAAGTATATATATATATATATATATATATATATATATATATATATTCGGTTTTATAACGTCTTACGACGTTGTTCGACTCCCAAATGCCACTGTATTCTGTCTTGAGTTAGGTCTTCGTCCAGATTTCGAGCGCTAATCGCTTTCCTAACTCCAGGTTCCAGCTCTGTGGTAGTCTTCCTCGTTTCCTCTTCTCTGGGGGTTTAAAACTCTTTAAAACAATATACTTAGTGGAAGATAACAGTCCGTTTGACGAAAATGTTTTTATCTGTCTATAATAATTAATTGCCCACATCATTATTATTATTGTTTCCCATTACCTAAGTAAAAAATGAAGTTAGTCTCTATATGACCGATTATTTTTTAGTGCAATATTTGTATAATGTCGGTTAAAGTCTCTATCAAAAATTATACAACTTTGGTCACATTTTATTTAAATGTAGGTGTAATTCTAGGATGTTTTCCTACAGTTTCAAATAACCGAAAGATAAAGATATTTCACAAAATTATTTTTACTGCATTATGTGGACTATGTTACATTTCTGTCACTGCTTATCAAGATGCCTACCCATGGACTAGTAACCTGCAAGTTTTGTCAGTAATTGCATTTTTATTATACGAATTTATTTGTTGGCTGTCTGTGTTTGGATGCAGAAAGTACTGGATGACTTATATAAGAAGTTTAAATGCTATAGATAGTAAGATTCATTGCAAATTCAATATAAGTTTGCTACATGTTCTCTGTTATATTTTTTCAAATCTTTTTTCAACAATTAATGCTATATTTTATCAAAATATCGCACCTGGTGTAACTAATTTACAGAAGTTGGGGAATTTTTTTTGGAATTATATATTCATCAAAGCAGTTTTTATAGTCATCTACATTATACAAATGACAGATGTTTTTTCAACAGTAATTAAGTTCATTTCAAACTACACAAGACAAACATTTTTAGATGCAAGAAATTCTAATATAATGTTTAAGAAAAATCTCAACAATATTAAATTTTGGTATAAACATCTTTTTATAACAATTAAAATGTTTAACGCGAGTATCGGACCATTTATTTTATCATATTTGATCATAAATCTGACAGATGTTCTTTTTGGTGCTGATTTTATGTTACATACTTCTCCTGTTTCTGTTGAAGATATTTACGCTGTAATTGTATATTATTTTAAAATATTTATGGTGGTGGAATCTGTAAGT
This sequence comes from Diabrotica balteata, assembly GCA_918026665.1. Classification (NCBI taxonomy): domain Eukaryota; kingdom Metazoa; phylum Arthropoda; class Insecta; order Coleoptera; family Chrysomelidae; genus Diabrotica; species Diabrotica balteata. The sequence goes on along the minus strand of OU898283.1, from coordinate 107,490,052 downwards.
ATGATTTTTCTGGATCTTTTCTGATAATCTGAGGCTATTAGGGATAATATAAAAAATAAGACAAAAAATTGACTGCTTTATTCTAAATTTTATCACTAAATATTTTAAGCACTTAAACTAACATTTTTATGATCAATATTATGGTATTAAGAAATATTCTCCCATATGCTGGAGTGTACGCATCTGGATATTGAGAGCAGTACCGCTATCTGCATGATAATAATATACATGTTTAAAAAGACAAAGTTGTCCTTCGTGCATATACAGTCCTCTCTCTCTATAACGATATGCAAGGGACCGGGAATTTTCATCGTTATAAGGAGAGGTCGTTATACAGAGAGAGACAAAATTGGGTGCTGTAATATTAATAATACTGTACTAAATAACCTATTTTAATTTTAAAAAATTATCAAAACGAATATAAATGACTTAACATTGTATTCCACATAGATTTATTAACGAATAATATAAGCAATACAGTATAAAAAATGACTGTGCAATTAAAACATGTGTACTGTACAATAAAAAAATAAAATGCTACTGTAAAATATATTTAGCCTACATTATCAAAAAAATCTGTCACCTTGGTCTGTCTTCTTTTCCCTTTCCACATAACTGACCTGACCTTCGAAGACGCATCGAATCTTCTACAGGACTCATATCGTCTTCCTGGTGGATGAAAAATCGATGCAGTACTTTTGCCGCATCCAATGCCTGCTAAGGGGTCGGAGCTGGTTCTGACTCTGCTTCCACTTCAGAGTCACTGTTTTCTTCTTCTTCTACACGAACTGCTTGCAGGATGTCCTCGTCAGAAAGTCCAGATATTGTAGCTACATTTTTATCAACTTCTTCAAAATCTGTTAGCTCTTCCGGTCCGTAGGTGATAGTAAATTCAAACTGTCTGGCCCAAACATCTAATGGCAGGTCATCTTCATCATAAGCCAATCCTTGATCTTCCAGCCATCCTGCGTGTTTGAAGAATTGTTGTATTGTATTACTCGTCACCTCGTCCCAGGATTTACTAATCATTAGGATGGCGTCAAGAATGTTTAGTTTAAGATCGCCATTATGCTCAACCAATTCCATCAAAAGTCTTCTCCTGTAATGGTTTTTTAAACTCTTGATGACACTTTGGTCCATGGGCTGAAGGACACTCTTGTTTGCTGGCAAAAAACAGAGTTCGATGTTTTGAAGGTCGTGCAATACAGGATGAGCAGGAAAATTGTCTACAAGCAAAAGAATTTTTTTCCCTTTAAGCTCGATATCCCACTTTCTTATCGCTTCTTCAAAAATTTCCGAGTTCATCCACGCACTCTTGTTTACTTTATATGTCACCGGTAGATTTTTTATGTTTTTAAAGCAACGCGGGTTTTTCGATTTCCCTATCACTAACAATTTTCGCTTCACCGAACCTGTCATGTTAGCGGCTACTAAAACTGTAATGCGTTCCTTAGAGAGCTTTCCACCAACGCACTTTTCCAATTTAAATTTTAAAGTTCTGTTGGGTGTAATTTTAAAAAACAATCCAGTCTCATGTTTTCTAGCCAATGATCCGTTACGTTTTTGTTAACATCACGAGCCTCTCCGCTGATTTGGCCGTAGTTGATCTTGTGCCGCATCTTCCACTTGCTCAGCCAATCCTCAGATGCCTTAAAATTCTCAATTTCAAGTTCAGTTGCAAAAAATTCAGCTTTTGTCCTGACCACAGGCCCAGAAAGTGGAATATGGTTCATACGCTGCTGCTGGAACCACTGAAGCATAGCGCGATCTAAATCTTCGTGCTGAGGTTTCCGCAACTTCTTCCTGCTACCGCCCTCCATCTCCGCTTTAAGCCACTTTTTTCTGTCCTTCCGTATCGTAGCCACAGTTGACTGAGACAGCCCCGTCCGGCGAACGACATCCGAATGCTTTTCACCTTTCTCTATTGCTCGAGTTATCGATAGTTTTTCCTCCACCGAGAGCACTTTACGCTTTTTTGAAAACATGTTGACTGTTGGCACACTAAGACGCAACTCAAATTGGAAATTAAAAGTCGTCAATAGATGACAACATCTGTGTGATAACAGTTAATTACGCCGCCCGAACAATAAATGTCACTTAACCCTCTGATAAGAAAGAGTGTATGCCGCATTCCTTAAACGCAAAACAAAACAACCGCTGAACAATGACCTTTTCATTCGTGACTCAGGTAGTCTGAACTTTAAATACAATAACACATTTGTCATCAACTATTGAACGCTAAAAAAGTTATCGCTATAAAGAGAGAACGATATCGGTATAGAGAAAGAATTAATACATTGTTCTTATGACGAACCAACCAACGTTTACTATTTTCATCGTTATAGAGGAGAGACTACTGTATATATATATATATATATATATATATATATATATATATATATATATATATTAATGTGATATTAAAATTCTGAAGTGCGCCAAGCAATTAATTAGCTAATTAATTAATCAATTAAACTTATTTAAAAGATGCAGTTAAACTCGTGCTTCAATATCTATGCTTTACATATGTTAGGTAAGGTCCAAAGAACCGGAATAATAAAAAACATATATGATACTACATTATATATTGAAATAAAAATATATTGAAATAAAATTCACACTCAAATATCTTCAATAAAAAATATCTCATATAATGATTATCCAAATTTTATTCTACGTACGTGAACCTTCAAAAATTAATGGTACATACAATATAGATTAAGATTTCAAATCAAAATTGTTGTTCTAAATCTCCTAATCAAAATCTTCCTATCTTTTCTGAAGCAATTGTTAAACATATGTGTTGTTAAATAAAAAAAAACTGACGAATAGTAAAACTATCTCTCTGATAAGTTATCCAAATTCTTGTTCCTTGTAGCCTACACTATCTATTCTTAGCAGTCTCCTAGGTAATCAACAATCTTACAACAAATTGTTGCGACCCTATTGTCTTTAATGATCTCCTTCAAATGCACGTATCGTTCAAATGATGTTAGCCTCTTCTCCTCTCGATAAACTGAATCTCACGTTCTGGCCTGAACACTGACTCTTGGAATATAGGTAGAAAAATATAACTAACAATATTTTACTGGATCAGAGTCTGTCAGATACACTAACTCCACGAAAAAAACTCACTAACATTCACTTCTACTGCTTGCTACCTCTCGGGAACCACCAGAGAACAATCACTGTTCGCCTTGCACACTTGGAAAACAACTGATTATCTTTTTTTCCTCAAAAATCTAGCGACCTCTCATTCTTACAAACCATCCCACTTTTTTCAATCTCCTCCAATCAAAGCTCGTCATACGTATCCCCATCTCTTCATTCAGATAACAAACAACAATTTTTACCTACAATTATAAATTTTCTAAAAACTATTAACATGCTAATCGGTTTCTACAAATTCTGAAGAACTAACGGAGAAAGATATTTTCTAAATATTTTTTGTATTGTCTTATTAACTGTACTGTATTCAAAATCCATTTGGAAAACCCGCTTGCATTGTTCATGATTTCAATTAAGCTCACTCACGTCACTTTACAAAGAAAATAATTTATGCATATCTTTAAAATTTTGTTTACTACAGGTAATCCAGGATAATGGACTTTCATTTCTGGAGACAGAATTCATTCTGTCTCCGGCTTCTATATAACATGTAGCTTCTTCTTTTTAAAAATTTTAAAGTGTTTGTTTGTCTTTGTGTATTGTATTGTTATGTCCAAATTTACATATATGACATTCTACTCATGTCGGATAGGCCACAACTGACGAAATGCCCCTGAAGATGATCTATTGATCGAAAGTACTTGGGCAAGATTTAATTAATTACTGTGTTCGATAGTTACCTTGTATACCTTCTTCTTCTTTTTGTGCCACTCCTATCGGAGATTGGAAATCATCAAGGCTATTCTGACCTTGTTTACGGCTGACCTAAAGAGTTCATTAGTGGCGCAGCCAAACCACTCTCTCAAATTCCGCAACCATGACATTCTTCTACGGCCTGGATTCCGTTTTCCTTCTATTTTTCCCTGCATTATATTTTGAAGTAATGCGTATTTATGTCCTCTCATCAGGTGACCAAAATATTCGAGTTTTCTTCGCTTTAGCGTTTAATTATATATATATTTTTATATATATATATATTATATTTATAAGTTTAATTATATATATATATATATATATATATATATATATATATATATATATATATTATATATATATATATATATATATACAGTAAAACCTCCTTTAACCGAAACCTTTTTAACCGGTAAATTTTTATCGCAAAATGTAAATTCCATTAATTTCACTCACCGATTGATGCCTATGTGTGTTGGGAAATAAAAAAAAACAAGAGCTGTAAAAAATATTTGAGAAAAAGCACTTTCAGTTTTTTATAGATGCCAAAAAAGCTCATGGATGTCGACCACTTTATTGTCAGAATGGTTCGAAAATGAATTCGTCCCAAGCATAAAATCCGTTTTAAAATAAAAAAACCTTGTTGACTTGTTGACTCAAAATCTATACAATAGTGATAATTGTCAATTAATTTTTGCCACTGAATGCCACAAGCTTAATTAAGCTGTTAGATCAGGGAGTAATAGAGACATTCGAGAGACATAATAGAAATCCTCAAATGTTCAACAATGAAACATGTTTATCGGGTGTTGGTACAAAAAGATTTTGTACTTCACTTTTTGTACTTCACAAAATCTTTTTTAATGTTAACTTTGTTATAACAAAAGCTCTGTGCCAGTGGGTTTAGTCAATTTTTTAATTTTATATCTACACTTTACTGTAATAAGTTTTTTTTTACGTGCAATGTGAAGAGTTTTTAAAGAGCTTTGTAGTAGTTTCTATTCATTCTTTCACGTTTAAATAAAACTTTTTCGCATTGTTATACATGAATGCTACGATATAGAAACATTTAAGCTACTATTTCAACACCAACATTTTAATATTTTGACCACGGTTACCAAGAGAATGGTGTGTTTGTTTTACACCTTATTATTCTTCACTCACCATTCGTAAGTTCTTTTTCCATGTTTTTATATTATTGCCTACTACCTTTGTAATTTTTTAGATTGAACTGATGAAGCTTGTAAATTCAATAAGCGAAACGTCTTCAAATATAGGAATGGAACTGTGATTTCCTTTATTATTTCTCCTTTGACCGATAACCTCGTGAACAAAAGATTTATTTCTTTTGGAATTTACTCATTGAATAATTGTTTGATGGTCGTACTCCTTTATATATATATATATATATATATATATATATATATATATATATATATATATATATATATATATAGATATTTATATTGAAATGATTTCAATATGTTAAAATATATACAACTTTAATGGATTTTTATATGAGTTTGTTGTTTATGAATTTCATGAAGCCATCACAATGTGGGTTCGACTCTGAAATAAAAGACAGAAAAAGATTAGTAAATTGTTAAATAAATTAATTTTGACTTACCTGGTATAGTGTTAATAATTTCTGAATAGTATAGTTGCCTAGTGTATAGGTGAATCGTCTAAACCTTAAAAAGAACAAAAAAGAAGAATTTTAAAAAAATATTTAAACATAGAAATTTTAATAAACGTCAGAAAATAAACTGCTTGACAGTTTATTTGACAGTCTGTGGGAGCTAAATTAATAGGGGTTTTGTTAAATAAGAAATTACAATGATGTGGAGATGAAAAGAATAAATTAGTATTGTAATAGAATAAGTTTTATATCTAAACATTTTTTTTTGTAAATTCCCAAATTATATGTGATTAAAGTGATTATGAGAAAGTAATGTGGCTTGACAAATATGTCAAACAGGACAGTTTTATGGTTTAAAATATTTAAATAGAAGACAGAAAAAAAAGAACGTTGGTTGCTGTTAGCAACGGATAATAATAGGAATTGGTTTTTGGAGAGGACGCCGACGAAGTTTTTTTTTTGGACGAAGGAGAGCCCTGAAACTGTGGAATAGGTCGGGAGTGTTTTTTAACTCGTCTAATTAGAATTTAGTTTTTCCACAGTTTCCACAGCAGAGATATCCAGAAATTTGTTCCAGAGAGTAAGAGAAACAATTTCACTTATGAATTATATTGGAGTATAGAAATGTCATTTAAATTGAGAAAATTAAAATTCATGAATTAACATAATTGCGATAGGCCTTAAAAATTAAAATTATTAATGATCATTAAATTAAAAATAGAATAGTACGTACCTTAACTTCCGAAGAGAGGATTGATATTCCAGTTTCACCGATTATTTTTGAATAGTTAGTTTCCTTTAAAGAAATCAGAACTGTTTTAAAGTGAGGTTGGACAATAATTTTGGGGATCATTTGAAATTTTGATTATATTTGAGTATCAGCGGAATAAAGTGTTCATTTTCTTTTTCTTTATAGTTCATTTAAACACTTTATAAAGTTGCAATATTTATTTAGTTTTTAGGTACTTGTAGAGAGTCTCCACATTTTGTAATACATTGTTATTGTCACGTCACTAAACCACGTTAAGACTTAAACGATTCCTATTTTTGTAAATTTTTAAAGGCAACCGAAGTTGCAGACGAATTTTATTGTTTATATTAAATTTGTTCAATATTAATAAATAATGTGCTTCATTTGGGTTAATTTATCAAAGGTCTAAAGTAAATTTTGGTTTAATTTTTTTTTGAACTCTACCAGGAGACTACAGAGTCGACGTCACACAGTGACAGATTGCTTAGAACGAACACATAATTGAGCTAGCCGAGGTATATATTAAATTAAACAACGAACCACATATTTTAAAAATTACATTTATTATAAATAAAAAATAAAATTAATAAAACACAACTTTATCAATATATATATATATATATATATATATATATATATATATATATATATATATACAAGTAACAAAGTAATTACTAATTGTTTTTAAATACTTAATAAATCCTCACATAACCTCAAATTTGTAAGACTCACTGAGTTAGCTGAGTGGCAGTTACAGAGTTCCTATTGGTTGGTTAGAAATAAGCTGGTTAGCTTGGACTCACGGTTCCTAGACTTACTACGGTTGCCTCTTCCGCCTAACCAATGAACATTAAGCCGGATTGTACTCCTGTGACGTAATTTGAATCTTAACATTCAGCCCTGTGATTGGATGGATGTATCAAAACAAAAATGTTTTATAAATAAAATAAATGTTAAATAACGTGCACGTTAACCTGTATTTACGTTAAATTCTAAAAATTGATGTGATGTATCACAGATAACGTTTGTCAAAAAAAAACGTTATGTGGTAACGTTTTACGTTATCTTGCTAACATAATATATTATATTCTTTATAGTTTAGTTTGCAAATTTACTTCCAGAATTAATTTAGTATGTGTTTATAATACGCAAATCTGTAGAGTAAATTATTTTACTTTCAAACTAAATTTTACTTGGCAAGTAAAATGTTTTATAATACCGCAATACCGGGCATAAAAGTGGTATAAACAAACCAGACAGCTGTTGATTTGAATAGAATTATTAATTATTTTTAGTAAATTTCAGCATTATGACTACGCTAAAGTATTTTAAATCCAATCGATATTTTGTTTTGGTCCTCAATGCAATTCAAGATTTATAAAAGATATGTCCCTATTTCTCTTTCCTAAACTGAAAAACTTGAAGAAAAAATAATTTATTAAGCAATTTTTTAAAGACAAATCATGTGCTATATTTTCTGACAGGTGATCTCAAGTTAAGGTTGATTTCATGTAATCAAATGAACTATTTTACAATAAAGCCAAGTTAAAGTTATTTATTTATGTTAATATACAATAAAGTACTTACATACATATGTCAAAAAATAGTATAAAATAAAAATTAACATATTAAAAACATAAGGTATAATAATGCATATATACGTTAAGGCAAACATTACACAGAATATTATATTCTGGGTTCCCAGGTATACACAAAATAGGATTCATCATCATCAATGCACAAGCCAGTTCGAAACATTAAAGTTAAAATTTAGGAATTCATCACTTAAAAACTGCTTTCCCTTCAACCAATGGACTCTTTGCTTCACCACAATACTCAAAGATATTATTAAGGTTAATTTCCATTATTAAATAATGATACAAATAACTCGTCTTAAACCAAACTAAACATGGAAAAGCAATGGTAAATATTCGAATGTTATGTTTGTTTTTGTTTATACCATTTATATCGGCCATGACACTGCAACTGCAATCGACCTGCCCTCTACATTCAGTTTCAATCGCGAATAAATGGGTTTTGTATTCTTGTGTACTCCTGTGACGTAACTCAAGCATCCCCACCCCAGTCGGAAGAGGCAACCGTAGTAAGTCTACGAACCGTGGCTTGGACCAGTATGGTGGAAATAAATTGTTTTATATGTAAATGTGATTTTTAGCATGCTTTTACTATTGGTAATAATTTTTCTGCATGAATCGGATAAAACAAACCACTTTGGCAATAACAGAAAAATGCATTGGCACATCTAACTTAACTTTGATTTTTGTGTGACTTATGGCTGTTTACATGTTACCTCCTCATTTTTATTCATTTTTCTCTATCAATTATTCATCAGATGTTAAAATGCTCACCCATCAAAGGATTAAATTTTCGACTTTTGGAAGAACACATAAATAATTAATTTTGTTATTTAGTTATAATTAGTTTTGTTATTTTCATAATAATAATTAATATAATAGTAATATATTAAGTTGAAGGTTACAGTTTATTTATTGACAAATGTTTTCGTTTGTACTCAGTTAATGAATTACTTAAATATATTTTTATATTATCAATATTAAGAGAGTGTGTAGGTACGTGAAGTGATATTTCTGAGCAAATCGCTTTCAAAATGTTCTGCAAACTATTCGTTAAAAACTATACAACTTTGGTGAAGTTTTATTTAAGAGTAGGTGCAATTCTAGTAATTTTTCCTACCAATTCAAGCAACCGAAGGATCCAAATGCTTCAAAAAAGTTTTTGTGGCATATTTTTTGTATTATGTCACATTACCTTTGTTGCTTATATAATCAAAACTTCAAAGATTAGTTACCTCAAAATCATGGCATTGAGTATTTATGGCATATTTGAATTTAATAGCTGGCTGTCCATTTTTTCATACAGAAAGTATTGGGTAATTTATACCGGCAGTATTGATGCTATAGATGTTAAGTTTCCTTGCCAAGTAATTTTAAATTCACTGCAAATTTTCTATTATATATTTTTAACGCTATTCGCAATATTTACAGCCGTGTTTTACCAAATTATCACACCCCATAGAACCGTTCTGGAGAAAGTGGGAAATTTTCTTTGGGATTACAGTTTTATTAAAGCAGCTTTTATTGTCACATGCACTCTACAAATGACAGATGTTTTTGTACAACTAGTTCGTGTTATTTCAGACTCTACGAGACATGTATTTTTAAACACAAGAATCTCAGAAATTATGCTTAATAAACATCTTAACAATATTAAATTTTTATATAAAAATATTTTTATAACAGTGAATATGTTTAATACGATGTTTGGAAGTTTTATTTGTTTATTCTTGGTCATGAATTTAATAGATGCTCTCTATTGTGCAGATTATGTACTACATAGTCGTTTTGTTTTTGAAGGACCTTTTATTACTTTAATTAATTATCAATTTATAATATTCGTAATGATGGAATCTGTAAGTATTATTCATAGATCTTCTTTATATATATATATACATATATATACATATATATATATATATATATATATATATATATATATATATATATATATATTTATAAAATAAAGTTTTATTTTGAGGATGCAGTCATATATATATATATATATATATATATATATATATATATATATATATATATATATTATATATATATATATATATATATATCTAACCTTTGGCAAAGAAAAGAACCATTCAAACCGTGTTTTTTTGGAAATTTGTTTCATAAAATCTAGTACATCTTAGTATTGTTCTAAAGCTATTTTCTTGTGGCATTGTAAATTAATTACTGTTAAACTGGGAATAAGCCACAATTAAAGATAAAAATACGTTTATTGACGTTTCAATTTCCACTTCGGAAATCGTTCTCAAATTACAAACATTAAACAAATTTTGTTTAAATTAGGCTATAAGAACTTTAAAAAATGACGACTCCATAATCATCCTACCAGCAGACAAGGGGAATGCAACTGTGATAATGGATAAAATTCAATACGAAAATAAAATTAAAGATCTACTAATAAACGGACCTTATACAAAATTAACAAAAGATCCAACAAAGCCTTTGGAAAACAAAATATACAGAACTTTATTTAAGTTTAAAGATGTTTTAACAAGTTATCAGAGAGGATTAATTACACCTCATTACAGTAAGGCTCCTCATTTTTATGGAGTACCGAAAATTTATAAAACAAATATACCACTTAGACCCATTTGTAGTATTATGAATTCTTCTTGTAGTGAACTATCAAAATTTTTATTAAATATTTTAAAACCATTTACAAATAAAAATGACACATGCATAAAAAATACACAACATTTTTTAAATAAATTATCAAATATTGAATTTAATTCAAATCATACTTTGGTAGGTTTTGACATAAATAGTTTATTTACGAATGTGTCATTAAAGACTTTAAGTATAGTCAAGACAAAATTAGAGAGTGATGATTCATTGGCAATTAGAACAAGACTAAACATATCGGCTATAATGGAGTTATCAACATTATGTACTGATAATGCATATTTTCAACTGAATAATGAATTCTATAAACAAAATTTTGGTCTAGCAATGGGCTCCAGTTTATCTCCATTCTTAGCCGATATATTTATGGAAGATTTTGAAACAAATATCATTTCAAAACAAAATTTCAAACCCACAGTATGGTGGAGGTATGTAGATGATGTATTCTCAATATGGCCTCATGGATCAGAGTTGTTGGACACATTCCTAAATGATATAAACGATAAAGAAGAGACAATAACATTTACCATGGAAAAGGAATATAATAACACGCTACCTTTCCTGGATGTTTTAATCTCTAAGAACGATACTGGATATGAGACTCAGGTGTATAGAAAACCAACACACACCAATAGATATTTAAATTTTAAATCAAATCACAATATTAATGTAAAAAAGGGAATAATTAAATCCTTATACCATAGAGCCAAAATTACTTGTTCTAACGAAAATTCGTTCTTAGAGGAGAAACATTTGTTAACATCTGTTTTATTAAAAAATGATTATCCTTTATCGTTTATAAATAGGGAATTTTCAACAATCGATCGAATAGAACAGAACAACTTAGAACGAGATCCTACAGCATATACAAGGAATAATATGAGGAAAATAACAATACCGTACATAAAAGGATTATCAGAAAAACTTAAAAGGATAGGAAATAAATTCAACATTTCAACAACATTCAAAACAACAAACACGTTGAGATCTATTTTGTCCAAAACCAAACCTAACAATGAACAAGAAAGGACAAAGAATTGCATTTATAAAATACCTTGTGAATGCGATCAGTTTTATTTAGGTGAATCATTAAGGCCATTAAATGTTAGAATAAGTGAACATCAATCTTATATTAAAAATAGAGAATTTGATAGATTTCAAATCTGTAAACACGCATGGGATAATGAACATAGGGTTCAATGGAATAATTCAAATGTAGTCCTAAAAGAAACGGATGATAAAAAAAGAAAAATCAAAGAAGCGGCTCTAATTATGCTAAATGAGGCCAATTGTGTCGCAAATTCCTCGGCAGAATGTAGTAGGATCTGGTTACCAATATTGAAAGAGGAAGTTATTAATAAGAAAATACCAGTATTAGTAAGTCAGTAACATATAGAGGATACATCATTTATGTTTTTTAAATAACGTAACATATAAAATCAGAATTTTGATGTTTGTTGAAGGTAAACTAAATTCACGAACAAATACTTACAATGTCGGGATAGTATTATGAGGTTTTTTCCTGGTTTTTCCCTCATAATTTACCATTGAATCACTAACAGGAGAATTTTACTGTCATCATGTCATGTGTTTGCCTTTTTAAAGACGAATTACATGCTATGATTTTTTTCTGACGGATATTCTCAAGTTAAAGTTGATTTCATGTAATCGAATGAACTATCTTATAAGTAAAGTCGTCCCAGGAGCGCAACTCAACAATATTGGCAATATCATTTTAAAGTCGTCTACTTTAAAATGCATAATGTATGTCTGAATTGTCAATATAAATGAGTCAGATAAAATTAAATTATTAGAAGAATTTTTCACTATGTAACAAAAAACAAAATTTGTTTAATTTACTGTTTGTATTTTGAGAACGATTTCCGAAGTGGAAATTGAAACGTCAATAAACGTATTTTTATCTTTAATTGTGGCTTATTCCCAGTTTAACAGTAATTAATCTAGTACATCTTGCATCAATAAAAAAGTCTGACTTAGATAAACTGAGCAACGTTTATTGTTATTTACTGTATAAACATTAAAAATAAAATAAATATTTATCTGCACATAAAATTACACCTATATGTATAATATGTTGCATACCATTATGACAGGTTTTAAAAATAAAAAAAGTATAATCACCCAAGATGGTCCTCTAGTATTTCTTAAAAACAAATATAATATCAAGTACACCTAATTACAGTTTAATTACTTGGTTTTTACTTTCTGTTTTTTATGCATACGAGCTATCTGATAGAAATGTCTCTTCAGGAAATAATTATTCTAGTACTTTTCATTAGTGTTTGGCGCTTGTTTATAGTTTTTTAGTTAAGTTTTAAGAAATTATCAAAGTGTTGTTGCTGAATATAAGAGAATATCCTTTCGAACCAGTTCACTTCGAAGGCTTTCAATATTTGGAAAAATATTAGCCACATCTATTTTATATATTGCTCTGATTATATGTTCCTTTAGGTGAGGTTCTATTTCTGTGAATTTGCAGAATCCTTTCTCATTTGTCTAGAAGATGTTGCTCCTATAGTCTTGTAGCAGGTTGCTTTCGACACTCTGATAAAAATGTTTCTACAATTGTTTCTTATTTAGACAATTTAGAACACAATCCATCATAAACATGTTTCAGCATATGTTTGGGATCATCAGAGAGATATTGAAAATGTCGCTTACATTTTACATATTTTTACGTACTTCTTTTCTTTGTGAGTTTTATAAAAACAAACTTCTGTTTTTTTTTTTTCAAAAAAACATTGAACGTTTACATCTATGGTTCCTGGGTTGAACTTTTTTTATACTTGAACCCTCCATATCCTCATGATAATCTAGATTCTCGTCTTTCATTTTTTTTTTGCAGATATTAATAATCATCCATTTTCTACACCGCAGTGTAAAATTATAATTCTGTCCTTTATTGGGCGGTGCTGAATTACAAAACTTTTTGTTATTATTCGTCCAACTTTTTTTCACGGTGTCATGAGTACCATACCAGATTTCGTCCAAATAAACAATATTTCGTTTATAAATAAAGTTTAAAATAAAGTAAAATATTATACCTACCTACCCAAGTGTAAACCACTGGACGGTCGAAACGAAATTTATTTGGATAAACTACTTTATGGTTTCGGTCGCTCAGGCAAATATTGTTATCTTAGGTAATGAATTCATCGATGATAACTTTATCTGGGCGACTGTACATCTTTCAAACATAATACCAGGCACATCCGAATGTAAATATCGATGGGGATATTAAAACTTTACATCTCAATCGTTGATCATTTTGCAGTTAAGAACTACTCCTGGTAAAGTACTTTTATTTTCATTTTTATTGCCTGCTTTAAATACTTCGGAAATCGTTCTCAAAATACAAACAGTAAATTTACTGTATGTCATGTTGTGTTTTAGAAATATTTTAACTCATTTTAGAACCAATAAATTTCTCTCTCTCTCTCTCTCTCTCTCTCTCTCTCTCTCTCTCTTACTGTTTGTATTTTGAGAACGATTTCCGAAGTGGAAATTGAAACGTCAATTAACGTATTTTTATCTTTAATTGTGGCTTATTCCCAGTTTAATAGTAATTAATCATATCTAGTATCATGTTAATAACACTAATATGTCGCTAAATAGTTGTGAAAAGAAGTGTTTTTTTTTATATAATGCAAATGAAAAATCTAAAAATGTAAGGAATAACGCAGAAAATACAAAAAATCGTCGATATAAATATTGAATTTTAAAATTTTACAAATGTCATTAGTGTCAATATGTCATAATTGAGTGAAGTAAACTTGCCTGCGGTTGGACTATTTTAATTACAAACAAGCATTACGGCGCGGAAAATTTGAATTACTCCTCTTGGTTACAAAACAGACCATAGACAGTTCGGACTGAAATTAGCGAACCGAGTATAGCTTTGTTATTATGGAAATATTATAATTAGTATTTATTAATATATAATTTTGTATTTTGTTCGTATTATGTCATGTTGTGTTTTAGAAATATAACTCATTTTAGAACCAATAAATTTCTCTCTCTCTCTCTCTCTCTCTCTCTCTCTCTCTCAATTATGTCTCGGGGATCTTAAAACGCTTACCCACCAACGGGTTGATTAACAAATCAAAATCAAAATTTTCGAATTTTGGAAGAACAGGTTAATAATCATTTTTTTATTTAGTTCATTTCCAAAATAATAATTAATATAACAGTAATATTAAGTTGAAGGTTACAATTTATTTAATGACAAATGTTTTCATTTGTACTCTGTTAATGAATTACTTAAACATATTTTTATATTTCCAATATTAAGCTAGTGTACAGGTACGTGAAGTAATATATCTGAGTAAATCGCTTTCAAAATGTCTTGCAAACTACTTGTTAAAAACTATACAACTCTGGTAAAGTTTTATTTAAGAGTAGGTGCAATTCTAGGAATTTTTCCTACCAATTCAAGTAACCGAAGGATCCAAATGCTTCAAAAAACTTTTTCTTGCATATACTTTGTACTATGTTACATTTCCTTCGTTGTTTATATCATCCACGCTTCATATATTAGTTACTACAAAATTATGTCATTAAGTACGTATGCCATATTTGAATTTAATTGCTGGCTGTCCATTTTTTCATACAGAAAGTACTGGATAGTTTATACAAGCAGTTTGAGAGTTATAGATAGTAAGATTTCTGTCCAAGTAATTTTAAATTCGCTGCATTGTACCTTTTACATATTTTTAATGCTGTTCGCATTATTTACTGCCGGGTTTTACCAAATCACTGCACCCGCTGAAACTGTTTTGGAGAAAGTGGGACTTTTCCTTTGGGATTACAGTTTTATTAAAGTATCTTTTACTGTGACGTGCACTCTACAAATGACATATGCTTTTTTACAACTAGTTCGTGGTATTTCAGATTCTACTAGACAAGTATTTTTAAACACAAAACACTCAGAAAATATGCTTAATAAACATCTAAACAATATTAAATTGGTATATAGAAATATTTTTATAACAGTGAATATGTTTAATACGATGTTTGGACGTTCTATTTTTTTAGTCTTGGTCATGAATTTAGTGGATGCTCTCTATTGTGCAGATTTTGTACTACATAGCCGTTTTGATTTTGGAGGACTTTTTATTAGTTATTATTTTATAATATCCATAATGATGGAATGTGTAAGTATTATTCATTGATCTTTATACAGTGTATTCATAAAGTGTGGAAACCTTCTATTATCTAATGACTTAATTATTTTTAGAGTTAAAGCTCTGACAGGCCGATTTTTATTTTTATTTTTTCCCATATTTTTTTAAGTACAACCGTATCAAACTCGTCACATTCAAACTTTAGTATGCAGAGTGTAAAGGAAACCAGTGTTCGTATTTCCTAAAATTTAATTCAAAATTCATTTTACAAAGAAAATTATTAAATTAATCATTTCATATTATAGACAAACAAATAACATAATTACAATTCTCGAATGGAGTTTCCTATTGTACGATACGGAAGGTAGACTGGTAATCTATTATAGATAGCCAATTCCATTCGAATGAGAATGACTTTGTAATGGGTTGTAGATAAACCCATATATATATATATATATATATATATATATATATATATATATATATATATATATATATATATATATATATAGCTATAGCTAATTTATTCCATTTTGCTGATACACAGTATATATATATATATATATATATATATATATATATATACATATATATATATATATATATATATATATATATATATATATATATATACAGTATAGGAAAAAGTTTATGGTCGGTATGGACCTTACGTGAGATGGAGTGAGAAACAGCTGTTTAAAAAGAGAGAGGTATATTAGGTACGCCCTTTATATCGCCGAACCTTCATGCCAGAAATAATAAAAAAGGGGAAGTTTAACGTTGCCAAACTTATCGGTTTTATTTGACCTGTTGTCTTTTTTGCATTTGAACAATGTTCTATCAAGAAGATAAAATGCTCAAGATAATCAAATTTGGGCGAAATTGATTTAAATGGCAGGTTACTGTTTTTTTATTGGGAATATGCCACAAGTTTTCTTTACAATAATTGTAATATAACATTTTGATTTCCATTTCGGAAATCGTTTTATATAAATAAAATTTATTAATGTTTCGTATTTTAAGTACGATTTCCGAACTAAAAATCTAAACATCAAAATAATTTCCCAATATGAAATAATAAACAATTAAACATGCATACAATAACGCCACATTAAAAAATATTCGTACACTAATTATTTGGCAACGTCTAGTCTAGATAGTCGTCTGGTCAAAAGATCCAGTAACGAGAAGTAGAGGTGGGTCGTGCTAGTTTATCGTTAAGAGCGTAGGAGCAAAATTTAGGGCCAATGTTTTTTAAATGCATTCATTTTTTTCGAATCCTGAGAAAACTAATAAATATTTTTGAAAAATTTAAACGCAGAATGAAACAATACATTATTACCGAGGGCCGAAAGTCCCTGAAAACTTCTATAATGTTTATTTTAATAAGTTATAGGGATGAAAAAAAAAATTTAGTGTGATTTTTAATTTCAAATATCTCATTAAAAAAACTTTTTGTTTATTCTAAGGGACTTTCGGCCCTCGGTAATAATGTAATCTTTCATTCTGCATTTAAATTTTTCAAAAATATTTGTTAGTTTTCTGAGAATTCCAAAAAAAATTGAAAGCATTTAAAAATTTTAATTTTCATAAACAGGTAACTATGATTGTTTAAAAGTAGTTTCAAGTAAGAGAGTAGCTACATAAACAAACATAACGGCTATTATCGTTTATGTGTATATCTATTGAAGTGAAAGAAACTAATGATATATTTATTATAACTTGAAAAATAAACTAAACAATACAAATAGTAAATCGGACTTACATTTACATTACACGTTATTATTAAATCGCGAATAGTCTAAATTGACATAAAAAACATAAGTTTTTCTACTTTACTTCTTGTTAACCGTATTCTTTTTTTATTTAAAATTAAACCAGATTTTGAACATGTGTTCACATTTACAATACTTTATGAATATAGTGGTTAAGTTAGGATATACATGGCGATGGTTTTTCCACCGTTGTAATGGACTCTCGATGCAGGTGTACGTGTAGATGAGTCATCTCCAATTAATTGATCAAAAATACACCATGGACTTAAGTCATATTTATTGGTTTCTTTTTCTTTTGGTTGATTTTCAATAGTACAATCTTCTTGTTCGTTAATTATAGAAGTAACCAGCTTCTTAACTTTTTGTTTTGTTTTTTTATCTTCATTTTTATCAGAAAAACCCTGCACTTTAAATCGTGAATCCATAAATGTACATAATGACAATGTGCCACTCTGTTCTATCCCTCTAAATCTTTTTGCTAAACCCGATATTAGTAATTGTACTATGTCGGATACTATGGATGTAAGTATGCCGTTTGCTAAAATTTTATTGCAAGATTCTTGCAGGCAGCGTACCATAACAATCACTGAACTAGCATTCAAGTATTTTTGGTCACTCATTGTACTTGTTATTTCTTTAAACGGCCGTAAAATTTGGGAAAGTTGAGAACAAATAATCCAGTGTTCTTTATTTAGATTAGGTTTAAGTCTAAGTCTGTATTATTTAATACCAATGTGGAACGGGTTGCCTCTTCTAACTCGGTCATTCTTTTTAACATGTAATAAGTGAAGTTCTACCTAGTTTCCACGTCTTGGATTGGCCGTTTGGGAACTGTGTTATGTTGTAATTAATACTTTAAAAGCCTTTCTGAAGATAAGGTACTTTTTTGAAATGTGTTTTTTTGCAGAATTGTCGAAAAAAGGACTTTTTATTTTATCTATTTGTACACGACAGCATTTAAGTGCGTCCTCCACCAATAAATTTAATCATCATCATAAATCACAATCATCATAAAACAAAACATATTTAATAGCTTTGACCATATTTGAGGAATTATCAGTTACTGCAAAATTTACTTTTCGTTTTAGACCCCACTGATTAATAATTTCAGTAATCGCTGTTTTCTGGATTATGGTTTCCAGAAAAATGGCAGCAGCCTAATAAAACCGTTTTGAATACTAAATTTTCGGTTAAATATTGTCCTGTTAATGCGAAGTAACTCTCAGTTACTCCAGATGTCCAGAGGTCAGTAGTAATACAGATATTTTCTACTTCTTTAACAACTTGTGATCTAATAATTTGCTCACTTTTGACATAACATTCCTGAAGTAATGAACCTGACAAAGTTATTCTTGTTGGCGGTTTATATCCAGGAATCCACCCTGTAAACTTTTTAAAAGCTGGTTCTTTAACTATGGAAAACGGATGAAACGAAAAGTTTAGTAAATCTTGAAAATCAATCAGTCCAAGAAAAAGAAACTGATAAAGATGAATTAAGTCCATGGTGTATTTTTGATGAATTAATTGGACATGACTCATCTAAACATACACCTGTATCGAGAGGTATAAAAGAAGTCGACATGTAATTGTCTGATGATATATTACCCACAAAAAATTTCGAACGGAGATTGGAACTGTCCATTACCGTGGTGAAAAAACCATCGCCATGTATATCCTAACTTAACCACTATATTCATAAAATGTTGTAGTATTGTAACAAAATCTTTTCCTTGTGAACACATGTTTAACATCTGGTATAATTTTAAATAAAAGAAGAACGCGATTAACAAGAAAAGTGGAAAAACTTATGTTGTTAAATGTCAATTTAGACGATTCGCGATTTAATAATGTGTAATGTAAATGTAAGTATTTAAGTACCATTTGTATTATTTAATTTATTTTTCAAGTTACAATAAATATATCCTTCGTTAGGTTCTTTTATTTCAATACTTATACACATAAACGATAATAGCCAATATGTTTGTGTACTCGCTAATTTGAATACTGGTAAACAATCAACTAGTTACAGTTTACGAAAAACGGTTCCGATAAAAATTAAAAAAACGAGAGGACCCACCTCTAGTTTTTTAGGTATATTAGGATCGGAACCAGAGTATATCTGATCGGAACTAATCGTCTCACTAATGTGCAATGGCCAATGAGTGTTAAAAGGATTTTTGGAGGGGAGACGAAGGGGAAATATGATTGTTATCTTTGTCTAATGCGCTGAAAATATGATTTTATATCTGCGTTAGATATCCTGTTAAATTTTACCATACCGACCATAAAATTTTACCTACACTGTATATATATATATATATATATACAAATTGAACGAAATAAATTCGGAACATACAAAATATTACGTATTTCGGCTCAATTTTGCTGTAGGTGGTTGGCCGACAAAAGGTTGTCAAATAATTATATTATAAAAATCCAATACTTCAGCGGGCTGCTGAATTCTGAAATCATAAAAATTGAAAGCTACACATAAATCTACGATTTTATTATACTGTCAAACCAGTTATCGCTTCTTTCGACAAACCCTTATTGAGCGGTGTTGTCAAACTCATTCCTTTAGATGTTTCCCAAATAACGTGTTATCCATAAAATATTTACAAGAAAAAAATAAAATAACTACAAACCATTAAGTTTATTTTTGTTATTAGTCTGTTGTAGTACATTGGTAAATATAATGAAAGATATAGGCAAATATCCGATTTATTTAAAGATACGAAGAAGATATAACTCTCAAAAAGATCCGCAAATCGGATTATTACATGGCGATTGGCAACATTGTTACGCAAACAACGTTGTTGCGAGACAGATAGTTGAACGATATTTTATACAATGTCTAAACCCAGGTATGGATTTATTTTTGTCCAAGTTTTATATTGGTCCACTATTTTAAATGCAGTTCAAACAGACATATATAGGCTATTCCACGAATATACGACTGTTTTGGTTTACTGCGACAACGAATATTTTACTGTGCAAGTAGAAGTATGAAGGTAAATTGGTCCAACCATTATTTCAATAAGAAGGGTCTACTAGTATGACATCTAAACTAAAATTATTTCAGTTAAAATCTACAAATAAATACAATGACGTCTATGAAGCCAAATGTGTTCATCAGACATTTGGGTAAGCTTTCCGTGAAATGTAAACACCAAAGAGGCGTGCCGGGTTTCTTTGATACAACAAATTTTATTACTTCATTAGGTATTACAACTGTAATAAAAAGAAATATACTATTTTTAATATAAATGAAAAGAAATTGGCAGAACGATGGTTCACAAACCAGAAAAAGAATCTAATATTTCACTTTGTTAGTTTTAAATATTTGTTTGCTTTGAGTTTATGTACTTTTAAAAGTTCCGAAAGTAACGGGTATATTATACCGGCTATTGATAGTTAAAGTACAGAGTTGTTACAGATATTAAAAACTAACGAAAATTTATATACAGTTTCATATATCGCCGACTGATTATGGCTGTGAATCTGATCGTTGATGATCATTTTAGAAGATTAAGATTAATAAGTGAATAAGTAAGTTTTTTTGTTTTTTTTAATATTAATTGAATATTCGACTAAAAAATTTACACTATTTGATCACTTAAGTATTGTTACATTTCGTTTAAATCACATAATTCAAAAACCAACTTGTTTACAATGAAATAATTGAAATGAAAAAATAAACTCCATGATAGTAATTATATATTTCAAAATCTGAATTACAACTGTTTTATAAACTATTAACTTTATATTTATATCATGACTTCATATTTAAATCTAAGGTTTCTTTCTGTGGTAACAGTATTTTAAAAATGGGGAGAATTTACTATTGTACAATTCAGTACATTGGACCATTTAAATCGACACCTTAAAGCGAATTTACAACAGTCGTATATTCGTGGAATGGAGTATATTAAATTGTATGATCCGTTTTAAATTTGTTCAATCTGTATATATTTGGATGGGTTGGAGTCAATAGAAGGGGCTATTTGTTGACTATTTTTTACTCGAGCTTTCAATTGTGATTACAATTATTATCAAGAGCTTCTAAAAAATACAAAATATCTTACAAAGTTGAACTAGAAATAAAAAATTTTTTGTTAACTCACCAAATAAAATTAGTTTGTTATATAAAACTGCTGCTTACATAATAATTACAAAAAATATTAATAAAAAAATGTCCTATTCTAATAAATGTTTCTCTGAAAAATTTTGATAGTTTCTTAACAAAAACAATTGAATTTGTAAACAAAAATTGAATAGCTACAAACCGCCTAAATGTTATAAATACTAACTTAAAAATTTTTATTTTTGACATATTGTCAAAAATAAAATTTTGTTTAAAAAATTCTTCTTTGTTTAGTAACAAAAAAGAAGAAGATTTATTCACCATTGATGGATGCCCGAAAAAATGTAACAAATACATGGAAAATTCAAAAGGTGATATTTTACTGACTGCATATATAAATTACATAGAAAAAATAAAATTATAAATTTTGCTTAGATTTTGAATTTCTGACCTTTTGTTTAAATTATTATCACTTTTGCTAATACAAACCATTTCCAAAAAAGTTCTTTTAAATTTATTACTTTCACTACATAAAATTTTAATATTATCAAAATCCATAATATGGTCTTTGTCTATTACATGCTCTGCCAAAGCACAAGATGGTTTCTTAATTCTGCGATCACTATATATATATATATATATATATATATATATATATATATATATATATATATATATATATATATATATATATGTATATATATAAAAAGTGAGTTGAGGTTAATTGGGTATACAGCTGAATAAAAGCCAAGTGCACTCTGTTCAACAGTTCATTATATTTCGCCAATTTTCATTGGCATCATCAGATGAAAGTTGATTGAGGTTGTGGCAATATGATTTATGTTATCATCAGAAAGGTTTGTGGTATGATGTGGATTGTAGTTTTTTTGGATATATAACATGTAGTTGTAAAAATGACAATTAAAATATTAATTATTAATATTTTAATTGTCATTTTTACAACTACATGTTATATATCCAAAAAAACTACAATCCACATCATACCACAAACCTTTCTGATGATAACATAAATCATATTGCCACAACCTCAATCAACTTTCATCTGATGATGCCAATGAAAATTGGCGAAATATAATGAACTGTTGAACAGAGTGCACTTGGCTTTTATTCAGCTGTATACCCAATTAACCTCAACTCACTTTTCATCTACCAGATCAGCTGTTATTTTAGAGGATGTATATATATATATATATATATATATATATATATAAACATATATATATATATATATATATATATATATATATATATATATGTATATGTATATATATATATATATATATATATATATATATATATATATATATATATATAAACTTGGTTCCATCGTTTTTGTCGTGTGCCTGAAATAAGCTACTACGGAATTTTTAATATTCGTCTCTCTCTCTGATACACAGATGTGTAATTCAATTGTGCGAGTCACGTTCTTCATGGTAAAGTGCGATGAAAAGGGAATCAAGAGGCCACTCACGTCTTCCAGTATTGTAGCAATAACACCGATGCGTTTGGCCGATACGGTGTCGGTGATAAGTTCGGCCTCTTTACGAATACAGATAGCTGCCAGTGACGTGTTTTTTTTTAACATGTTACCTTGATCTGTGCAGGTTTGAAGTAGCTGATGAAATAGTTTTTATAAATAAACAGTTTTTAATTAATTAATAGTTTGAGCTCTTACTGGATAGTATTCCATTACATAAAATAATACTCTCGACACCTTAAAAATTTCAGTTTATTATAAATTAACTCTCTCTCTTCCCATACCCATTGCAATAATGACTTGTGGCATTGTTCTTGAATGAGCTGGCTAATAGGTTTATCATTGTAGCAATTACCATTGATATTTCATGTTGTTTTAGTCGATTTTATTCAGTCATTATTGGAATTTGTTCCGAACAGTTTTACTTAGTATTTTTTGTTGTGAATAACTAATTGTTCTATTTAATAAAAAAAATGCCGGGAAAAACGATAACAGGAGAAATGCGACAATGTGTAGTTCATTTACTGGAGTATTTTAGAAAAGAAAAAGAAAATAACGGACCTTTGCTTTCGTTATCATCGGTACATGAACGAGTAGCGGACGCTTTGCAAATCATCTTCAAGTCAAGTCAAGTCTTCATACAGTGACAAGAATAAAGAGTGAATACAAGACAGGGGCAGTCACTTATCACACCAGGAGAGTCACATAATGTACAAAAAAAAAAGACTAATGATGTCAGCGATACTATAAAAGGAGAGATTACTGTATGGCATGAAAGCAAAAGAAGAGCACATTACAATTAAAGTTCTAAATATACAATTAAGAAACAAGCATCTTTATGACGGTTCTGATACAAGTTTGTGGCGTCTTATGAAAAATTGTGGGTTTTCATACAAACTAGAAAATAGTAGACGAGTGCTATGTGAGAAACCATGTATAGTCTCCAAACGACTGTATTTTTTGAGGCATTATATGAGAAATTTTTTAAGTCCAAGCCCACTTCAGTTCGTTTTTTTAGATGAAACATGGATATTCCTAAAAAGGACATATAAACGTACTTGGCAAGATGACTATGTGAAAAGCATCGGAAAAGGACACGAAAATTCAGGTAAACGCTTTGTTGTTTTACATGCCAGAAGTAGGCAAGGATTTGTTAAAAATGCTGGATTACTGTTTTCTACGAAATCGAAGAGTGCAGACTATCATGATTTTCATTAGGATAAAGAGTCTTTTAAAAACTGGGTCTCCGAAAAGCTGATACCAATGTTGGAGGAACCATCTCTAATTATTATGGATAATGCCTCATACCATAGCTCTTTAATAGAAAAGTTACCGAATGCCAGTTGGAAAAAATCGGACTTACAAGAATGTTTACGAGCGAAAAAAATAATTTTTGACGACGATTCGGGAAAAACAGAGCTATTGAGTCTTTGTCATCAGAATAAACCACAAAATACCAGGTACGTTAAAGACGAGCTACTCCAAGAACATGGGCATCAGGTTTTGAGATTGCCTCCATATCACTGTCAATATAATCCGATTGAGTTGGTCTGGGGCATTTGTAAACAATACTATGATCGTCATATTGGAGAACATGAACGTGGAGATGAAACACTGAAAAAAGTTTGGGGCGATGCATTAGCTGAGGCAATACCTGCAGTGTGGGCGAGTTGTGTTAACCATACTGAAAAATTCATTCAGGACGACTGGGCAAAAATGGTCAGATATGATGAAAATGAAAGTAGGATTATCATCGATTTGGCGGAAGATTCCAACGATCAAGACAGTTCCAGTGAAGACGCTGACTGATTAGCAAATTAATCAAGGTCAGAACGTTGTAACAGTTCAGAATTCGCTACAGTGCTTAAAACTTAAAAAAATCTGTATCATTTTTTAATTAAAGTGGGTTAAATAATTAACACTTTTTTTGGGTATATTTCAAAATCTTTTTAAAATGTACTTTTCGTTATATCCTGTCCTATTGTACTGCAAGCTAGAAAAATACTTCTTCGCAATTTATACGTATATTCCGTTATTAGAAATTTAATGAAAAATAATTTATAATTTTCTTTTATAACTATTATTTCGTTTGACATGCTACATTTTGCTCCGCCACTGGAGGAGGTAAACGAATGGAGCTTAGACAAGGAAAGACAGATGAAACAACTTATTGCAAGTGTTTTTACACGCACACGCCAAGAACGATGAAAACGTCTATATATATATATATATATATATATGTATATATATAATATGAACCTCCTATATCTAGAGTATTTAGAGCTGCCTATGTCACGGTTATATTTATTAATTCTAGCGGGGATTTCAAAAATGTATATATACAAAAGAAAATTTTAATATTTTCAAAGATATATAAATGGGGATTTTACATATTAATGACATAATCCTACATAAGTTCTATCTCCACGGTAAACTCAACAATAATGTTATAATTTTGTCATTAACAACAGTTCCCAGCATTCTTTTTCAGTTTTGCAACTTTTTGCTTCACGAATAACTCCAGTAAGTTTTGTTATGATATTTTCTCGCTTAGTTCTAACATTTCGTGATGCGCATATAGATAAATTCAATTCAGACTCTGAGTTATGATTTGCATCTTCATGTTCTAAGTTGCGAACTATAGACTCATCGGAATCTGAATCTTCATAATTTTCTTCCTCGTCAGTTGCAACTTCCTCGTAGAGACGTTGCAAATGTTTTGTCTCTCTATCGTAAGAATACATTGTTTTGCTAAGCTCTAAAAACAATACACTGCAAATTTTGTTTTGTACTTTCATAAAAAAAAACTTACATTAAGGAACGGGTTGGGTCTGAGAGAACGAAAACAGATATATCATCGACACTATTGCTACAATGCGCATTCGTAACTGAGGGATCCTAGACCGCTCGGACCATGGACGTATAAATAAAGACGTCCATGGCTCGGACCGTACTTAGACTCTGTGACCGAATAGATATATTAGAAGAACTGAACGGGCCTGATCGACCCAACCCGTGCACCGCAGGGTTAATTAAAAAATAAACATAAAAAATTTCGACTTTTGTAAGAAGAGATAAATAATTAATTTTGTTATTTAGTTCATTTTCATAACAATAAATAATATAATAGTAATATATTAAGTTGAAGGTTACAATGACAAATGTTTTTATTTGTACTCTGTCAATCAATTAGTTAAATATATTTTTATATTTCCAATATCAAGATAGTGCATAGGTACGTGAAGTAATATTTCTAAGTAAATCGCTTTCAAAATGTCCTGCAAACTATTTGTTAAAAACTATACAAGTTTGGTAAAGTTTTATTTAAGGGTAGGCGCCATTCTAGTAATTTTTCCTACCAATTCAAGTAACCGAAAGATCCAAATTCTTCAAAAAAGTTTTTCTTGCATATTGTTTGTATTATGTTACATTACCGTCGTTGATTATATAATCAAAATTTCAAATATTAGTTGCTTGAAAATTATGGCGTTAATTACGTATGCCATATTTGAATTTACTAGCTGGCTGTCCATTTTTTCATACAGAAAGTACTGGGTAATTTATACCAGAGGTTTTGGAGCTATAGATAGTAAGATTCCTGGGCAAGTAATTTTAAATTCACTGCAAGTTTTCTGTTATGTATCTTTAATGCTATTCACAATGTTTAGTGCCGTGTTTTACCAAATCATCGTACCCACCACTAGAACCGTTTTAGATAAAGTGGGACATTTCCTTTGGGATTACAGTTTGATTAAAGCAGCTTTTATTGTCACAAGTACTCTCCAAATGACAGATGTTTTTGTACAACTAGTTCGTAGTATTTCAGATTCTACGAGACAACTATTTTTAAACACAAGAATCTCAGAAATTATGCTTGACAAACATCTCAACAATATTAAATTTTTATATAAAAATATTTTTGTAACAGTGAATATGTTTAATACGATCTGTGGACCTTTTATTTTTTTATTCATGGTTATGAATCTATTAGATGCTCTCTTTTGTGCAGATTATGTACTGCATAGTCGTTTTGTTTTTGGAGGAACTTTTATTACTTTAATTAGTTATCAATTTGTAATATTCGTAATTATGGAATCTGTAAGTATTATTCATCAATCTTTACACACACACACACACACACACACACACACACACACATATATATATATATATATATATATATATATATATATATATATATATATATATATATATATATATATTATTGTGATATTCAAAATTTTAGTGCGCCTAGCAATTAATTAGCTAATTAATTAATTGAGTAATTAAAATTATTTAAATGATATGATTATGATTCTATCACACTTTTTAATTCTCTTATCTCAGGGTTATATTCGTGCTTCAATATCTATCCTTTACATGTGAAAGGTAAAGGTCCAAAGAATACCGGAATAATAAAAAAAACATATATGATATAACACTATATATTGAAAAAAAAAATGAAATAAAATTCACACTCAAATGTTTTCAATAAACAATATCTCATATAATGATTCTCAAAATTTTGTTCTACGTACGTGAACCTTCAAAATTAATGGTACAAACAATATTAGTTAAAATCTTAAAATCCCAATTATTATTCCAAATCTCCTAATCAAAATATTTATATCTTTTTTAAAGTAATTGTAAAAATTGTGTTATCAATAAGAGAAAAACTGCAGAAAAACAAAACTATCTCTCTCTGATAATGAGTGGTCCAAATCCTTGTTCAATGTAGCCTATACTATCTATTCTGAACAGCTCCTTAGATAATCAGCAATCTTACAACAAATTGTTGCAAGCTTATCGTCCTTCATGATCTCCTTCAAATGCACGAATCGTTCAAATGATGCTAGCCTCTTCTCCTCTTGATAAACTGAATCTCTCGTTGGCCTGAGTAAAAAATGACTCTTGGAATATCTTCTCTTTACTATAAACTGAATCTCTCGTTAGCCTGAACAGTGACTCTTGAAATATAAGTAGAAAAATAGGACTTACAATCTTTTACTGGATCAGCTTCTGTCAGATACACTAACTACACGAAAACTCACAAACTTTCACTGCTACTGCTTCCTACCTTTGGGAAACTACCCGAGAACAACGGCCGTTCGCCTTGCACCCTTGGAAACCAACTGACTATCTTTTTTTTTTCTTCCAAAACTAACTAACCTCTCATTCTCAAACCAACCATCCCACCTTTTTCAATATCATCCATTCAAAATGCGTCATACATCTCCCAATTCTTCATTTCGATAACACAAACAAATTTTCAACTACAATTATAAAATTTCCTAAAACTTATTTACAAAATAATCTTTTTTTACCAATTCTTATGAACTAACAAAAACATATCTTTCTAAAATCTATTCTATTGTCCTAATTACTGCACAAATTTATTTAGAAAACCCGCTTCCACTGTCTAGGATTTCACTTAAGCTTATGCAGGTCACTCAAATATATTTTAACAAACAAAATAATTTATGCATATCTTTCGTTTTGTTCAATACAGGTAATCCAAAATTAAAAGACTTTCATTCTTCGAAATATTTGTGTTTGACGTATCTGAATTATTTTGATTTTTTTGAACTTTAAAATATT
This sequence comes from Diabrotica balteata, assembly GCA_918026665.1. NCBI lineage: Eukaryota > Metazoa > Arthropoda > Insecta > Coleoptera > Chrysomelidae > Diabrotica > Diabrotica balteata. The sequence continues at coordinate 107,461,461 of OU898283.1, read as the reverse complement.
TTAAGCAAACCAATATTTTTTTCGATTTTACATATCATAACAATATATATTTACTGAAAAAGCGATAAAAGCTTGTAATCAACGCTGATCAAGTAAAATACAAAAATACAAAAATATTTGGGTGTGCAGCTGATATTTGTAGGGGTCAAATGAGTTGCTTATTTCATTTGATAAACATCACGACAACTAACCTCAATTAGTGTAAGATGCAAAATAATTCTTTTTTTGTAATTTCTACTAATTTTGTTTATTGTAGCACCCTGATGTGCAAATAAAGATTTGCGAAAGCTTGGTAGACTAAAAAGAGTACTTCTTTGTGCTATCTTCCGCTGCACACCCAAATATTTAAGTTTTGTATATATATATATATATATATATATATATATATATATATATATATATATATATATATATATATTGTTATGATATTAAAATCAAGAAAATATCGGTTTGTTTAAAATATTTCAAAATTCAAAAACATTAAAATAATTCAGATAAGTAGGATAATACCCAACAAACATTTCAAAGAAGGAAAATATTTAAATTTTTGGATTACCTGTATTACCTGTAAACAAATTGTAAGCTAAGCATAAATTATTTCCTTTGTTATACTATACTTGAGTGACCCGCATAATTTTAAGTGAAATCCCAAAGACAATTGAACCGGGTTTTTCCAAATACATTAACGCAGCGATTATAGACAATAGAAGAGATTTGGAAAGATGTTTTTGTTAGTTTTTGAGAATTATAGAAAAATATTATTTGTAAATAAGTTTTAGGAAATTTTATAATTATAGGTAAAAATTTGTTTGTTATCGGAATGAAAGAATGGGGAATTGTGACGAGTTTTGATTGGCGGAGATTAAAAAAGGTGGGAGGTATGTAGGAATGAAAGTTTAGCTAGATTTCGGAGTGAAAAAAGATATTTAGTTGGTTTCCAAGGGTGCAAGGCGAACGGCCCTTGTTCTCGGGTAGTTTCCCAGAGGTAGGAAGCAGTAGCAGTGAAAGTTTGTGAGTTTTCGTGTAGTTAGTGTATCTGACAGAAGCTGATCCAGTAAAATATTGTAAGTCATATTTTTCTACTTATATTCCAAGAGTCACTGTTCAGGCCAACGAGAGATTCAGTTTATCGTAAAGAAAAGATATTCCAAGAGTCATTTTTCACTCAGGCCAACGAGAGATTCAGTTTATTGAGAGAAGAAGAAGCTAGCATAATTTGAACGATTCGTGCATTTGAAGGAGATCATTAAGGACGAGATACTTGCAATAATTTATTGTAAGATTGCTGATTACTTAGGGAGCGGCCACGAGTAAATAGTATAGTCTACAAATAACAAGGATTTGGACCACTCATCATCAGAGAGAGATAGTTTTGTTTTCTGCAGTTTTTTTCTTTCATTGATAACACAATTTTTTACACTTAATTTAGAAAGGCTATAAATATTTTGATTAGGAGAGTTAGAATAGTTTGGGATTTTGAGATTTCAATAAATATTGTTTGTACCATTAATTTTGATTGTTCACGTACGTAGAACAAAATTTTGAGAATCATTATATGAGATTTTGTTTATTGAAAACTTTTGAGTGTGAATTATTTCATTATTTTATTTCAATATATAATGTTAGATCCTATATGTTTTTTATTATTCCGGTATTCTTTGGACCTTACCTTTCACATGTAGCATAGATATTGAAGCACGAATAAAACCCTGAGATAAGAGAATTAAAAATTGTGATAGAATCATAATCATATCATTTAAATAATTTTAATTAATAAAAAAATTAATTAGCTAATTATTGCTTGGCGCACCAAGACTTTAAATATCACAATAATATATAAGGAGTACGACCGTCAATCCAGTATAAATTAAGGATCACCTAGACGAGTGGTGGGTTTCTATCAGTCAAAAGGTGAAGAAAAAAGACAAAGTTGATGGCTACTTCATATATTTATTGAAGACGTTTCGGTTTCTTAATTAGAAAGCATCATCAGTTCGTCTAAAAAGAACAATATGAAAAAAAAAACCATACAAGCATGGAAAATTTGTTACATGTGTTACCTTAAAAAGATATGTAGCAGTCAGTGATATTAAAAATGTAAATAAGCTTGAGTAAATGGACATAATACGATTATGATGTATAAACAATTAATTGAACTAACTACAATTAACAATTTGTTAAAACTTAGCACAGCAAAAGAACATGTGGTCTATTATACCGGGTGGTGAATCGTCAAACGGACCATAGGAAACTCAATGGGAAATTTTAAATTGTTGAATTGCTGCTTCCCTAATTATTTTAGATCAAAAGTCATAAAAAACTATTTGTAGAGGACTAAATTCTGAATTAAAAACAAATGTTAAAACCGTTCTACGAATCAAATGTACTTCAAAATTTTGCAAAAATATAAAAGATTTTTCAGACCACCCCTAAAAGTTAGGCCACACGTAATACAAGAATATATTATAACGTGTGTCTTTTATCATATTAATGTCAGATGTTTGACAATTTGTATTGTCAATTTTTTTTATTTTATGTTTAAATTATAAACAATGAATTTTACTAAATATTACTACTGAACAATATTACTTTGTGAACAGTAAATTATATTGTTTACAAATCGATTAATATAATGAAATGTACTCAGTTGACGAAAAGTCGCATAATGTTGTATTCAGGCAATAGCGCGAACCTTTTCCTGTCACTACCGGATCTTTATGTAACGTAAGATATTCTAATACACTAAAATTTAATTCCATGTTAAGTTATACAACAATTCAATGAATTCCAATATACTGTTACTGTGAACTTTATTCCTAATAATAATATATGATAATTTCTAAACATAAAACTATAACAAATGTTATAATAAAACATGAATAAAACATTTTTATTATTGCTCTTTTCTCCTTAACTGAGTACATTTTTTAATCAACTTATTTTTTCTTTTAAATAATAAATCACAAAATTTTGGTCATTTAAATCATGGATAAATATAATATAGTTGATTTAAATATTGTCAAATATTAGAAACGTCAATATGACAAAACGCAACACGTAATACACATTCTTTTCACGGCGTCTGGCCTAACTTTTAGGGGTGGCCTGAAAAATGTATTATATTTTAGAAAAATTTTGGAATACGTTTAAGTCGTAGAACAATTTTAACAATTGTTTTCGATACATATTTGAGTCCTCTACAAATAGTTTCCCATGACTTTTGGTGTAAAATAATTAGGGAAGCAGGAATTCAACAATTTAGAATTTCTCATTGAGTTTCCTATGGACCGTTCGACGATTCACCACCCTGTATATGTATAAGTAATAAAACACATTAACATGAGATTGAAGAACTAAGAACATCAAAGATGCACTTCCAACGATATAATAATAATTATGATTTAATTTTAACTTTAGGCAACATTATTAAAGTGTTAATATTGTAATTTAATAACGTAATGTATAATGAAATTACCACTCCAGGCTTCTAGACTGCCGCCGGTAAAATGGCGTTAAATTAGAATAAAAGCGCCAAACAACGTGAAAAGACAGCCACCTTGAGGTTATGAAATTGTGACAGATCAGCAAGGTGAGATACCAACCCAAATAATAGAGCGGTATATTTAAAGAGTAAGATGAGTTTGGGAGACAACCTGTCTGTAAGAAACCAAACAATAAGCGGCATATGTTATTAATAACACCAATTTCCCCCCAGTAATTGGTTATGAAAAAAGTACAAACAAGTGAGGTCAGTTGTGGCTGGATAATCAGCCACAGGTGAAAAACGATTATAATTTCCAACAGTCCAAGGTTCATACACTTGGAACTGCAAATGATACAAATTCTGTGCATCAATTTGATTATATGTATTAAAGTATTAAATTAAGACAATTAATAAAAATCTATGTATATGCAACGATGACTATGTCAAAGTAGTGGAAGTTGCGTAAGTCTAAGTTGATGTAAGTAAGAAATATTATTTTATTTTATTTTATATTAAATTTATTTAATATGTTCATTAGTATTTCAAATTATTTATTAAGAAAATATGATAAACTGTACACCTTAAAAGACAATTATAAAGTAAATAGCCTACTAAGCCTAATTCTGCAATATTAAAGCATGATATATTTGGCTCAAGTTACTAATGTCTGTTCTCTTATTGGTATAACTACTATACCACTACGTGGTATTGTAGTTATACCAATAAAATAAATGGTAATTGTACCAATAAACAAAAAAGGAAACAAAAAGCAATGTATTAACTACAGGGGAATAACACTCCTAAACACCACCTACAAAATCCTTGCAAACATCCTGCTAGAAAGAACCAAAACATACACAGAGGAAATCGTTGGAGATTATCAATGCGGATTTAGACCGGGCCGCTCTACTATTGACCAGATATTTACAATAAAACAGATAATGGAAAAATGCTGAAAGTTTGATAAACAAGCAGTTTTGATAGAGTATGCAGGGACAGACTGTGGACAGCGATGCAGGAACTTGGCTTTCCAAAAAAACTAGTCAGGTTGATACGGATGTGTATGGAACGGTTACGATGTAACGTGAGAATTGGACAACAATACTTGGAGACATTTGAAATAAACAATGGACTAAAACAGGAAGATGCACTTTCACCACAACTCTTCAACTTAGCTCTTGAGCACATAATCAGAAGTGCAAGCATCGAAAAACCGAATACAGTATTTTATCCAGAAGGACCAAACTTACTACTGGCATTTGCAGACGATATCGATATAATAGGAAACACAGGATTAAGGATAAAGAAAACTTTCGTGAGGTTCGAGAAGGAAGCAGAGAAGATGGGGCTCCAAATCAACTAAAACAATACGAAATATATGTATATGAGCCGTAATAACCAAAGCAGAGACAGAATCAAGAATTCAAGTATCTTGGAACAACAATAACTGAAGACAGTAACGGATCACAAGAAATAAACAACAGGATTCAGGCCGGCAACATATGTCTTTTTACACTCCAAAACCTTATAAAATCGAAACAACTAACGAGACGTATGAATATAAAAGTATATAAAACAATCATACGACCCGTTGTGATGTATGAAAGCGAAACGTAGACAATAACAAAGGCAAACGAAGAGAGACTATGTGTTTGGAAAAGAAAAATCCTAAGGAAGATCTTTAGTTCTGTGCTGGATGAAGCATCAGGACAATATAGGATAAGAACTAACAAAGAGCTCGAAGAAATTTACCCAGACGCTAACATCATAAAAGAAATAAAGTCCAGAAGACTCAAATGGACAGGACACCGCAGAAGACATTCTGACGAACGAACAGTAAGACTGGTGTAGGAGGAAGTCCCAACTGGAAGAAGACCACGCGGACGCCCTCGTCTCCGGTGGCGAGATAATATAGCAGGAGACCTAAGCACTATGGTCGTGGAGAATTGGATGGAGATTACTCAAGTCAGAAAACAGTAAAGGCATGTTGTCGAGTCGGCTAAAACCCACGAAGGGTTGTAACGCCACGGAGTAAGTAAGTAAGAATAGGGACGTCTGTGAGATTTTTTATCCAGTTGTCGTGAAATGGTAAGCGATTGAACGGAGTGCTCCTTAGCTTGTTTAATTTGTTTTGGAGATTAGATAGAGATCTATATAGAAAAAAGATGTATTTTTTAATTAGGGAAGCTTCATACTGATTCAAAATGGTTAAGGGAAGGAGATGTTTAAGTTAGATGAATATGTTTGACAGTTGTCGATGAATGAATGCTATATCGGAATGTATGGAAGAAATGTGGACGTTCAACAATCGTGCTCTCACCTGCATGTTGATGAAATCAGCTCTTCTTGTCAATTTCTTGCGGTATTTTTTTGTCTTCCCCCATTGATCTATCTCTTTAGTAGTATCGTACAGTTTGGGCCACAGTTTCGTCCGATAGTCACAAAGAATCCCTCTGTATAATTAGACATTGCAAGGAGTACGACTGTTAAAATTAAATTAAATTTAAAATAAATTCAATGGTTAAATTTCATAGGTTGGATCGGTCAATAATTGGCTTCATCAGTTTTCTACAAATATAAATGATCTTATACTATAAGTAAAAACGAACAGGGTTAATACTTACAAAATCAATTTGTAGGTTTTTTTATGATGGTATAAAAACGATACTTTATCATTAACACTTAACTTAAGTAAACGAGAAAAAAAAAAACAAAAAACACAAGAAAAATATACATATACAGTGATGAGTGCTTTACCACCCAGATTTTTAACGTAAGAGATAGAAAACACAGTTACCTTGTGAAATAAAAAGAGATGAAATTTGTAGAGGTGGGAAATAATCGATAGAAACCTATAATTTACATTACATTGCATTACCACCATTGATAGTCTCACACCTATAGACGTTAGACGTGGCTATTTGACTTCAGTCATAATTATACGGATGACCTCGAAAATATAATTTTTTAATAATTTCAGATGTTAGAATAAATGATTGAATAAATTAAGATATATTATAGTAAAAAACATTAATTAGTAACGATTTTAAATTATAAATCTTTAAGTTTATTTAATAATAAAAATAACTAAACTCAAAATTTTTGACTAAACTAAAGGTAGGTATAAAAACAATATGTGGAGTTGGTGTAATGCTTAGATACGTGGTCTATTGACAAGATTGTTGGGGTTCAATTCACACCTAGGATAAGATTTTTGTTTTACTCAATCAAAAAATGATAAAAATAATGATACATATTAGGTAACAAGTTTTCGACAAACTCATTATTTACAATTTATTCTCATATTTCAATGTTATAAAACGGAAATACAAAATAATTCTGCTTAGGATTGTAATGACTGTTTTATATCAAATCCATTACTAAATTCTTAGTGTTAATACCAATTCCTCTGTACAGGTAATGACTTTCAAACAATTGACAACATTGGAATGGATGCGCGCGAAGCGAAGCCTTAAAGCCATCAAATAATAACATATCGAGAAGTGTTTTTGCACGGTAAACAGAAACTTTTATTGAAAAAACAATTCGTGAAAATGGTTTTAAAGGTCAAGGAAAAAGTGCAAATTGTTGTCTGGCATGTGAATGGATTCTCAGACAACATGATTAGACAACAATTTGTAAATATGTTTCCAAATAGGCCGGCTCCATCAGGATCAACAATTCAATCTATTATACGTAATTTTTTTACTTATGGATCCGTGTTCGCTCCAAGAGGAGTTCGTAGACGAAGGGAGGTAAATCCAGATTTGGAACTAAGGGACACTTTGATTTGTGCAAGTATTGAGCAAAATCCTACCCAATCAACATCTCGTCTCGAAGAACAATATGGAATTTCAAGATTTAGAGTTGGTAAAATTTTGAAAAGACATGGATACCGACCCTATAAACTTCATAAATCCAACGAACAATTCCCTGGGGATCAATATAGACGTTTAGAATTTTGTCAAACTGCAATGGAAATGTCACATCAAGATGAACATTTTTTAGAGAACGTCTTGTTCACCGATGAATGTACGTTTTCATTGCATGGCCGTCACAATTCAATGAATGCTCGGTATTGGTCCCAAGGAAATCCTCATCAGATTTATGTCGCTCGTACCCAGCCTCCTCAAAAAGTAAATGTTTGGGGAGGCATAATAGGGAATCATGTCATTGGTCCATTTTTTATAGACGGTATGTTGACTGGGCGGAAATACTTGGAACTTCTGCAAAATCAAATTGTCCCAGCCCTTCGTAATTTACCAATTCCTTTCGATTCCATATGGTTTCAACACGATGGTTGTCCTGCACATAATTCTCGCATCGTCAGTGAATATCTCAGTGCAACTTTTCCTAATCGATTAATTAGTGGACACGGAGATATTTTTTGGCCTGCAAGATCACCTGACCTTGCACCTTGTGATTTTTTTATGTAGGGATATAGCAAGTCCAAACTATACGGAATTGAAGACGATAGGAATAATTCTCTCCAAAAATTAAGAGAATAGATCTCTGATTCAATGAGAGGTATTAGTCCAGAAACATTAAATAATGTTAGACGAAACTTTTATAATAGATTGGGTTATTGTTTTGCTGCCAATGGAGGCTTACTTGAACATTTTTTGTAAATACATTTCATTAGAATAAAATACGTTTATTTAGAATATTTTTATAGAATTTCTGCTTATTTAAACATTTTTTGTAAGTACATTTATTTAGAACGTTCTTTTATGTTTGAAGAATTTTTACATTATTTTCGAAAGTACGACATTGTTTTTTCAATAAAATTTTCATGTTTTACTATAAACACTTCTAATAATGACTGAAATAAATGTTTTAATGATTTAAAGCAAAACAATATAATATCTGCATAATTTCAAATTATTAAAAAAGTAAAAACTTCGTGTAGGATTTGAACCCTAAGCGCCTGAATGAGTACATCGTGCCTTCAACTCTAATCCATCAGACTTTTATAATTCTTTAGTGACAGTTTGGATTATTATTCTACTGCTAATGAAGGCTTATTTGAACATATTGTAGATACGTTTATTTACAATATTTTTTGATTTTTGTAAAATTTCTACTTATTTAAACATTCTTTTAATTTTAAAGAATTTTTACTTTAATTTCGAAAGTACGACGACACTATTTTTTCAATAAGATATTTATGTTTAACTTTAAACACTTCTAATACTAGTAACTACTGACATAAATGTTTAGTGATTCAAAGCAAAACGATCTCTGCATAATTTCAAATTATTAAAAAAAGAATAAAAGAAAACCTCATGTATGTTTTGAACTCTAATCATCTGCGTCGCAGTGTCGAATTCTTACCCCTAATCCACGAAGGATTGCTAATTATTCCGTGACAAGAGTGTATGAAACTCCTCAAATCATAGTAGAAATTATTCTTGGTTAATAATTTAAAACTTTAGAATAAGTAATCACTATTAATTAGATTATTTTATTCACATTTTTGCTTTATTGTGGTCAATCAGTTTTTACTTTATCTAAATTAAAACATGGAAATACGTCACACATACGATGTCGAACTGTCAAACATAATAATTATGACCGAGGTGATTTAGATCGAAGCTAACGTCTAAAGGTGTGAGACTATCGATAGTCGTAATGTAATGTAATATAAATTATAGGTTTCTATCGATTATTTCCTACCTCTACGAGTTTCATCTCCTTTTATTTCACAAGGTAACTGTGTTTTCTATCTCTTACGTTAAAAAGCCGGGTGATAAGGCACTCACCACTGTATAAACTATTTATCAAATTATCAATAAATGAAGGACACTTATACGACATTAATTATTGTCACTTAAATAATTAATTTGTAATATATTTGTTTGTTTCATTGCATAGCTCTATTATTTTTATTAAATAAGTTTACATAAGTTTATACATAAGTTTATTAAATAAGTTAACACACAACACGCCACAACAAAAAGTCAAGGGTATGGCACGTAATCTAGCTATTAAAAATTATATTACATATATAAAGATTTTGTTTACATTTGGCAGTTTAATAGGGGTATTTCCTAAAATTTTCAACAAAAACGGTTTAGATTTGCACAAGGTGCTTTACACAATAGTTTACATTACTAATATAATATCGTTTTTAATGCTTTTAACAGAAACATACTCTACCATTAATTTCCTAAAATATTCTTCTACATTTGTCTTCTGCTTATGGATATGTTGTGGTTTATACACGATTAGAGCAAACGAAAAAGATTTGAACATATTTTTAACCAGTTTTGAAATAGTTGAAAACAACATCGTTAATTTTAAGGCCGATATTCCCTTAACACACATCATATCCGGTGCATTATTTGGTCTGTTACAAATTATAAACATCATCCAATTCATTTCTGATATTATCATACACCAGGAGAAATATAATTTTATATTGATTGCAGTACCGTTATTCTGGATTCACTTATTCTTTCAAATAACTTTTATTACATGGACCTTGCTATTCATAACCACTGCCTTCGATAAAGTTATTAATCAAATGAAAGTTCAAATTGCTGCCATATTTTTAGACCGACAACAGTCTCGATTGTCGTTTTTTAAGAATCTAAATCAGCACAAGTTATTATTTAAAAACGCATATACCGCTTTGAAAAAATTTAATATTATCTATGGCAAATATATTTTTGTATTATTATCGATTAATTTATTTGACCTACTCTATGATTTTGATTATGTGCTACAATTTACTCAGGACAAACACATTAACGAAGTTCTGCGAAATTTTTACATGTTATTGTTTTCATTTTTGGAATGCGTAAGTACGTTTGTAAAAACTTTTTTTTAGTGCTGGTTCAAAAATTTATTTAAGAAAATTTATTAGTAACATCATTTTTTAAACTTTTATTACAACTGTAATTCTTTTTAAACTGTTCTACTAACTGCTTCTAAAACTAGTGATTTTACCTGTCACCATGCGACCGGATTCAGTCAATTGCCATCTACAGATTGATTATGCAGGGTGAGTCATGAGGAACTTTACATACTTCTACCATATGTAGAGTCCCTCAGGGAGCATATCATGTGGCCACTAAAAAATGTCAACTCCTCTTCTTTATTAATTAACAGGGTGATTTGTGTAATTGACCATTTATTTCATTTTACTGTAGTGTTTATACGGCTCATTTGATTTTTTTAATTTTTGCATGATACAGTATACTACTATCAAACATTCGATTGGTATTAGCTAAACTAAAAAATTCCAGGACTGGCTTTGGAAAAATTAATTTAGGTATTCGTATTAAATATTACACCCTGTATATATATATTTTTTAAAATGCAATAAGTGATTTTCAAACTACATAAATAGCCAATGAAAACGGCATATGCGACAATGTTGTCGCACTTTTATTAACGATCAAATCTTACCAAAAATAGAACAACCATAATGAAGTATCAAATTATAAGGTATTAATTTAAACAAATGTTATAAATTTCAAACATTTTAATTAAAATGAGTTCCTACAACATAATCTAATATGTAGAAAATTAACATGTTTACTGTTACTTTGTATTATCTCTACGATAGAATCAATTGTTTTTCAATTTTAAATTTTTACTAATAGATCGTATTGGGGCATTATTTTCGATAAATAATAAATTAAATTGATTAAAAAGTCAAACCTCTTGTATGTGTTAGCTTTTGTTGATTGTAAATGATTAAAATTTTATGTTAAATAATAATACATTGCATCAACTGTACTAAATAAAAATAAATCTAAAAAAGTTTAAAATGAAGGTTGGCGTTGACCGTTTGACGTTTCTTGATATTTTATACCCATTGTCATTATTGTCATTATCAATTATTATTTATGTGTACAAGAATACATATTTCTTCTGTCATATTTACGTTAAGTACATTGTGTTAGTTTTGGTAGAGCTTTTGTTACTTTCGTTCAAAATGCCACATCAGTTTTCGACCACAGAATATGCAGACATAATATTTGTTTATGGATTCTGTAATGGGAATGGTAGGGCTGCTAGTAGAGAATATCGCAGGAGATTTCCTAATCGTCGAACTCCCAGTCATCCAACATTTCGGTCAGTTTTTAATTATTTGCGAGAAAATGGCACTTTTCTTAGTGGAACAATAGAGCGACATGTAGATGAAGCGCAGGAAGATGACATTATGGACGCCGTTACTATAAACCCTACAATAAGCACTAGACAAATAAGTCGAGAACTCAATGTTACTCAATCAAAAGTAAGTAAAGTCTTACAAAAAAATAATCTATACCCATATCACATTCAAATGGTTCAGCGACTACATGCTGGAGATGAGATCGGTAGGTTGGAATTTTGTAGATGGATTAACAATAATCGACAAACGCTATACAGGACACTATTTACAGATGAAGCCCAATTGACCAGAGATGGGATAAATAATTCACGAAATTTACATGTGTGGGCAGAAGAAAATCCCCATGCTATTCGAGAACGTCGTTCTCAGTTAAGGTTTTCGGTTAACGTGTGGATTGGTGTCATAAATAACCAATTAGTAGGTCCTCACTTTTTTGATGGTCCTTTAACAGGGCAGGTCTATTTGAACTTTCTACAAAATATTTTGCCGAATTTGCTTGCCAACGCGAACGTTGCTATCCGAGGGATGTATTTTCAGCATGATGGGGCACCCCCAAACTTTTTACTGGCAGTGAGACATCTCAATAATGTTTATGGCAACAGGTGGATAGGACGTGCAGGTCCTATTTCGTGGCCTTCAAGATCCCCTGATTTCAATCCAGTTGATTACCATATTTGGGGACGATTGAAGCAACTAGTTTACGCAGTGAATATTAATAACCGACAACAATTAATTGATAGAATTATACATTCTTGTAATACTATTAGAAACGATCCCCAGAGTGTCCGTAATTCAATACGTCAATTAACAATTCGGCAACAAAAATGTGTACAGGCTGCAGGGGTCCATTTCGAAAATCTATTTTGAATTATTTATATTTTGTTACCATTATTGTATCTTTTCCAGTTCTAATGTATGGGTTTATCATAACTATGTACATATTTTTAGTTTTTTTTTAATTGTTCTTCGTTATTGTTAGTAGTTACTGTTTTTTGTTGTGCAGTGACTCAGTTTATCACTTCAATTAAAATGTTTGAAATTTATGTTTAAATTAATACCTTATAATTTGATACTTCATTATGGTTGTTCTATTTTTGGTAAGCTTTGATCGTTCACTAAAAATTTAATAAAAGTGCGACAACATTGTCGCATATGTCGTTTTCATTGGCTATTTATGTAGTTTGAAAATCACTTATTGCATTTAAAAAAAAATATATACAGGGTGTAATATTTAATACGAATCCCTAAATTAATTTTTCCAAAGCCAGTCCTGGAATTTTTTAGTTTAGCTAATACCAGTCGAATGCTTGATAGTAGTGTACTGTATCATGCAAAAATTAAAAAAATCAAATGAGCCGTATAAACACTACAGTAAAATGAAATAAATGGTCAATTACACAAATCACCCTGTTAATTAATAAAGAAGAGGAGTTGACATTTTTTACTGGCCACATGATATGCTCCCTGAGGGACTCTACATATGGGAGAAGTATGTAAAGTTCCTTATGACTCACCCTGTATATTGAACCAGTGGTTGTGACATACGTATTACTTTTTCCAGAGCCAGAGAGAACAGCCTACAGGATAAAGGATCTCCCTGGCGCAGCCCATTATTTGTTTTAAACGGTTCAGACATTTCCCCCTGAATTTGTACTCTACACTCAACTTTTTCAAGAGTTAGTTTTGTTAAACTTACCAACTGATTTGGTATTCCTAGCTCTTTCATTTCTTTGAACATTTCTCTTCTATTCACAGAGTCGTAGGCTGCTTTGTAGTCTATGAATTTGTGATGAGTATCAATGCCATCTTTCAGTGTTTTTTACAAAATTTGTTTCAGGGTTACAATCTGATGAATTGTCGATTTACCACCTCTGAAAGCAGCCTGTTATTTTCCAACTATGCGTTATGCATATGGAGCTATACTGTGACATAATGGATATTGCCGGTCTAGACCGACAGCTCTCTGTCTGGAAAAGAATGTGTGTGCTCGTTCACTCAGTCGCCGATTTGACAAAATAAAAATTTTGTTCTCCTCGCCGGCTGGGTGTTCGAGAAGTGAGTCCTGGCCACCGAGCCCATGCTTGCCGCACATGACCTCGATGCTCAGAGTCCGCGTTTGATCAATATTTGATCTGCCTGAAGGGCCTATGCCTTCTGGCTGGTATAGAGTGCCTGACGGGCCTTTATACATTCTTATTTGTGTTATGTAAATTTTTGTGATGTAACGGGTGTTCTTGTTTATCTTGAAGATGACATGACATTAATTAGACAGTGAGCGATTTTTGTTTTTTTTTTTAAACTAAGTCTATCTATGCTAATACCTTAACTATGGAGTGTGCATTCCCAAGTGTATAACGCTCTCACACACTCCGTGTATAAGTTTTTTGTGTTTTTTGTTTTCCCTATTCTAATCTAAACCTAATCTAACCTAAGTGTGCGTGTGGTGGGGTGTGCATTCCCGGGTGTATAGTGCCTGCACACACCCCGGTGTATATTGTTCTTATATACTATATTTTTTTGGTCGCACTGTCTAATATACTTTGTAGTCGGCTCGGTGTCTATCTCTTTCTTCATTTATCCTTCTTCTCTATATCCAATAAGTTGTTGCTTTGGCCGTTTATGTACCGTTCTAGTGTTTATGTCGTAGTTTGTCAACTCTCTTAATGTCCTGCTTGGATGATTTACGAGACCATTGAAAATGGTGTTTGCTCTTTCGTCCATTGTCCTTAGGATTCTTTTCTGTCCAGAGTCCCTGAATAAATACCTCAGTGAAACGTATTGAGGTAGGTTCAGTGCTTCTCTGATTATCCAGTTTTGTGTTGTTTGGATTTTCTTCCTATTCGTTTTACATGTGTGTCCCCATGCGGCAGATGCCTATGTTAGGGAGGGTAGTATTATACTATTAGCTACCCTCATTTTTGTCTTAAAGCGAAGTTTGCTCTTTCTGCCGATTAGCGAACAGAGTTGACTTCTTAGTGCTTTTGCTTTGTAGACAGTTTGTTTTACGTGTTCCGTGAAAGTGAGCTTTCTGTCTAAAATGACTCCGAGGTATTTGGCCTCGTTCGTCCATTCTACTGGGGTGTTTCCTATAGTGATTTCCCTGCCTGGTCTCCTTATTCTGTGTCTGTACATAACGGCCTGTGTCTTGTCAGGATTTAGTGCAATTTTCCACTTTATGCACCATCTTTGGAACCTATTCAGAGCGCTTTGTAGGTGGCTGGCAGCTAGGTTTGGATCTCTACTGCTAGCTGCTATGGCTGTATCGTCCGCATATAGGCTAACCATAGTTCTCGGGTCTGTCAGAGTGTCAGCTGTATAGATAGTGTACAGATAAGGCGATAACACCGCTCCCTGGGGAACACTTGCTTCCAGGGTCCCATATTCAGATAGGGTTGAACCTATTCGAACTCTGAATTTTCTGTTAGCTAGGTATGACGCAAGAAGACATGTCATCGCTTCACTATAGCCTAGGTTGCTCATTTTATAGAGGAGACCTTGATGTCATACCCTATCAAAAGCCTTACTCACGTCGAGGAACGCCGTTGCTGTGTACATCTTTTCGTTGAAACCTTTAGTGATATATTCTGTCAGCCTCAAAACTTGTAGTTCACATGAAACCGAACTGAGCTTCTGGAATAGATCCCAAAGCTATCGATTCTTCGTTTAGTCTATGTAATACGACTCTTTCCGCTATTTTGCTTACTGATGATAGTAAGCTAATAGGTCTGTAGTTTTGTGGAAAAATGCAGTCCTTTCCTGGCTTTCCTATCATCATAACATGAGCTTCCTTCCATCTGTCCGGGAAGTATCTTAACTTTAGTATACTATTAATGATGTTTGTGATGTATACTACTCCCTTTGTTGGTAGGTTCTTGAGTGCTCTGTTACCAATGTTGTCCGGTCCTGGAGCTTTTTTAGCATTTGTCGCTTTGATTAGATTTTTGACTTCTTCGGGATATGTATGTGTTATTCCGATTCTGCCCTTTCTTCTTTTTAGCCTTCTGACTGTGTTTTCGACTTGTATAGTGAAGTCGATGTCTTCGTGTGGATGTTAGTTGTTCCTGCATGCTTTTTTAAATTCATCTTTAAGGACTTCTGCTTTGTCTTGTTCAGTGTAGACAATTCCGTTTTTTCCGTGTAGTGGTGGGATGGGTTTCTTGTCTTTTCTTAACACTTTGGATAGCTTCCAAATGGAAGCTGGATTTGGATTTGTTTCATGTATAATTAAATTAACGGTACCTGGATTTAGAACGGAAAGAAATCAATCTTTTTCCCTGGCAGGATTCTCAATATTGTCTAAGTGGGCACCTGAATTTGTGTCATTAAACTCTTACACGACAGGAACAAATTGCTGTTTATTCTACTGTATACTAAAATCATCCGCTAAAGCTCTTTTGCTTTCATTTCTCGATGTATTTGCAACCTCAACTTCGGCTTCGTCCTTATTGGCACCTTCATTTTCAGAAATAGCTTTATCATTCTCATAAATAATATTAACAATCTCCTCTTTTGAATCTTCACTATCTGGTACATAATCGCTTCCACTTTCTACAAAAGGCTCTTCATCGGAATCCAAGCATGCCAGTATATCATTATACTCTTTTTACGTTAGTCCACACAAACCATCTGTATCACATGAGCGCCTTCATTTTCTCGAATCAGACATTTTCTTGAAATTTGACAATACATTTGGACAGCTACAGGCCACGTGGTACGGAGTGATCACGACAGACTGATTAGCAATGTGTTTTGGGAAAGACCAGATGGTAAAAGATCGACAGGAAGGCCTAAAAAAAGGTGGAAAGACGCAGTCAGGAAAGACCTGAAGAAGATGGAAGTAAGGCCATGGGAAATAATAGCACAGGATCGGAATTAATGGAAGGCAATAGTAAACGCGGCAAAAACTCACGAAGAGTTGTAAAAGCCAATGATGATGATGATGAGCTACAGTAACAGCAGAATACTGCGTATGCGTAGTCCATGCTAACGTGATATTTGCGGTACAAGACACATGCTAAAAATAGGCCAAAAACAGTGCCAAAAATAGGCAGTGGGTTCATCACAATGCATGTTCGAACGTACCAATACGGGATTGGGTCTGATAGCACTGTACCAATGCCGGATAGATGCGGCAATGGGGCTGGCAGAGGTGCAAAAGAAATTGATGCCGTATACAAACGGCATCGTATTAAAAACGTTTTCACTCGAGAAAACTCGAGATGAATACGTCACTGGGAACAGTGGCACTTTTCCCCAAACCGTATATATACGTCGCTAGTAAAGAAAGGGTTAATGCAGTTAATATGAGAATGGAAAGCATTTTTAGATTTGCAAATTTTGATGGCCTGTGACTATTTTTGTATATTTTTGAATTAACCACCGGTATACGAAGGGTATAGACGCAACGAGTATAGAGGATCTACAACATCTTATCGAAAGCTTGAGTATAAATAGTGCTGAGATGGGAATTACTATAAACGCCAAAAAAACGAAGTACATGCTGATTACAAAAAGGCCACAAAATATACATCACCTATTGACAATAAATGGTAACGTGATAGAACAAGTAGAAAAATATCAGTATTTGGGAACTTTGATCAATGAAACCAATGATCATACTGTAGAAATAAACAGACGAATAGAGATTGCCAGATCAGCATTTATACGAATGAAGCCACTCCTAACGTGCAAAAATCTAAATTTGGAGATCAGACTACGTACCATTCGCTGTTATATATTTTCAATATTATTATATGGAGCTGAGACTTGGACATTAAAAAAATGTAATTGAAAAAGAATCGAGGCCTTCGAACTCTGGTTATACCGCAGAGTATTGAAAATATCATGGACTGATAGAATTACAAATAAAGAAGTACTGGAGAGGGTTGGTAAAGAAACAGAACTAATCACCACTATACAAACCAGAAAACTGGAATACCTAGGCCACGTGATGAGGGGACCAAAATATGAAATTTTGAGACTGATAATACAGGGAAAGATTCAAGGAAGAAGATCTGTTGGCCGAAGGCAGAACTCATGGTTAAAGAATCTACGTGATTGGTACCAATGCAGATCGATTGATTTGTTTAGAGCAGCAAGTTCTAAAATAAGAATAGCCATTATGATTGCCAACCTCCGTAGGGAGACGGCACTCTAAGAAGAAGATACGAAGGGTAATATTCTTCATTTGTCTTTACCAGGTTAACGAGATATGAATATTTCTTTTGTTATTTGTATGATAAAAAATGTGCTATCGATAATTTTCAAACGGAATGTAACACTTTATTAATTCGGAGTACATTAATTCAGGTAAGTGTTTTGAGTTAATTAATCAAATGGCGCGAAGTCGTCCATAACTTGACAGAAACACAATAAAATTAAATAATGTTAACATATTATCTAATAATAAATTTAAATACTTTAGAATACGAAGAAGCACTTGAGACTTGCATACCTACTATATAATGATAACCAAAAGGCGTGGACTATTTTTGACATTTTATTTTAAGATAGGTGGACTACTAGGAATATTTCCTTGGGATTACGAAGACGAAAAAGGAGTTTTCATACAACATGTTATCTATAGTATGATTTATTTATTTGGTTTAATATTAACACCTGTGCTATTATATAGAAAATTACACGGAGAGGGTATTATGCTGGTGCTCTCCGTTTTATCGACAAAACTACTAAGTTTTACTGGCTTTTATTGTATGTATATGAATTCTGAGAACTGGTGTATTATTTTTAAAGCATTTGAAGAGATCAAAATTAAAAAATTGTACTTTTTATACAACACGGAAAAAAGTATTATGTACTTTACTTTATTCATCGCTTTATTTATAACAGCAATTGTTATAAGCTTTTGTTTCCTCTGTAATTTTAGAAAAACCTTCATAACAATTGATTTTTTGGGCGAGTTTTACTGGATTCTTACAACGTTGCAATTCACGTTAGCTATTTTTTGCATTCTACATACAACAGCTGCGTTACGAGAAATGCTTAACAACTGTGTGGTGTGTACGAAAGAAACGTTTCTTTCAAAAAAACCGAAAAGTATTTCAATACAACAGCTTAACATTCTGAAATCTACATACAGGAATATTTATACTATATCTGAAAAACTTTGTGCTATATTTGGAAGTTACATACTGCTCTTCCTCTTTATGGTAATATGTGATGTACTTTATTTTGCTAATTCTGTATTGCATTTTGCTTCAAGTGAAAATATGCAAAGAGTGTGGTTGTTTTTATCAACTTTTATCATACCTTTTATAGCTTTGGAATTTGTAAGTATTTGTTAATATTTTTGTTTAGCATTCATTACCTTAGCTCAGCAACATATATATATATATATATATATATATATATATATATATATATATATATATATATATATATATATATATATATATATATATAGTAAACTCTTAAATATTGGGGAAATCTGCAAGAAAAACTGTAATGTGTATCAATTGTTTCGCCTAACGTTTTCGCCAAAGAGAATTAATTTGGCTTCTTCAGGGCTGAAAGAGAATAAATTATAATTAGCTACCATATATTATCTAATAAAAACATTTACCTTACCGTAAATTTTAGAAATATCGAGCTATGATGTTAAAAAACTTTAGCTAGTACCAACATAGTGGTGTTTTTTTGTTACTATGTGCAAAAAAGTTATTTTTGTTAACGTTGGAAATGTATGGTAGCTTTGAACTTAAAACGCAAAGGTTTACCCAAGGTTAATCGAAAAACCCAATGTAACTACATTTAAAGGAAGTAATTCTTTGAATTGTCGGCAATAACTAAATTTTTGATTGTTATAAAGTTTGAATGTGAGGTTCTGTTTTCATATAAAGCAAGCGCTGAGAATTACAAGTAGGTCTTTTGAATATTTATGTCGTTAAGGTTCATTGGTAAAACCGATGAAGTTAGATCCCAGTTTGGGGAGATATTAGTTTAGAATTTTCTTAATTGAAATTCTTTTTTAATTAGTATATTGTTCATGTATTATTATAATAATATCTTATTGAGATGTATCTAAGAAAAGCAAGGGAATGTTATCTTTTTTAGTTAATGAAAATTATTATTAAAGTAGGTTAGTTGTTAATAGATATATCAGTCAAGTTAGTTATGTGTTATGTTGTATTGTTCTTGGTATCTGATTTAAGTAAGAGGTGGTATATATCGCTTAGATTCTTAATGTCACTCTTAACATTGATGGAAAAATCGTTAAGGAAAATATAAGACATTTCAATGAACTTTCTTTTAGATTTATTGTTCTCACGGTGGAGAATTGTAGTGTTCGTATAGTCCATGTGATGACCAGTGGAATGGACATGTTTGGCTAATGCACAGCGGTCAGGGTGAAGTCGAGAATCACTTTTGTGTAGTGTAATACGTGATTTCAATAATTGAGATGTTTGGCCGATGTAGGAATTGCTGCAAGAGAGGCAAGGAATGTTGTAGACAATATTACTAAGCCTATCTATGGGAGTCTTATCTTTTATCTTCGAATAAAGATTATTATTAATTGTTAGTGCTGATCTACAAGCCACATTAAGTTTAATGTTATTATTATTATTATTATTTCCAAAGCTATTTTCAAAACTTTTTAGAATCCTATATAACCCCGGAGTAATATCTCTGAAATAGGGTAATGAAAAATATTTCTTGATAGGAGTATCCGAGACTGGGTTCCATTTAAAACATCAGGATCAGCATTGTTAGTCACGATGGAAGGTGAAGTATCTTCGTTATGGAGAGTGTTAAACAAAATCTTATTTACTAATGGTGTTGGATAAGACTTTGAAATAAAAAGTTTTTGAAGGATTTCTAGGTTTTTTGTATGAAATGAAGGATCTGATAGTTTAATTACTCTATTTTTTATCTGTTTGATTAAGTTGACTTTGGTAGAGTTATTATGGTAAGATTGGTAGTTAAGGTATCTACCAGAATGTGTCGGTTTTTGATACCAATCTATTTTAATGTTGTTGTTTTCCCTAATCATCCTTATGTCAAGAAAGGGGACAGAACAATTACCATCTTCCCTCTCTATAGTCAACTGGATGTAGGGGTCATAACTATTAAAGGTGTCTAATAGTTCATCTACCTTGTCATTGGGTATAGCCAAAATTATATCATCAACATATTTTTTAATAAATGGAATTTGAAAGGATAGTAAAGGAATGACTGAGTCTAACACATAATCCATAACGTAAGTTGCAATGATAGGAGAAATCTTTGCTCCCATAGGGGTACCGAAAGTTTGTTAATAGAATTTACCATTAAAAGAGAAGTAAGTGTTATTAAAGAGAAATTCAAATAACACTTACTTTTTATAGTAAGAGTTTACTATTTAACTTATCTGCAAAGATTAAATTTCTTTTCTATATATATATATATATATATATATATATATATATATATATATATATATATATATATATATATATATAAATATATATATATCATCATTATCATGTGCAGCTATATCGACCGTTTCCAATTACGGTGCAGCATCCCTTATTTCAGTGTTATTCTATGTTATTATTATTATTCGACTATGTCTTAGTTATTCGTTGTTCCTATAATTTGCGCTCATTTGCGCCCATATTTTTCTATCTTTTGCTATTCGAGACCACGTTGTTCCTGTTAATTTTCTTATATCATAATCCCATCTGAGATTCGGGCGGATCTTTGGTCTCTTAGCGTTCCTGGGGTACCACATAGTTGTTCTAGTGGTCCATCTGTTGTCTGTTCTTCTTGCTATAGGGATTTGATCCAAATGGGCAAATGACCCATTGCCATTTCAGGGATTTTATTCTTTGGATTACATCAGTCACCTGGGTTTGCCTCCGTATCCATTCAATTCTTCTACGATTCCTCTTTGTTATCCCTAGCATACATCTTTCCATTGCTCTTTGAGTTACTTGGAGTTTCGTCCATTAAAAAATTAAATTCAAATTTTTATTTAATGAAGCACATAAACTTTTCAGAAGAAGCCCTTCAGCACAATCTCTCAGAGCTAAACTAAAAGAAGATCGTCTGTTGCCAATTTAGAAAACTCTCTCTCACCTTGCAGCTCCCTTAATTACAAATGGTTTCATCCAAAGTAATATAGCAGATCTTGTTGCTTAAAGAGGTTTTAAAATGTTTGAAACAAATTTTTACTCTACAGAAACGACTTATCATAATATCGAATAATATATTATCAGTTTTAGGGGTGCTTCTACTTTTATGTCGACGAATTTTTGTATAAATTTATTATCTAATTCATTAATAAAGCGTGTCCGACAAAATTTGTTCAATTTTGATAAATTGAACTAATAAAACTTATTTTTCAGGTTTTCTCTGTGTCGATGGCACTATTCTCCAATCGAGTAGAACAAGCTGGTGAAGATCTCTTAAGACTCTGCTACAGTTTGCAAAAAGACGTAGAAAATCCGTTGATGCTCACTCAACTAAAGCTACTCACTGAGTTTTTTCGAGGCCTTAGACCAAAAATTCAAGTGATTGGGTATTTCGATGTAAATAAAAGGTTAATACCAGTTATGATTTCACTTATAACTTCCTATTTGATCATTATAATTCAATTTCAAGGCCGTGTACTTTAAAAACGGTTGTTTATTTATCTATTTAAGTGTAATTGAATGTATTTTATTATGTAAATTACTTGGTTATTGTTTATGTATTTTAGTTTAATTGTATAAACTTCTATCGATGAGGAGCTGTCTATTTTTTCATTAAGAGTAATCTATCCTGCCAACCCGGACAAAACGCAGGCTGTCATGTACAAAAGACGTCATGCACTTCCACACAGGAAATTATCTATCTTCAATCTTTCGATTTAATGGACAAACAATGCTAAATATCTCGGAGTAACGTTAAATAGACGTGTTACCTTTACTGACCATATAAATCAAACAGTACATAAGGCAAAAATCCTTAAAATTCAGCTCTTCTCGTTAATAGGGAGGAAAAGTAAACTGAGTTTTAAAACAAAAATAAGAATGGCAAACGCCATCATTCTGCTGTCCCTCACATATGCCTCAGCGGCATGGAGGCATGCATGTAAAACAAACAGAAAGAAAATCCAAACTATACAGAACTTCATAATCAGGGAGGCACTTAAAATCCCTACGTACGTACATTTTAGATACGTATATAGAGATTCGCAGCAAGAAAGAGTCCTGAACATCGTTACATTCGTCGTTACAAATTTATATGGGAGTCAACCTGCACAATCATTACATATGAAGGGTACAGGGCCAAAAGGGGGCAAGTCGCAATTTTTCATAAATAGATCTAGTGGTGCCATCTTGTAGCAATTTTAACGTAGAAGTGGTCAGCGACTGGTTACATGTCCTAAAAGCGCTTAGTTTCCGTGAAATACTAATTCTAATTTACGCATACACCACCAATAGGGGGAAAGTCCTTATCAGGCAGGTCGTAAAAGGGTAAAGTCCATATAAACAGCTAATAGACGTTAATCTAATACGCGCAGTTTGGAGTTAAGTTCGTCGGTTTAGTTTGTTTTCATTGTTTTTTAAGTGATTTAAAAGTAAATAACAATGAATACAGAAAACAATAGTAGTGGAAATAAGACTGAAGTAGTGCCTAAACAGAATGAATCAAAAAAAGGAAAAAGCACGGCAGAATGAGAGATGTCATGAAAAAAATTAGACTGCAGAGTCACGAGGTAGGTGCAACCTGTAATTGTCGTAAACAATGTTTTCAAAATGTGCCCGAAGAAGCAAGAAAAACTGTACTCAAAAATTTTAACACAATGACTTCTATTAATGAGCGGAACTCATACTTATGTGGATTGATTACAGTACTGCCTATTCGCCGAAGAAGGCCTAGGAAAGATGAAAACGAAGCAAATTTGAGAAGTGCTGCATATTCTTACAGGGTACGTTTTAGCACTGATAATAGCTTAAAAGAAATAAATATTTGTAGACAAGCTTTTATGTCTATTAATGGAATAAAAAAAATAGAGATATTACAAAATTCACTAAAAATGACTGGAGTCGCCCCTAAAGATAAAAGGGGGGAAAATAAAAACCATCCTAGAAAATTGGAATCCAACATTCTTGTAGCAATATACGAACATATAAAGTCATCTAAAGGCAGGAAAAGCCACTATAGTGTGAATGATAGTAAAAATTATACTTACCTGAAGAGTTAAACATAAAAAAGATGTTCAAAATGTTTTGCGAGTTGAACCCTTCTATGAAAATATCTTACGAGTCTTAAAGAACAGTCTTTAATACAAAATTTAACAAAGCCTTTGGATATCCTAGAACTGATACCTGTAGTTCCTGTGATGAGTTTCTTATAAAAATAAAATCGCTTCAGTCTGATATTTTAAACGGTAGTTTCGATCTTGCTGAAAATGAACGCTTGCAAAAGGAAATACGCCAGCTTATGATACAAAATGATGTACACAAAAGAAAGGCTGAGGTATTTTACAGTTTAAAAAGAGCTGCGAAGAAAAAAACTCGAACCTCTGTGACTCACAAAGCTATTTGTCTCGATTTTGGAAAAAATCTGTGTCCCAAACCTAACAACAAACGATGTTTACTATAGGAGCCAGCTGAACGTCTATGTCTTTAATGTCCACATTCTATCTACAGCAAAAAGTGTGTTTTACATTTACCCAGAAACAATTGGCAAAAAGGGAAGCGACGATGTATGCTCAATGCTGAATGACTTTCTTTGGAATTTTCTCGATATACAAGTAAGATCGCTTGAAATATTCTGCGACTCGTGTGGGGGACAAAATAAAAACTTCACCATGTTTCGTTTTTTGCATTATATTGTCCACAATACACGTAGACTTGATTATGTTAAAGTTACTTTCCCTATTCGTGGCCATTCCTATATGGAACCGGATAAAAATATGGGCTTAATAAACTCCAAACAACGAGCTGAGATTCCTTTAGATTGAGTTGAAATTTTTAGAAGTGCTCGTGCAAAACCATCGCCCTTTGACGTTGTGGAAATAGATCAATCCTACTTTCGAGCATGGACGAATTTTTTTAATACGAAAACAGATTATTTGAAGAAATGTCCTTTCAGTTCCCGTCCAATTCGAGAATTAGAAATACATCAAGATCATCGTAGATTGATATATTACCGGGAGTCCTATAATGGGAGTCCTATAATTTGAACTTCCTCCGTATTCTTATTCAGGTATAAAAAATTATTAATATCTTGGAATACTATTATTAAACAACATTATTTTTAGGTCTTTTACCAATCTCGGCTAAAAAATTTAAATGCCTACAAGATTTGAAACGATTCTGTGGTGACGAAGCAAAACAATTTTTTGATAACCTGCCTAAGAATTAGAATTATTTCATATTAATAACTTTTGTCTACTTGTCATTTTAAATTGTTTTTTTTTGGACTTGGCCCCTTTAAGCCAATAATGTTTGGTGGTTTGACCAATTAAAGCTTCTGTTCTATTTTTTATAATATCAATATAAATTTAATTTCTTCTGTGTGTTTCATTAATTACTTAAGTAACTGATCTAATCAATAGAGGTCATGATAACCATCAATAATTTATCAATAACTGGTTTTAAAATTTAAACTTCGTTTTGTGCGAAATAAACATTTGGTGACTTAGCTCTTTATGGACCTGTACCCTTCATATGGAATGCTATAGGTAAGAGAAAGCAGAAAGAGAAAAAATATATTTTTATTTTTATATATGTATAAAAGGAGTTGAATGCCAAAAAAAATTATATATACTCTGCAGTAAAATTCATTGTTTATTTTGTTACTAATATAAAAATACAATACCATACACTGCAACATAACTCAATATAATAATACAATACAACTTAAAATCCAATATTCATAAGTATTTAAAAATGACAATATACATAACTTACTTCCATATGTTTAATTTACCATGATAATAATATTAATAAAAAAATAATAATATTAATAATATTAAATATAACTAACTTCTGCATGGGCATCTCAATGAGATCAGCCAAGAATGTCGGCAATACATCGTCTAACTATTGGTTGACATCAGGAAAGATGTTTCCCGAAACTGAGGGTTTCCTACTTGCCATTCAGGATCAGGTAATTCCAACTAAAAATTACCTAAAATATATTGTTAAAGATCCTCAAATCCAAAATGACAAATGCCGATATGGATGCCAAGCCCAAGAAACCATCCAACATCTTACCGGTGGCTGCCAGGCATTTGTCGGTACCGATTATAAAGAACGGGACTTCTCCAAACCGACCATCTTCCTTATTATCAATATGTCCCTGACAGAATGCTTGAAAATGACAACTACAAGCTATACTGGGACCGCACTGTGCTCACAGACCAACCAGTGGCCCATAATAGACCGGATCTCATACTAGTGAATAAAATTACCAGGCAAACAACACATATTGATGTGGTGATACCTAACACTAACAATTTGCGTGTTAAATACAACGAAAAGATCGCCAAGTATAGAGATCTGAAAATACAAATCAAGAGACAATGGAGAATTTAAAGTACCCAGACAGTACCTATTGTTCTATCTACTACTGGTGTTATTCCCAAAAACCTCCTAGCGAACATAAAACAGCTGGGTCTTAATGAACATCTTTATAAGGCCATGCAGAAAGCTGTACTCCTCGCGACGTCCAGATGTGTACGAAAATTTCTGGGAGATACTCCAACATACCAAGTCACTTGGGCTCGATAAAATGGAAAGAGTCCCACCAGAGCTCAATCCTTTTGATACCGTAGGTATCTGGGATGAGTGAATTTTCCCCTTAGAGATAGTGTGAGCCGTATGGCTAAATCTGGGTTAAATATAATATTAAATACCCAGAGGGTAGCAGAGATACTTGCCGTGGAACAAAAACTGACACCTGGCAGTAGGTATAAAATGTAAACCCATGAAAATGGTGATTAATGATTCATGTTTAGGGTCGCTGCCTGAGGATCGCCAGGGTACGTCTGGAGCCGACGCTGGACGTGACAGCATGCTAGTCGGTGGCAGGGTGTTGAGGAGGCGGCCTCCTGTCATACAATCAGCTACAGCCCAACAACAGCAAGAACAATCACAAGCGAGCCAAACAGCAACAAGAGCTCCACTCGCTGAAGATGCTGCGCTGGAACATCAGCCGGCGCTCACCCAAGCCGGACGACCGAGGCAGCGCATGAAATAATAATAATTAGAAATAATTAGAATCAACAATCGCTAGCCCATTGCGGGAGCAAAATAATAAGAATAATTATTTTTATTCTAGGCGCGGTTTCACTCTTGAAGAGGCACTAAATATGGTTTATGATGATCATATCGACGTTAGAGAGATTTTTATAGAACGTCCAGACTCAAATGTCCTCACGGATAAAGATTCTGGTGAAGAGGATGATGGCGGAATGATTGATAATCCCAACAGATAACAACTCTCTGCTCATGTTGAAGTTAGATGTCACAACGAAGAGGAGAATTATCAGGTCGAAGCTGTAGCTAGTAGTGTAACACAAAAGTTATCAGAGCGACCAGGAAAAACCCAAATAAGTTGGATTGACGAAGACCTTATTCCATCTCCAAGAGAATTTCCTAAACTATCAAATCGATTCTCAAATGTGTACTTGTCTCCTGTTGAAATGTTTTAAAAATTTATAGATGACCAAATTGTACAGTTTCTTGTTGACCAATCTAATAGATATGCATTATTTTTAAATGAAACAATTCCAAACATAACATGCGATGAAATGAAATGTTGGCTAGCTATTCTTATTTTATCCGGCTATGCTGAATTACCCGGTAGAGATTTTTATTGGGATTCCAACGATGATATGAGAAATCAAATGGTATGTTACGCTATGTGAAGGGATAGATTTCGACAAATAATCAAATATTTACATTGTGTAGATAATACAAAACCTGACCAATAAGACAAGCTATGAAAACTAAGAACTTTTATGGATCTTATAAAAAAAATTTATCGAAAACTGGATCCCTGAAGAACATTTAGACTTTGATGAATCGATGATAAAGTATTTTGGACGCCACTTCTGTAATCAGTTCATTCGTGGAAAACCCATTAGATTCGGATACAAGATGTGGTGTCTGCATACACCATCAGGGTATTTAGTCAGTTTTGATTTATACCAAGGTAAAAATCCAAACGGACAAAGCAACTTCGAAAAAGAATTCGGAACAACCATACCGCCCATGATAGGCATGATTGAAGAGTTTTCTGAAGCTGTAAGAAAATTGCCATTTAAGTTTTATTTCGACAATTTGTTCACGGGTTTCAATGTTTTATATTACTTGAAGCAGAATGGTTATGATGGTACGGAAACAATTCGAGAAAACCGCATACCCATACCCAAGTCGTGTCCACTTATCAAAAATAAAGATTTTCAGAAGCAAAACAAAAGAGGCGAATACCGTTCCATAATTGATAAAGACGATGGAGTTATTGTTCTAAAATGGTTGGACAATAATGTCGTCGCTGCGGCTTCCACCTATCATGGTATAAATCCAACTACCAGTGTAAAACGATTTTCTCGAATGGAAAAAAAGAACATTTCTATCAGCCGTCCATCACTTATAATGGAATACAATCGTTTTATGGGTGGAACTGATTTATTTGATGAGAATACTGCCAGATACAGAATAAGTATTAGACGCAAAAAGTGTTGGTGGGCAATTTTTACCTGGTTATTGGACGTTTCAGTAGTGAATGCGTGGAACGTTTACAGACAGCACAAAAATATTTCACAGTTAGTATTTAGAAGACAAATAGTGCAAGAAATATGGAGTTCCGCCTAAGGGAGCAGGAAAGCCGGCAGTATCACGGTTCAGTCTAAGTCTGAACAGGGTGTCAGATAATTTGAGGTACGATGGTCGCAACCACTTCATCATCATCACCAATCAGCCCTGAGTTGTCCATTGTTAAACATAGGCCTCCTCTAGACTTTTCCATCTGCTTCTGTTCTGTGCCTCTGCTATCCAATTGGTCACGATTCTTCTGAGGCCGTCGGTCCATCGCATTGCGGGTCTTCCTCGGCTTCGCTTGTAAGCCCGTGGTCTCCACTCAAGCAATGAAGGAAGGAAAAGAAGATGTGCCGGTGTGGGGTGGTCGTCCAGTGTAATAACAAAATGCCGAAAGTGTGATGTAGGCTTATGTATCGAATGTAACGAAATTTTCCACACTAAATAATTTTGTATGTCGCATTACGGTAGCGTTACGTTAGGGTAACGGTCGTTTTTTCTCAAAATATACACCTTTTTTATACACCAAGACCTACTTATAGTCGTCTAATAACTACTTTTTATGGTAAAGTTCAAGAAAGCAAATTTCGCCGTTAAAGGGTTAAAGATGGGTCCAGACTTGAACATTTTAACCCGAACGAACAGAACGAATTGAGCGCGCAGAGTAGAATTCGTCAAGTCTAGACCCGTGGCTGAGTCAAGCAGAAGACTCAAAACGTTTTCCCAGTGCTATTGGTAAAATGGAATTGCTCAAAGGATTTTATTGTTCGTGGAATCAGTCAGTTGACTACAAAATAGCATATTCGAGCTGCTCATGCTCGTGGGATTCGTGTTTACGTTTCTTGTATATTTGTTTGTGAAAAATTTAATATTTGAAATTATTTGAATACGGAGTGTGACCGAGAAAAATGTTTAAATTTGATCAATATTTAGGAGTAACATCACGTTTTGTGGAATCCCAAACATGGATTACATTATAATAAAATCAAAAAGCATGTAGAGGTAAAAAGAAAATGGAAACTTTATTAGTCAGTTTCAGACGTAAAAAATCTAAAAGCAAAAAATCTGTTGGTACTGGTAAAGGAAAATACTTATACAATTAGGTAAAATAAAAATAAATAATACTTACTCACAATCAGTTTAATTTAACTACCTAGACGACCGGTTTTGCTTTCTACAATTTGCAAAGCATCTTCAGGTCTATCGATACAAAGTTAATTAAATGCTGAAATATTAAAACCCATATTAGGGTGCTGTATTATAAAGATAAACATAAAGATAAAATTACAGTAAATTACAGTAATTATGCCAATATAACATGTCTCTGGTTTTTAATATGAATAAACTGTTTAAGCAGACAGACTAAGACCCACAAATTGGTATAAAAAAGACTATTAAATTGCAATAAATTAGTAAATAAACAAAACATTACTTACATGCTGGTACACGATTTATTAATGGTTGGGAGAACATACTTTAAATTTATACAATACTGTCAAACGACATAAAAGCTTAAAAATAAATTTTCATTCACCCGAATGGCTTTTTTATTAGACGGAGATCAACCAACAGAAACAGTGACTTCTCTTGAGGTAAGTTAATTTTTATTCACAAATATTTACTTGGGTTGAAAATTGATCTAATACTTCTTTTGCGTTCATTGATGATTTATCGTATCGTTCATTTGTCGTATCTTCGCCAGTTACTAGGAATTACGTTTCCATTACTATCTTCTTGGTCAAATGTTTAAAACAGATTATATTTTTTTCGAGATGTGCTTTGCCCTAGAAAGTTATGCAGACATCTTCTTGATGTGACTATCCGTTACGAATGTTGGCGATACTCATGGCAATCCTTTTCTTATCTGCAGCAGCGCGGAAAAGCTGCACAGATGTTTATGTAACTTTCGAGATTTGATCGTGGTCAGTGCCTCTCGGTTCTTTTTAATTCTTCTAAGGATCTCCCCATTTGTGACTCGGATAGTCCACGGAATCTTAAGTATTCTCCGATAAAGCTTGTAACGATGAGTCCAAGCCATCACCGTTAAACCAGCGTGCGCGCGAACCAACCCATGAAGTAGGAGTGTATCGACAGTAGAAAGGGCAAAACTAATTACCAAGCTCCGCTATATAAACCGCAACATTTCCTCATAGATGCAGAATCGACAGGTGTTGACTGAAGGTTCTCTTCTTCCCTACCCCGGCTTGTGGACGTGTTGAGTTCACAAGTTGTTCCGTTCCATACCGCCGTTACCCGAAGAGCGTGTTGAGCTCTTCATTACCCGTACTCCGAAGCAGTCGTGTTGAGACTGTCGAGGAGTGTCCTATTAACCCAAATCACTTAAGGGACGTGTTGAGTTCCTTTCCTTTCTTTGTACCTATCGTCCGCTGTTATTAAATCGATACAACGTTCACGTGAAATTTCAAAAACACACTCGCTTGCCGATAAGACTAATTTCATACGACAAGGTCAAACTTAATTTGAATAAATAGGCCAGGTACTGAGAAGACTAAACTAAATGAATATGTACATAAGATTTTTGTCCATTT
Source organism: Diabrotica balteata (assembly GCA_918026665.1). Taxonomy (NCBI): domain Eukaryota; kingdom Metazoa; phylum Arthropoda; class Insecta; order Coleoptera; family Chrysomelidae; genus Diabrotica; species Diabrotica balteata. The sequence goes on along the minus strand of OU898283.1, from coordinate 107,430,546 downwards.
AATTTAAGGAAGACAATAAAGTTTTATTTTTATTTTGAACTCTGTCTCTGACTGTCCAAAAGCTACCCGGATAGTGACTCCTACGAGAGGACATCACAAGCTACATATCAGGTGCTTTCAGTTTTCTGCACATATCTTCGTTCAAGGTCCACGATTCAATACCATAAAAAAGAACAGAGAAGACGTAGCATCGCAGCATTCTTACTTTTTGTACCAAGAAAGGGGTTGTGACTCTGAAGAAGGCCTTCATCCGATTGAAGGTGTATCTAGCTTTTCCGATGCGTGCTTAAATTTACTGATTGTTGGTACACAAAAATTTCTAATTATTTTCAGATCTTAGTTGTTATTTCCTGCTTCTTTTAGTATTTACATCATCTTGGTGTGCTATACTCGATCAAACACTTTCTTGTAATCAACCAGACATGCGTATACGTCGCAGTTGACGTCTCCGCATCTCTGGAATAAGACTTGTACTGAAAACAAAACCTCTCTAGTATCAACAGCATTTGTAAACCCGAACTGTTTGGTGGAAATTTGACTTTCACACAGTTGTAGATTATCTTAAGAATTATCTTTAGGAACAATTTTAGGAGATGACTCGTGAGGCTTATAGTACGGTAATCTTCGCATTTTTTGGATCCTTTTTTTTAAGTACAATAAACTTAGATTTCTGCCATTCTCTTGGTATTTTCCAGAGTTGTATATATTGTTGAATATCTTTGCGATTATTACTATTGATTCGTTGTCCATTAGTTTGAGTAGTTCTGCTTGTATATTATCAGGGCCTACCGCTTTGCCATCCTTTAACTGTGTTATTGCGGAATAAACTTCATTCTGTAATATTCTTGGTCCATCATTTACCTCTTCTGCTAGCTCAAAGGTGTTATCCCTTTGGTCTTCAAATAGTTTTTCTTAATATTCTTTCCACGTTCTTATTTTACTAAGTTTGTCCAAGATAATGTTTTTGTCAGAATCAGTTATATTTTCGCTTTCGCTTCTCTGAATTGCATTCTTATTAATATATTTATGGTTTTATATTTATCTGAGTCATTTTTGACTTCTCTTCCTCGGCATCATATGAAAATTGCCTAAGTACCAAAATTTAAATTTTATAGGAAGTGAAAAAAACAGTTTTTATCTTAGAGTAATTATAATACTTGTAGTTTTTTTTGGAATCATGTTAGTTTTCAAAAATAATTTCAGGAATGTTAAAAGAAACATCGTTTACTTTTAATTTGGATAATTTAATGGACTTCGGCAAAAGCACACAAAAATTCGTTACATATTTGAACTTAACGCTAATTTCATTTAAAAAGAAAATTATTATTTTATTAAAAAAATTTTATTAGTCGCTAAAAAAAGAACAAAACGCTAGACATTATAAATCTTTAATAACTAAAAATAAAAATTACGCACAAAAATAAAGCTTAATTATGTTCAAGACTATCATAGAATGGATGGTAATCTGGTTCCGTGGTACTTTTTAGGGATTGAAGATGTTCAAATTTCTCCCGTTTAATTTTTAATTTACCTTGGTAAATTTTTGGCAGTTTTTCCATGAAAACGATTGAGCATTTCTTATTGAATCTGACGGGAAGGATCTGAAACTCATGAGAATGCTTAATCTTATATTCTATTGATCCGTCTGAATTGTATTTTAATGCTCTAATAATTTGCACGGTAGTGTCACCAGTTTAACGTCCAGGACGAATTGACTTGACCAAGTTGATTTTAGAAAAATATTTATAATAAGCATTGTTTAAATATTGTACATCATAAAGTCTTGGGTTTTCTCTCGCATTTTTATCAAATTAACATAGTCGGCTGGTACATTTATTACCCTTCCTGAAATCTTCCTTTCAATTGTCGAATGCATAGAATCGCATTCCATTTGTGTATGCCCTTTCTGTAAGTATTTTTGAATAATACAAACATTATTTTCCAAAAAGGGCATTCGATAAAGTGGAATTGCGATTCTGTGCACCGCAACCGTCACTATAAAGGATAATAAATTTGTTGTTTGGATCCATGTTTGGTAAGACTTTGGTACATAAAAAAGTGCAAATAATCGAAGCAAAACAGTTCGCCTTTAACTCTCCTTCTCCCTCGTGCCACAAAAAACAGTAACCATCCTTTGTATGAAGATCAAAAATAGTAAAATTGTGAAGAATTAATTTAGTTTTATAATAGAGCGCAGACACGTTTGACTGTGGGCACAATAGAACAGATTGAAGATCCATAGTAAAAACTTAGTGACTCCTTGTCTTTTTCTTTTTCATTACGCGCCTCATCTTTTTTAATTCTGTGTTATTGATAAACTAACTCTGAAACGTTTTGTGTTCGATATTCTACACAGATATCACATTAGTTTTTTTTTTGGGCTGAATAAAGACAAATTTGACTCCTCAAAAATATATTTAAATAGAGTCAATCCAGCCGGTTCTGTTTTTTTATCTGTTAACCAGACATTTTTGTAAAAGTCATACAATTCAGCTTTTGTTTTTCAGCGTGGCTCTAAATATAGTTTAGTAGAAGATTTCCGACAATAATCAGACTCTAGCTTTGACAAGCTGTTAAAAAAATCTCTTACTGTTTCTTTTTTCTTGTCATTTTTTAACTGCTTGTTATTGTCGAAATCATTACTTTTTGTAGTTTCTACTCGATCACCTTTTTTGGTTTCTGGTGAATTGAGGCTTCCACTTAACCAATGGGTACTCGTTCTCATAGACACACCAAGCGTGTTGCAAAACATGGTTTTGCACACCCTTACTCTTTTCTTTTTCTTGTCTAGAAAGAAAGAAAAATAACATTTTCTTCGACTCGGTTTCTAGCTCTTTTGATACTTGAGGCAATCGCTCTTCCACTGACAAATACTTTTTTTTTCTTCCCATGTAAAGCTCCAGAATTTTTGAAATATCTGTTGTCTTTCTTCTTCGCTTAAAATATAACAAAAATAATTAACTTTAGTTTGTTGATCAAAATATGCAAGTAGGGTGTCGTCTGTATACAAATTAGAGAAATCACATTTAACAAACAAGTTTATATCATTTAAATACAATATGAACGAAAGAGGTCCTAAGACACTACCTTGAGGTACCCCAATATTAACACTTATTGCAGAAGAAGTAATATCATCAATCCTCACTTATTGCTTTCTATCCAATAAGTAATCTTTAAACCATTCAAGAACATTTCCTCCAATACCACAGCCTTCTAATATAGTGAGAAGTATATTACGATCAATAGTTTCAAAAGCTCTTTTTAAATCAGGGAATACTACTACTAAATAATTATCATTGTCCAATTTAGACCTGAATTTATAAAGTGAAAGTTGCAGTGCTGTTTCGCATGAATACTTTTTAGGAAAACCTGACTGTATATTCATTAAGACTTTATTTAGTATAAATTCATCTGCCTTAATAGTATTATTAACTTTTGGTATTTGAACAACTGTACAGATTTTTAATAAATCTGGAGTTTTTGATGATCTAAGAGAAGCATTTATAAAATTGAAGATAATGTGACCACAGGTTACAAAAAACTCTTTTAATACTTTGGAGTTAAGTATTTCATTAATGTAACAATAAAACACTGAAAACTTTGTTTTCAAACTTCCACAAAATTTATTTTAAATATTATCACTACAGCTGTTTCGGCTGATTGCCTTTCTCAAGTGATCTATTTTGGCTTGGGTTTACAAATTTATAGTCTCTAATGAAATAGGTTGAGGAGGGGAGAACTGTTTGTCTCAAGTTGGTCATTCAGAATTATATCTGTGTTTTTTAATTTGTTGATTTCCATAGATTCTAACAAAGATAGCTTAAGGCCTTTATTTTGAATGTGAAGAATTTTAAATTTGTCATTAAAAGAATGATTATGATCTAGAAGGTGAAGTGCGTATGTCGAATCTGTTTTTCTATTCTTGAAAGCCCTTTTATGTTCTGCTATTCGTTTATCAAAGTTTCTACCAGTTTGACCGATGTAAGTTTTTGGGCAGTCGCCACATTGGAGTTTGTATACACCACTATTTAAGTGTTTTTTATTTTGGCTCTTGTTATTTTTAATATATTTGCCTAGGTTGTTATTTGTTCGGAAAGCTGGTGTTATTCCTTTCTTTTTTATGTGTTTGGCAATTTTTGTTGTTATTTTGCCTGTATATGTAATCGAGCAGAAGGTACTGGGTTTTTTCTCTGGTGGTGGAAATACTAATTTCAGGGCTTTCTTGTGTAGTTTTTGATTTAACATTTTATTAATTGTTATCAGATATTTTTATGGATCATCTAGAGACAAAGATTTCAAAACATCCCGTATTCAAACAGTTTTTATATTGGTGGAGATACGTAGACGACGTACTGGTATGTTTCACAGGAACTAACAGGCAACTCGACCAATTTTTATCATATATTAATTCAGTTCATAGTCATATTCAATTTACAATAGAAACAGAACAAAATCAATCCATAAATTTTTTAGATTTAAAAATTAGCAGACTTCAAAACAAACATGACTTCTCCATATTTCATAAACCTACCCATACTGACACGACTATACACAATTCGTCATCCCATCCAACACAACATAAACTGGCAGCTTATCATAGTATGTTACATAGATTAACAGAAATTCCGATGTCAAAAGACAACTTTGAGACAGAATTAAATATAATTAAACAAATAGCAGTAAACAACGGATACAACGAACAAACAATTAATAAAATGTTAAATCAAAAACTACACAAGAAAGCCCTGAAATTAGTATTTCCACCACCAGAGAAAAAACCCAGTACCTTCTGCTCGATTACATATACAGGCAAAATAACAACAAAAATTGCCAAACACATAAAAAAGAAAGGAATAACACCAGCTTTCCGAACAAATAACAACCTAGGCAAATATATTAAAAATAACAAGAGCCAAAATAAAAAACACTTAAATAGTGGTGTATACAAACTCCAATGTGGCGACTGCCCAAAAACTTACATCGGTCAAACTGGTAGAAACTTTGATAAACGAATAGCAGAACATAAAAGGGCTTTCAAGAATAGAAAACAGATTCGACATACGCACTTCACCTTCTAGATCATAATCATTCTTTTAATGACAAATTTAAAATTCTTCACATTCAAAATAAAGGCCTTAAGCTATCTTTGTTAGAATCTATGGAAATCAACAAATTAAAAAACACAGATATAATTCTGAATGACCAACTTGAGACAAACAGTTCTCCCCTCCTCAACCTATTTCATTAGAGACTATAAATTTGTAAACCCAAGCCAAAATAGATCACTTGAGAAAGGCAATCAGCCGAAACAGCTGTAGTGATAATATTTAAAATAAATTTTGTAGAAGTTTGAAAACAAAGTTTTCAGTGTTTTATTGTTACATAAAATGAATTTCCATCAAGTAACGGTCGAATCCATCAATTATTTAAAAGAAGTCAGTACAGGACTTTTGACCGTATTGTTTTCAAGATTACATCTGAAACGTAGACTGGCGACACAAAACATCTGGTTTTTAAATATGTGTTTACAAAATAAAGTGTTCCCGAAGTATATTCAGTTAAAAACCAAAAACCACAGCCCCGCTGCACAAAAAGGGATTCATCACGGTCAGACCAGATGGCTTAAACAACAGAATTAAATTATAGATTAAATAATATAGAATTTGACATCCTAGATTCTAACGTGAGAATTAATATAGATAATATAATAGATAAAAAATTCAATACACAGTGTAAAAAACTAAATAATCTAATTTCCAATAGTAAAAAACCCAATATTCATTATTCAAAAAGTTTTTCGAACCATACTTTTTTCAATAGATTTATAAATTTAACAGATACTAAATTTAGTAACAGCGAGATACAACTTTTAGAGAAAGGATTTAAACACAACTTGCCCCAACATAATAATGAGAGAACTTTAGAATATTTAGGTGTAGAATGTGAAGTAGCGTTAAACAAAACTGCTAACAATATCGAAAAAAGTATAATTGCCAAATCTATTAGAGATGTGTGTAGTGAAACTAAGAATTCCTGTTACAAAGAGAATAAAACAGCAATTTCAATTAAAAATAAATCAATAGAAAACAACATCGCGTTTACAAAAGCAGACAAAGGTAACACTACTATTGCTATAGATAAAATAGAATATAATAACAAAACAATAGAATTCTTAAATAATCAAAATATTGAAACTTTACACAAAGATCCGACAGAAAAATATCAAAAACAAATTAAGCTAGCGTTAGAAAATTCAAAATCAATACTAAATCCAATAGAACAGAAATACCTCAATATTATGAACCCACAGCCTCCTAAATTATATTCTTTCATTAAACTACACAAACCGGATCACCCAATAAGACCTGTAGTTTCTTTTTATACAGCTCCGTCATATAAAATTTCAAAAAAACTGTTAGAGATTATTTTAGACCACACTAAATTTTCACCTAAATTTACCATAAAAAATACAATAGAACTAGTTAATAAAATACAACATTTTCAATTACCTAACAATTCCAGATTAATTTCATTTGACGTAAAAAATCTTTTTCCTAGTATCCCTCCTACAGAAACTTTTATTCTAGTAAAAAACATTTTAGACCAAAATAGTACAAATCCAATAATTACATCTGAAATTTTACATCTTCTTGAAGTTTGCATAAACCAGGACTACTTTGAATTTAATAATAAAATATATACAAATAACAGTGCAGGACTTATAATGGGTAATCCTCTAAGCCCATTGTTATCAGATATTTTTATGGATCATCTAGAGACAAAGATTTCAAAACATCCCGTATTCAAACAGTTTTTATATTGGTGGAGATACGTAGACGACGTACTGGTATGTTTCACAGGAACTAACAGGCAACTCGACCAATTTTTATCATATATTAATTCAGTTCATAGTCATATTCAATTTACAATAGAAACAGAACAAAATCAATCCATAAATTTTTTAGATTTAAAAATTAGCAGACTTCAAAACAAACATGACTTCTCCATATTTCATAAACCTACCCATACTGACACGACTATACACAATTCGTCATCCCATCCAACACAACATAAACTGGCAGCTTATCATAGTATGTTACATAGATTAACAGAAATTCCGATGTCAAAAGACAACTTTGAGACAGAATTAAATATAATTAAACAAATAGCAGTAAACAACGGATACAACGAACAAACAATTAATAAAATGTTAAATCAAAAACTACACAAGAAAGCCCTGAAATTAGTATTTCCACCACCAGAGAAAAAACCCAGTACCTTCTGCTCGATTACATATACAGGCAAAATAACAACAAAAATTGCCAAACACATAAAAAAGAAAGGAATAACACCAGCTTTCCGAACAAATAACAACCTAGGCAAATATATTAAAAATAACAAGAGCCAAAATAAAAAACACTTAAATAGTGGTTTATACAAACTCCAATGTGGCGACTGCCCAAAAACTTACATCGGTCAAACTGGTAGAAACTTTGATAAACGAATAGTAGAACATAAAAGGGCTTTCAAGAATAGAAAAACAGATTCGACATACGCACTTCACCTTCTAGATCATAATCATTCTTTTAATGACAAATTTAAAATTCTTCACATTCAAAATAAAGGCCTTAAGCTATCTTTGTTAGAATCTATGGAAATCAACAAATTAAAAAACACAGATATAATTCTGAATGACCAACTTGAGACAAACAGTTCTCCCCTCCTCAACCTATTTCATTAGAGACTATAAATTTGTAAACCCAAGCCAAAATAGATCACTTGAGAAAGGCAATCAGCCGAAACAGCTGTAGTGATAATATTTAAAATAAATTTTGTGGAAGTTTGAAAACAAAGTTTTCAGTGTTTTATTGTTACATAAAATGAATTTCCATCAAGTAACGGTCGAATCCATCAAATATTTCATTAATGTTACACCAATTATCTAACGACTTAACCATTACTGCCAAGTCACCCAGTGATAGTAACTGAAAGTCATGAATACTGGGATACAAATTCTGATTAGCAAAACTTCATAATTCTTCAGAGTCGATACTTTCAACAATTTGCTTAATACTAGAGACAAAATACTCACCAAACTGACGCACCACTGTTTGTGGAATAATTAGAATACAAATGTTACTTTCAATATAAAATCAGAAACAATTAAATGTTATTTCTTACCTTTATGTAGTCTTTATGAGTCAGGGTTAGAGCTCTACATGTTTCATTGACAATGATACTTATAGTTTGTTTCGATATTTTAAATAAATACTAAAGACTGATAAAAAAATCACCAAAAGCTAAAAATCCTAATGTTAAGGCCAAAAGATCTTTAACCGATATAGCTTTTCGTAATGGTGTGCTCCTCTTTTCAATTATGGGTCCAATTAAACCTATTAAGAAAAGAGTTAAGAAACGAAAGGCAGAAATTACAAAAGAGTTATCAGACCAATAATGACGTACGCGGCAAAAGCAAGACCTGATACAGAGAGAACAAAAAGGATGTCAGAAACAAGAGAGATGAAAACACTTACACGACGTGGATGCAAATTGGAGAATATCAAGAACTGGATAAGAAATAGAAGAGTAAAATGAAACGGTCATATAAGCCGAATGACAACAAATTTTGTAGTAGAGACGGCAAGAGACTTTTCCCCAATAGGAAGACGATCAGTAGTAAGACCACGAAAGCGATGGAACAACAAATTACTGGAGGCACACTGAAAAACAGACATAGTCATGTCTATATAAAAAGAAGAAGAACTCCTCAATATGTTCACAATCATTTCAGTGAAATTCTCTAAGTGGATGACGTCCATTTCTTGTAATACCAAATTATCAGTACGGTGTAGATACAATTTTCATACCCACTGAGTACGTCGTTTTTTCTTCTTCTTGGCCATTTTACAATTAAAAAAGGCGCTAAACGCTTCTGCTAAGTCAGTGTTCACTTTTTATTTAGTATCCTTCTAATTAAAAAAAAAGAGACTCTAAACACCACTCTGGTAGTGCACCTGGAACTTTTTACACGAACGCAATTCTCCTGAACAACACGATGATTTGTTCGTATTTTTCGTTCTGCTCATTCCTGCGCGCTTAATTCGTTCTATTCGTTCGGGTTAAAATGTTCAAGTCTGGACCCACTTTTAGACTCATTGAAATGCGTGTCATAGGCAATCCGTACTTTAAGACATTCGGACGATTTTCAAATTTGGTCTCATTGAAGTTAGCCCCAAATTAGCTGTCAATTAAGTTTCATAGAACGAAATATTGCGTTGGCAGTGTTGCCATTTTCTTATAATGTATATGTTAAATGCTTCAAATACAAAGAGATAAAGCTCTTACAAGGTACATTTTTATCATATTATTTTATGAAATCTGCAATTTTATACCTTATATAAAATATTAATGAAGTAATATTTGTTTCGTTTGATATTAGTTATAATAAATTATTAGAAAATTTTTTGGCAGTTGCCCTTTGATAGGTTAGCGGATAGATTTGGCAATAGAGTCAGAACCCTCAAACCACCATCTGCCAGATTGCAACAAATGCCTTTTAAATTTTATTATTTATACTGACATTTCACTGTTAACTGTCACATTTAACTGTTAAAAAATGTTTTAAAACTATTTACTTTTTCTTTTTTTCGTAATCGTTAAATATTAGTTTTTAAATATCTTATTGCTTTTAATTGCGTACATTTCATTTGCAATGTAAATTTCAACACTGCAAAACACCAATATTTCATTCTGTCAAACCCATTTGAAGCTATCTTCAATGGGACCAAATGTGAAAATCGTCCAGACATTCTTATAGTGCAACTAATACAGATTATTTGATTTTAAATAATAGTTACTATTCCCCTTTGTTGTAAAGATGTGACAATGATTTAGTAATTGGGATAGGTTACTCTTAATAAAAATAGACAGCTTCTCATCGATAGAAGTTTATACAATAAAACTGAAATACATAAATAATAACTAAGTAATTTACATAATAAAATGAATTTTTATAGTATACGGCCTTGGAATTGAATTATAATGATCAAATAAGAAGTTATAAGTGAAATCATAACTGGAATTAACCTTTTATTTACATCGAAATACCCAATCACTTGAATTTTTGGTTTAAGGCCTCGAAAAAACTCGGTGAGTAGCTTTAGTTGAGTGAGCATCAACGGATTTTCTACGTCTTTTTGCAAACTGTAGCAAAGTCTTAAGAGATCTTCACCAGCTTGTTCTACTCGGTTGGAGAACAGTGCCATCGACACAGAGAAAACCTAAAAATGAGTTACATTAGTACAATTTATTACGAATATTTTTTATTTATTACTGAGTTAGGTAGATAATTCGGTAGATAATTGGTCGACTTTAAGGTAAAAGCATTTCTGTAATTGATGAGAAGACAATAAATTATTAGATGTTAAAATCGTAAAAAAATCAAGAAGCATAATTCTAGCGGACTAGTTGCTGCTGAACGTCGATGATCCCGGTTAATGAGGATGTTTGTAACAAAAGCAGATATGTGTTCAATGGTTCCAATTAAAGCTACTGTTTCACAGAATTAGTTATTGGATCCTGAGCAACGCATATAATTTGTCAATTGTACCACTATAAGTGGTAAGTTTCTTAGTGTTGTTATTAACTTCCTTTGAAGCAGTCAAGGATGCCAAGTACTGCATTACATCTTCTTTGTAAAGAGGAGGTAGGGTCAGAAGAAATCAATCATTATAGATGAGTGAAGGACAGAGGTGTCGATAATGTGTTTTTTTTTAGAATAACAGTGACGTTTCCTTTGTCTGCTTTGGCAACTACTAGGTCAGGATTAGATTTTAAGAATTTCCCAGTTTTGAAATATCCGTTGTTGAAAACGGTAAAAGATAATTTACAAGCATTTAGAATATGGTTAGTAATGATGTTTGTAGATCTTGGACAAACTAGGTTCTGTTCTAATTCAGTTGGTTGTAACGATGTTCTCATCGTTTAACAGTTTGAACCGTGGGAGTGTCAAGGTTGGCGCATCCACCTCTTCAGCGAGATGGTGAATGGGATTCGGAGCAGCTCTTTAAGGCATGTGAGTAGCGGCATTAGTCAGTCTTGCAGCTAGCGCTCTAGGCTCCTCGATTCGCCTGTGTACTGAACCGGCGAGCCAACCGGAACAGAGATATTTCCGTATTGAGAATCATACTCTGTCCTTAACCAAGCAGAATACATCGGTATTGTGTATTGAAATTTACCGTGGGGCCTGCATAGCCGAATAGGACCTCCCGCTGAATTGAAGCGGAAGCGAGTATAAGTCTGCGTGCGATTGACTTCACCTATTTTATTTGTTTTGTTATTAATAACTTTTTCTTTCTTTTATAGACTTAGGCCGGGGATTCCTTCATCGCGGGATCCAGACAGGGACGAAGGATTCATTTTATTTTTATTGTGTATACGGCGGAGAATTTATTTTATTTTTATTTTATTGTACATACATTAAATTAATAGATATATTTTTATTTCAACCTGTGTTTTACTGAGTCTGTCGTCCCGAAAGAGCTACCCGTTACATGGTAATAAACTAATGATGTGTTCTAATTCAGCCAGGACAGATTTAATTTGAATATCTTTCCTAATTTTTCGATCGTCAATATTATTTGGAAACCTACATAGAAAAATAAATGAGTTTTATTCATTTCACTAATTTATTTGCATCCATGAGAAATATTAAATTAAAAAGGTACTAAATAGATCTTTTTTAATCAGATGATGTCTACTTACAACTTAAAAATGTCTACTAATTTCATGAACTTATATCTTATTTAATACACTAATGAACATGAATAAACCCAATGGTACGCCTATTAAAATGTAAACAAACACGCTTCCTCATTTCCTCATATTAAATAATGTAAATTTTATGTACTTACAAATAAAATGAGAGATCGGGATGTAAATATTTCGTTTATTTTATTTCACTTTTCACAAATATCACTCAAAATACAGCCAAAATATCGAAAAACAACTTTTACTAAAAAGTAAACAAACATGGAACAGCATTTGAAGTTTGACGTAGATCCATAAGACAAAGAAATGTAAATAACCGTTGCCATTTATAAATAGTTTTCAGTGCTTCTACATATAAAATAATTGATTGATATCTAAATTATACGTTATTATTAAATGATAATGCACACTATGTGCACACTTTATATTTTGATTACAATTAAATATATTAATCTAACCAATAAATTATTATTTTGGTTTGATAGTACCTGTAGAGTATAAAATACGGAGTAATATTTTCAGCGACTCGCGAATAAGAAATTTTAAAACAAAACGTGACAACAGCTGAAGGTGCTGAGAATGTGACCTATTCAAATAATTTTGACTTCACAATTTTATGTAAATAACTGAGTCCATCTGTGTTTATACGTCCATGTTATATATTAATCAAAATAATGTAGTTAACTATCCTACCGAGTTTTTAAATTCATTTTAATTATAGTATTTATAAAGTCAGTTGAAACATTTCTCTCCGACTTGATTTATAAGGGCAGTTCAATATTACATTTACCGGTAATCAAGTTAAAGTATAAATAACATGCGTCAATCTTTCAAACGTATTTGAACAATCCCCGTACTTCGTAGGAAATAGATAGAAGAAAGAGGGAATGAAAGATACATCCCATCAAATAAATATTGGACATTGATATGTCATCAAAATCACCAATATTTAACACGCTACTTGGAGGTCCCGTTCTAGCCGGTGGCGAAGGGTACAGATAAGAAACGCTGCCGATGCATGCCAGTGCTGTACAGCAAAAATGTTTATTATTTTACGAAGTATAATTAAATCATTATACTGCCAATATAGCCTATTGCCATTTAATTATAAATTATTTTTGGTGCTTAATATGACATGTTAAACATTTTTTTATACACTTATGTACTTTACGACAGCTTTAAGTAAATTAAAATTGTCCTTTTTCTGTTCTACATTAATCTATATTTGATTATAAAATTAAATGATGCGCCCATGTCTGGTAATATGATATTATTCTTTTATTGTTGGTCGGCAAGCAGGGTTTTGGGTGTTTCAACTGACTTTATAAATACTATACCTGCAATCTCACCTAGCAATTTACAATTAAAAGCAGGATCAGTTATCATTATGCTGCGTGAGGTGCAATGTAACGAGACTGACTGTGAAAACGTTAATGAATAATGTTACTGAAGCAAAGTTATTAATAATGTTACTGGTATACCGCGTATACCAGTGATTTTAACAAATGCAGTTGTTAATATTAGATTTGTTAAAAAGTAGTTAGGTAATATCAAGTTAAACAGAGATCTCTGACGGAGGAGATTCCACGTGTATAAATATGTTTAAACAACAAATATAAGTTTGGTTAAATGTGTACACAATTACCTACATACGTACGTAATACACCATCCCCTGATATCTACATTATTATTAAATATAATTACATGTAATGATTATAACAAAAAAAAAAATAAAACTTTGAGAAGGATGATAATTTTTAAATCTATAAATACTCTCAAAAATAATTAATTCGTTGAATTAAAAATTAATAAAGTAATTACTTATTCAATTGTTAACACCATCAACAAAATTGGGGTAAAAATTCCTTGTCGGTTCCCAGGTGTATTCTTGGGATCTCGAACAGTGTATCAGAGGGAAAAAATTTAAAACTTAACTTCACTCCTTAAAACATAAACTTAATCGTAAATAATAGACACAACAAAATAAAAAATTTAGCCCTATCTTAAACAAATTCCTCAATCCAGGTGACTTTTGAGCGGGGTTTCCAAAGTTTAAGTTATGTGGTGGATAGCTACGAAAAATATATCTCCTATTAGTTTTCCATTCTTGTTATGTAGAGAAAAAGAGACAAGAAAAAGCAAATAAAGGCAATAATCGATTGCAGGATTTATAGAGGGGCAGATACCAACAGTGACCATACACAATAATAGCAAAACTAAAACAAGAACTGAAACAAGAAATGAAAGTCTTACGAAAATATCAAACCAAAGACAGAGTAAGAAGTGAGAAAATACGAGCGAGATGTGGTATAGAGGAAATAAACGTGTGAACCAAAAGAAGTGGAATTGAATCAACACATCGAAAGAATGACAGAAAATAGAATAGCACGAATAGCAAGAGACAAATTGAGGCTAAAAACCGTAGTAAAACAGGCATTTACCCTATTTATAAAGTAGGAAGAAGAAGAAGCCTCCGAATAGCACCCACGTTACACAACCGCTAGATGTTGCATTATTTGCCCCAATGAAAAAGGCCTGGAGGGAAATTTTATCTGAATATAAGGGAACTCATGTGGGAAGTAGATAGAAGAACTTTTAGATGACAAGCTTGGGGCAGACGTGGCTCTAATAGACAATAGATAGCATGGCTAAGAACCATTAAAAAATATTTTCAAAAGTCATCGCCACCTTTATTTAGAAGAGAGCACTTGAAGAATAAGAAAAGACCACATCTAACACTGTTGTAAAAACAACCTATATAATATTGTCATCATATAGTTAATTTATCAAATTGTGCTCTCAGGTCGTCAGCTATCGTGTTAACGTGTGTGCGACTGATCTCGTAAATCAGGGACCCGTCCTCCCCTTGTCATATACTTAGGAACCACAGTGCCAATTTGCCTCTCGGCAAGTGAAGGTCGGGTGTGTGTGATATCCCGAAAAATACGTAAGCCGCGGATGCGCTATCGTGAGCCGGTGTTTTTAAGTGTTTTGTGTTAAAACGTATATAGTTGGTCTCTCTTAGTGGTGGGCTTCATAGTTCCTTTCTAGGAACTAGTTCCTTAGATCTAGTTCCTAAAAAGGAACTAGTTCCTGGAACTAGTTCATTGGAACTATGACTAACTTTGCGATCAGATCGGTATGATCAATCTTGATATGAATCGGATCGAGTGTTTACGTTCGATATTCGACATCACAAATAAAATAAAAGTAAAATATGGTAAACGATGGGAAACTAAATTCGAAGGCATTGGTTTAAATAATTATTTCACGAAAATAACGAAGTGGTTTTTTACTTTATCTAAACATATTTTGCTGAATTTTAAATCAAAATGCTATTATTTTTCTATGATTGTTGATTTGTTATTTATTTATTTTCTCCCTAAGAATTTTTTGTTATTCAAAGATTTATTTATAAACAAAATCTGTGCGATGTTAAACACATTGTATATATTTATATACTTTACTTACATAGCAATTTTTTTCGATATAGAAGACACGAAGTCGTAAAATTTAATTATATCGTTGGGTGTGTGTAAGAACTACATTCATTTTACATATTCCCAATTGTCAATACAAGCACGTGAAAGCCAAACAGGATCATACTGATGTGTATCATATGATTTTTAAAAATATTTATTTTTGAAACTATAAGCGTAAGAATTTCTTAAAATTTAATCATTAAATCACAATTAAACTAAACTCTAAAAATATCATGACCAGTAAATAATTTAACAATAACTATAACATAAATATAACACGGCTACTACACACAATTATAATAAATTAATCTAAGCACAGTCTTCCTCTTCTTCTTCTTCAGCCTTCATTTATCCAATGTTGGACATAGGCCTCCTCCAATTGCTTCCACGCTTCCCTATCTTTTGCAATTCTCATCCACTGCTTTCCAACTACAGCAGTTATATTGTCTATCCATCTCTTTTTAGGTCTTCCCACGCTTCTTTTTGTTTCTCGAGGTCTCCAGAATGTCACTTTATGAGACCATCTGTTGGTGTCTTGTCTTGCTACATGTGCTACCCATTGCCATCTCAATGTCGCTATTTTTCCCATGATGTCGTTTACTTTAGTTCTTCGACGTATTTCGGTGTTTGGAATTTTGTCTCTGAGGCTTATATTTAACATGGCCCTCTCCATGGCTCGTTGAGTTACTCTTAATTGTTCTGCCATTTTTCTTGTTATTGCCATAGTTTCCAATCCATAAGTTGCAACTGGTAGTATACAAGTGTCATAGGTTTTTCGTTTTAAGTGAATTGGGATTTTTCTGTCTTTTAAAATGAAGCTCAACTTACCAAAAGCAGCCCATGATAATTGTGTCCTTCTTTTAATTTCTAGGGTTTGATTTTCCTTTTCGTTTTTAATTGCATGTCCTAGATATATATATATATATATATATATATATATATATATATATATATATATATATATATATATACATATATATATATATATATATATGTATATCTATATATATATATATATATATATATATATATATATATATATATCTATATATATATATATATATATATTGTTCTACCTTTTCTATATTGATGTTATCTATCATGATGTTTTCTGGGCTGTTGCTTAATATCTTTGTTTTGTCGAGATTCATTTTTAATCCTATTTGATTCGATTTGTGATTTAAATCTTGTAGCATTGATTTTAGTTCATGGATATCTGTGCTTATTAGTACTATGTCGTCTGCAAAACGCAAACGGTTAAGATATTCTCCATCTATTTTTAATCCATTTTCGGCCCAATTTAGTTGTTTCAAAACATTTTCTAATGCCAAAGTAAATAACTTGGATGAGATGGTGTCGCCCTGTCTCACACCTTTGCCAAGGTTTATTTTCATAGTTTCCAGATCATCATCTATTTTTACGTGAAAAGTAGCATCATCGTATATATTCTTAAGGAGGGCAGCATATCTTGAATCTACTCTGGCGTCGTCCAATGCTGTTAAGAAAGCCCATTTCTCGATACTGTCGAATGCTTTGTGATAATCGACAAATGCCAGATGTAGTGGTATGTTGTACTCTATTGTTTTTTCAATAATGGTCCGAATTGTTTGAAAGTGATCGATAGTGCTAAAACCCTTACGAAAGCCTGCTTGCTCCACTGGTTGGTATGCATCTAGTTTAGCTGTCAATCTATTTGTTATTATTCGGGTTAGTAGTTTGTAAAGGTGTGGCAATAAGCTTATTGGTCGGTAGTTTTCTATATTTGCGACGTCCCCTTTTTTATGGAGTAGAACGAACTTCCTAAGCACAGTATAATATATATACGTATGTATGTACCTACAAGCTGAAGTTACAGCCAACGATCAAGCATCGCATACCGGACCGATCACGATTATCATACAGTTCCTCGTTCCTCGGAACTATGTTAGTTCATCCACTAATCGGCTCCGGCTCGGAACTAGTTCCTTTTTCGTTTTCGTCGATCGAAGAAATACTTAGAGATGCAGTTCGCGCACAAATGACGGTATCAAATAGAAGATCAGGAGTGACGTTAATAGTTCCTCGGAACTAGTTCCATTTAATTTTCGAAACTATTTCATTTATAATATAAAATGAACTAGTTCCAGGAACTAGTTCGTTCCGGAACTACCCACCACTAGTCTCTCTCAAATTTATCATTTCATGTATATCTGTTGCTGCCTCCCCGCACTCACTGTAAAGCTAATATTTTTTATAACTCTTTATTTAACTATCAGAATTGCGATAATTGTCAATGTTTGAACCAGCCCTTAAGTCTATTGTATAAATAAATCGAAGGAAAATACCTCTTAATTGTTTTATTGCTTCAGTGGTCCTTAATAAATATTTTGAAGCAATTAGGTGTTCAAATACGCCTCTCTTAAATGTGGATAGTTTGGTAGCAAAGTTTACCTCTTTCTCTCATTTGTGGTCTATTCGATCCGGATATTGTTTTTATCGCATTTGTGGTCTCTTCGAACTGCATAATATTGTTTATCGCAATTACCCTATCTTCATAAATCAAATTAATTTTCTCTTATTTAATTCTTTTCCCACAAAAATTAAAATAAAACCCATTACTAAGTGCTCTTCACAAAATAGAACTTTGCATAAAAACATAACGACGCTTGAAAGCGTAGATAAGATAAGCAATCTCAGGGCACATGGAACATTACGTCACCACGCAAGTGTTTGAAGTGCATCCACAAACATTCTCCGCGCCGGCCGGTATCAAGTAAAATTGCTGAAAAGACACATGTGATGTGACTATGGATTTATGAATTTTAGTTTCATTTCTATTTGGTGAGTTCGTTCCAAAATATATTTTTATAAGCACGCGTACAGGGACATTCAAAAGTTCGAACGCATATTATTAGTATACAGGACGAGTTTATATTTCGCAGTATTTGTACAGACATTATTTTCTGAGACTCTTGTTTATTATACGGGGTGGACTAAGCTGTGTTTTAGACTCTAAAATTTTTTATTTCTCGTGTATCTCTCATAGATAAATATCTCGCAAAGCTTTCGATACATCTCTAACCGCAATGGATCAATTAAAGAAACAACGCAAACCGTTGAAATCAAAAATCTCTCGTATCTCTAATTGGTTAAGGGATAACTCTGCTCAAGAAACGGATCCCTTGCAGTTCCAACTCCGTCATACTGAACTAACGAATTGTTACGCCAAATATGATGACCTCATGGATCAGATTGAAGAACTGGACGAAGCAAACACTGAAGAACGCGATAGGGAAGAAATTGAAGAAAAGTACTTCTCAACTCTGGCAGGTCTTCAACATAGAATGGAGATGCTCCAACCTCTTTCACTCCAGTCCAGTTCCACTTCTCCACGTTTAGCTAGTGCTAAAGTGACTCTTCCCGAAATTAAAATTCAAACTTTCTCAGGATGCTTCTCAGAATGGAGTGCATTCTATCAGCTCTTCGAGACGTTAATTATTAATAACCCGGAACTCAACAACGTCCAGCGTTTTGTCTATCTCAAATCTTTTCTACGCAACGAACCTCTCCAGTTGGTAGAAAACATCCAAGTTTTAGAAGAAAACTTCCAAATCGCGTTAGACACTCTTCGAAATCGCTACGAAAACAAATCGCGCGTAATTAGTTTGCATATACAGCGTCTTTTGAAAGTTCCATCCTTAGTCAAAACTAATGCAAAGGCATTACGTGAATTTTTGGTCACCGCAAAACAGACCTTACTCGCGCTAAAAAATATGAATGTACCCATCGAGCATTGGGATCTCTTATTAATAGAAATATTTTTGCAAAAAGTGGACTTTACTACTCACCGGTCTTTCGAATACGAGTTAGGGTCAAAAGATATTCCCACGCTAAATCAATTCTTTGATTTTTTAGAAAAAAAGTGTGACATTATGGAAAAGTTAAACTCCTCAGATAATAACGATAAAAAAGTTATTAAAACTCACTCTAAAACGGTTCTCTTCTCTTCGGCAAGTAATAAAAATAAGTCGTACTCCAAAACATGCGTATTTTGTAATAATGCTAAACACACTATTTATGCATGCACAAAATTTGCTAATCTTTTCTTACAGGATAAGTATAAATTTGTTAATGAAAACAAACTATGTCGCAACTGTTTAGGAACTAAACACTTTTCTCAGAATTGTTCGTCTCAACGCTCATGTAGTATATGCAAGAAAAGGCATCACACACTCTTGCACAATGACCATGAAAATAGCTCTTCTTCTAGTAGATCTTTTCAACAACAAAATCACGCAACCTCTCGCAATGTACAAAATACTTGGTCTGATGGTGAAGCCGGTCCAAGTAATTCTGTCTCTCTCTCTGAATCTCAAACTTCTCAGGTCTCAAATGTAATGACTTCTCTTTCTGCTCTGTCAATAAAGCAGGACGTTCTGCTGGCAACCGCTCTAGTCACTATTTATTCAAAGCATGGCGTACCCATACACGCTAGATGTATCTTAGATAGTGGATCTCAGTCGTCATTTGTCTCTAAAGATTTGATTCAAAAATTAAATCTCTCTCCTTACAGGAAAAGGTTACAAATCTCTACTATCTCTGAACATAGTTCATTCTCGAACAAAATGGTCGATCTAGAAATTTTTCCATACAAAAGAAATGGTAATGGTTTCAAAATCTCCTGTGCTATTTTAGACAACATAACTTGTACACTCCCCCAGGTATCCATAAACAGAAGTAAATTTAATATCCCCTCTACAGTCACTCTCGCAGATCCCACCTACTCTGTCCCTGGAAATATAGATCTTCTTCTTGCCAGTGACATATATAGCGAGTTGTTATCGGATGGTTTAATACGTTTAGGTAAAGGACTCCCTGTTCTCCAGAACACACACTTAGGGTACATTATGTTTGGTTCTTTACCTCCTTACGCACTTCACAAAGGAATTTATCACTCACAGTTGTCCCCTACACAATCAAATGTCTCTTTATTTGTCCAGTCCACATCTGAGGAAGATAAGCTCGATAATATAATTCGACAATTCTTCGAAGTCGAAGAAGTGACCCCCTCTGTTAAAATCTCCTCCTCTGAGGATCCGGCTGAACAAATATTCACTGAAACAACTCAAATTCTACCTTCTGGTCGGTTTCAGGTAAAGCTTCCTCTCATTTCTGAAACAGCACATAAAATGCTGGGCAATTCTTACAATATGGCTAGGAAAAGGTTTATTAGTTTAGAAAATAAACTCTTAAAACACGAAAATGTATATTCTCAATATAAAGCATTCATCAATGAATATGTTTCTCTTGGACATGCCAAAAAGGTTCCTCTTTCTCTCACAAATGTGCACTTAGAAAATAAATACTTTTTACCTCATCACTCTGTCATAAAAGAAGAATCATTAACTACCAAATTACGGGTGGTTTTTGATGGCTCCATGAAAAGTTCCACTGGCTATTCTCTTAATGACATCCTGTTGAAAGGAAAAACTCTTCAGCCTGAACTTTTCGACATTCTCCTTCGGTTTAGATTGTATACCTATGTCTTCACTTCCGACATACAAAAAATGTACAGGCAGGTACAAATTCATCCTGATCACACATTCCTGCAGAATATCCTTTGGCGGGATTCTCCAGAACAGGACATCGAATGTCTTGAGCTTCAAACCGTAACTTATGGGACAAAAAGCGCAAGCTTTCAAAGTACTCGTTGTTTGATGGAATTAGTTAAAACTCATCAAAACAACTACCCATTGGCCTCCGATGCTCTCTTAACAGGCTGCTATGTAGATGACATTCTATATGGGGCCAATGACACGCAAACTCTTCTTAAGGCTCATAATGAGATAACTGACCTACTCAACAAGGCATGCATTTCTCTTCATAAATGGTGCTCTAATTCAAAAGTGTTTTTGGAAAATGTTTCTAGTCTCTCTACAAACTCTGCCTATGTTATTTCACCAGAGAATGCTTCTAATAAGGTTTTAGGTCTCTGTTGGAACCCCAGTACTGATACATTTTCAATTTCGGTACCTCAATTATCAATAAAGGATAATTACACAAAAAGGGAAGTACTCTCTATTATCGCTCAAATTTTTGATCCACAAGGGCTCATTAATCCCGTAACTGTTCTTGCTAAAATTATTATGCAAAAAATTTGGATTTCTAAAATTAATTGGAATGACTCCGTGGATTCAAATATTTTAAATGAATGGTTGAAGTTTATAACTGATCTCGCTGCTCTCAAAGACATAAGCATACCCAGATGTCTTTTCTCATGTCATGAAATTTCTTCTATTGAAATTCACTCTTTTTCTGATGCAAGTTTGAAAGCATATGCTGCTTGTTGTTATATACGGGTTATCTACAAATCAAAAAATGTCTCGTGCTCTCTCATTGCTTCGAAAAGTCGTATTGCTCCTTTAAAGACCATAACGCTTCCAAGGCTGGAACTTATGGGTGCTTTATTGGCTAGCAAGCTCACCACAAAGGTGGTTGATATCATAAAGGATAAATTGCCCTCTATTACCTCTATAAACATGTGGAGCGATTCTGAGATAGTTTTGGCGTGGCTCAGATCACATCACTCCAGATGGAATCAATTTGTCGCCAACAGGGTAGCTCAAATTCAAGAAAATTCTTCTCACTCTCATTGGAGACACGTAAAGTCTAAAGACAACCCTGCTGACATCCTCTCCAGAGGAATGATGCCCTCTAACATACTCAACTCCACTCTTTGGTTTCACGGTCCTCAGTTTTTGCAAACATTTGACCTAAATTTGTCTGAATATAGTCCGAAGTTTAATTCTAATAAATTACCTGAAGAAAGAAAAGTTGTTCTTCACACTCGAAGTGCTCAGTTTGATTTCTTTGTCATGCTTTCTGAAAGGTTCTCCAGTTTCACGAAATATGTAAGGACTATAGCTTATGTACTCAGATTTGGTAATAACGCAAAGTCTGGCACTCAAAAATTATCCGGTGCACTTGAAGTATCTGAACTTCAAAATGCCGAAATGAAAATTATAAAATTATTGCAAAACTCAAGTTTCTCCTCAGAAATTGCTGATCTCAAAGGCAATAAGATTATATCTAATAAGTCTCTCTTACAATTTGCTCCTTTTCTTGACAAAAATGAAATGCTCCGTGTAGGTGGACGTCTTAGGCATTCCGAAGTTACCTTTGATCAAAAATATCCTCTCCTCCTCCCCTCGAAAAATCATGTTGTTCGTCTAATTCTCAAAAAAGAACATCTTAGGCTCCATCATGCAGGTCCTCAGAATACTCTCTCTCAAGTTCGCCTTAGATATTGGCCCTTGAATGGTCTACGGGAGATTAAGAGGATAGTCCACGAATGTCATGTTTGTTTCAAGTTTAATGCTAAACCCTTAGCTCAAATCATGTCTGATTTACCTAAGGAACGCTTATGCTCTGCTCAAGTTTTTGCTCACGTAGGTTTGGATTTTGGTGGTCCCTTTCTAATAAAGGCCTCTAAACTTCGTAAAGCTCCCTTGATAAAGTCATACATAGCTCTATTTGTCTGTATGTCCACACGTGCGGTTCATATAGAATTAGTCAGTGGGCTCACAACAGAAGCGTTTCTTCTTACTCTCAAGCGCTTTATCAGTCGAAGAGGTCTCCCTCAGACTATATTCTCTGAAAAATCAGTTATTCGAACTCTATAATTTCTTGAAAAATAAGGAAACTAACTCTTCTATTCAGGCATTTTTAGCCTCCTCTCAAATTCGGTGGAAAACAATACCACCTCGATCTCCTCATCATGGAGGACTCTGGGAGAGCGCTATAAAGAGCGCTAAACATCATATCTATAGATTGTTGGGCAATCTCAAAATTACATTCGAGGAATTCAGTACCGTGCTTACCCAAATTGAAGCCGTACTTAATTCTCGGCCCATTTGTGCCCTCTCTAATGATCCCTCCGATTTCAAATATCTTACCCCTGGTCACTTCCTAATTGGAAGGTCTCTCACCTCGCTACCCGACCAGGAGTATACATCTATCCCGGAAAATAGACTTAGCATCTGGCAAAATCTCTCTAAGCTCCAGCAACTTTTTTGGAAAAAGTGGTCGACTGATTATCTGAATCGACTTCAAAATCGTCCAAAATGGTTTCTCCCATTCAAAAATTTAGAACCCAATGACCTTGTGTTAGTTAAAGAAGATAGAGAGAAGAAGGTAAAGATGGCCGAGTGAGAATTGCATCTGTTAAAACTAAGGATGGGATTTTCAAACGCACGATAACAAAATTGTGTCCCCTTCCTGGTGAAGGATTATGTTAATGTTATTAGGTTTAGTACTTTTACTCATATGTTGTTTGTATACTATTACTCATATTGTTTGTTTTTTTTTATGTACTCTTTTCTTTTTAATGATTTTTATAATGTTAAAGCTAGTGCTTCAACGGGGGGCAGTATGTTGTAAAAACAACCTATATAATATTGTCATCATATAGTTAATTTATCAAATTGTGCTCTCAGGTCGTCAGCTATCGTGTTAACGTGTGTGCGACTGATCTCCTAAATCAGGGACCCGTCCTCCCCTTGTCATATACTTAGGAACCACAGTGCCAATTTGCCTCTCGGCAAGTGAAGGTCGGGTGTGTGTGATATCCCGAAAAATACGTAAGCCGCGGATGCGCTATCGTGAGCCGGTGTTTTTAAGTGTTTTGTGTTAAAACGTATATAGTTGGTCTCTCTCAAATTTATCATTTCATGTATATCTGTTGCTGCCTCCCCGCACTCACTGTAAAGCTAATATTTTTTATAACTCTTTATTTAACTATCAGAATTGCGATAATTGTCAATGTTTGAACCAGCCCTTAAGTATATTGTATAAATAAATCGAAGGAAAATACCTCTTAATTGTTTTATTGCTTCAGTGGTCCTTAATAAATATTTTGAAGCAGTTAGGTGTTCAAATACGCCTCTCTTAAATGTGGATAGTTTGGTAGCAAAGTTTACCTCTTTCTCTCAAACACCTTTTTTGAAAGTTTTTTAACGCCACCTATTGCGAATTATTTAAGAAACTCCTAAATATACAATAATGTTTTTAAAAACTTACAAACTCTAACGCTATATACGGTATAATATATGTTGTCAACAACAGCAACACCCTTTGCCTATTCTCTGTTGAAGCAAAGTGTAACAGATGATCAGCCAGATAAAGTACGTCACAGATTACCATTAAAAGAAACAGAAGGATATAAGGTCCAAATATAACACTAATCTTTTCAGAGATAGTATAAATATGCTTATGCATAGTTTTTACAATATCCAACTGTTGGAGTAAATAAGTTTTTGCTTTTTTTGAAAGAAATATTCCTTTTGTAAACTCGATACAGTTGTTAACCATTTCCTTTAGTGCCGCTGTTGTCTGTAGTATGCAAAAAATAGCTAACGAAAATTGTAGCGATGACAAAATCCAGTAAAGCTGGCACAATAAATCAATTACATTAAACGAATATACAAAATTATAAATAAAATACACGTTAGTGATGATTGAAGATGTAGTTACAGTGATGTACAATGTAAAGAATATGATACTCTTTTCAGTGTTGCATAAAAAGGGCATTTTAGTTCTGATTTCTTCAAAGGCTTGAAAAAGGACGCACCACTCTTCAGAAATGTTATAGATGCCATAAAACCCAATCAAGTTAAATATTCTTGTCACGCAAACGGATATCATTACCACGATGTTGTGAGTATCCAATAGTCTGTATGCCACAAGAGGTGCGACTATTATATCAAAAATGTAAATTATAGTGTAGATAATACGTTGCACGACCATTCCGTTATAAGTTTCGTAATACCAAGGAAATATTCCTAATATTCTACCTATCTTAAAATAAAATTTTAAAAAGTGTCCCCGGAATTTGGTCACCATTATATTCAAATGTATATTTCAACTCTAAATGCGCCTTTGTGTTCAGTAGGTTCTTGTAGACGAATGTCTGCCGTAGTTATTATCTGACTGACGTTTATGCAAACAAAGAACAAATAATCAATAATTTATAACAATGACTTAATTTCTTTCATTTCCATTACGTAATTATGCGATAAGCGATATCATTATTAGACGGAGAACACATCTAGGCGACCTCGATCGCGTCCGCGTTCACGATGGCGATCTCGGTTTTTGTAGAAAGCGCTGATCGGAGGAGCGATTAATTACAGGGACCCGATCCGTCAACTGCGCATGTGCAATCTTTGAAATGACATCAAAAGTGACAACGAGGGACAATCCAACAAACTCTGAGCAAGATTATAAAAACGATTAGGAATAAAAATAGGAAATTTTACAATATTTTGTTTATTTTGTTGTAGTAGCTTATGGAAATTGTTAACTTTGCACCAGATAGTTTAAAATATTTAACGTAATACATGTTTGTGAGTGAAGATAAGGATTATAATAAATTATTATATAAGTATTATTATAAACTTAAATTTATTTATTGTTGTTGAAAGTAAACAAAGTATTAATGAACTAAATTTAAATGACATATTACGGTTAATGGGTTAATCTTGTATGGGTTGGCAAAATCGTTGTCTTCAGGTGGATGTTTTCAAAAGTTGTCTCGTTCTAAAACGTGTTTAAACTAGTTTAATTCTTCAATACTCTTCCATAAAAAACTGAAGTAATGGCGGACATAAAACAGAGTGTTTGTATTTTTCCAACAACTATCATAATTTCTGTAAAATAATGTAATGTACCTACCTACTCACATGTAAGATAATTAAAGTATCTATGTATTTCTATATAGTTTTTAGTCACCTGGTATATGTTATTTACAATTATGAAAAGTTCTCATGTATAATCACTAATAATTATTTGCTGTTAGAAATCAGAATCAATACTCTTCATAAATATTTTCCTATTTAGAATAAATAAGTTTCGCTAGTTTATTCGCCTAATACTTCGTATCTATGGAATAATAATAATTTATTTCTCTTATTTCTTTGTTCGATAAGCTATCCGTATTTGCTATTTTAATATTAATATTTGAGTCCAATCTCTTGTACTCAAATCCATCCAGAAACATCGTTAAATAATTGTAGATAACAGAACTTATAAATTCATAGTTTTAAGAAATAACAGGCAGTGTAATTTTCATCCTCTAATATAATAAATTTATACATGTCAATATATTCTGTTTAATTCCAAAACAAAGAGTTAGTCCGGAGAAGAAATAAACGCATAGTATTCCATAACAAAATTTGGTGTCAGAAGTGGGATATTAGTAGCAGAGTTCCTCTGATTGCTGATAGAAGGAGAGCTGAGGAATTTTTGAATTGACTTGTTTCCTTCGAGGAATCATTCAAAAAAAAACTGTCAGTGTGGAAAAATCGCCACTACAACTAATTACATTGGGGTCCAGTACATCCAGTTCGAAATCCAGTTCCAGTCATAACCCAATTGTAGTTCCATCGGAAGTAGAGGTGAACCCGTGGAATAATAGACTATGCGACCAACAACAATATTCTACTTGTAAGTACATTCTATCTTAAATTCTGTCTCATATTTTAAAAATCTTGTAAACGTATGTCTACTTTATATCCTGATATAAGTAACTTATTTGACGAACAAATACCTTCTCCCGACTCAAATTCTCTTTCAAATTCTTCTACTTCTAATTCAAATAAAATGTCAGTATCAATTGAAATAGCTGAAAAACTTCTCATTAGATTTGATGGTACAAAATCAAAATTATACGAATTCATAGACAATTGTGATAAAGCATACAATTTAGTAAATCCGCAATCCAAACCCATCTTATTAGCCATTATAGAAACTAAATTAACCGATAAAGCTAGGGCCATAACTAGAAACAGAACATTTGACGAATGGAAAGATTTAAAAGACTTCTTATTAGATGCTTATTCTGAACGCCGAACTGAAGGTCAGTGGCAATTGGAATTACATTCCTTACGTCAGATGCCCAGTGAAAATGTAATGTCATTTGCAAATAAAGTTGAAAATTGCTATATAAAATTAATAAATACACTTGATCCAGACTTATCTCCAGATGCAAGAAATGCATGTACTAAACTCTTAAAAACTCAAGCACTAAATGTCTTTATTAGAGGATTAAACAAAGACCTCTCTATTTTAATCAAAGCCCGAAATCCAGATTCCTTAGAAAGAGCTGTTGCTATAGCAATTGCCGAAGAACAAGAACAGTTATCAAGACAAGAAATTTTCAGACCATTCTGTAATATTTGCAAACGAAATAACCATTCCTCAAATAACTGTCGATATAAAAACAATTCAGATAGAAATGTTAGACATCTTCAAAATTCTAGTTTTCAAAACCCAAAATATCCTAATTCAAATCTTCAAAGGTCAAATTCTCAAAATCAAAATTATAAACCTTCAAATTCAAATTCCAATTCTGATTTTCCTCCAAACTTAAGAAAAGAAAATACCAACACTTCCCAACGTTTTTGCAGATACTGCAAAAAACCAGGTCACGTTATAGAAGAATGTAGAAAACGCGAATTTAACAATAAAAACAAAAATCCAACAAATTCTTTAAACTTCCAGAATCCTCGACAACCAACGGTCGATTCTCGAGGAGTTCGTTCAGTTCAGGCCGTATCACAACCATCAACTTCTCAGTCACTTCCTATGTAGATTTACCCTTAGTAAATAATTCTAATCCATCCTCTTGCAAGTTTCTAATCGATACAGGCGCAGATATTTCTTTAATTAAATATTCAAAAATACTAAACATTCCAAAAATTTATTCTAAGTCTATTACTCTACGAGGCATTGATAAAAATGTCTTAAATCCAAATAAAACTATAATATGTAGTTGTAACGTAAATTTCAAGATAAAAGATTTTGTCCAAACTCATGTTTTCTATGTCGTAGAAGACGATTTTCCTCTTCATTTCGACGGTATATTAGGTAGCGATTTTTTTGAAATAAATAAATGCCAAATTGATTATAAAGAAAATAAATTAAACTTTAAAAATTGTTCTATTCCAATTGAATATATAAAATTTCCATTAAACAATGACAATGACGAATTTCTGAGAGATCAAAATATCGAGACAAGTTCTAATATCGATGAAATATTTCCTTATGATGCTAAATCCATAGAGGATCATTCTTATTTAGAAACCAATGATATCCAAATAACCTTAAGTAGTGAAGAACTACTATCCAATCCAATTCAATCTAAATCTAACTCTAAATCCAAAGAAAATTCAAGTCCAAAATGTGTAAAATCCACTGAGATATGCACAAATAAAACTTGTAACTCTTCACGAAATCATAAATCAAAATCTTGTTCAGAAGAAAAATCCTGTTCAGACGATCTTATACTAAATCAAAACTCTAATTCTAACTCAAGAAGTAATAAAACTATTCTATCCGCAAGAACTGAAACAATTGTTCAAATTAAAGTAATAAATAATGAATTAAGCGAAGGATTATGTCCCGAACGCGAAATCTTTAAAGGTGTATTTTTATGTCCTAGTGTTGTTAAAGTAAAAAATGATTTCTTTTTAACCTCAATCGTAAACACTACTGAAACGGATGTTGAATTAAACGATATTCAAGTAGCAATAGAAAAAATTCCAAATTTACAAAACAATGCAAATATACGAAAAATGTCTTCTTATAAAGATAATACGAATTCTAACAGAATTGCTAAATTAAAAAATGCCTTGAGAACAGATCATTTAAATAGTGAAGAAAAATCATCTTTAATTTCTATTTGCAAGGAGTACAATCATATCTTTTATCTGGAAGGAGATCAACTTACCAGTACAAATGCCATAACTTGCAAAATTCCTTTAAATTCTAATGTACCTATTAGCACTAAATCATACAGGTATCCTGAAGTACACAAACATGAAGTCGAAACTCAAATAAAAGGTATGCTAGATCAAGGTATTATCGAAGAATCAACTTCGCCATGGAATTCGCCCCTTTGGGTTGTGCCAAAAAAGGCCGATGCTTCAGCAAAGAAGAAATGGCGAATTGTTATAGACTATCGACGACTAAATGATATTACTATAGGAGATTCATTTCCACTTCCGAATATAGTCGATATATTAGACCAATTGGGTCATTCAAAATATTTTTCAACAATAGATTTAACATCAGGATTTCACCAGATCAAAATGGATCCTGAGGATTCTCCAAAGACTGCTTTCTCAACTCCGTCTGGACATTATCAATATTCACGAATGCCATTTGGATTAAAAAATGCTCCCAGTATTTTTCAAAGGCTAATGAATACTGTCCTCTCAGGAATACAAAATTACAGATGTTTTGTCTATCTCGACGATATAGTCATTCATGCCGATACATTAGAAAATCATAATAAAAGATTAAAAGAAGTATTCGAAAAATTGTCTACATTCAACTTAAAAATACAACCAGATAAGTGCGAATTTTTTCGTCGCGAAGTAATGTATTTAGGACATTTAATAACTGAATTTGGTGTCAAACCGGACGAAAAAAAGGTATGTGCTGTTACAGATTTTCCTATACCCAGAACACAAAAAGATATTAAGAGCTTTTTGGGTCTCACTGGTTATTATAGACGCTTTATAAAAAATTTCAGTGCTTTAACACAACCTTTAACAAAACTGCTGAGGAAAAATGTTGAATTTAATTGGACAAGCATTCAACAACAGTCATTTGAGAACCTGAAATCAATACTTTGTTCAGAACCAATACTTCAGTATCCAGATTTTACCAAACCCTTTGTCTTAACAACGGATGCTAGTAATTATGCAATAGGGTCCATACTTTCTCAAGGTAAAGTACCAGATGATTTACCTATTGCTTATGCTAGTCGTACCTTGAACAAAGCGGAATCAAACTATAGCACAACAGAAAAAGAATTACTTGCAATTGTATGGAGTGTTAAACACTTTAGACCATATTTGTACGGAAATAAATTTTTCATTTATACGGATCATAAACCACTCACATGGCTATTTAATGTAAAAGATCCCGGATCAAGACTCGTTAGGTGGAGATTAGCATTAGAAGAATATAGCTATGAAATTATTTATAAACCAGGTAAATTAAATCAAAATGCTGATTGTTTAAGTCGTCCTCCTTTAACCATATCTGAAACAAATATTTGCGAAGAAAACAAAAACCCGGCAACAATCACCTTACAAATAAACAAAATGAGTAAAGAAAATAATGACACTTATTCACAGTTCTTATCTAAATCCGAAACTATATTAATAACAAATGATAATATAAAAGAAACAAATGAAAAGATTACATCATTTTCACAAAATTTAGCATTGTTTGTTTCCGTAGATTTAAATTTTAATGAGATCGTTCAGAAACAAATAAATAAACAATTCAGTCATATAGAAAAATTGAAAGCCAAAAATCCAAGACTAAATGACATTATATATATTTCTGATCAAAATAAAAAATTTTATTACATATTTATAAAAAATAATTATTGGGACAATACCTCTTATGAAGATATATTTAATTCCCTAATAAAATTAAGAGACTGGTTATTAAACGATAAAATATTAAAAATTTGCCTACCCAGAATAACTTTTAGCTACGATAAATTAAGTTGGGGAAAAATTAGATCTATGATTAGATTTATTTTTAGAAAAACTGATATATCTATTATCATTTATCATGATATACTAACAAATCCTGAACCTGAGGAAATAACTACAATATTACAAGAGAATCACACTAGTCCTACGGCTGGACACTCTGGTTTTCATCGGACATACAATCGTATAAAAAAACATTTCAAATGGAATAATATGAAAAATGATATTAAAAACTTTATAAAAACCTGTGAATCTTGTCAGAAAAATAAACTCGTTAGAAAAAAATTCGTAAAGCCCATGGAGATAACAACAACAAGCTCAAATCCATTAGAAAAAATATTTTTAGATATAGTAGGTCCTTTACCTTTAACCGAGTCAGGTAATAAGTTCATATTAACATTACAAGATGACTTAACAAAATTTTCTCAAGCTTATGCAATTCCGAATCATGAAACCAAGACTATCGCTGAAAATCTGGTTCGTGGATTTATTTGCAAGTTTGGAAAACCCGATATAATAGTTACTGATCAAGGCCGAGATTTTACTTCCAAATTATTTTCTCAAATCGCCAAGCTTTTTAAAATCAGACATATAAATTGTACTGCTTATCATCCAGAATCAAATGCTGCATTAGAAAGGAGTCACGCTACTTTAGCAGACTACCTTAAACATTATATTAAAGCTGATCAATCCGATTGGGACGAATGGCTAGATTTTGCTATGTTTTCATATAATACAACTAATCATACTTCAACCAAATTCACACCATATGAACTAATATTTGGATATACACCTAATCTACCTAGCAGTATAATACGACCAGTAGAACTCAAATATACATATGAAGATTATTTAGATAATTTAACACTTAAACTTAGAAAATCTCATGAGTTAGCAAAAACGAATCTATTAGAATCTAAAGTAGTCAGTAAAAAATATTATGACCAAAAGATTAATGACACCGTCTTCTTAGAAGGACAATTAGTATATCTCCAAAATGAGCAAACAAAGAAGGGTCAAACCAAAAAACTTACACAAAATTATAATGGACCTTATAAAATTCTAGAGATAAATTCTCCTGTCAATTGCACAATTTTAGTAAATAAAAAACCAATAAAAGTTCACATGAATAGATTGAAACATGCTTTTGTTTCAGGTATGCAATAATATGGCTGACAAATAGTGAACAAATTCACAAGAAATATACCAATACTCCTATCAACAAATCACCTGGAATCTATTACGAACACATAAAAAATGTTCAATTTATTGAAACTCATTGGAACATATTAAGTCATATTCCTTTACAACCTTTTACAGACAAATTAAATTTTGTAGATCTCACCTATCAAAAAACATTAAGACTGTGTCAAAACAAACCAGTTCTTATTGAATTACGATTATGTGATACTTCACTAAAACTCTTAGGACAAATCATACCTAGACTCTTTCAAGATGAACAAACTTTAAAAAACATAATTCTGCATGAACATTTTAGACCAAAACGCGCTCTATTTAATGCAATTGGATCTGTTTTCAGGACCTTATTCGGTACCTTAGACAGTGATGATGCTGAAAATTTCAATAATGCTATTAACAAAGCTGAAAGTAACGAAAATCATCTTCTTGATTTACTAAAACAACAAATTCATGTAGTAAAAGCCACGATTGCAAATTTTAATAACTCTATTACAAATCTAGACCGAAACAAAGTGATTTTTGATAAAAATTTTGAATCAATTACCAATTACACAGATAAAATGAATAATAAATATTTTAATTTAGATTTAAAACAAAAAATTGAAGAACATTTTACTTTACTAACTTTCTTTATAACAGAATTACAACAAGAATATTCTACTTTAATAAACGTTATTCTATTTGCAAGAAATAATAACCTTCATCCTTCTGTTATAACACCTGAGCAACTAATTCAAGAATTATCTAAAACGGTAACGCATTTACCTAGTACATCGACTTATCCATTTCCATTGACTATCGATTATGCTCATAAATATTTCGATATCATTTTACTTAAATATATATATTTTGATAACAAGATTTTAATTACGGGTAGTATACCTTTGGTTAGTAATACTCCTTATTCTCTTTTTAAACTAATATCTCTTCCTATAATTCATCCAACATTAAAGAGACTTACCTTTATTCTTCCATCTGTCAAATATCTTGTTCTTTCAGAAAATAGAAACATTTATGTTACTATTGATACATTAGAAGACTGTTATTCATTAGATGAAGAAAAACTTATTTGCAAAAATCCTGATACTTTCCGATTTACACACACTAATCCAATTTGTGAAACTGAATTGTTAACTTCAATAACAAACATACCATCTAGTTGCGATACTCGTATAATTCAAACAGAATATGAAATTTGGCATAAATCAAACAAACCAAATTCTTGGATATATGTTTTACCCAAACCAACAGATTTAACTTTAAGCTGTCAGACTAGTACGCCAATATCTATTGTTCTTTCAAACACAGGTATTTTTTCTACTTCGAATAATTGCAAAACTTACACCGGATCAACTATTTTGATATCTGTCTCAAATCCAAAAGAAAGTAATTTTCAGTCTATCATCCCAGATTTATCCCTTCCAGAAGTCTGTTGTGATGATATTAAGATAAATAATGAATCCAAATTACACCTTGTTCCCTTACAATTAAATAATCTCGATCGAGATGCATTAAATTTAGCAAGCCATAAACTAGATAATTTAGAGAAAATGACCTCAGAAACAAATATTAATTTTTCAGACACAATAAAAAATAGTTCTTATTTCACTTATGCAATCTTATTTTTGATAAAATGTATGTTACTTTATATTTTATACAGGATAATTAAATATTTTTACCGACGATTTCGTAGAAATCCGTCACATAGTTGTCAACAAATTACAAATTGTTTAACACTAAATATATGTCAAAGTAAACGAAAACATGTACATGAGACAGATTTAAGTATAGATTGTAAACATAATAAAGACAATAATTATAGTGAATCCAAAAAGTGTGAAGAGACTAGTTTCACAGAGACTACACCGATAAGACGAAGTGAAAGACTATCGAGACTAAAAGAAACTATTTAAATGTGTTAAAATAAAATAATAATGTATACAAATGTTTTATACCATTTAAATGAAAATTCATTTTACAATTATTTTCATTCTTACAAAAGGAGGTGTAATGTACCTACCTACTCACATGTAAGATAATTAAAGTATCTATGTATTTCTATATAGTTTTTAGTCACCTGGTATATGTTATTTACAATTATGAAAAGTTCTCATGTATAATCACTAATAATTATTTGCTGTTAGAAATCAGAATCAATACTCTTCATAAATATTTTCCTATTTAGAATAAATAAGTTTCGCTAGTTTATTCGCCTAATACTTCGTATCTATGGAATAATAATAATTTATTTCTCTTATTTCTTTGTTCGATAAGCTATCCGTATTTGCTATTTTAATATTAATATTTGAGTCCAATCTCTTGTACTCAAATCCATCCAGAAACATCGTTAAATAATTGTAGATAACAGAACTTATAAATTCATAGTTTTAAGAAATAACAGGCAGTGTAATTTTCATCCTCTAATATAATAAATTTATACATGTCAATATATTCTGTTTAATTCCAAAACAAAGAGTTAGTCCGGAGAAGAAATAAACGCATAGTATTCCATAACAATAAACTTCATTAATGTAGAAGTCCTTTCGACTTGAAAAAAAAAGCTACTGGAAATCTTCCAGACACTTATTTAAATGCACATTTTCTCCACATTGCATCGGCGTAGAAACCATTAGACTGATTTGAGAAAATTTTACCACATTCAAAACAGTTCACTGATATATTTACCAATTACGTAAATAGGGAACTATTCAAAACAATTTTTATTTGACAATGCAAGATACCGTTTAAAATTTTCATTTGGAGGTTCGAAATATTTCGAATGCGGTCGTTTCGCACATGCGCAGTTGACGGATCGGGTCCCTGTAATTAATCGCTCCTCTGATCGGCCGGTAGCGACCAAGGACACTAAACACAGATAGGATTGATTTTCCATGCTCCGATGTAAGAAATGCGTTGGGTTGAGTGTGACGTAGGCGTGGGGATTCGTGGTTGACATTTCTTATTGTTTTATATAGAATAGTTGTGCCCGCTGGCAATTTTTTTGTTGTACTAGCGATTTAACGGCCTTATAAGACTATTTAATTATTGTTTCTATATCAATTTACTTGTATAAACAAATTGGGTGGTAATAGATGTGCCATATAGGATTGTGACAATAATTTTAAGAGTGTGAAACCCAAGATTATGCGTGTTAATTATTCACAGTTTTCCAAAAGGAAAGGATTTAGTGTCGAAACCTATAAGGGCTTAATGGGTTAACTGATGCAGAAGAGCTGATAATTTTAATCCTGATTCTAGTAGAATATGCTCTGTTCATTTTACAAACAATGACTATGAAAGAGATCTTCAAAATGAATTATTAGGTAAAATAATTAAGCAATAAAATGCCTATAAAATTTTTTAACGTAACTTATTTTAGGTTTACCTACTAAACGCCTTTTAAAGAAAACTGCAGTTTCAACACTTTGTATAAATATACCTTTGACACACCTTCTGTCTCTACTCGTGTAGGTAGATAAGTTGTTATAAACAAAAAGCAACTTGTGGCAGAAATTACAAAGGTTAGGTCAAATATTTTAAATATTGCATCTAATCAAAATGAATATACTATTACTGAATCTGAAATAATTTTTGAACAAGCTGATGACAATATAGATTTAAAGCCTGAAGTAGATTTTGAAGCAAAATACAACGAATTATTAAACAAGTATGAAAGGTAATTTAACATGCAAAGTTAGTAAACATAGTTATAGTTTACCATCATAGGTGCAGCAACTCTCTTATGAAGGTTTTATCAAGCCTACAGATGAGTGGTCCATAAAAATAAAATTACGGAATAAATATTATGAAAAATATATTGATACCTATAGGAAAAATAATGGAGTTGTTGGAAACATTTCAAAAACGATTAAAAAAAAAAAGAAAAAGTGTTGCCATATGGGCTTATTAAAAACTTTTGTATACTTATAACAATAATTAGAATAAATTATAGAAATTTAAAATCCAGGAAAGCTGAAACTTGAAGAGAAAAAACTTATCCGTGTTGGATTCAACTAGGTCAAACATTAGAAAATTAAATAAAATTGGTCCATAGGGAATGTTTCTAAAGTTTCCTAGTATTGTATACAGTTTAGTTTTACCTACAATATGTATGTATGTATGTATGTTTACGAAATAAATAGTTCAGTATTGAATAGTTTTATTTATCATCAAATGTTTTTGGATAATAATTTGTGCTCTGACTACCTAAGTAAAACACGGATTTATAGATTTTATTTAAAAGAAATATTTACTTTGAGAGTAAACTGACAATTATTAATTTAATTATAACACTAGCAAATACATTAATTTCGAAAATAAATTTTATTTGCCATGTAAAACAGATCATTTATGTCTGAATGTCTGAGAAACTGTTAAAAATCTGATTATCTGCCATTTATTTACAAAAACGAAACGTAAATTTTTCGTTTTAACCTTTTTAATCTCAAATTAGGCTCATCTTTCGTAAAAATAAATAGTAAAAATAAGGTCGATAATTGCTCGTCATCCCCACACCTACGTCACAGCCGCGTGTTGCAGTGACAGACAAATTTGGGCGATGGAACTATCCTATGTAGTCAACTGTTCTTGGGTAGCGACCTGCAATGGACAGCAGGAGTGTGACGTCACATCTGTCATATTGTTGTTATTATTTTCCAAACAAAAGTTGAAATGCCAAATCTCAAGACTTTTTAATTTCTATAAAGAACATTTTGCTTCCTCTGCTACTTTTTCTGTTAAGTTTAGTGTTTTTACGATAATACCAACACAGTTCAGTGTTCTATTTCTATGAAATATAGTTTAAAAGTATACATTAAAGAAATTCTAACCTTACTTTATTAATGCATGCATTTTATTGCTATTTTTATAAAACAACATGCTTTATTATTTACACAACCTTGTAAAATTGTTGTAGTAACTATTAGAATACTTAGATATTGCAAAAAGCGAAAAGATTCTGCAAAAAAAATTAAAAAATAACGAAAAATACAAATTATCCACACTAAACAACGTTTGTTTGGAAAGTGAAACTGACAGATGTCAATCAAATCTACGTCATCACTCCTGCGGTCCATTTCAAATACCGTTGAAATTATAGTTTAACCCTTATCCGGGCAACACATTTTACTTACATAACTGGGCAACTCTGGTCCGTTGGATCCACCACTGTTATTGAATAATGCTATATTGAAATATTTACTCATATATTTCTAATAATACTTTTTGATTTTTTATTAAAGTTAAATTTAAATTGTCTAGGTTAAAAAAAGGTGCTATATACTATATACT
This sequence comes from Diabrotica balteata, assembly GCA_918026665.1. Lineage (NCBI taxonomy): Eukaryota > Metazoa > Arthropoda > Insecta > Coleoptera > Chrysomelidae > Diabrotica > Diabrotica balteata. The sequence continues at coordinate 107,393,255 of OU898283.1, read as the reverse complement.
CAAACAATTTTAAATTAAAGGTGATTACTTAGCAACAGTGTACTTAACGAATCCCTTAACAATAACTTTTCAACGAAATCATATTTCACTTATCAATTTTACAGAAGTGCACCAAAAAATTAATTATTTATTTAAACCATATTTAAACACAAACGTAATTAATTAAATCTACGACCGATATAATTATTAAATTATCATGTTTCTTTTAATTGGTATCTACAAAATAAAGTAAAATTTTATTGTAATTATGGAGTACCTTATCACAGAATAATAAACAATCAGAATGTCCACTCTGCTTGAAAAAATAAGTAAGCGAATGTTGTTTGCGCAGACGGAATCAGACGGAATCGGCTGCGGAATATGTTTTAGTCGGAACCAATGACGTATAATATATAGACTCGGTGAATGCTTTAAAAAGTGTCCAAAACATGAATACCTTTGTTATTGTTTATTGTTTTGATACGAAGATGCACGAAGTTCATGATTTCTTATGAAGCATCACGAAGTTGATCTCGTGTTTGAAAACATCATGGACGTATGAAAACATTTTTTCCATTTTGTGTGACAAGCAAATTTTATTTTAAATTGTTGAGAGTTATTTACTTACTATTTTAGTAAAATGCCATACTATTTTATCAAAATAATTAGTTCTCTTATAGACGGGAACAAAAAGAAATCATAAATATTTAATTTTAATTAAAAAAATAATTATTGTCATTAACATATAAACGAGCACGCCGCTGTTCTGATAAACATACCTTCAACCTTGAGCCGAGATCTTTCGGACACTCGATTCTATAGCGAGAATAGGGGACTGCGTAGTCTATATATTAAGGTCGATTCAGACACATCAGTCACGTCTCGTCACCATCTCGTCACAGTGATTGCGCCGAATCGAACAATCCGTCATACAAAATATTCTTTAATACAAATATGGCGCCGGCATTCACACTCATCAGTTGACGAACAGTTTGCCAGCTGTCAGATAGTTGATAGTTCTGTGACCAAACAGGACCGGTTCGGTACCGTGACTGTGACGTGACTGATGTGTGTGAATCGACCTTAATACGTCATTGGTCGGAACCATTATACTATGATAAGAAGATAAGATATTGCGCATAAGTCGTGACGTCATTGGAGAGTTACACGTTCGAAATGTCAGTTTTTTGTATGTGTCAATAAATAATCTTTAATAAATAGTTTGGAGATATCCTTATGTGTACAATTATTGTAATCATTGAACTTATTTTCGTCCAGTAATTTCATCACAGAATGCATACAAATCCCATTTAACTTTAACCAGAATTCAAATTCTACTCTCCAATAACGGCATGCGCGAACACGACCGATTTTGGGCTACGGGAAGATCCTATCTTGTTATTCATAGTATCATGGTCGGAACCAGTGCTGTTCAGTGACAGTTTATCTGGTGTGCACAGACAAATGAACTTGTTTTATTTGCGGCAACTACAGACATTTGAAGACACAAGTGGATAAAGGTGTCATGTACTCAAATCATTATTTCCAGAAAAATGAGTTTAAAGTTTATTAACTGAAACTTTCTTGCGCTGTTTCTGATTTAAAATTATATCAAGGTGTTTTTGTATGTATGGTTGTAGTTTTTGAAGTAACTATAAAATTATAAAAAGGCATTATAATTTTGATGAAAATAGACTTTGAATATACATAACACCTTTATCCAGCAAAAATCAAACGCTGGTAGATTTATTTTTCACGTTGAGAACGCCTATGAATAACTGTCCTGATGAGCCCCATTAGGGCGAAATACGTATAAACAGATACATAGACGCTTTGTACGTGAAATCAAATTTTGACTGTCTTTTTCATTTTATTCGAATCTACTCTGTATGAGTACAAGAAACCAATTCGCTAAGGATTTCTGCTTAGTTGAGGAGACATGTCGTGGAATGCAAATTTTAGATTCCCCATGTCTCTATAAACATCTTTATCAACGTCTGTTTGCCTTGCAATTTTTAGAAGGTTCAGATTAAAGCAGAAATCTGAATTGGTTTCGAAACTATTTTACAGATAAAATACTAAAATTAAAATTCAAAATTGAAAGCAAAGTGTATAAATGGGGTATAATCCAAGTAGTTCAGTTGAACCCACAGTCAATGGGAGAACTATACAATGAATATATCAAAGCGTAACTCAAGACCAACTGACCAACAGTGGGAGATGTTGAAATATTTAACTGTGGAGATGGTATATCTAAATCACAAAGAGGTGTGGAAAGTGTAAATAACGCCAACTATATATCAATTGAATCTGAGCAAGCTAGTGTTGTAAATTATTAAAGAATAAAATAGTTATGTTGATCAAAGTATAAAATTAATAAATTCTTAATGGATAGCGAAAACACCTACTTGGGAAGGATTAAAATAATAAAACTGCGCGATATCTGCCTTTAATTCGAGCAAAGTTTTATTACTTATATGTATTTTTCTTTTACTTCGTGGGATTGCCGTAATTTTGATAAAATGTATCAGTATAAAGTCCGACCCTGTATACAACTATACCTAGAAGATTAAATACGAAGTATCTTGCAACGATCAGTACAACTGTAGTACTTACAAATTCCTCTGTTGTGTATGGTATATTAAACAAAAAAAACAACACCACTGTTACTGTATTTACTCCTTTGTGCAACAAAGAATTAGCTGAACATAGTAAATCAATTATTACAGTAAGAAGAAACAGGAGAATATAAGATCCAAATATAGCACTAAATTTTTCAGATATAGTATTAATATGCTTATACACATTTTTCAAACTATTTATCTGCTGGAGTGAATAAGCGTTTGATTTTTTTAAATTAAATATGTTCTTGGTGAATTCGTTACAGTTTTTAAGCATCTCTTCTAATGCAATTGTTGTCTGAATTATACAAAAAGCAACTACTACAAATTGTAGAGATGAAAGAATCCAGTAAAATTCGCCCAAGAAATCAATTGTGGTTAGTATATGTCTAAAAGTACCAATATAGAATATGCTAAAGCTGGTTATCACTACAGATGAAGCGGCGTACAGTGTAATATACAAGGTGTTTCTATTGGTATTAAATAAAAAGTTCAACTTTGTAGTTTTCATAGCTTCAAAGGATTCGAATACAACACACCAATCGTCAGAGCTGTTATATATGGCATAAAAACCAGCTAAAGTAAATATTCTTGTCACTATAACAGATAACACTCCTAAGAATTCTTGTTTATATAATCTTGTATACGCTATTAAAGGTGTAACGATTATATCAAGAATATAAATTACGGTGTAGATAAAGTGTTGTATAGTAATTCCTTTCTTATCTTTAAAATTCCAGGGAAATATTCCTAGTAGCCCACCTATTTTAAAATAAAATGTTAAAAACTGTTCACGTTCACTGTTTTTTGTCACCATTATATTTTGTTTGTAGGTTTCAACAGTGACAGTGACAAATTCTTGGTGCCCTGTTGCATTACATAAACAAGTAAGTATTAGTAATACCTATTCACAAAAGGTATTACTAAATTAATGTTAATAAGGAATAAAAATAATACGTTGATGGACCAGATGGACAACAATAACTTAATTTCATTATGCATTTACATTAAACCATAAATTTTAAATTGATCCCTGACAAACAGAAACAATACTATTATTTACTTTTACAATTACATATTGATTATTTATTATTAAATTACTAACACTAAGGCCGATCTACGATGATAAGCATTTACTTACTTACTTAACAGTTTTTGGGTTTAAACGTTTGTAAAGCAAACGGATCCACCTCCAAAAAGATTGGTTGGGACTCTCAGATTTTCATTGTTATGCTATTTTCTTTCCCTCCACACCAATATTCGGCCATCATTCGTATACAAACGAAATCTGGACTTGTCAGTAAAGAGACAATTCTTCCAATTTTCGAAATTCCACTGATAGTGTTTCATCGCCCAGCGATATCTGCATGCAAGATGCTCCCTAGTTAGTCATGGATGGGTAGCGCGCCGTCTAGCCCTTAAATTGGATGCATGTAACTGTCTTCTGATAGTTTGACTGAAAATCGCACGTTCAGTAGCATGTCTGAAGATACTACTAATTCTGGAAGCCGTGAATGTTGGGTTTATTCTTGCCGTCAGAACTACAAAACTGTCTTGTCGACGAGTTGTAGATCGTTCTCTTCCTCCTGCATGCCTGTATGTTGCAGATCCAGTTGCTACATACCGATTCCATGCACGACTTATCACACTTTGCGACACATTTAGTCTCATAGCAACCTCTTGTTGAGTCATGCCTTGTTGGATCCAATGAACTAATTGCTCGAGCTGCACTAGTTTTAAACGTCTTTGCGGCATAATATTTTTGTAACAAATAGATTCCTTGACTTATTGGCAACTGGTAAAGCCAGTTATTACAAGCACTTTTATACGAATGATATATTCATGTTTGGAACAACATGTCTCTCTTTGTACGAGATAAGGGCCGATAAGGATAGGGAGAAAAACCATATGCAAAAAATATTGGCAATAAAGATAGCATAATATAGAGTATAGTACAGGCAATTATTTTAAAAATGGTTTTCTATGTTATTTTAGAAATTTTAAAATTATCCACTTCAATTGTTGAGTAGTGTATATACAGTGAACAGCTAAATTATGGAATATTATCATTATTTACACCAAATGCATGTGCCTATATATGCAGAATATTTGTGGGTTTCTTTATATGCTATTCATATTTACTTGATTAAGAGCATATTGCCTTATATTTGAAAATATCACATAAATAAATTGGTTTTCTATACATATTTAGATAATAGTTTTTTGGAATTATTCATAGCAGGTACTAGGTAAGGTAACTACGAAATAATTTTATTACAAATATCTACTAAATCTACAAGTTTTATTGTTTGGGAAAACCCATCTGGGAATTATTTATCAGAATAATATTGCCAACATGTAGGTAGGTATTATACAGTAAATTCGTTTTTAAATTCTCTTTACCAGCTGGCAAAGCAACTTGTTATTGTAAATATTGTGATTGTGAAATAAAAATAATTTCTTTTTTGAAAATATTATAAATAATTAGAAGAGTTGAGAATGACGGTGGCATTACATTTCCCACCACATATCTAGAAAAAACTACCAAATCCATTATAAATAAGTCTACTCTACCTCCAGACATCAAAAAAATCTCTTATACCCAGAGAAAAGTCATCTCGGACCCCAAATATATACGGAAATCCAAAAATCCATAAGCCCAATGTTCCTCTAAGGCTCATCGTCAGTATATACAACTGCCCCACTCAGAAATTGGTAAAACATCTCGCTTTATCCCTACAACCATTAGCCGAAAAAGCTTCGTCTTTTGTCAAAAACTCTTTTCATTTCATTGATCTTCTGAAAAATATTACTATCTTACCTTCAGATATACTAGTTAGTTTTGACATTGTTTCTTTGTTCACCAATATTCCCATCGATGAAACCATTTCCATCTTGGACTCTAAACATCAAATCCCCCAAGACACACTATCTCTTATAAAACACTGCATATCTAATACATACTTTTCATTCCAAAATCATTTCTATCGTCAAATCAAAGGTGATCACATTGGGATCTCCTCTCTCTTCCGTAATAGCTGATATTTTCATGGAAAATTTCAAAACAGCAGCCCTGTCCTCATCAAATCTCAAACCTACCTGCTGGTTACGGTATGTTGATGACACTTTTGTCATTTGGCCTCATGGTATAGATATTTTCCTCTCCCACCTGAATGGAATACATCCTAGTATTCAATTTACGATGAAAGTCGAGTCTGAAGCGTCTTTGCCATTCCTTGATGTCCTTATTCAGAAAAACTTACCTCACAGTTTTTCCTATTCCGTGTACCGGAAACCCACTCATACAAACTGATATCTTAATGCCCAGTCACATCATCACCCTGCCCAACTCAATTTAGTGGTCAACACTCTCATTTTTCGTTCCATAAGACTTAGCGACAACAATCATAGGTCATCTGAAATCAATTCAATAAGCCAAATACTCTTACAAAACGGCTACTACAAAACCCAAATCAATAAGAGCATTAAAAAACATCTAAACCCCATTCCATCCAAAAAAGAAACCTTGCCGCCGGATCAACCCAAAATCTTTCTACCTTTTATTAAAGGTTTCACTGACTAAATCAGTAGAACTCTTCTTCCTCTAAACATCAAAACCATCTTCACTACTCACTCCAAGTTGTCCAATCTCGTCAGATCCGTAAAAGACCAAATCCCTAACGAAGGCCATGGTGTTTACGAGATACCTTGTTCCGTCTGCCCATGTACATATATCAGACAGACAAACCGACGAATCCATAACCGTATTTACGAACATTCTATATCAGTCAAACATTCTGATACTACTTCAGCCCTAGCCCAACATCATATTCAAACAGGCCACAAAATAAATTTCGAAAAAGCAAAAACCATCGCCCCCATCCGCTCCTTAATATCAAGAATCATTCGTGAAGCTATCGAAATCGAAAAACGGCCGAACAGCTTAAATACGCGCGACGATGCAAAACGATTGCCTCCAACATGGCGACCCCTACTTCAGCGACCTTCCGCCCATACCGTTTAGGCCACGTCAGTCCAGACCACGTCAGCCCATACCGTTCCCGCGCGTACAGCAAGTATAAAAGCAGCGTCACAGGGTAAGACCGGTTGTCACTCGACACTGAGGAGTAGGCAGATTGAGACCTCAGTGCTGAGAGACAATTCTTGTATTTATAATATAGAACACGATACTGGTACGTGTCGAGTGAGGGGAGTAGGCAGATTGAGACCCCGAACTCGGACCGAACCGTATCCCTCTTGATAATGGCTCCAAAAAGGGAGCCGAAACGTCGAGCATCAAATTCTCAACGCGGTTCTTCCCGAGAACCTAGTGAAACAAAACCATATCACATACTCATAAATAAATCGATTTGTATAATAATTTTGTTTTACTTACACATTCCGTCATTGAATAGAGTAATCCAAATATAATAAAAATAACCGTGCTACTGTTATTGACACCTAAATGGAGAAGCCAATTTGATGTATATATGACATCCAACATATTAATAAAGAGTATCATAAGAACGTACTTTCCAAATATAATATTAAACTTAACAGTCAAAAGGTACAAAGATTTGTATGTTATTTTTAGTTCTGTGAGTTGCTTAAACACCGCAACTTTCAATATCTTCTTTTTTAAGAACAATTGTTTCGTTAATTTATTTAAATTTACCAACATACTTTTAATAACCGACGCTATTTGTATAACAATTATAAACACAGATACAAATCCGGAATAATCTAAAATCCACAAAGGTACACCTAAGTAGTGGTCAGTTGGAGTTTCAGTGTTAGCAAAAACTACAGTAAAAATTAAAACATATCCTACGAATGAAAAAATTAGGTAAACTAGAAAAAATGCTACTTTTGTCATAGTAGTATACTTCATGTAAATTTTTTTGCCTTCTATAGATCTTAAAATTTTAAAAAGATTTGTTATGTCTTCATTATTTACAAAACATGCATATGGGCCAAACCAGTTAAAAGTTCTTTTCGCGATTTGTGTAACAGAAAACAAAACTTGGTCTCCACTCGTTCTAGTGTTTAAATTTATCCAGGTTATTCCATGTCTGGTAATAACAAGTAGAAAAACTATTAAGGTCTGTAGTACATGCCATCTTTTGTATTTAAAACTATAAGGGAGTAATCCTAAAAAACTACAAATGTTAAAATATTGTTTTAGCACTGGACTGAACATGGTTTGTTAGGTGTCTTGTAACAATAACGTAGACTACTTTGTTATTTACGCTTATACATTTTATTAGATAATAGATTATTGATAATAATTTAAAATTATTGGTTTTCCCACTCAAGGACGAATTAATAAATTTAATTAGAAAAGAACTCATTTAAAGTACCATATATATTAATGCAGTGACAAATTGTAGAGGGTGTTCTAATATTATACATTAGTATGTACATAAAAATAATAAAAATATACAAATAAAATTCTACAAGCTGTATTGTGACACATAAGAGAGCAGATCTCATATTAATGAAAAAATTTACTGGGCAAACAACAATAATTGATGTGAAGATACCTAACAACAATATTATTCATGTTAAATACAACGAAAACAGCACCAAGTGCAGAGATCTGGAAATGCAAATAAGAGGATAATGTAGAAGGAAAAATGTAAAAAAAACTATGATGCAGGCTGTCCACTTCTGCAAATGTCAGCGATTATTGTTCGTTATCTACCTTTAATATTTAGTAAGTTTATTATTATTTAGTTGGTAACAATGATCAAGGTTAGTTAGTTAGTTAGTTAGTTAGTGTTGTTGTTCAAATGCTATAGTAACCGTATTATTCTCTCTACTACTGGTGTTATCCCGAAAAATCTCATAGAAAACGTAAAACATCTGGGCCGGAGTGAAAATATTTATAATATCATGCAGAAAATTGTAGGGAAAGGGTGTATACTAAATGCAACTGTAAAAATTTGTATACTGAATGAAAGTATATGTTCAAAATAAAAACATTATTGCCATCGTAGAAAAAAAAAAGTTTCATACCGAGATTATTTACAAATGTCACAAAATAAAGGCATTGTCGTCTTCTTCACACCCAGCACAAGCTTCATGTGCCCATCGTAGACAGCTCGAACGCTTTATCCATCCTTCATTTTCCCTTGACTGTGAATATAAGTCCCGCAGAAAAGGTAATTAGTATCACTCACGTCACTGTTCGAGTCATTAAACAAATTACGCTTCGCTGACTTTAATTTCGTTTTCCGCTTTCCTTTACATTTTTCTTTGCTTCCTTCATTCCTTTTGTTACTCTGCTTTTATTTTTTTAGTTTCAGCTTTATTTTCTTGGCATTTTGTCGGTGGACATTAAAAAACATAGAAACTGAAGCGTTAGATGCAGAGGCTGCTGGTCGGAAATTTATCCCTTGAGAAGGTGGGTTCTCTTTACTTGCAAGTAGTTTCTCTTGACGTCGAGGAATATTTTGTTGCGAATCTAACAAATCTTTTTTATTTTTTCTTCTTCTCCAGCTGGCATAGAAATAACAAATATGCTGAGAACACCTCTCTCTGCAGATATAAGAGATCCGACTTGCTGTCACCCTTTTAGAGTAAAAATCTTTGAAGACTTTGACTGGAAAGTCATAAGTCCAGTTTCATCAACATTGTAAACCCCGAGGAGGATACAAGTGATTTTTTTAGAACATCCTCCAAAATGTCAAAAAACTTGATTACATTCGTTTTGTTAAATCTTTGCACCCTTACTGCTGAAGTCGCCTCAGATTTTCCTAACACAAGTTCAGGATGGCGCTTTCTGAACCCAGTTACCCAATCTTTTCAGCCAGTTGGTAAGCAAGGCTGCGCAAATCAGCTACAGTAATTCCAAAAAAACGTACCTCCATCACCAACAGATAATTTACCAAGTGCTGTTCTTGTTATTCGTTGAAAACAGCTCGAAAATGGCCTAATACTTTTTTATTGTTAGTGGCGTCTTGATTTTTATTTAGTATGTGACGTTTTAGTGTGTTCCTAGACACATTGTAAGTTTTAGCAGTCATTTGACAAGGCATTATGTCTTTCTTTACAGCATCGATTGCTCTTTGCATCGTGGCAAATATAATTACTAGTCTACATTACTTGCTACAATAGATTTGTAAAATCCCCTAAACCAGACTTTTTCTAAGCAAGTAAGAATTCAAATAAAACACACGCTATTATGCTGTTTGAAATGCTCAATAGTTTTGTATACAATACTATTATTTTTCAATGAAAACGTATTTTACTTTATGTCGGGCATAGAGGCCACAGACGTGGCTACTTTGCCCTCTTCGTCGCAATTATATAAATCCCACACTACTGGCTAAACGAATCAAGCAAGAAGTTACACAGACATCGTTTTGTAGCCTAAATACACCTCTTTTAAGACGTTAATATCATTGGCCTGCATTATGAATGAAAGTTTGGTTGTATTAATTAATTAAATACACTTACCTTATATCAGGATGTTGAAAAACACGAAAACTTTCAATAACTTTTAAACAAATGATCAGAACAGAGTACACCTTTAACACATCTAAGATGGCGTTCAAATAAAAGAGTTGACTGGACCGTCGCTGTGTATCAACACCGTACTGTGCAGTAACCATAGATTGTGAACAGATTGTGAACTCTGTGTAACAACAATTGGGGTTCAGATTTTAAAAGCCTTATTAACATTTACAAACTATTTATACGATCAAAGATTGATTACGGATTAATAGTTTACGCTTCTGCCAAGAAAACGTTACTTGCTCAGTTTGAAAATATACAGAATACAGGATTAAGAATAGCCGCAGAGGCTTTTTGTACCAGTCCAATTGAAAGTCTACAATGTTTAACTGGCGAACCACCTTTAAAATTCAGGAGAATGTATCTATCGTTAGCTTATGCTTCAAATATTCAATCGATAAAGTCACATCCCGCTCTTCATAACACAATTGGGGACCGTTCTAAAGATATTTATATTAAAAAAAAATCGAACAGATCCTCCAATCTACGAGAGAATTCGAAGGTTGTTATCCTCTTATAGCATTCAATTTCCAAATTTCTTTGATAGGTCCACTACGGCTGCATTCCCACCATGGACGATACCCCCTCTACAATGCGATCTAACTCTTACCAAATACAACAAATTTAAAACTCCTCATAAATTAATAAACCAAGAATCATTTAACAAACTGTCCTGTTTTTCTGATCATTATCACATCTATACAGATGCATCCAAATCCACTGATGGTGTAGGATCAGCAATCACCACATTGCAATTCAAACTATCATCTACTAGCAGTATTCTCTCTGGAGAACTGTACTCGATTCTACAAGCATTAATTCATATAAACAACCACAACATCTCAAAAACCCTGACAATTAGTGACTCTCAATGTATTACACTGAATAAAACAGCTCTATACCAGTAATCCTATCGTTCATCTAATACAACATCAATTACACCTTATAAACCAGACAAAACAGAAAATTCGTTTCATCTTCATAGTGCTTTGAAGCAATACAAGGTGCATCATCAATAACAGTAAAAGTGTCTGTGTCGGATTTTAAATCACTCGTAAAAAAGAAAGTGCTAAGTGAATGGGGAAATAAATGGCAACCATCAAAACATTTCTAAATACTATTAAGCCTACAACATATTCATGGTGTGAAATAAACATTGACCGCCGGGTATTCGTTAAAATGACTCAGTTCCGTATAGGACACAGCAAACTAAGTCATGGTTATATTATCGCCAAATCAAATCGCCCTATATGTGATCTTTGTAACTACATGAAACAAACATTCAATATCTGGAAATATAAAAGATGTTTTAGAAGATAATGGTAATCCGAAAAACCTCTTTAATTATCTAAATGATATTAATATTTTAAACAAATTGTAAATGCGTTTAATTTATTTATATTAATATATTAACAGGTTTTACTTTAGTTACTAATAACACCATATTTTGAAATTAATCTTCACTTAAATATTATACTACAAACCTACCCGCTTAATTATAATGTACAACTGTACAAATCCTGACTTTGTAATTTAATTAATTGTATTATGTATTATGTCCTCCCGCTAATAGCTCCAAGTAGTTGATGCGGTTAATAAAGAAGAAAAAAAGATATTAATGTTACCTAGTTCTCTTATTAATAAACTTGATTTGGAATTTAAGAAACAATTTGACGATTTCCACAAAATTAAAAATCCTTTGTAAAAGGTATATATAAAATTGAAAATGTTGTGCAACTACTAAGCAATGGTTTTTCACTCAAACCTAATGGTGTATGGACAAGTGAAGCAGCAATCGTTTTTAAGCGTAACAAAGCTGCTCTTCAGATGGAAACAATACACGATTTATATTTCATTTACTGTACCAGGAAATTATTCAACTGTAGTGTGTCAAAAAAAACAATGAGATATTAGTTTGCTTTTCCAGACTTATATAGTTATTTTATTCGTAAAATGTACAGAACTGAAGTTGTAAAGTAAACAAACGCTATTAAGGTACGCTGTTACTAACATTTAAATATTTAAATAGATTTAGACATGCTCCATAAAATTGTTGAACACTATAGCTGCAAAAAGAATACAACCAGACACCAGCAGCATTAAATTATTAAATTAAAGAAACAAAATTTCAAATTACACCGCGAAAATTACACAAAGACGGGAGTAAAAAGAATATAATAGTTTAACCCCCCTTCTGAGGGGGGTTACGTAGTTGAAACAAGGGGGGGGGTTACAACTACTGGAGGGTTTCTGGGTAATTCCCCCACGGTTACGCCACTGCCTGGTTTAGTGCTGAGTTTCCAGACCGCACAAGTGTAGTAGGTTTTCGAAACAGGCTCTCAGGGAATATAATTGGTGACCCCTGATCTAAACAACATTACTCTGGGCAATGAAGGCATTTATACCGACACCGTAAATAAATTTTAGGTAATATATAATTTATATTGATTTAAATTTTAGCAACACACTGTATTGAAAAGATATCATCGGATTGCTTTTCTGTCAAATTAGCTGCACACCTTATATTTTAGATTGTTTTTAGATTATCCACTGTTTATATGGCCTTGATTAAATCTAATTTGGAGCACTCAGATGTTTATGCAAGGTCCAATTAAAAAATAGAAATAAAAATTTTCGACTTTTGGAAGAACAGATAAATAATTAATTTTGTTATTTACTTCATTTTCGTAATAATAAATAATATAATAGTAATATATTAAGTTAAAGCTTACAGTTTATTAAATGAAGTGTTTTCATTTGTACTCTGGTAATGAATTACTTAAATATATTTTTATATTTTCAATATTAAGATAGTGTATAGGTACGTGAAGTAATATTTCTTAGTAAATGGCTTTTAAAATGTCCTGCAAACTATTTGTTAAAAACTATACAACTTTGGTTAAGTTTTTTTTAAGGGTAGGTGCAATTCTAGGATTTTTTCCTACCAATTCAAGAAACCGAATAATCCAAATTCTTCAAAAAAGTTTTTCTTGCATATTGTTTGTATTATGTTACATTACCGTCGTTGATTATATAATCAAAACTTCAAATATTAGTTGCTTGAAAATTATGGCATTAATTACGTATGCCATATTTGAATTTAATAGCTGGCTGTCCCTTTTTTCATACAGAAAGTACTGGGTAATTTATACCGGCAGTTTTGGAGCTATAGATGTAGCATTTTAAATTTGATTTATTCTTTGAAGTATATTTAAAGTCGCCTCGTATATGAAATCGTCTTAATAAAACGAAGAATGTTTTCTGTTTTTTAGTTCGTATCTTTCGAAAAGTGTTTTCAATCATTCTAACGTCGTAGAGTAATAAATCCATTTAATTGTTGTTTATTTTACTGCGGCGATTTCTTTTCATGTAAATGCGTTTCAAAGGATATCTACGTCGTTCGTTGGTTTTGCTATTTCAGCAGTTCGTTGATTTTCAAGTTAAGCGAACAAATTTTTAATTTCGTCACTCTCGGTGGAATCGCTGCCAAAGTCAGTCGGTTTCATTGTTTAGTCCGGATTTTCTTTTAATTCGTTATTGCATTTTTGTTATGGAAAAATGTGTAAATAGTAGCAGTGTGGAGTAAACCGAGACAAAGAAAACAGTCAAGTTTTGGAATTGAGATTCGGAATAGCTTGCGGGTGTAGTCTTCCAAGCCGGATTTTTTTTTCAATTTGAAAAGTGAATTTTTACTCAAAATGCGATCTGGCAGTTTTTTTGTTGAGTTAACCACCGATTTGTTCGTGCTGTGTTTTATCTGAGAGATTTGTAAAACGGCGTTTCCAGCCGTTTAAGAGGTTCACATGATTTTGGGAGGAAATTGAGTGGGCGAGTTTTGAAGATTGCAGTTTTTTGTCATTCAGGATGATCCGAAGCCCGATTCCAGTGGCCAACTTCCAAAGAATTGTCTATTTGTGTTCATAAGTCACTTCAGACTGAATTGCAGCTTAAGTGGGACACAGTTGTATATTTTGCAGTGTTTTGGTTCAATTCCGATTCCAAAATTTTCTTAAAGGAAATACATCAGTCAGTGATACCAGGTACTTTTAAAATTAAAAATTACTTTTCAAAGTAAAAATAAATAATTTTTCAATAATAAAAAAATTTGCTTTGATGACAAACTAAAAAATTGTAAATAAATGAAATTATAAATTTTATGGATTAGCTAATTGTCCTATTAGTTTTCTTTTAAGTAAAGTTGACTGCTATAATTAAAATTAATGTTTCAAAAAGGTTTAATATTTCATTTCGATATATGACAGTTAGTATTATCCTTTCTCGACATTAATACATAACCATAAAGTTGAATTGTTTTGTAACTGTTTGTGGTATACATAATTAAAGGTTAAATTTTATTTTCTTAACTTTTTATTTATTTTTTTTAAGCTAACCCTTTTTGAGTTCATTTGAAAAAGATATGTTGATTTTTTTTCTAATTATTTCCCTAGTTACAACGAGTGGGTTGTAATAGGCATAATTAGGCACCTCAAGTGGCGCCCTATAATCAAATTTCTTGAGGTGTTTTCTTGTTTATTTTTATTCTGTTTATCCCAAAAGCCCTTTATTTCTTTTTGTTGTAGTTGCCCCATTCTAACCCCCATTTTACTTATCCACGACCCCAGCTCTCCTACGAAACCCTGAGTGTCCGTTCGCACAAGTAGCGATTATTTTGCTTGCCTTATCTCAACCCCTTTAGTTTCTTCCGCCAATTTTCTATCCCCTTGTATTAATGGCCCCTGTGGTAGGCAAAATATTTCCGTTACAAAAATAGCGCCCAACGTGTGTGGCTTTTCTTAGATTTGCGACATTTTTACTTATCGTAACAAAAATGTCGCCCAACGTGTGTGGCCTGTATTAGATTTTCGCCATTTTTGTATCTTATCGTTACAAAAATGGCGCCCTTGGCGTGGGGCCTTTTTCAGGCTTTTGAATGTTCCTGCATCTTTAGGTTTTTGTCCCTTTTCCAGAAGCAACATATCTTTTTCAGTTTTTCTGCCATAATTTTCTGCCATTTTTATGAAACCCTGTCTTCCAGATAGTGCCCTGGTGTCCCACAAACAGTTTGTTTATTGTATTTGTATCAACATATGTATTGTTGTTTTTTCTTTGTATGGTATTTGTATTGACATATGTATTATTGTATATCAACAGATGTATTTGTTGTATTTGACATATGTAATGTTGTATCTTTTATTTCGTGTACTGTAGAAATTTTTCTATATGTATTTTTGTGTATTGGTAAATGAAAGCAAATATTTTGAGTTTGAATATTTAAATTGAATTTTAAATAATGTTTTGATATTGAGAAGAATTTTAAGTTATTTACAGTAACAAATTAAGTGTACCGTTATTGTGCCATTTATTTTTGATTGATTTGACATTTCTTACAGAAAAAGCGGTTTTTGTAATTTTGTTTTGTCCGGTCATTTTGAGTAAATGTGTTTATTGTTTGAGTGACTTTTCTTTGAGCTGATGAGTAGAGTTGTGTTTTGTCTTTTGTCCTAAGCCATTTCATTGTTTCCTCTAGGCCCTCTTTGACGGCGTTTGTGTTATGCCACGGGTAGTAGGAGATTGTGAATGTGAAGAGTAGTCCCCTGTGTTCCCCTGTTGTTCCCTAATTAACCAGCTTTGACGGCGTATGTAATGCCACGGGTTAATAGGAGATTGTGTTCCCCTGAATCCCCTTTTGTGTTTCCTGTCTTGTATCTGAATGATGACAAGTGTAATACTCGTGATCGGAGGTGCTGTTTAGTTTTGCCTAGGAGCAGTCTCATTTAGTTTTCAGAACAAGAGCAAGGTGTTTTATTTGGTGTTTATTTTGTGTAGCTCACTCAAAAGTCAAGTTTTCAATATTATTAGTATTTTTGTATCCCCCTGTATGAGTAGTTCATTAAGTCAGTTGTTTGAATCAGTTTTTCAGTTACATTGTGTATTTGCTTTCACCCAAACATTGTTTTAGTATTTTTGTCCCGCCCTGTATGTGAAGTTGGTCTGAGTTTGCTTCGAATTGCATTTTCAGTTATATTGTGATTTGCTTTAACCAGTGTTTCGTTAAATCAAGTCTATTCCTGTCCCAAGTTAACTGCTACGATTTCCATTTTCTGTTATGTCCAGGTTTCGTAAAATTATGTAGAAATAATTTTCGTCTATTTACTTGTGAATTAAAAAATACGTATTTGGACTGATGTCATTTCTTATTGTCGGCATTTTTAAATGTGAACGATATTAAGTTTGTTTATTCTTGTTCGTCTAAGTATCATCCCATGTCTGAGAAAAGAATTTTGTTTACGTTAACGAAATAATTTATTTCGTATGTAGACGCTGTCCTTTCTTTAAGTGTTAAGTCAATTTATTTCGTCTTCTTATTGAGTCTTTGAGCAATTTATTGCGTTTTAGAAATCAGCTGTTGTACGAAAAATATAGGTCAAATTTTTTCGTATCTTTAAAGTTTAATAGTCCAGACAATGTGTGAAATTTTTTTTAAGCCCCGAAAAAGAATTTGTTTCTGATTTTACAGTCCATGATCAGTCCGTATGTTTTAGTGTTGTCTTTTGTTTTATAAGTAGGAGGAAGTAATAATGCGATTTCGCTTGTCCATGGCTAAGGCCGATTTGTTAGTGACAAAGCGAAGTATTGTTATTGCCTTATGTTTGTTATTTCCGTGTTTCCCCGTGTTTTCTTTGTTCCTATTCTGTGTTATAAGTAGGAGGAAATGATGATACGATTCCGTTTGTCCTTGGCTAAGGCCGTTTTGTTAGGGACAAAGCGGAGTATTGTTATTTTCCTTCTGTCTGTTTAGTCTTGTGTTTCTCCTAGTTTTTTTTGTGTACAGTAAGAAAAAGTGATGATACGAATTGGTGTATTCCTGGCTAAAGGCCGATTTGTTGAGAATATACAGCGGAAGTATTGTTATGTTTCTTCTGTCTGTTAGTTTTAGGTCTTTCCGTGTCTTTGTGAGGTCAGATGTGGTAGTGGAGTTATGTTGATGGTCTAAAACGTATTAGTTGGTGATTTAAGTATTGTGTTTTTGAAATATCATATAGGACGTACAGGCATGTGACCTGGATTTGTGTTTCCTTGGATATTTCTGTTGTTGTGTAAGACTGCGTAGCAGCATCCCCTTTCCGTGAATTAATAGAAAGGATAAGCCTTTCTATGTGTTGAAGTAAGACTATTGGCGATAGAGTCTCAATAGCATTCCTTCTTGTTGTAGTGTTTGTGATGTAATCTTGATGATTTGGTGGAAGCGGAGGTACAAATACTGGCATTGTCCATTGTGACGTTTTGATTTGCTGAGGTGAAAGTACCTGGCCGCTTATTGTAAAAGTATTGTTTATGTCGATTGTGAGACCATGTTAGTGAAACATCTGAAGTATTTCTAGTACTACCGTTGAATGACCCACTTAGAATTCCCCAGTTTTATGTTGTGACCCTGTTCGAGTTTTGTTGAAGAATAGTGAACGTTTTCTTTCTGATTTGTATGAAGATGTTGTATTCAATTATTATCCGTGAAGTGATGAAGTTTATTTCTTGACGTTGTCCCTTTATTCCCTTCCCAAACTGTGTCTTTGACCTTATTAGTTGTCATAAGAGGAACGGCTAGGTCGATGAGTTTTGGATTCGTCCGCCAGGTGACCTGTTGAGCTTTTAAGGAAGATAAGTCATTAGTTTTTGCCTTGTGTATATATATACTTTTCTTCTTCTTTTCCCTTCTTGCCCTGTTTTTGAGATTTGTGTACCCAGTTGGAAGTTTTATTGTTGATGACGGACTGTAATGATTTTTTTGTTCTTTTGGAAGATTATAGTGATTGTTCTATCCCCTTGGATATTTGTAATGAGGTTTTTGTTTCTTTTGGAGTGTTGTCGTAACTTTTTTGTTTTCTTTGGAAGACTCTTACGATTCTTTTTTTGTTTCTTTTGAAGTATTTGGTTTGAGACTAAACTGATGAGTGTATCAGTTATGGCTTGTTATGCCATGTGCCCCTTTGTTTCTTCTTTTCCAAGATTGTGTATTAACGTTTTGGACTTATGTTCTTCTTTGGTCCTTTTGGGAGTTTCCTTACTTGGAACTTTTTCGCTGTGTCGATCCCAGAGGATATTTCTATGGAACTATTGGCCATCCTGTTTTCTTCTGTTTGTGTTTAATTTTCAAAAAGTGGTTGAAAATTCATTGCTTGACTGTTATAGTCAAGTTTGTTATTTTTTGATATTGTTTTGGTTATCTATTATGTGGATAACCATAGCGAAGCTTGTCTAAGCTGTGTTGTTGGCCACCCGCCTTTGTTGAGCTGGAAGCACCCCTCTTTTCGCTCCCAGAAACTTCAACACTGGTCTGTTCCACGTTTTTGGTTAGGCTAGAGCCATTTTAGTAGAAATCTGCCATTGTGTCGTTGTGCTTAAGAGCCAACGAACTGTACCTGGTGCCGATTCGTCAAATTGAGCATCCAGTTTTATTTTGTATGTTATTATGTTAGAACCATAAACAGTTATGATGTGTAGTTTTGGTTATGATTTTTGTTTGTTGTTTTTTGTTCTGTTTGAGTTATTGAAGTCATTATGTGTTGTTGCAGTAGTTAAAAAATGCTACTGTTGTTCCAACCTGATTGTTGTTCGCCCTAAACGAAAACTTTTCCTGTTAGTCCAGTTTTCGCTCTTACGTGGGGGTATTGTAGCATTTTAAATTTGATTTATTCTTTGAAGTATATTTAAAGTCGCCTCGTATATGAAATCGTCTTAATAAAACGAAGAATGTTTTCTGTTTTTTAGTTCGTATCTTTCGAAAAGTGTTTTCAATCATTCTAACGTCGTAGAGTAATAAATCCATTTAATTGTTGTTTATTTTACTGCGGCGATTTCTTTTCATGTAAATGCGTTTCAAAGGATATCTACGTCGTTCGTTGGTTTTGCTATTTCAGCAGTTCGTTGATTTTCAAGTTAAGCGAACAAATTTTTAATTTCGTCACTCTCGGTGGAATCGCTGCCAAAGTCAGTCGGTTTCATTGTTTAGTCCGGATTTTCTTTTAATTCGTTATTGCATTTTTGTTATGGAAAAATGTGTAAATAGTAGCAGTGTGGAGTAAACCGAGACAAAGAAAACAGTCAAGTTTTGGAATTGAGATTCGGAATAGCTTGCGGGTGTAGTCTTCCAAGCCGGATTTTTTTTTCAATTTGAAAAGTGAATTTTTACTCAAAATGCGATCTGGCAGTTTTTTTGTTGAGTTAACCACCGATTTGTTCGTGCTGTGTTTTATCTGAGAGATTTGTAAAACGGCGTTTCCAGCCGTTTAAGAGGTTCACATGATTTTGGGAGGAAATTGAGTGGGCGAGTTTTGAAGATTGCAGTTTTTTGTCATTCAGGATGATCCGAAGCCCGATTCCAGTGGCCAACTTCCAAAGAATTGTCTATTTGTGTTCATAAGTCACTTCAGACTGAATTGCAGCTTAAGTGGGACACAGTTGTATATTTTGCAGTGTTTTGGTTCAATTCCGATTCCAAAATTTTCTTAAAGGAAATACATCAGTCAGTGATACCAGGTACTTTTAAAATTAAAAATTACTTTTCAAAGTAAAAATAAATAATTTTTCAATAATAAAAAAATTTGCTTTGATGACAAACTAAAAAATTGTAAATAAATGAAATTATAAATTTTATGGATTAGCTAATTGTCCTATTAGTTTTCTTTTAAGTAAAGTTGACTGCTATAATTAAAATTAATGTTTCAAAAAGGTTTAATATTTCATTTCGATATATGACAGTTAGTATTATCCTTTCTCGACATTAATACATAACCATAAAGTTGAATTGTTTTGTAACTGTTTGTGGTATACATAATTAAAGGTTAAATTTTATTTTCTTAACTTTTTATTTATTTTTTTTAAGCTAACCCTTTTTGAGTTCATTTGAAAAAGATATGTTTGATTTTTTTTCTAATTATTTCCCTAGTTACAACGAGTGGGTTGTAATAGGCATAATTAGGCACCTCAAGTGGCGCCCTATAATCAAATTTCTTGAGGTGTTTTCTTGTTTATTTTTATTCTGTTTATCCCAAAAGCCCTTTATTTCTTTTTGTTGTAGTTGCCCCATTCTAACCCCCATTTTACTTATCCACGACCCCAGCTCTCCTACGAAACCCTGAGTGTCCGTTCGCACAAGTAGCGATTATTTTGCTTGCCTTATCTCAACCCCTTTAGTTTCTTCCGCCAATTTTCTATCCCCTTGTATTAATGGCCCCTGTGGTAGGCAAAATATTTCCGTTACATAGATAGTAAGCTTCTTTGCCAAGTTATTTTAAATTCACTGCAGGTTGGCTGTTATATATTTTTAATGCTATTCGCAATATTAAGTGCCGTGTTTTACCAAATTATCACACCCCATAGAACCGTTTTCGAGAAAGTGAGACATTTCCTTTGGGATTACAGTTTTATTAAGGCAGTTTTTATTGCCACATGCACCCTACAAATGACAGATGTTTTTGGACAACTAGTTCGTGGTATTTCAGATTCTACTAGAGAAGTATTTTTAAACACAAATAACTCACAAATTATGCTTAATAAACGTCTTAACAATAATAAATTTTCATATAAAAATATTTTTATAACAGTGAATATGTTTAATACGATGTTTGGACGTTTTATTTGTTTATTCTTGGTCATGAATTTAGTAGATGCTTTTTATTGTGCAGATTATGTACTACATAGTCGTTTTGTTTTTGGAGGAACTTTTATTATTTTAATTAGTTATCAATTTATGATATTCGTAATCACGGAATCTGTAAGTATTATTTATGGATCTTTATAT
This sequence comes from Diabrotica balteata, assembly GCA_918026665.1. Classification (NCBI taxonomy): domain Eukaryota; kingdom Metazoa; phylum Arthropoda; class Insecta; order Coleoptera; family Chrysomelidae; genus Diabrotica; species Diabrotica balteata. Next base: position 107,372,339 of record OU898283.1, on the reverse strand, counting down.
ATACACTTCATCTAATTTATATAACGATGCACGTCATCGGAGTCATAGCCTGTGACGTCACATGATACCAACACAAAATGTGTAGGGTGTGTGTGTGTGTGTGTTCTTTTTTAGAATCACTTTACCGAGTACACTGGCATTACAACCACTAGACATATTTTATTATATACGCGTAGAAATAATATTTAAAAATTTCTATTAATGTTAACTTAAAGAAATACACAATAATATGTTTCATTTAATTTGTATAAATGCGTTTTTATCAAGAACATTTCTTCGGAACACACTGTAACTGTAAGCGAACGAAGGTAAAATTCTGGCATGAATTGGTAACACTTATTTGACAGTTGCGGTGTTGACACTTTTTGTACTTCATTATTTTGAATTTTAAAGTGAATCTCTTGTTTTATATTTTTAACTATTTAATAAAATCTGTTCGTTTTAGACCAAAATTAGTGTGTTTTATTTCAAAAATGTCACGTAAGAATTTAAATAGTCGTTGTAAAGAGATGGTAATACTTTTGCAATAATTATGTAATCTATTTGATTTAAAAAGGAGTCAGGATTTTTTTATACTTTGGCAACTATGTCAACTTCGATCTCTGACGCAGATAATGACGTAAATCGTTATCTAAATTAGATGAAATATATATATACAGTCAGTCCCAAACCCTTTTTTCAGTGCGTCACTAATTTTGACGTCATATAGGATTTTAAGAATGTCGAGAATTATTGCATGACATTTGAGTTAAATCTGACAGTTGCAGGATCGTAATCGGCTACACGTAAAAAGGTTATTTTTTTTAATGCATAGCAGTTTGTCATAATTCTATTCTATTCTGTTCTATTCTATACATTCCATGGAAAGTGCTTAATTAGCTAAGATTTGTTTATGGATTTATTATTATTTATTACAAACACTAGGGAATTGGAAGGTTTGTTTATTTAAAATAACGCCTCCTCCTAGAATCTTTTAATAGTTGACTGCAAGGTAAAAAAATTTACTGACAATTGCAAGGCATCAAAGTAAACATTCCTGTGATAAAATAATATCGATTTAAATCAGTCATATTTGGATAAGTAATTTTCTGATTTTCTAATTTTCTAGTTTAATTTTGTGAAGAGTTGTTATTAAATAGTGAAAATAGTTTAAATAGTGAAGCAGTTGATTTTTGAGTTAATCTACCAGTTCCAATATCCAGATGAAATCGGGTTAATGGAGTTTAGTTAAAAAACAAGATACCGAATGTAAGTTTACCTTCTTTTTTATGAATAACAAAAATGAATATTATATTTCAAACAATCTATAATCCCATTCAGAATCTGATTCTTGAAAATCAATGATTACACTAGATGTGTGGCTGGTATCAATTATATCCTACATTTCAAGAAAATGTCGTGGTTCTAAAAAGAACCGTTTTAATACATATAAATATCCATAAAGGTATTAGTTTAAGATATTTCCTCAATATCATTCCGGAATTCACAATCTGATTCGCGAACGACAGAAACTGAAATAAAGATGTCTCAGCCTCTTTTTCTAATTGAAACTAATTTGATAATTTTAATATCAGTGTTTTTTCATTCTCGGTATATCTCGGAATATTTAAAATATTTTTATGACAATAAATACAAAATTTAATTTTCACTGTAGTTAAAATGTCTAAAAATACTAACCTGGAATGGCAATTATCATTTTATCAGTTGACATTGTGAAAGTACTGTCACTGTCATTATCAAGATCATCTGTGTCAAATTATATTTATATGCATAATTGATTGGATATCTATTTAGCGTATTCTAAACTCCAACCAATTATACGTTCGTAAGTAGAATTCGCTTTAATATGCGAATACCAGTGAACGATACCTAATTTTCTAAGTTCTATGTATAATAATCAGCGACTCACGTTTTTTTCTGTTACTTCTAGCTTAATGCGTTAGAGAGAATTCGAACAACTATGACGCACTGAAAGAAGGGTTTGGGACGGACTGTACACACACACACACACATATATATATATATATATATATATATATATATATATATATATATATATATATATATATATAAAAGAAAGACAAGGTAGTCCAACATTTTTTATGACTAGTTTGGAAAAAATATGTAAATACTTTTTTCTTTTTGGGTGTGGTAGTCAATAAAACATAGAGCTTTGCTAAGGCGTACTATTTATTCTGAATCCGAGCTTTCGGTGGTTGTTTGCCACCTTTATCAAGGTCTACAATGAAAATTACAGTGTTATAAACTTTGACTGATGCAATATAAAAGTTATAAAAACTTACCAGAAAGTAAGATTTATAGCATATAAAACACAACGTTAAATAACATAATATGACATGAATTGCTGAAGGCATTAAAACTGTTAAAAATTTAAAAATAACTTAAAATGAACACGTTACAAAGTTTAAATTTAAAAGGTAAGACGACATGTTTGACAAAAAAACAGTCCTCTTTGCAGGTTTGAATTCAGTCACATCTCACGAACAGAAAGAGGCAGTAGGAGGAACTATTGTTGTTTAAATAGTTAGATGTAACTACAAAAAACAAACTTTCAAACTGATGTCTAACAATATACCGTTTGGGATTTTAAGTACTACCAACCATTTTACTAACTTTAAATTGAGAGGGAATTTAAAAAAAGTTCATTATATCAAACAATAAAAAGAAAATAGTATTTAGTAAGTAGGTTTAGAAAAAACAAACAACCAAAAACAAAATGAACTTACTTGAATGAACTGAAAAATGCTTACCCGCCGGACTAGAACAAGTGTAGAGAATTACCAGACAAAGAAAAGAAAATACACAGAATGAAGAAACGAAACCACTTAAAAAAGGAACTTTAATATATAGAAAATCTCAACAGAGAGAAAGAATTCGTAACATTCTATAAGAAAGTTAACATCAACAGAAAAGAATTCAAGGCAAACACAAATCAATGTAGAAGTTCGAATGGCGATCTATTAACAACAAGAACAGACGTATTAATCGATGGACGAAATATTTTAACCAGATACTTAATATAGAGGAAAAAGAAGAAAATCCGGAAGACGAAAGCTGTGAGGTAAGCGGAGTAGACGAGAGGGAGGAGAATCCACCAACGATCCTGGAAGTTAAAGACGCTGTCAATAAACTAGCCAGAAACAAATCACCCGGAATAGATAATCTTCCAGCGGAATTATATAAAGAAGGTGGCCACGATATCATAATAGCGCTACAGCAGCTTATAAAAGAAATATGGATACAGAAGTCCCTCCCCAGTGATTGGAATATTGAAATACTTTGCACCATACACAAAAAGGGAGATATCTTTGAATGCTCTAACTATCGAGGAATTACGCTCCTAAATGCAGCGCATAAAATATTCTCCAATATACTATGCCATCGTATGGCACCCTATGCAGAGCAAATAATAGGACAATACCAGGCTGGTTTCAGAGGTGGTAAATCAACAATTCATCAGATTTCAACCCTGAGACAAATTCTAGAGAAAACACTGGAATACGGTGTAGACACGCACCACATATTTATAGACTACAAGGCAGCCTACGACTCTGTAAATAGAAGAGAATAGTAGAGCAATGATAGACCTGGGAGTACCAAATTAGTTGGTAAGTTTAACCAAACTAAACCTTGAAAAAGTTGAATGCAGAGTACGAATCCAGGGGGAACTCTCTGAACCTTTTAATACAAATAACGGGCTACGTCAGGGAGACCCACTCTCCTGTATACTATTCAATCTAGCTCTGGAAAAAGTAATACGTACGTCACAAATCACAACTACCGGTTCAATATATTTCAAATCTGTGCAAATCCTAGCATATGCTGATGATATCAATATGGTTGGGAGAACGGAAAACGCAGCACGAGAGGCGTATGTAGCACTAAAGAAAGCGGCTACAAAAATGGGTTTAATAATAAACATTAATAAAACGAAATACATGAAAGTAGGTCCGCAACCACAAATACTACGGCTACTTGTTATAGAAAACGACATCATCGAAGCAGTTAACGAATTTGTATACCTGGGAACGCTCGTCAATACTGAAAATGACATTACCGCAGAGATAAACCGCAGAATTTGCACGGCTAATAGATGCTATTTTGGGCTTAATCTCCTTTTTAAATCTACAGCTATATCAAGAAATACAAAAGTAAAACTCTACAAAACAATAATACGCCCAGTCCTAACATATGGTTCAGGAATCTGGACTTTAACAAAAAGCAATGAAAACATGTTAGGATGTTTCGAAAGAAAAATACTGAGGCGCATCTATGGAGCGGTAAATGAAAATGGTGTCTGGAGAAGACAATACAACTTTGAACTCTATAGAATATACCAGGAACCAGATATCGTAAAACACATTAAGATAGGACGTCTGAGGTGGGTAGGCCATGTAATGCGGATGGAGCAAACCGACCCAGCTAGAAAAACGCTCCTTGATAGACCTATTGGTCAAAGAAGAAGAGGAAGACCCAGAACAAGATTCCTAGATAACATAGACCAAGATATGAGAAATATGGAAATACGTGCTTGGCGGAGGAAGGCGATGGATAGGGACGACTGGAAGAGAATTCTTGGGGAGGCTAGAACCCACACAGGGTTGTAAAGCCAAAATGATGATGATGATTTACTTATATAAGTGACGGTTCTGTTCAGGAGAATTAAAGAAAGAATCTGCCAAATTCCAAATCTATTTGACAGAACGAAGTCTGCCAGGTCCGCTAGTTAAAAAATAAAATAAAAATTTTCGAATTTTGAAAGAACAGAAAAACTGTTCATTTTGTTATTTAGTTCATCTTAAAAATAGTCGTTAATAAAAAAGTAATATATTAAATTGAAGGTTACAGTTTATTTATTGACAAATGTTTTCGTTTGTACTCAGTTAATGAATTACTTAAATATATTTTTATATTATCAATATTAAGAGAGTGTATAGGTACGTGAAGTGATATTTCTGAGCAAATCGCTTTCAAAATGTCCTGCAAACTATTTGTTAAAAACTATACAACTTTGGTGAAGTTTTATTTAAGCGTAGGTGTGATTCTAGGAATTTTTCCTACCAATTCAAGTAACCGAAGGATCCAAATTCTTCAAAAAAGTTTTTCTTGCATATTTTTTGTAATATGTTATATTACATTCGTTGCTTATATAATCAAAATTTTAAATACTAGTTACTTGAAAGTCATCTCAATAATTACGTATGCCATATTTGAATTTAATATCTGGCTGTCCATATTTTCATACAGAAAGTACTGGGTAATTTATATCGGCAGTTTTGGAGCTTTAGATAGTAAAATTGCTGGCCAAGTAATTTTAAATTCACTGCAAGTTGTCTGTCATATGCTTTTAACGCTTTTCGCAATATTTAATGCTGTGTTTTACCAAATTATCGCACCCAATACTAAAACCGTTTTAGAGAGAGTGGGACACTTCCTTTGGGATTACAGTTTTATTAAAGTAGCTTTTATTGTCACATGCACTCTACAAATGACAAATATTTTTGTACAACTAGTTCGTGTTATTTCAGATTCTACTAGACAAGTATTTTTAAATACAAAAATCTCAGAAAGTATGCTTAATAAACATCTTAACAATATTAAATTTTTATATAAAAATATTTTTATAACAGTGAATATGTTTAATAGGATGTTTGGACGTTTTATTTGTTTATTCTTGGTTATGAACTTAGTAGATACTCTATATTGTGCAAATTATGTACTACATAGTCGTTTTCTTTCTGGAGAAACTTTTGTTACTTTAATTAGTTATCTATTTGTAGTATTCGTAACTATGGAATCTGTAAGTATTATTCATCGATGTTTATATACATTATATATATATATATATATATATATATATATATATATATATATATATATATATATATAAGAGTAAGAAAAAATAATATTATAATAATTTAAAGAAAAGGTCAGAAATTCAAAATCTAAGCAAAATTTATAATTATATTATTTCTATTCTATGTATGTAATTTATATATGCAATCAGTAAAATATCACATTTTGAATTTTTCATGTATTTGTTACATTTTTTCAGGCATCTATCAATGGTGAATAAATCTTCTTCTTTTTTGTTACTAAACAAAAAAGAATTTTTTAAACAAAATTTTATTTTTGACAATATGTCAAAAATAAAAATTTTTAAGTTGGTACTTACGACATTTAGGCTGAATTGTAGCTATTCAATTTTTGTTTAGAAACTGGCCCTGGCAAGGTATGGTTAAGTTGTACTGATATCGTGCTCCTAGTTTTGAATAAAACAAGTGGTTTTATTAAATAGTTTTTTAAAATTAAAGTGTTTATCTACTAGATACTACTTCGTAAGTTATCTATACGTAATTATTATTTTATTAGTGTGAAAAGAAAACGTTAATAATAAATATATACTACCGTACAATCATTTTGTGAGGTTAGCTGTTATAAGTACCTTATAGTAGCATGCGGTTAGTTTTTCACTTACCAGAGTCGGAGTAACGCCTTTGCCGAAATAGCTTAAAATGACTTCACAGAATGTAAACACACCTTCCGATCTACCCAGTCCAGTAAATCAACGTTCGAATATCACAAACAGTTATGCATCAGCCGCTTCACACTCTTTTCCGAGTAAGACTCAAGCAATTGTATTTAGTTGCATCGATAATGCTAAACTGCAGGATTATCTCATTCCTTTGGGCACAATCATCAACCCAAAAAAATATTATTTTTTTATCTAGATTATCTCATAATAGAATCTGCATGTATTTGGCAAACAAAACCGTAGTAGATAACTTCATGACACAACATGGCTCTATAGAAGTACTCGGCGAAGTTGTAACAGTACGCAGACTTGTCTCTCTAGCAGAAAGACTAGTCTTGTCTGGAGTCTGCCCGTCAATTCCTCATCAAGTATTAGTTGAAGAATTACAGAATATCGGTTTAAAGTTGATTTTCCCAATATCATTTCTGAAAATTAGCTCGACTCTCCCCGAATATAGTCACATATTGAGATTTCGGAGGCAAGTTTATTTAAGCCCTATAACATCACCCATTCCAGATTCTATTCTAATAAATTTCGACCAAACACCTTACCGCATATTTTTGTCACAAAGTACACTTACCTGCTTTATTTGCAAAAATACAGGACACATATCATCCCAATCCAATAACAGTTCAGTAACGGAATCAACTCATATTGAGTCAAACAATGAAGTACCAAATCAAACAGCTTCAACAAGTATACTACACAAGGTACCAAACACCCAGCAGTCATCAAGTTATCCATTATCAAATCCAAGTATACCATCTACATCTACAAATCTCCATGACAAAGAAATTACTAACACTCCTACTCATAACAACACTTTCAATCAACCTCATTCAGTAGCAATACCGTTTTCACAAACTTCGGAAGCAATATCCTCCAATCTATCAGCTCCTTTTTCATTAGATACAACTGCAGAAAATTCTAATAAAACTGATACATCAAGACAATTTTCTGAAACAACCATTTCAACCAATCTTACAAATAAAACTTCAAGCTCGAGTTCTTTCACTACCAAGGAGTTTGCTCCAGTACTTCCAAATGTAATAAAGCCAGAGCATCTAAGTGAAAACTCTAATAACAATTCCGAAAACACAAGTTCTTCCATAAAACGCAGTATTGGTGAGATCGTCACGCCTCCTTCAGACTCAGTAATTCCATCAGAAAATCTGTTTGCAAAACCCAAACCCTCTAAACCAAAAAAAAACCGCGCTCATATAAAGTCCCATCTACACGGGAAACTCTTGAAAATTTCATTGATAATCATACCCCACCATTCGTTTTAAATTACCACCAATTGTCCTTACTGATTAATAATGTCCAAGGCTCCTCCGACACTATTAGCGTCGTCAAAGAATTTACAACTGATATCGATGGTTAACTCCATCTTTTACAAAGCAGCTATCAATATGCAAATGATAGATCTACAAAAAGCAAGTTTACAAACCTTCAAAAGAAACTATACAACCATTTAGATAAAGAGATTTCTGACTTAGATAGTGACTCTTCTGTAGACAACTGTTCAGTATCATCTAACTCCGAATATGTTAACAACATTCAACTCGATACTTCAATCGAACATTGATGGATTTTTTCATCTTCTCCTTATGCTACAGCTTTTTTTATCGAAATATTCTCCAGATATTATTATTTCTTATGAACATGGAAGAAGCGTCCAATTTTTATGGGTTCCCTCAAACGTCGGAATAACAAGAAATGAAGAAGCTGACAGGACTGCACGAGAGGCAATTTTAAGTGAGTTGTCAAAGCCGATAGACAAGTGTGTTTTGAGTGACTTAGAAGCTTATTTTAAAAATAAAGTGGGTGTTTGTGGCAAAATGAGTGGTCTCAAACTAATTCCAATCTAAATAAAATCAAAAATAATGTATCTCAGTGGTTTCCATCGTCGCTCAATAGACGAGAACAAATTGCGGTTGCGCGTTTACGCCTAAGACATACAAGATTAATGTACTCCTACCTTTTCACAAAGAAAAATCCACCTATATGTGATCAGTGTAACGTCCGATTAACAGTCGAACATTTTCTAACAATTTGTAGTAAATATGACCAAGAAAGACAGCGCTACAAGATCCCAAACGCTCTACTACAGGCTCTAGGTCAAAACTGTTCCTGTAACAATATAGTGAATAATCTTAGATCCATAAACATTTTGTACAATCTGTAGGTGTTTAACTTTGTTTTTTATATTTTGTTCCGTCGCTAATAACCTTTTGGTGGATGCGACATCTTTTTCTAGTATAAAAAAAAGTTCATTTAGTTGATCTTAAAAAAAACCGTTAATAAAACAGTAAAATATTAAGTTGAAGGTTACAGTTTATTTATTGAAAAATGTTTTCGTTTGTACTCAGTTAATGAATTACTTTTATATATTTTTTTATATTACCAATATTAAGCGAGCGTATAGGTACGTGAAGTGATATTTCTGAGCAAATTGCTTTCAAGATGTCCTGCAAACTATTTGTTAAAAACTATACAACTTTGGTGAAGTTTTATTTAAGCGTAGGTGTGATTCTAGGAATTTTTCCTACCAATTCAAGTAACCGAAGGATCCAAATTCTTCAAAAAAGTTTTTCTTGCATATTTTTTGTAATATGTTTTATTACATTCGTTGCTTATATAATCAAAAATTTAAATACTAGTTACTTGAAAGTCATCTCAATAATTACTTACGCCATATTTGAATTTAATATCTGGCTGTCCATATTTTCATACAGAAAGTACTGGGTAATTTTTATTGGCAGTTTTGGAGCTTCAGATAGTAAAATTCCTGGCCAGGTAATTTTAAATTCATTGCAAGTTGTCTGTCATATGCTTTTAACGCTTTTCGCAATATTTAATGCTGTGTTTTACCAAATCATCGCACCCAGTACTAAAACCGTTTTAGAAAAAGTGGGACACTTCCTTTGGGATTACAGTTTTATTAAAGTAGCTTTTATTGTCACATGCACTCTACAAATGACAAATATTTTTGTACAACTAGTTCGTATTATTTCAGATTCTACGAGACAATTATTTTTAAACACAAGAATCTCAGAATTTATGCTTAATAAACATCTTAACAACATTAAATTTTATATAAAAATATTTTTATAACAGTGAATATGTTTAATACGATTTTTGGACGTTTTATTTGTTTATTCTTGTTTATGAACTTGATAGATACTCTCTATTGTGCAAATTATGTACTACATAGTCGTTTTGCTTCTGGAGGAACTTTTGTTACTTTAATTAGTTATCTAGTTGTAATATTCGTAACTATGGAATCTGTAAGTATTATTCATCGATGTTTATATACATTATATATACATTATATATATATATATATATATATATATATATATATATATATATATATATATACAGTGTAGGTAAAAGTTTATGGTCGGTATGGTAAAATTTAACAGGATATCTATCACAGATATAAAATCATATTTTCGGAGAATACACTAAGATAACCATAATATTTCACATATCTCTAGTTCCGATCCTAATATACCTTAGAAACTAGAGGTGTGTCGTTGACATTGTTATCGGAACCATTTTTCGTAAACTTTAACTAGTTGACTGTTTACCAGTAGTTTTAAATAAGCGAGTACACAAACAAACATATTCGCTATTATCGTTTATATGTAAAGGTATTGAATTGAAAGAAACTAACGAAGGATATATTCATTATAACTTGAAAAATAAATTAAACAATACAAAAAGTACTTTTACATTTACATTACACTTTATTAAATCGCGAATCGTCTAAATTGATATTTAAAAACATAAGTTTTTTCACTTTTCTTGTTAACCGTGTTCTTTTTTATTTAAAATTAAACCAGATTTTGAACACGTTTTCACAACAAACAGATTTTTTTACAATACTACAATATTTTATGAATATCGTGGTTAAGTTAGATGACAAAGTGTTAAAGATGACTTAAGTCATCTTTATCACTTTTTTTTTCTTGTACTGATTGATTTTCAATAGTACAATCTTCTTTTTTTTTTATAGAAGTAACCAGAGTCTTAAATTTTTCTTTTGTCATTTATAACTAGGTATTCTGATTAATGAATGAGTTTCGATTAACGATTGATCTGCATTTTCGATTTCAAATCTTTATTGATAGTTAGTCAAAGGATTTATTTATTGTAAATGTTCAATTAAGAATTCTTTTTCTTAGTCAAAATTATTGACCAAGTATAAGAATAATCATTTTATTTTCAAAAAATGCACATTTGTAGAATATGCAGCTTCCATTGTTCACTTTTTGAATATTGCAATGATTGAAACTTCTCCTGACGAATTTCTGTCCGTTTCGACTACTTTTACTACAAGTACTGACATACTGCCAGTGCCACCCAAGCGTCAAAAGGTGATGGGTACTTCCATTAATGAAAATATTAGTTCAGAATAAAAGAAACAAATAGATATGGATTTACTCAACCTATGCAAAAACGTTTCATCCGTTTTCCATAGTTAAAGAACGAGTTTTTAAAAAGTTTGCAAGGTGAATTCCTGGATATAAACCGCCAACAAGAAAAAATTTGTCAGGTTCATTACTTCAGGACTGTAAAATCAAAACTGAGCAACTTATTAAATTACAAGTTGTTAAACAAGTAGAAAATATCTGTATTACCATTGACCTCTGGATCTCTGGAGTAACTAAGAGTTACATCGCATTAACAGAACAATATTTAACCAAAAATTTAGAATTTAAAACGGTTTTATTAGGGTGCTGCCATTTTTCTGGAAACCATAATTCAAAAAACATCGCTTTTGAAATTAGTAAAATTATTTATCAGTGGGGTCTAAAACGAAAAGTAAATTTTGCAGTAACTGAGAATGTCTTAAATATGGTCAAAGTTATTAAAGATGTTTTGGAATGAAAACTTTTAAATTGTTTTGCTCATACGTTAAATTTATTGGTGGAGGACGCACTTAAATGCTGTCGTGTACAAATAGATAAAATAAAAAGTCTTTTTTTCGACAATTCTGCAAAAAACACATTTCAAAAAAAGTACCTTATCTTCAGAAAGGCTTTAAAGATCAATTACAATATAACAAAGTTATGGTATGGTATATATATATATATATATATATATATATATATATATATATATATATATATATATATATATATATAAGGTAGAACTTCACCTATTACATGTTAAACAGAATGACCGAGTTAGAAGAATCCGTTCCATATTGGTATTAGTTAATACAGACTTAGACTTAGAGGAAATCTAAATAATGAAGACTAGATTATTTGTCCTCAACTTTCCCAAATTTCGTTAAACTAATACCACACAGTTCGTGGTCTTTTATTTTTTGTAACACATCACTAATTGTTACATGTTCTTTGGATTTATACATATTATACATAATATTTTAAATTGCAAGATTAATTGACTGGTGCAAATGTAAAGTTTTTGAATGTCGACGGTTTCTCTTGCTTACTTTATTTATTTTATCCTCACTAATAATATTATATCTTCGGAATGTCTCCTCTGAGGTACCGCAAGCATCGCAAGTGCGTTTCTGAACTGCCATATCAGATGTTAATGGACCCATATTATTTTTTTCAAATTGAAATAACTTTCGACTTTCAGAACTAAATGCCATTTTTCTGGAGAAAACACCTTAAGTTTCGACTGTATTATATTTTGTTTCGAATTACTCATTTCACATTAAAGTACCGCTTCACTGCACTACTATAAAAAAATAGGTACTTATATACAATTACTACACCCTAAAATGGACGAGGGTTGTAAAACAGAAGAAACAGTCGAACACAAATTATTTAATAACCAGAGCTAAACCAGCATAAACACTGCATTGATTGTAATTGCAAAAACCGTTCGCATGTTTTAAATACATGGAACAAAAATGCCAATACCTAGACAACCATACAGGAGGAACAAAGAGCTCTGAAGCCTGGAGAACTATAAAAACGATGAGAACAACTACAAAAAACTAAGTCATAATAAATACAATACCAGAGAACACGTGGATAGAGCATTTTGAGAACTTATTAACAGAGAGATAAGAAAGGTTTAAACAGACAAATGAACAAGTGCAAGTAGAAGGAAGAATAGAACTATCAATAGAACAAATGAAAGAAGCAGTTAAGGGAATGAAATTAAGAAAATCTCCAGGCCCAGGCGGAATACATCCAGAGTTGATTAGATATGGATCATCAAAACTGCTTGAAATGATCCGAAAATTATTCGAAAGATGCTTAAACGGAGAAGAAGTTCCAGAAAAATGGAGACAATCGTATATCTCTCCAATGCACAAGAAAGGCACAAAAACGGATCCTAAAAACTATAGAGGGATCGCAGTGATTGCTACTATAGGCCGCTCCACTATGGATAATATTTTCACATTAAAAATTGCAATGGAAAAACGAGTGCAGAAAAATAGAGAAACCCTTATAGCTTTAATAGACCTGGAAAAAGCATATGATAGTGTACCGATCTCCCAACTATGGATAGAAATGGATAACTTGAAAATAAACCCAACTCTTATTAATGCCACTCAAAAATACTACAACCAAAACTTTGCAAGAATTATAATAGGACAAGAAATCACCTCTCCTTTTCAAACAACAAAGGGACTAAGACAAGGCTGCTGTCTGTCACCCACCTTATTTAAAATCTATTTGGACAGATCCTTAGTGAAATGGGTAAAAAAATGTAGAAACATGGGAATAACGGTGGAAGAAAACACGCTATATACACTTTTTCAAGAATACAAGAATACAAGAATATGAGGTGGCATGTCTAAACATGAATATGACAAAATGTGAATATCTATCAGTGGGAACAGATGAAATACTTGACCTAGTCTTGGAAGACGACAAAATCAAAGGTGTACAATCCTGCAAATATTTGGGGGTCATTTTCAATAAGAAGGGAAATAGCGCAGATGAAATCAGGGAAAGAATAAACAAGGGTAGAGCAGCGACCCGTGCCTTAAACTCTCTTCACTGGCAAAAAACAATTCGACGAGAAACCAAAAAACACATTTACGGTAGTATAGTCCAAAGTATTACACTTTACGGTTCGGAAGTATGGGACGTCACCAAAGCTAATAAAAACAAACTTATGACGACAGAAATGGATTATCTGAGACGAAGCTGCGGTAGATCGAAACTAGAAAGAGTTAGGAACGAACAAATAAGAAACGAAATGAAAATGGAGCGAAATATCAATGATGATATAGAAAGACAACAATTAATCTGGTTCGGACATGTTAAAAGAATGCCAGAGTACAGATGGCCTAAAAAGAGTACTGGAATGGATCCTTCCTGAAAGAAGAAAGAGAGGACGACCACGGAGAAGTTGGCGCAACGATATTGATGAAGCAATGGCGGCAAGAAACTTAGAAGAGGCAACTGCGTATGACAGAAAAAGATGGAAATTGGGGACGGAGAAGCGGCGACAGCCGTAATCAATCTGTTATTATATATATATATATATATATATATATATATATATATATATATATATATATATATATATATATATATATATGTGTGTGTGTGTGTGTGTGTTTTAAATACGATTTTTGCCGATTATTATGTATTTTGTTAATTGTACAATATAAGTATAATACAACCCACAACCATCATTTAATGTTTTACAATAAACAAAAGTGTAATATGATGACAAGTTTGAATTTGATCTACTTTGTCGATAACAATGTCGTTAACAGAAAGATATTTTTAAATGGCATGAATCATTTTTCAATGATTGTGTGAATTTAAGAAATACTTTAACAAACAAATTTTTAAAGTATGTAAAAAGGAGATAACAATTATTTTGACACATGGTACTTCTTATTTTTCAAATAAGGTACTATATAAATAATGTACTAAATAAATAAGGTACTAATAATGTTCTTGTAAAGGCATAACTTTGATTATTGGGTATACCTACATTATAAAATGTTGACAGTTGCGGTAACTGATAGCTTTGTTATTATGAAAATTTTATAATTAGTATTAAAAAAAAATTATTAAAATCCTTTGTAAAACGTATATATTTAAAAACCCAAAGGGGCTATGTTAGACAACATATCCCGTTCCATTAGGACTTTATGAAAGCAACTAAAGTCTTGTTGTCAACAGTTGCTTCATAAAGTCCTCGTAGACACACCGTCTTAGGACTAGCATCTTCAAGTGGAGTCATGTCGTCATGTTACCAAATCCAACGGTAACTTTAACATCTTAATATTGTATAAGAAATAATGTAAACTAAATTTCACTAAATAATTTTTAACGGGTTTTTACCCAGATATTTAGTGGCTATATTCATGTCCACCTAGACACTGATAATGGAATATGGATTCCGAAAATGTTCTGTCTAACATAGCCCGTTTGGGTTTTTAAATATATACCTTTTACAAAGGATTTATATAATTTTTTTTATTGTATGCAGCCAACTACAGGAACGTAGATTCCTAGTAAATCAGTATTTTATTGTGTCTTGTACGCTGTTTGTAGAAAACAGAGGAAATATTTTTAATAAATCATCCCAAATTTTGGCATATGCAGATGATGTGGACCTAGTTGCCCGCACAATACACAAGCTGGAAGAAATGTATACCACCTTCTCAAATGCCTCAAAATCTATGGGCCTGCAAGTAAATGAGGAGAAAACTAAGATGATGGCATCAACACCCAACAATAGAGTAAGGAACATCGATCCCCAATTCACGGTTGATAACTCTACCTTTGAAGTGGTGGACAAATTCACATACTAAGGCTCCCTGATCACCAAGGAGAACGCTATAACGGAAGAAATTAAGTGAAGGATAATAATGGCAAACAGATACTATTCTGGACTGAGTAGACATATGAGAAGTAGAAACTTAAGCCAAAAAACAAAAATAACCATATACAAAACCCTTATACAGCCAGTGTTGACATATGGATCGGAGACATTGACCATTACCAAGGCAGACAAAGACCTTCTGCTTATATTTGAATGAAGGATCCTGAGAGGAATATTTGGTGGCATCTGTGAAAATTCTGTTTGGAGGAGGAGATACAACTACGAGGTATACCACAGATATAAACAAATATTTGGTGGTAAAGACGTAGTATCTCTTATAAGAATAGGAAGACTAATATGGGCAGGACATCTAGCAAGATCACAGCAGAACAACCCTCCTAGAAGAATCCTTATGTCTCAACCCGTGGGAAGTAGAAAAAGGGGTAGGCCAAAACTCAGATGGAAGGATGGTGTAGATGAGGATGGTAGAAAGATAGGCACAGCAAACTGGCAACGGTTGGCAATGGATAGGACTGCCTGGCGTAATAGACTTGGGAAGGTCGAGGCTCTTTCATAGGGCTGTAGCACCATTGATGATGATGGCTTTGTTTGTATTGTGTTATGTTGTGTTTTATAAAAAGTAACTCATTTTAGAAACAATAAATTTCTCCTCCCTCCCCCCTTTCTCTCTCTCTCTCAATTATGTCATGGGATCTTAAAATGCTTACCCACTTAATTGATTAATTAAAAAATAAAAATAAAAATATTCGAGTTATCGAAGAACAGATAAATAGTTTATTTTGTTATTTAGTTTATCTTCAAAATAATAATTAATAATATTACAGTAATATATTAAGTTGATGGTTACAGTTTATTTATTGACAAATGTTTTCTTTTATACTCTGTTAATGAATTACTAAAATATATTTTATAATTCCAGTATTAAGCTAGTGTATAGATACTTGAAGTAATATTTCTGGGCAAATCGCTTTCAAAATGTGCTGCAAACTATTTGTTAAAAACTATACAACTTTGATGAACTTTTATTTAAGCGTAGGTGCGATTCTAGGAATTTTTCCTACCAATTCAAGTAACCGAAGGATCCAAATTTTCCAACAAAGTTTTTCTTGTATATTCTTTGTATTATGTTACATTTTCATCGTTGCTTATCTCATCAAAACTTCACATATTAGTTACCTCAAAATCATGGCATTAATTACGTATGCCGTATTTGAAGTTAATAGCTGGCTGTCCATTTTTTCATACAAAAAGTACTGTGTAATTTATATCAGCAGTTTTGGAGCTATAGGTAGTAAGATTCCTGGCCAAGTAATTTTAAATTCACTCCAGATTGCTTGTTATATGTTTTTAATGCTATTCGCAATATTTAATGCCGCGTTTTCCCAAATCATGGCACCCGCTAGAAACATTTTGGAAATAGTGGGACATTTACTTTGGGATTACAGTTTTATTAAAGCAGCTTTTATTGTCACTTGCACTCTACAAATGACAGATGTTTTTGTACAACTAGTTCGTATTATTTCAGATACTACAAGACAAGTATTTTTAAACACAAATAACTCAGAAATTATGCTTAATAAACATCTTAACAATATTAAATTTATATATAAAAATATTTTTATAACAGTGAATATGTTTAATACGATGTGTGGACGTTTTATTTTTTTATTCATGGTTATTAATCTAGTAGATGCTCTCTATTGTGCAGATTATGTACTACATAGTCTTTTTATTTTTGAAGGACTTTTTATTACTATAATTAGTTATCATTTTATAATATTCGTAATGGTAGAATCAGTAAGTATTATTCATCGATTTTTATATATACACCCATGTCCAAAATTTTGAAATACGTACAAATAATAAATCTACGCGTATGGTGGTTTTAAAACTGTTGTTGATATTCATTTTAGAGCGTTTTCAAATGAAAATGATAAAAAAATTTAATCCTTTTTGGTCACATTCAACTGATTAGCATATTTACACATTATTTCAGGCTTTGTTTAACCCTAGAACTACAACGTGAGGGAACTGGAACATAAACCACAACGTGGGATCGCATTTGACCATAATAAAAACTTACTCAAATGTGACAAATAAAAAATGTATTTGGTACTATTTCATTTTTTAATAGTTTATTATATGACAGTTTAATATTTCTACAGTAAATACCGAAATAAGAGTATGATTAACAAATAAACAACAAACTAAAAATAACCATTTTTTAGTAGTTAACGTAACATGATAAACAAATTTGACCAATACAAAATATTTAAATCAAGATTTTTTTTTATTGAGTTTATTGTCTCAACTACAAATTTATTGACACTGGGTCAATTTTGGTACAATAAATTTTACATTACAATATAATTATAGTTTACAATAAATTAATTTTACATTACATTAAAATAAAGAGAGTAAAAGACAAAGTAAAAACAGAAAAGAAAAAATAAAAGCATTAAATTTTGTGATACAAATTCGTTTCTCGAAGGAAATCTAGTATATTCGGAATAAGATCCAATTGGCTGAGGATCACATTTGTTTGACCATATATAGAGTATTTTTTTTGTACTTGCTCGTACTCGACACACTGTGTAAGGATATGTTGAACGGTTAATGATTCACTACACTTTTCACAGGCAGATAATTTCTCCGAAGTCATCAGGTATCCATGTGTCAGCCGTGTGTGACCAATTCTTAGGCTGCGAAGGATTACTTTATCTCTTCTACTTAAGTTATACAGCTGATGTAATAAAAAGGAGGCGGCGACGCTGTCACCACTGAGATACTTTATAGACCCTCAAAGGATGCTAATCCTGCGAGCGGCTGCAAGGCTTACTGGCCCCACTGGTCCAAACTCACTGGTTCGTCTTCGTGGATTTACGAGAAGATAAGGGATTTTCGGGATAGGGGTAAGGACTCCTAGGTCTCAGGTCCTGTAAAGAGCTGAGGTTATGGGCTTACTTTGAAGCCGGAGATATACATAAGCAGAATCCTGTACTCTCCTAGTCTCTGTCCGAATCGGCCGAAAAGAATATTAAAACCAAATTAGAGTCTACCATATATTGAATGTACCCTGTAGTTTACAAATACAATCGTTACTAAGTCATTCGGCGCGCCGGGAGACGAGAAGCACGAGAGTGAAGAACTGACAGTTGTACTATTATAATTTCTCAGGTTAGTATATAGAAATCTGTTACCTTATGTGTAATTAGACTTTCAACAACGACACGTCTTCGGTCCTCTGGAGTTCGGTCAGTTGAGGGGACTCCTCCGTTGTTACGAACTTACGAGTTACCACCACTAACCTGACTACACGAGATACTATGTCGCGTGTTAAGCACTCCCCGGAGACATACCGACTGCCTCGCGTACTGGACGCTTCGCGTCCGATCCGGAGCTCAGCAATTACTGCCTTGAGTGCTCCCCGTACTAACACTGACTGACTCGCTATTACTGACTGCCTCGCTATTACTAACTGCCTGGCTACCGTCGTTTTCTCTTGTTTTATTGTGCTCGTACTTTCAACGCGGGTTCTAGTACCAAGGTCGTGTTTTCGCTGAGTTGTAGTCCTAGGCGTTATTTGGGTCACGAGTATTGTTATTTTTACAACAATAGTTTCTGTTTGACGTGCTTTTTCTACGTTTAAACAATTAACAAACAATGCACTAACTAGGTCATTTTCTTTGTGTAACCTAAATGTATACTTTCTGTATTAATTCCCCCTTATTAAATTTGGGATATATAATAATTATCTCGAATAATTATTATCTTTTCTATGCTACTTAGCCCTTTATTCCAACTCCCCACTCACTTGCTACCCTCACATTACACTGAAAGGTTTCGATGGTAGGTTGTATTTTGTGTAGTTTTGAGGTTGAACTTTTTCATTGATTTTGCCATGGATTAAGATTTACATATTTCACAAATACTAAACTGATGTTCTGTGCATATATTTTTTCCACAATGAATACAAATATGGCGTCATTTACGGCCACGAGATCTTGGACAAAAATCACAACGACGTGAACAATTTTGTGGCTCTTGGGGTAATGGTTCGTCAGGATATCCAAGGTATTGTCTCAGAAATTGTCTTAACTTTCTTGGCAGTCGGTCATTTTCTACTCTTTGCTTTATATAATCTTCCACCAAAGAATCAGCTAAGTTTTTGAGAAAAGTAGAACGGACGTTAAAATTCAGCAATGTTTGAAATTGATGTAACACAAAAGAATTGATTCCAGCAGCATCTAACATTCCATACAGAATCCTTAAAGGCAAATTTCTCGTCTTTCGAGCAACTGTCTTCGAATGACAGAGTTGATCAAACATATCGATTCCACCTTTAGTCGATTTGTAGAACATTGTAATTTATGGTTTTTTGGTTTCTTTCTTCATTTTAAAGTCGTCTACTTTAAAATGCATAATTTATGTCTGAATTGTCAATATAAATGAGTCAGATAAAATTAAATTATTAGAAGAATTTTTAACTATGTAACAAAAAACAAAATTTGTTTAATTTACTGTTTGTATTTTGAGAACGATTTCCGAAATGGAAATTGGAACGTCAATAAACGTATTTTTATCATTAATTGTGGCTTATTCCCAGTTAAATAGTAGGGTAAGGGGGGGCAAGTGCGCCCCCTTTTATTCATATTTGGTTTTAATTGTATCGGTGATTGAATAACCCAAAATTGGGTTATTCAATCAACGATTGTATCAATGCTTCAATTGGGTTATTTCTGCCAAATCGATAATACGTGCACTAAGTACTTTGACAATGATCTTTATTTAGAGAAGATTCCAAATCTGTGGCTTTTCGCGATTATTAATTATAATTTTTTTTCTCTTACATATCGCAGTAACGCACTTGCATTGTCAGTTTGGGGCAAGTGCATCTCCGGGGCATAGTTTTATATATTTTCCTTGCGTTGAATTACGGGGCAAGTGCACTTATTTATTAGGCTTTTCTGAACACAGTTCTGAATTTTTTTTTAATTTTCATAATTTTGAAAACAAAATAACTTCAGAAGGGTCTAATAACACACCACAAAATGAGAAAGTACTTTATTTAAGGGCAAAAATTGTACAGTTTACCTTAATTTATGTTGGATATCTTGAGGAAACTTGATATTAAAATTATGCATTCCCCTCCTAACATGTGGAGCGGGTAATACTTTAATGATATCCTCTTTTGCTACAAGTGATATATCTTCCACCTGAGGAAAAACAAAGCATTTGTTTTTTTTCTTAGGAACTTCACCTGGGTATCACTTTCAGCGAGAGAAATCACGTGGTCTATATATAAAATGTCATTTCTGTCCCGACTTTGACTTTTGAAAGCCACCAGAACCCAGTCTTCCACAGAAAATTCAGGCGGAGAACCAAGACATAGTTTCTCTTCGTCGTCGTCTTCTTCTTCTTCTGACGAAATCTGGCCCACGAAATCGCTACCTTCAGACTCATCGTGTAGAGAGATCTGATCGTCCTGATCTTCATCACTTGAGTCTTGGAAGGTGCCTTTGCTGGGTCCGGCAGTGATCACTTCACTACCTGCTGCAATTCGCTTTTTCTTTTTTGCTGGAGTTGGTGTTCCGTTTTTTACGGTTTGTAGTAGAAGATGTTCGAAAGATACTGGACATCTGAAAAACAGAGAAAAAAATCATAAGGTTACGAAAGTAGCTCGCTAAAATCCTACAATGTCCATATTGTTGAAATAAGATACTCACGAGTTTGTCTCGAAGGTGGCAACATCTGTCACATCTGTAGAAGTCTCTTGGCGCTGATCTCTGACGTCCGCTAAAATCTGCCATCGCCTTAAAGAAGAAGCCTCTTAACGATCTTCGGGTACAACTTTATCATCAAATGGAAATATACCTCCTTTCTTAAATCCATTTTTGATAACTTCTGGGTTGATTGTTGTCCATATTTTCCCAATCAGCTTTGGTAAACAGGTATCTGTCATCTATCTCTATGCCCATTCCATGTATTTTCCTTTTCCAGTTCTTAAGTGCCGCTGCTACATATATTTTGAATAGTGTAGGAGAGATAGGACATCCCTGACGTAGTCCCTTATTCACTATGAAGGCATCTGTGAGTTTTTTACCTATCTTAATTCTTGATTGTGAATTTTCATACAGTTCTTTAAGTGCAGCTATATAGTTGTGATTGATGTTCGTTTGTTCTAATACCTTCCACAGTCTCGATACTGGGACTGTATCATATGCTTTTTGTAGGTCCACAAATGTAAGATGGGTTTCCAGATGTCTAGCAGATCTCTTCTCTATGACTTGTTTTAGACAAAATACGTTGTCGGTACACGATCTACCTGCTCTAAAGCCGCTTTGATCTTCTTATTATTATCAGTATTCTACTGTATAGTCTGCTCAGTGTACTCGTGATTAATATGCCTCGATAGTTGTTACAGTCCAGTTTATTTCCTTTTTTATGGATGAATGATATATAAGCTGTTTTACAGTCTTCTGGAAGAGAATGTCCATTTAGGCATTTATTGATAACTATTGTTAGATTTCTAAAGAGTTTTTTCGTTTCCCATCTTAACATTTCGAAGAAAATCCCTTCTGGTCCGCTAGTTTTCCCTAACTTAAGGTTTAAAACTGTCTTTTTTAATGTATCTTCGGATACCTCTACTTCTTCTCCATTTACTACAAAATGTTTTGGAGATTCTACCATGTATTTCTGTCTAGTTTCTTGTAGTAGACATTTGTAGTGTTGTATCCACTGCTCCGGTTTAATTATCTGGATATTTGCTCTGTCCTTTGCTGGGTTTTTGACATTTGATATAAATTTCCATACCTCCGAGTATCTCCTTCCTCCGATATAATTGTTAACTTCTTCACATTTTTTATCCCACGTCTCGTTCTTAGCTAAATTAATGCACGCTCTTAATTGTGTTTTTGTTTGTTTATAATCTTCCAGATCTTGTTCATTTTTTGTTGCCAACCATTTTAAATATAATTGCTATTTAACTGGGAATAAGCCACAATTAAAGATAAAAATACGTTTATTGACGTTTCAATTTCCACTTCGGAAATTGTTCTCAAAATACAAAAATTATTCCCAGTTAAATAGCAATTAATTTAAAATGCCACAAGAAAATAGCTTCAGGACATTTTAAATATTTTTGTTTCTTTTCCTGAACTAGTAACTCTATCTCCTCGTTCCACCAGTATTTTTTGTTGATCTCCTTTGCCTTTATTCCTACTGCTTCTCTGGTGGCATTTCTTAGACTTTCGATAACGTTCTCATAGATTTCATAAAAGGTGCATTCTTCCGGATTTGATAGTTTGCTGTCTGATGCTTTCATCGTTAAAACTTTGAAAATTATACCTTGTTGTACACATTTCGTCGGTGAGTACGGAATCGTTGTTATGTTTATCTTTGGCCTGATTTGTTCTTCTAAATTTTATTCTTACTTTGGCTCTTACTAAAAAATGATCTGAACCACAAGTGAGTCCTCTCAACACTCTTGATAGAAGATACAGATTCCGAACTAAATTTACAGGGTTCATTTCCTGACAACGACGACGCTGTGTGCATCTTTTGCGAGGAGTCTTATTCAAGTAATAGTAGAGGGTAATCTTGGACACAGTGTCATAGCTGTCTTTTGTGGGCACACGATGAATATGTCGGTGCGGAAACTGAACATTATATCTGCGATTTCTGCCGATAGATTTTTGTATTCCTTCAATATGCCCCCCTAGCGGCCATATTAGAGTGACGTTTTTGTTTTTTACAGTATCCTGGATACTAACAAAAATAATTTTTTTTATGTTAGATCTTGATTTTTTTATATTTTTTTTAATACTGTATTAGTATTAGACTAATAGTTATGTGGACTAAAATTTAAATTTAAATTTTTAATAAAATATAGAAAACATAGTATGAAGCTCCGTGTTAGTCTACTGTACCGCCTACCGTACCATCTTTTTTTAATAATAATAAATTACCAAATTTATAGAGTATTATACCAAATATACAAATTATCTATAAACAAAACAATTAAGAACACTCTAATAATTAATTTGTAATATATTTGTTTGTTTAGTTGTATAGTTCTACTATTTTTTAACTTAGTTTGATTAAAACACAAGCGACAAAAAGTCAAGAATATGCCACGTACTGTAGCTGTTAAAAATTATACCTTTTTTATAAAGATTTTGTTTAAATTTGGCATTTTAATGGGGCTATTTCCTAAAACTTTAAACAAAAATGGTTTCGATTGGCGTAAAATATTTTACGCAATATTTTACACTACTGATATAATATGCCTTTTTCTGTTTTTAACAAATGTATACGCAAACGTTAATCTCTTAAGATATTCTTCTACGTTTCTCTTCTGCGTATGGGGATGTTGTGGTTTATATACGATTATCACACATGAAGAAGATTTGAACAAATTTTTAACCAGTTTCGAAATAGTTGAAAGCAATATCATTAATTTTAAGGCAGATATAACCGTCACACACATCATATCCGGTTTATTGTTTGTTCTGTTAGAAATTGTAAACATGATCTACTTCATTTGTCATGTTTTCATAGACCAAAGGTTTTATTTTATAATGATTGCCGCACCTTTATTATGGATGCATTTATTCTTCCAAATAACTTTCATTGCGTGGACTTCGCTATTTATAACCACTGCATTCGATAAAGTTATAAATCAAACGAAAGTTCAAATTCCTGGCATATTTTTAGATAACAGGCAACAGTCTCGGCTGTCGTTTTGTCAGAAATTAACCCATCACAAGCTTATATTTAAAAACACGTACACAGCTGTAAATAAATTTAACATCATCTATGGCAAATATATTTTTATGTTATTATCGATTAATTTTTTTGACATACTTTACGACTTTCATTATCTGATGCGATTTGCTCAGAATAATCATATTAACGAATTGGTGCAAAAGTTCTACATGTTTATATACTCATTTTTGGAATGCGTAAGTACTTTTGTAAAAAATTTGTCTTTTTTTAGTGCTGAATATGACTTATTGCCACTATAGTCTTTGAAACTTCTATTACAAATATGATTCTTTTTGAAATGTTTGTGTATAAACAGACTTTTTTTATTGGCTTTAGGGTAAATACCCATACAGCCAGACACAAATTTTTAAAAAACAGATACAAAGATTGCACCGTTCTCGCCCAGGGGCCGAGCGAGGCATTTTTATAAACCATAAAAGTTATGCCTCGGACAGATAGGTATGCATACATTAAGGAAAGACAACAGGTATTAACAAAGGTGGTTATATTTGTATGTTTGTATGTGGTTATATATATATATATATATATATATATATATATATATATATATATATATATATATATAATTATAAGGATCACTCAGACGAGTGGTGGGTTCTTATATCGGTCTCAAGGTGGAGAAATAAAAGACAAAGTTGATAGCCTACTTTATCTATTCAGTTAAGCATCATCAGTTCATCTAAAAACTACAATATGAGAACCACACAATCATGGAAACGATGTTATAAGTGTTACCTTAAAAAGATATGTAGCATTCAATGATATTATCGAATATGTGAATAAACTCAAGTAAATGGACATTATATGGTAATATTGTATAAACAATCAATTAATTAACAACATTTAGCAACTAATTAAACAATTAGCACAGCAACAGAACATGTAGTCTAATGTATATGTAATATTTTATTTTAATATTAAGTAGTCAAAATAAACTAAGAATATCATAGATTCACTTCCAACTATATGAGAAATATTTATGCTTTGATTTTGACTTTAGGTAGCATTATTAAAGTGATTTATATTAAAATTAAAAAAAATATAGTGTAAAATGAAGTTACCACTCAAAGCCTCACAACTGCCGCCGGTAAAATGGCGTTAATTGAAACAGATCGAGCCAAAACCGTGAAAAGGCAGCCAACCTTGAGGTCACAAAATTATGACATAACAGCAAGGTTGAAGTACCAACCCAAATAATAGGGCGGTGTATTTAAAAAGTTCTAATGAGTTTGGATGACAACCCGCTTGTAAGAGACCAAACAATGAAAGAAATTGGAATTTATAACAGCAATTCCTCGCATCAACCAGTCTAGAAGGAACAAACAGGCGAAATTCATTCAACCTCAAATATAAATAAAAATCGTCAACGTTATAGCTGGATATTCAGCCACAGGTGATCAACGAAAAATAATTTCCACAGTCCAAGGTTCATCCACTTGGAACTGTAATTTGTAGGAGATTCTATCAATCAATTACATTATTTGTATTATAATATTTAATCAGTAACCAGTTCACACTAATCTATGTATGAGAAATAATGAAAGTACATGCAATATGAGTTGAATATATTGAATTATTTTAATTAATTATGAATTTATTTCTATTTTAATATGTTATTATATTTTAAATTATTTAATAAACAAATGTGTTAAATTGTACACGTTACAAGACACTATATAGTAAATAGATCATAAAGCCCAATTCTGCAAAATTAAAACATGATATATTTGGCTCAAGTTACTAATGTCAGTTCTCTTATTTAGAGCATGCGGGTGTTTAAAAATTGAACACATTTCCAAAAACTGTCTTTTAACGAGATTGCGTTTGGTGCCAAGAATCTTAACTTCATTAAAATCCACCTTATGTTTAGTATTGATCGCATGTTGCGCCAGAGCACAAGTGTGCTTTGATAGATAATTGTCACTACGATGTGTAGTGAGACGACCTTTTAATGATCTCCCAGTCTGACCAATATAACATGAATCACACTCAGTACATGGTATGTGATTAATGGTGTTAACTTGTTCCAAAGTGGACAAGGGTGTTTTAGTTTTTGAAAACAAATTTTTAACAGTCTCAGTATTCTTGACTGCAATTTTGATAGGTATGTTATTCTGTTTATACAGTTTAATAAGCTTCTCAGTAACTTGAGGAAAATAAGGTAAAGATGAGTAATGGGTGGTAGGATTCTCAAGATCAGTATCAGGCAGAACAATGCTATTAATTGAATTATTTGATATGGTTCTAAGTTGGTCACCATTGGGTATGTCATCAAAAGAGGATCCATACCTTTGTGAGTAAAGGTATTTATTTATGATATTTGAGATGATATGAAGAATATGAATGGAGACTCCTGATGTAGACCTTTATTAACCAGGAAGCTTTGCGATAGTCTGTTTCTAGTTTTTATTTGTGATGTTGACCCTTCATACAAATTTCTTAAGGCTTTTATTAAGGTGACACTAATATTCGTCTGTCGTAACATGTTCCAGAGTTTGTTTTCAGGTGCTGTATCGTACGCCGTTTATTGTAAGTCAATAAAAATGAGGTGGGTTTCTTGGTTTGTGCTTAATTTTTTTCTATTAGTTGTTTAAGGCAGAAGATATTATCAGTACAGCTTCCTTCTGCTCGAAAACCGAATTGTTCTTGTTCCTCTTGGTCTTTGTATTCCTTCTCAATGCGGTCTCTAATTATTCGTCCATATAAATGGTTGAATGTACTAGTGACTGATACCCCTCTAGAGTTTTCACATTTAAGCTTATCTTTTTATATAAAAAATATAAATGTTCAAATACTTTTTTTGTTATAACTATAATCTGTTACTAGGCTAGTGCTAAAATTGGTAAGTATTATTGAGGATTGGGTTGAGGGGGCGTCACAATACGAAGTTGGGAAGTCCTGGACTAATATACACAGCTACATTTCAAAGTATAATTACTTTCTGTAATAAAAACATCAATACAAGATAATTTATTAATCAATTTCTATTATAGTTGTTTATCCACTCGTTAAACTGTTCTACTTCCATTAAGAAACAAACCTTCGTTTTGTATAAACGTAAATACAAAACATAACGACAGTAGAATGACTCGTACTTTAATGGTTAAAAGTTATACCTTTCTGATAAAGATGTTCTTTAAATTTGGCAGTTTAATAGGACTATTTCCTAAAACACTAAACAAAGATGGTTTGAGTTGGCATATCGTATTTTATGCTACATTTTACATTATTGATGTGATATATATTGTTGTATTTTTAAAAAATGCACAAACAACGGTTAACTTTCTTGGAATTATAGCTACTCTTGTTTTCTCCTTATTAATGTATTGTGGTTTATACACAATTATCATAAATCGCGAAGATGGGAGAATATTTCTCTCTAGTTTTGAGACAGTAGAAAGCAATATTGTAAATTTGAAGCCAGAAATACCTCTAACACATATTATATCAGGTACAGTTTTTATTTTGCTAGGCATTATGAACGTCATTAACTACATTGTACACGTTTTTAAAACGGAACAACGGATTTATATTGTAATATTGTCAAGTGCTCTATTCTGGATGTGTTCATTCCTCCAGATCATTTTTCTTGCATTGAACATACTATTTATAACAACTGTTTTTCATAACATTATTGATCACCTGAGAGTTCAAGTACCTGCCATATTTTTAGACAAGAAACAATCCCAGTCGTTATTTTTCCAGAAAATAACCCACCAAAAGTTTTTATTTAAAAACATGTACATCACTATAAATAAATTTAATATTATCTTTGGAAAGTATATTTTTATATTGTTGTCGATCAACTTTTTCGACATACTCTATGACTTGAATCGGTTTCTTAAATTCGCTTCTCATAGGGACATTGGTGAAGTAATGGACAAGTTCTGGTTTTATGTTTTCGCATACTCATTTTTGGAGTGCGTAAGTACTTTTTCTAAAACTAAAACTAAAAAAAAAGATATTAAAAAAATTAAAACGATATTATCATATCGTTTCGTTCACGGTCACCAAAGCAGGTGGCGCCTTTTGTAAGTTAACTACGCTGTAGTGAAGTTCTGGGAGACATTCGTTTTAGTTTCCGAGTTTGATTTTGTATCAGCCCAACTGTCTGACGATGGCTGGGATAGGCCGAACTGATCATAACACTTTAGTGATACCGATTCGAGCACGGGAAGTTTAACGAATTTGTCTCCTAGGCCATATATTTGGCCTTTTAATATATATATATATATATATATATATATATATATATATATATATACAGTGCTTTTCAGATAAAACTATCCACCTTAAATAACTTTTGAACCTCTAATTTTTTGGAAAAACGCAAAAACACGTCAATTAATATCTGAAGGGGAGACATTATATCATATTTAAGGCTACTGGGAAATGCACCCTTTCACCCACCGTATCATCCCTTTAGTTTTTTATTAAATTACTTCCCCCTAGTGTAATAGCAACTCCTAGTGTAATAGCAACTCCCCTCACTAATCAGGGGTAAATAGTACATAATTTCATTTTTATGCAATTGAAATAGGAACAATTTAAATAATTAACCTTGAAAGATACTTCATAAGGCTTCAAGCTAACTGCAGATGACTTTAGCTTTTATATCATAACTTTTACTATTATTGTTTTTAATTATATGCTCTTTTGCATGAAAAACTTGATTTGCCAGTATTATACTAGATTTTTCGCTTTCTTTTCCGTTTGGAGTTGAAAAGATATATTATGATGAATTTTTTAGAAACTCAGTTTTTAATGCTACATTTATTTTATACATAAACTGAAAAAATATAGTTAAAAAACTAATTTATTAATAATTGTCAATTTCGCATGTATTTAACAATGTCAAACATATGTCATATATTTAACCTGAAAATTGGGACTCCAAAATTGTCAGATGAAGGCGGTATATGCCTTCATCTGACAATTTGAGTTTTGGAAATAGTAGATGCCGCCGCCAAATCTTCAGTTAACAACGAAGACTTGATGAATCTACCTATAAGAAAGATTTTCATCACTGGATTAAACCCACATTGAAAGCGTCAAGGTTTCGGTGGCTTCAAGAATATAATCAATCAACAGTTACAAGATAGAAGAATATGTGTAGCAACAGGAAAGACCAAACTATAATAAACGGACTGAGATTAGGACATACACGCTTAACACATGAATACCATATTACAGGAAGTGTTCATTTAATGTGCGGTAAGTGTTTTAACAGTTTAAGTGTCCAACATTGCTTAATCAAATGCCCTGCATATTCAAATGAGATCAAAAAGTGTATTCTACGACAACGCTACGCGAGTGTCTAGAAGAAAACTGTGACTATTCGTCTGTTTTAAGTTTTCTTAAACTTTAACAACCAAATATAAATATCAGTGCCTGTACACATAAATGTGTAATAGTTAATGCTACTATTAACCAATCTACTTAGTTTAACTCAAATTTATGTATGTAAAAATCTGTTTATGTCAAATTCTGTATATATTAAGTATCAAAAAATGTAAAAAATTGTAATACCGAGCGGCGCTAATAATCACTTAGGTTCATCATCATCATTATCATCATCATCAATGGCGCTACAACTCTTCGTGACTCTTTGCCGTGTCTACTATTGCCTTCCATGTTTGTCGGTCCTGTGCCAGTAATTCCCATTGTCGCACTCCCATCTTTTCTAGATCTTCTCTGACTGCATCTTTCCATCTTTTTCTAGGCCGCCCTACAGACCTTCTTCGATCTGGCCTTTCCCAGAACACATTGTTTAGAGGGCGATTGTCGTTGCTGTCCTGCCCATCTGAGTCTATTGGCCTTTATATATCTGACTAGATTTTGTTTTCCGAATAGAAACTCTAGCTCGTTATTGAAACTGCCCCTCCGTTCGTTTGTCACGCTGTCTCTGCAAGGGCCATATATCATTCGAAGAATTTTACGTTCCCATACCAGCAATTTATTTACTTCTCTTCTTGTTATCGTCCATGTTTCGCTTCCATAGGCGACTGTTGGTCGCATTATGGTCTTATATATCCGGATCTTTGCACCTCGTGAAAGAAGTTTCGACTTCATCAGATGTTGCATTGCAAAGAAAGATCTATTTCCTGCCATTATTCTCGTTTCAACTTCTCGCTCTAATTTGTTGTCATTTGTTGCTCCTAGATATTTAAATTCTTTAACCACTTCGAAGTTGTGATCATTTATAGTAATGTTTTGCCTTATTTGCCGTCGTTCTTGTTTTGAGACCACCATGTATTTTGTTTTGTCTTCATTTATTTTTAGACCGATGTTTAATGCAGCTTCTTCAAAGCTCGAGAAGATATCCTTAATTTCTAATGTTGATTGTGCTACTGCGTCTACGTCATCGGCAAAGGCGAGTATGATTTTTGCTCCCCGAGCAGTTATGTCTGGTTTGATTTTTGGATATATTTTTCGCATGACATATTCTAAGGCCAGGTTAAACAACAATGGGGACAACGGATCTCCCTGTCTCAGTCAAGAATTTACGCAGAAAGCATTTGATATTTTTCCCACTATTCTAACTTGTGCAAAAGAGTTACTTACACACATTTGTGTTACCGCAGCTAGTTTCTTGGGTTAGCCGAGCTCGATCATTGAATCATAAGCCTGTTTGAAGTCTATAAAAATCTAATGCATGTCGTGATTATATTCCAAGTACTTTTCAAACATTTGTCTTATTGTAAATATTTGATCAATAGTCAATCTGCCAGGCCTGAAACCACACTGGTAGTCACCAACTATTTCTTTGGCGTATGGTACTAATCTTTTTAATAATATCGAAGCCAATATTTTGTATGTAGTGTTGATTAGTGAGATTCCTCAGTAATTCATGCATGACTCCTTTTTTCCTTTCTTGTGTATTGGTACAATAACACTACCACACCATTCTTTCGGCATTATTTCTTGTTGCCAGGCCATTTCTATTAATTGATGGATTTTACTTATGAGTTTATGACCGCCTGTTTTAATTAGCTCGGCATCAATATTGTCCAGACCAGGGGATTTTCATTTAGGTTGATGCGCCTTAATTGTAAATAAAAAAAAACATAGCATATTGATGTAAGATATCTTATTTTAAGAGACCTATGCCTGGTTGCACCAACATATCTTAAGCTTAAGACGTAAGTTAGGTATGCCTCAGCTCAGACTGATCGACCGACCACGACCAAACCGTCCGACGGCGATCAACCAAATTTTGTATTTTTATTTTTAAGAATATAAAGAATATTTTAGAATCGAAAATTATGGTGCAACGTAAGTGAGAGTTAAGGCAGCCCTAGCTATAAGCAGAGCTGGGCTAAGCTGGAGCTTAAGATCTGTTGGTGCAACCAGGCACTAATATCTGAAACGATCATTAATGTAAAATATATGCCTAGCAATATTATGCCAGCTGATGTGTTGACTAAAGATTTAGCTGTTGAAAAATTACACAGATAATTGAAACTGTTAGGAATAGGGAACCTATAAATTTTGTTTTGTTGATAAGTGGTACTGTTGAAATATTAATACCAACTAAATAAAATTTAAATATTAGCGCCATATGTCATTCATAAGAAGTTAAGATTGGTACAATGTAAACTGTCAATTGTATTTACTTTTGGAACAAAACAAAGTTAGTCGTAACTATATATACTCTACTGGTTCGTTTAATTTAAAACTTTTAACGTTTAAAGTAGGGATGGCGCCTTTTGACAAAACACCGGTTTTCGGTTATACCGGTTTTTTAGCTTACGGTTTAACCTGGCGGTTATAACCGGTAAAAAAACCGGTTTTTTGAAAAACCGGTTTTCAGTTTTTTAATACAATAGTTTAGAAAGTTACATTTACAATGCACTTTAGTTTGCGATACTTCATTCGACTCGATATCAATGTGATCAAAATTAGTACTATCGAAAGAACATCAATATCAATATAAATAAAACATAATTTTTAATAAAACCATTTTATTCTAACAATTATTATATTTATTTATTACTTTATTATTATTATAAATTAATTAATTATTATCAAATATAATATTATACTACTGCTCAACAGAGAGCGCTGAAACAATTCAAGTTCTATTGTCATTGAATTTATTATGAGAGTAGAATATAATATGCAATTATTATATTCAATTAATGTTAATGGTGCAAATTTAATTTACCATTTAAAAATATAATCCTCAAAAATATCCACCAATTTTCCTCTCCTCCCAAACCCAAAAAATTCCCCAACCGTTTCAACTTATAAAAAATTTCCCAGACTCTTTCAAATGGGATTTAAAAAAAATAATATTAACATAAATATTTTACTTAAAAATAAATTGAATAATGCAATTCATCTTTTATTTTTACTACCATCAAAAAAAATTTATCATGTATTACTTTTAACCCGTTTGTATATTTGTATAATAGGTACATTTTACCTCATTTATTACTTCCTGTATTAGTGTTTCGTTTTGAAAATGTAGGGAAATCCTTGGAGATTCGTATTTGTAATCGGTAATTCGATATTCATAGTCAGAACATTATTTTTGGTAATCAGAAAAAGCCATTCACCCACTTTCAATGTCAAGAGTCAAGTGTGAAAAATAGATGATGTACCAGGTCACTTCTTATGTAAATATTGTAATTACTAAATACCTTTTTAACGAAATATTATAATAAAACTTAATTGTTTCTGGCTGATGTTAGTTTGCACTTTCTGTTTGCTTCTGTATTTATAAAATAAAATAAAATTTGAATTATGGTTTTGTTTGGAATAATTACTTGAGAATTATAATTATGATTGGGATCCAAAATAATACCTAACCTAATCCTAATCACCGTAAAAACCTAATAACCGGTTTTTACTTTAAAAATAAAAAACCGGTTATAACCGGGACACAAACAAACAACCGATAAAACCGGTTATTGTGAAGTAAAAAAACAGGTTTTCAGTTAAAACCGGTAGGTGTTTCCCATCCCTAGTTTAAAGGCTATGTTTTAAAGAATAGAATTATGTAAAAAGTATGAAATAGTCACACAAATTCAAAAAGGCATACAAATTTAAAAAATCATAAAAAAAAACTTTGATAATATAAAAGGTAAATATCGAGCACAGTATTAATTTAATCTTGTCCAAGTACTTTCGATCCCTAGATCATCTTTAGGGACATTTCGTCATTCTGTCTCTGGCTTCTATACACAATGTAGCTTTTCCTATTTTCAAAAAATTTTAAAGTGTTTGTTTGTCCTTGTATAGTGTATTGTGATGTTCCATTTTATGTTTATGACATTTTACCATTGTCGGATAGGCCGCAATTGACGAAATGCCCCTGAAGATGATCTAGGGATCGAAAGTACTTGGGCAAGATTAAATTAATACTGTGCTAGATATTTGCCTTTTATATAATCAAAATTCATTTATTCGAGCATTCAACCTTATATCAAATCATAAAAAATGTTGCCAAATGATTTTAAATAAAATATTCCTGCTTTTATTATTTACCATAAACTTTATGCATAGAAATCCGGAGCTAGAAATCTATTAAAAACAATTACTTTTTGAATTGTCAGTGAAACAAAACAATACAAGAAAATTTATCAATCAATTTCTAATGTAGTTATTTATTCATTCGTTAAGCTGTTCTACTTTTATTAAGAATCAGACCTTCGACGTAAACCCAGAATATATCGAAAATAGAATGCCACGTACTCTAGTGGTTAAAAATTATACCTTTCTGATAAATATTTTCTTGAAATTTGGCAGTTTACTGGGACTATTTCCTAGAAAAATAAACAAAGGTGGTTTAAATTGGCATATAGTATTTTACGCAATTTTTAACGCTACCGATATGTTAAGTGTTGTGCTATTTTTAAAAAATCAATCAACTGTAAAATTTCTTAGACTTTTATCTACTTTTGTTTTCTGCTTATTAAAGTCTTGTGGTTTATACACAATTATCATAAATCGAAAAAATTGGAAAATGTTTATATCCAATTTTGAAGCAGTAGAAAGCAATATCCTAAATTTGAAACCAGAAATACCTCTAACACATATTATATCAGGTACAGTGTTTATTTTGCTAGGCATTATGAACCTCATTAACTTCATTGTCCACGTTTTCAAAACAGACCAACATATTGTGTTATTCTTAGGTCCTCTATTTTGGATGTACTCCTTTCTTCAGATGATTTTTATTGCACTGAACGTACTATTTATGACAACTGTCTTTCATAACGTTACTAATCACCTGACAGTTCAAGTACATGCCATATTTTTAGACAGGAAACAATTCCCGTCGTTATTTCTCCAGAAAATATCCCACCAAAAGTTTTTATTTAAAAACATGTACATGACTGTAAATGAATTTAATATTATATTTGGAAAATATATTTTTATATTGTTTTCGATTAACTTTTTTGACATACTGTATGTCTCGGATTGGTTGCTTAGATTTGCTAACAATAGAAACATTGAAAAAGTAATGGAAAAATTTTGGTTGTATATTTTATTATATTCATTTTTGGAGTGCGTAAGTAACTTTGCTAAAACTATATTATTATTATGATATAACATACTTATTGTAGTCACCGGCGCTTCATCTATGGTAATGGGTATAGTGATTGGCCACTTAAGGAATTGCCTGTTGAATTAAAATTGTAAATTGGTATCTTTTAAAGTGAAATATTTTG
Source organism: Diabrotica balteata (assembly GCA_918026665.1). Lineage (NCBI taxonomy): Eukaryota > Metazoa > Arthropoda > Insecta > Coleoptera > Chrysomelidae > Diabrotica > Diabrotica balteata. The sequence goes on along the minus strand of OU898283.1, from coordinate 107,337,506 downwards.
TAAGGGTTTTTTAATAGCAATAAAACATCAAATTTTATAAAAACTCAGGTCATTTTAATCAAAAATAATAATGTATATCAAAAATTAACACAAATTTGAAAACTTACAGAACTACACAGTTACTGGCCATACAAACGTAGTTATTCTTCATCTTCAGTGCCTTATCCGGTCCGGATGTTGGCGATCATCAAGGCTATCATGGTTTTGTTGAATGCTTTGCGAAACAGCTCCGCTGAGGTCATCCCAAACCATTGTCGCAGATTTTTCAACCACGAGATATGACTCCGTCCCAGTCCTCTTCTGCCAAATACTTTACCCTGCATAACGAGTTGAAGAATTCGATATTTTTCTTCGTTCCGCATCACGTGGCCGAGGTGATCAAATCTTACGTTGTTTAATTAAATTAAGTACTTCTTTTTTTTGTCATGCGCTGTAGGACCTCAACGTTGGTGACATGGTCCACATAAGATATTTTTAGTATCCTTCTGTAGATCCACATCTCGAAGGCTTCTATTCGTTTTTCAGTGGCTTGCGTCAGTGTCCAGGCTTCAACTCCATATATTAACACTGGAAGAACGTAGCACCTCACTATCCGCATCTTGGTTCTCAAACTGAGATTACTGCAGTACAGCAAGGATGTCAACTTAATAAATGTAGACCGTGCTATTTTAATTCCGGATCTAATCTCTTGAGCGTAGTCCCATTGTGAGTTGAGGGTAGTTCCGAGGTAAGTGATACTGTCGACTAAGACTCTGGATCTCTTCGCTACCTGCCATTAGTGATCCGGGATCTAAATTTGTACGGCTGACAACTATGAATTTAGTTTTCTTAATATTAAGGTTCAGTCCGTATGTTACGCTCACAGTTTGCACTCGGTCTAGTAAGGCCTGCAGATCGTTTAGGCTGGTTGCTAGTAACACAGTGTCATCGGCGTAGTGGATATTATTGATGTATTTACCGTTCACTCGGATTCCCATCTCTAGGTTTGTGAGGGCTTCAGTAAAAATCTCCTCAGAGTATATATTGAAAAGAGTCGGCGATAGCACACAACCTTGCCTTACTCCTCGCATGATCTTAACTTAGTCGGTCAGCTGGTCTTCGACCTTGACTTGAGCACACTGGTTCCAGTATAAATTCATGATGATCCGAAGGTCCTTCTCATCCAATCCTACTCTTTGTAGGGCGGTGACCATCTTCTGGTGCTGACAACGGTAAAATGCCTTGGCGTAGTCAATAAAACAAATATAGACATCACAACTGACATTGCGGCATCTCTGAAGTAGGACTGGTAAGGTGAAAAGTGCTTCACGTGTACCCATGGAATTGCAGAATCCGAATTGCATTTCAACGACATTTTCTTCGCATTTCTTGTAAATTCTGGCATGTATGGTTTTAAGAAAAATTTTAAGTGCATGACTCATAAGACTGATAGTTCGGAAATCTTCGCACGTTTTCGCAGATCGTTTTTTTGGTAGCGTTAGAAATGTTGACAATAGCCATTCCTCTGGGATATTACCTGAATCGTATATGGCGTTGAACAGTTCAGTTAACTCCTTCGTGCTCACTTCACTCATCACCTTAATAAGGTATTCAACGGGTATTTCGTCCGGACCTGTAGCCTTACCATTCTTAGACTGTTTTAAAGCAGCCTTTACCTCGCTTTCTAGAATTGACGGCCCTGTCATACAATTTATTTCCGGAAGGTTGCCTCGGTCATCCCAGAAAAGTTCTTCGATATATATATTTTACAGGTAACCAACTTCTCATTCACTGTCGTCGCCAGATTACCGTCTTTATTTATAAGGAGATGTGTGTTTCTCCTCTCGATTAGTTTACATTTTTCTGGCGTCCATGTCTCCTTGGCTCAGCGTATTTCTTTTTTAATTGTCTGGTTGGTTTCTTGGTCTTCATCAAAGTTGGTTTCATCGTCTGCATAACATAATATTTTGATGTCTTTGTTCATTATAAGGATATATATTAAATATAGGAGAAACGTCCGTTTCTCCTAGATTTAATATTATCTCAATATATATATATATATATATATATATATATATATATATATATATTTTATTTTTACATACAATCCACATCAACCACGCAGGGTTATTAGTGGAGTAACATACACAAGAATTCATTTTATTTACATTAAATAGATGTATATAAACGTAAATCTTTTAAATAATTTATTATATGGTCAGTGTTTATGGTTAATGTGGTTTTGATGTCATCAGAGATTCCATATTTTCTTCTTGCTTCTTTGTTGTACTGGCAGTCAATCAGAATATGCTTCACCGTCAATGGGAGAGAACAGTTTCTGCAGGTTGGAGAAGATTCTTTGTTGATTAAGAATTTATGGGTCAGTGCAGTGTGTCCAATTCTTAGTCGGTTAATTATTACTTGGTCCCTTCTGTTGGATGGATTATTCAAGATGGTCTTCACAAGGGGATAAATCTCATATAGTTTGGTTCCTGAATCTTTCCAGTAGTCTTGCCATATGTTCATACAGTGGTCTTTAATTAGGTTTTTGAGATCGGAGTATGGGTAATTTCTTGATTTGTTTGTGTATTGTGAGTTTATTCGACTTGTGTTTGCTAGGCTATCCACTTTCTCATTTCCAGCTATTCCTACATGCGACGGTACCCAGATAAATGCTACCTCTTTTCGATTTGATTGAATTATGTTTATCTCATTTTTTATAGCCCGAAATATTGGATTTGTAGGGTATATTTGCTTTACACCTAATAGAGCATTTAATGAGTCAGTGATGATGACACATTTATTCTCACTATGCGTTTTGAAGAAAATTAAGGCTTCCAAAATGGCTGTGGCCTCGCCTGTGAGGATACAGCAGTTAGTAGGTATGGATATAGTGTGAGAGGTGTATTTACAATAGTATGCAGCAGCTTGTCTGTCATGAGCTTTGGCGGCATCACTGAAAATTTGGAGATAATTAGGATAATCAGATATCACTTCGGAGTACAAGTGTTTAATGAAAATCGGATTTGTAGTTGATTTGGGGTATTTTGTGAGGGTTAAGTCAATGGTAACTGGTTGGATTGTCCATGGAGGAAAATTTACACTGACTTGTAGAGATCGATTTAGCTTGTCCATGTCAAAGTTGGAGGATTTTATTCGTTCTATAAGGGGAGTACTATTTTTAGTTAGTTTTGTAGAAGCAATACTGGGATGGCAAATTTGGGAGAATACTGGATGTTGTTTCTGTGCTGATATTTTGCCTATATAGTTTAGGGATAGTTGTTGGCGTCTAATATGCAGAGGGGGTTCTCTCGCTAAAACTTGTAAGCTACTAATAGGGCTAGTTCTGAAGGCACCCAGTGCTAATCTCAAAGCTGTAGATTGTATGCTATTTAGTTTTTTTTAAAGCAGTTTTGCTTGCAGCACCGTAAGATATGCAACCGTAATCTAATTTACTTCTAATAAGTGACTTGTAAAGGCTAATTAATGTTTTACAGTCGGCACCCCAAAATTTATTAGATAATATTTTAAGTATGTTTAACCGGTTTTGACATGCTTGTTGTAATTTATTAATATGCACATTCCAATTTAATTTTCTATCGAAAGTTAGGCCTAAGAAACTTACTTCCGTCGACTGCTTTATAGGTAAATCATTTAATAATAAATTAATTGTATGGCGAGTGTTATTTTTACTAAAAATTACGTATTGAGTTTTTTCTGCAGAAAAATTGAATCCGGTTTGTAATGCCCAGTTTTGAAGTCGATTTAACATAAGTTGTAATGAATTTGTTGCTGAAGCTAGGTTATTAGATTTGGTGTAGATAACAAGATCATCCGCGTAAATGCTAGCTTTAATAGGAGCTCTAATTACATTTATGATGCTATTAAAAGCCACTAAAAATAGGGTTGGACTTAAAATTGATCCTTGAGGGATTCCATTTTCTAACATTTTTGGAGAACTTGTGATTTCATTTATTTTAACTTGTATAGAACGATTACTTAAGAAATTTTTTATAAAAGCAAGCATGTTACCTTGAATTCCATAATTAGTAAGTGTTGCTAATATAGAGTGTTTCCATGTCCTATCAAAAGCCTGAGTTATGACAAAGAATATTGCAATCAACTTCTGATTGTTTGCAAAGGCTTCATTAATTGAGGTTTGTAGTGAAATATGATTATCTAATGTAGACCGTCCCTTGCGAAAACCACTCTGAAATGGGGTAAGGAGATCTTTTGTTTCTAAATACCATATTAGACGGAGATTTAAAATTTTTTCCAGTATTTTGCACATGCTGCATGTGAGAGAAATAGGACGATACGATGAGGGTATATCTTTGGGCTTATTGGGTTTAATAATAGGAATAGTTATTGCCTGAGACCAGAGTTTTGGAAATTTATGTTTTAAAAAACAGGTATTGAATAAATCCAACAATATTATTTTTGCTCTGAAAGGTAGGTGTTTTATGAATATTGGTGGAATATCATCTTGTCCTGGGGATGTATTTTTGGAGTTTGCAATAGAGTATTCTAGTTCTTGAAGAGTTATGATAGCATTTATTGGATCATCAGATTTTTTATCAACGATTTCGAATGATTCTATATTTTGCTTATGTATTAAGAATTCCGGTGTTATATTTTGGTCGCTAGAATTTTCTTGGTAAACTTCGGCTAAAGTTTCACCAATAGCTTTTTTACAGGTGATGATCTCGTTATTATATGTTAGTGCATTGATATGCCTAAAGGAGTTGGTACCTTTAAGTTTCCGAATTTTAGACCAAATAACCTGTGAAGGTGTTGATGAGTTTATGGACGATACGTAGTCTTTCCAAGTTTCTTTTTTACCTTTTTTCATAAGATATCTTGATTCAGCTCTAAGTTTTTTAAAATTGAGTAAGTTTTCGTCTGTATTATGTTTTTAAGTTTATTAAAGGCATGTTTACAAGATGAGAGTGCTTTTGCAATTTCACTATTCCACCAAGGTACGGGTTGCCTTTTACAGGGTTTTGTCTTTCCTATATTTTCTAAAGCTGCTTCAATAATAATATTATTTAAAGAGGTGATATCATAGTTTATATCATTGCTTAAATAGAAGTTTTCAAGTTTATCATTGATATAGGATTGATAGGATGCCCAATTTGCATTTTTTAATTTCCAGGACTGATATATTGGGAAATCAAGGGGACGAATGTGATCTGATGTTATAGAAATTGGAAAATGGTCACTATTATATAATGAGTTTAAAGTGTTCCATGAGAATGTAGTTGAGAGTGATTGACTGCATAAGGATATATCAATGGCGGAAAATGAGCCGTTGTAAGAATTAAATCTAGTTGGATTTCCTGTATTAAGTAACAATAAATCTGAACAATCAATTAGGTTTTTCAATAAGTTACCGTATTTATCAGTTTTGTGGCTTCCCCATGCCGGGTGGTGGCAGTTCATATCTCCTAAAATTAATTTAGGATGTGGAATTTGGTCAATAAGTTTATTTAATTCGTGCATATCAAGATTACTAGGGTGTGGTAAGTAAATGTTACATATGTTAATCTTTTTATGATAGGTAATAGAGACTGCTACAGCTTCAAGATTAGTACTTAGCGCGATCGGTTTAGCTTCCAAATCAGCTCTGGTGAAAATAGCTACACCGCCACTAGCTTGTTGAGTTTTTCGATTTTTTTTAAAACATAAACCTGTTCATAATGGGTATAAAACTCATTTATGTTCCATTGCACTATAAATGATTTAGTCATCCCTTGATTATCCTTCAACTAGTAATGATTCGTCAGTATCGTCAGCTGAAGAAGGGTTAGGGTTTATTTTTTTCTTTAGTCGGGTGATATTATTTCTTAACCTAGAATTTTGTGTGTAACAATAAACAAAGTTAAGGATCTGAATTAGTTCCTCTGGTTCATTGGAGTAATCTTTGGAAGTTAATTTAGGGTTACGAGAGTTTAAAACATTTTCCATAAAATCACATATTTCATTGAAATTTAGTATAAATGGAGGTGATCTATTTTCGATTTTATCTTTGATGGATTCTAGGGAGTGAATGACATCTTCGCGGGGGGTTTTGGAAGAGGTTTTGGGTTTCTTTTTTGATTTATGTTGTTTAGGAGTATTAAAAACGGATGAGTCGGTTGTTGGGTTATCTTCGATAATTTCAGGAGATGATATGGTATGTCTTTTTTGCTGTTTTGAATTGACTGGATTATTTAAGGTTATTGACGTTTCTGGTGTCGTAATATTTTCAGTGTTATTTACAGCTGGTGCTGTTGTTTTGGAAGAAGAAGACGAAGTGTTTGGATTATCTTTAGATATGTTTTGAATAAGGTCGATTTCTATAGTATTTTCAGTGTCATCTACAGCTGGTGATGTTGTTTTGGAAGAAGAAGACGAAGTGTTTGGATTATCTTTAGATATGTTTTGAATAAGGTCGATTTCTGTAGTATTTTCAGTGTTATTTACAACTGGTGATGTTGTTTTGGAGGAAGAAGACGAAGTGTTTGGATTATCCTTTGATATGTTTTGGATGAGGTCGTTTTCCGTAGATTGATATATTTTATCATTAGGTTTATTAGGTTTAGATAATGACGATGTGGTTTGAGTTGAATCTGAGAGGGGAGTTGAATTAGTTTGGTTTGAAATGTGAGCGCATTCTGATTCTTGATGACCAATGGTTTTACATTTGGAGCAACTGAATCCGTCTATGAAGAGAAATAAACGGTAGGAAGTATTATCATGAGTTATGGTAAAAGATTCAGGAATAGACATATTATCCAAGGGTGTAATGAATGATTGCCTTCTAAAGCTCAGAACATGACTGTACTCACTTTCAGACATACCTACTCTAAGAAAAGTCATTCTGGATACAGTGTGAATACCAAGTTTTTGTAATTCTTGTTCAATTATTTCGTTCGGGATTGTAGGACATGCATTTGATATTAGAAGTCTCTGGGCTGGAGAAATTAATCTTCTTACTTCGACTTGACATCCATTTATTTCGATATATTTATAAGAATGAAGAAGAGCATCAACAGTGTTTTTTGAAGAGAGGTATATGCATATCCTATTATTAGCAATTCTGGAGGCAAAAAGTACATTAATTGGACCCACTAGTGATCCAACAGCTACGACGTAATCATGGATTTTTGTACCTTCAATGCTGGAAATGACTATTGCTTGTTGTTTTGTTGGATGTTTGAAATAATTTACGACATCTGAGTAACTATGTTTAGTGGAGTTGTTTGTAGTATTATTGTTGTATGAAGTCATTTTATTAATTTTCTTGATCAGGAGTTGAGCCGGTCCTGTGGCCGGTCCAAAAAACTGGTCAAGACCCTACTGGGATTTTTGTTATCTTTTAAGTAGGTATTATTTAAAGGTTATTTTGTTGTTGTTACAAAAATAATACGGAAAGAAGTGCTACTCACTTGAGATAATATTATCAGCACTAACTAATGCACTTAAACTTGTAGTAGAGGTATAAAATATTAAATTATGATTTGTTTTTACCATTTAAAATGACTATATTTCGGGACAGCTGATAACGTGGTATATTTAATCGCTATCAGGGCCGAACTCCCATATATATATATATATATATATATATATATATATATATATATATATATATATATATATATATATATATATCTTTCTAATAATATATTAAAGCTTGCGAAAAGATTTACTTGTTTAATTGTGTAATAATTATTTGAACTATACCGTTACTAAAACTACTTATCAGAAACAGTAGACCAATGGGAGAATCATAGGGCGTAAACATAATCTATTTTTCAGTGACGCTGTGCGTACTCCGTCGCCAAGTTAACTGGCCTTTTCTGTACAAGTTCTTCTACGCCTAATAATTAATTATATATGACTTGATTAATTATATTGTTTGTGCCAGGTGTTCCTGCTCTATTCAATATGTTAATGTAGCCTTGATCAAAAATAATTGTTATTACATATAACAAACAAACAATTTGGAATTATTGATGTACTTAGGATAATTTTAAAAACTATTTGAGGATAAATAAAGACAGAGACTGTTGGTGTTACAACAAACCTAAAAATTATGTATCAACCCTTCAGTGAAGTCTTAAAGCAATACAATAAGATTTGCAGTTTGTTGGGATTGCTTCCTTACGATTTTGACTCTAGAGGATGGTGTGTAGTGCAGAAATTAATAATTGTTGTAGTTATTATTATAAGGCAAATAACAACCTGGCTAAGTGTTATACACAGAAACGGGGATAAAGTTTTGTTTCTTATTTCAGTTTACGCAAGTACAAATTTATACTGGTTTGGACTATTTGCGTGTTTTACCAATAAAGAAAATATGCGCATTATTTTAAAAACGTTGAGATCCATAGAAGAAAAGAAAGCTTACATGGATTTTACTATGAAAAAGAGGTTATCATATTTGCTAGTTTACCTACTTTTTTTGATAGGAGGATCATTCTCACTTGTTATTTTAATGTTTTCTCTTACTAATGGGCCCATTTACTCCTACCTAGGTTGTGTTTTTTGGATTTTTAATTATTTTGCAGTTGCAACGATACTAATAATTGTTCTACAAACAACATTAATTATTAATGAAATACTTAGCAATATCCATATTTTAACAGAAAAAATGTTTTTAAAGAAAAACATATTAAGACATGTATTCTTTAAACAACTAATGCAATTAAAAGTGACTTACAAAAATGTATATGTTATAACTAATAAATTTAATGTCCTTTTTGGAAAATTCATCTATAATATACTTTGTATTAATTTGGTGGATGTTTTGCATATAGCAGACTGGCTTATCTATTTTCGTTTTTTGGAAACGAGCCAAAATATCATGCAGCTTTCGGTAACATTTGCTTTACCCTTTATAGTCTTGGAATGTGTAAGTAAACCCAATATTTACGCGTATTTATACTTTGCAGCTTTTTTAATGCATCTAAGAATATTTTCAAGAGACAACATCCGATCCTTGCCGGGTGTTACTGTGAAGTTTCTAACCAATAAAAACTTTCACACATTGACTAGTACATCTACTCCAGTTACTGAGGGTTTTTACCTCCGAATTCTTTATAACTAAATCGATTTATTTGAAATTCTGTGCGTTGGTAAATAATTACTCAAGGAACAAAAGTTATATAGTGCCGATATGCGCTTCCACCCGGGGGGTGTTTGCCACCGCTTTTTGAGGTTGGAAATTTTTCACTCAAAATAACCACGCTATTCAATAGAAGGGCAAATCTTAAACAAAAAATGTAGTAAACATTTTTTCGCTGGATCAACAGTTTTTGAGTTATCGCTGTTAAAAAGTGTCATTTTTCGTTAAAAAAAAAAAAACATGTTTTTCAAAGGTTTTTTAAGAATAGCTCTGAAACTAAGAGTTTTATCAAATAAAGGGTAACGACTAAAATTAAAACTCATAAAAAAACAAAAAGATTGGCTTTCCATGAATATTTTCAGTTAAATATTAGTTGAGTTATGTCTGTTCAAAGAAGGTTTGTTTTTGTTTTTGTCTTTCAATACGAGTATTTAACTTTAAATAACGGAAAACGGGTACATTTTTCGACAAAAACTCATATATTTTTAAGAGAGCTTGAAAAGACCTTTAAAATAAATGGTCGTAAAAGTCCTTTGCACCAACTGTACGTAAGGTACGATCAAAAAAACGATGGGTTTCTCAAATTTTTGTAAAAAAAAGGCAATACAACTAACGTCATGTTTACTAGGATTGAAATAAATTGTGTTCGTTATAAAATTCACTTTATTTCAGTGTTTTTTGTACGATCCAAAAGTTTAGCCACTTTAGAATACCCAGTTTTTAAAAAAAATATGATTACATTTTTTTTTGTAAATATTAGAAAAAAAATCTTTTTTTATAATAACTTCAAAACTATAAAAGATACGTAAAAGATGACACAATACAAAAAAAAAGTTTTTTTTTTTCACCAAAAATTTCTATTTTTTAATTTTTTTTGTAGCTTAAAAAATAACAGAGATATAGTTGGTTGAAGTTTGCTTTATAACGCATGAACCACTGGTCTAAGACCCTTTGACCCTTCACTCTTTAAACATGAAGGACTTTAGAATGTGTTAACATTCCTAAACATATTGGCGACGTGCAAGTACTTGGATGTGATACGAGAAACGATCGTGCGCGAGTAGCGGAGAAATCTTGCATTTTTTACTGCACATTTCATAGATTTCATAAATTCATATTGTCAATTGTCATATTTCATATTTGTTTGTTTATTTACACCTGTCAACAAAAAATTGTTAATTTAAGTTTTATTCGTTTCCAACTTCGAAGCACAAATTACTACAAAGAGAAAAGTGGATTTATATAATAAAAAAGCATAAGTAACATAAACCTAAATTATGCATTATTCTTGCGCTCGATTTTAATGTTAGTTTGAAATAAATAATAAATAAAAGTTCACTTTTAAGTCTAAATTTTAGTTTCATAATACTCACTTAGAGTTCATTTTAACCCAAAAATCAAGTTTAATGTTTAAATTTTATTTTTTTGAAGTTTTCAAAAATGCATCAAGTTCAAGTTTTTCTGAAAATGCATTAAGATATATTCGTTGTCCAATAGTTTACAGGGAAAGAATTAATTGTTCAAACCAATATGATGATATCATGGGCTTAACCTGCTAATTTATGCATTTATGTATTAGCATTATTTATGGTAATTTATTTTTCTTAATTCTTTCATTCTTTTTTGATATTTGCCACTACTAAAGCTTTTCCCTTTGACTCAGTGCTTGGTTGAAAAGTTATTTGGTGATTTACTTTCCCAAATCCAGTTTTTATTATTGCATCCATATTAACAGTAATGCTGTAATTTAATAATATATTTATTTGTATTTACACTACATACAACGTTTACCTTTTAATAACATACCGACTGTCCGACATAACCTCAATCTTACTTTTTCTTCTGATTCTTTTTTTGGGCTACGTCCTTGACAGTTATCCGGTAACCTCGATCTAATATAAAAGCGCACTAAATTTTGCTGATTTACGACACCAGGTGTCGCTGTTACGAACTTGCACGGTCCCAATAGCATGTTAAATTACCTGTAAAATCGTTTTTTATGCATTTTGTAGCATCAAAATTAACCGAGTTATTGTAAAAAAATATACTTATATATTTATAAGTATATATTTTAGGTATTTTAAAAGTACCATTTTTACAATATATATATATAATTATATATATTGTAAAAATAGTACTTTTTGGAGCATGGACAAATTTTATAATTTGGAGGATTGGAGCATTTCGATGGAATTAATAGACATTTATATGCATCTATGTATCTCTCTCTCTCTCTCTCCCTCTATATATATATATATATATATATATATATATATATATATATATATTGCTATGATGTTTTGTTTGTGTATGAGCAATGAGTATTTTAAACAAAGAATTAGTTTGAATTGAATTGAATATTAGAATAAGTACTTTTTTAAATTATCTTTATTATAATTATTATGAAACACACATATATATCTAATATAGACAACATAAATTTAGAACAACCTATCTTAAATTTGAAATTCTTACAACAATTAAATTATGTTAACAAAATTTGGTACCTTTCTGTCACTGAATGCCTAAATGAAACTGTTTTCCAAAATACCGGATTTAATCACTACTTAATATCTTCGTTTTCAGCCTCGATTATCCTTGTTTTTGTGAAATTTCTATTTCCAAATACACCACAATGTTTTAATTATCAGCTTCCAACAATTTAAATTATTTTTCTTCCTAATAGCATTTATAAATTGTTTCTTCTTTGCTTCTTACTTATAATCTTATAATCTTATAATTTTTTCTTTTTAATAATCTCCAATCACCATATAGATATTATAATTTTAATATACTTTCAAACATACTTTCAAATACCATAAGACTTTGAATCACTGATTACTGCACACTGTACTGTATAATTATTACTTTAATACTGACCACTATATACTATCTGCTTGTACTATTTACTGATCAACTGACTGAATAATTGACTGCTTAATGAATGCACTGTCTAACTGTCTTACTGTAACTGTTAACTGTCCAACTGTAACTGTCTTCATGAATAACTGCTTAACTGTTTCCCTGTAACTCTCATACTGTTAACTGTAACTGTCTTAATTTACTCTCATACTGTCTTGAACTTAATACTCTCCAATGTCTTGAACTCTTATACTGACTAGCTCCAACTGTCCTCTATCCTCCAAATTAGATCGTATTTATATCATTTCATCGTTCCCGAATTTTCTTGAAAGCAATCATATTCGAATTTGTTATATTTCCTAAATATATGAATGTTCTCGAATAGTCTACATCGCAAATAGGGTTAACTTTCTTATATTGACGTTTTCTAGAGAATTCTTTGCTTTTATATGGAGAATTTTATGGACATTTAGGCTTTCAGATCAGAATATACACTTATATATAAACTAAACATCTTAAGTTAATACATAGCACTATTTTACATCCGTAATAATTCTTTAAATGTCACTTATTCAGTTCAAATTCACTCATGTCATAATAATACAGACTCAATTCAGTGTATATTTGCTTGCCTATGTACATGGCTCACTCAAATATATTTATTATTAAAATAAAAATTAAAAAAAAAACTATTTAAACTTATCATTATGCTAATTTCTTAAAAATGCCCGCATATAAATATTTTTTATAATATTCTCTAGACTTTAACTTATAAATTATTTCTTTAATCACTATAATTTATTGTGTTGGAGTATCGGGTATGCGGTCTGTTATTTAAAAAAAATCTCTTTTTTTCTTTTAATGCTCTATATTTCGCTGATTTTTTGTCAGTTTCATCAGGAGACAAAGATAAGAGTTAAAAATATTTAAAATATTTTAAATCGCGGCATTTAAAATATTCACGGCATTTGCATGGTAGTCCTAATGTTTTTCGTCCTTAGCTACTCCACGTTTACTCACAACTTCTGCCCCAAGTTTTTCAGACACTTTCTTTTAACATCATACCACTCTTTCTGTCGCCTTGGTCGTTTTTTAGTTGTTTTAGGTGTTGCGTTACTTTTATTTGTAGCAGAAGAGCTTGCACTACTAACCGAAGAAGAAGGCATCTGGAGAACATATTGTTTTTCGTAATCTGCACAAAACTCGATGTCACAGGCGGCATGAAAATTAAGAGGTGATGCCATTGGTGTTAAACTACGACCACGTTCTGTACAAGTAGAAGTAGGTGTAAAGTCAGAACATTCCAATTCGTCGATTTCTATCATCGGAAAATGTTTAAAACTCTGGGAAGCCTCAAGAGCAACGGGAGTCAAAGGATTACTTTTATCTTCCAGATCATTATAGTCCACAATATTCTCTTCTGTTAAAACATCTTCAACTATTCCTTATAGTTCTGAATCAATTTCTTTCGCACCAGGAATTACAGGTAATAATTCCTCATATTCTTGTATATCTTCGGTAACTAAAGTATTTAAAGTGTACCAAACCAAATTTGTTACATAAAAAAACAAAAAATAGTGGGATATATATGTCCCAATCGAAATGTTGGTTGGGATTATTATGTCCCTTAGGGTATATTGGTATATTATGGCCACAAATAAATGAACACTTTATTTCAGAAAGATTTACAAAAATATGCATAAAAAATACTTCCATGTGACTTAGTATGTGTGATATAATGTGAAACAATGTTTACACAAACCTACATTGCACATTGTGCAGATGGTTGTGGTTCTTATTTCTTTACCCATTCTTGAGTAACCAACACAACGTTGTCTCTTAGCAGTTTCAATCGGCATGTGGTCATTTTTATTTCGTAATCTCTTTGAAGGTCTTTCTACACTTCGTTTTCTAAGTTTTACTTTTGTAGTGGTTTTACCTTTAGAAATGAGATCTTCTGATAGCTCAAACAAAGCTTTTTAAAGGGTAGTTTTCTAGCGTGTTCGATGTAAATTATTATATATTACCCAACTATTTACCTCTGACACCATAAGCAATCGGTAAAAAAACTTTTTTCCACCATTTACAGGATCGTCTATCCATTTCACACACTCCACTCATTTGGTCAGCCAGGTTCACACCACCCATAATTTCATTGTATAAAGCAATAGCAGCAGGATAAGGAACGTCCACTTTGGTTCCACTTTTATTTTTTCTTTGAATAGTTGTACTACTACTTGTATGACAGTTACTCAACAAGGATACTTGTTTGGTATCTTGCTATTTTGTGGCTACGGTTTTTGAAACTCATTTGTTAGAAATACAGAGTCTCCCTTGTCATTTTGCTTTTTATAGTAAACTCCTTAGGCATGTTCCGTCTATTTGTAATGGCTGTACCAACTACATCGAATTTAATAGTGTCCACTAGACGTACAAAGGTAAAAAACCTGTCAAAAGCCACAACGTTATCAATTCGTTCACATAGCGTATTTACTACTCTTTCACTTAGAGTTTCATCAGCTTGTTCAACTTTCTTTCCAGAGTAAACGTTAAAATCATATATGTATCCTATCTTAGAATTACACCTGCACCATCGTTATATACCCCTTTTCACTGGTTCTAGAAGTACGTATTGTTTTAGGGGCGACCGGCCTTTGAACTTTACCATACTCTCGTCGATTGATTGTCTAGTACTATCGGCTCGATACTTCTGTAATGTAAACTTGAAATAGAAGAGCAGTTCTTCTACATAATATATCTTACTGCAATCTTCGGGTTTCTTTGGGCCATTGAAGTCAAGTTTGGAGGGAATGGATAAGCATCTGTTTTTTGATATTGCAGTACTTATCATTTTATTTCCGACAGATGGATGCGAAGACCAATAATGTCTCAGTTTAAGCACTCTGTTGTAGCACAATATTAGAGTACAACCAATAGTAATCATTACTTCACCAGCATCAGTAAGCGGTTCAGACTTTCCTTCCTTGCGATTATACATTTTAATTCTCTTGTTTGTACAATCCGCAGTATAAATAAATAAACTTCGAGGGAATACTTTCAAGAAAATTTGTAGACGTGACGAATTCATATTATTTGATTCATCAACTACACAAGGTATTTCAGGAGAAACAGCAAATCTGGGTTTATGATCAGCTGCGACTGATGTCCATACAATAGGGAGTTCTCTTTTCTTTTAATTGATAATGGCTTTCTTACCTTCAATTAAATATTCCCCATCTGACAATTAAGTATTCTAGTCTTCTTCATTTTCGGGAGAATCAAACGAAGACGTATTTGATCCATCTGATGAGCGAGTGTATTCTTCATTGTCAGAACAATCATCTAATGCCATATACGACTTATCAGAAGAATGATTACTGTCGTGGAATGGGTCTTCTTTGTCGTCTTCTGACGATATATTAGATTCTGCATCTATGTCATCGCATGAAGATATGTCGTTTATATTATCAGCCAGTTCTTGAAATTCCTTTTAAGTAAGCCTTCTTTTTCTTGACATGCAGTAAAAAACTAATGGAATATAAAAGGCCCGTCCAACAAACCCAGAGGGACACATCAATCCCATGTGATTTCTGATGTAAGCTTGCCAATTTACAAAAGTAAACGAATCTTAGATTATTGTGTAGAATAATTACATACACTAAACAACAAACTTACCTTACGATTGTGTCAAAAACAAGTTGTTTTAATTGTAAAAACGTCGAAAAGTAAGAACCACGTGTTGACTGCGTCGTACTTACGAACGAACTGATCCATCCAACGTTGCCAAAATCACTTTAGTAGAGAAACATGTGCAGTGTAGTCGATAAACTCCGGTATCGAAGAATATAATCTAAAACGGGACTTATTTGGAACATCAGGCAAATTGAAACTGTCGCTGGGATCTATAAATCCCACTGGGTCCCAAAGGGTTACGGTTGGTTTTGTAGTGAAATTTATTAGGATGGTAATAAATTAGTGAAAAATGGGTGAAAAATATTACGTAGGGGAACCTGGCCCAAAATGACATACTAGGGTAAAATGACACATCCGGTGTATCTCTAACTTGGCAACATGGCTATGCGCTAAGAAGTTTTATACAAAAGCATCACGTGGTGCATAATTGATGTTCCAACGGGCGTCGCGATCAGTTCAGTCGTTTACTTGTTAAAAGGTGGTTTGTGCTTTATTGAGTACCAAAATATTTTGGTAGGCGACGTATTCTTCGCTATAAAACGTTTAAACCTTTAAAATTTTATATCTCTGTTAGTTACAGGTATGTATTGTTATTCATATTAACAGAAACATCATGTTTGGAAGCCTTGTTTGTTTAAACAAAAAATTTATTGTAAAAAACGTGTTCTTGTTCACACTTGGGTAAAACGACATATTAAATACTCGGGTAAAATGACATACTATGTCATTTTGCCCATATAAATTTTAATAATAATATGGTAGGTAGAATATTAATGTATGGTATTTTTCTTTTTTAGTATGGTGGGACACTACGAAAGGAAAAGTACACGCCAGTCTTGGGATCCAGTAAAAATGCAAAGAGCCATCCAGGCAGTCCAATGTGGAGACATGGGCTGGTTAAAAGCATCGATAACTTTTAATGTGCCCCAAGCTACTTTAAGAAGACGAGCATCAGACAAGAATAAACGGGTATCAGGTACTAATAAAGGTCTTGGCCGGTACGAAACTACGTACTCTGTAGAATTAGAAAGAGACCTCGTAACACACATAAAATTCCTAGAATCAAGTTTGTTTTGATTATCTTGTGATGACGTTCGTTCTTTAGCTTACCAGTTAGCAGATTGAAATGGAATAGTACACCGATTTAACACAACCACTAAGATGGCTGGTTGGGATTGGTTACGAGGGTTTCGGTCTAGACCCCCCGATATATCCCTTAGAAAACCCGAGTCCACGTCTGCAGCAAGAGCGCAATCATTCAACAGGCCGCAAATTGCCAATTTTTTAAAACTTTTAGAGGATACTATTACAAATAACAAAATTAATCCTACACGCATATGGAATGTGGATGAATCAGGCCTATCCACGGTTCAAAAACTCTGCAAAATATTTGCAACCAAGGGTCGGAAGCAAGTGGGCCTAATTATAAGTGCGGAAAGAGGGCAGCACATACCGATGGTTGCTTGCATTAGCGCAGTGGGGAATTATGTTCCACCAACACTTATATTCCCCAGGAAAAATTGGAAAAAATAATTAAAAGATGAAGAGCCTTTAGGAACTTTAAGAATAGCACATTTAACAGGATGGATGACAGGCGAAGTGTTCCTAACATGGATGAAACATTTTAAAGAATATTCTAATCCTTCCATAGAAGACAAGGTTATGCTGTTGCTTGATGGGCATGCGAGCCATAAAAACATTAATGTTTTAACTTTTGCCAAAGAACATGGAATAGTGATATTGTGTTTTCCGCCGCACTGTACCCATCGTCTACAGCCGTTAGATGTATGTTTCTTTGGTCCATTAAAGAGCTACTATAATCAAGAAGTTACCAAGTGGATGAAGTGTCATCCAGGCAGAACAATTTAGCAATACCAAGTTGGAGGATTATTTGCTACAGCGTATGGAAAAGCAGCTACACACCAACATGCCGTTAGTGGATTTTTAAAGACTGGAATTTGGCCCATTAATCCCGACATATTTCCTGATTATTTATTTAATCCTTCCAAAATAACAGATATTCAAGAAGAAGTTGCAATTCAACCCCTAACAGAGTCAAAAGAAGAGAATGATGATGTTTTTCGACATCAAGATTTTCCAGATCAAGAAAAGAAACCGGTTTCTACACCTAGACCAAACTCACTTGAAAGTTGTTCTTTAATTAATCCTGGTATTCGTCTACTTGACATTTCACCTATTCCATCGTGTTCAGGTGTCCAGTCACGCTCCAAAAAAAGAAAATCAGAAGGAACAAAAGTTCTAACGGCTACCCCAAATATGAAAGAACAAAAAGCCAAAGCACTCGAGAAGCGAGCTACAGAAAACGTCAAGCTGCAAAGCGAGTAATTAAGAATCTGACTTTAATGACACAAGATCGCGAGGAGGAAACAAAGACCATTGTGTCAGATGATGACGAAGACGAAAATAATCCTCCATGTTTATATTGTAACAGTTTGTACTCCCATTCAAGGTCCAAAGAATACTGGATTAGGTGCCAAAAATGCTCAAAATGGGCACAATGTGATTGTGCTGGTATCTCAAAATCGTGCAAAAAATGTATTTGTAATCTTTGCTAATTTAGTTTATATGACATTTTATCCATGTGAGTGTGTCGTTTTAGCCGACCATACTTGGATAAAATGACATAGCAACGTTTATTTTGTTTCCTTTTTTTAATTAAAAAAGATTCTGTTGTTAGAGTTTTATGTTCCATGATCTATTCTACTTCCAAACAATGAACAACATTATGTTTTTTTAAATTTTTATTAAAAAAATAAAAAAGTTATTGGACGACAAAAAAGTAGTATGTCATTTTAGGCCAGGTTCCCCTAGATTAAATTGGTTTCCGCTCATTTGTCACCGCTAGCTTAAGGGTCCTGATAAAAAATGTGCTATTGATGATTTTCAAACGGAATAAAACACTATATCAATTCGGGGTACATTAATTCAGGTAAGTGTTGTAACTTAATTAATCAAATGGCACGTAGTCGTCCATAACTTGATGGAAACAGAATAATATTAAGTAATGTTGACATTAATATATACTTTATACAAATATATACTAATATATACAAATACTTTAGAATACGAAGAAGCATTTGAGACTTGCATACCTACAATTTAATGATAACCAAAAGGCGTGGACTATTTTTGACATTTTATTTTAAGATAGGTGGACTACTAGGAATATTTCCTTGGGATTACGAAGACAAAAAGGGAATTTTCATACAACATGTTGTCTATAATATGATTTATTTATTTAGTTTTATATTAACACCAGTACTATTATATAGAAAATTACAAGGAGAGGGTATAATACTGGTACTCTGCGTTTTATCGACAAGGCTACTGAATTTTACTGCCTTTTATTGTATGTATATTCACTCTGAGAACTGGTGTATTATTTTTAAAGCATTTGAAGAGATCAAAATTAAAAAATTGTACTTTTTATGCAATACGGATAAAAGTATTATGTCTTTTACTTTATGCATCGCTTTATGTATAACAGCATTTATTATAAGCATTTTTTTCCTCTATAATTTTAGAAAAACATTCACCACAATTGATTTTTTGGGCGAGTTTTACTGGATTCTTACAACGTTACAATTCACGTTAGCTATTTTTTGCATTCTACATACAACAGCTGAGTTACGAAAAATGATCAAAAACTGTATGGTATTTACGAAAGAAATGTTTCTTTCAAAAAAACCGAAACGTATTTTAATACAACAGCTGAACATTCTGAAATCTATATACAAGAATATTTATACTATATCTGAAAAACTTTGTGCTATATTTGGAAGTTACATACTCCTCTTCCTCTTCATGGTAATATGTGATGTACTTTATTTCTCTAATTCTCTATTGCACTTTGCGTTAAGGGAAAATGTACAGAGAGTGTGGTTCTTTTTATCAACTTTTTTCATACCTTTCCTAGCTTTGGAATTTGTAAGTATTTGTTTTTTTTTTATTTAATTAATGGCTTTGGATAACTTGATCCATTCAGCCACGATAATGTATTTGACTACTTGAATTTGTTAATGATGTATTAACCTATTGCATTTGTTAAGAAAATAGTACTCCGCATAAAGGTAAATTAAAAATATAATGTAAATATTAGTATCACAAGAATCAGTAGATTGACAAGAAACCATACGTTCATTCGTTCCATTCAAGGCCCTAACCAACTTAAAGTGAATATTTGGAACCAACAAGGGATTACATACTTTTCACGCTAAGGTGCTTTTCATAGCGACTCTATTACAACACAAGACAGCCAATGGCTAGGAGGTAAATATATAACATAAGGATAATCAGAAGGAACAAAGCTAGATTTATACATTTACATTACACATTCCAACCTAATTTTTTTTTAGTTCTTTTTAAATATTTCCAAAAAATTTGGTTAAGCCTAATATTATGACGAGAGATACAAAATAGAAGATTGACACATATGAAGAGGTATTTGTTGTTTATCAGATTTTCCAAAAAATACTTAATAGCAGGATCATTATATGCACCCGAACATCCAATGATTTATATCGTCAGTGTTACCATTACAATCGCAGAGTTTTGTTTCTACTACTACTACTATCGGTTTACAGCGTTCTCCGACTCCTAACTGCCATTCGTCTATATTTAGCTACAGGCCTGGAGAAATTTCTCTTTCTTCTAGTTCTTTTTCAATTCCCTCTCTCCAGCTTCTTCTCGGCCTTCCTCTTTTTCTTCTCCCTTGTGGTGTCCACGTCAAAATCTGTTTCAGAATCCTGTCATCTGCCATTCTCTGTACATGGCCGTACCATATTAACTGATTTGGTTTTATGTCATCAACTATTGTATGCTTGACTTCCATCATCTCTCGTATTCTCTCATTTAATATCCGATCTCTTCTTGATTTGCCTGTTTCTCTGGTTTTTGTTTCATTGGATAAAATTCACTGCCATATGTGATTACCCTTTTAAGTATAGTGTTGTATATGAGTTGTTTGTTCGGTTTAGATATGGTTTGGTCTGACAGAATCCCGTTTATCATGGATATGGCTTTTCTACTCTGTATGTTTCTGTCTTTTATAGCCTCATCGAGTGTTCCATCTTAAGTTCCGAGTCACGAACTCAAGTCGTCATGATCCTGAGCAATCAGTATTTGGTCGGTCATCAGCGTAACATAAGGTGTACAGTGTAGTCTCGTCATTGAGAGGGATTCGCATACCATAACATTTTCTTTTCCACAGCTTGTGCTTGTTCCAGATAAATTTTAAAAAGGGTAGGCGAAATACAGAAACTCTGTTTTAGTCCTTTTGTGACCTTAAATCCCTCAGATATTCTTGATCCAGTTTTAATTTTTGCAGTCGTTCCATTATACAGACTTTGGACTGCTTTGATAAGACCATGCTTAATGTTGGTTTGCTGTAGGGTTGACCATAGTTTACTGAGGGTACACTGTCATATGCTTTTACACTGTCATAAGTCTACGTATACCACGTGAACTTCTTTATTGGCGGCTGTTTTTTTCTCAATAACTTGCATAATAGAGTACAGGTGATCTACTGTGGATCACCCAGCTCTAAAACCAGCTTGCTCCTCTGCTTTGTAATCTCTATAGTCATTTTCTATTTTGTTCTTAATAAGTTTTCCATACATCCTACTTATTGTGCTGTTTACCGCAATTCCTCTGTAATTCACACTGATGTTACACAAGTCATGACCTGTGTCACTAGCCGTGTAGGATTCAGGAATAGTTGAATATCATTTTTAAAATGCGAAATCCAACTGCACAAGCGTTCACGGTTGCCATGACAACGTGACGTTAGCCTATCCTTAGTGATAACTGAGAGAACAGTCCGTCCACCCACTGTTAGATGTGTATTTGGTATTACTATTTTTCGCAAATTTCTCTCAGCGATAATATTTTGAAATTGAGTCTATTATTAACGAAACGAAGACATTAGAATTAATGACATGATCATAAATAACCTGAGATACGCTGATGATACAGTTCTTTTAGCTGAATCACATGAAGACCTACAGATACTTCTTAATTAGGTGACCGTAGTAAGCGAAGAAGAATATGGACCATCACTCAACAGAGTAAGAAATATATGATAATAACAAAGACAACTCAGGACACTCGTGAGATATATGTACAGAATCAGCCTATTGAAATAGTAAGAGAATTCAAATTCCTAGATTCAACTATTAATGAAAAGAATGACAGCTCTCAAGAAATACGAATCACAATAAAAAAGGCCAGAAGCGCATTTACAAGAATACAAAGGCTTCTCTGCTGTAGAAACTTAAACCTTAAGTTAAAAATACGACTGCTGAGGTGCTACGTGCTATCCGTATTATATTACGGAAAGGAAGCGTGGACACTGAAGAAAATTCACGTGAGGAGACTGAAGGCATTCGAGATGTGGATATACCGAACAGTACTAGAGATCTCATGGGTAGATGGAATAACCAACGTTGAGGTTATGTGACGTATGCAGAAGGAAAGAGAAGTACTAACAATTAATAGGAGAAAAGTGGGATATATGGGTCATGTGATGAGAGGAGATAAATATCCAACACTCCAGGTCATTGTGCAAGGAAAAATTAGGAGAAAAAGATCCATAGGAAGGAGACGTAACTCATGCAATAACGACTTATTTAGAGCCTCTGTCTCAAAATTAAAAATCGCTGTGAGGATTGCCAACTTTCGACGTGTAGACAGCCCCTTGAGAAGAAGATACAAAAATTCAATAAATGAATCATTTTGTCGTAAATTTCAAATTTTTCCATATTTATAAATTGAATAAACAATATTGTTTACTTTTAATTTTTATTAATAAACGGGATTACTCCTGTGGCTAAGTACGATCCTGGCATCTGTCAGATTCTTCAATGATTATATGAAATAATTCTCGACACACCTAATTCATTCTATGACGTCATAATTAATGACGCACTAAAAAGTACCTCTGGGATGTACTGTATATCTTTTGTTTTAAAATCAATATACTGATGAAGAGTTTAAATAATTGTAAATTACGCAAAAACTATGAGACTTAAGTATAGGACATCTGTATACCATTTAAAAGCGGACACTTTGTTTAGTATTACGATTAATTATGGCGTTCCATTTAAAATAAGCCTCATATTAGATATTGAATAATCCAAAATTGCAACTAAGTTTTTAACACCCTGTAAATAAATGTCTAATAATCAATAATGGATTAAATTTAACCATTACTTGACTATTGCGCTGTAAGAGAAAATTTGTTATAATTAAATAAGTCGAGAATGAGTCTTCTTTAAACATTTTTTTTCTTATAATGTACTAAGTTGTGGTTTATTTTGTATTAGTTATGTTCATTTTGTATTATATGTTTTATTAAAATTCTTTCAGATTCGTTGTGTATCAGCAAGTAAAAGTATAAAGTATACACATTTGTTTACAACTACATTGGTTTCATTTATAACAAATATGTCAAAATGATGAGTTTAAAAATCGAGAGTAATAACTATAAATATTTTGAAATCGAAAAGAAAATTTTAATTACGCAAAATTTATCACTCCTAGTTATAGGACATCCATACACCATTCGAAAGTGGAAATTTTTTTTAATATAATAATTCATTAATATACAGGGTGTTCCATTTAAAATAAGCCTTATATTACACATTGAATAATCCAATAATAAAACTGCAAATTTTGAGCACCCTGTAAATACATGTTAAATAATTAATCATAGAATACATTCAACCAACTATTTAGAGGTATAACCAATTTTATAAGAATTTCTTAAATAAGTCAGGAATGAGTCTTTGTTTAAAGCTTTAATTTTAAGAATATTCCTCATAACTCAGAACACTCTGTACATAGGTATAGGGAATTCTTATAAAATTATACCTTATTTTTTGTCGACAAATGGAAACTGCAATCAAATATAGGGTGTCCCATAGGAAAAAATATAACTTTGATAGGCCCCACTTTATTGGGACGCCCTGTATATTTCAAAATAATTTTAAAATGTAACCCTTATCAACCTTCAAACTATAAATTTAATGTTTTTTTAAATCTTTTACTGTTTCGCTGTAATCTTTTGTCTCGTTAGTAGTG
This sequence comes from Diabrotica balteata, assembly GCA_918026665.1. Lineage (NCBI taxonomy): Eukaryota > Metazoa > Arthropoda > Insecta > Coleoptera > Chrysomelidae > Diabrotica > Diabrotica balteata. The sequence continues at coordinate 107,313,763 of OU898283.1, read as the reverse complement.
TCTCTCTCTGTATATATGTTATGGACCATATGATTAATTGGTCATTTTTCATAATGCCCGGGCTATATAAAAAATGCCCAATACTGTCGGTCAATATAATAAATACTATTAAATTCATCACATTGCCCGGGCATTATGTATAATGCTTGGCATCTACTAGACAGGATGATTAAAACTACTTTTATTTTTATTAAATATGAAATATATTTATTTTGATACAATCAATTATGTAGTAAAAACTAAAATATTTCTTATATACTAATGAAAACAGTCTTGCAGTATTCTGTGAAATGGCACATGAGTACGTTTAATAAATAAGTATACATAGAAAATATAATACGTATTAACGGTAATTGAGGAAACCAAAAAAAGAATTCTGTGTTTTTATTTGCATTTTTTTCTAATGACCAAAATCGATGGTAACACACAAAGCGGCCAGTGAGAAATCAAATCGTTTTTCTTCTAATTCAAACTCAATTTTAAATAAAAATACACTTACCATCTTTGCGTGCTACATCATCGAAATTTATTTTGTATGAATGATTTACAATACATAACTATTTGTTGAAACATGTTCCACTATGGTGACACTTGGAGATTCTATGCAGAATATATTTTTTTTTCTTTACGACACTTACACTTATCGGATTTACACCCACCTTTACAACCGCACCTACTGTATCCTTGTTCCCCACAGATAGAAAATTTTCTTGCGCATTCTCTAAGAAATATCTCAGTGTCTGAAATCTCTTCTATGGAGATAAACTTTTCTTTACAAACGGTAAACTGGTTTTTTGAATATAACTGATTTAGTATGCCATATTTTGTGCCTAGTTTGTAAAGCTTTTTTTCAGTTATCTCTGTCATGATAGCTAGTAGATTTCTTTGATCACTACGAGCCCGGTCCACATCTGGCACTCGTATCCTAACTGTGTTACCTAGTTTAGCCGATGGATATTTGGAATTGGAAAATTTTAACATCTTCTCGGCTTGTTGTTCTAGATTCGTCAAAGCCAATTTTCTTTTCTTCCTTACATCGTTTATTCTAATATCTATATTGGAATCCAGATTTTCATTATTTTCTAAATTAACTACAATAGCCGTCTCTACCGCATTTGTTAAAAATTCTGGAACTTGACTAGATTCATGAGATGTATTTTTATCAATTAAAATTACTCCAATTTTTTGAACGTCCAGGGTGTAGCCAGATGATATGGAACTTGATTCGGGCAACATTATTGAAGAGTCCACATTTATATTATTATTTTGTATTATATCCGGTTCTGTAGATAGCCCAGCCTCTTGATTTTTGAACAGGATTTCTAAGTCTTCCTCCGAATTAACATCAGTCAGAACTTCTTGGGGTAGAGAGCTTTTTAAACCAACTTTCAACTTTGTGCCGAACATGGCTTCATATGGACTACAACCTATACCAGTGTGATGAGCTCTATTTTTCATTAGTTGAACAAAACGTAAGCCTTCAGACCATTTGTTTGTATTGTTATCTTCTAACCACGAATTAAGCTTATTCTCTACGTCTTGATTGGCCCTTTCTATAGATCCTTGTCTCTGAGAATGCCTGGGTTTGCCATGTACCATTTTTAACTCGGGCCACATGCTACACAGCTCTTTGATAATATGGTTAGCGAATTCTCTGCCATTATCACTATGAAGCACATTCGGCGCCCCAAATATTGTGAAAATATCCAAAAGTACATGCGATACTTCTTCTGCTCTTTTACTTGTAAGAGGTCGAAGTTGGACAAATTTGGTAACATGGTCTTGATAAACAAGCACAAATTTATAACAGCCATCGGCTTGTCACTGCATATCGATTAAATCGACTTGACATCTTGAATTCATTTTCGTGCTCAATATTGGTTTCACCACCAAACCTTTCTTTGGAACATTATGTTTTTTCTGACAGGTCATGCATAAATTTAAATAGATAACAATTATCTCCCTTGTAATATTTTTAAATTTAGAATGTACTTCCTTCTCCATTCGGTTTCTACCACCATGCCCGATAGTAATACGAAGATCGTGCAATGTATCAAATATTTCTTCTGTATAGACGTAGTATTACGTTATCTTCTTTCACAGGAACAATCAATTTTTCTACTTCTCTAATCGTCATAACGTCGAATCTTCGTAAGCGCTGATAATCACTCGGCGTTTTATTTGTCTGTTTACTTTTAGAGTTTTTTACCTTCTGTATCATTTCCATGTAGGCTGTTTTTGTGAAACTTTGTGAATTTTGACTTTTTGCTGAAATTAATTAAGTTAACCGATTGTTAAATCGATTTTTCATATCACTTAATGGTTCTTCATTTTCCATAGTTCACTATGCAATACTTTATAAACAAAGAATTAACAAAGAAAGGTCACAAACAAACCACTTGTCGTATATACCATTACTAACATTCAACTGCAATATGATTTATAAATAATGACCGACGCGCTTCGGTGACTGTAACCTTGGATACAGCGCGTTGATTCGCTGCTGAAGATCGCATGATTTACTAAGAACGCCGATTTATCACATTGCCCGGCCATAGTATAGCATTTTTCATAATGACCAGATAATATAATAAATTGTAAAAAGTTATCAAATTGCCCGCTGAAGTTAGTCATTATTAATAATGACCGGGCATTATACATAATGGCTAACATAATCACTTTGTCCATAACATATGGATATATATATATTATATATATATATATATATATATATATGTTCGGAAAGATTTCCGCGGTTAGTACATTTATATATATATATATATATATATATATATATATATATATATATATATATATATAAACTGTTCTGTCAACAACGTTTGAAAGTTTTCTAATTGTTAACTAATTTCTTCTCGTTCTGGATCGGCTTCAATGGTCATAATTTAATAATAAATAACGAATAATAATAAAAGTAATAATAGTATTGTTTGTATTTGCCAGAGATAAATATAAAATTCATAACTTAATGGAATTGTATAATGAAATTAATGAAATTAAGTTATTATTGTTAATTGGAAGTTCAAGATATTATTATTTTGTTTTTATTCTTTGAACTGAAAGAAGTATTAAGAGTCATTGCTGAAACTTACAGACAAAATAAATAATGGGGACAAAAAACCATGAACAGTTTTTAACATTTTATTTTAAGATAGGTGGACTATTAGGAATATTTCCTTGGAATTTTCAAGACGAAAAGGGAACTGTCATACAATATTTTATCTACACTGTAATTTATATTCTTGATATAATCGTTACACCTTTAATAGCAAATAGAAAACTAGATAGAGAAGGAATCGTAGTATTGATCTCCGTTATAGTGACAAGAATATTTACCTTGACTGGTTTTTATTCCTTATATAACAGTTCTGACGATTGGTGTATTCTATTCGAAACGTTTGAAGCCATGAAAACTACAAAGTTAAACTTTCTATTTAATACCAGTCAAAACGCCTTGTATATTACACTGTACTTCGCTTCAACTGTAGTGACAGTCGGATTAAACTTGTTTTACGTTGGTACTTTTAGACATATATTAACAACAATTGATTTTCTGGGCGAATTTTACTGGATTCTTTCATCTATACAATTTGTAGCAATTGTTTTTTGTTTAATTCAAACAACAATTGCATTAGAAAAAATGCTTAAAAACTGTAAAGAATTAACCAAGGACATATTTTATTTAAAGAAACCAAACTCTCATTCAGTCCAACAGCTAAGTAGTTTGAAAAATGTGTATAAGCATATTAATACTATATCTGATAAGTTTAATGCTATATTTGGATCTTATATCCTTTTGTTTCTTCTTAATGTAATAATTGATATACTATGTATATTTAATTCTTTCTTGCACAAGGGGATAAATAAAAAAACAGTGATACTGCTTTTGTCGATTCTTATACCTTACACAGCAGTGGAATTTGTAAGTATTTATGAGCACTTAATTTAAGGTTGATCTTCACCCATAATTAATTTGTTTCTGATCCTAGAGATGACTCTACTGCGGCATGTTTCTCTGGTAAAATTTTCAACTTAATTGTAGATTTCTGTACATGATCACTCTGTAATATTTTCAAACCCTAATATAAATTACAGTTTTCTATCAATATATCCATTGGATGAGTTGCCAAGTTGTGTAGACAGCAATTTTATCAAATACGCTATAACTTATACGCTTACTAGTAGACCAAGTAATCAAAGATATCTTTAACAACATCTGTAGGTATATTATTTTACTAATCTGGTGTGTGTGTCAATAGGAATATAATATACCAAATAAACAAACTTATGCATTTGCAGGAATATCCACACACATCATTGAAAATTGATCCTCCTTATTTATTATGTAAACACTTTTATCGACAAAGAAGTACTTTGCGGCGCTATCTGTGAATATTGTATTACCAGATTTTTGTTGATAATTAAAAATTAAATTATCTGGTATTATTAAATATTTTAGTAAAAATTATATGAAAGATGGTTAACTGTCAAAACTGTTATTTAAAACATGTCTTCCTTTTGGTCTGTTTATTACTGGTTTCAGGTTTGTTATCTTCCTAATTATTGCGTCTTCTTCTCTTCTTTGTATGTGTCCAAACCATCTTAGTCTTTGTGGATTAATAAATTTTACTACGTCCTCCTCTTCGATTATATTTTTATTTCTTATTTCGTGCTTCATTAGTCTTCAATATTCTCCTTGTTCGGGCTTTATTAGGCTGTTTATTTTTATAATTTTGCTTTTAATAGTACTTTTTCTTTTATCGTATTTCTATACATACCTCGTCTTTGTTTTTTTGCTGGTTTTTTATCTTTAAGTAATGGGTGATATTTCCAAAACACAACGTTCTTCTCTCGTCTTGTGTGCGTGGTAGTGTCATGCGTTGGATGTATGATTTGGGGAGGTTGCTGCGTATTTAGTTATCACAGTTCTATTTGGTCTAATTAGTTCTTCAGTTGCCGTACTCGACCATTTTATAACGCCAAATGAGCATGTGAAAAGTCGTATTGCGTATGTGTTTATTGCTTTTACTATGTGCATGGGATTAAGTTTGCTATTGAGTATTATTATTATTATACAATGATATCGAGCTAAAGCAGAGCTTATGTAGCCAAAATTACAAAATATTTGTATGTACTAAACTAAATAATATAATATAAATTAAATTTTCTCACAAAGTAAAGATAAAAATAATTTTCAAAAGAATTAGTACTTATAAAAAGTTCTTGCAATAATAGCAAATTACAAATTTACAAATATTACAAAGAGTATATAAGATTACAAAATTTATTCTAATGAACAGAAATCATACAAAATTGCCTTCAATAAAAAAAACTACAAACAATATAGATAACATAAGACTAGGTACTATATTCTGTTCGTTTTCATCAAATTTGTTTTTTAAATTTTTTAAACTAGTAGCTTCTACTATAAAAACAAGTCCGGAGACATTCTATGAAAAGCTTTTGATATAAAGTATAAAGCAGAGTTCGCTTTACTAGACTTACTTACTTACTTACTTCGCTGTTTGAGTAGACCAACTTGACCGTAACACCAAAATCATTAACTTTCCGTACCGACTTCAGAGGAACTCCATGCCAAAAATATGTATATCGGAAATATGAGTATTGGCATTAGAAAATGTAAATGACAAAAAGTCAGAAAACTTAGCATATAAAGAAACATTGGTCTAAAAAATATTTATTGTTGTCTTTATTCGTTTTTTGCGGCATTTTGTTAGTTAGTCCCTAAAAGCACACGTACGTACAGTGGACGTCCATAGTACGTCCCTCTCGGACTTTAGGGATGTCCGTAGAACGTCCGCTTTGGTCCTATTTACATCCGTTTTACGTCCTATATTGGTCCGAAAGTCGCTGCGCCAAACGTCTTATGGACGTCCATTTTACATCCCAAGCGGACGTAATAATTCATTCAAATAATTCCAATATGGCACACATTTTTGATTTTAATAAGGATTTTTCTATCTTACCAGAGTACGACGGCAATCCATGGAAATGTTATTTCCATGCTTCTAAACCATTTTTTAGATCATACAAATCCCGAAAATTTTTAAAATAATATGCTTACACGAGGAATTATGAACAAAATTAAAGGAAGAGCTAGAAAAAATATTTCTGTATACAGCTGTAAATACTGTCAATGAAATCAGTTTTTGTCTTAAATTTTGCAGACCAACGTCTCGAAAACTCATTATCTAGAGATTTGGTCAATCTTCGTCAAGCCCCAGACAAAAATCCTTATCAATTTTATGAAAAAGTCATGAATCTTTTAAATACTATTTTAAATGACATTGAATTGCACACATAACATGAGGAAGTTAAAAGAAGTAAAAAAAGAATTTTTCCAACAAGCTCTAACCATATTTTTGTCAGGTCTAAGAGAACCCTACGATCAACAATTCGATCCATGAGACCACCGAATATCGCTCTTGCTACCCGATATATTCAGAAAAAAAATTTCTATATAGAACTAACAATTCTGCGTGTTATAATCACAGGACTTTACAAACACAACCTAAAATGATATACAATCTGCAAAACACGTTCTGCCGCTTGGAAATTTTAATCCTTATAAATGGACATCCTTTTTGAAAATAGGTTTTTTTTATACCTGAGATTATGTACTTATTTTATTTTTTTATTATAATGACTACACAATTTGAAATTAAAACACAAGAATTAAAATACATTGGTATTAATTATATCGCTTCATTACTTAATTGAATTATCAGAAATTAAATCATTGTTCTAACCAATTAATTATCTGGTTTTAGTTTGTATTAACTTCGTAATAACTATTATAGACATTCGTTTACAATAACCTACAAAACACAAAGACGAGCTTAGAGTTGGAATCTATAGTTGAACATTATGGTGAACAAAATCCGCGGACACTTTTTAAAATTTTATTTTAACATAGGGGGTATAGTAGGAATATGTCCTTGGGCTTACGAAGATTATAAAGGAACTGTCGTACAACGAATTATCTATACTATGATTTACATTTTTGATCTAATAGTAACACCTGTCGCTGCATACAAACTATTACATACTGACATAATCACGGTGGTGATTTCCGTTTGCGTGACAAGGATATTTAACATGTTTGGTTTTTATGGCATCTATAACAACTCTGAAGAATGGTGCGTCCTTTTTCAAGCTCTGGAAGAAATCAGAACTAAAAAAATGCACTTTTTATGCAACACTGATAAAAGTCTCATGCTCTTTACATTGTACATTATTGTAACTACATTTGTAATCATCATCAACTTGTTTTATATTTACAATTTTATTCATTCGTTTAACTTAATTTATTTACTTTGTCAGCTTTACTGGATTCTTTCATCGCTACAATTTTTGTTAGCTATTTTTTGCATACTACAGACAACAGCTGTACTACAGGAAATGGTAAACAACTGTATTAAATTTACAAAAGAAATATTTCTTTTAAAAAAAGCAACAACTAATTTACTTCAACAGTTGGATATTGCTAAAACCATGTATAAGCATATTTATACTATATCTGAAAATATTAGTGTTATATTTGGAGCTTACATCCTTCTGTTCCTTTTGATGACAATATGTGACGTACTTTATCTAGTTGATCGTTTGTTACACTTTGCTTTAACAGAGAACAAGCAAAAAGTGTTGTTGTTATTGTCAACATATATTATACCGCATATAGCATTGGATTTTGTAAGTTCTTAAAATATTTTTTGTACTACTACTACTACTATCGCTATTCTTCTCTATTTAACTATAGGCCTGGAGGGATTTCTCTTTCCTCTAGTTCTTTTTCAATTCTCTCTCTCCAGCTTCTTCTCGGCCATCCTCTTTTCCTTCTCCCTTGTGGTGTCCACGTCAAAATCTGTTTCGTAATCCTGTAATCTGGCATTCTCTGTACACGGCCGTACCATATTAACTGTTTTGTTTTTAGGTCATCAACTATTGTATTCTTGACTCCCATCATTTTTCGTATTCTCTTATTTGGTATCCGATCTCTTTTTGATTTGCCTGCTGCTCTTCTCCAGAAGTCCATTTCTGTTGCTAGTAACAGTTTTTCTGTTCTTTGTTTCATTGACCAAACTTCACTGCCATATGTGATTACACTTTTAAGTATGGGGTTGTATATGAGTTGTTTGTTCGCTTTACATATTTTTTGGTCCCACATAATGCCGTTCATCATGGATATGGCTTTTCTACCCTGTATGTTTCTGTCTTTTATAGCAGCATCGAGTATTCCATCTTGAGTTATCTTCATACCCAGGTACTTGTATTAATCACAGTGTCTAATTTCTAAACCATCGTCTAATGTAATGGACTGCTTTGTCCCTCCAATACACATGGCTTCAGTTTTCTTAATGTTGACTTCGAGACCCCATTTGTTATATTCTTCTATTAGCTTCCGAGACATGTAACTCAAGTCGTCATGATCCTGAGCAATCAGTATTTGGTCATCAGCGAAACATAAGGTGTACAGTATAGTCTCGTCATTAAGAGGGATTCCCATGCCATTATATTTTCTTTTCCACAGCTTTAGCGCTTGTTGACCTTAAATGCCTCAGACGTCCTTGATCCAGTTTTAATTTTTGCAGTCGTTCCATTATACAGCCTTTGGACTGCTTTGATAAGACCATACTTAGTGTTGGTTTGCTGTAGGGTTGACCATAGTTTACTGAGGGGTACACTGTCATATGCTTTTTGTAAGTCTACGTACACAAGGTGAACTTCCTTATTGACGGGTATTTTTTTAATAAATTGCGTAATAGAGTACAGGTGGTCTCTATACCTTGCTGCCCTTTTTATGGATAGTTGACATGATGGATAATTCTTTTGGTAATTCGGCTCCATTCAAGCAGTCTTTAAAGAGTTTTCTTAACTGTTCCTGGAGTTTGTCTGTACCAGCTTTCCGCAATTCCGTAGGGATGTCACCAGGACTAGGGGACCCATTTTTCAGGGATTTGGTTATTTCTTCCATCTCTGATTTACTTGTATGTAATGGTGATGAATTTTTACCTATACCTATCGTGTTGTTTTCTATGTTAGTAAATTCTGGTCTTTGCTTTGTTAGTAATTTTTTGAAATATTCTTCCCATTTTTCTGTTGTTATTGGTGATATAATTTTTTTTTCTTATTATTTCTCATACTTTTAATCAATCTCCAACTCCCTGTGCTTCTTCTACCTCCTATATAGATGTTGATCTTTTAACAGTTCTGTTCCCATGATTCGTTCTTTTTTTGAGTTATCTTTTTTCTTACTTTGGCTTGTGCTTCTTTGTAAATTGTTTTATCGTTTTTTGTTTTTATTGTTAAGAATGTTTGGTACTTCCGACGTTTATTTTTAATTTCCTTCTCTATTTTTTCATCCCACCAGTACAGTTTTAGTCCTTTACGGTTTTCGTCACATTTCCCCAGTGCTTCTTCTGCTTCTAAATGAATAGACCTTCTGCTGTGCTCGTAGTGTTCTTCGGTATTTTCAAAACTAAGCATTTCTAATTTTTGGTCTAATCGTTTTGTATACAGTAGCTTTATACTCTTGTGGTTTAAACTGTCCGTGCTTGTTTTATTAATTGATTTGACTCGATGTGCTCTGATTAATTGGTTCTTAAGAGGTAATATGTCTTCTTAAAGTTTTGCGAATAACAACACCTTGTTGTGCTCTTTGGTCTTTAGTTACTCCACTATAGAACAGGTCATAGTGACCCCACTTTTTAGAGCCCATACCCTTCTTTTTAGTTTTTGTAAGCACCGCGATATCTATCTCTGCATTTTTGCGTTCTGACATTATTTCTGGTGTTTTTCGGGAGATACCTTGTACATTCCATATGTGAAAAAATTTATTAGCCGTTTTCTTTGCTGTTTTCGTTTACTGTGTTTCCAATCTTTTGTTCCGAGGCTTTGGTTAGGCTTCTTAACATTATACGTGTTTTATGAGTACCGAGGAGTTGGCCCGGTGCCTCAACCCCCAAACTGGAGGACCAGGGATTTTACATCAGAGTATCATTCTCCTATGCGAGTTGCTTGCACTACAGCTAGAGAGCCTCACCTAACCTTCGATTTTAAACAACCCTTTAAACCAGGGGGCTGCCACTTCCGTCCTCCAGACCGGTGTGAAGACCTTCTTCTCCGCCCTGGATGCCGTTGTAGACTTCATCCGTGACCCTGGAGAAGGGACCCTTAGCAGGTACTAGTTTCCCGGGTCAAGAAACACCTGGAATCTGTGGAAGGCAGGGATTGATTCACTTTCCCTGATAGGACTATCCAAAAAGAAGTTCCTACCCGTACCTTAATGTCGAGTTCAGTATATTCAGAAATTTCTTCTTTAACCCGGAATAGGTGGTGTTAAAAAATTACAACAAAGGTTTAAGATGTGGTCTTCGCTTCATCTTGAAAGTTGTTCATGACTTCTGCAAACATTTTTGACATTCTTAGCTATGCCATAGATCCTTGACCAGAGTCACGTCTGCCTCAAACTTTTCTTCTAAAAGTCTTCAGTCCACTTCCGTTTGCACTATAACTCCTTTATTTCTGACATGAATCCACGAAATCTACGGAGTCCACGGAATTCGGAATCTTTAACATACGGTGAAACACAGTGTTACATTGTATTTATTTTTAACTTTCATACATCATTGTCATATCTGAGAATATTAAATACTGCTATTCTATCCTGATTTTTATCTCCCTATCACATTTCAATAAGGGATAATTATTTTTCTACCAATAAGGATTTGTAAGGTTCGTGAGATAAATTGCTGCTGTTTTGTTTAACAGAAATGCATTATACGAGCAAGTTTTATATTTCAGTAACTTTGAAAAATTAAAGGCAGATATCGAGCACAATTTTATTAATCAAATCTTGCCCAAGTACTTTAGCTTTCTAAAGCATCATCAGGGGCATTTCGTCAAATTTGGGCTATCCAGCAAGCGCAGAATGTAATAAACATGAAATTAAACATAAATTGTACATAACACTACACTAAATAGGGACAAACAGTTTAAAATTATTTAAAACTTATTCGACGCTACATTCTTGTCGGCAACAGGAGAGAGAATGGTATTTAACGGAAATATTAAGGTGACATGTAAATTATATATTTTTGCATTTATATCCAATATAAATTTTTTACATATAGGTAAACAAAAGACTAAGACACCAGAATTTTTTTTGTCAAAATCTACACATAACGGATTTTTCGGTATCAAGTCTCCTGCATGTGATAGGACGCACATGAAGGATTTGCACGTAGCTAAATTTACCGTTAAATGATTTTAGATTCTCCAATTTTTGTGCCTTAGATTTTCCGAGCTTCAGCATACAGGGATTTCAAGCTATTACTGTTTATTCGCACACGCTGAGGAAATTTCTGCCAGTCATCTGGCTGGCGTAATCTATATTTCACCATCTTTGTAATACAAAGCTCTGATGTCATTCACCGTAGGGTCTCCAGCTCTTTTTCCCGGGCTGATAGAATCATAATTGCAAACATTCTCATAGTCTTTGAAAAACGTGTAGTAAAAATAATGCACATTATATGGTTGCCTTGGTCTGGCCTCGATCATTTTATTTCTGAATTTCTTTTCTAGCGTAGAATATACACTGTCCGTACATCAATCTGATCATCACAATGAACCTAATTTTTTGTTTCCCCAAAAGGAGCATACTTGGAAGGAGACGTTTTAGAATACCTTCCATAAGGTATTCTATAGGGAATAACATATACCTTCCAAGGTATCTTGTAAAGCTGTTTGCTAAAATAAAAAGGAAAACAGGTCTTAATTGAAATATTTAGTTTTCACCAACAATTTAATCCCTATCCAAATATATACAATCTAAATTTACCCTAAAATACCCACCACCAATTATGTACAGTTAATCCAGTTACTTATATACAAAAAGAATATAAATACCCTGGTTACACACAACTGATCCTTGATAATCTGAATTTACAAATAATAAAATAGTTATAAGAATAAATTTAATGACTATGCCTAAAAAGGTAATTTACTTGCCTACTAGAGATGTAACTCTGTATTTCGGCTTTCAATTAAATGTCTTAAAAAGTAATAAGGACGCTAGCCGGACGAGATAGACGTCCAAAGGTTTAAATATATAATAATAATAATAAAATATCAATAAATAACTTTCTGATTAAATGTGTACACATAAAACCGTACAACTGAGTTAAAAGGGAGTTTTTAAAACTTCGACCTGTAGTTGACAATTAGTGCTTATGTTATTTATAATTATTTTAAAAAAATGACGGGTTTTTATTATTACAATCGAAATTGCTGAATGCAAATAATCTAGGTAAAAAAGTAAACTGATTCAATGATACTTTGAGAAAAAGGCGTGAGAGACTTATAGCAATGAATAGAAATGATCCCATTGCTGCACTTAGAAGTTCTATTATCAAACTTAGGAAAGAGTACAGGGAAGCCATTAAGCTTGCAAAAATTAATGCAAATGATAGGTTTATAAAAAATTCTGGCAACTCTCAAGAAGCTATGTGGAAACTTATTACTGGTAACAAACATAAAAATATTTCACTGATAATTCTAAACTCAAGGCAGATAGTTTTAATAGCCACTTCTGCTCAACTGCTGAGAGAGTAACAAATGAACTTGAGATTCCTCAGCTAACTCTTGATGACTATTTAAATCGTGTACCACAGAAAAATATCCCGTGTTTTAGTTTTCATCCAGTGAACTTTAGTGAAGTTGACTTAGCTATTACAGAAATAAAAAATAGTAACAGCATAGATCCTGATGGATCTAACACACAAAAATTTTATTTAAACAAAATTTAAATTTAATTTAAAAAAAATTAAAACAATTTTAATGAATCAATCAATATCTTGTTATACTTATCCTCAAGTTTTCAAAACTGCAAATGTAGTACCTCTGTTTCAGAATAAAGGCTCTATTGATGATTATAACAATTATAGACCCATTTTTTGTTGCCCATCTTATCAAAAGTTTATGAACGAATTCTAAAAAATCAAGTTAATATAGATTTTGAATCTAATAAACTGTTTGCCATTAACCAGTACGGATTCCGAAAAAATAAAACAACTTTAGCTATTGATCATTTCACTAGTGATATTTTGAAGGGTTTGAAAAATATCTGGGTACTCTTGCATCGTTTTTAGATCTTACTAAGGCTTTCGATTTTATCACACATAGTAGGTGCTTAGAAAACTTTCTTTATTATAATTTTCATATTGATACTATTCAACTAATAGATTTATATCTATCAAATCGTAATAAATATGTTCACTTCAACCATGTGATTCCCAAAAACAATCTTTTTTGCTCAAGGCTCGGTTTGGGGTCCAGTATTATTTCTTGTCTATATTAATGATCTAGTGTACTCTCATAATGAAACAATTAACAATGTTTTATTTGCTGATGACACTACTTTCTATGTAACCTATCTGAATTCGACACCTTTAATTACCAAACATCTGAAAAAAACTTATTCAATTGATTTTTAACTAACCGTCTCTCTTTGAATAACTCTGAATTTTTGCAGAATCTACGGTTTCTTTTGTACAATTACTTAAGGACCACCCTGTATAAACTTAAACGTAAACCTAAACTAAAAGACCTCTGACAGCTCTTAGGTATGGATTTCATGATATTTACTTCACCCGTAACCAGTGACGTCCGATTTTGGGAACATAACCGATGACGTGGAGTCTCCGGGACTCATCATAAATATGCTGGTCCCATTCAATTTTAAATAATTATTTTATCACATTGTTTATAATAATCTGTTCTTTAGGCATTTTGCAATCTCCTCTTGCCCTAGAACTTATTTTTTTTAATATTACTAAATTTATTATTTAAAAAAGCGGATTATTTTTTTTATTCTTTTTCAACGTCATATTTTATGAGAACAAGCAAATGGGTTTTTTATAACAGACGCATAAATAAGATGTCTTCATATGAAGTTTTGATGGGCAAATGTAGCAATATTTTCGAACTGCTAACCGATCTTCTTGAATAGAAGGAGGTTCAACCACGCACAGTATTCGCTTTATGTTTTCTCTTATTTCTGTCGGGATTCTGCTGTTATACATCCATTGTTTCAGGTGTGCTTCAATTAAGCTTTTAGCCAGTACCTTCATAAAATCTTTTTTGTCTAAGGGTTTGAATTCTCTATAACAATGATACATAACGAAAGCGTTAACTGTACTCATATCTAGTATTTTGTAAAATATAGCCATTGCCAAACGTTGCGTTCTTCTGGACTAACTGTAAACCGTACATGTTTCATGCAAAGCACCAACGCCGCCTTTCGTCATATTATACAGACTAATTATTTCTGATTTTTGTGTTTTTTTATCTACGACTATACTATGATGCATGGAAGATACTAGTATGACGGCTTTGTTTTTTTTTAAGTAACACACGAAAGAAGGGTAATGTCTTTGGTAAAACCATATCTAACTGAACCAATCTCTCTATGCCAATATTTACTAAAACTAAAAGAATACCGTTGCCAATTCAGAAAACTCTCTTAGAAAACATAAAATAAACTACGTGTAGCAAAATATATTGCTGATTTTGAAGAGGTTTTAAAAAGTTTAAAACAAGGATTTTTCCCCAAGAGAAACATCCATTTTCAAATCTAAGAAAGCGTAAATTAACTAGATTTTAAAAGACTTATCATAATATCGAATAATTTATTCTTATAAATTTTAGGGATGCTTCCACTTTTAAGTCGACGAATTTTTGTATAAATTTACAAAATAAAGTCTGACCGACAAGATTCGTTATCATTTGTATTTTTAGGTAACTAATTTGTAACTCATTTTTAGGTTTTTTCTGTATCGATGGCACTATTCTCCAACCGAGTAGAACAAGCTGGTGAAGATCTCTTAAGACTCTGCTACAGTTTGCAAAAAGACGTAGACAATCCGTTGATGCTCACTCAACTAAAGCTACTCACCGAATTTTTTCGGGGCCTTCGACCAAAAATTCAAGTGATTGGGTATTTCGATGTAAACAAAAGGTTAATACCAGTTATGATTTCACTTATAACCTCATATTTGATTATTATAATTCAATTTCAAGGCCGTGTACTATAAAAACGGTTGTTTATTTATCTATTTAAGTCTAATTGAATGCATTTTATTATGTAAATTACCTAGTTATTGTTTTTATGTATTTTAATTTTATTGTATAAAATTCTATCAATGAGAAGCTGTCTATTTTTTTATTTAGAGTAACCTATCCTAAGAGAAGCATTTATGAAACTTAGCTCTATACTGTGCAACTCTCAACTGAACCTACAACTAACAATCATCCTAAAATCCTAAAATGTTATGAGTATTCTGTATTACTATGTGGATGTGAAACCTTTTTTTTATGAGGGTGAGAATGTTCTAAACACTATACCATTGCTCGGCGTGTGTTGGATTCAGAGCAGAGGAAAACATCCGAGCCCATTTCCTTCTGCGTAGAGAAGGACATGCGAATGGATGCCTTTATGTTACCCTGCCTACCAACTGAACCATCTATTTTTTCGTCAAGATAACCCCGTATGTGTTCAGTTAACGAACGAAACTTAGGGGTACCTTCCGCTACGTGAATTGATAATGAAGATTTGTTGCCGGTTTTTAGCTAGGAGCGGTAAGGAAGCAGAAGGAAATACAGTCGATCCGCCGGATCTTTGCACATCGTCATCATTCTTATTATAGGAAATAAATCAAAACATGTGAGTCAAACGTATGTCGGCTATAAGAATTAATATAAAAATTCGAAAATGGCTAATATTACAATTGACGTTTTTATACTTCTCTTTTATTTCATTTATTGCATTTTAAAAACTGGGTACGTATACATTTATAAACGTGATTTTCCAAGTTGTCCAATAACATCTACAGTAAATAAATATTTAAACCATAGTAATCAGAAATTAAAGTATTTTTATTGAATATAAGCATAATATTTCATATTGCCCATTGACGGAGTTTCAGCTATATTTAAATAATTAATGTCAATTTAGAGGTTAAAAAAATATATTATTCGTTATTAGCTAATACATGAATTCTTACCTTAATAAATTGAACATGAAGGTAAGGGTTAGTCGTTACAACAACTGTTTGTTAAAAAATATGTATATTTAAAGTATGAAAAAGGATTGATTATTTAAATCAAACGAAAATAATTTATAAAAATATTACAAACTCTGTCAAACAAAATTTCCAATTGACATGTCAATTGTCGATAGACGAATCAATCAACAAGACGATCATTGTTTTATGGCTGTCTTTGTTCAATGCATGGTGTTGTGTATGGACAGGCGGTTTAAGTTAATAGTTTAAGTTTCTGTGAGTAGGAAAGAGACGTAACATAAAAAATGATTCGTGAATAATGTCATACTTGTGCAAATATCCGACGGACCGACTGTATATGTAAAATAGTAACATGGCCTTGAAGATCGTATTAGACTTAGACAAACTTAAGTTTGGGAATGTGACGTCGTATTTCGCGCAGAAAGGCGGACCGTTTCTACCAGTGGCGGACGGAAACCGGTAGCTTTAAAATAAATTTTTATAAGTATATTCAATTAAAGTGAGAATGAATTTGTCAATTTTTATTTTTATGGTTTTTAATATTTATGAAGTTTATAGACAGACATTCGATGAAATAATGAGTAAACTATTAGGAGTATTTTAATAAATAACAAATTCCTCAATACTTACAATTTATTAACATTGCCAGGAAGGAAGGAAGGGTTTCAACAACTCAAAAAAAATAAGTAATTTATTTTAACAAATTAAATAATGTACAATTTATTTTATAAAAAAATATGGATTTTAAAGACTTCTATATTTCTTTTCTACTGGTTCATCCGAAGAAAAGCTTTCTTCGGATGAACCAGTATTAATAAAAAATTTTAAGTGGTCCAGCGTAGAGCCTAATAAATATTCTCTTGCGATTTGAGTGTTTTCATATTTTTTTACGTGTTTACATATGTTAGCCCACTCTTCTATCAACACTAAATAAATAGAAATAGTTAAAATATTTGGAAAGTTAATCTTGTTTACTAAATTAGCACAATTGTAAAGGAATTGTATCTACCGTTCTTGTTAAAAATGTATTTATATTAATGTTTTTACTAGAAAACTTTAATTTCGTTCTAAATGGATACAAACAAACAATGGTTTTATAATTTTACTTATTCTATTTTATTTAGGATAATAAAAATTTTTATCGCAAATTATTTTTTAACTATTTACCATTAATTGTCGGTGATCTTTTCTCGATGGTGTAAAAGTCATATATAACATTTTTGATGATTTCTTCTTCTCCTTGGTCTAATTGAGTTTTTTTAATACGAGAACGTTTTCTTTTTGGACTTGTAAAAGATGAACTAGTCGCCCCATTTTATTAACTTCTCTACCTTCTTTTCTTATTTTGGATAAGGTGTTTTTACTTATACCTGTAGCTGCTAGAATCTTGTCATTATAATTACTAATGTTAAATGTTACTAGATGAAAATATTGAGAAACAAAAAACATATTAATCATATTTACTAACACAATCTATATTGAGATCGGTTATGTTCTGTTTCAAGTAAATAGTAGAAAGTATCTGATGAAACATCGTAAATAGGTATTTACAAGGTGTTGGTTGTGGTGTACTTATACAAAATACAAACCAATCATTCAAATATAAATTACCACCTGTTTGTAGCATTTATACTGCCGAGCTTGTTGCAAATATAAAAGGTATTACCTGGTTAACATCTAATAATATACTCGAAGGAGTAATATTAGCAGATTCTACATTTGCATTAGACTCTATAAAAAATACAAAATTTGAAGGAATGAAGTGTCATATGTTATGTTTTTTAATAAACATGATTGTAAACTTAAATAAAACATTTATTTGGGTTAGAGGCCATGTAGGTATACCAGGGAATGAAAAAGCTGATACTCTAGCTGAGAAAGCAGTGCAAAATGGAGTCTTTTGCAATATTTATACAGTAAGGGATATATTTAACTCAATAAAATATAAAATTAGACTAAAATGGTAACAGCAATGGGAGAATATTGTTGAAAACTCGCAAAATACATATTTACAGATACACCCCACTTTACATTTAAAGATGTCAAAATATAAATATAAATTATTATAACTTCAATGACTTATAAATATAACAAAAAATCTAAAAAGATCTAAAAAAGTAACAAACAAAAACACACACATAAGAAAATAAAATATTGACAATACTTACGTCAATTTCCTTAAAGGTATTAACAAGTTTTCGGTTGCTTTGAAATGTGCTACCTCTTGTTCCATAAAGTAACATTATAAATTATTGCCTTTGCTTGGCTATTTAATCCCAGTCTTTTCGTTCCTATCTTTTTAGAAGCCGTATTATAACTATTATTAATAACTAAACTAAACACTAAATGACTTAATAGTTCACTAATTACTACTACCTATATTATACTACGCACTAATATAAAATAAAATAATAAAATATCCAACACGATCAAATCAACAAGTCAAACACTCTCTGCGATACGCAACTACGACACTGGCAAACTGCAAACTGGCCGTTTCTATGGTAACGCTAGTAAACAAGAACCACTGCGCACCGTCGAGTTATGAGTCATATTCCCAAACTAAACTTTGTCGGAGTCTACCTAAGAGCGGTAAGAAACCAGGGGGAAAGTATATGGAATGTACAGGTATACAAGGTAACAATAAGTAAGCATAGTGAACAAGTGTATCACATAGATATGTACATACATACATACATACATACATACACATACTCACCTACGTACAAACAAATACATATATACACACATATACACACATCTATATATTCATACATAATATATAATAATAACCAGTTTTAAATGGAAGTGGATTGCCCCAGACCACTCTCATCCTGTCTCAGTTTCTTCCTCTATCATGAATTTTCTCTTCATAATTTTTGTTACTTTGTCTATCAGAAATTCAAAGTTCTCTCTGCTGTCCATAGCGACAGGTATCAAGTTTTCAGAGGATATCTCTCCTAGCTTTGTTCGCATTAAATGTTGTTCCAACGCAAACACCTTGCACCCGAAGATACAATGCTCCGCATTGTCTTCTACGGTATATATGACACAATTTTCATCGCTGGTTTATATACGATGGTATACAAACGATATATTTATGGTATACGATACGTGTAAAACCTGAAAGATTCATGTCCGGTCAGGACCTGCATAAAATAAAAATTTACTTTCTTGAACTTACATTTGTAATACTCTATCACATTGGGTATTCATTTTTTGGTCCATTGTGCCTTGTCTATCTGTGCCTCCCATTCTGCTTGCCATTCTGTTAGTGATTGTTATCTAATGGCGGCTCTGACCTGAGGTAGGTGATCATCTAGAGAGTTGTAGAGCTTCTGTCGTTCTTTCGCTAAGAGGTGAATAGGGAGCGTGCCCGCTATTACCTGTAGGGCCATCGTTGAATTAGTCCTGTACGCACTTGTAACATTTAATAGGGGCTTTCGCTGGGCTCTGGTTATCATGTCTCTGTACTTTTTGTAATTTAGTACATCTGCCCAAAGTGGGGTTCCATATAGGAGGGTCGACTGTACCACTTGCAGGTACATTCTTCGTTTTTGGCTGCTTAGGCCTCCTATATTCGACATGATTCTTTGTAGGGCTGCCGTTCTTTCTTCCGTCTTCTGGACTACGTTTGTTAGGTGTTTTGTGAACCTTAGCCCTGTGTCGATGTATATGCCTAGGTATTTTGCACAGTTTGTAATCATTATAATAGTACTAGAAATTTGAAAAGTCATGTCGGTTCTTCGTCGTGGCCTTTTAGTATTACCACTTCCGTTTTGCTTCCTGCCAATTCGAGATTGTTTCTAGCCATCCAGCTGTTGTCTTTTCTGCAGCATGTATTCACTTTTTCTTCGATTTTCCAGTTCATGTCAGTCATGACTAATATCGCCAGGTCATCTGCGTATGCAATAGCTAGAGTTTCTACCATAGTCTATGTCTAGCATTCCGTTATTTAATATATTCCAAAGTGTCGGGCCTAATACGGAACTTTGCGGTACGCCGGTTGTTATCTTCTGTTCTGTATTTTTTGCCACTGTAACATATCTTTTAGTAAGATACCTTTTAATGATATTGATGAGATATCCTGACAGTGCTTCTGTACGAAGTAGAAACGTTGACATTTAAGGCGGAAACTCTATATCAAAACTTCAGGCTTCTGAGCTATGCTTATACAAAACGATCCTGAAAATACCATGGACAGACAAAGTCACCAATGAAGAAGTACTGCGAAGGATGAACACAACTGCGGATTTTGGTCAAGGACTGTAAGCTGCAGTACTTAGAACATATAATGAGAAATCAAAGCAGATGCTACTTAAATGCATTTTGCAAGGTAAAATTGAAGGAAAAAGGGTCCCAGGATGAAGAAGCTGGCTTGATAACCTGAGAGCATCGTATAGCAAGACCTCAACAAAGCTATTTCGTATAGCAACCAACAAACTCATCATAGCCAGAATCTCTAAGAAGAAGCTTTCCGTAATTGTATGCTCTTCTTTTCAATTATAGGTCTAATTAAACCTATTATCTCCACAAAATCTTCACAATTCATTTTAGTGATATTCTCTGAGTGGATGACGTCCATTTCTTGTAATAACAAATTATCAGTGAGGTGTAGATACAATTTTCATACCCACTGTTTACGTCGTTTGTTCTTCTTTTTGGCCATTTTACAATTAAAAAAAGGCACTAAATGCTTCTGCTAAGCAAGTGTTCATTTTTTTTATCTAGTAACCTTCTAATTTTTGAGAAAAAGAGACTCCAAACACTACAAGCATCTGGAACTTTTTACACAAACGCAATTCTCCAGAATAGCACGATATTTTTTGTTCGTATTGTTTGTTCTGCTCATTTCTGTGCGCCCAATTTCGTCTGGTCGTTCGGGTTAAAATGTTTAAGTCTGAACCCTCCTTTGGACTTCTTGAAAAGCGTGTTATAGACAATCCGTACTTTAGGATATTATTATAGTGCAACTAATACAGATTATTTGATTTAAAATAATACTGACTATTCTCCTTTATTGTAAAGATATCACAATGGTTTAGTATTTAGCTTACTTTATCGTGTCCGAACATGTCATTCATAAAATTTTGGCCCAGTATCGGGCTACGTCGGTTCCATTTTTGTTATGCAAGCCACAAATCTTCGAGGGTACATCAATGAGGACAGTTTCTACATGTAAGATGTTTAATATTGTGTTTCTCTACAGTCACAGTATATACAGATGATACAGGGCCTGATATAATCAGAAAAGAAATAGAATATGCAATCAAACAAGCAAAAACTGGTAAGGCCCCCGGTCCTGATGAAATTTTCGTAGAACTGCTCAAACTTATGGACGATGAATCTATTAAAATACTCCTAGATTTATTTAACACAATATATAGAACTGCAATAATACCTAGAGAATGGCTTCGTTCGACCTTTATACTACTGCCAAAAAAGGCAAATACAAAGGAATGCAACGAATATCGTACGATAGCTTTGATGAGCCATGCTCTAAAACTGTTCTTAAAAATAATCCATAATAGGATCTATAGGAAATTAGACATAGACATCAGTAATACTCAGATGGGATTCAGAAAAGGGCTGGGTACAAGGAAGGCTCTGTTTGCAATGAACTTTCTCTCACAGAGATGCTTAGACATGAACCAAGAAATTTACGCCTCCTTTATTGATTTCGAAAAGTCCTTTGACAAAGTACAACATGAACCACTAAGACAAGTTCTAATAAAGAAAAATATAGACAGCCGAGATATTCGAATTATATGCAATCTATATTGGAATCAAACAGCAAATGTCAAGGTTGAGGGCAGACTAACAGAAGAAATTCAAATCCGTCGAGGAGTCCGGCAGGGATGTATCTTATCAATACTTTTATTTAATCTATATAGTAAAGCTATCTGTGAACAAGCACTCGAGGAAGAAGATCTTGGTCTGATAATAAATGGTGAGACAATCAACAATATAAGGTATGCTGACGATACAGTTCTCCTAACGGGAACGCTAGTAGAACTACAACATCTCGTTCAAAGTCTCAATATATACTGTAACAGTTACGGCTTGAAAATTAATTTGAAAAAAACTAAATTTATGGTAATCACGAAATCAAAGAACATCAGAGCTAATCTTGTAATAGACAATACAACGATTGAGCGTATGCCCTGTTATAAATATCTAGGTGCTTGGATCACAGACGATACTGATCAAACAAAAGAGATTAGATGTAGAATAGAAATCGCTAGATCAGTCTTTAATAGAATGCGCAAACTCTTTTGCAATCGTGATATCAATATAAAGTTACGAATACGAATGCTGCGGTGTTATGTCTTTTCTACCCTGTTATATGGAGTTGAGGCTTGGACACTAAAACAGTTGACCATAAAAAACATCGAAGCTTTCGAGATGTGGTGCTATAGGCGCATTCTCAGAATATCATGGATGGACCGCGTCACTAACACGCAAGTACTCCAAACTTAAGACAAAAGATGCGAAATTCTAAATGAGATAAAAACTAGAAAGATGGAATACTTGGAGCACATTGTGAGAGGTGAAAAGTACGAACTTTTAAAAAACATCATGCAGGGCAAAATTAAGGGCAAAAGAAGTGTAGGAAGAAGAAAAATATCGTGGCTTCGTAATCTACGTGAATGGTTCGGGTGTAGTTCGATTGAACTATTTAGGCGCGCTGCTAACAAAGTCGCAGTAGCCATGATGATTTCCAATCTCCGCTAGGAGTGGCACGAGAAGAAGAAGAAGAACAGTCACAATTTACATCATTTTGGTCAATTTTCCCCCATTTTGCCATGATTTTACTGGAGCCCGTTCTTATCCTATTCATAGTTTTTCACGTTTTAAAGTCTAGGCACTGGCCGGTCCATTGAACCTGGTAAAGAGGAAAATACTCAGACGGTTCATTATGCACTGTTTCAAGGAAGCTTTTCCTGGATTTTAGTCGCTTTTGTGGCATTCGAGCTTTGTAAAGGGCAGCGCCTCTGCGTCTTGAGGGTTCTGCAAAACCCGTTGCTTTATATAGATTTGAGAGTGGCGTTGATTTCGTGCACCCCGTTACTATTCTGTATGTCTCATTAAGTGCAGTATCAACTTATTTGGTGTGGGCAGATATGCCCCAAACGGGGCACGCATATTCAGCAGTTGAGAAACACAGTGTCTGTGCCGTTATTCTTAAAATGCCAGGACGTGCATCCCATTTACTCCCGTTAGGCATCCCGTTAGCCTTTTGAGTATGCTGTTTCTAGTTGTTACTTTCCCTCTCATTTTTATGCAATGTTGTCTGTAGATGAGGGACCGGTCCAGAGTTACTACAAGATATATAGATTGGTTTGTGTGTTCTAATGTTTTACCATTCAACGCAATTAAAAATTTTCGCTTGACTTTCTTTGCGCGAAGGTGAAAAGCGCAGACTTAGGTTTTAGAGGGATTGGGTCTCAGGGAATTCTGCAGGTATTACGCTGTCATTGTTTTTAAGGTTTCGAATTTCTCCTTCACTTCTTCAAAGCCATTTTCTTGAACACATATTGCAAGATCGTCAACATAGAGGAAGTGCTTGGTTTCGGTCGGCGTAGGTTGGTTTGTGTATATATTGAAGAGCATTGGTGCTAAAACACTTTCCTGTGGGAAGCCGTTTTTTTTAACTCTTCACCTACTTACTTTACCCTTCAGCATAACGAAAAACGTTTTGCAGTAAGGAATATACGACCTTACCCAGATGGTGGTCATTGAAAATGTCGTATTGTTTGCGGAAAAATGTTTTGTGCCTTACTGTGTCATAGGCTGCTGCCAAATCTACGAAAGAAGCAACTGCTTTAAGTTTTACTTCAAAGTCCTCTTTAATGCATTCTGTTAGTGCGAGGACTTGACCGATGCAAGATTTGCCGGGTCTGAATAGTCCTTGTTGTGGGATGAGGAACTTTTTGATATTTTTTTCTATTCTGGCGAGTATGAGTCTCCCATATAGTTTGAAAAAGTGACACAACAGCGAAATAGGTCTGTAGCTACTGGGGTTTTCTGGGTTCTTTCCTGGTTTTAGGCTAATACTTTCGATTACCTTCATGATTTTGGAATATCGCAAGTTTTGCAGCACGTGTTATAAAATTGCAAGATTCAGTTTTTCACTCCTTGACCTAGATGCATTTGTTGCATCTAGATGTACTTTGCAAAATTTGTTTACTGCATATATCATGCACACCTGCAGCTTTTTCGTTTTTTAACCTGTTTATACCGTCGTTTTTTTAAGATAAAAAGAGTTCCTAGGTGGTTTGTCTCCGAATCCAATCTTCTTCTAGTGTTTGGGTCCTTCGCAGTTCTTCCATTCATTAGGAGTTGAGCAGCTACTTGGTTTGCCAGTAACCTTGCTTGTAACCTTCCAAGTTTGTTTATGTTTTTTTAAATCACAGCTAAGTTTTTTTAAAAGGTTTCATGCTATTTTGCTACTATGTATTAAGTCCATTTTTTCCAGGGTCTCAATCCACTTTTCCTGACTTAGCTGTTGGAGTAGTATTTGGGATAGGTTACTCTAAATAAAAATAGACAGCTTTTCAATGATAGAAGTTTATACGATAAAATTAAAATACATAAATAATAATTAAGTAATTTACATAATAAACTACATTCAAGTACACTTCAATAGACAAATAAACACCCGGTTTTATAGTACACGGCCTTGAAATTGAATTATAATGATCAAATACGAAGTAATAAGTGAAATCATAACTGGTATTAATCTTTTGTTTACATCGAAATACCCAATCACTTGAATTTTTGGTTTGAGGCCTCGAAAAAACTCAGTGAGTAGCTTCAGTTGAGTGAGCATCAACGGATTTTCTACGTCTTTTTGCAAACTGTAACAGAGTCTTAAGAGATCTTCACCAGCTTGTTCTACTCGGTTGGAGAATAGTGCCATCGATACAGAAAAAACCTGAAAATAAGTTACATTAGTACAATTTATTCTACATCGTTTTTATTTATTAACGAGCTAGGTAGTAAATTTATATAAAAATTTGTTGACTTTATGGTGAAAGTATTTTTGAAATTGATGAGAATAAATTATTAGATGTTATACCTAATAAATCTTGGAAAAATCAAGAGGCATAAATCTATCAGACTAGTTGATGCTGATCGTCGGTGACCTCCGTTTATTTACTCTTTATAAGATCTAAAAATCAGTGTTCTAAGTCTGTTGGGGAAAATCTTGGTTGTAAATATTTTAAAGCCCCACAAGGAACAGTATCTTTATTCATATTAGGTTAAATAAAACCATCTGTAATCACAGAAGTTGCAAGTTGGCAGAGTGTCGAAATAACAACAGATAACCTTTTTAAAATATTGTGTTGAAATAGGATTAAGTCACAATTTGCACGATTTAAAAAAAATCTTTGACATAATATCTATTCCCAAAATTGTAAGCTTTGGTAAGGATGTCTGTAACAAAAGCAAAGATGTGTTCAGTAGGGGTTCTTATCGAAGCTACTGTTTCACAGAATTGGTTAATAAAACTTGGGCAATGCACATAATTGCACTATAAGTGGTAATGCACTATAAGTGGTAAGTTTCTTCTTAGTGTTGTTATTAACTTTTTTTGAAGCAGCCAAGGATGCAAGTACTGCATTACTTCTTGTTTGTATAGAGGAGGTAGGGTCAGAAGAAATCGATCATTACAGATTAGTGAAGAACAAAGGTGTAGATAATGTGCTTTTTCTAGAATAACAGTGACGTTTTCTTTTGTCTGCTTTGGTAACTACCAGGTCAGGAAAGGATTTTAAGAATTTTCCAGTTTTGAAATATCCGTTGTTGAAAAAGGTTGTAGCAGTCACAACTGCTAACATATAATTAATTAATATAAATAATTATTAAAATACTAAAACCCCTCAGAATCACGTTTATAAAACGTTTATGGGCAATAGACGATACGATGCGCAAGTGTAACAACTAAAGTGATAAAGAGGCGCTCGGCTTAAGTCAGTTTTGGCCAGCAACTCACACAGAGAGGTTTATTTCTCCAAGCCTTACCGGCATTTTTTGTCTTAAAATCGGGTAGAAAATCTGGGATTGGATTTAATATTTTCTCCGAACATCAAGGAAGGAATTACAACAACATAATAGGATAAATAATCTTGATTAAAAAACGTAATTGGAACAACATAATATGACAAAGAATCTTGATTGAAAAACCCGGCTTTCAAATCTGCCGAAATGATTATTTAAAACCCAGGTGAGTAATTAAATCATTTAATTTTATAGGCCTATCTTTTTATTGATATTTTCATTTTCTTTTGAAATATTAACAGTGTAAAATCCAAGTTTTCTCATATGTATCATGTGGCCTTGAGCTTAGATCGTAAATTTATGGGACACCTAATTAGTTTTTTTTTAATTTTTTTTTGTATACCTACTCGGTGTAAAAACGTGCATGCCAAATTTACTAGATACTCTTTAAATACGCAGACGCAATAAATAGACAGGATGACAGCAAGCTGATAAAATAAAATGTTTGTTTATTGTGGTAATTCGATGTAAGAGTATGTGTTGACAGTCATCTTTGGGTGCCTTGATGTTTCTCTAAATGTTATTTTTTGTAGATTTCACCCGATTAGGATAACAATTAATATTAGGATTAGTTTAATCAAACACCTACTTTAACCCATTGGTAACCAGGAAACGATTGTCTCCAGAACCACAGCATTCTCCTTCATTCGCTTTTCGGAGCCCAAAGGACCGCCAGAGTCTTAAGGGGACTTAACCAGGACAGCTGTGGTGTTGTGACAGACAATAAAATCAAGTTTCAAAGGGTTAAGGTTTTTTCTTGTAACTTACAACTTTGTATATGCATATACCAAGGTTAGTACTTATTACAGTTTGTGTATCACCTATAAGAAGTTAGGTAAATGGTTATTAACTAATTAAATTAGATTCATTGTTAGGGAAGGGGTTCATGATTTTGTATAGCGAAGGTACAATAATAAATGTATTACCAATGTATGGTTTGAAAAGATAAATTCTTTAATCCAACAATCCAACAGAAGTCGATCATAGACTATATAATAATGAGACTGAAATCAAAATTTAAGTGCCAAGACTGCAGAGTAAAAAGAGGATCTAACTGTAAGACAGATCACTACTTTCTTTTAGCTATTCTTTTGTAATCCTTTAAACAATAATACAAACATAACACCGAAAAACAATACTACACAGTACAAAACAAAGAGATATAAATTGCACCTTTTATTATAACCAAATATTAAACATATTTTTCAATATAGATTAGAAAAAGAACTAACTGAGATGGAAAGAAATATGGATGTAGGACAAGAATAGGGAAGAATAATTAGGAACAGACAACGATGAGAAAAAACACCACGAACCATCATGGATAAGAGCAAACGTAAAAGAAATGATACAAGAAAAAAACAAAATATATAAGAAATGGATAATAAATAAAACGTATAGCAAGAACGTAACATATCAAAGAAAAAACCAATAAGTACGCACTCAAATAAAAGAAGCTAAAAACAATTTCTGGGAACAAAAATGTGTCAAGGGTAAAAATTTATTTGGTAGTTCTCAGACTACAGAAGCATGGAGAACTACCACTAATCTAAAGAAGAACACACATAACTCCTTAAGCAACTTAATTCCTATAGCAAAGTGAACAAATCACTATAAAAATTTACTCCAAGAGTCCAGATTGAAATATATGGGAGAGGAATATAGTATGGAGAGACAAACAAATAGTAACAATAATACTACTAACAACGAGGTCCGTACTGCTTTAATTAAAATAAAAAAGGACGATTTCCAGGTACCTGGTAATATAGCTATAGAGTTACTCAAAGTAGGAAGTCCACTCCTAATAGAACGAATAACTTTTCTAATGAATCAATGCTGCCAATAAATGAAAGTACCATCTGAGGTGAAAACCGCTCACCAAATGTCCATCTTCAAAAGGGGTAATCGAAAAAATCCTAACTGCTAGAGGATTAAGTGTCCGTCCTACTTTCGGGAGATTGTTTGGACAGATAATAAATGTAAAAATACAAGATGATGTAAGACGTCTAATTAGCGAAGATCAAAGTGGATTTACGTCTTGTAGATCTTGCACTAATAACTTGTTTATACTCCATCAATTAATAGAACAAAAGTTCCAAGACTTATATTGTGGCAAGCTTTACAACAACTCGGCATTAGTTTATAGCTTTTAGGAATAATCACAGAAGTATAACGGTATAATACAATTACCTTAAAATCGGAAATAAACTACCAGAGCCAATAAAAATAAGTAAAGCACTAAGACAAGGATGCAGTATGTCATTCTTACTGTTTAATTTATATATTGAGACACCCTTCCTAAACTGGAAAAACCACTGCCATGGAATGGGAATTCCCATATGAAATGGTGTACTGTTCACCCTAAACTTTGTGGATGACTAAGTCGTCCTATCTTAAGATTCTTATGATCTAGAATTTTTGATCAAGCGTTTATACAGAGAATATGTAAAATAAGGGGTTACAAGTCAGCATCAAGAAAACAGAATATTTAGTTATCAATTCAGATGCAAGGTTTGAAGTGTT
The DNA here is from genome assembly GCA_918026665.1 of Diabrotica balteata. Lineage (NCBI taxonomy): Eukaryota > Metazoa > Arthropoda > Insecta > Coleoptera > Chrysomelidae > Diabrotica > Diabrotica balteata. The sequence continues at coordinate 107,285,054 of OU898283.1, read as the reverse complement.
AATAGTCCAGAAAGTGAAAATCAAGCAAGTGAAATAATTTAAATATTTAGGTGCACTCATTGATAAGAAAGGCTTGAGAGAAACCGAAATTAAACACCGAATTAATCAGGTACATTAAATTATAGGGTGTCTGAACTCCTTATGGTGGGATCTCAACATTTCCGAATGGAACAAAAAAAGTATAGAGCAAACCATGGTTGAATCAGTTTTTTGCTATGGCTCTGAAGTATGGACAATTAATGTAGACCTAAAGAGAAGATTTTTGGCAGTTGAAATGGATTATTTGAGAAGAAGTGCTAGAACTTCAAAGCTGGAAAGGAAGACCAACGAATCTATAAGAAATAACATGAGTGCTACAGAAACGGTCATTGACAGAATAGAAAGAAGAGGTTTAAAATGGTTTGGACACCTATTGAACATGCCTGACAAACGTTGGCCTCAAAAATTTCACAGATGGAAGCCCCCTGGAAGAAGAAAAATAGGAAGACCTCGACGCTCTTGTAATGAAGGAATTAGAAGAGCCATGGAATCGAAGATTTGGCGAAGGAGCTTGCCTTGGACCTGAAGGGTTGGCGGAGGAGCGCCAAAATGTATTGTATTTACAAGTTAGTTAAAATCAATAATAATAAATACAAAGTAAAATATAGTAATAACATTTCTTATTACATTAAACTGACTTTTGTTTGCTAGTTTAGTTAAACATTTCAATAATTTAAAAAAGAAATGTAATTGTGAAACCAGACCCTAACAGAATGCCACTCCACATGAAGAATAAAGCATTCGATCAGTATATAGTACCAATCATGACATACGGCTGCGAAACTTGAACACTAAAGAAAGAGATAATATCGAAACTCAAAGTTACTGAAAGATCAATAAAACGATGCCTGCTAGGTATCACAAAGAGAGATCGAGAAATAATAGAATGAATCGGACAGAAAACCAAGGTCACTGATATAATCAACAGAATTAAATCTTTAAAATATCAGTGGGCGGGACTTTAAGCGAGAAGAACTGATAACAGATGGTCCAATAGAGTCCCAATATCCAAGATGCGTCAAGAGAACAAGAAGACGTCCAAATTTAAGATGGGAATATGACATAAGGAAACAAGCTGGTATCAAATTGTACAGAAAATCGAATATTATATAATAGTGGTCAAAAATTTAAAACAATTATGTAAGGGAAGCTGCACCTTTAATCGATAAAATAAGCTGATATTGATGATGACGATGATCATCATTATTATAAATTTAAAATTCCAGTGTTACAGTATTAGTAGCCCCCAATCCAGGTGTTATGTAGAGAAAAAAAAAACGAGAAAAAGAAATAATAGAAACCAAGGTTTTTTGCAAGGTTGCAAAAGTAAGAAAAGAGGAAGGAAATATATAGAAGAATAACAGGGAGACGAAGTTTACATAAGAAATCAAACGAAAATGGGAAAAATTTAATAGAATTTTCGACAGAGAACAAAATGAAGATAGCTGGTGCAAGGTTTGATGACAAAGATATTTATAAGGTAACATGTATTTTTCCCGATGGAAAAATAAAAAATCAGATAGATAATGTCATAATTCAAAGCAAACATGATAAGGCAATAAACGATTGCAGGTGTTACAAAGGAACAGATACTAACAGTGACCATACACTAATAATAGCAAACTAAAACAAAAACTACCAATAATACCAAAACCTGTTAGAGATAGAATAAATTACCAATTAGAGCGTCTTCAATAGAATCAGGTTGTAAACAGACTAGAGGAAGAAATAAATAAAAAACTAGAGAATAAAGTCAAACAGGATATAGATGAAGAGTGGCAGACCACACAGACACCAATGTCGAAAGCAGCGGAAAAATATATAGGAAGAGAGCATGTAAAAAGGCGGCAAAATGGTTGGATGAAAAATGTAGGAATATTTTGGTAGGAGAAAAACAGGGCAAAACTACAAAGGGATAAAGAAAATACCCAACATGCAATCGAAAAGTATGTGGAAAAAAAGGGAAGTGAAAAGAATTTGCAAAAAAAAGAAAATAGAACAGCTAGAAAAGCAATTGAGGAACATAGAAGTTGCCTATATAAACAAAGAAGTAAATAATTTCTACCAAGAAGTAAAGAAATCCAGAGAAACTACAAAGAATAATCCACCATATTGCAGAAACAAAAAAGACTTACTTCTAATAAATACAGAAGATCTATTAAATACAGATCAAAAACAGGTACTTGAGAGACATGAGAATTGGCAAGAAGATAAAAAAATTACGTGCGAGGAACCAACTTTGAATGAAGTCAAAGAAATAATAAAAGACCTAAAAAAAAAACAAAAGTGCAGGAGAAAGTGGTATCCCAGCTGAGGTTTTTAACGAAAGTGGCGAAATATTAAAGGAAAGGATATTTCACTTGACACTAATAAGTTAGCAAAAGAAAAAATGCCGAAACAATAAAATGATGCTTTTATTTGTCCTATCTATAAAAAAAGGAGACAAAACGAAGTGCCAAAACATATAGCACGAACTTGCAAAAATTATTGGGAAAAGATTAATTAAATATGATAACAAAGTGATTGGAGAACCAGGGAGGTTTTAGATCAAAAAGAACAACTACTGATCAAATAAGTATGTTTAAATTAATACAAAATAATAGCTACGAACAAAACTTAGGATAACATATTGACCTTTGCATAGAATAACGTTGTAACTAACATTTTCGGCGATTTTGAGTTACAGTGTTCTTCTTGAATAACTTTTTACGCCCTATCTGCCATAATAGTCGGTGTGGCTGTAACTTGCATTAGTAAGAAAGATACCGAATGGAATATATATATATATATATATATATATATATATATATATATATATATATATATATATATATATATATATATATATATATATATATATATATATTATATATATATATATATATATATATATATATATATATATATATTAAGGATCACTCAGACGACTGGTGGGTTCTTATATCGGTTTCAAGGTGGAGAATTAAAAGACAAAGTTGATAGGCTACTTTATCTATTTTGAAGACGTTTCGCTTTCGTATTTTGAAAGCATCATCAGGTCATCTAATAAGTACAATATGAGAACCACACAATCATGGAAATGATGTTATAATTGTTACCTTAAAAAGACATGTAGCAGTCAAAGTTATTTACAAATATGTGAATAAAACTCAAGTAAATGGACCATTATACGGTGATATTGTTACCAGTGTTACAAGTTGTTACAATTTTAATTAAATTGTTAAACTACACCGTAATATTATATTACATAACGAGAGTTGTAAAAAGCTTATTACATGCGAGTAAAACAGTTGCGCGCGAGCCGCGTAGCGGCGAGCGCAGTAATTTTACAAGCATGTAATAAGCTTACAACTCAAGTTGTGTACTATACTTTTTCTACCATTATTTTCGTTTATAAAAATAAAAATTAAATTACCACTATATTTACACTGACAGATTAATAATTTTTAATCTGTCAAAATAACGTCTGTTAATTCGTTTCCATGGTAACTCGACCAACTGACTTACAAGGCTTATGTGATATTACACATTTTTATAAAACTGAAGCGTAATTTTTTTTATTACGTGCTAGTCATTACGTGTCAGTATCTGTTATGATGCATTTACTTAGCATCCAAATAGTAGGGAATATACAATTTACTAGTAAGCGAGTAGAAAAATGTTGTTACAATTTTATTCGCCGCATTGGCTGCTATGCCCTGATAATTATGCAGGTAGATACTACACGTCGTGTGCCAATATTACACAGCATTATTATTGTGAGAATAGTAGGGGGAAATAGACAGATCTTGCTTGTTTCGTGGTCTCGGTGTTTAGTTTGCAGTTGCACATCCTGGCGTGGTGAATATTCAATATTATTTCATATCCGATAGAAAAATTAAAGTTAAACTTGCTACTTCTAGTAAAGGTCTTTTTAAGAATCTACATCTAGTATATTTATCTTATCTAGGAATAACAAAAGCAAAATATGATGATCTGCAGAGTTTATGTCAAAGCTAGTGCATTCCTGTCACTTACCACGAATATTTTAAAAATCTCCCAGTTGATTGCAAAAATATTCATCAAAAGAGCGATATGGAAGACTAGACATAAAATTAATATGTTCATTTTAAATTTAATTCGAATTTATATTTAATTTTTAATAAAATTTTTATTTTTAAAACTATCTACTGTTATTATTCCTCAACCTACAATGAGCAATAATTCGAAATTCATATTAACTTCTCCTATGAGAACATCGTAAGTGCAGTTACAAGATTATTCGATGAAAGTTTATATTTATATCAAAAATTGTAACTGCCATAGTTCAAAAACCTACTATTTAATAAAAAAACTAGACCTTCTTCTAAAAGAGGAGTTCAACATTTATATAACTACTTATTCTTACACTGAAAAAATGTCACATACGTATAAAAAAAGAAATCAAAGAAATTGGTATCTTTTTTTAATATTTCTGAAGAATATCATAAATGCTGGTTACAACGTTATTCTTTGCAGGAGTCGATATGCTATTTATCGATTTTAAACAAGCATATGACTCTCTAAATCGAACGATGCTCTATGAGGTCATGGGAACATTAGAAATACCAGAAACGCTTATAAGTCTAGTAAAAATGATGCTTAGGAATAAGATAAATAGGGTAATAATGGAAGGAAGCTAAAACAGGAGGATCCACTATCAACGAATTTATTCAAACTAGTATTAAAACAAATTTATCATTAGAGGAGACATAACAAATAATAACAAATATATCAAAATAAAAGGAGCAGAGACTGTCTATTGTTTTGAAAAATTGTCGCCCATAACAAACACGGGGAAAGAAGAAAAAGAAATAGACAAAAGATTAATAAAGGGAATCAGAGCAATAGGATCACTAAATTCATTACTGAAAGCAAAAAATGTGTCAAGAACAGCTAAACTGCAAGTCTACGAGACTGTAGTCAGACCCATAGTGATGTGTGCCAGTAAAACAAGGATTATGAACCAGCAAGATGGAAAATCAGCAATTACGGCAAACATACGAGCCCAAAAAGATAGATGGTTTAGTCATATTATACGAATGCCAGAGAATCGAAATGTTAAAACAATACTGAAGGAGAGAGAAATTGGAAAAAAAGAAAAGGACGTTCAAAAAATAAAAGGTTGGAAGCCGTAGAAAAGGACATTAGAAATAGGCGTGAAAAATGGGAGAAAGAGAAAGCAAGGGATCGAATAAAATGGAGGGAAATATCCAAGTTTTTAAATGCCAGGGGCCTACAAGGCCTGTAGCATCTTAAGAACTACTTACAATTTTTAATATTGCGTGTGGTATAATATAAGTTAACAGCAGCAGCAATACTTTTTGCCAATTCTCCACTAAGGCAAAATGTAGCAAAGTATCAGCCAGATATAGCACGTCAGAGATTACCACAAAAAGAAACACGATGATGTAACACCCAAATATTACGTTAAACTTTTCAGATATAGTATAAATAATTTTGTACATAGATTTTAGAATACTCAGCTGTTGAAGTAAATAATCTATTGATTTTCTTGAAGAAAATATTCCTTTCGTAAATTCTATACAGTTATTAAGCATTTCCTGGAGTATAGCTGTTGTATGAAGTATGCAAACAAGAGCTAACAAAATTTGTAGCGACGTAAGTATCCAGTAAAGCACACAAAAAAAACTAATTATGTTTAAAATAATACTTCTAAAATAATAAATAAAAAATAAGTTGACTATAGATGCACATAAAACTAGAGTGATGTACAATGTAACGTATGCAATATTTTTATCCGTTTTGCAGAAAAAACGCAATTTTTTAGTATTGATTTCTTCGAAGGTTTCAAAAAGTGCACGCCAGTGCTCAGAGCTGTTACAGATGCCATACAAACCAATCAAATTAAAAATCCTTGTCGCGCAGATAGATAACGCCAACATCGATTCTTTTACAAGTAATTTGTTGTACGCTACTCGAGCTGTTACGTATAAATCACAAATGTAAATCATAATGTAAATAATTTGTTGTAGAAAAAATAATTTATTATCTTTGTAATTCCAGGGAAATATTCCTAGAATTCCACCTGTCTTAAAATAAAATTGTAAAAACACTCGTTCGTTGGCAACCATTATGTTGTGTCTGTACATATTTATAATAGTAAGTCCTTCACTAATATAATTAAAATACACGTATGTCTGTGTATATGTGTCTATAAAAACAAACTTCTAGGTATTGTAATATATCATTAAAAATTAATTGTAATTGCCCTTAAGCGACGACCATTATATTGTGTCTGTACTTATTTAATAATAGTAAGTCCTTTACTATAGTTCATTTTTATAAACGAGAGAGTAATTAGCATAATTTTAACTGGTACCTCCGACCACTCCATGGGCGTGCTCAAGATTAATTGAAAAATTACTTTGAATAATTGTAAAAAATAAATGAATTATTTCAGTGTTATAAAGTGTTATGTGTATGTAAACAAAAGTTACCTCTTTTATCACACACTATATTAGAACTGACTGGCCTACATTAAAAAGGGTTTTAAAAAATTTACATTTTTTTTAAAAGAGAAAAAGAGTTTTTAAAACCGTCTAAGGTATGTTAAATAGATGAATAAAAACATTAATATAAAACTTACAGCTACTTGTTACAAATCCAAATCAGATTCAGAAGATGAACTTTCAGAAACAAGATTTATAATAACTGGCTCGATCATTTTATCAGTAATATTGTCCAGCTTCCACATTTTTTCCTCTTCTTTAATAGTGTGATTTACTGCCTTTTCCCAGTTTTCAGGTTTTACATTATTTACGGCCTCCAAAAATAACTGTTTAACATCATGAATTTTAAAAGTGGTATTTTTCTTGAAACTTCACTCTTTATCTGTGCCCATACCAGTTCAATCGGGTTTAATTCACAATGATATGGTGGGGATCTAAGTACTGTCATTCCACGATTTTTGGCAATTTCATCAGTTTCGTATTTTTTAAATTTTTGTTTATGAAGGGCACACAACGAATAAAGTTCCTTTCTTATAGATCCGGGATGGTACGTAATATTTTTTGAACTCAGCGAATTCTGCAAGTCTTTTTTTAACCACTTGGTTGTGGGCAGTCCTTCTATAAGTCTGGAGTGATAACTGGCATTATCCATTACTATTACAGTTCTTAGGAAGAATATCTATCATTTGTTCGAACCATTCTTGAAAGACATCAGCGTTCATGTCTTCATGGTAGTCACCGGTACGAGTTGATTCAAAAGTTAATAAACTACCTTCAACAAAACCGTCTGAACTGCCAATGTGTACTATTATCAGCCTGCGTCCCTTTCCTGATGGTGGGTTTAAACCAGTAGATAAGTTATTTACAAAAGCGTGCCTTTGACTTGTAACAGTTTCATCCTGCCAAAATTTATTTGGTGTATGACCCTCGTTGATCCATGTTTCATCAAGATAAAATATTTTTCTTTTTTGGTTTTTCATTTCCTTTATGGTTCTTAGAAAATGTCTTCTCCATATGACAATATCGCTTCTTTCTAATAAAATAGACTTTCTGGGATTATTTTTCCAGCGGAAGCCTATTTCTTTTAAAAGTTCTTCGACTTCGACCATAATGTACTTCGACTCATTTCTGGGTAATCCTTATCATCTCGAACTGAGACAAGAACTTTATCCAATGTTGAAAATTCTTGTCTAAAGAAGAATTCATGCACTTTCCGTCGAAGTCCTTCTTTAAAATGATATTCTATTTGAAATTTTGGTTTCCCTGGAGCATTACGTGGCATTTGAAAACTACCACATTTCTCTTCTTTAATAACTTTGTAAATCGTAGATTTCCCAACACCATGTGTACTGCTAACTAACTCAACGGTCTCATCAACACTTTCACATAAACGTTTGTCTGTAAATGATTTAAAACAATTAAATATTAATGTTTTTTCATTAACTGTTAAAGGACCAATTTTTCGGCGTTTACACGGCACTTCCAAATTTTCCATAACACTAGTATACACAATAAACTGCACCTTGCAACTGAAGTACCTAGTTTTAGTGAACTGTTAAGAATTTTGAATACGCCACTTGGACCTTCCTACAAAATGGAAAAACCCACTATCACATTTTCTGTGGAATAAGTTTAGAAGGTAATTATCTAGTCAATTACTGTCGTAGATTCCTGGAATTAAAGAATTAAATGTTTGATTGTTGAAACCCTTACTTCGTGGAATGCACTCATTTCAGATAAAATAAAACGTTTTATTTTATCTAAAGAATTAAACTTTATTTTGCAAATAGGTAGGTACTTATTAAACTTTTATTGGTTATATATAACCAATAAAATAAACATCTTACATTTCTTGCAAATTCATTAGTACCTGTTAACCTCCATCACTCCGACACTGGCAACCTTATTTAGGGATTAGTAACCCTCACAACTATTGTATTCTATTCTGCTCCAACCTTTATACCTGGTGGTCATACTCAATTTAAAATTGTTTTCCTATATACTTCTGTAAACTTGTTGACAAATATCTGTTTTTCATTGAGTCACCCGTATCAACAGTTTAGGGATTTGCATACATAATTTATTGTTTTATTACTCTCTCATACATAAAAATACACTATAATGTAATTAAAATACAGGTACGCCTGTATATCTTCTTAGTGTGCTCATAACGAGATGCCCACCCTCACTCGGACCATAGGATGATATCATAGTATCATCGTCCCGTAAAATAAATACATTATTTTAAAAATTCCAGCTTTCACCGTCAAAGCGTAGTGCCCAACCTCGAGGCTGGACGTATCGGACGTCGATCACCGAGCGTCGCTCCAACCATCGTATCGATCGCCAGTAAAATAAATGCATTATTTTAAATGCGAGCATCCACTTCACTCCTTCACTGTCAGTGTTATGATCTAGGTGGGGATACCATGCCATGGTCTCCGTAATGAACGCACTCTTAAGGTGCCTGTCCATTCCGAACATTGGCGTTCATTCTGGCTATGATGACTTTGTTGGTTGCTATAGGAAATAGCACCTGCAAGCTACTATACAAATAATAAATGGTTCGCCACTTGTATAGGATAAGGCGACAACATCGTCTGTTCCAACTATGTACAACCCCAATGCAACATACCCAATGTAGATAATTGCACAAAAACATTAATCACAGAAAACTTTTTCCAAGAGACCAGCAAAGTCATATTGCTAGGAATAGTTTACCCGATGAGAATCCATCAGATAGAAATCAATTCAACCAGCCTCTTAACGACAGATGTACCAATCACAGGTTTACAAAAAAAATATTTTTTTAAATTGTTTGGAATTTCATAACTGATTTTTATTTTTTTTAGCGCTGATTGCAAAAATGCAATCCATTTTTTTCTATCACGTAAGGTTTTCTCACAAAAAAGGAATTACTTTTTGCTATAATAACAAAATTTTAGCAATTTTTCAATTTTTTTTTTAAGTTAAAGGATTTTATTTTATGTATAATACATGTTATAAACTACATATCTAGTACACTTACATTTCTCTTTAAGCTCATAAGTCCTTATAGTAACGCTTTTGCTTTCCGTCGAAGCTTCTTTTATTGCTTTTCCGGCTGTGTACTCGTTGAGAGTCATCTCGTTTTAGCATCCAGCAGTAGTCCGCTATCATGTTGACGTTCCATCTTCCTTGATACCTTCTTTCCATTTCCAGGATATTCTTCTTCTTCCTGGGGCCTTTTTCCCTTAAATTTTACCTTGAAACATGCATTGAAGTAGCTCGTATCTGCTTTGATTTCTCAATATATGTCCCCAGTACTGAGGCTTACAGTCCTTTACGATGCTGACCAAATCCGCGTTTTGTGTTCATCCTCCGCCGTACTTCTTCATTGGTGACTTTGTCTGTCCATGGTATTTCTAGGATTCTTCTGTATATCCATAGCTTAAAAGCCTGAAGTTTTGATAGAGTTTCCGTCTTTAATGTCCACGTTTCTACTCCGTACAGAAGCACTGAGGACTCGTAATATTTAAGAAACGTTATTTTTGTTTCTAGGGTGAGGTCATGGCTCTTGAATACAGAGCTCATAGTCAAGAATGCACTCTTTGCCTTTCCGATGCGACATTAATCTCTTGAGTATTGCCCACGACTCATTTATTATAGTTCACAAGTAATTGTATTGTGAGACTCGTTCAATTCTCATTTGGTTCGCAAACAGATTTGCTTTAGTTATGTTTTCCTTGCTGGTAATCATTACCTTGGTTTTACTGTTGTTTATATCCAGTCCATATGTTTTCGTTATTTTGTTTATTAAGTCTTGCAGCCCTTCTATGGTATTGGAAAACGCTGTTGTATCATCTGCATACCGCAGGTTATTAAGCTTGACTCCATTTATTGAGATGCCTTCATCAATATCTTTTAGAGCCACTTCAAAAATGTACTCCGAGTGCAGATTGAATATCAGTGGTGAAATTATGCACCCCTGTCTCACTCCCCTTAATAATTTAACCTAATCTAAATATTCTCCATCTATTCGAAGCACCGCTAATTGATTCCAATACAGGTTAGCTATTATTTTTAATTCTTTTTCGTCAATCCCTGTCCTCTTCAGCACTTCCATCATTTGTTCATGCCTGACTTTATCGAAAGCTTTTTGTCGTCAATCAGGCATACAAAAACATTACAGCTGACATCTCTACATTTCTGAAACAATATTTGCACGCTAAACAAAGCTTCTGCCGTACCAACAGCGATAACAAATTAAACCTTCTTCTTCTTTCAGTGCCTTGTCCAATTATCTAACGTTGGCGATTCATCATCATCCAGCCTCAAGAGTCCACTGCTGAACATAGGCCTCCTCCTCATGTTTCCAACCCCGTCTATCTTGCGTTGCTCTTATCCAGTTTTTATTGAGTTTTCTTAAATCGTCAGTCCATCTTGTAGGTGATCGACTGACGGTTCTCTTGTTTTCCCTTGGCCTCCATTCCAATAACCTCTTTGTCCATCACCCATCTGTCATTCTGGCTATGTGTCCTCTCCATTCTTCTCTGCGTGACTCTCAGTTTGGTAGCTGCTGCTTTTGTTAAGGTAAGTGTCTCTGCTCCGTACGTCAAGACTGGGAGGACTGATCAAATACCTTTCTCTTTAGGCATGTGGGCAGCTCACTTTTAAAAGTTTCTCTCAGTTTTCCAAATGCTGCCCACCCAAGGCCGACTCTTCTTTTCAGTTCATGAGTCTGGTTATCTCTGCCAATCCTAATTTCATGTCCCAGAAATTTATATCTATCTACGAGTTCTATTTCTTTCCCACCAATACCGATGTTCTGGTTGGCCACAAAATTGGTCATGATTTTTGTCTTCGAGATATTTATATTCAAACCTACATTTTCTGTAGCCACAACTAGTTCCTGTACCATCTCTCTTGCCATACCTAGATCTTCAGCTATTATAAGTATATCATCGGCGAAACGTAAGTTGTTTAGATATTCTCCATCTATTTTTATTCCCTTTGTCATCCAATCCAAATTCTTAAAAGCATGTTCTAGCACCGTATTAAAAAGTTTAGGTGACATTGGGTCTCCTTGTCTAACCCCCGTTTTATTTTTATGCGATTACTGTTAGTATGTAATTTGACAGTGGTATAATAATGCATGGTGTTGCCTGCAGGTATAGTTTGTATAATAATTTAGTATATCTATAATCTAGCCTGCATTTTTTAAGCGCCTGTAATATTTTGCTTAGCTCAACTGTGTCAAAGGCATTGTGAAAATCGATAAATATTAGAACTAGAGGTTTATTGTATTCCACTGCTTTTTCTATTAGGGTTTTTATATTTTGTAAATGGTCATTTGTTCCGTAACTTTTTCGGAATTCTGCCTGTTCCCTTGGTTGATAAGTCTCTAATTTTCTTTCCATTCTCTTAACTAGTATTCGCGTAAACAACTTATATATATATGGCTGAGGAGGCTAATCGGTCTGTAATTCTCTAAATTTGCTTTGTCTCATGCTTTGTGTAATAGAATTATAGTAGCGTTGTTCCAGTCTGTTGGAATATTGGCGCTGTGAAGGCCACAGCGCCAATAAATTTTAATTTTTTCAAGTAATACATCCCCTCCAATTTTTAGTGCTTCTAATACTATTCCATCTTCACCCGGGGTTCGATTATTTTTCATTTTCTTCAGGCTTCTTTGATTTCTGATTTTGTTATATTGGGCATTAAATCTGATCCTTGGTTGAATACCCCAGTTTTCAGTGTAATTGGAGGTTCCGTATTGTTATCTTTTTTTCTTCATCTATATAACTCTATGTAGAACTCTTCGACTATTCTTAATATTTTATCTCTGTTCGTTGTTTCTTCTCCTGTTCTGTTTCTCAGTTTGTTAATTTCCATTTTCCCCTTTTGTCTGCTCCTCTTCAAAACTTTCATGTTATTATTTTTCTCTATTGCCTGTTTTGTTTTTTCTACATTGTAGTTTCTTATGTCTTTTCTTATTGCCTTTGTGATCGTCTTATTTATTTGATTTATCGCTTCTTTGCTTGCAGTGTTATCTCCTTTCATTTGTCGCCTTAGTTCTATAAGGGTTTTCGTGGGTTGACTCAGTTTTTCATCTTTTTTGCTTGTCGGACAATATTTAGTTTGAGCCTGTTGCATTGTGTTGACTATTTGTTCGTTCAATATATTGATGTCAGCTGTTGTTGTATCTTTCAATGAATTCCCAATATATTTTTCGAACTCCTAAATGTTAGTTGGTTTTGGCGATTATATTGGCAATAATAACTTTGTTTACGGCGGCTCTAAACAAATAAGCGGTGGTCTTTTGATACCATTATCGGAGAAATCGGAGCCAGGATTTTCTTCGTCGACCTTGGCCTCTTTTCCTTCTGGCGATATTAGTCTGTATTATGAGGTGTAGAAGATTATACCTCTCTGGATGTCTCATTACATGACCGAAATATTGTAACTTTCGAATTTTTATCGTTTTTGTTATTTCTGTGCTCTTTTTCATTCGATGTAAAACTGTTCATTTCTTATTGGATAAACCTAACTTATCCGCAATACTCGTCGATAAACCCACATCTCAAAGGCATCTAATTTTTTCATTAATATCTCTGTAAAAATCCAGCTTTCCATACCAAACAGCAATGTGGAGAATATGTAACCAGCGTATTAATCTGATTTTAAGGTTTAACGTAATATCTCCATTAATTAGAATTTTCTTTAATTTATAGAAGGCGGCTCTGGCTTTTTCAATGCGTGTTCCTACTTCTTTATTTATATCCCAGTTATCGTTAACGTTTGCACCCAAGTAGGTAATATTGTGGATACTTTCTAACTCTATTCCATCCGCTCTGATGTTCGTTGGTTGTAACTTCGTTTTTCTGACAACCATAAGTTTTGTCTTAGAAGTATTAAGTTTTAGCCCATATTCATCACATGCTGTGGTTACTCTGTTTATAAGTCGTTGCAGGTCATCTTCAAGGCTTCTTTGAAAATAAATTCGGAGTAGATATTAAAAAGTAGAGGCGATAGAATCCTTGCCTCACTCCACGTCGTATTTCCCCTGCTTCCGTCGTGTTTTGTCCAGCTCGTATGTTTGTACATTGATGCCAATACATATGAATAATTTTTGATAATACCCAGGTCTCGATCATCAATTTCCACCTGTTGCAAGACACCAGTTTGTTATGGTTAGGGACATAAAACACACTTAGGGACAGTACAGAGGCGCTATATTTGCAATTTATTGCCAAAGTTAAATAATAGTGAAGAGGGCGGTATTAATCTAAAATCCAATTACGAGTGCAGCCACCGCTCCTTGATTGGCGGTACACTTCGGTCAGGTCTATGGATGTACCCAATAAATACAAATCTTTTAATCTTGTAACAATAGGTTCGCTAGGTGTCCCTACCTTCCTTTATAATTAGGTAATTAATGTAATAGACATAATAAAATTATTTCAATTTGAATATTTCTTACCTGCTAATAATTCTGTGAAATATACCAATTTCATCGTATTTACTAAAATTCAAATTGATTTCAATTATTTTATATTCATAAAAGGACTCACGTTTCGATTCCTATTAACCACTAAAGGTCGATTCAGACACATCAGTCACGTCTCGTCACACTCCTGGCGCCTAACCGAACAATCCGTCATACAAAATATTCTTTAATAGAAATATGTCGCCGGCATTCACATTCATCAGGCGACGAACAGTTTCCCAGCTGTCAGATAGTTGATAGTTCTGTAACCAAACCGGACCGGTTCGGCGCCGAGACAATGAAGGGGCTGATGTGTCTGAATCGACCTTTACTCACTACTATAATCAGAGTCAATTTTTTAAAACAGTTCAAACTTATAATCTTTGTAATAAAATATTTTCATGTAACAACAAAACACTGAAAACTCTGTTTTTAAACTTACACAAAATTTATTTTAAATCTTATCACTACAGCTGTTTCGGCTAATTGCCTTTCTCAAGTTATCTATTTTTAGCTTGGGTTTACAAATTTATAGTCTCTAATGAAATAGGTTGAGGAGGGGAAAACTGTTTGTCTCAAGTTGGTCATTAAGAATTATATCTGTGTTTTTAAATTTGTTGATTTCCATAGATTCTAGCAAAGATAGCTTAAGGCCTTTATTTTGAATGTGAAGAATTTTAAATTTATCATTAAAAGAATGACTATGATCTAGAAGGTGAAGTGCGTATGTCGAATCTGTTTTTCCATTTTTGAAAGCCCTTTTATGTTCTACTATTTGTTTATCAATGTTTCTACCAGTTTGACCGATGTAAGTTTTTGGGCAGTCGCCACATTGAAGTTTGTACACACCACTATTTAAGTGTTTTTTATTTTTGCTCTTGTTATTTTCAATATATTTGCCTAGGTTGTTATTTGTTGGGAAAGCTGGTGGTATTCCTTTCTTTTTTATGTGTTTGGCAATTTTTGTTGTTATTTTGCCTGTATATGTAATCGAGCAGAAGGTACTAGGTTTTTTCTCTGGTTGTGGAAATACTAATTTCAGGGCTTTCTTGTGTAGTTTTTGATTTAACATTTTATTAATTGTTTGTTCGTTGTATCCGTTGTTTACTGCTATTTGCTTAATGTTGATGATGCCGGTACTCATGTACCGATTTATTTAACTTTGTATCGAGACCTGAAGATGCTTGCAAATTATAGAAAGCGAAACCGGTCGTCTGATAGTTAAATTAAATTGATTGTGAGTAAGTCTTATTTATTACTTCTTTACCTATTTGAAATGGACTCACACAAGCAACACATTTATGATTTAAATATCCCCACTTTTAAATAAAATCGAAATTAATGAGAGTCGATAGCGACAGCGACTGTCATGGCGTAGTCGCTTTTAAATTTCGACATTGAAATGAAATAGAATCAGGGCTCAGTGCGTTATACCGGATTTTACATATGGTGCAGAAACACTGACTGTGACAAACAGAACAACAGATAAAATAAGAGTTACACAACGCGCTATGGCAAGATCAATATTAGGTATATTACCACATCCAACACCTCTTTTTAAAAGTTTTTTAACGCCACCTATCGCGGATTAAGCAAGAAACTCTTGAGTATAAAATAATGTTTTTAAAAACTTACAAATTCCAACGCTATATACGGTATAATATATGTTCCCAACAACAGGAACACCCTTTGTCTATTTTCTGTTAAAACAACGTGTAACAGACTATCAGCCAGATAAAGTACGTCACATATATTCATCAAAAGAAACAGAAGGATGTAAGGTCCAAATATAACACTAATCTTTTCAGATATAATATAAATATGCTTATGCATGGTTTTTACAATATTTAATTGTTGGAGTAAATAAGTTTTTGCTTTTTTTGAAAGAAATATTCCTTTTGTAAATTCAATACAGTTGTTAACAATTTCCTGTAGTGCAGCTGTTGTCTGTAGTATGCAAAAAATGGCTAACAAAAATTGTAGAGATGACAAAATCCAGTAAATCTGGCACAGTAAATTAATTACATGAAACGAATATGCAAAATTATAAATAAAATACAAGTTGGTGATGATTGCAGATGTAGTTACAGTGATGTACAATGTAAAGAACATAATACTGTTTTCAGTATTGCATAAAAAGTGCATTTTAGTTCTGATTTCTTCAAGAGCTTGAAAAAAGACGCACCACTCTTCAGAGTTGTTATAGATGCCATAAAAGCCAATCAAGTTAAATATCCTTGTCACGCAAACGGATATCACTACCATGATCCTGTCAATATCCAATAGTCTGGATGCTACGAGAGGTATAACCATTATATCAAAAATGTAAATCATAGTGTAGATAATACGTTGTACTACCATCCCCTTAAAAGGTTCATAATACCAAGGAAACATTCCCAGTATTCTGCCTATCTTAAAATAAAATTTTAAAAAGTTTCCGCGGAATTTGGTCACCATTATGTTCAACTGTATATTTTAACTTTAAGTGCACCTTTGTGGTCTGTAGGCTTTTGTAGTCGAATGTCTGCCGTAGTTATTACCTGACTGACGTTTGTACAAACAAAGAACAAATAATCAATAATTTATAACAATAACTTAATTTCTTACATTTCCATTATGTAATGATGTAACAAGCGATATAATTATTGGACGGAGAACACATCTAGGCGATCACGATCGCGTCTGCGTCCACGATGGCGATGGCGATCTCGGTTTTTGTGGAAGACAAACACATCGGCCGATAGTGACCTGAAATTTCAAATACCGTTGGAAATATAGTTTGACCCTTATCCGTGCAACACATTCTACTTACGTAAGCGGGCAACTCTGGTTCGTTGGGGTAACCACTGTTTTTGAATTTATAGTAGTGAGGATCTATACGAAATTTTAAAAACCAACCTGCTGATAATCCGCTATTGATACCTATTGTAACACAGGCTCCTAGAGAGACGTTACACAGTTGTAAAGGTCCCGTCATTTAGAAAGGCATCTAATTTGCATATAATCGCAGTGGGCAGAGGTCAAAATTTGAAATTTCTACCTAAGTTACGCCTTAGCAGTAAATCATTTCAATACTCAGTAGCGCAGCAGTGCAGTTGAGAACAAGTTGTGTGTATTAAATATTAGATAATTTTATTTTTAAACAATCTTGTTGAAAATGGACGGAAAAAAACGTAGCGTTATTAAAGAGCAGGGTCGTCAAATAATATTTAATGTGTATAATTATTTTAAAAATATAAAAAGTGAAATTGACAATCTGTTAATGGTAAAAAATAAGACTGCTGAAGCAACAGTTATTGAGTTTCAATGCATTTAGTATTAATTTTAGATATTCAAATTCAATGTTCCAACAGTTTTTACTTTTAGCTCTCAATGTTACTTATTTGTCAATCTTTTATACTCTGCTCTTGGACCCCATTTTGCCTACCTTCGCCTCTCTTTTATGTGGGGTTTGTCGAGAATACCATTTTCGACATATTTCTTTTTCAGTCCTTCGGTGTGTCCTAAATATCGTAGAGGAGAAGGTGGTAATATGGCCCCTGCATATTTTATGGCCCCCCTCCGTATTTTAATAACAAAGTGCTGAAATCTAGTGGAGAACGCTGGAACTAGTTCACTAGTATACCAACTGGCCGGTAGGAGCGCTGTGAGCCATTAAGTGCAGTCACTCAGTAATTGTGCAGTAGTTTGTGTTTTGGTCAATCTTCAAAACTTTGAAAGGTATGTAAATTTCTTGATTTTAACTTACCATAACTAATAATAACTTAGTTCTAAGTATCGTGCATATGAATTAGAGGTTATTACCTATAGTTTAACACAGACTAGAATGTTCTAAGTCTTTTACATTTTATCTTGTAACCACGTGTTTTAAACTTGGAGATGTGTGTATTATGGCCCCCCTAGGTAATGGTAATATGGACCCCGGGGTCCATATTACAAGCAGTTTCAATATTTGTGGTTTTTTTATTTTTCAGATGCCTAGAATCAGCTTAACACCTAAACTAGCCAGAAAAAGTCCTTGTCCCAAATTTGGGACAAGGACAAAATGAAAGAAGCAGTAGCAGCTGTCACTGAAAAGAAAATGGGCGTCAAAAAGGCTTCTAAACATTTTGATGTGCCTAAGACCACTTTAAGAAGATATGTTAAAGAGGCAAGTACATCTGAAGCCACTGAAGTTCACACAAAAAAGCTAGGTAGGAAACCAGCTATACCTGAAGAACTGGAAAATGAACTAGTGGAGTACCTGAAGTATATGGAGGCAAAATTTTACGGGTTCACTCGCTTGGATGTTCGTCGAATGGCTTACCAACTAGCAATTAGAAATGGGATTCAAACCAACTTTAGAAACGAAATTGCTGGCAGGGCTTGGTTGGACCATTTCCTTAGACGACACAAACTATCCGAAAGCCAACTGGAACATCATATGCTCGTGCAAAAGGTTTTACTCGTGAAAGAGTTAATGCCTTTTATGACTTGCTGGAGTCCGAATATTCAAAACACAAATACCCAGGTGACCGTATTTGGAATGTGGATGAAACGGGCCTGAGTGTAGTTCAGACAAAAATACCACAAGTTATTGCCAGTAAAGGTAAACGCCCAATATGTTCTCTAACTGCGGCAGAATCACAGTTATATGTTCAATGAGTGCAGGAGGATCTTATGTCCCTCCGATGTTGATTTTCCCAAGGATAAACATGTCTGATCTCCTTATGAAAGGAGCTCCTCCTGGGTCAATTGGAAGAGCTCACCCGTCTGGGTGGGTTCAATCAAATCTGTTTAGAGACTGGTTAGCTCATTTTATTGAAAAAACAAATCCAACAGAGACCTCGCCCATACCACTTAGCCTTGACGGTCACTTTTCGCACACAAGAAACATTGATGTGATCGATTTGGCAAAAAAAATTACATCACGATATTGTCCTTACCATTCCACACAACACATAAATTGCAACCACTAGACCGCACTTTTATGGGAGCTTCAAAGACTCACTACAGTGAAAATATCCGACAGTGGATGCTTCATAAAAGTAGACCTGTTGGGCCTTACGATATTGCGTTCTTTTTGGGAAAGGCGTACCTCCTATGTACCACAGGAGAAAACGCTGTAAATGGATTCTGGGTCACAGGTATTTACCCCCTAGAAAGAAATATTTTTCAAGACCATGAATTCATTGCAGGGGAGGAGGAGGCACCAAACGAAAATCAGGCTGAGAACACTGATAACCGACTGCATGACACTCCTGCAGTTGAAGTCAATCCTCATCCACCAACAACCTTCGCTGTGTCTCCTAAAGACATTCACCCCGTTCCAGAAAAAAAGAAAAAATCAAACCGTGGACGAAAACTCTGCATGGCAAACGTCATTACTAGTTCTCCTTATAAAAGAGAGCTAGAAGATTTTCTGGCAAAGAAAGAAGCTGCTGCAAGTCGTCGTGGTCGTGGCCGTGGCAATGGGAAAGGCACTGGAAGAGGTGCTTCAACAAGTGTCACTCGAAGTTTGACGTTTGTTAACCCCATACCATCTTGTCCCGGACCTCAAACTAGCGCTGTGACGTTTGATAACCTCATACCGTCTTGTTCTGGGCCTCAAGCTAGCCCTAAAGGACAAGCAGTCAAGTCTGACTGTACCCCACGTGCCAACGCTGGAAAATCAAAGAAGAACAACCCTAAACACAAACGTCCAGCTGACAGCAGTGACGACGACGATGATGATGATGATGATGACGGGATGCAGCTCTCCACTTGCTCCGGTGAATCACCTTTTGATCTATCAGTTGGAGAGCCTCCAACAAACCAAGATGACGCATCATGTATTTTTTGTGATGAAAAGTTCACCAACAGCGTGCGGGGGAAACTATGGGTTCAGTGTCTCATGTGTTCACTGTGGGCACATAACGAATGTGCAGGGGCAGAGAAGGATGAGTACGTCTGCGATTTCTGTCGTTGTTCGTCTATTATTACCATGTAGGACATTTTAATTTTGTAGACTAGACTATATCTACCTACACATACATATTATGCTGTATCTACTTATATACACTCTATCTACTTATATATAATAAAAAGGTTTTTTGTTCAGTTGGCAGTTATAATTTTCAGAATTTGCCAATATTTCCTTTAATTAATAAGGGGGTCCATATTACAAACACCATGGGGGCCATATTAACTGCACATCCCGTTTTCTGATGAATGTGTCAACTTTTAAAAAATTATTTAAAAAAAATGTAAAATGAAGTCTTAAACCGCTTTAACTATTACAATGTGTTCGGTAACTAACACCATATCGTAACTAAGCTAACAATCTCTGTTTTTTATTAATAATATCAATTTTACAATAAAAAATCAAAATGGGGGTCCATATTACCACGTTCTCCTCTATTCTCTGCACTTTCGTTACAGTCGTTATTTTTAGCTATTATTACGTTTAATTCGTTATTTTGTTTACCTACTACTTCTTGCTGTGTAGGTTGTTCTATTACTATGTGATCATCTACAATTCCATGGTGTGTTTCTATTACTACTTCATTTTTATTTACCGCAATTTTTTGTAAAATAATAACCACTCCCATTTTCTTCAAATCTTCTCTTACTGCATCTTTCATGTTACTTATACGCTGATTATATTTACATCATTATAGACATTTCTGTAGGACCGTATCCAGAATACTATAAGAGAGTAAACGGTTTCTTAATAATAAAAACAAAATTGAATTTTCTTCAAAGAGACCTTTACGAAAGTCACCTGTGACAGATTTCAGAATATCAAATTACAGATATTCGGCGTATAATACACGATTTTCATAAAATTGTCGTGTTACTGTTAATAAATTGGAGAATAAAATTGAGAGAGATTTGAACATTAAAGCATCAGAAGCCTCGCTACGAAGAATTATTCGAAATTTGAATTTCCGTTGGAGGAGAGCACAGGACAACAGAAAATTGTTGGTTGAAAAGACGGAAATAAGGGCTTGGAGAATCAAATACTTAAGTGTAACAAAGAAATACTCACGACGGACCTGTAAATACAATGTAAAAATACGTTTTATCAGTTTGGCTCTTTTTAAGTACAAAATGTGAAATCATTCTTTGTTGGTGACGAATTTATCGTTTCCGATAGAGAATGAATAACAAGGCAGTCTAAAATAAATCTTTGTTAGAAATAGATCTCGCTTTTAATTTAAGTTTATAGTTCAGGTGTGGGAAAATAATTCATGTGCCTTACATATCGCATTTTCCGTTTATGTTATTTTCCGCTAAAAAAAATACTGGAGAGTGTACAGTAATTTAAGTGATAAGAAAGTGTTCTTTGTTTAGTTTAAATATAAGGTTTAAACTATAAAAAAAATATATATGTTATTTATTTATTTGTTAATTTAAAAATAAGTTTTAAATTAACTAAATTATACCTTAAATAAAAGGTTTAAGGCTATAACTTTAGAGAGCTATACATTTTACACATTCTGCTGTTTAGATACACGGTCTAGACTTCTTTAGCTGGTGCGTATTTTGGACAATCACGACGCAGTAAGTTTTTTTTTAATTTAAATATACGGTTTAGATTAATCAGTTTCTGGTTTCAATACAAGGTTGGACCTGAAAATTTGGAGACTATAAGTAAGTGTTTTTTTTGCTTTGTTTAAATACAAGGTTTAAGCTTTCACTTTAAACATTAATATACGGTTTAAATAGATATTTATTTCTTTGTTAATTTAAAAAGAAGTTTTGAATTAACTAAGTTATTGTTTAAATACAAGGTTTAAGCTCTAACTTTAGACATTAAGATACGGTTTAGATAGATATTTATTTATTTGTTAATTTAAAAATAAGTTTTGAATTAACCAAGTTATAGTTTAAATATAAGGTTTAAGCTTTAACTTTGGACATTATACGGTTTAAATATACGGTTTAAGCTATAACTTATAAGTCATGAGTAGATCCAGAAGTAGGTCTAAAATATCTTATTCGCCAAGCATTTCATCTAAGGTTGTAGTGGTAAAAAAAACAACAGTAAGGTAGCACAACAGTACAGCATGATTGTCGAATACCAGATGTTTGAATTGCGGTACCAGAGGACGCGTTGCAGCGAAATGTTTCCGAGAAAAACTGGAATGCAATCACTGCCATCTTCTAGGACATGACATCTCCAATTGTTTTATATTAAAGTCAGGTAATCCCAAGACGACTGAAAGTGACTACAAACTATATTTACCGGTAATTAAAAATAGCATGAATTCCACTAATAATAAATCAATGTGCATGAATGAAAACAATTCTGATAAGTATAATATATGTTACTTTATTGATTGTGGTGTAAATGACCATATATTTAGGGGTTGTGTTGATTCTGGTAGCAGTGCTGTTGCTTTACGTTATAGTGAAGCCAAAATGTTGAATTTGGACATTAAACCTATAAAAATAATGTTACGTGGTTACGGTGGTGGATGCGTTTTTGCAAACTTTGAGATTTGTATTGATTTACGTGACGATTTAGCGTTAGCTAGGGTAAGGACTTTGGTTGTTCCGGATGAGACCCAACAGATACCTATTATAGTTGGACAGCTATTCATCAATAATGAAACCGTCATTATGACAGTACACGGCGAACAAGTCAGACTTTTAACAAACACAAAGCGGATTTAAGGGCTCTTGTAGCCCTACCTTCCCGTAAAGTCACTTTGTGGGCTAAAGAAACTACGGTTATACCTCCCCATCATTTAGGTCATATCACACTACATAGTGATCAAAAGAGTGGCGACATTTTTGTTGACTTGCAGCATAGACCGTGGCCTTCCCAATTTCATGTCATTCCTCGTTGTATCCTGAATCTAGATGAAGACTCTGTTCTACCAATTTTCAATGGTTCAGACAAACCAGTGGAGTATTTTAAAGGTGCCGTGGTGGCCAGAGGTTTTAATTGCCATGAAGTGCAAGATTTGACATTTGAAGACGTCAATGTCAATGAAATTCTGAGTGCTGAATACACGGAACAATTACTGGATATTCTTAATCAATATCCCGAATGTTTTGCCAACAGCATTGAGCAACTGGGTAGAAGTACCACCACGAAAATGACCATAAAATTAGCCGACGATGTTCCCATAACATACAGACCCTATCGACTCTCCTACTCAAAACGAGGAAAAGTACGTGACGTAGTACAAGAACTTTTAGATAATGACATTATCCGTGAATCCAATTCACCATACGTAAGCCGGATACTACTAGTCAAGAAGAAAAATGGAGAAGTGAGGTTATGTGTTGACTACCGCGCATTAAATCGGAAGACAGTTAAGGACCGATATCCCCTACCTCGAATCGATGATCTTCTAGACCGCCTGAAGGGTTGTCATTGGTTTACTAGTTTGGACCTGGCACCAGGATACCATCAAATTTCAGTAGAAGAAGACTCTATTACTAAGACAGCATTTATTACTCCCGACGGTCATTATGAGTATCTACGAATGCCCTTTGGATTAGTCAATGCCCCAGCAGTTTTCCAAAGGACAATGAACGAGATTCTAGGCTCATTTCGTTTTACTACTGCTCTTGCTTACCTATATGATATTCTCATACCATCGGCAAATGTCGAAGATGGTCTTAAGAGTTTAGAAACAGTGCTAGAACTGATTAAGAAGTCTGGCATGACACTGAGACTTCAAAAATGTTATTTTCTACAAAATAATATTTCATACTTGGGACACGAGATATCCAGAGATGGTATACAGCCTGGAAAGCAAAAGATAATTGCAGTATCAAACTCTCCTACTCCCACCAAGGTTCACCAGGTCCGCCAGTTTCTGTTAGAGTATATTTGTTAGGTATTCAATTTAAGGTTGTCACCGATTGTAATGCGTTGCGTGCTACCCTAACTAAACGTGATCTGATTTCAAGGATTGGTAGATGGTGGTTGTATACTCAAGAATTTGATTTTGAAGTCGAATATCGTGCTGGCTCAAAAATGAACCATGTCGATGCCCTAAGCAGGAATCCTGTTGTTAAGAATGAAGAATATGATGAGCTACCAATCCTACATGTAAATATAAGTGAAGATGATTGGGTACTCTCTGCACAACTTACAGACAACCGCAGTAAAACTTTACACAAAATCTTGTCTGGAGTACTCACTAGTAAAGAAGAACGAAATGTTCATAAGGAGTATGTTCTAAAAGATAATAGAATTTAAAGAAAAACACCTAAAGGAAGACGTTGGGTGGTACCCAAGGCAGCAAGAAAGAATATTTTAACGTACTACCATGATGGTGCAGGCCATTTCGGTTTGGATAAGACCTTGGAGGCTATTCAAAAAAGATATTGGTTTCCTGCAATGCGAAATTATACGAAGAACTATATCTGGTGTTGTTTAGGTTGCCTATATAATAAGAAACCAGCCGGTAAACCGACTGGTATTCTAAACCCAATAGAGAAAAGGGCAATACCAATGGATACAATCCATTTAGATCATCTGGGCCCCTTTACTAAAAGCAAAAGAAAGAACAGCTATATTATCGTGGCTGTGGATGGATTCACGAAGTTCACCTTTATGAAAGCAGTGCCCAATACAAGTACGAATCCTATAATAAAATTCCTAAATGAAATTATAGAGCTTTTTGGTGTTCCACGGCGCATAATCTCGGATAGAGGCACTGCATATACAAGCCAGACTTTCAAAAGTTTTTGCGGCAGCCGCGGAATAAAACATGTTTTATGTGCTACTGCTACTCCAAGGGCAAACGGCTAATTAGAGCGGATAAATCGCGTCATTCTTAATGCTCTGACTGCAACAGTCGAAATCGAAGAGCGTTGAGATGAAGTGGTTAGCAAGGTTCGGTGGGGAATAAACTCAACAGTTTATTCTACTACCGGCAAGACGCCTTACGACGTGTTTCTGGGTTATCGGCCTAAAGGCATAAATGACGCATTCTTTAGCGCTGAGGTATGCGAAGACGAACATGAGGACTTAGCTGTAGTTAGAGAGGAGGTTTCTGATGGGATTGCCGAACAGCAACTGGTTCAGAAACGGGCCTACGACTCCAGACATGTCCGTCCTCATGTATATGAAGTCGGGCAACACGTGCTCGTAAAGAGGGCGAAAAGCGCCAATGATGGTAAAAGTACCAAGCTCGAGCCGCGCTATAAGGGTCCCTTTATAATAACGAAAGTACTCGATAAAGATCGATATGTCGTAGAAGATATGCCAGGAGCGAAACGTACGCGCCTGTCATACAAGGGAATATGTCCCTCTGATAAGATAAAGTTCTATAAAAATGGTGTAAGCTCGGAAACGTCTGAGGAAAAAGTCAACTTACACCAAGAAGCTTAGGCTTATTATGGTAACTAATTTATGTTTTTGTTTCTGTTACAGGTAAACGTCGCTGAGGCTTCTCGAGGGCGCGAAGGTGTCAGGTTTGGCCGACTGTAACAAAGAAATACTCACGACGGACCTGTAAATACAATGTAAAAATACGTTTTATCAGTTTGGCTCTTTTTAAGTAAAAAATGTGAAATCATTCTTTGTTGGTGACGAATTTATCGTTTCCGATAGAGAATGAATAATAAGGCAGTCTAAAATAAATCTTTGTTAGAAATAGATCTCGATTTTAATTTAAGTTTATAGTATTTATCAAACATTATAAAAATGAAAACAGACCTATTCTTTACCTCGATGAGACATTTTTTCTCTATCCTTCCATTGTTGGATATAGGTCTTCCCCAGTTCTCTCTATCTTTCCCTATCTTGAGCTGTTCTCTGCCATGTGGGACCTCCTTGTTTCCTGATGTCATCTTTCAACTTCATCTGTGGTCTGCCTCTTGATCTCTTTGCATTGTATGGACGCCACTTTCCGATGGCATTGTTCCATCGTCCGTCTTGGAGACGTTCATTGTGTCCAGCATATTTCCATTTAAGTTTTGCTGCTTGTTCTATCGCGTCTACTGTCTTTGTTCTGGTTCTGATCCACTGGTTACATTTTCTATCTTTAAGTGATATACCCCACATTTGTTTATCCATCGCTCTTTGTGCCTTCCTTATCTTATCCAAATTGGCCTGTGTAAATGTCCATGTCTGTGCTCCGTAGGTGAGCACCGGTATTATACAGGAGTTATATACCTTGCGTCGTAAGTATAGAGGGATTGTTTGATTTTTTAGAACGTAAGAAAGTTTGCCGAATGCTGCCCATCCCATTCTTACTCGTCTCGATATTTCGGCTGTTGGATTTTCTCTGTTAGCTCTGATTGCTTGTCCTAGATAGATATACTCATTTATCTGTTTTATTTTTTCTGTTTGTATTTTTATTGCCTCTTGGTCTTCCGTGTTTGTCATTACTTTTGTTCTGTTGAAGTTAATTTTTAGGCCTTTTTGCAGTGATTTTTCATGAAGTTCATTCAGCATTAATTCCAGTTCTTGTCTTTCCGAGGAGATCAGGAGTATATAATCCGCATATCTAAGGTGATTTAGGTATTTTCCGTTAATACATATAACATCTGTTTTGCCAATCTGTTGATTTTATTATGTCTTCGAGGGTCAAGATAAATAGTTTAGGTGAAATTATATCGCCTTGTCGGACTCCTCGTTTAACTTTTATATTATCCGTTATTAATTTGTCGTCCAGAATTGCGGTCATGGTTGCGTTTTGGTAAATATCATGTATCAATTGTCGGTATCTTGAATCTATTCTACTATTGACTAGAGCTTCTTCAACCGCCCAGTGTTCAATGCTGTCGAAAGCCTTGTTATAATATACGAATGCTATGTACGAGAAGTACACAGGAAGGTTGTATTCATTGGTTTTCTCAATTAAGATTTTAAGCGCATGTAGATGGTCGATTGTGCTGTATCCTTTCCTGAATCCGGCCTGTTCCACTGGTTGGTAGTTATCAAGTTTATAGGTTAGTCGGTTGTTTATTATTCTTGTGAAGGTTTTATATAGTTGTGACAACAGGGAAATAGGACGGTAGTTGTTTAGGTCTGTTCGGTCTCCTTCCTTATGTATTAAGATTGTGTTGGCATTTCTCCATTGTTTCGGTATTTTACCTTCAAACAGACATTTGTTGAACAGTATTTTTCGTAATACTGTACATTATTTGTTTCTAATAGTAACTTATCAACTTCTATCTTTTATTAGTAGTAGTAGTATAATAAAATGTGCATTAAATAAACATTTGTTTCAAATTTTTTCGAAGCAATTAGAGTAATTCTTATACAGAATATGTTTAAAAGCTTGATACATCCAGGGCCTTAATTAGTCTTTATTTGTTCTTCGGAGCGCGTAAAAATATTCGAGTTACGATTATTTGTACCATCTTGGATGTACTGTTACTGTTTTGTTATTGTTATTATTTGTTGGTGGCTGTCTTTGTGATTTGCTGTTGGCAATTATTGTTATTTTCTGTTGTTGGCTATTGTTATATTTGACGCCGAATTTTTACCGCAAATGGATGAAATTGTTCAATGGAAACGTGGAAAAGCTCTGAAACTTTCAGAGAAGCAGATACTAATGAATATTATTAATTTTCATCTTAATCGGGATAACAACGAATCTGTATCAAGTGTAATTAGGAAAGTGTCAGAAATGAGTGGTGTTTGCGAAAAGACTCTGTTTCGCATACGACAGGGATATTCATCACCTGCTGAATTACATTTTACAAAGAGCAAGCCCAAGAAGCGAAAGGTTGGTAATTCTCGTGATAACAAGTACGATGAAGGTGTCAGGGG
This sequence comes from Diabrotica balteata, assembly GCA_918026665.1. Taxonomy (NCBI): domain Eukaryota; kingdom Metazoa; phylum Arthropoda; class Insecta; order Coleoptera; family Chrysomelidae; genus Diabrotica; species Diabrotica balteata. Next base: position 107,257,345 of record OU898283.1, on the reverse strand, counting down.
CCAAATTCGTAGAAGAGTTCAACAATTTTTTCGTGACAATATACCACCAACAGTAAACACCATATTAGCTGTTCTAAATGTCGAAGAAACTTTGCCCAACTTTTCACGGGCCACGTCGCTTGCTAAGTGATATGGATTTTAAATTTATAAAACGTGGCAGAAATTTAATTTTGATTAAAAATCCAGAAATCATCTCGTAACGTCATCGTTATGTATGCGCAATTCGTAAATACCATGCAGAAAGATACAACATGGTGTATTTGGATAAATCATGGGTAAACATCGGGCATAGTGTAAAAAAAATGGGTTATCAATTACATCTTATCGCGAAGCTTTTGTTCGTCGTCTGACAACAGGGTTAAAAGATCCAACAGCTCGTGGTGCACGGTTCGTTTTATTGCATGCAGGATCTACTAAAGAATTTTTTTATGGAGCAGAGCTCACGTTTTTGAGAGAGAGAGCTTCGAAGTTTGGTTCAAAAATAACTTAATGCTAAATTTGCCAGAAAAAACTGTTGTGGTAATGGACAATGCCTCCTATCACAACAGAAAGTCTGAACAAATTTCCAATAGTTCAACATTAAAAAACGATATTCAAGAATGGCTTCTGTCAAAGAACCTATTTTTTGAAAATGACTACCTAAAATGCGAGTTACTTGATGTAGTCAAGGTCTTAAAAGCAAAATATGACAGGTACAGAAGAGAAGATATTGCCAAAAAGCACAATGTGAAGATTTTGAGGCTCCCACCCTATCACTGTAATCTCAATCCCATTGAAATGGTTTGAAGTGAAGTGAAACGGTATACAGCTGGACGTAACGCGAATTTTAAAGAAGCTGAAATGCGAAATTTAATTGCAGCAGCATACCAGGTCATTACGCCAGAGAAATAGAAAAACTACGGAAACCACGTAATAGCAACAGAAAAAAAAAATGTGGGAAGTTGCCAATGTGTTGGGTGATATCAAATCAATTAATATAAATATAAATAACGGAGATAATGACGATAATAATGATGATAATGATAGTTAAGTAGAAACTAAATGTGACAGCGATTGACAGAAAAAGGAACTAAATATAATGGTGTACAATTACGATTACTTACCCACAAAATTAAATACAATGAGTTCTATTATTTTCAACTGATTTATTAGTTTTATTTTCGGATATTTTTACGTTTTGTTACTGCCAACATATACAGTGAGGTTTTTAAAAGTCTCCCCCCCCCCCTTAAATTTTGAACGGAACAATAAAAAAATAATTATATTTTAGTTTTATTTTATTCGATTTTGAAGTCTATAAACAAACTAGCTAACCCGGCAAACGCTGTTTTGCCTTATAAATTATTTCTAGTTTCTAGATAAATTCTAGTGTAGACAAAAAGTTCCTTACTTATTATAAGTGTGAATATGGTGCGTGAGCAGGCGCTATAAACGATAAGGGAATATAAAAATAACAAACGCCAAACAATCTTATTTTCAAGTTATTATAGTTTATTACTTATAATTACATATCACATATTAATTACGATAGTAACCCTAACAAACAAAATCAATCTCTTAATGTTATAGCGTGAACAATATTTTTTGTTAGCCCATCTTTAGCGAGCACAAACAAACTGGACGGTTTACCCACTCGAGAGCATGCTACGTACAATTGTCTGTGTGAAAAACATGGTGTACTCAAATCTAAGCCACAAATAGACATCGTTTGGCCTTGGGATTTGTTGATTGTCATTGCAAATGCCCATCTAATCGGAAACTGAATTCGTTTGAATTGAATTGGCACATCTGTAGGTATGATAGAAATCTGTGGTATTAATATATTTTTACCTTTGAACTTGCATTTAAAATGCTGGCTTCGATAACGTTTTTCATAAATTTTCGAATGACTAATCGCGTACCGTTGCACAGCCGTGGCGGGTTTAAATTACGAAGCAAAATAATTGGAGATCCAGCTTTCAATTGTAAATTATGCGGTGGCATGCCTGGCAAATCCAGTGAGTTTAAGAATTCTGTGGGAAAATTGACAGCTTCGCTGGCATTGCAAACTGTATCAATAGATTTGTATGATACCAAGTTCCATCAACAACTGTTGTATCTTCAAATTTAAATTGTTGACGTCTGGATATATAATACGTTAAAATCTGGATCCGTGCCGATAAGTAAACCATTCAATGGTTCAGTTGGTGTTTCAATTTCAGCTAGTTCCATTTTTCCTGACGTGCAACACATCCCAGGTTGCTCATTTTTGAATTTGAGAGCATGACAATGCGGACATTCCTTATCCATAGCACCAATTACCACTTTTGAATGAGCATAATATTCAATATCGGACTCGTACTGGAATGCTCGACGCAAAAATTAATCAGATATAAATGCACGATGTACCTGTTGGCGTTGTTGGTCATTTGTTCTTCGTCTATTAACCGTAACACGGCGTGATTGTCGTTGTTCTAAACATATAACTTTATTGCGCTCAGCTCGTGTATTTTCTGATTGTTCTTGACACAATTGCTGAATGCTGTCACGTGCATCAGTATTTTGTTGCTGGACTTGTTCTTCGGTTTTTTTGGGATCTTTTATCTCTCATACTTCTGGACCTACTTGTAGTACGGCTCAAATCAGCCCCTTTGCGTTTTCTTGGCATTGCTTAGTCTACAAAACGCATATAAATAGAATTAATGAAATTACTTAATGATGGAAAACGTTCTAATTATAAAAACGGCCAGGATTATAGCCAAAATATTAGTTTTATAAAAAAAATTTGAAACAATAGTTCAAATAGAAAAAAATTCAAATAATTATATAAAAAAAGTATACTTACAACACAAAAGCCGTTGTTGGTTGGAGTTCGTGACACGTGTTGAGTACTTTTAAAGTTATGTAAATCACTTGTTTAAATAAAACTTCATTAACTGATCTAATCGTGCCAAATACACTTAAAATTAATAATTTTATTATTATGAATAAAATAGTAATAATTAATAGTTATTATGAGAGTGATTAAATTACTAAAATAGCCGTAAAAAATAGGGGTTGATGATAAAAAATAAAAGTTTAGGGCTGTATGTATTTTTTAATGCAACATTATAAAAAAACAAAAATAAAAAATTTCGTCGAAAAAAAAAAAAAAATTTAGGGTGAACAACCCTTATCACTTAGGGGTATAAAAAATAGATAGTAGCCGATTCTTAGACCTATTAAATGCGCATATAAAATTTGGTAAAGATCGATAAAGCCGTTTCGGAGAAGTACGGTAACTAACATTGTGAAAGGGAAATTTTATATATTAGATTAGACTAAAATAGCCATAAAAAATAGGGGTCGATGATAAAAAAGTAAAACTTTAGGGTTGTATGTATTTTTTAATGCAACATTATAAAAATACAAAAATAAAAAATTTCGTCGAAAAATTAAATGAAAAAAATTAAGGTTGAACAACCCTTATCATTTAGGGGTATGAAAAATAGATAGTAGCCGATTCTCAGACCTATTAAATGCGCATATCAAATTTGTTAAAGATCGGTAAAGCCATTTTGGAGGAGTACGGTAACTAACATTGTGACAGGGAAATTTTATTGTATATATTAGATGGTTTGTATCGCTAGCATATACCTACTGTAGAATTAAAAACAAACTTCTTGTGTGACATAAATAAAGGTATTTCTTAATTTTTATTTTATTTTAATTTAACCCAAGTATGATGTAGCAAATATTATTTATGTTTGAGAACCACTGACAGAAGAAAGCCAGGCAGGGTCGTTAGTGGGCATTAGTACTTAAGCTACCCTCGACACAAAAGATGGATTAGGCTAAATAGTAGGAAGTGACGTTTATTTTAATACAAGTTTGCAAAGAAGTATCTCATCGATGTTGTGCATTTACCCTGTACAGACAAGTCACTTTGAGACAATCTATAGGAGATTAACTGCGAAATATATGCAACAAACAGTACTTACGAATTCCTCTGCTGTGTAAGGTATAATAAACGACAAAAGCAACACCACTGTTAGTGTATTTACTCCTTTGTGCAACAAAGAATTAGCTAAACATAGTACATCAATTATTACAGTAAGAAGAAGCAAAAGAATATAAGATCCAAATATAGCACTAAACTTTTCAGATATGGCATTAATATGCTTATATACATTTTTCAAACTATTTATCTGCTGGAGTGAATGAGCGTTTGATTTTTTTAAATAAAATATGTCCTTGGTGAATTCGCTACAGTTTTTAAGCATCTCTTCTAATGCAATTGTTGTCTGAATTATACAAAAAGCAACTACCACAAATTGTAGAGATGAAAGAATCCAGTAAAATTCTCCCAAAAAATCAATTGTGGTTGATATATGTCTAAAAGTTCCAATATAGAATAAGATTAAGCTGGTTATCACTACAGTTGAAGCGATATACAGTATAATATACAAGGCATTTTGATTGATATTAAATAAAAAGTTTAATTTTGTAGTAAAAATAGCTTCAAAGGCTTCGAATACAATACACCAATCGTTAGAGCTGTTATATATGGCATAAAAACCAACTAAAGTAAATATTCTTGTTACTATAACAGAGAGCCCTGCTAGGAATCCTTCTCTACATAGTCTTCTATAAGCTATTAAAGGTGTAACGAGTATATCAAGAATATAAATTACAAAGTAGATAAAGTATTGTATAACAGTTCCTGTCTTGTCTTTAAAATTCCAGGGAAATATTCCTAGTAGCCCACCTATTTTAAAATAAAATGTTAAAAACTGTTCACGATCACTGTTTTTTGTCACCATTATATGTATGTTGTCTGTAGGGTTCAACATTGACTATTAATTCTATTTGTCCTGTTACATTACATAAACATCCACAATAGGTATTATTAAATTGATGTTAATGAAGAATAAAAATGACAATACGTTGATGCACCAGTTAACTTAATTTCATTATGCATTTATATTAAACCATAAATTTTATATTGCCCCTGACAAACACAAACAATATTAATTAGCTTTATAATTATTGATTATTTATTATTAAATTACTAACACTAAGGCCGGTCTAGGATGATAAGCATTTACTTAACAAGGATACTCCTAAGGCTTTGGATTTAAACGCTTTTGCAAATTTTGTAATTATTGTAAAGTCGTATTTTTTTACATGTACATTGAATATATACTTTAATCTAACACAGATATAAAATCATATTTTCAGGGAATAGACAAAGAAAACAAATATATTTCTCCTTGATCTCCCCTCCACATTTTTTAGATTCGCCCATTAATGAACGTCTTACACGTCTTATGATCCAGCTTAGCTTATACGGGACAGGGTTGCCCTATTACATATTTGAATTAAAATATTGAATTGATTTAAAAAATTGGCGATCAGTAGTTCGGTTATATTGCCATTCAAAACTTAATGGTGATATTAAAAATGAAATATTAATTGACACAAATACTGGTCCAAAATTTCTAAACTCCATGAAAAATTTACAGATTCGCATTTTTATTTGACGAAACTGTAACCCAATTTTGAATATTATACGATAATTTTGGCAACATCATCATTCGTCGAGACGAGAGAGGCCGACAGCTATGCTGTCGGCCTGTTGCATCGAGCAAAAAGACAAAAGCGGGAATCTAATCGTTATGAAAAGGAGACCAAAATAGTGGCCTCTGATAGCGGACATATCCGGAAATTCAAAGGCGCTAAATTTAAATTTTCTCACACTTATTAACAATAGCTATAAAATATTTTTCAGACGAGAAAGTTTTAATTAAATATTAACGATAATAGTCTAAAAAGTGTCACAATTGGTAACAAACTTCAATATAAATAAAATTTCATGTGACAGTTGGGACAAACAATAACATAACCAAACTAAATTTGATTTCTTAAACAAGGAAAGAGACTGTCTTTCCTTGTTTAAAGTGGCCTCTCAAGATAGCACTTCCTGTCTAACAATATTTTTGTCCCCACTACCTTTACATTCCTTTTTTTGTCTTTTTACTCGATGGCCTGTCGACATCTATCTATTTCTTTTTGTAGGTTACTTTATAAGTGTGAAGGTAAGAAATAATTATGCCGCCTAAGAGGTGGAGGCCATAAAACGAAAGAAGAAGAAGAATAATTATGCCGACTGTTTATACAACAGAAGAGCGGGCATTTGAAAAGTTTGGCTGTACTAATAATGGCAGATGTAAAAAATGTTGCCCATCAGATCAACATCGCGAAAAGAAAATTTCTCAAGAACGAGAAATTACAGAAATTCAAGTTTGTGCATTGACTCGTATTCAAGTAAACACATTGCCCATGAAGTTGATTTGAATATAAAAACAGTGAAGAATATTTTGAAAAGAAACAACTACCACTGTTATAAAGTGCAGATAACTCAAGAAATATTTCCTGATGATAAATTTAAACGGATGCAATTTTGTGAAATTATGATGGAGAGATGCAATGCAAATAATAATTCTTTAAAAAATATTTTGTTTACAGATGAGTCCTCCTTCATAATTCACAAGAAACATAATTCATCCACTATAGGTTATTGGTCTCAGGAGAATAAGCATTTGAGTGTGTCTGTGCGTACGCAGTTTCCACAGAAAATGAATATTTGTACTGGAATTTTGGGAGACCATATTATTGGTCATTTTTTCATTGAAGGCAAGTTAAACGCAGTCAAATATCTCCAACTACTGCAAAATCAAATTATTCCTGCACTTCAACGTCTTCAAATTAGCTTCAACGAAATTTGGTTTCAACAAGACGGCTGTCCTGCATATAATGCAAAAGTCGTTAATTTTTGCAGAACGTGTCATTGGTACAGACGGTACAATAAAATGGCCCCCTCGGTCACTTGAGTTAGCTTCTCTAGATTTTTATTTTTGGGGGATTCTAGAAATACAATTGTACAGGCATGAGTTCGAGGGAGCCACCAACTTGGAGGAACTAAACGAAAAGACAATCTAACTTAGCCAAAACATATCGGCAGATGAATTCAACGCTATGAGTAGTGTTTTGTATAATAGATTTGGTCACCGTTTATTACAACTTGGTGGTCTGTTTGAACATTTAATTACCTAAGAATTTGGTCTAGAATTTCTAATTGTTTGGAGCTATTTTTAATTTAAACAGTAGTGTTGGAATTATTTTTTATTTGATTTCATTTTTATAGAACAAATTTTATACTATAATTTTATCTTTTGTTGTTTTATTTTTATAAAACTAATTATTATTTTCACACTAAATACCTCTAAAAACTCTAAACGAAAATATAGTTTCAAATTATTTGGAAAATACAAAATAATATCTTTTTTTTTTTTATTTTTAATTAAAAGGCGTAATTTTTCGGCCAGTTTAAATTTAATACAATAAATCTGCTCCCTCATAATGCTTTACTAACACTGACCTACTAACTGTATGTTTATTTATTATGCTTTATGAAAGAACAACTTACTACCGTGATTACGCATGACATATCACTGAACTAGTTCTGTAGAGATGAGCGTTGAATCACCGAGCTGTTTTATTCAACCGTTTTTTTTTCGTTAACGAATCTACGTTTTCTCACCGGGATGCCAACTAGTTGATGTTGTTCAGAAGCTGAAATCTTTATTGATAGTTCGTTAAAGGATTTGTTTATTGTAAATATTCAATTAGGAAGTCTTATTCTTAGTTAAAATCATTTACCTAGTACAAGCCTAATATATAATTGTATTTTCAAAAAATGCAGATTTGTAGAAGATGCAGCTTTTATGCTCGACTTTCTGAATTTTGCAATGATCGATTATTTTTAATTTGAAATATTAACACATGGGAACCCCCGATTCACGTTTAATATTATTTAGCAAACCTAATTTTTATTTGGAGTTGTGTTTTGTTTAACGTAAATGTACCTAAATTTATTCTGTAAGTACTAAATATTTACTTTATTAACTAATTGTGTGTTTAAAATGTCTGCGCGAAAAGATGTTAGTATTTTATAGCATCACTTTGAGAAAGACATTAACAGTGAGAAGGCTGTATGCAAATTTTGCAACAAAAAACTTAGTTATACATCAACTACAGCAAATTTGAAAAGCCGTTGAAAGTATTTCAGTATATTTTTCTTTGATTCTGAAGAATCTGAGTTCTGAAGAAAGCATGTTTGTTTCTGTACTCGCCTAAATATTTTAATTGGTTTTTTAACTTGTTACTTATTGATGGATTCGACCGTTACTTGATGGAAACTCATTTTATGTAACAATTCTTCTTCTTCTTAGGGTGCCTGTCCGTTCCGAACGTTGGCGATCATTCTGGCTATGATGATTTTGTTGGTTGCTATACGAAATAGCTGTGTTAAGGTCTTTCTGTACCATGCTCTCAGGTTAGCAAGCCAGGATATTCTTCTTCGTCCTAGGGCTCTTTTTTCTTCAATTTTACCCTGCAAAATGCATTGGAGTAGCTCGTATCTGCCTTGATTTCTCATTATATGTCCCAAGTATTCCATCTTACGGCTCTTCACAATGTTGACCAAATCCACAACAATAAAACACTGAAAACGTTGTTTTCAAAGTTCCACAACATTTATTTTAAACTATTATCACTACAGCTGTTTCGGCTGATTGCCTTTCTCAAGTAATCTATTTTCGGCATGCAAGTCGGAACCCAGCGGATAAAACGTTTTACAATCGCTTAACCAATAAATTAAAAACACAACTAAAAATTGCAAGGGAAAAGTCAAAGACAGTCAAAAAAGATGCAACATAAATTAATAGATACGAAAATTCAATATGAAAACCAATCAAATCATCCTTAAAACCTCAAGCAATATCACCACCAGTAAGAAAAACCACAGACCCACAGAACCAATGGGCAAGGAGCGATACAGAAAAATCGGAATTATTTGCTGAACAATCTGAACATTTAGCAACAGTATTTCAACCACACAACAATCTAGAAATTATTAATTATTTAAACTCAGAACAATTATTAGTAAATCCAATAATATTAAAAACACCCAAAAAACTTAAAGAAGAAATCTTAAAACTAAATATCAAAAAGTCACCAGGAATTGACCTAATAACACCAAAAATGCTAAAAGAATTACCAAAAAAGTGTATAATAATCCTTACATATATATTTAACGCAACAATAAGATATAATTATTGGCCTAACAATCTAAAAATTGCAGAAATACTTTTATTTCCCAAAACCAGGAAAGGATCCAAGTGAAGTCTCATCCTATCGAACTATCAGTCTGTTATCAACAATCTCCAAATTACTAGAAAATCTTTTAATAAAAAGAATAGATCCAGACTTTTCAGGTGCAGATTGGATACCAAATTATCAGTTTGGATTTCGACGAGAACACTCAACTATCCAGCAATGCCACCGAATAACCGATAAAATCAATTCCGCATTAGAAGAAAAGGAATATTGTCCAATGGTATCACTAGATGTACGTCAAACTTTTGATGAGGTTTGGCATAAAGGAGTTCTTTATAAAATTAAACAAATATTACTACCATTCTTTCAGATACTTACATCTTATTTGGTAAACCGACAGTTTAGAACAAAAGTAAATGGAGAAATATTTAAAATGCATCCCATTAAGGCGGAAAATTCCACAGGGTAGCGTCCTGGGACCTTTATTATATATATATATATATATATATATATATATATATATATATATATATATATATATACCTATATATATATATATATATACCTATATATATATATATATATATATATATATATATATATATATATATACCTATATATATATATATATATATATATATATATACCTATATATATATATATATATATATATATATATATATATATATATATATATATATATCGAGAAAAGGAGTACGACCGTCAATCCAATATAAAATAAGGATCACTCGAAGAGTGGCGGGTTTTTCGGTCAAAAATTGGAGAAAAAAAGACAAAGATGATGGCTACTTCATCTATTTATTGAAAACGTTCCGCTATCCAATTTGATAGCATCATCAGTTCATCTAAAAAGAACATTATGAAAAACCTAACATCCAATGAAAAGCTATTAAGTATGTTACCTCAAAAAGATATGTAGCAGTCAAAGATATTCACAATTATTGTAAAGAAGCTTACGACAATGGACATTATATAATTATGTTATATAAACAATAAATTGAACTAAATACAGTTGACAATTTTCATAAAATTAGCACAGCAAAAAAAACATGTGGTAGTAGTACATGTATGTTAAAAAAATATATGTAAAAACTTTATCATGTATAAAAAACAAAATTAGTGTAGAAAAGAACTAAAAGGTCCAAGAATGCACTTCCAACAGTAATTAAATAATTAAGATTTCAATTTAACTTTAGGTGGCATTATTCTAATGTTTATTCTAAAATTTATTCTAAATTTATTCTAAATTTATTTTATAAGTTTATTCTAAAATTCTAAAATTTTTAATTAAAAAAAACGAGAAACACCACCACCAATATATATATCAACAATGAGGAAATACCCAGGACTAAAACAACCAAATACCTAGGGCTACACCCGGACCAAACCCTGTGTTGGAAAGAACACATAACCAAAAAAAGAAAACAAATACAACTAAGACAAAAAGAAATCAATTAGTTAATTGGAAAAAACTCCAAGCTATCAATAAATAATAAAATTCTAATTTATAAAACAGTTATCAAACCAATATGGACATATGTCATAGAGCTGTGGGGCTGTAGTAGTAAATCTAATATTGCTATTATGGAAAAATGCCAATCAAAAATCTTAAGAGCAATTGTTGATGCACCTTGGTACGTAACAAACCAAAGAATCTATGAGGATCTCAATATCTCAACAGTGAAAGAAGTATACCAGCAAAAAAAATTACAATACATTTAAAAATTGTAATACACATGCCATGTATTACAAGCAAACCTGAGGGCTTCAACCAACCGAGACGAATTTGGACCACACTCAATAGAATAAGGACGAACTGTGACAGATGTTCCGACTCACTTTTTAGATGGGGAAAAATACAATCACCAAATTGCGACTGCGGCGCCGAAAGGCAAACAGTAAAACACATGGTAGAGGAATGCCCGATTAGATCCTATAATGGCAACCCTTCAGATTTCCTGGCTGCTACAAAAGAGTCAATCGAATATATTTATAATCTAGATGTTTGTTTGTAGAATAATATTTTTATATTTACTGTTGTTTGTAATTTATATAATTTATATTTATATATTTATATTTATATAAACCTGTGATGTAGCCATACGCTAAATAAATAAATAGTGAACACACACTCCAATCCATTAATTTCCGCAATACCTCAATATCGAGTTATCAGAAGACTAAAACGACTAAAGCAGACCAGTAACATGGACCCGTGATTTTCTCACTGGAGAGGACCATATCACGCCAGAATCAAGGGACAGGACCGAAACTCATCACATTAACTTATAGAATACATTGTTTTATTCTGACTGTTAATTTATTAGTTATAATAAAAAAATATTAACTAATGAAAAATTAGAGCCGAAGATAATAGTAGATTATATTACCAGCCAAAAATCCTAAGACAACTTCTAAATCAACAATTAAAATATTGAGAAGTACAAATACGTACAAATACTTACAAATTCCAAAGCTATATAAGGGATAATAAAACTCAACAGAAACAACCAAACTTTTTGTGTATTTTCCTTTAAAGCAAAGTGCAATATAGAATCAGCGAGATAAAGTACATCACACATTACCATAAAGAGGAAGATGAGTATGAAACTTCCAAATATAGCACAAAGTTTTTCAGATATAGTATAAATATTCTTGTATATAGATTTCAGAATGTTCAACTGTTGTAGCGAATAACTTTTCGGTTTTTTTGAAAGAAATATCTATTTCTTTCGTACATACCACACAGTTGTTTAGCATTTCTCGTAACGCGGCTATTATATGTAGCATGCAAAGAATAGCTAACATGAATTGTATCGTTGAAATAATCCAGTAAAATTCGCCCAAAAAATTAATTGTAGTGAGGGTTTTTCTAAAATTATAGAGAAAAAAGAAGCTGATGATATTTGCTGTTATACATAAAGCGATGTACAAAGTAAAGTACCCAATACTTTTATCCGTATTGTGTAAAAAGTAAAATTTTTTAGTTTTGATTTCTTCAAATGCTTTAAAAACCATACACCAGCTCTCAGAGTGGCTATACATGCAATAAAAGCTATTAAAATTTTGTATCCTTGTCAATAAAACCGAGAATACCACCATTATACCCTCTCCGTGTAATTTTTTGTATAATAGCATAGGTGTTATTATTATATCAAACGTATAAATCGTAGTATAGACAACATGTTGTATGAAAATTCCTTTTTTTTTCTTCGTAATCCCAAGGAAATATTCCTAGTAGTCCACCTGTCTTAAAATAAAATGTCAAAAATAGTCCACGCCTTTTGGTCATCACTATATTGTAGGTATGTATGTCTCAATTGCTTCTTGTTAAGGTAATATATCAAATTACTGTGCATCAAATTATTGTATTTCCATTAAATTCTCACCGACTATGCGCCATTTGATTAATTAAGTAACAACACTTACCTGAATTAATGTACCCCTATTTAATATAATGTTTATTCTGTTTAAAAATGATCAATAGCACAGTTGATAACCATCTTAACTAGTGCAGATATCAGTTCAGAGCTGAATGTTCTAATAGCTGATATTAAAGAAAATCTCAAAAAATTTCTAAAAGTCTTTTGTTTATTTTAGTTTGATGGCCTTGGCCGAGCCAATTAGCCAGACAAATTTAAAGATAAACAATTTTAACAGTCAGAGGAATTATTCAAAAAGTCTCAATACACCAAAAATAAACATCACAGAGGTTAAACAAAAATAAATAGAAGATGATCTAAAAAACCAGCATGAAAACAATGGTGCAGAAATATGGAAAATGGTTAAAGGTAATATCTCACAAATAATAGAAAGACACACTAAAAAAAATCAAAGACAACAAAAACAACAATTGATCGCCATCGACATTATTGATGAATTGATGAAGCAGAGAAGATAACAGTTAAGCAACAGGAAGGAATATAAGAAAACCCAAAAGATAAAGATCGCGAAAGTAAAGTGGATGAAAGATAAATCTATTGAAATGGTAGAGTTAGAATACAAACACGGCGTATTTAATATCTTCAAAAATGGTAAAGAAATAATTGACCTATATTATAAGAAAACTCCTAAATAAAATAAGGTTTGAACCTAAATAAAATATATATTTACTCTGTTGTATACTCTTCTTTTTTGTTAATTTTAAAGTTATATTTTGGTAGTAATATTACTTAAAAAACTAACATTTGAATGGCGCTTACTTCTTTTTTTTTTTAAAGGCTTTTAGAATGGTTTCTCGGGGACACAAAATATTAAATCTTTCATTGCAATCCATTTTGGAGAATCAGGAAAGCAATGTGCAGGAATCCAGCGAAAACAATAAATACCATAGATCATTTTCCACTGAAAATGAGGTCCTCAATGAAACGGTAAAGCATGATGTTCTTTTAGAGCCTATGCTAAAAGACCATGAACAAGAACTTCAAATGCCTAGTTCTGTTCTAGATGATGATGCCATTGTGGATTTCGAAAATTAACAGCCGTTTATTTTCGAATACTGATGAGACTGCCGAAGAAGAGACTGATTTATTAACCTGTAATAAAAAGCTTGTACCTTACTCAGATAGTGATGATACTGATTATAGTAATAATAATGCCGCAACAGTATTTAGTTCATTAGTTGATGATAAGATAGGTTGTAATGATTTTATAAAACATAATGATTCTTTTAACTCCGAATCAGATTTACCATCCTTGACAATATTTCTTAAAAATGATATTGAAATTGACAGCATTAGTTCTAGACCATCAACTGGTTCAATTTCTAGTAAAACATCACATAGTTCATCTCAAAGCACTCAACCTGTAGGTAGAGGACACAACAGAAAAAAAAGGAAATTAATTTATTACGTTTTTGAAGGTTACGTAGCTTCGGGAAAAGTTACTGTAATTATAAAATCGAACGTGTTGCTGAAAAAGTTTTGCTGTTGTGATGTTTAGGCAAAAAATGTGTCAATCATTGTAATAGCTTTAGTACTGAGGACAGAAATAGTATTCTTAAAAAATTTTGGAACCTAGGTAATAATTTAGATAAGAAAAATTTCATTAATTGTTGCGTTAATGTCATTGGTATTCATGTACCTAGAAAGGACAAAGGTTTCACATAAAAAATGGTACGTTTTAATAGTTTTTTTTTGTTGTTTTTTGAATACTTTTTAAGTTTATTTTCTTGTTATACTTAATATAACGTGATAATTATAGTAACTTAATTTTTGTATGATATTTTTGTACATTAATATAACTCTAAGAAACTCATAAATATATTGTGTATTGTTTATTTTGTATTATTTTTACTTAATTGTTATACTTTAAAATGAAAAGATTTATTCTCCATTTTTGTTATAATTCTTATTACCTGGAGGCTTATACACCACAGAACCTAATATTAAAGGCGTAAGCACCAAAATGTTAAATATCTCATGTTTATAATAATTTTTTTATAACTAACATATGGTAAGTCAAAATGCCTCAGTCCAATAATGATAAAATTCCAAAAAAAAAATAAAAAAAAAAATAATAAGCTATATTAAACGTTTTTTGTGTCTCCTGAAAAAAACTGTCAATGGCGCTTATGCCTTTCTGTCGTGACACCGTCGATATACACTTTAAATCTAGAGTGACCGGTACGAAATTGGGCTTTCATATCGCCTGAGAAAGATCCATCTTTGAGAAAAGTAACTCTGCAGCTCGTAGCATTCTTTCGATCAACATATTTGTGGGAGTATGCATTTTCCCAAATAAATAGAGTGAAATCAAAATATCGTAATCGGCTAACTGACGATCTGACTAACTGACTCTTCATGCTTGCGTTTGGCCTCGGTAATTATGTACCATCAAATACTTGTGGATGATATGCAGTGCTATGCATCAACATCCAAATAAAATTAATATGAAAAACATGACTTTAATTACAACTCTTTGTAGTTACAACTTTTTAGCAACTAAAAATGTGGAATAAAGTTTTTTTTTTCAAAATTGCTTTTTTCAATATGCTTTGTTTTTAAACTTCTTCTTCGTCAAGTGCCGTCTTCGTTCCGAAGTTTGGCTATCATCAAAGCTATGCGTATTTTTGATGCTGCAGATCTAAACAGTTGGTAATTGGTGCAATTGTACCATTCTCTCAAGTTTTTCAACCATGAATGCCTTCTTCTTCCTATAAATCTCTTTCCCATTATCTTTCCCTGTATAATCAATTGCAGCAACTGGTATTTATCTCCCCTCATAACATGTCCCAAATATTGTAGTTTGCGCTTTTTAACAGTAAGTATCAGCTCTTTCTCTTTCCGCACTCTCCGCAAAACCTCCACATTTGTTACTTTCTCTGTCCAGGGTATTCTTAATATTCTACGATACATCCACAACTCAAATGCTTCTATCTTTTTGGTATCGATCTTTTTCAATGTCCATGTTTCCATCCCGTAGAGGAGAACTGACATAACGTAACATCTCAAAAGGCGAATTTTAAGTTTTAGACTTAAATCTCTTCCGCAGAACACCTTTTTCAATTTAGTAAATGTGGTTCTAGCTTTCTCTATTTTGGTTCTGATTTCTTCAGAGCAATCATTATTTTCGTTGATAACAGTTCCCAGGTAATTATATCTTCTTACACGTTCGATTCTTTGATCATGCACGGTTATGTCAGGGAAGTTTTGTGGTGATTTAGATATTAGCATTATTTTTGTTTTGCTTATGTTAAGTGATAATCCGTGTTCTTCACTGCACTAAATAGTAGAATTATTTTGTTAATTAGTATTTGAAGTTCTTCCCAAGTTTCTGCGATTAGTACAGTGTCATCGGCATATCTCAAGTTGTTTATTCGGATGCCATTTATCTTAATACCTATATTTTGATCCGAAAGTGCTGTGTTTATAATGTCTTCGGAGTATAGATTGAATAAGGTCGATCAGAGTACACAACCCTGCCTTTCTTGATCTCGATTTCCTCCGTTGTCTCTTGCTCTATTCGGATATTTGCTTTCTGGTTATAGTAAATCTTAGAGATAATTCTAATGTCCCTTTTATCCAAGTTTTTTTCTACTAGCAGTTTCATTAAGTGATCGTGACGAACTTTATCAAACGCTTTGTTGTAATCAATAAAGCACATATATATATATATATATATATATATATATATATATATATATATATATATATATATATATATATATATCTATATATATCTTGGTTTATATCTAGACATCTTTGGCATATGACGTTAAGTGCAAATAGTGCTTCTCTTGTTCCAAGCCCGTTCCGAAATCCGAATTGAGT
This sequence comes from Diabrotica balteata, assembly GCA_918026665.1. Classification (NCBI taxonomy): domain Eukaryota; kingdom Metazoa; phylum Arthropoda; class Insecta; order Coleoptera; family Chrysomelidae; genus Diabrotica; species Diabrotica balteata. The sequence goes on along the minus strand of OU898283.1, from coordinate 107,240,915 downwards.
ATTACTAATATCTGCATCTAGTTTTCTGTTAATTCTTGAGTGGATTACTTTGATGAATACTTTTAATGTATGCCCCATTAAGCTTATAGTGCGGTAGTCAGTGCACTGTTTTGCATTTGCCTTTTTTGGTAAGGTTACAAAAGTTGAAAGTAGCCATTCCTTTGGTATTTCTCCTCTTTTGTAGATGCAGTTAAAAAGGTCGAGTAGAATATTCACTGATTCGCCTTCCACAAGCTTAAGAAGTTCTAATGTGAGCCCGTCTGGACCCGGTGATTTACCATTTTTCATTATTTTTATAGCGTATAATAGTTCTTCTTTAGTTATTTCTGGTCCTTCGTCGCCTTGCAAGTTATCTATATTAGGTTCTTGTCTTTCATCGTCGAACAATTCTTCTACATAGTTCTTCCAGGTCCCAAGCTTTTCTTGTAGATCGGCTATTATTTCACCATTTGCGTTGCATAGGAGATTGGGATGTTTTCGTTTTTGTGTACCTGTCAGTTCCTTTATCTTTTTATGTAAGTTAAAAGTGTCATGTTTGAGATGTAGTTCTTCGATTTCCTCGCATTTTCTTGTATAAAAATTTTCCTTTGCAGTTCTTATTTCTTTTCTGATTTGTTTGTTTACTTCATTATATTTTTGGCTGCATTTTCCCTTTAACTGTCTTCGCTCTTCCATGTGACCTAAAATTTTTTCTGTTATCCATTCTCGTCCTTTTTTCTGTTTCTCTTTGGTAAGCATTTTCTGGGCAGGTTTTATTATGGCGTCTTTTAAATCTTGCCACTTGTCTTCTACATGCGTGTTCTCTGTCTTTGTAGAAAGCATTCGTAAGTTATCATTGATATGTTGTTTTAAATCTTCTTTAATTGTTGGATCTTGTAAGCGGCTGGTATCTATGTGATCTATTTTTGTTTTATTTGAAGGTCTTTTGAGTCTAATGTGTACCCGCGCTATCAGGGGGTTATGATCTGAAGAAACATCTTCGCCTGGATAAGCCTTAACTGATCTTATACAGTTTCTGTATCGCTCATTTATTAAAAAGTTTTTAAACTAGGAGGAGTAAATTAAAGAGACATATTCACACCCAGCAAAGTCACTAGAACAGTTACCAACTACATTTTCTTTTTCAGTTGATCATATCGGCCTTCGACGGTAATCCAAAAATATTATATTATACTAACACGTCGCTAAAGAGTTTTAAAAACAACTGTTTTTTATATAAAAGTAGACTAAAAATCTAAAAATTAAAAGAATAACGCAGAAAACACAAAAAATCGCCGATATAACTTAATTACCATATGAAATACCATTAGTGTCAAAATTTTATGACAGTGAAGTAAACTTGCCGGAGTTTGGCAAGCACGTTGGAGTAAATTTGAATTACACCTCCTGGTTTAAAAACAGCGTATAGCAGTCGATCTGCAGACGTTTGCAGTTTATTTAGTAGATCCCATGCAATATAAGTCTGAGCACCACTGATGTATAGCATTCGCAGATGATCTAACACTATTAAAAACAAGTAAGAAAGAGCTAAAAAAATAAATGAGCAATATAATAAAAGAAGCGAAAGTTTTTGGTTTTTCATAAATAAGAAAAAAACAAAATACATGATAATGAGAGAAACAGATAAAGAAAAAGAAGATAATTTCTATTTAACTGGGAATAAGCCACAATTAAAGATAAAAATACGTTTATTGACGTTTCAATTTCCACTTCGGAAATCGTTCTCAAAATACAAACAGTAAATTAAACAAATTTTGTTTTTTGTTACATAGTAAAAAATTCTTCTAATAATTTAATTTTATCTGACTCATTTATATTGACAATTCGAACATACATAAGTCTTGCAAGGTCAGTCTTGGTCTTGGTCTTGCTAAAATTGGGCGGTCTTGGTCTTGGTCTTGCAAAAACGCAAGAACAAGACCAAGACTGCAAGACCAAGACCGATTTTGGGCAACACTAGTGACTAGCGGAGGAAGGCGATGGATAGGGATGACTGGCGATGGATGGGTAATGATGATGATATAAAATTTATTTGCATAAAGTAATCAAATCCTTCTACTATCAAAAAATGTTCTAACTTACGCTCTCTATGATCATATAAGGAACCAACAATGTTATCGCATCATCAAAAATGTCTGTAAAGTAAAAATGTATTATATAATTCGTGCAGTAAATAATATCACTTATTGTAATAGCAAACACTAAGAACATGTGTTTACCAAAAATTGCATTAAAGTTTTTGACGATGACATTCAAATTTTTGTACAGAACCTTGAGATCATTTAGTTCACCTATGAAACGAATTCCGGTGCTGTTTCGGCTTGTAAACAAAATTTTGGTTACAGTATAAGAATTTTTAAGTATTTTCTCTAGCATGGCTGTAATTTGCAGGATTCCCCACATTACTAGAACCATCTGATAATAAACTAGCATCCAAAATATCACGCCTAGATTGTTGATGTTCAGTCCTTCAGTAAAAGTAAAAAAAAAGTTTGATATTGTAAAAGTGCCAAGAGCGAAGGCCGATAATATAAATACATTATAAAGTATCATTTGCTTGTTTGTAATAATAAGTACAGTATTACTTTCTACAATATCCACAGCTTCAAACAACGCTTGCCAGTACTTACTATTTTTAAAAATCGAGTAAAAACAACTAAAATTGAATGATCTTGACAGAAACGTAGAAGGTATTATTAAAAAGTCGTTGTCATTTTTTGATTTGATGTATACAAACCATGGCAGATATAGAAGGTCAATGATATAAACGCCAGAAAAAACTAACTGATGTATCATCAGTCCTAAGGTACTAACACAACACCAAGGACATATTCCAAAAAGTCGACAAATTTTGAAGTACAACTTTAAAAAAGAGTTGTATTTCCTTGCTTCACCGTACATATCTCTTGTATGTTTTTCTAACTATGCAATAGAGGAGTAAAAAGTCAACTCAATAATTATAATGGAAATCAATTACATACAAGCATGTCTGTTAAGACAATAAATGTAAATAATAAATAATGTTTTGTAATGTTTTGTAATAAGGAATTATCACCATTAATTTATTAAATTTTATATTAAAATTACTATTATAATCAACAAAATAACCAGAAAAACAAATAAGACTAATGTTTGGCACATGTTTGTAAATGAATATCAAAAATATGTATATGTATTTAGGTTAATAAACAAACAACCTATTTATTCATCACCATTTTTGCCACTATTTCGCATTGTATTTTACCACTTGTTCCAGATCCTCCCTCACTACATCTTTCCAACTTTTTCTAAGGATCTTTCCAAAATATAATTGTTTATAAGACGATTGTCATTACCGTGTATTTCATCGACGGGTTTTAAACAAATCATCGTAAGTGGTAATTTTGCCGACTATAAAGTGATGAAGATAAGAAAGATACAATAAATGACTGGTGGAAAACCAACAGCAAAGTTGTGGAACGAGTTAAATGAGAAGTGCTACGAAAAACATCTGGCAAAGAGCCTCCTATGCACAAAGAAGCTTAGTGGTGGAGCAATAAAGTGCAACAGGCTGTTAGGGAGAAGACAGAGGCTAGAAAGAAGTCTAGAAGAAAGAAAAAGAAGGATATACACAAAATATTAAAGAGGAAAATAAAGCGTGTTGCAGCTGCAGCTAAGAAAATATCGTCTGCATAAATGTATGAAAAGTTCGAAACACCCAAGAAGACGCAAAGTTTATACAGCATTGCTAAAGCAAGAGACAAGTCACCAAAGGACTTGACTCACGTGCGCATAGTAAGAGTGTACTTTCAAAAATTGCTAAATAGAGAACACTAGACAAGGCAGAGGATGCGGAACACCAAATGAGAATGTAATACCGTGGATAACGAAAGATAAGGTTGTCGAGACGTTAGATGGGATTAACAATGGTAAAGCAGTAAGGTAGTGTTGCCAATTAAGGCCAGTGTCTTAATTAGGCCAATAGCAAATATTTTCTTAAATATAGATATTATATATTAGAGGTCACCGTAAATCGTTTTCTCAGTCAAAATCGTCCACGCTATTCAGTCGGTAGTATCACATAGCAGCGCCAAGTAGACTAGACACTTGTTTATTACGGTGCCGAAGTTCGTTTATAAATTTGAGGTAAGTTATAAAATTACTAAAATGGTACTTAATGAATATATGCCAATTATTTTTTCTTTGTAAAGCGATAGTAAATTAATACTTTTTAAGGAACTGGAACTGTTTTTTCGCTATATTGCTTTTTATTATTTTTTTTATGTTAAATAAAAAAAGTAGACAGTGTCCTAATAAAGCCAATTGACTGGCCTTATTAGGAGTGGACTGGCCTTATTAAGAGCTGGTGGACTTAACATATATTTCTGTACATAGTGACTTAAAATATTTTTTCTTTGCCACCAGGAAAATGGCACAGTGGACCGAAGAGCCCATTGAAGCTGCAATGAATGCCGTACGAGATGGCATGGCTGTTTATAAGGCAGCACTTACATTTAATATTCCTCGGCGTACGTTACGTAACCATCTAGCTAGTGGCAGTTCACAAAAACAACTTGGCAATGACATTGCAAAGCGTCGGGCTCAAAAACTCAATTTGGCCAGAGCACAAAAATTGAATCGTGTACTTGTCAGTGACTATTTCGAGAAACTTTGACAGATTTTATATGAGAAGGGCTTCGCAGGAAAACCTGCTCAAATTTACAACATAGACGAAAAAGGATGCCAGCTTACGCTGCATCACCAACAAACTGTGTTGGCTAGTAAAGGTGCTAAAAGGGTCCATATTGTTGCACCAGAGCACGGCGAAAATGTAACAATCGTGGGATGTGGCAACGGCATAGGCAACAGCATTCCTCCACTTATCATTATGAAAGGGAAACGAGTTAAGCCAGAATGGTATTATAATCTTCCAGCAGAATCAAAAATTATAATGACCAAGAAAGTAAGCATGACAACAGATGCATTTATAAAGTGGTTAGATCACTTCTGCAGATTCAAAAATCCTGGACCAGCTCTTTTAATTTTTGATGAAGCTTCATCCCACTTAGACATTAGAATTGTAGAAGCTGCAATGAAAAAAATGTAACTCTGTTTTGTCTACCGTCCAACACCACCCACGAGCTTCAACCACTCGATAAAGCAGTTTTCAGAAGTTTTGAGTCGTACTGGGATGAAGAGGTGTTAAATTTTTTGGTGAACCATAAAAATGAAAGAACCATCAACCGAACAAGATTTGGGCAAATCGTTAATGCTGGCTTGGAGAAAGTCAATGACACAAAAAAATATTTGTTCTAGATTTGAAGCAACTGGGATATGGTCATTCAATCCAAATTATATTCCGGATGCTGCCTTTGCACCTAGCTGTCTAACACACCGAGAGATTGAACCAATGGCCGAAGATGCTCAAGAAAATCCTGCAGCAATGGCAGTGGTGTAAACCAAAAATCTAAAAGCAAAAAATTGTCGAATAGTGAAAAAAGGAAAATTAAAAAAAAAAGGACTGTATAAAGTTTTTCAAACTCAGATGAACATCTCACATAAAGATAGCGACTCATCTGGGTCTTATACAAGCGATACAGCTTCCAGCGAGGATTATGAGAAGAGTGATGTAGTTTAGAGTGTGGTAGTGACTACACCGGAGTTGAAAGTATCAACAAAAAAGCGTCGCCAAGCCATTAATGCGAAAGCACAAGAAGTTACCAGGGATCTATTTAAAGGACAATCTCATAGCTCAGCTAAACCTAAACCTAATTTAAAAAAAGATCCAAAACCCAATTTAAAAAAAGACTCATGGTACTGCTTCTTGTGTGATGAGGATAGAGTGGCTGACATGCGCAAGTGTGTTCGGTGTAATAAGTACATCCACGAGGAATGTATAGGGTTAACAAAAAAGGATAAGGACATCTTTGTATGTCCTAGATGTGAATAAATGTGCGATATGTGTGCTTAATGTATTGACAAATTTTTTTTTAATATGAATAAAAGTTTCACTAAATTTTGTATTTGTTCTTTAATTCTTAGGTTTAAAATTTATTATCCACCTCAATTTGTGTAAAACATGAAACTGGCCTTATTAAGCTACCAATTCCTAATAAGGCCAAATATTCCAGATTTATTCAATGTTAAAATTTTATTTTCTTTATTTATTTATTTATTTTAATTTCTTTATTTATTTAGTAACTATTTTATCCTGAAATTTGATAGCTAAAATGTTACGCAATACGTATACAAGAGTTTTCCCCCATATTGTTTCTGAATAAAATATTACAGATATTTAAACCTTAAGGTGGCCTTAATTGGCGACTGTACCTTAGTATCTGATATAATACCTCTGGGGGTTTGGAAGGCTCTAAGAGAGGAAGGGGTTAATGTGTTATGGCAAATGATAAGTAGGATATATGGAGAAGAAAGAATGCCCAATACATAGACAGTGAGGGTATAGGACTTTAAGGAACTATAGAAGGATTCGCATACAAGAAAATTTCAGACAGAACTGTCGACATCCTCGTCGATTATCATTACGCAATGATAATCGACGCGGTTCAAGCTAAAGGACTGTTAAGTTTAATATTAATTCTTGTAATAGTATTAATCTTAACTTTAGGTTATATATATATATATATATATATATATATATATATATATATATATATATATATATATATATATACAGGGAGAGTTTTTAATGTGACATCGGTCGATAATACCATTATGGTATAGAATACAATCTAAGAAACCAAGAAAAAAGATAAAGGTCAGAGAGAATATAACCAGTATTTCCTAACATACAGTAAAGTGAAGAAATTGGAACGAGCAAGAGCAGGCGTAGGTATACTTGTCCATAAAAAATTTAAAGACAACATAAATAACTGCAGCTATATCTCCGAAAGAATTATACATATAAACATCAGAATGGTCTACCAAAAATTAAATGGCATATCTATCGATAGCCTCAAGGACTGCAAACCTAAGGAGGAACGAGGGGCATTCTACGAATAATAGATGAACCTGGATGAAATACCTGATGAAGAGTACTTTTCTAGTACCTTTCTCCTATCCTAGAGTACCTTTCTTCTATCCAATAATCCGTCGGTCATCTAATAAACATTTTCAATTTCTAGAGAAAAAAGGATAATTACCTCTCACAAACTATTCACAAGCCTACCCTATTGTATAATTCTTGGTAGTCCATAAAATAGAAAGTTTAAGGTAGAACTGTTTACAAAAATGTCTATTTAAAACTAAACCGTTAGAAAACCCAATATATTGTCTTCTTATTTTCTGGGAATGTCTTTGAACGTATAAAATTCACTTTTCAAAAAAACACTTTCTATAATTAATGCTAAACAGTATCATATACAGGGTGCTTGCTGTTTCTGTTGGTCGGTGATTTGATTTTTGCCTTAATATTTTCTATTTGACTTTTAAAATTTATGGAACCTTATTAATATATATATATATATATATATATATATATATATATATATATATATATATATATATATATATGTACAGGGTGAGTCATGAGGAACTTTACATACTTCTACCATATGTAGAGTCCCTCAAGGAGCATATCATGTGGCCACTAAAAAATGTCAACTCCTCTTCTTTATTAATTAACAGGGTGATTTGTGTAATTGACCATTTATTTCATTTTACTGTAGTGTTTATACGGTTCATTTGATTTTTTAAATTTTTGCATGATACAGTACACTACTATCAAGCATTAGACTGGTATTAGTTAAACTAAAAAATTCCAGGACTGGCTTTGGAAAAATTAATTTAGGGATTCGTATTAAATATTACACCCTGTATATATAAATTTTTTAATGCAATAAGTGATTTTCAAACTACATAAATAGCCAATGAAAACGACATATGCGACAATGTTGTCGCACTTTTATTAAATTTTTAGTGAACGATCAAATCTTACCAAAAATAGAACAACCAGAATGAAGTATCAAATTATAAGTTAATTAATTTAAACAAATTTCAAACATTTTAATTGAAATGATAAACTAAGTCACTGCACAACAAAAAACAGTAACTACTAACAATAACGAAGAACAATTAAAAAAAAACTAAAAATATGTAGGTACATAGTTATGATAAACCCATAAATTAGAACTGGAAAAGATACAGTAATGGTAACAAAATAAAAATAATTCAAAATAGATTTTCGAAATGGAACCCTGCAGCCTGTACACATTTTTGTTGCCGAATGTTAATTGACGTATTGAATTACGGATACTCTGGGGATCGTTTCTAATAGTATTAATGTCTAATTCTATTCTGTCATTAAAACAATGTCTAATTCTATCAATTAATTGTTGTCGGTTATTAATATCCACTGCGAAACTAGTTGCTTCAATCGTCCCCAAATATGGTAATCAACGGGATTGAAATCAGGGGACCTTGTAGGCCACGAAATAGGACCTGCACGTCCTATCCACCTGTTGCCATAAACATTATTGAGATGTTGTCTCACTGCCAGTAAAAAGTGTGGGGGTGCCCCACCATGCTGAAAATACATCCCTCGGATAGCAACGTTCGCGTTGGCAAGCAAATTCGGCAAAATATTTTGTAGAAAGTTCAAATAGACCTGCCCTGTTAAAGGACCATCAAAAAAGTGACCTACTAATGGGTTATTTATGACACCAATCCACACGTTAACCGAAAACCTTAACTGAGAACGACGTTCTAGAATAGCATGGGGATTTTCTTCTGCCCACACATGTGAATTTCGTGAATTATTTATCCCATCTCTGGTAAATTGGGCTTCATCTGTAAATAGTGTCCTGTATAGCGTTGGTCGATTATTGTTAAACCATCTACAAAATTCCAATTTATCGATCTCATCTCCAGCATGTAGTCGCTGAACCAATTGAATGTGATATGGGTATAGATTATTTTTTTGTAAGACTCTACTTACTTTTGATTGAGTAACATTGAGTTCTTGACTTACTTGTCTAGTGCATATTGTAGGGTTCATAGTAATGGCGTCCATAATGTCATCTTCCTGCGCTTCATCTACATGTCGCTCTGTTGTTCCACTAGGAAAAGTGCCATTTTCTCGCAAATAATTAAAAACTGACCCAAATGTTGGATGACTAGGAGTTCAACGATTAGGAAATCTCCTGCGATATTCTCTACTAGCAGCCCTACCATTCCCATTACAGAATCCATAAACAAATATTATGTCTGCATATTCTGTGGTCGAAAACTGATGTGGCATTTTGAACGAAAGTAACAAAAGCTCTACCACAACTAACACAATGTACTTAACGTAGATATGACAGAAGAAATATGTTTTCTTGTACACATAAATAACAATTGATAATGACAATAATGACAATGGGTATAAAATATCAAGAAACGTCAAACGGTCAACGCCAACCTTCATTTTAAACTTTTTTAGATTTATTTTTCTTTAGTACACTTGATGCAATGTATTATTATTTGACATAAAATTTTAATCATTTACAATCAACAAAAACTAACACATACAAGAGGTTTGACTTTTTAATCAATTTAATTTATTATTTATCGAAAATAATGCCCCAATACGATCTATGAGTAAAAATTTAAAATTGAAAAAGAATTGATTCTATCGTAGAGATAATACAAAGTGACAGTAAAGATGTTAATTTTCTACGTATTAGATTATGTTGTAGGAACTCATTTTAATTAAAATGTTTGAAATTTATAACATTTGTTTAAATTAATACCTTATAATTTGATACTTCATTATGGTTGTTCTATTTTTGGTAAGATTTGATCGTTCACTAAAAATTTAATAAAAGTGCGACAACATTGTCGCATATGTCGTTTTCATTGGCTATTTATGTAGTTTGAAAATCACTTATTGCATTTTAAAAAAAATATATATACAGGGTGTAATATTTAATACGAATCCCTAAATTAATTTTTCCAAAGCCAGTCCTGGAATTTGTTAGTTTAGCTAATACCAGTCGAATGCTTGATAGTAGTATACTGTATCATGCAAAAATTAAAAAAAAATTAAATGAGCCGTATAAACACTACAGTAAAATGAAATAAATGGTCAATTACACAAATCACCCTGTTAATTAATAAAGAAGAGGAGTTGACATTTTTTAGTGGCCACATGATATGCTCCCTGAGGGACTCTACATATGGTAGAAGTATGTAAAGTTCCTCATGACTCACCCTGTATATATATATATATATCGCAAAAAGGAGTACGACCGTCTATCCAATATATAATAAGGATCACTCAGATGAGTGGTGGGTTCAAATATCGGTCTACTAGGTGGAGAAATAAAAGACAAAGTTGATACTACTTCATCTATTTTGAAGACGTTTCGCTATCGAATTCTGATAGCATCATCAGTTCATCTAAAAATTTTTTACATTATAAGTACCACACATTCATGAAGAAGATGTTAAATAGTTACCTTTAAAAAGATATGTAGTTGTCAATGGTATTAAAAAGATAGTACAAAAACTCAAATAAATGGACATCATATGGTGATATTGTATAAACAATTAAATAACTAAAAACGTTTAGAGACTTAGTAAAAATTAGCAAAGCAACAGAACACGTGGTCTAATAAGCATATAATATTTCATATAATATTAACTAGTGAAAAAGAACTAAGAAAATCATTGATTCACTTCCAACTATGCAAAAAAATTTTATTTTATGACTTCATCTTAACTTTTGGTAGCATTATTTAAGTTATCTACATTAAGATATAAAAAATATATATAAAAAAGAAAAGATATAAAGTGAAGTTACCACTGTATGCTTGGCACCTGTTGCGGTATAAATGGCGTTAATTCAAAGTTACCGAGCCAATGACATGAACAGACAGCCAACCTTGAAGTCGAAAATTCTTCGACAGAACAGCAAGGTTAAGAGTAACAACCCACTAATTTACGGGTGGTATATTTGAAAAAGTTAACATGAGTTTGAATGATAACCTCCCGTAAGAGACCAAACAATGAAAGAAATTAGCGATAACGCTAATCCCCTGCATCAACTAGTCTAGAACAAACAAGTAAACAAACAACATATATAAAAGAGTGATAAACCGTCAATATATATACAAGTTGGATATACAGCTACAGGTGAATGACGATAAGCACCTAATTTCCAAAAAGTCCAAGGTCCCACGTTTGGAACTTTAATTTATAAAGTTCCAAGTTATTCAAAGAATGAATTATATTAATTTGTATTAAAGTAAAAAACCAGAAGTTCACATTAATCAATTTATGAAAAACACGACCAAGTATGCAATGTGAATTGCATAAGTATGTCTAAGTTAATTAGTATTATTGTAATATTATATTTTATCAAGTATTAATTATAGTAAGTTAAAGTTTAAGAATTATTTATTAAAACAATGTGTTAAATTGTACGACTTTAGAGACACATACATAATGAACTGATTGTAAAGCCTAATTCTGCAAAATTAAAGCATGATATATTTGACTCAAGTTACTTATGCCTGTTCTCTTATTTAAAGCATTAGAATGTTTAAGAATAGAACACATTTCTAAGTACTGTCTTTTACCAAGATTGCGCTCAGTGCCAAGAATTTTGACTTCATTGAAATTCACCTTATGTTTAGTGTTAATTGCGTGTTGAGGTAACGCACATGTGTGCTTAGACAGATTAATGTCACTTCGATGCGAAGTAAGACGTCCTTTTAGTGATCTTCCAATTTGACCAATATAACAAGTGTTACACTCAGCACAAGGTAAGTAGTATATAGTGTTAACTTGTTCCAAAGTGGACAAGGGTGTTTTAGTTTTAGAAAACAAATTTCTAACAGTCTTAGCGTTCTTAACTGCAATTTTAACTGGTATGTTATTCTGTTTATACAGTTTAATAAGCTTCTCAGTAACTTGAGGAAAATAAGGCAGAGATGAATAATGGGTGGTAGGATTCTCAAGATCAGCATTAAGCAGAACAATGCTATTGACTGAATTATTAGAAATAGTTCTAAGTTGGTCACCATTGGTTATATCAACAAAAGAGGATCCATAACTTTGAGAATATAGGTATTTATTTATGATGGAGGATGGATATGAATTCTCAATTAGAATATTTTTCAATAACTTAAGGGATTCCCTTCGATTAATCGGATGTGTCAATTTATGTAATCTGCAACTAAGTGCTTTAATAAGGTTCAATTTATATTCCATTGGGTGACAGGAATGGTAATTAAGGAACCTATTGGAGGCCATTAGTTTTCTATACCAACTTGTGGTCAGGGTGTTATCTCCCATTCTGATGACACGCATGTCTAAAAAGGGGATACTATTAGTGACAGTGTCCTCAAGTTCAACAGTGAACTGTAAATGAGGATCAAATTCATTAAAAAAGGATAAGGTACCCTGAACCTTGTCAGGTGGTAGGGCTAATAATAAATCATCCACATACCGCTTAATAAAAGGGATTGGAAATTCTAAGCGACCTAAACGGTCAGAAACCAAATCATCTAGTACATAGTTAACTAGGATAGGTGAAATTGAGGAACCCATAGGTGTGCCAAATATTTGGAGGTAAAATTTGTCCTCAAAAACCAAGAAGTTAGTGTCAAAGACTAGTTGCAAAAGTTCTGCAAAAATATCCCAAGAAACAGGGCAATTAGGTTTAATAGAGTTTCAATGATTTTTCAAGGAGGTGATAACACTGGACAAAGGTAAGTTAGTGAAAAGAGAAACTTTATATATATATATATATATATATATATATATATATATATATATAAATCTTAAAACAAAACTATATCGCATAGCCATAAATAAATTGATTTGTATATGGTTTTGTTTTACTTACACATTCTGTCGTTGTATAGAGTAATCCAAATATTAAATAAATAACCATGCTATTTTTGTTGACACCTGAATGGAGAAGCCAGTTTGATGTATATATGACGTCCAACATATTGATACAAAGTATACTAAGAATGTACTTTCCAAATATAATGTTAAACTTGTCAGTTAAAATATACAAAGATTTGTATGTTATTTTAAGTTCTGTGAGTTGTGTAAACACCGCAACTTTCAACATCTTCTTTTTTAAGAACAATCGGTTCGTTAATTGATTTAAATTTACCAACATACTTTCAATAACCGACGCTATTTGTATGACAATAATAAATACAGATACAAATCCGGAATAATCTAAAATCCACAAGGGTATACCTAAGTAGTGGTCAATCGGAGTTTCAGTGTCAGCAAAAACTACAGTAATAATTGAAACACATCCTACGAATGAAAAAATTAGGTAAACTAGAAAAAATGCTACTTTGGTCATAGTAGTATACTTGATGTAAATTTTTTTTCCTTCTATAGATCTTAAAATTTTAAAAAGATTTGTTATGTCTTCATTATTTGCAAAACACGAATATGGGCCAAACCAGTTAAAAGTTTTAGTCGCGATTGTTGTAACACCAAACAAAACTTGGTCTCCACCCGTTCTATTGTTAAAATTTATCCAGATCATTACATTTCTGGTAATAACAAGTAGAAAAACTATTAAGGTCTGTAGTGCATGCCATCTTTTGGATTTAAAACTATAAGGGAGTAATCCTAAAAAACTGCAAATGTTAAAATATTGTTTTAGGATTGCACTGAACATGGTTTGTTAGATTTCTTGTAACAATAACGTAGACTGCTTTGTTATTTACGCTTATATATTTAATTAAAAAATGGATTATTAATAATAATTTAAAATTATTGGTTGTGTCACTTAAGTCGACCTTAATTAATCGACATCACCTCAGTCCACGATTAATAAATTGAATTAGACAAGAACTCATATAAAGAACAATATATTTTTAATGCAGTGACAAATTGTAGAGGGTGTTCTAATATTATACATTAGTATGTACAAAAAAGTAATGCAGTGGAACCTGCTTAATTCGAACGTCGCTAATTCGAAATCTTTAATCCGAATTTTTATTCTGGTCCCTAGCATTTCCTATACAAATAATGGTAAAACGTCGTGAATAATTCGAATAATATAAAATTAATGGGAAAAAACCCCGTAATTGGCTGTATACCATCGTGTTCAAGATAGTGGCTGTATAATTATTAAAATGGGAAAATGTTAAGGTTGCCAATAGTAAATATTAATTTTCCTGTATCATCTCTGTGTGTGTCAAGCGAGAATAAAGAAGTCAGATCTTGAAATTCATTTTGTATAATTTTTAATATAAGAATTTTGCACATTACGAATAGATAAATTATCACATCATATCTAAGAAAAAGAACAAAACCAAACGTTGGTCCTTAGAGCTTCGAATATTTGTGCTATTCCACGCCATACAGCCTACAAGATCCACGTTTGCCGACAACGTTGAACGAGACAGTCGCAGAAATACATCGAGTGCTCCTTTGCTCCAGGCTTCAAGTCAAGTATACAATCCGATTGAACACATACTAGAGAGTTAAAGTGCAGGTGACACGTAAACGTTAACACTAACGTAAACGTAAAGATATTATCTTTACGTTTACGGACACTATACGTTTTAGCTGTGAAGTGTAAAACGTTAACGTCTAACGTGTGTTTCTAACCTTACTTTTACTTAAATTTGTTGTGGATTAATTACAAATTTGAATGATTAGACAGTGTCCTTTTATATTTTTTTCCTGGTATGGTTAGTTTTTTATGAAATATTTTGATTGCTTTTACAGCAGAATGGAAGATATCTTTAATATTTGAAATGTGTGGGGAATCTGATTTCGAGGATGATGACATGTACGATGCTGTACTTCTACATGTATTTGGTAATAACTTATTGGAAAATTGATATCCGTCATTTTTTTTTCGATTTTTTTCACTATTTTTAGATTACAATAATACAAACAAAAGATGAATCTTTGGTTAAAATCACAAAACAACAAAAAGTTTTTAATTTTCGGAGATTTGACAGAAATTCGGTAATACTCGGAACTATCGGAACAATTTGGATAATGTTAAGGGAATCCGTAAACGCACGCAAGGTTACGGAGACCCGTTAACGCAAACGTATATATTCCTCTACTGCGCACGAGTAGCTGTCAAATTATACGTTAACGTTAACGTTTTGCCCTGCACTTTAACTCCCTACTGACGATTTCACTAGACGGGACATCGAATCATCAAAAATCAGGGAAGTGAGCTTTTGTTCCTTACTTATCTGCCTTTCATTTCAATTTCCTAACTTATACTTCTTCAATCTTGAAATTTATTGTTCATTGTTAGTTTACTTTGACACATAATAGTTAAAACATTTAAATTTGAATTAAAAAGGGGGATTTGCCTACGTTAAAAAAGATAAGAGCATCTCTTAAAGCGCGATTAACCTCATTTATTAATTCATTGATAGGGACTCAACCCAAGGTGAGATGAATGAGCCAACTCGCGCTGAAATTGAATTGCGCATCGAAAACGCGAATAGTATTCATACTCAATATCAAGAAACCCAATTAAAAATAGAAAGTTTACTGGACGCAATAACTGAGGAAGAAATAAATTACAGAGAAACGTTCGAAACATCATTTTATTCAGTTATAATTAAGGCATAACAACTGTTGACAACAACCTCAGCTAGTGCCTCCAGTACATCTAGTCCTACTAGTGAACATTTTGCGTCCAATTATACATATACAACCTCCAATATAAAACTTCCTTCTATTGAATTGTCAAAATTCAGTGGCAACATAGAAGAATGGTTAGATTTTCATGACTTATTTGATTCGTTAGTTATAAAAAATAATAGTATATCTGAAATATAAAAATTACATTATTTAAGAGCATGCATAACAGGTTCTGCTGAAAGAGTCATTGCTTCTATACCTCTCTCTGCTTCTAATTTTACTGTTACATGGAATCTTTTGGTTGAGAGATATTCTAACAAGGAAATGTTGTTGCATAACCATATTAAAGCCATCTTCAATTTAAAAGCAATCAATAAAGATCACCGCAAATCACGTCAGTATGTTACTTTCTATTGAGTGAAGATATCGTAACATGGTAAACTTGAACATACAAAACTTTGAAGTTATCGGAAAAAATAGCGTCAGTTTCAGAAGTAGAAAAGAGGACGAAAAAAAAAAGATTTTGGAATTCCTCCTAACACATTATCCACCTACTTAAAGAATAAAGAAAAAATTCTCAACAGTGAAAGTGAGTGTGGTAAAGATCGAAAAAGATTAAGGGATACACAAAGTCCTGACTTGGACAATTGTGTTTTAAAATGGTTTAAACAAGCCAAGGATAAGAAGATTCCCGTGCGTGGTCTCCTTAGCTGAACAATTTGCTATTGAAATGGGCAAAAACAACTTTAAGGCGAGTACAGGGTGGCTCGACGGCTTCAAAGAACGCAACAACATTTCATTCAAATCCATTTGTGGAGAAAGTGGGGCCGTTAATCAGTAAGAAGTCCACAAATGGAAAAAAATTGGAGAAGATTATTTAGGATATATATGAAAGAGATCTTTAATATTGACGAGACGGGTCTTTTTTTAATGTACTTCTATAAAACACTGGCATTTAAAAACGAAAAACAGAGGAAAACTAAGTAAAAAAATAGTCACTCTCCTAATTGGTGCAAACATGGACGGATCAGAAAGACTGCCTCTACTGATGGTTGGCAAGTCAGCTAATCCGCCTTGTTTTATGAGCGTCAAGTCAAAACTAGTGAAATATGTGAGTAGCGCAAGAGCTCGGATGACTAGTGATCTTTTCGAGAAATGGCTGAAAAAATTAGACAAAAAGTTCATAAAAGAAAAAAGAAAAGTTATTTCGTTTATTGACAACTGTACGGTACACAACACTATCCCACTGATAGTAGTCAATAAAATCATTTTATAAAAAATGTAAATAAATCTTTACATTCAAATTGCAAGGTAATTCGCATATCGGTAAAAAATAATTATCAATGGTTCAAAACTATAGGACATGCATTTTAAATATGAATTTTAAATGATATTTTACGGATATGCGAATTACCTCTCAATTTGAATGGTAAGATTTATTTACATTTTTTACAAAATGATTTTATTGATTTATTGGAAGAATTGTCATCAAACTTAAGGCGAAATATGTGTTTTCTACAAGATGGTAAACCATTACATTACAGAGAAAGCGGAGTGAGACAGTATTTAAATACACTTTCCTGGACGTTGGATTGTTCGTGGTAGTGATATTCTTGTGGTGAGATAATAATATAATTAAATACTTCATAAAAATTTCAAAGAATTACTTATTATTATACTTAAAACAACTATAATAAATACTGCAGCAGTTTCTTTAGAACCAATGATGCTATTTAATATGAGACGATATTTTATGGAATGTATTGACAAATGAATTAAAGACAATGGTGGACATATTGAACACTTACTTTGACAAAAAGTTTATTGTTATTTAGTTTAACTATTTCCTAATTTCGTTTGTAAATAAAATGTTTTGATTATGACTTTAATTTAATACAAAACGTAAAATGTTTGATGTAAAATCCAATTATTCTGTTATTTTATCAAATCCTATTATTAATTATCCTACTGATATATTTATTTTATTTAATATTTCGTTAACTATTTACTTTATTAAAGCTTTTTTATAACAAAATTCAAAAGTATTGATGTTTTTATCTATTTTTTTTCATTGCCTGGAGTAATTGCGTTAAATCAGAATTATGCATGAGATTTGTAAAATGCGATTATCTCGAAAACTGTGTTTTTGAAGTTATTATTAAGTTTACCTTTTTTTTGTTGAAATAATGCATCTTTAATATTTTTTATCAAAAATACCGGTAACTTGAAGAACAAAAAAGTTAAGTGCAAATGTATGACACGTATGTGGCATATGTAGCGCCCTCTATTAGCTATATTAAATTTTACATCAAATTATAATTCCTGGTATTAAATAGTACCCACCTGTAAATTTTTATACATAAATGTTCACAAAGATGAAAGTTATAGCGAAAAGTAAAATTGTAAATTTCCACTTTAACACACTGTATCTTTGTTAATATCAACATTTTATTAAAGCAAGATGGCTTAAATCGTAATATTTTAAAGTATATAATCTGCGTTTTCTTTTTGTACAATTACTTTAGGACCACCCTGTATATATATATATATATATATATATATATATATATATATATATATATATATATATATATATATATATATATATATATATATACCTTGAAACAAAACTATATCGCATAGCAATAAATAAATAAATTTGTATTTTGTTTTACTTACACATTCCGCCATGGTATAAAGTAATCCAAATATTAAATAAATAACCATGCTATTTTTATTGACACCTGAATGGAGAAGCCAATTTGATGTATATATGAAGTCCAACATATTAATACAAAGTATACTAAGAATGTACTTTCCAAATATAATGTTAAACTTGTCAGTTAAAATATACAAAGATTTGTATGTTATTTTTAGTTCTGTGAGTTGCTTAAACACCACAACTTTCAACATCTTCTTTTGTAAGAACAATCGGTTCGTTAATTTATTTAAATTTACCAACATACTTTCAATAACCGACGCTATTTGTATGACAATTATAAATACAGATACAAACCCGGAATAATCTAAAATCCACAAAGGTGCACCTAAGTAGTGGTCAATCGGAGTTTCAGCTTCATCAAAAACTAAAGTAATAATTAAAACATATCCTACGAATAAAAAAATTAGGTAAACTAGAAAAAATGCTACTTTGATTATAGTAGTATACTTCATGTAAATTTTTTTGCCTTCTATAGATCTTAAAATTTTAAAAAGATTTGTTATGTCTTCATTATTTGCAAAACACGAATATAGGCCAAACCAGTTAAAAGTTTTAGTCGTGATTTTTGTAACAACAAACAAAACTTGGTCTCCACCCGTTCTATTGTTAAAATCTATCCAGGATATTACATGTCTGGTAATAACAAGTAGAAAAACTATTAAGGTCTGTAGTACATGCCATCTTTTGGATTTAAATCTATAAGGGAGTAATCCTAAAAAACTACAAATGTAAAAATATTGTTTTAGGGTTGCGCTGAACATGGTTTGTTAGGTGTCTTGTAACAATAACGTAGACTGCTTTGTTATTTACGCTTATATATTTTATTAAAAAATAGATTATTAATAATTTAAAATTATTGGTTGTGTCACTTGTGGACCTTAATTAATCGACGTCACTTAAGTTGACGATTAATAAATTGAATTAGAATAAAAAAACTCATATAAAGAACAATATATTTTTAATGCAGTGACAAATTTTTTTTTTTATTAAAAAGAAAACATTGCCGCATCCACCAACAGGTTATTAGCGGCGTTACTCAGTAAATAAAACTTTAAATCTGATACAAAATATTGATTGACCTTAGGTAATTTAATAAGTTTTTTACGGGACAGTTTTCTCCTAATAAATCTGGTAGAGTATTTGGTATATTGTTTATTAAACGTTCTCTATGGAATTTTTGACAATCAATTAACAAATGCGCGACGGTAAGAGGCGTAGCACATAGGTCCCACAGGGGGCGTTCACTGGGCGAAAGTAAATAAGAGTGTGTGATCTTAGTGTGTCCTATACGTAGGCGCGTTAGAACCGTTTGAATAAACCATGTACTAGAACTAGTTTTCCACTGTCGTGTATCTGGTTTTAGCGATCTTAATTTAGATTCCGATAGAAACCATTCGCGCTGCCACTGACCAATCACTTTTTGTTTAAAAACCGTTTTAAGATCTTTACATACACTGTCACGCACTAATTCAAATTCCGCACTTGTTGCTGCATCACGAGCACTACTGTCTGCCTCTTCATTGCCGATAATTCCAATATGCGATGGGATCCATATAAATTTAGGGGTTATGTGGTTCTTTTGGGCGATTTGTAGTTCAGTTTTTATTAGTTGCTCCAGCGGCTGTTTAGGATACAGATGCTGTATTGCAAGAAGAGAGCTGAGCGAGTCCGTGAGAAACGCAGTGACAAATTGTAGACTGTGTTCTAATATTATACATTAGTATGTACATAAAAGTAATACAGTGGAACCTGCTTAAACCGAATTTCGCTAATTCAAAATCTTCTTTAATCCGAATTTTTATTCTGGTCCCTAGCATTTCCTATACAAGTAATGGTAAAACGTCGGGAATAATTCGAATAATATTTTGGATAATTCGAACTTTTCTACAAGGTAAAAATGGAAATTTCATGCTAGAAATTTACACAAAAAGTGGTATTCTTTCCTGTCCTAACGTGTCACTTGTTTCAAGGCCATTGTACATTGTGATTGTACCCATACCTGGCAGCCTGGCACCTAAATTCTCCCTCGTTCGGTACGTCCTTTTAGTTGGTATGCGTTGGCGTTGCAATCACCGCAAATCACGTCAGTATGTCACTTCCTATTGAGTGAAGATATCGTGACATGATAAACTTGAAAATACAAAACTTTGAAGTTATCGAAAAAAAAAATAGCGTCAGTTAAAGAAGTAGAAAAGATGACGAAAAAAAAATCTGATATTGCCAAGGATTTTGGAATTCCTCCTAACACATTATCCACCTACTTAAATAATAAAGAAAAAAATTCTCAAATGTGAAAGTGAGTGCGGTAAAGATCGAAAAAGATTAAGGGAGACACAAAATCCTAATTTAGACAATTGTGTTTTAAAATGGTTTAAACAAGCCAGGGATAAAAAGGTTCCCGTGCGTGGTCTCCTTAGCTAAACAATTTGCTATTGAAATGAGCAAAAACAACTTTAAGGCGAGTACAGGGTGGCTCGACGGCTTCAAAGAACGCAACAACATTTCATTCAAATCCATTTGTGGAGGAAGTGGGGCCGTTAATCAGTAAGAAGTCCACAAATGGAAAAAAAAATTGGAGGAGATTATTTAGGATATAGATGAAAGAGATCTTTAATATTGACGAGACGGGTCTTTTTTTAATGCACTTCTGAAAAGCACTGGCATTTAAAAACGAAAAACAGAGGAAAACTAAGTAAAAAATAGTCACTCTCCTAATTGGTGCAAACATGGACGGATCAGAAAGACTGCTTCTACTGATGGTTGGCAAGTCGGCTAATCCGCCTTGTTTTAAGAACGTCAAGTCAAAACTAGTGATATATGTGAGCGCAAGAGCTCAGATGACTAGTAATCTTTTCGAGAAATAGCTGAAAAAATTAGACAAAAAGCCCATAAAAGAAAAAGGAAAATTTATTTTGTTTATTGACAACTGTACGGCACACAACACTATCCCACTGATAAAAAATGTAAAAGTTATTTTTTTTTCTGCTTACATGACTTCAGTTCTCCAGCCTAGGGACCAGAGTGCCATAAAAAATCTTAAACATTTTTACAGACGTTTTTTGGTTGCAAACATATTGGTGGAAGATTGCGACCCTTAAAATAAAGTTAGACATTCTACAAGTATCTTGAATATGAAAAAAAGCTTGGGACAAAGTAACATCCGAAACGATCAAACACTGTTACAAAAAAGTAGGTTTCATAAAAAAGATTAGAACGCAAACAACACTTTAATAGAAGAGTTAGTAAACTGCTGGTGGGACGTCATTTCAGATCCTGTCATCTCTTATTCGAGAAAAATCGATAATAATTGACCAATTTTTATAGCTTGCAAATGTTTTAATTGGTATTCTTGGCCAAATTTTGTTGGCGCTTTTTTTTCGGTTGACAAAATTCGGGCAAGAATAGAAACGAAAACATCTGCAAGCGATAAAAATGGTCAACTATTGTTGATTTTTATCGTTTGCAGATGTTTTTGTAGGCATCTTTGTGTTTTGTGGATACATTTTTATTTCGAATTTTTGGATAATTCGACTTTTTGGTTAATTCAAATTGTTATAACGGTCCCCTGAGATTCGAATTATCCAAGTTTCACTGTACAATTATACAAATAAAATTCTACAAGCTGTATTGTGACACATACTAGAGAAGATCTCATATTAGTTAATAAACTTATTGGGCAACAACATTAATGATTTATGTGAAGATACCTAACAACAATAATCTTCGTCTTAAATACAACGAAAACAGTGCCAAGTGCAGAGATCTGGAAATACAAATCCGAGGATAATGTAAAATGGAAAATTTAAAATATTCTATGATACAGGCTGTTCACTTCTAGCCCAGTCTGGTTATGCAAAAATCGACGATTCCACTGCAAAATTTTTTGCAGATATCTGAAGCTTTTAAGGCATAGATGCTCCTATTTTTACCTTACGTTTTTTTTTAAACAATAATTTATGATAACAATTTGATTTTTTGTCCATAAGTTTTTTCCCTTATCTTTTAAATAAACAATATTTATATCATTTGTTTAATACAAGAATATCTTTATTTTCCCGTTGTCTCAAATGAAATTGATAAATAATTTACGGAGATATTTGCAAAAAAGCTGTTTTTAATCATTAATTTATAAATTTTAATAATTTTTTTATTAACAAAACAAAATGTTATTAATACATTTAAACATCGAGGAATTACCATTCTTTAAATTTGGGCGAAATTTCGACCCCATCGGTCAAATAGTTTAAAAATTATTTAATTTGTTTTTCCATGAGACTAATTATTTAAACTATTTAACTTGCCCTATGAATGATGCTAGACACATTTAGCAAATTTCATAGGATTTTTTAAGACTTAAACTATCTCAGAAATTTAATGTATATTGCGTTTTCATCGAAATTATTTACAAAATAAACGTTTGAAAAACGGGTGTGTTTTTTACTTATAAACAATTGTTATAACTTCTATATTTTTCAAACTACATACTTGTACGTACAACCATTGGATGGCTGGTAAAAAAACTCACATTTAAATAAAAATAAACCTTCTATGACCAATAGGAACGAAGTTAGCGACTATTTTTTTTAAAACCATATCTCCATTGTTTATAAACAATAAAAATTAAAATTGGCACAAATCTTGACGAAAAATCAAAACTTTATATTAACTTATAGCTATAAAATTTATCTAATTTTTCAAAACTTGAAGTTACTTTCGAAAGAATGATATAGGAAAGTGGAGAGGATAACTGTTTCAGCTCCGTTTTTTCGTTTTTTGTTTCGAACTCGGAACTTCAAAGTGAAACACGTAGGAAAAAATTACATTTTCTCGGCTTCCATTGCAGCTGAAAGCCAGCTGAAAGCCTTTTGTTATTCTGGGGTAGCTCGTCGAAATATGAGTAACTACATAGTTTTCATTGGCCGGAAAATATAAGAAATCTCGAAAAATTGAGTCCATTTGAAATTCACCGTAATTTTACGTGTGTAAAGTTTACGTTGTTTCATTATTTCAAATACTTTCTCTGTCATACACCAACCATATTGCTGCGCATAGACCCTATCCCCCATATAACCTCCCTAGCAAAGAAGAATCTCTCTCTAGGGAGAGAAGATCTCCCTAGCAAAGCCCAATAACGGGCTTTGCTAGGGAGATCTTCTCTCCTGTCAACTGTTCAATCTGACTCTGGAAAAAGTAATACATATGTCACAAATCACAACCACTTGTTCTTCTTCTTCCTTTTGTATGTAGGCTTTAAAGCCTGTTTCATCTTCAATATTAGCCTCCTAAATTGTTTAAATTGGCGCACCATCTTTCTTTTGGTCTGCCAATACTTGTTTGTCCATTTGGTGACTTATCTAGTGCTATATATATATATATATATATATATACATAATATATAACATAATATTTGGATTTCTTTGTTTCCCATTCTGTAGCCTTGATCTTGCTTGAAGCCTACGTACTGCTTGTATTATTTCGTTTATTATTATATTAAAGAGAAGTGTGCTTAACGAGTCACCCTGTCTGACTGCGCTTTGTACTGGTATACACTGTGTTAGTTTTCCATTTATGCCTGTATTATGGAAGTAGATGTTTTAGATGGTTTGTATAATATTGATTAGTATGTTTTTTTATACAGTGGGTGTAATACGTCTTCGACGGCTGCAATCGAACGCCTTTGTCAGGTCTATAAAACTTGCGTCTACGCAGGATTTTCGGGATCTGAATCCTTGTGATTGTCCATCAGATAAAGTTGTTAGCTTATTGATTTTGTTGGTTAGGACTTTTGTGGTAAGCGTAAGTGCGGCGTTCAGTAGATTTATACCTCTATAATTGTTGAGGTCTTCCTTATCTCCTTTCTTGAACATTAGTATCATTATGCTGTTTCTCCATGCGTCTGGTATCTTGCAGTGAAATATTAGTTTTTGTATAAGTTTTGTCATCTCTAGGGTTATACTTTCTCCTTCAAGTTTTAGAAGCTCGTTGGTTATTTCGTCTTGTCCAGTTGACTTTTTATTTTTGAGTGAATTTATGACTATTTCTACTTCCTGAAAGCTGATTTCTATTTCGTGTCTTAATTCAGATACGTTATTGTGTTGAATATTATGTTATTTTGCTTTAAACAGTTCCGCCAGGTATCTTTCCCATTCGTTTTCTGGTATCTTATTGTATTCCTTCAATTCTACCATTTATTTTCGTTGGTTTCTTATGAATCTCCATATTTGTTTTTGTGTACCGTAGAAGTCGCTTTTTATCCTTTTTGTAAACTGTTCCCAGTGTTCCACCACTGGTGTCACTGGTTCAATATATAATTATTCAGTGCATCCTAGCTTATGCTGATGATATCAATATTGTTGCGAGCACGAAAAACTCTGTACAAGAAGCATCTCTCTCTTGTCGTTTCCTCATTGCTGAGGATCGTGATTCCCTACAATGCGGGCTGTCAATTCTCTCCATCTCTTGCGATTTTGGGCTGCTCTCATGGACTCGGAAAACGTCTCTCCAGTGGCTTTCTGTACTTGATCTGACCATCGGATAGGTGAGCGTCCTCGGCCTCTACGTCCTTCTACGTTTCCGCACACAATTAGTCTTTCTAAGTTGTCATTGTCTCTTCTCGCAATGTGGCCAAAAAACTTTAAAACATTTGCAAGACACTGAGAGGAGAGTCTGGTCTGAATGTTTAGCTCTTCGAGATTCGACTGATTGGATCTGTGCTCCGTCCACAAGACGCGTAGCATTCGTCTCCAGCACCACATTTCGAATGCGTCAATCCTTTTCCTATCCTCTGATTTTATTGTCCATGTTTCGGCACCGTAACTAAAGATTGAAAAAACGAGTATCCGCACCAGTCTCATTTTGAGTTTTTTGGACAAAGAGCGGTCCTTCCATATTTTTGACAGTCGACTCATCGCGTTCTTGGCCATTCCTATTCTTCTGCGAATTTCCGTATGGCAGGAGGCTGCATTGCTTAAGGAAGATCCTAGATACGTGAACTCGTCTACTTTCTCGAATTGATTTAGGGCGCCTGTTGTTTGGAGGATATTCGCGTGGTCCACAATCATGATTTTTGTTTTCTGATTATTAATCTTGAGCCCACACTTGTTGCTTTCGGTTTCTACTCTCTTTATCAGTCTAGACATCTCCTCTTCAGATGTTGCTATCAGTGTTGTATAGTCTGCGAATCTTAAGTTTGAGATCTTTTTCCCTGCAATGGAGATGCCGCCTCTCCATCCATCGAGTGCGTTCCTCATTATGTATTCTCCATATAAATTGAACAGGTCTGGAGATAGTATGCAGCCTTGTCGTACACCTCTGCTAGTTTTGAAGGTATCAGATTGCTGGTTTTCAATTCTTATTTTAACTGAGTTATCTTCGTATAAGTTTTTAATAAATATTGCCAAATGATCTGGAACTCCCATCTCATGAAGAACTGTCCAGAGAACTTCCCACTTTACACAATTAAATGCCTTTTGGTAGTCTAGAAAACAGATTATTATTGGAATTTTAAATTCGCGGGCCTTTTCTATAAGCTGCCGCATATTAAGGATTTGCTCTCTCATACCCTTCCCTTTGACAAAGCCTGCTTGTTCTTGGGGAATTTGGTTGTCTAAGTACTGTTGCAAACGGCGTTTAATGATTCTTAGTAATATTTTGCTTGGATGGGAAATCAGTGAGATGGTACGATAATTACTACACTTTGTAGTTGTTCCTTTTTTACGAGAAGCGTATGTAGCATTAAAAGAATCAGCTTCAAAATCGGGTTTAACAATAAACACAAAAAAAATAAAGTTTATGAAAATAAGCATACAACCACAAATCCTACGACCACTTATTATAGAAAATGACGTGAACAATGAACGAATGTGTATACCTAGGAGCGCTTCTTAGCACTGAAACAAATACTACTGCAGAGATAATCCGCAGAATTTGCACGGCCAACGGATGCTATTTTGGGCTCAATCTCCTCTTTAAATCCACAATTATATCGAGAAATATAAAAATAAAACTCTACAAAACAATAATACGCAAATTCCTAACACATGGTTCAAAGACCTGAAGTCTAACAAAAAATAATTAAAACATGTTAGGATGTTTCAAAAGAAAAGTACTAAGGCGAATCTATAGAGCTTCTTCTTCTTCTTCTTCTTCTTCTTCTTCTTGTGCCGTCTTCTAACGAAGGTTGGCGATCACTTCTTTAAACGCTTCTCGATCTTCTGCAATATGAAATATCTGTTCAACACTGAGGTTAGTCAAATCTCTGATATTCCTCAGCCAAGATTTCTTCTTTCTTTCCAAGCCTTTTCTTCCCTCTACTCTAACTTGCATGATGACTTGTAGCAGAGAGTATTTATCGTTTCGGAATATGTGGCCCAAATACGATGTTTTTCTTATTATAATTGTGTTCATAAGCTTTTTGCCATGTCCAACTCGTCTTAACACTTTTTCATTTGAGATTTTTGCAGTCGAAGGAATCTTCAAAATACGCCTATATAGCCACATTTCGAATGCCTTCAATTTTTTTTATAGATTGGGCTTTCAGAGTCCAAGCTTCTACCCGATATAGTAGTTGCGACCAAATATAACATTCGACGATCCTCAATCTGACGGCCATACTCAATTTCTTATTTGTAAACATTGACTTGTATTTTATAAAGCCTTTTCGAGCCATTTCTATTCTGACCTTTATCTCCTGCTTTTGATCTAACTGTGAGTTTATAATTGCTCCGAGGTATTTATATTTGTCGACTCTCTCTAGGGGTTTACCCTCCAATGTCAGTTGTATGTTGTCAATAGGGTTTTTTGAGATCACCATATATTTGGTTTTATTTATATTCATTGTTAGTCCCATCTTTTTGCTTTTTCTGTTAATGATTTCCAGGAGAGTTTGTAAATCGTCTATATTCTTTGCCATGATTACGGTATCGTCTGCAAATCTTATGTTATTAATGATGCTCCCTCCAATCCTTACACTTTCAGTTCACATCTATAGAGCAGTGAATGACATTGGAGTGTGTAAAAGACGATACATTTTAGAACATTATAAAATATACCAGGAATCCGATAGCGTAAAACATATTAAGATAGGACGTCTGAGGTGTATAGGGCATATAAAGCGGATAGAACAAAATGACCCAGTAGAAAAACGCTCCTAACGTCTACCTAAACTATTGGTCATAGAAATAGAGGAAGACCCAGAACAAAGGCGATGGATAGGCGAATAGACGACTGAAGAGAAATTCTTGAGGAAGCTTTTCTGGCTTTACAACCCACGCAGGGTTGTAAAGCCAGAATGGTGATAATGATGGAATTAGCTTTAAAAGATCACATCCGCAGTAAACCTAGCAAAAAATAGAGGACGTAATACAACGCACTGCTTTATTGAAGTGGTTTTGGATAAGGCATCTTGCCAGACAAGATGATCCCAGGTGGACTAAACGTATCGCAAATTGAAGACCTAGGCAGCATAAGGGGGTGTGGAAAGATCTCCAAAAAGATGACTAGACGATATGATAGAAAACGCAAGAAGACACTGGAAGAGACAAATTAAAATGAAAACGACAAAAGAAGTTTTACGTCCAGGAGAAACCAATATCAAGTACTGTTAAAAAAAGAAGATTGATTACTTTGTATATTGCTTTGATTTACTTACACATTCCGACATTGTATAGAAAAAACCAAATATAAAGAAAATCACCATGTCAGTGTGATCAGTGTGATCTACTTTAGCGAAGTCTAAATGGAGAATCCAGTTTGATATATACATGACTTCCCACACATTAATACAAAGTATAATGAAAACGTACTTTCCAAATATAATATTAAACTTGTCAGTCAAAATATATAAAGATTTGTACATTTTTTTTAGTTCTGTGAGGTGTTTAAACACCGAAACTTTCAGAGTTTTCTTTCCTAAGAACAATCGGTTCATTAATTTTTGTACATTTACCAATATACCTTCAATAACCAATGCTGTTTGTATGACAATTATAAACACTGATACAAATCCGAAATAATCTAAAATCCACAAAGGCACACCTATATAGTGATCACTATGAGCTCCAGGGAAATAAAAAGCTGCAGTTAACATTAAAGAACCTCCTAAGAATAGACAAATTAGGTAAACCAGAAAGAATGTTACTTTGTTCATAGTAGTATACTTCACGTAAATTTTTGTGTCCTCTTTAGATCTTAAAATTTTAAAAATATTAGTTATGTCTTCGTTATTTGCAAAACACGCATATGGGCCAAACCAGTTAAAAGTTTTAATTGGAATTGTCATAACACCATACAAAACTTGATCTCCACCCGTTCTGTCAGTAAAACTAACCACAGTGATAACATGTTTCATAATAACAAGTAGAAAAACTATTAGGGTATGTAGTATATGCCAACTTTTAGATTTAAAACTATAAGGAAGCAATCCTAATAAACTACAAATGGTAAAGTATTGTTTTAGGACTACACTAAACATGGTTTGTTACGTCTCTTAACAATAACGTTGTTTGCTTTATTGTTGACCTTTATATATTAGATAATAAATTCTTAATATTAATTTCAAATTATTGGTTGTGTCACTCAAGGTTGAATCGATTACTTAAATTAAAAAGTACTCATAAATAGAATAATATGTTTAATAGAGTAACAAATTGTAGAGGGTGTTCTAATATTAGATATACATTAGTATGTACACAATAAGTAATACAAACAATAATCTTCGTGTTAAATACAATACAA
This sequence comes from Diabrotica balteata, assembly GCA_918026665.1. Classification (NCBI taxonomy): domain Eukaryota; kingdom Metazoa; phylum Arthropoda; class Insecta; order Coleoptera; family Chrysomelidae; genus Diabrotica; species Diabrotica balteata. The sequence goes on along the minus strand of OU898283.1, from coordinate 107,211,883 downwards.
AAACGCAATACTCTCTCAAAGTGCAGCATACCTACAAGGTATGTTGCAACAATTTATTATAACCGCCAGAAAATTTAACATGTTAATTTACCCAAAAAATACAAAATGCATACAACAAATTTACTACGGTGTAAATTGGAGGCGAAATGTTTTTGGGTTTCTTGGTACGAAATGGCCTCTTTGCCATGAATGCTTTTTCAAAAAAAGTGCCCAAAGAAAATGTATCTGGGCAAGTCCAGATGGAGTCACCAAAAATGAAATTAATTTTGTCTTAACCAACAATAAAGACATAGTCCATGATGTAACAGTTCTTAATACCTGTTCAGTGGGCAGTGATCATAGAATAGATACTCAGAGTAATACTGAAATATTTTGCAGTATTTGAATATGGAATTTTTTTTTTATTGAGTTAATTCCTCGACAACTATGATCATTGGCATGGTACAGTCAGGTACCTAGTGTACTGTGTGTGTGTATGTGTAGAGTAATTGTCTTGATACTTAGCAAAGTCGACGTCATTGTCTTTGCTAAGAGACGCTAATTGTATCCGAACGTCTCCGGTGAGTACCGATCGCACATGGATAGAAATTATTTTCATTAATTAATTTTTAATAAACGAAAATTTCTCTACCCAGATGGGATTCGAACTCACGACCTTTAGGTTTAAAGGTAGGCGCTTTTACCACTAAGCCACAGAGGGGGTTAAATATGGAATTTAATTATTTATACTTATTGGAATATTTATTTTGAACGTTTTTGTTAGTAAAGTTTACATAATATATGAAGTTTGTTTCGTTACTTGCTTGTTCAGTCTTATTAGTCCAGGGTAATGAGGATTTTCTGGTGACACTTAATAATCCAGGTAGCTGACAACCTGTTTAGTTATTGTAAACCTATATGAAGAAAATGTATCAACCCATTGGTTGTTAATTTGATTCCTCTGTTGGAAAACCAGCGTATATTTGGTTTTTTACCCGTTTACCACAAGTCAGTTCACTTGCCGCGTCCGCAAGCCTTGTATGTCATGGTTCTATTAAAAATAGTTACATTCATTCCAATATTTAATTTTCTGGTTGCCTTTTTCAACGCAACATTAAAGAGGAGACACGCCAGCGCCTCCCCCTGTCTTAGACCATCATTAACGTCAAAGCACGTAGTGTTTCCTCCTTCAATGCTAACGCACGAGCTTACGTTTTTGCATTATTTGTTGGGTCAACTTGTTTAACTTAGGTAAGATTCCAACCAAAGTCTATCATTGCATTATATAAAGCTGTTCTTTTAACACTCTGCCTTTGAAGTCGACGAGGAGATAGTATGTATCTATGTTATATTCTAGTGACTTTTCTAGAATCTGCTCATGTGCTTAAATTTGATGTATAGTTGATTTTGCAGCAGTAAATCCGCATTGATATTGACCAACAATATCCTTTGTAAAATATTTAAGTCTTTCAAAAAATACATTGCCGAAGATTTTATATGCAGATGCTAACAGAGTAATGCCTTTATAGTGCTTACAATCTAGTTGATTGTCCTTTTTATGCAACGCATATTGTTTCATTTAGCCACTCTTCTGGTACCAATTCAGTCTGCCATATAAGTACTATTAGTTTCTGGATTACTGCAAAAAGTTGATCACCATCTTTGTTATACATTTTCCAACAGATTTTATCGATTCCTGGGGTTTTATTGTCTTTGAGTTTTAGGACGGCATTTGACACTTCTATTATTATTGGATCCTTACTGTGTAGTTGACGATGTAGATTTTGTTAATTGTTAATTGTTGTTGTTAATTATAATATTAATAATGTACCTATAATATGATATAATCCCGATAAAACGTCTTCCGACGTCCATTTTTCATTCTATTCGGTTGTTCCATTGTTCTTTAAGTTATTTCGAGTTCATTGAGTTTCTTATTCCTTCCATCCGTGTTTTCTAAGGTAGTCCTCTCTTCTGGATTCCTGTAGGTGTTCATACAGGTACTTGTTTCGGGAGTCTACTGTATTTCATTCATTGGACATGTGCATACCATTTGAGCTGCTTTCGTTGTACGCCATCCGTGACTGTACCTTCTAATCTTATACTTTATTAGATCCAGTTCGGCGACATATCTTTCTTTGATGTCTCTGCTAATCGTCTGGTTTCACAACCGTGTAAATAAAAGAATGCTTTTTACCACAGTTTCATGGATTGTAGTGCTAGAGAGAGCATGTCAGCTGAGCCAACACGAAAAATAATCCTCCTTATTGCTTCCACTGGAATAAGTTTGACCGTTCAACTGGACCCGGACTACCTCGTTCTAATTTTTTAAACTCCTGTTTTGAAATTAATAATACTCATTATTTTGTCTAATTACCTATTTAGTTGTCAAAACAGATACATTGTTACCTAAAGAAGTGAAAGTGGTTCCATTTAGATATTATATAGGAAATAATAAATATGTATTTGAAAACTGATGCATATATTCCTTCCGCTATTTGGGCTTCAAGTACTAATTTTATAAATCGCACCACTAATAGACCTAAATCCTTTCATTTTAATTTCATAAATGTTTTTATTCGCCACATCTCAACATTTTAAATTTCAGAATATTTGTCATCAAACTGTAATCTACGTTAAAAGCCAATTTGTCAGTAAAAAAAGTAACAAAAAAAAACAAAAGAAAACATAAGACATAAAAAAATGAATTCAGCAATACTGTAACCTCAAAATATCTTATTATACAATATTTTGTAATAAAATGTTATAAAAGTTTATCTTCGATTTGATTGTTATGATTTACAGGACGATCATTTCTTATTTGTATGTACCTTTGCTAAGTTGTGAATTAATAATTCAATAATTAATATTACTCTAGTATACTCGTATTATTCTAATTACCCTATAACCATATTGAATATACGACTGCTCAGTCGCTTTATTGTATAGACCCAAGACTTTTTACCATAGGGGGTGGGTGTCCTGGTTGTAAGTAGGTATAAGGCTTAACTCTAGTACAAGATGACGTTTAGAATATTCTTCGTCAATGGATTTTGTTTTCGTAAAGAAAGATATTTTTGAAATAGAGATCCCACTGAATTTAACCGTTAGGATTTTCGAGGATTAGCCTTAAAAAATCGCATTCGAGGTAAACTTAAAAAAAGATAAGGGATGTAATACAACGCACTGCTTTATTAAAGTGGTCTTGAAGACTCAAATCGACTCAGTCGATGGTTGTTGAAAGAAGGCGATGAATATATCGCTTTGTATAAAGTTTTGTTTTACTTACACATTCCGTTGTTGTATAGAAAAAACCAAATATAAAGTACATCACCATGCCACTTTGACATATTGTAACGACGTCTATATGGAGAAGCCAGTTTGATATATATATTATATCCAACAAATTAATGCAAAGTAGAATTAAAATAAACTTCCCAAATATGATATTAAGCTTATCAGTCAAAATATATAAATTTTTGTACGTTATTTTTATTTCTGTGAGTTGTATAAACACCGCAACTTTCAATGACTTCTTTTTTAGAAACAATCGGTTCGTTAACTTATTTAAATTTACTAATATATCTTCAATAACCGATGCTGTTTGTATGATTATTATAAACACTGATGCACATCCAGAAAAATCCAAAATCCAAATAAATAGCCCTAAATAGTGGTCACTTGGGGTTGTGCTGACAGAAAAAACTAATTTTGTAAATAAAGAAACTCCTAATGATATCAAAATTAGGTAAACGAGAAAAAATGTTACTTTCTTTATGTTACTAAAATTAACGTAAATTTTCTTGTCTTCTATAGATCTCAAAATTTGTAGTAGAGTACTTGTGTCTTCCTTATTTTCAAAACAAGCATAAAGGGCAAACCAGTTAAATGTTTTATTTGCGATGGTCGTAGCACTATACAAAACTTGATTTGCACCAGTTGTACTAGTTATATTTATCCAGGCTATTACATGTCTGGCAATAACAAGTACAAAAACTAATAATGTATGTAGTACATACCATCCTTTAGACTTAAATCTACAAGGGAGCAACCCTACCAAACTACAAATGTTAAAGTATTGCTTTAGGACTCCACTGAACATGATTTATTAGGTCTCTTGCAACAATAACGTAGTCTGATTTTTGATTTACCTTTATATATTAGATAAAAGATTAGGTACTAAAATCAATTTCAAGTTATTTGTTGTGTCACTCAAAGTTGAATCGATAAATTAAATTATACAAAAACACAATAAATAAACCAATGCGTTTAGTACAGTTACAAATTGTGGCGTATAATAGCGTATAAGTATACAGGGTTGGCCTCTTAAAGAGTCCAACCTGATATTTGATAAAAACAATTTAGGGGAGCCTGGGTACGGTTGTAACAGGGTACGGTTGTAACAACTCGAATATTATCGAAACTGTGTATGGATGGTGAGGAGCACAAAGAAAGGGGTACCCAGACAATGTGCCCCAAGACAATTCCCAGTGCTACGTCACCTTTCGCGCGGTAATTACGCTTACATTGAGGCCTATTGTGTTTTATCAACCAAAAGTAAGTATTTTCGGCCAATTTCTTTGTGTTGTAACTTATATTGTACATACATCACGTACTTCAAGATATACTTATGTAATTGTCGCATTTTAAAGATTATAATTAGGTGCGGTTACCACAGCCAGTCACAAGGCCGGATAAAATGTGGAGGGTGATTGGCAAGGTTAGCAACCTACCAATCGTAAAAAAAACAAAAACTGCTCAAAGAAATAATGTACAGCCTTGGAACCGGATTAATACTATGAAGACGATTAGCAAAAAATAAGGACAAGCATAAAACATCCAAAACCCAGATGAGAATCACCACTTGGAATATCAAATCACTCAACTCAAGGGACCAAGAAATAACCCAAACGCTGAAAGAGAAAGAAATAGACATTTGTGCTCTACAGGCTACAGGAAACAAAAAATAAAGGAGAAGGTCAATCAAAATTATGTGAATTCATACTAATCTACAAAAGAAAACAGGACCAAATAAAATACACCAAAGGCACCAAAATCACATGAAAAAGTCTCAATACATATTAGAAAGAATATTAACAGCAACGATAAGAATGGAGAAGGAAGTTCTGAATATTATCGGAGTATACTGATGATGTAAATTGAAAAACAGATAAAGTCATGTCTATATAAAAAAAAGAAGAAGAAAAGATATAGTTTATAAAATGTGAAATTCACAAGAAGAAAACGCATTGAAAACAATTTAATAAAAGGTATGCAGGGGCGTTATATTTTTTCTATTTTCAAAATCGGATATTTATGCAGTTTATTTTGCAGAAAAAAAAAGAGATGTTTGGGTACATGACATTCACCTGACGCGCAAGCAACAGGGAGAATTTCATAAATTTTACCCACAACTTCGCAGAGATGAAAACCGTTTCTATGCATATTTTAGAATAAATTTTGAGAGTTTTGATGAAATTTTAGAGCTGACAAAAAGTCACCAAACAGAAACAATTTTTAATGAACCAGTTGATGCTAGAGAACGATTTTATTTTTAATAAGTACATTCTTATAATCTGGGTGGGACAGATAAAACAATCTATCATATTTTTTTAAAAGTTTTTCGATATCCATTTTTATTTGGATTGACTCCACCAGAGATAAACGTAAACTGTTGCGTTCTGAACGCTAAACTAATTATATCGCCGCGATTGCCGTCAGAACGCTGCATAAAAGCCTTTGATCGTCAGCAGGTCGCGACAAGTATGTGCTGATTCACTTGTTTGTTTCGTACGAGTCGAATCGCGATTGCTATCGCGTCGTGATCGCTTACGTGTGTTTTCCGCTTAAAGCTTGTCGCTGACTTAAGAGCGGAGAAGCAGGGAGAAGCGAAGCACATCGCGACGAAGTTCATTAAGATTCATAAGATAAATTTAAAAGGGAAATTTACAGAGAATTTCACCACCTTCATGGCGATTTGCCCAATGAAAACAATTTTTTTTCAGTATTATAGAATGAGCCAAAAAATTTTTACTGAACTCGTCGCTTTATTTCTTCCCAAATATTATCACGCCTCATCTGGCTGTGGTAGTTCTGATCCGAAACATTATACACTATAATTTTGAACAATCAAAACAAATGTTTCGTCATCCGTACTGTCTTCACTTTAGATCAGTACCTACAGGTGTAAAATACAAATACCAACTAACTGTACATTAGCGATATTAGCACATATTAGTGTAGGTGGGTACTTTTTTTCGAAAGTAGTCGAAAGCAGTAGATGACAAACGAAATTCGGAAAAGTTTCCGCATGACTTCCGTAGACTTCGGCTCACTAGTGCAATGCGAACAGAATTTCTTCGCCCAGGATTCTACGGTTGCGATGTGTGTCCCTTCTCTTCGCTGTGCAGCGCGTTGCTTCGCACAGATACGAGCGAGTATATTTAACTACATGAAGAAAATTCATAACAACCTTTTTCTAAGCGCTTCGCTTCGCGGTGCAGTGCATAAGTGAGCGACAAGCTTAACCACAGCCTCCTACAGTTACTGTAGGAGGCTGTGGCTTAACACATTCCGTGCGGATGGCATACATGTGAGCCACAAGGTGCCCTTACCAATACGCGGACGGCGCGCATGTATGCCACCGATTATACACATTTTTAATATGTGTTTTTTATAGTAATGCGCCGAATGATTTAAATTTACTATTAGGTTGTTGGATAAGGTAATCTTTACTTATAATTACATTTAGTGGAGTGCCTGGAGCATTAAAAACCGTAAAACCTCGGATTAGAGTTACAGTGAATGAATTAATATGAACGATGTGGGATATTGTTTTTAAAACTATAAATTGCAATGTTTACCCAAAATTTTTTTGTGCACTTTATTTTTTTGTTTAAACAAATTATTTAAAAAAAATTATTGATTGAACATATATTTTTACTTTAAACAGTAGTTTTTATTTATATGTTAAATCTTACCTGAGTAGACATATAGGAAAATTTTTCAAAGATACCTGTATAAATATAGCAGTAGGGATCTCGAACAGGTAGGAAAACGTGGAGGGGAGAGCGCAGCGACAGCTGCTATGTTCAATGGAAATTCTCAGCTAGTTTAGTGCAAGTAACACGCGTTCTGTGAATATTGTGAACAACAGTGAAAATTTGGTTTTTTAGTGAAAAATTCTTGTATATTTTTGTACTGGAAGGTGTAGTGAAAACGACGTTTTTATATTGAACTATTGCAAATTATAGTTTATTCGTCTTCCCGGTTTGGACCGTGCCATTTGTGAGTGACCCAAAAGTGGGTTCATCTCGACGTTTCGCTACAATTGTATGTAGCTTCTTCAGGAGAACAAAGAAAAAGAAAACAGAAGACAGGAAGATGGGTAGTTAGCAACGGTAACCCAGTTACTCAACGCAACCAGAGGCGAATACTAACTACCAAGATGGGCATTTGGTCACAGTAACTCAACTACTCAACGCAGCCAGAGGTGAAAACCAAATGCCAGGACAGGGATTCACGTCCAACAGCTCAGAACACTAACGCGTCGAGAGGCGGGGAGTGAATCCGACGATTACTCCGCTACCGCTCTATTTATAGTCGCGGTGACCTGTTGTGTCGGGACGTATCGGCACACTTCGTGGCGCGAACGTCAAGAAGCGCGCGCTGGCCAATCATGTGGCTGCATCGTGGTAGCGGGACCGGACGGCGGCTCTAGACTGAGATTCCAGATGGGAGACAAGTAGTATCCTTCCTCTCGATTGATATTATGGGGATTGTTTCCTATCTATTTGTTTTCTACAAACAAATATCTGGAACACCAATGGGTTCTCCCCTTTCTCCTGTCATTGCTGACATTTTCATGGAAGCCTTTGAGTCTTTAGCCCTAGAATCTTACCCCTTAAAACCAAAAGTCTGGTTCCGCAACGTTGATGATACATTTATCATCTGGCCCCATGGTCAACATACCCTTGCTCCCTTCCTAGATCATCTTAACTCACAACATCCGAGTATAAAATTCACAATGGAAGTAGAAAATAATCGGTCCCTTCCCTTTCTCGATGTGTTAGTCACCTCCAAGCCCAATGGCCGATTGGGTCACTCTGTTTATAGAAAAAAGACTCACACGAATCGTTACCTACATGCTTCATCACACCACCATCCTGCCCAAAAGAATTCTGTGATCAACTCTCTCATCCATCGGGCCATTTCGATTTCTGAACCCGACAACCTTAGAGAAGAACTTGGCCATCTGCAAAAAACCCTTGTCGTCAACGGTTACTCCAAGTCCACAATTCAAAATATTACACACCGACATCTACATCCCCCTTTACACCCTAGGACGACAAATTCAGAATCTTCGGGTAATACTCCCGTGGCTTTTCTTCCGTATATTCGAAATGTCACTGATAGGATTGGCAAAATTCTTCGCAAAGAAGGTATCAGGACTACTTTTCCACCACCCAAGAAAATCTCAGAATATCTACCCTCTCCTAAGGACCCATTACCGCCCCTATCTTCTTGTGGTGTCTATTCTATTCCTTGTTCATATGTACATGTGTATATTGGCGAAACTGGTCGTTCCGTCAAAACTCGGATTCAAGAGCATCAAAGATGCATTCGGTCAGGTCTTTTCTCCCATTCTGCAGTTGCAGAACACTGCCAAGAAACCGGTCATTCCATATTGTTCGAAAAAACCCATATTATTTCTAAGAGCCCCTTCTTTTATTCCAGGAAAATCCGCGAATCTCTAGAGATCCGAAAAAATCCCCATAATATCAATCGAGAGGAAGGATACTACTTGTCTCCCATCTGGAATCTCAGTCTAGAGCCGCCGTCCGGTCCCACTACCACGATGCAGCCACATGATTGGCCAGCGCGCGCTTCTTGACGTTCGCGCCACGAAGTGTGCCGATACGTCCCGACACAACAGGTCACCGCGACTATAAATAGAGCGGTAGCGGAGTAATCGTCGGATTCACTCCCCGCCTCTCGACGCGTTAGTGTTCTGAGCTGTTGGACGTGAATCCCTGTCCTGGCATTTGGTTTTCACCTCTGGATGCGTTGAGTAGTTGAGTTACTGTGACCAAATGCCCATCTTGGTAGTTAGTATTCGCCTCTGGTTGCGTTGAGTAACTGAGTTACCGTTGCTAACTACCCATCTTCCTGTCTTCTGTTTTCTTTTTCTTTGTTCTCCTGAAGAAGCTACATACAATTGTAGCGAAACGTCGAGATGAACCCACTTTTGGGTCACTCACAAATGACACGGTCCAAACCCGGAAGACGAATAAACTATAATTCTGACTCTGGCCGTGGAAGCCTACGATTTCATTTTATTGCAAATTATTTCGTATTGCTTAATTTGATAAGTGATTAATGAATTAGATTGATAACTACAGTTTATTATTGAATTAATTAAATAATAAATAATTTGAAAATTAAAGATCACTTTTAATAAAAAAAATATATGATAATAATGAATCAAATGCAATTAATTAGATATTAATTTTTTTAGATTTTGAACAATGGATAAACCAACGGCTAGCAGCATAGCTGATGAAAATAGCTGCATAATATCTATACACCCCTGTTCATCTTCCAAAACATATTCAAATTTAGCTGAAATTATAAAAATTAGTAGGAGTAACCTCTTCAAAAGCTAGACTACATTATAATGCGCTCCCTAACTTTCGCGTGATTGGTTGGTGGGTGGGTCCGAATTTAAAAATTGGCGGGTTTCATGTTTATTAAAATGACAATAAAATTGAGGTATTGTGGCACAGTATATCGCTAAACAATTTATTAGCAATATATTGTGGTATTGGTACAAAGCGGATGATATTCATATTTTTGGATTAAGCTGACTAGTACAGTTATGTTAGAAATTAAAATTTATTTTTCTTTTGACATTATGTAGGTAAAAATTAAATTCTGACATTGTGTTTATTTAATTTTGATATGCTAGTGATGCTTTTTTTATTAGATATATAGATATTGTTTTAATTTTTTTGTTTAGGTAATTTTTTATTAAGATTTAGAGCTTCCTCTTATTATTTTGATTTCTAGAACATTCGTTACCATTATTATTCTCATTAGCTTTCTCTATGTGGAATCGGCTTCTCTAAGTATTTTCCTCTAAACTTTTCGGTTCTCTTCCAGGGACTAATTACCTCTCCGCTTTTTGTATGAGATTATGGTTTTTCAGAAACATGTAATTTCTGTTCATCCCCTTTTTTACTGCCCTACATTCAGTACCATACATCATCGCTGGTCTAAAGGCAGTCCTATACAATTTAGGAGAGCCTTTTGGCTCTCCTAAATTGTAAAAATGGCCAAAGACATTTTAGATATAGCTATTTAGTGTTTTATTTGGTTTGCAATCGTTATTTCCAGTAAACCTCTGCCTCATTTTGTTGTCAATGACAATTTTTCATAGCACTCAATTCACAATATATCTTTTTATTATCCTACATTTGTGGTAAAATCTAACAGAATTCAGTGTAAGGTTCTAAAAAATGAAAATGGATAAATGTCAATTTGGATTTAGGCAAGGCAGGTCTACAACAAGCAATTTTTATTAAAAGAGCTAATTTAACAATTTAGAGTGAATTTTTAGAGTATTATTAAACTTGAGAAAGCACATGATGAAGATATCAGAAAACTACTGTGGCAGATATTAAGTAGGGAAGGAGTGCCGGCTGAACATGTGAGTGGAGTATGAGCAAGTAACAACTATAATAGTGTTAAAACAACTATTATAGTGTTAAAACGATTACAGGTGAAACTGGCCAAATTTTGCAAAAATGGGTGAAAATCAGGGTTTCGCCCATATTTATTCTCATTTGTGCTGGATTAGATAACAACTGAACCTCCTGGGTATTAGTATAAAAGAGTAGCGGATACAGGTCCTTGAAGAAAAATGATTAAAATTAAGTTGGATACAAACAAAATATTTAGAATATTCTTTTAAAGATGAAATTTCAAGACCAGATAGAGTAGTTGACTTGGATAGACAAGAATTCATAAAAGATGATAATGTTCGGCTTTTAAGATTGGTATTACCGTTTTATCTCTAATATTTCAATTAAAGGTAAAGGAAAGAGGCAAATTGAGTGATGTATGATAAAAAAGGTACCAAGAAAACTAAAAGGTAAATTGTATAGAACTGCCTTTAGACCAGCTATGATGTATGGTACTGAATGTAGGGCAGTAAAATAGGGGATGAATAGAAATTACATGTTTCTTAAAAACCATAATCTCATACAAAAAGCGGAGAGGTACTTAGTCCCTGGAAGAGAACAGAAAAGTTAGAGGAAAATATTTAGAGAAGCCGATTCCACATAGAGAAAGCTAATGAGAATAATAATGGCAATGAATATTCTAGAATTAAAAATAATAAGAGGAACCTCTATCTTAATAATCTTAATAAAAGAATCTTAATAAAAAATTACCTAAACAAAAAAATTAAAACAATATCTATATATCTAATAAAAAAAAGCATCACTAGCATATCAAAATTAAATAAACACAATGTCAGAATTTAATTTTACCTACATAATGTCAAAAGAAAAATAAATTTTAATTTCTAATAAAACTGTACTAGTCAGCTTAATCCTAAAATGTGAATATCATCCGCTGTGTACAAATACCACAATATATTGCTAATAAATTGTTTAGCGATATACTGTGCCATAATACCTCAATTGTCATTTTAATAAACATGAAACCCGCCAATTTTTAAATTGGGACCCACCCACCAACCAATCACGCGAAAGTTAGGGAGCGCCTTATAATGTAGTCTTTAAAAGCTGCTTCAACCGTACGACAAGATGGATTGTTACCTCACCTACAAAAGGTCCGTAAAAATCTCTCATTAACACCTCCGAAAAAAAGATCTTCGAATTATCGTGAATTTCAATAACTTCAATTGGAAAAAAAACTGTTTTATTTGCGGACAACAAGCTGATAAAACAAAAGAAGCAAAATTAAATATAGCTCGGCGTAGGCAAATTTTATACACCAACACTCAAACTTTAAATGAATCCATCACGAATAGCCGTCCAGAAAACTGATTATTATCGAGATATTCATAAAAAGATTTCTGGTATAACGTGGAAGACGACTTAAAAACCATAAATATAGGACAATGCAAGAGAAAGGCCCAAGAGAGATCTGAATGAAAGGACATAACCAGACAAGCAAAGACCCATCCAGGATTATGATGCCAAAATAAGAAGCAGTGTATCATCCAGCATATATAATTAAGTAACCTTACATTTCTTCAAAGTCTAAGAAAAGACAAAGAAATTATTAACACCGTAATGAACAGAAAATTGGCTTACTTCGGATACATCATGAGTAATGTTAACTACCGACTGCTGCAGTTGATTACAGTTGATTCTACAAGGCAAGATTGAGGGTAAGAGATGCCCTGGACGTAGATGTATATCCCGGCTGGCCAATCTTAGTAACTGGACTGGTCTAACGTCAACTCATCTATTTCGATGTGAATAGAATTCGATGGGTCAATGTGTTCGCCAACATCTCTAGAAGATAGGCACATTTAGAAAAAGTATATCATCTGGCACGCAGTTAATGTTACCTTCTGAATATATTTCTTAGACGCATTTAAAAAAGCTGCAACTGTAAAGTATCAACAAAAATTGGGTTTACTTACACATTTCAGTACTATGTAGGGTAAAGCAAACGTTACCGAAATTTGCATGACATTTTGACTTCTTTCCGACAAATTCAAATGAAAAAGCCAGTTTGCTATATGCAAAACATCCACCAAATTAATACAAAGTATATAATAGATAAATTTTCCAAAAAGGACATTAAATTTATTGGTTATAACATATACATTTTTGTAAGTCACTTTTAATTCCATAAGTTGTTTAAAAAATACACTTCTCAATAAATTTTTCTTTAATAACAATTTTTCTGTCAAAACATGGATATTGTTAAGTGTGTCTTTAATAATCGATGTTGTTTGTAGAACAATTATTAGTATCGTCACAACTCCAAAGTAGTTAAATATCCAAAAAAGACAATTTAAATAGAAGTAACTGGGACTACCAGGAACAGAAAAAGCTAATGTAACAACTGAGGATGATCCTCCTACCAAAAAAAGTAGGTAAACTAGCAAATATTTAAATCTTTTTATCATAGTAAAATCAATGTAAGCTTTTTTATCTTCTATGGATTCCAATGTTTTTAAAATAATGCGCATATCTTCTTTATTTGTAAAAAACGTACATAGGCCCCACCAGTAAAAACTTGTACTTAAGCATGCCGAAATAAGAAACAACACTTTATCTTCTAGTCGATTTGCCAGCCTTACCCAGGTTAGTAATCGCTTTATTATAATAAGTAGAACAATTATCATTTCTTGTACTACAGACCATCCTTTAGAATCAAAATCGTAAGAAAGTAATCCTAGCAAACTGCAAATATTATTGTATTGTTTTAAGACTCCACTGAAAGGTTGAGACATTATTTTTAGGTTTGTTATAACATGAAGGCCTCTGTCGTTATATTTCTCCCAATAGTGTCTTAAATTGTCCCAATTTCATCAATAACTTAAAACTGTTTAGTTTAATACAATAATTTTAGGTCAAGGTTACAATAATACATTGAATAGAGCAGGAACACAGCTAAATTAATGCACGTATTTCCAGCGGAAATCGTACATACTATGCTAATAAAAACTTGATGACATCGAAATTATTAGACAAAACAACCAAAATGACTATCTACAGAACTTTGATTAGATCTGTAGTAACCTATGGTTGTGAAACCTGGATAATGACGAAAAAGGAGGAGGCATTCGAGAGAAATATACTGAGAAAAATATATGGGTCGATGCAAAAGGAAGACAGCATATAGAGAATCAGATAAATGACGAGGTTAATCAACTGAATGAAGGGTATGCCATTGTCAGATTTGTGGAAGGGCAAAACTGTCATGGCTGGGACATGTTTAGCGACAAAAAGGAACGAAAACGACAAAGAATATGTTACAGTGGAAGCCGGTAGGAAGGAGGAAAAAAGAAAGGCCCATGTCGAGATGGTTGGATGACGTGGAAGACGACCTGAAAACCATGAATATAAGACAATGGAGGAGAAGGGCAAAGGAAAGATTTGAATGGAAGGACATAAACAGACAGCTAAAGACCCATCCAGGGTTATAATGCCAAAAGAAGAAGAAGAAGTGAATCATCCAGCATATATTATCAAGTAACATTACTTTGGCTTACTTCGGCCACATAATGCGTAATAATAAATACCGACTTCTACAGTTGATTCCACAAGGCAAGATTGAGGGTAAGAGAGGCCCTGGATATAGACGTATATCCTGGCTGGTCAATTTTACTAAGTGGACTGGTCTAAGAATAAGATTGGTCAATGTGACCGTCAACATCTCTAGAAGATAGGCACATTTAAAAGAAGCATATCATCTGACACGAATTTGATGTTACCTTCTGAATATATTTCTTAGTCGCATTTAAAAAAGCTGCAACTGTAAAGTATCTACAAAAATTGGGTTTACTTACACATTCCAGTACTATGTAGGGTAAAGCAAACGTTACCGAAATTTGCATGACATTTTGACTTCTTTCCGACAAATTCAAATGAAAAAGCCAGTTTGCTATATGCAAAACATCCACCAAATTAATACAAAGTATATTATAGATGAATTTTCCAAAAAGGACATTAAATTTATTAGTTATAACATATACATCTTTGTAAGTCACTTTTAATTCCATAAGTTGTTTAAAAAATACACTTCTCAATAACATTTTCTTTAACAATAATTTTTCTGTTAAAATATGGATATTGTTAAGTGTTTCTTTAATAATCGATGTTGTTTGTAGAACAATTATAAATATCGTCACAACTCCAAAGTAATTAAATATCCAAAAAAGACAATTTAAATAGAAGTAACTGGGACTATCACGAACAGAAAAAGCTAATGTAACAAGTGAGGATGATCCTCCTACCAAAAAAAGTAGGTAAACTAACAAATATTTAAATTTCTTTATCATAGTAAAATCAATGTAAGCTTTTTTATCTTCTATGGATTCCAATGTTTTTAAAATAATGCGCATATCTTCTTTATTTGTAAAACACGTATATAGGCCCCACCAGTAAAAACTTGTCCTTAAGCATGTCGAAATAAGAAACAACACTTTATCTTCTAGTCGATTTGCCAGCCTTATCCAGGTTAGTACTTGCTTTATTATAATAAGTAGAATAATTATCAATTCTTGTACTACACACCATCCTTTAGAGTCAAAATCGTAAGGAAGTAATCCTAGCAAACTGCAAATATTATTGTATTGCTTTAAGACTCCACTGAAAGGTTGATACATTATTCTTAGGTTTGTTATAACACCAAGGCCTCTTTCGTTATATTTCTCCCAATAATGTTTTAACTTGTCTTAATTTCATTAATAACTCAAAACTATTTACTTTATTACAATAATTTTTTGTCAAGGCTACAAAAACAAATTGAATAGAGCAGGAACACCTGGCGCAAACAATATAATTAATCAAATCATATATAATTAATGATAAAACGTAGAATAACCTGTGAACCGTAAAATAACCAAAAAATGACAGGTCCGTTAGACACTGCTTCTGCAACTTATTAACACGAAGACCAAAACGTCCTTTCGGTCACTGTTCCAAATTGAATCGGTGAGTTCGAAAACCGTACAATTCCAAAATTTAACATTTTAAAGTAAAATATCCATTTTGTTTAAAATTTTTTCCTTCCTCGATTGGGTCTAAAACCGTACTACAAGCTTAGCCGTTCACATAGCACAGCTGATTGTAGTCGTGCGTGAGGAGAAAAACCGTACATGTCCGGCACTTGTACAGGTTTTCACCTAAACAATAAAATAGTGGTCAGTTGAATATTGACAGGCTAAACATCACTTCCGCCAAGGCTGCATACTCTCTCCGATGCTTTTTAATTTATATGTTGAAAATATATTTGCGGAAGCATTAGAAGATACGGAATTAGGCATTAAGGTGAACGGCATACCAATTAGCTACCTACGCTATGCGGACGACACAGTGATTATAACTGATAATTTGGAAGATCAGCAGTTATTACTTGATAGGGTGAATAGCATAGGTAAAAAATATGGCCTCAAAATCAACATTTTGAAAACTTAATATATGGTCATTAGCAGAAACCCTCCAGAAAACCCGATAATATGCATAGGTGACAATCGTATAAATCGCGTGAAAACTTTTAAATACCTTGGCACCACAATCAATGACCAATCGGATCCACAACACGAGATAAAAACCCGAATACAAATGGCAAGACAAGCTTTTGTGAAATTCAGACCGCTCCTATGTAATCAACACCTAAACTTCGAAAGTGCTACAAGTGCTACATATGGTCCATCTTGCTTTATGGTATGGAAACGTGGACTTTGAAAAAAACATCTATCAACAAACTTGAAGCATTTGAAATGTGGTCATTGAGAAGAATGATGCGCATACCTTGGGTGGATAGAGTTCGAAACGATGACGTCCTTAATAGAGCCGGCGTCGAAAGAGAACTCTTTGAATTAATTAAAAAACGCAAGATTGGTTACCTTGGGCACATATTGAGAGGAGCAAAATATGAAATACCACAGTTAATCCTACAAGGGAAGATCGAAGGTAGGAGAGGAGCCGGCCGCAAACAATTATCCTGGTTAAGGAATATTAAAGAATGGACAGGAATACACAATACAGGTGAGCTGTGTCACGCCGCCAAGAACAGAATTCTAGTAATGAGATAGTCGCCTACGCACTTTGGTGTATGGCATGTTAACAAGAAGAAGAAACGTCACTTCGTGGGTATGTGTATTGTACAAAATAGGTGGATATTTGTGAATTGTCAAAAATTTCAATGTACCCCACTCATAAACGCTTATACCCAATGTACTGCTAGTCACAGAGTAAGTTTTAACATTAAGTTTGGCTTGAATTTTAAAATAGCTTTTTTAGGTGTACAAAAAAATGCATAGAACAGTTTACTAAGAAAGAAAAAAATGTGTTTTAACTAAACTATTCAGTCGGATGTCCAAAAACCAGTAAGGCACATATTTACAATGACCTATGGAAGCAAAAATATTCCAAAGACATTACGTTAGAAATGGAAGCAAGCAAGAAAGAAAATCAAACTGTTCATACTTTGTTTTGAAAGGCTCAAATAGAATTTCTGTATGCAAACAAGCATTTATAAGTATTCATGCCATATTTCACTATCAAGTTCAGCGCCTGAACACCCTACTTTTGGCAGGTAAATCACCAAAAGATCTTAGAGACAGACATAATAATAGACCTCGTACATGATGCTCTCGCATACATCGAGCAACAAAAAGACTTGACACCATTAAACACAGATTGTCTAATGGTGTCAAGGCATAAATATGCCCTCTGCATAAAAGAGGAGAAAAACTGAAGTGTGACAACTATAGAGGTTGAGCCTTATTAGACACGGTATACAAAATCTTGGCAAGAATATTGAGAAATAAACTAAATTGATACACGGAAAGAATCCTGCATAAATATCAGGCCGGCTTTAGAAAGGACAGATCTACTGTAGACCAAATCTTCTCATTAAAAGAGATACGAATGACTTGTTATAAAGGTAAAGTTCTTCTGCATGTTTTGTTTGTGGATTTTAGACAAGCATATGCTAGAGTCGATAGAGTCAAAATGTATCGAGCAATGGAACATTTGGGTATACTAAAGAAACTGATCCGGCTAGTTAAAATGACCCTTAATAACACTACGTGTGACATTGCTAGGCAGGGTCACATATCAGATCAATTTACGGTTGCAAAAAGCTTAAGGCATGGAGATCCTTTATCCACTAAATTATTCAACTTAGTGTTAGAAACTGTAATCAGAAAATGCAGCATGAATGTGGAAGAAATATTCATGAAAAATGAGAAATATTCTAGAAACACAGAAATTCGGATTGGAGCTAAATGAAGACAAAACCAAATATATAATCACGGGAGGGACAGAAGGGAAAAAAGAAGACTTTAGTGTGAGGTCAGTAAGTGGTAAGAGCTATAGTTTTAAAAGGGTGGACACATTTGAATACCTGGGTGTAGTTTTCGATGAAAATGGAAAAGAGAAATGGGAGCTCGAAGCCAGAATAGTAAAAGTAATTCGACCTACAGTAACATATGCCGGTGAGATATGGATAATAAATAAAAAGGAAGAGGATACTCTGGGAAGATGGGAAAGGAAAATATTGAGACGCATATTTGGAGGACGGAAGACAGAAGATGATTGGGAGAGACAAACCAACAATGAATTAATGGCTTTATACAAAGAACCTACCATTAGCAAGTTCATCAATTCACAAAGCATCAGATGCTTGGGACATGTGGAAAGAATGGCAGCAAACAGAATGCCCAAACTAATAATAATCTGAAAATTAATCGGCCCCAAAAGAAGAGGTAGACCCAGAACGAGATGGATTAGTAAAGCGGAGGAAGACCTTAAACACCTGAAGGTGAGGGACTGGAAAATAAAAGCACAAAATAGAAGCGAATGGAGAAATATTGTACACCAGGTCCTTCAGAGAAGTTAAAAATCATGATTTGTAACAATGCTTCTGTTTCATTAAAATTAAAACCTCTTTTAATTGGAAAATCCAAAAAACCAAATCACGGGCATTCAAAAATGTCCAAATAAATTTTTTATCTACAATCTAGAGCAACCAACGTGATGTATGGATGGACTGTAACACTTTTAAGGACTGGTTTTTTAATGACTTCGTGCCAGTCATTTATACCTGCATAATAAACAAAAATCTGCCCGGAAAGCTTTGTTGTTGTTGGAAAACGCACGATCCCACCCAGATGCAAGTGAAGTGATTAGTGGTGACATACGAGCTGTGTTCCTTCCAACCAATGTGACGTTTCTCATTCAAGCTTCTTCAGGTACTGCTAACTTAGCTGGATGAAGGGCTGACTATAATTAAGACATTGAAGAAGATCACGGTTAAAGATTTTTGCTATTGGATTGCATCTGCTTGGGACGACGTAAAAGTGTCGACTTTTTATAAGTCGTGGAAAAAATTATTTAAGATAGACAACAAAACACAAGAAGTTTAAAATGAAACTGATGACTGTAAAGTTGATTCTTTAGCCAACCTAGCCAATAAATTACCAGTAGAACAAACAATCGGAAACCAAGACATCATCGATTGGATGAATCTAGATAAAGAAATAGAACTGACAGATGATGCAATTGCCAATCTTATTCTAAACGTAACCCATGAAGAAGAAGAAGAAGAAAATACAGATGAGATAACTCAACAGATTTTTTATTCCGATGGATTGAAGTCCCTTGAAGCAGCTCTCGCATACATCGAGCAACAAAAAGAATCGACACCATTAGACGCCCTCCATTTTTAACGGTGGCGCAAGATCGCCGCCTCAAAAAGAGGAATACAGTTGAAGAAAAAATCAATCAAAGACCAAGTTAACCAAGTTTTTTCGGTATCCGAGGTAGTCACGATCCCAATTACCTCGGATAATCGCGAGTCTATTGCGGTTAGTAAAAAACAGCTATAAGTTTATAAATAGAAAAACATTCTTACTTACGCAATCTATTAACCCAACTACGATTAAGTTAAATATATAAAGGGTATCAACTTTATAATCTTAATCGTAATTTATAAAAATAATCAGTGCATAATTAACCACATCTAGCACACTGACAAGATTCAACAGAAATATAATAAATGTTGGTAATCCAAAAATTTCATTAAATCGTGTCAAAGACAGGTGTAATTTTTTATATACAAATTTAATATTGTTAATCTTGACCCTATAGATAACATCAACGTTTTTACTATTAGTAAATGCTTCTTTCGTTTGTAAATTTATATTTAAGTAACACTTTTGTAAAACACTCGTTATAACAATGATACAAATAATCGAAACATAAAACCGGGTTAAGAGAGTAGAAATAAATATTGCACCAAACAAGGGGAATGCTCTTTGTGGTGATGGTTTAAACATTTTTCCTTCGGCAAGTTTTAAGCTCTGCAAAAATACACTCCATTGTTTGTTGTCTTTAATTATTCCTAATAAGCGAGATCAATACTGTGGTTACTAAAACAGTAAAAGATGATGTTATATCATCGTGGTAAATATATAAAAGATTTATAATCATACCGAAGACGCTGTAGAAAAAGTAAATAAAATTTACTGATGTAAATCTATCATCTTTTAAATATTTTGTAAATATTCCTATCAAGCTGCCAACTTTAAAATGCAATTATTAGTTGGGCAAGGGTGAAGCAATAAAGAAGGTTGCTTCAGATTTCGGCGTGGGAAAAATATCTGTAACAGTGGGTCAATCGAAGTGTGAGTGGTGGTAGTGGATTGGCATGGAAGACTATGAAGAAAGGGGACCATTAACAAACTTCTGAGGCGTTGTTCTTTTGGTTTTCACAAATAAGAGGATTGGGTAGCCCGATAAGTGGTCCAATACTTCAAGCAAAAGCTATTGAATTCCAGAAGTCTATGAATAGAGGAGAAAACTTTTATGCTAGTGAACGATAAATTGACTTATGAAAGAAGAAATATGGCATCCGACAATTGAATATTTGCGGCGAAAAATTTTCTGCTGACTCAACTGAAATCGGAAGATTTTATTTAAAATTACAAGACAAACTTTCTGGTGACTCAACTGAAATTGGAACATTTTATTTAAAGTTACAAGATATTATTCTTAAATATGGACTAACTTCAGGCCAAATATTTAACTGTGATGAGACAGGCGTTAACTTTAAATGCTTCCGTCGAAAACACTAGCTGCTAAAAATGAAGGAACAGCACCAGGTTACAAAAAAAGAAGAAAGTCACAATCATGATTTGTAACAATGTTTCTAGTTCATTAAAATTAAAACCTCTTTTAATTGGAACATCCAAAAAACCCAGGGGTATTTAAAAATATCGAAATAAATTGCCTTGTTGCTATAGATTGTAAACCTACAATCTATAGCAACCAACGCAATGTATGGATGGACTGTAACACTTTTAAGGACTGGTTTTTGAATGACTTCGTGCCAGTCATTTATGCCTGCATAATAAACAAAATTCTGCCCGGAAAGCTTTGTTGTTGTTGGAAAACGCACGATCCCACCCAGATGCGAGTGAAGTGGTTAGTGGTGACATACAAGCTGTATTCCTTCTACCCAACGTGACGTTTCTCATTCAAGCTTCTTCATGTACGGCTAACTAAGGTGGATAAAGGGCTGATTTTAATTAAGGCATTGACAAAGATCACGGTTAAAGATGTTTGCTATTGAATTGCATCTGCTTTTAACGACGTAAAAGTGTCGACTTTTCATAAGTCGTGGAAAAAATTATTTAAGATAGACAACAAAACACAAGAAGTTTAAAATGAAACTGATGACTGTAAAGTTGATTCTTAGCCAACCTAGCCAATAAATTACCAGTAGAATAAACAATCGGAAACCAAGACATCATCGATTGGATGAATCTAGATAAAGAAATAGAACTGACAGATGATGCAATTGCCAATCTTATTCTAAACGTAACCCATGAAGAAGGAGAAGCAGAAAATACAGATAAGATAACTCAACAGATTTTTTATTCCGATGGATTGAAGTCCCTTGAAGCAGCTCTCGCATACATCGAGCAACAAAAAGAATCGACACCATTAGACGCCCTCCATTTTCAACGGTAGCGCAAGATCGCCACCTCAAAAAGAGGAATAAAGTTGAAAAAAAAAAATCAATCAAAGACCAAATTAACCAAGTTTTTTTGGTATCCGAGGTAGTCACGATCCCAATTACCTCGGATAATCGCGAGTCTATTGCAGTTAGTAAAAAACAGTTATAAGTTTATAAATAGAAAAACATTCTTACTTACGCAATCTATTAACCCAACTACGATTAAATTAAATATATAAAAGGTATCAACTTCATAATCTTCATCGTAATTTATAAAAATAATCAGTGCATAATTAACCACATCTAGCACACTGAGAAGATTCAACAGAAATATAATAAATGTTGGTAATCCAAAAATTTCATTAAATCGTGTCACAAACAGGTGTAATTTTTTATATACAAATTTAATATTGTTAATCTTGATCCTATAGATAACATCAACGTTTTTAGTATTAGTAAATGCTTCTTTCGTTTGTGAAATTACATTTAAGTAACACTTTTGTAAAACACTCGTTATAACAATTATACAAATAATCGAAACATAAAACCGGGTGTTATTAACCATATCCGTTACTGCATAAGTTAGCATGACAAAGGAGATGAAGGAATTATTAAAGTCAACCAGAAGAATATCAAGAACAAATTTGATAGCTCCTAATAGAGTAGAAATAAATATTGCACCAAACAATGGGAATGCTCTTTGTGGTGGTGGTTTTAACATTTTTTCTTCGGCAAGTTTTAAACTCTGGAAAAATACACCCCATCGTTTGTTGTCTTTAATTATTCCTACAAAGCGAGTCCAATCAAACCAGATCATTACTGTGGTTACTAAAACAGTAAAAGATGATGTTACATCATCGTAGTAAATATATATAAGATTTATAATCGTATTGAAAACGCTGTAGAAAAAGTAAATAAAATTTACTGATGTAAGTGTTCTGCTATCTTTTAAATCTTTTGGAAAAATTGCCATCAAGCTACCAACTTTGAAATAAAATTTTAAAAGCGATGTATGTGTGTGATACATTTTATTCTAGATCAAATAAATAAATTAGGTTTTGTTGACGTGAGCAAATAGTTTAATATAATTGACGTGAATCCAATTTTCTATTCATTAGATTATTAGAAATATTCATTATGGTATATTGAAAAATACACTGCTAAAAAAACACGCACATGAATTTTTTAACTATACCTACACGATTATTTAATGGATCGGGTCGATCAATGATCCTGTTGCCGGTCCTAAGCCCGGATAAAAGAATAAAGTATTTATTTAAATACATAACAAATACAAATGGAATTTAAATGATTTTAAAAAAATCAGTTTTTAGGCTCAGTAGGTCTGTTTTAACCCCTAAATTTGCTTCATATGATTTATTTGGCTTAAAAACGTTTAGCAACGATTTATTTAGGGGATAAAGGATCTATGTACCAAGCAATATTTTATTACAAAAGTGCATAAAAGATCCATCTGCTCAATATTGTACATCTTTTATGTCTGACCAAACGGATTGCTGTTGTCATGTCATGTTACATAGATCCCTAAAGTTAGGTTATGTTGTTCTTTACATCTAAAATCGTACTGTGTACTTTTATAGTGAAAATAGTGAAATAAGTTGCGAAAATGTCAGCAAGAAGTAGACTTTTACTTAATCTGGGACAAAAACAGTATGAAGGTATGTTGAATTAATAATAAATCTTGTTTTTTACTAAAATATGCTTGTTAATATTAATTTGAGGTTAAGAGTTTACCGGAACGGTAACAAAATACCTGCATAAAACTTGTTTTGAGCAATGTTTTTATTATTTAAACATTGTAGAACAACTTGATCAGATAAAAAGAGATTAAGCATAACTTTATTGTCGTAGATATTGCCGAAACTTTAACTGAATAAGATAAAACTCCACCAAGAATCGAGAAGATCCTGCATGAAAAGCAGATATCTTAACCGGAATTGCAAGATACATTTAACGGTAAATAAGGTAAATGTACCTATTATCTATGTGTATTTAGATTAAAGTTGGGGCTAATAAAATCTATCACAATTACACATAAAATATTTATTTTATTCTAAAACAATTTTATAACATTTAAAATATTAATCAAATGAAAAGTGTCCAAAGTCCCCATTATCGGCATTCTAACTATTTAGTTAGATAGGTACTATTGAAGTAAATAAATTATTGTAGGTATGTAAATACACTAAATTGAAAATTCACATAAAATAACGTATTTTTCAAAAGATAAATATAAAATCTTTTAATGTATCTATCTAAGCAAACTGAATTAATAAACACACATTATTTTAGTAGTCATTGACACAAGGGGCATTTCAGTTCTTCTCTGTCATCTTCAGTTAGACCAAGACAAGCCTCATGATAGTATTTCAAGCAAGAACCACAAAGGCGCATGTCCAGCTGATCGTCAGTGTCACACAATGAACAATACCAAGATTCCTGTAAAGATTTAGATGTTGAAGGTTCGCTAATTAACATGCTTTTATTTTCTTGCATTTCCTGTGTGGAAAATAGATCCTTCGTGACATTTTTCAATTTAGTCTTTGTCCTGCGATTAGAAATTCTTTTATTCAAAGTTTGTGAAAGAGCAACTTTTTTTTCTTTTCGTTTTCCAATTCTTTCTTTTGGATGTGTATTTCTTTCCGCTGCACTTTTAGCTTCTCTTCTTGTTTTTTCTTTTCTTCTTTTTTCTTGTAATATTGTTGCCACTGAGATGAAGTTGCTACGGCAGGTACCTTATCCTTTATCACTTTACGCTTAGCAATATTTTCCTAAGGTGTAGACCAAATTAAAATTTTTTTGAACGGAGTTGGAATAGAATTATCCATAAACTTCTTGTCTAAACTCAAACTTGTCTCAGTATTAGAATCTGAATAATTCATGGATGGCGGTGTAACTTGGGAAGTTTCCATTTGTTGACGGTTTTGTTCCAAAGGTGGAGAAAGCTGCTGTGACGAGGATTTACCGTAGGAGAATGTATTATGAAATTTGAATGTATTATGTATTATGATCATGGGTGGTAAAATTTGACCGGAGGCACTACAGGTAACCAAAGTTGTCAGACATTCCTTCTCGTCGTTGCAAACAAACGAATAAACTGTTCTATCCCCCTTTCTTACCAACACTTTGTCTCCCTTAGGAGTCAGGAAAAAAGCCGATTCATCACAATTAAATACACGACTAGGATCAAAAGTTATGTTGCGATTGTTTGTACTTTCTAAAAAGGTCCCTACTTCAATAAACCATTGACGAATTCGATTTTCAGTTATAGTGTTTCTAGTACAAGTTAGGTTTTGGGAAATTCTTATAGATAGTTCGGGATGACTTTTAAAAATAGTTCGTACCATTTACGTCCAGGCCTATCATCCACGAAATTATTAGGCCTATTAAGTTCTTTGAGCAATAGCTGAACACTATATAACAACTGCGTTTTAGTTGCAGGAAATCCACAGGATGCAATACGAAATAGCCATGCTACCAGTAGGTTTTCTTCTTCTTGTGTTAGTGTGGTCCCAGGTCCAGATTTCTTCTCTAAAGAAGTTCTACCCTTTACTTTGTCCTGTAGAGTCGATCTGGGTACCTTATACAATTTGCTTGCTGTTTTAAATGGAATTCTTGACTGAACAGCTACAACAGCTTTGTTGATATCTTCCGCAGAATATTGAATTCGCTTTTTCTTTTCCATTGCTAATTTCTAAATTGTAGTCTAAAACAAAGAATTTCCAATTATCGGCACGTATAGGTATGTATAATCGGCAGTGTTATACACGGTCAAATTATTGCTATTTCTACTAGAGATACTGGATGCCGAAAATTGGTACAAGGAAACATCGTTTTTTATTACATATAATGACCAAAAATTTGTAGTAGTAAGTTAAAAGATTAAGCTAAAATCAGCTTATATACAGTCCAATGCATATAACCAATTATCGGCACTCCAGCCGACGATTGGATCATCTGCTAATATTTACGTACCTATTATCGGCATCCTCAAAATACTGCAAAAAGCTATAGAAAAACAGTTTTTGGCCAACAAATAATCAAAATAAACTATTTCTCAACATATAAAACATAATTAAACTGTTATTCCATATTTTAATCATTACTTATAGCATTCTGTAGCTTACCTGTTTCTTAACACGTACAACAAGAAACACTTCCCACAAGAGTTTGGCGCCAACTGACCAATATATTTTTAAATGTTGTGACTGCAGTTTTCGTCTAACAATTGGCATATTGTTCATAGGCGTAGATAAAGGTCCTTATAAATTAGTGAAATACTTTCGTCCGACAATCACGCGCAAGAATTCTTATTTTTGTCGATTATGTAGGATTACTGCCGATAATTGGGGCAGTGTCGAAAATAGGAGCGTTTACCTTATTCATTCTAAAATTAAATTGTTTAAAGGTTTTGGTCTACAGATAAAAATTATAAAGTAACTTACCTACCCTATATGTTTAAACAAAATTTTAAATTGTAGATTCTATATCTGAAGATGAAGTAATTTCTCCAAAATATACATCAGACGACTACAATCCAGATAGTACTGATTCGAGAGAAAGCTTTGAAGATTCTCATTGTGAGGATGAAAGTCATCCCGCATCAGTACCACATGTCACAGCAGAAGATTCAGTTTTACTTATAACTTAACATGAAAATACTGAAAATATATTGGACAGGAAGGAAAGTCTTTTAATATCTAGACATAATGTTAAGAGAAAGGTATTCAATTTGCCAGAAAAAAAATCAAGAATAAGAAAACGCCGTCTTGAAACATAGAAGAAGAATAAGACTGCCTTAGGGGGACAGAGAGGTGAGACATACATGTCATTAAAAAGTAAAAAACAAATGCCAAGCAAAAATCCCGAATTAGGATCTTTATGCAAAAAAGAAAATTGCAAAAAGAAATGTGATGAGCAATTTAACAAGTTTGATAGGGAAACAAGATTTCGTAAGTTTTACGCATTAGATCAAAATGCAAAAAACTCATTACTTTTTAAATCTGTTTCGATTATGCCAGTTAATCGCCATAGAAAAAACATTAGTAAAAATAAATCATATATATTTGGTTACACAATAACGTGTCAGACACGTATCAAAACTGTCTGTAAGACTGCCTTTATCTCCCTTTACCAAATATCAAATAAAAAGGTGCAACTCATTCAGAATCAATTAAAATCAGGGACTACAGCTCCTTCACCAGATAAAAGGGGGCATCATAATTCTAGACCAAATAAAATAGAAAAAGATGTGGTTGATGCTGTACAAAGACACATTCTTTCTTTTCCTGCAGAACAGTCACACTATTCGCGAAACAAAAATGCCAATAAAATGTATTTGTCTCCCTTGTTAAATATAACAAAACTGCATGAATTGTATCAAGAATATGTTCAAGAAACTAAGATGGACAAACGGTTTTTGGCTTCAAAAAGTTTTTTCTCATCAGAATTTAATTTGTCTTTTGGCCAGCCCAAAAGTGATACATGCAGTATGTGCGATGCCAATTTAGGGGACGAGATCCACAAAGAAAAATTTAAATAAAAAGTCGATAGAGAACGGGCACATAATAATAAAGAAATATGCTATTTAACCATGGTCCTACAACAGACCATGCCTTTACCATACCTTACTAGTTCTAAGGCATTTTATTTGAGGCAGATGTGGTTCTATAATTTAGGAATCCAGTTAATAACGTCAGAGGGTGATAAAGCCTACTTTTTTAATCGGACCGAAGATGTAGCAACGAAGGGCAGTCTTGAAGTTGGCAGTAGCTTGCACACATTTGTTCAACTTTTAACAAGCAGAAAGAAAGAAATAAACCATCTCCTCATATGGTCTGACTCGTGTGCAGGGCAGAACAAAAATTTTAACCTAATATGCCTATATCAGTACTTAATTTTAAAGGGATACGTGAAGATAATAGACCATAAATTTCCAGAAGTAGGGCATTCCTTTTTAGATTCTGATAGAGATTTTGGAATAATTGAAAAGAAATTACGAAAAGTTGAGACCATATATGCCGCAGATCAATATAGAGATATTATTATAAGAGAATCAAGTAAAGAAGGTTCTGTTATTATAAATATGACCGACCATTTTAAAAATATAGCAGACATAGAAAATAAATTACACTTATTAAATAGAAAAAAGAATTGCTGTGGAGATAAAATAAATTTTCGAGATGATATCAAATGGATACGTGTGGATAGCTACGGTGAATATTACTACAAAAACTCCTTAGACCCAAACACGCCGTTCTTAAAAGTGGATATAATAAAAAATGTAAGGGCGAATTCAGGAGAAGGTTGTGTATTAGAAGTTATACCAAACAAAATGGATACTCTGTCCGTTGAAAAAATTAATAATTTAAAACAACAACTTTGTTTTATAGAGGAAACTTATAGACATTTTTATACTAATCTATGGGAAAATAAAGAAGGCGCAGAAATTGAAAATGAAATAAATAAAAAATAAAATAAAAAAAAGAAGAACGAATTAGAAATAACATTTGGTTTTACATCGTTTTATTCTTTCTTGTATCCTTTATGCATTTTGAATTAAAAATGTTTGCCCAAGTTACTTAGGGAATAAAGGATTTATGTATATTTATAATTAAATACTTTTCTTTAGTTGTGAATTATTACTGTTAAATTATCATTTTTTTATTGGGTTAATGCCTCGACAACTATGATCATTGGCATGGTACAGTCAGGTACCTAGTGTAGTGTGTGTGTGTGTAGAGTAATTGCCTTGATACTTAGCAAAGTCGACGTCATTATCTTTGCTAAGAGACGCTAATTGTATCCGAACGTCTGCGGTCCCTCTGGTGAGTACCGATCGCACAAGGATAGAAATTATTTTCATTTATTAATTTTTAATAAACGAGAATTTCCACCCAGATGAGATTCGAACTCACGACCTTTAGATTTAAAGGTAGGCGCTCTTACCACTGAGCCACAGAGGGGGTTAAATTATCATTATTAAAAAAGTGTACTTTAAGGTCTAAGTTTCTTTAAATTAATAAAAAAGCTCTAATTAAAAAACTTTGAATTCATTTTACTGTTGAAAAGTTGTTGTTTGAAAAGTTGTTTATGTTACATAGATTTATGCACTTGTGTCTTCAAATATTGTTTGCAGCAAATCGAAAAAACATAGTATACAGATCACATTGTTTTATTGACCATACAACACAATGGCAATCGCTGTGACATGTTACACGTTTTCACCTCTATATTCATTTTACAGTAGTTACGAATTGTCGTAATTGTCACATTGATATTACAAATTTCAAAAATTCAAAATTCTGAAAGAATAAACAAATAATTAATAAAATGCCTATTAAGTTGTATACCCTCCAAGACAAAGTGCAACTTGTAACATAGCACTTTCAGGGTCATTTGATATGCGAAGATTTATTTATTGTTGCCTTCGAAAATAGACCCGCCACCAAGTGTTACAACAGTTAAAAATACCATTAAACATTTTTAAACTTCGGGATGTATAAACAGTTGTAAAAAGTGTCATGAAAATAAAGAACCACGTGTTAGACCTGTCGATGAGAAGCGTCAAAACAGGGATATTGATTTTTGTGCTTTTGTGGAAGCTAGTGAACCATGTAATAGTGTACAAATTGCTAGGAAAGTTAACGTGAATGCTCGAACTGTCTAGCGAGTTCTCAAAAAGAATGGGCATCGCTGTTTTAAGATACAACCAACACAAGAACTGTTTTAGGAAGATAACTTTAGGCGAATGGAGTTTTGTGAATTAGTTTTTTGTTAAATAAACAGAATGAAAATGTACACTTTTTAAAAAATATTTGATTTTCTGACGAATCTTAATTTTCATTACATAAAAAACACATTCCATCCGTTGCCAGGTATTATTCTCGGAAAAATAAGTACCTCGGTGTTGCAGTGCGATCGCAGCATCCGCAAAAGTTAAATGTTTAGACTGTGATGTTAGGCGACCATATTGTCGGTCCATTTTTTATCGATGGAAACCTAAACGGGCCCAAATATTTACAATTTTACGGGCCTAAAAATTTAGTTATTGCCGACAATTTAAAGAATTACTTCCTTTTAAATGTAGTTACATTGGGTTTTTCGAATAACCTTGGGTACACCTTTGCGTTTTAAGTTCCAAGCTGCCATACATTTCCAACGTAGTAACAAAACCACTACATAGTAACAAAAATAGTTTTTTTTTCACATAGTAACAAAAAACCACTATGGTGTTACTAAGTTTTTTACCATTCTAACTCTACAATTCTAAGTTACGGTAAGATCAACAATGTTTTTTAATAGATAATATATGGTAGCCAATTATAATTTATTTTCTTTTAGCCCTAAAGAAACTGAATTAATTCTCTTTGGCGAAAACGTTCGGCGAAACAATTGACACTCATTAGAGTCTTTCTTGCAGATTTACCCAATATTTAAGAGTTTACTATATATATATATATATATATATATATATATATATATATATATATATATATATATATACATATATATATATATATTTATATATATATATATATATATATATATATATATACATATATATCGCCACTCATCGCCAATCTGTATTGGAATCAGACAGCAACAGTACGTCTTCAAAATTCCAACGAAACAGAAGATTTCTCCATTAAAAAAGGAGTAAGGCAAGGTTGTATACTGTCCCCAATGCTGTTCAATTTATACCTAGAAAAAGCCTTCGCAGAAGCAGTGGAAGACTCTAATAAGGGTATTAAAGTTAACGGCATATTTATTAATAACATCAGGTATATCGATGATACAGCCATAGTGGCAGATAACATCGAAGATCTTCAATGCCTTTTAAATGATCTAACTCTTGCAAGTGAAGCTCGGGGTTTGAAAATAAATATCAAGAAGACAAAATCAATGATTATAAGTAGAAATGATTACCCCAACGCAAAGATATATGTCTCTGGAGAAGAAATCGAACAAGTCAGGCAATTCAAATACCTGGGATGTTTGCTGAATGAGGGTTAGGACCCCGAGAATGAAATAAAGAGCAGAGTTGAACAAGCCAGAAATGCTTTTTTGAGGCTTCGTAAGTTTCTGACTGATCACAAATTGGACTTCAACCTCCGATACAAGATGCTTAAGTGTTACGTGTGGCCTGTTCTCCTGTACGGAATGGAAGCATGGACGTTAAAGGCCAGTTCCATTAACAAACTTGAAGTGTTTGAAATGTGGTGCCTGCGTCGAATGCTCAGAATATCATGGACGGACAGGGTTAGAAATGAGGAAGTACTCAGAAGAGCGAACTTACAGGATAGGGAACTTTTTAATTATGTAAAAAGTAAGAAGACTGCATACTTGGGGCACATTATACGAGGAGAACGATACACTTTTCAGCAACTGATACTCGAAGGGAAGATAGAGGGTAGGAGAGGTCTCGGACGTAAAAAAATGTCATGGCTGCGCAATATTCGACAATGGATAGGAATCCACAGCTATGAAATGCTTCGCAATGCTGCTAAAAACAGAATTATTTAATCCAGAATATTTAACATCTCACCTGACAAGACGATGTACGGTGGACGCCTACGCAGAAATGCACGGCAGGCATTCACCTTAAGAAGAAGAAGATACATATATATATATATATATATATATATATATATATATATATATATATATATATATATATATATATATATATATATATATATATATATATATATATATATATATATATATATATATGTATCTTCTTCTTCTGTATATATATATATATATATATATATATATATATATTAATTTGTTCCAACATACAGTTACTAGTATCTTTACCTATCTTAAATAATAACAATAAACCTACAGATGATTATTCAACTTACACAATTTATCAAGACTATACTTATATGATTACTCGAATATAAAACATAAATCTCGTCAAAATTCCCTTGGATTAAAAGTTTCAATCCAAAGTTAGCAGAATCTAGGTATTGAACAAGAGTCATAAAAAAGATTATTAGAATCGATATCCCAAATATGTGATTCGTTTCTGTTACTGATTTGTATAAGTTTTTATACGCATATTTGAGGTCATTTAACCTTTTTACTGTATTTATATTTGGCTCTGTGGATCGCAAAAAAAGATTTTTGGTTTGAAGACTAATGCCAGTGTAGCATTTGCAAAAAAATGTTGTAATCATTAAAATAAAACATACTGTAAGTGATAGTCTCGCAGTGGTCATAACAGCAATAGCTACAACGCATAGATGTATAAAACAATCAAAAGTTTTATTATAGTTATCCTTAAATATGTTAAGCACCAAGTAAAATGTGCTAGGAAATATTGAAAGCAACATTGGACCAAATAATGCTATTGCGCTTCTTGGTTTTGGGTTCAAAACTTTCTCTTCGACAGCGCCAACACTTTTAAGAAAGACGCGCCATCTTGCTTTGTCTCCAACGAGTCCTACGAACCAATTCCATTCAAACCAAAAATAGCTTAATAAAAGTAAGAGTCTAAATAGTGTGGTATCATTAGCATTATAATATAGAAATAAAAAAGTCATACAGCCACTTGCAAAGTTGTAAAGAAACCAGGCAAGGGTATGAAATGTTAGTGCTCTTTTCTCTTTTAAATTTCGAGTAAGTATTCCCAAAAACACTCCAGTTTTATAGTAGAACTTAATATGTAATAAATATGTTTCAAACTTCATTTTAGCTTTAACATAAAATGTAGGTATGTTTATGAAACCTTATAGGTTATAGGTATTATCAGCAAATATTTACTTTGTCCACTAATAACAACTGTAGATAAATGGATTAATAAAGAACTTAATGTGTTTCATTTTGGAGTATAGACAATATTTATTAAATCTACGATATTAATCAATTATTATTAATATATGTAATTGTTATGTATTTTGGTACCCATGCAAGTGTCAGATATTCCTTAGGTTGGTGATATGTCAGAAAGGGCTGCTGTGAAATGGCGGTCAGTAGACTTAGAAGTTTAGTTGTTACTGTTAGTTGTACGGTTTCAATTTGATATTGACTAAATGGTGTTCTCGTGTTTTTTTAATACACAACATTCTAGCGATGAAGATAATATAGTTTGTGCGAAAACAATTTGGAAGTTTATAGGAAATGGAGTTAATCGGCAATATAGAAGCTTCTTCTTCTTAATGTGCCCTCTCCCCTATGGAGGTTGGTTACTACAATTTTAAACTCTTCTCTATCTTCAGCTGTTCTTATTAGCTGTTCAAAATTTAGCCCTGTCTATTGTCGGATGTTTCTGAGCCACAATAGTCTTTTCCTTCCTAGGCCTCTCTTTCCCTCGATTTTTTCTTTCACTATACGTTGCGCATATTGGTACTTATTATTTATCAGTATGTGGCCTAGGTATGATGTTTTTCTAACTTTTACTGTGTTAAAAAGTTCTCTATCCTTGCCTATTCTATGCAGCACTTCTTCGTTTGAGGTATGCGATGTCCATAAAATTTTGAGTATTCTCCTGTAGATCCACATTTCAAAGGCCTTCAATTTATTTACGGTTGATGTTTTAAGGGTCCACGTTTCAACTGCATATAGAAGAGTAGACCAGATGTAGCATTTTGATAAACGTAGTCGAATTTTGAGTTTTATTCGAGAATCAAAAAGCAGTTTTTTTATTTTTTCGAAAGATTTTCTGGCCTTTTTTATTCTCGATCTTATTTCTAGATCAGGATTTAGGCTGCTATCGATCCAACATCCCAGGTACTTAAATCTATTGACCTGTTCTAAAATGTGACCATTTATTGTGCAAGGTTAAGGTACGTTTTGGTTTTTTCGGATTGACATCACTTTGGTTTTTTTAATGTATATTTTCATACCAAACTGCTCACAGGTCGAGTTGGTCTTGTCGATGAGTCCTAAGTCGGAATCCGCAATTAACACTGTATCATCGGCGTATGTGATACTGTTGATATTTACGCCATTCACATTGACTCCATCCTTGGAATCCTTCAATGCTTCTTTAAATAGAAACTCGGAGTAAAGATTAACCAGCAGAGGCGACACAACACATCCTTGTCTAACTCTTCTCCTAATTTCTACTTCTGCGGATGTGAAACCTTCGATCCTAACTCTGGCGTTTTGGTTCCAGTACAAGTTTTTTAAGAATATAGAAGCATTCGGAGGGAAAGCTGAATAATTCGAGATATACCTGGAACAAATTGAGCATCTTTTTGTGGTGAACAAAGTAACGGAAGAAACAAAACTCTCAATGTTTATCACGCTAGCTGGTTCTAATCTGTATCAGACACTGAAACTTTATCGGCAACTAAAAGCACAGGTGAGCTATCATATAGGAGGAATTCTACAAAAATTCGCACCTTAACTGGAGCCAAATATGGTGATATTGCAATTTGCTGCCCGTACCCCGCAGTAACAATTTTTTTCTGTAGGGTAATACCAAAAAACATGTTTTCAGGTTCAAGCCTAAAAAAAAGGCAAATTTAAGTTTTTTCCAACAAAAAACTGATTTGTTCGCTAAAGCTATTTCATTTTTCTAGCGATCTGCCTCGAAAGACGAGTGAAAGAGACTTTTATACTTGGAGCACACGTACATATCAGGTACCAATCGCTTTGTATTGGTCTCCAGAAGGAACTCTGATCCTCTGAAGAGCCAAGAAACAACTGCTCAAAGCGTGGCAAACGGTTATTCAGTCCCTAAAATCGACGTTTTTTTTTTCATTTTTTCGCAATTTTATCCGAAAATAGATTAAAATATACCTCTATAGTTCGAGCACACATACATATTAGGTATCAATCGCTTCGTCGTGATCCCCAGAATGAATTCTGACCCTTTGAAGAGCCAATAAACACCTGCTCAAAGCGTGGCAAGCGGTTATTCAGTCACTAAAATCGACGTTTTTTTTTTCATTTTTTCGCGATTTTACCCGAAAATAGATTAAAAGATACCTCTATAGTTGAAGCACACATACATATTAGGTACCAATCGCTTCGTCTTGGTCCCCAGAATAAACTCTGACCTTTTGAAGAACCATGTAATAATATTAATTATTAATTAACCTCTAGGGGTAGTTCCTTTTAAAAAATCATTCTTTGTTTGCTATAATTTATTTCTCTATTATATTTGTGACTATTAATATAGTGTTTTTATATTGTCTATTTTGTAACTGTTTGTGGTAAGACACACTAAATATTAAATTTTTTTTCTTAACATTTTGGTTATTTTTTAACTAACCCCGTTTTGAGTTTCATTTGAAAAAGATATGTTTTGGATTTCTAATAATTATTTCCATAGTTACAATTAGTTGTTGTAATCCTCATAATTTGGCACCTCGAAGCGGCATCCTTTTTAAATTGCTAGAGGTGTTTTCTTCCTGTGTTTTGTTTTGTTTGTCCCAAGAGATTCATGTTAGTGCTCCGTTGTTTCATTTTTGTAGTTGCCCCAATTCATCCCCCTTGCCATTTACTTATCCACGACCCCAGCTCTCCAAACAAACCCTGAGTGCCGGTTACATCCATCCATCCATCCAATGGCACTACAGCCCAAGCCGGGCCTTGGCCTCCTTCATTAAACCTCTCCAAACGTCTCTATTTACTGCTGTTCTTTTCCATGAACGCGTTTTTAGGAGATTTTTTGGCATCCTCATCTACCTCGTCTTCCCATCTCTTTTTTGGTCTTCCAACAGGTCTTTTTCCTTGCATTCTTGCGTTTAGTAATTTTCTGGAGATTCTGTTCTCATGCATGCGGGCCACATGCCCTGCCCATCGTAATCTCTGCAGTCTAGTGTATTGTGCTAGTGTTGGTTCAGTGTATTGTTCGTATATTTCGTTATTATATCTAATTCGCCAGTTGTTATTTTCCTTTATTGGACCCAGTATTCTACGCAATATTTTTCTTTCGAACACGTCTAATGCATTGGTAGATTTCTGTGTTATAACCCATGTTTCACACCCATAACTTACTATGGGTCGGATTATTGTTTTATATACCCGGAGTTTTGTTTTCCGGTGTACGTCTCGCGATTTGAATATGTGGCCCATCGCGAAATAGGCTTTGTTTGCCAGCATAAGCCTTCTATTTATTTCCGGTTCTTCTTCATTATTTTCGACCAGATCCATTCCTAAATACGTGAATCTATTCACGTATTCTATATCGTCTATAAATTGTTGTTGTTGCGCCTGTCTATTTGATCTGGTTTGTATGAGTAGTTTTGTTTTATTTGTATTTATTGTTAGCCCTACAACTTCTGAACTCTGTTTCAACTAAACGTAGGTTTCTTCTGCCGCAGTCTTTGTTCTGCTCATTATGTTTATGTCATCTGCGTATGCTGCTAATTGGGTAAATTTGTTTGTAAGTATGTTATTTCTGTTCACCGTCAACTGTCTAATTACATATTCAAGAACAAGATTAAAAAGTGTTGGAGCCAGTCCGTCACCTTGTTTTAGTCCTTGCGTTGTCATAAACGCATCAGTGATCTGTCCTTGAATACATACATGTGCTTCTGTTTCTGTCATTGTCATTTGCACTAGTCTTATTAATTTTGATGGTATGCCAAATTCTTGTAATATATTAGGTAGTATTGTTCTATCTATTGAATCATAGGCTTGCTTGAAATCTACAAAGAGATTGTAGACGTCTATGTCATATTCCCATGCTTTGGCTAGTATTTGTTTAACTGTAAATAGTTGGTCAATAGTAGATCTATTTTGCCTGAACCCTGCTTGATATTCCCCAATAATTTTTTCAGTGAGGGGTTGAAGTCTTCGATTAAGAATGTTTGTGAGTAGTTTGTATCCCGAACAAAGTAAAGAGATGCCTCTATAATTCTGGCATAACAGTTTGTCTCCTTTTTTATGAATAGGGCAGATTATACTTTTCTTCCATTGTTGTGGGATTTTTTCTTCTCTCCATATTTCTTTTATAAGCTGGTACATCTGTTCTGTCAAATTTGTTCCTCCCTGCTTGAACAGTTCTGCCGGTATCTTATCTATTCCCGGCGCTTTATGGCTTTTTTGCATTTGGATTGCTGTTCGAACCTCCTCTAGCGTTGGAGGTCTAGCCAATTCATTATCTTCTCCATCTTCCCACAGCTCCTGTTGTTGACCTTCCTGTTCTACCTGCTGCTGCCGCTGTTGTAGTTGTGTTTGTGCCCTTTCGTTTAATAATTCCGGTTATTCAGTCACTAAAATCGACGTTTTTTTTTTCATTTTTTCGCGATTTTACCCGAAAATAGATTAAAAGATACCTCTATAGTTGAAGCACACATACATATTAGGTACCAATCGCTTCGTCTTGGTCCCCAGAATAAACTCTGACCCTTTGAAGAACCATGTAATAATATTAATTATTAATTAACCTCTAGGGATAGTTCCTTTTAAAAAATCATTCTTTGTTTGCTATAATTTATTTCTCTATTAATATAGTGTTTTTATATTGTCTATTTTGTAACTGTTTGTGGTAAGACACACTAAATATTAAATTTTTTTTCTTAACATTTTGTTTATTATTTAACTAACCCCTTTTTGAGTTTCATTTGAAAAAGATATGTTTTGGATTTCTAATAATTATTTCCCTAGTTACAATTAGTTGTTGTAATCCTCATAATTTGGCACCTCGAAGCGGCATCCTTTTTAAATTGCTAGAAGTGTTTTCTTCCTGTGTTTTGTTTTGTTTGTCCCAAGAGATTCATGTTAGTGCTCCATAAGTATCCATTATGTTGCTTGCCCTATCCCCACTCCCAGTAACTTCTGTCCCCAATTTTCTAACCCCCATGATCATACCCTATGCGGTAGGCAAAATATATTCGTTACAAACTCAAACAACATTGACTGAATGACTGTATGACTGTATTGACTATATGACTGAATAGGTATTTTCAAAAATATCTTTCAAACGAGGTATCAGTTGCCATAACTATTAAGTCGTCATTACTATTGGGCCACTATTACGTCACCTGTTATAACTAGTCAAAAAGTCTACGTCTGTTTATTACCTTCCTCCAAATTTCTCTATTATAATAATACACGTTCAAAAGATACAAGGGGGAACGGACTTTTGCCTAGCACTGTATATATATATATATATATATATATATATATATATATATATATATATATATATATATATATATATATATATATATATATATATATATATATATATATATATAGAAATAATATTAAATATCGGATAAAGGAAGGTAATCAAAATGTTTAGAAACCTAGAATGAACTTAAATACCGATAAATCTGGATTAAAATAGTGTTATTTACTAATTTAAGATTTATATATAAGTTTACATTCTGATAGTAAAGAACTATCTACGGGTTTAAAATAAGACGTCAAAAAAATCTAAAATATAAAGAATCGAACCTTTTTTCGTTTGAGAATTTTCGCGAACATTGAAATATCTACAAAATAGAAGAATCTAACCTCTTTTCTTTCGAGAATATTCGTGAACATTGAAATATCTATAAATGAGAATTCCCTTCTAATAATTGAAATAAAAATATATACATGAGCTGGCCACGTACCTAAGAGGTGGAGGCCATAAAACGAAAGAAGAAGAAGAAGAAGAAATATTTATAAATACGCTGTCACTTCGAGCGTAGAGAAGATTAGAAGAGAAAAAAAGTTTATTAGAAAGAAGATTAAGTATTGAGAAGTCAAACTGTAATAATTCATTATTGGAAAAAGTCAAGTTTTTGTTAAATTTTTCGTAGAAAACAAAGCAAGCAATAATAGAGTATAGCAAGTAATATGTAAGTAAAGCAAGTAAGATATAAATTATTAATAGTAAAAAGTCAATCAATTAAAGAAGAAAGAATAGTTTACTCATTTATAAATGTTAATAAGAAGAAAAATAATTTGAAATGGTGGAAGCCCCTAATTGAAACATTGTGGTCTATTTTGGGAAAGCGATTTCATAAAAAGAAGAATAACCAGAGGCAGATAACGGAGACATTGAGTGGCGATTAAACGTTTTATTTGGAAAACAATTTTATTTAGGCATTCAGTGACAGTAAGGTACCAAATTTTGTTAGTATAATTTAAAAATTGTAATAACAATTTCATTTTAAAGATAGGTTGTTTTAAATTATATTTAAATATTGTCTAAATTAGATATATGTGTTTCATAATAATTATAATAAAGATAATTTTAAAAGTGCTAAATGTAGGACTAGGTATAAAATAAAAATAGAACTTACTGATTCCATCACTGTTAAACTTATAAAATACATGCCAACTACAAGATCAAAACCTCCTCCAAAAACAAACCCAGTATGTATTGCATAATCAGCACCAAACAAAACATCTGCCAGATTAATGACGAAAAATAGCAAAATAAACTTTCCAAAGATGGTACTAAACATTCCCGATGCTATAAAAACATTTTTATACAAAAACTTAATATTGTTAAGATTTTCATTAGAAAGTGTTTTGTTGTTTGTGTCCAAAAAGGTGTATTTTGTAGAGTCGGAAATAACACCCATTACGTTTAAAAAAACATTCGTCATTTGTAGAGTGCATATGATGCAATGTATTGCTTTAATAAAACTGTAAGCCCAAACCACAACTCCAAGTTTCTCCAACGCAGTTGCATCAGATTCAGTGACGACGAAAAATGTCATATTAATTATCCCTACAACTGTAATACAAACATAACAGATAAATTGTATCAAAGTTATGTCAGGTTTGCAAAGAACTTTGCTATCTATAGCTTTTATGCTATTCATGTATGCCATCCAGTACTTTCTATATGCAACCACAGACCACCAGCTGTTCAGTTCAAACGATATATAAGCAATGACTGACAAAAGTCTCAAGTAACCCATAGATGCGTAGCTGACTTGATAGGCAATTAAAGAATATAAAAAAACTGCATAGATCACTGTAAGAATACTTTTGTGAAGTGTTCGGATTGTTGGACTGTTTAAAGTGATTGGGAAAAATCCTATAATTATACCCATATTAAAATAAAACTTAATCAAAGTTGTATAACTTTTAACAGACATTTTGCAACGCATTGTGAATATGTATTAACAAAAAAGACTTGTATTATCTAACTTCATATTATTCTAACTCTTTTAATCTAACTTATTTTTATCATGATTGTAATGAATTAATGTCGGGTCATTAATAAAAATGGTCTGTGTATTATATTTTTGTGTTGATCGATATTAAACAAATTACACTGCTACACAAATAACCTAACTTTTGTGTTCAAAAACGAAAATATGCCTTATATGGGGTTAGCGGATGTGTAAAGGGGAACAATTACCCCAGATTTAGCCATACGGCTCACACTCCATCTAAGGGGAAAATTCACTCATCCCAGATACCTACGGTATCAAAAGGATTGAGCTCTGGTGGAACTCTTTCCGTGTTATCGAGCCCTAGGTGACTTGATATGCTGGAGTATCTCCCGAAAATTTTCGTACACATCTGGACGTTGAGAGTAGTACAGCTTTCTGCATGGTCTTGTAGAGATGTTCATTCAGATCTAACTTTTTTATGTTTTCTAGGAGGTTTTTGAAATGAATGAATGAATAAAATGAGGTTGAATGCTCGAATAAATGAACTTTGAAAATAAGGCTATTATCGAGTACAAGTTAATTAAATCTAGCCCAAGTACTTTCGCTTAAAATAGCATCTTCAGGGGCATCTGAAATAAGCCAAGAAAACGTTTTTTAGATGAAGTAAATTAGTTAACTTCGATAAAAAACTCGAAGTTAATGGATGAAAAAAAGTTTTTGAGATTAACGTTTTAGACTTACTTCGTCAAAATAAGAACTATCCGGCAAGCGTAGAATGTGGAAACATTAAAAATAACATAAATTGTACAAAACACTACACTAAAACGAGGACAAACAGTTTAAAATTACTTCTACGCTACATTCTCTGTCAGTATCTGGAGGGATAATGATCTAAGCGGAAATGATACGGTGACATATGACATATGACAACTTTGATAGGCAGTCAAAATTATGGATCTGTGATCAGCAAATATTAAAATTCTGTATAAGTTGTCATTGGCCAAAGGTCCAACTAGAACTACTACTGAAAAATCAGCTGATGACGTATGACATGTAGAATATTTTGATTTAAACTAGATTGCATAATCCAGATCTCACACTCACACTCGTCTGTAATAATAAGGTTGTAGGTTTGAGGCTAAATGAAGTGTACATAAAGTGTGAATGAAAGAAATAGACCAAACGATCTATTGGACAGTGGGTAGTTGACTACAATAAAATGGTCTACCAGGCACTGTCAATATTGCAAAATAAGAAGAAAATTGACTATGAAATTGAAATATTAAAATTAGATCAGAATTGAAAGCAGTGTGTAAATGGGTATGGTTCAAGTAGTTCAGTTAAACCTCAAGCCAATGGGGGAACTATAAAACAAATATGTAATAGCATTACTAAAGACCAACCGACCAACAGGTGTTGAAATATAAAACTGTGGAATTAGTATATGTAGATTATGCATAATATAAATATTAAGATTATGCATAATATATGCATAAATTTAAATCAAAATATTCTACATGTCATACGTCATCAGCTGATTTTTCAGTAGTAGTTCTAGTTGGACCTTTGGCCAATGACAACTTATACAAAATTTTAATATTTGCTGATCACAGATCCATAATTTTGACTGCCTATCAATGTTGTCATATGTCATATGTCACCGTATCATTTCCGCTTAGATCATTATCCCTCCAGATACTGACAGAGAATGTAGCGTAGAAGTAATTTTAAACTGTTTGTCCTCGTTTTAGTGTAGTGTTTTGTACAATTTATGTTATTTTTAATGTTTCCACATTCTACGCTTGCCGGATAGTTTTTATTTTGACGAAGTAAGTCTAAAACGTTAATCTCAAAAACTTTTTTTCATCCATTAACTTCGAGTTTTTTATCGAAGTTAACTAATTTACTTCATCTAAAAAACGTTTTTCTTGGCTTATTTCAGATGCCCCTGAAGATGCTATTTTAAGCGAAAGTACTTGGGCTAGATTTAATTAACTTGTGCTCGATAATAGCCTTATTTTCAAAGTTTAAAAAAAAAAAGGTTTTTAAAATGACTCCGTTAGTAGAGAGATTAATAGGTATTGTCTGGGTGTTTTCCATTCTCCACTGTCTTCGTATTTGAATTTCCAGATCCCTGTACTTAACGATTTTTTTGTTTTGTTTAACACGAAGATTATTGTTGTTGGGTATTGCCACATCAATTAATGTTGTTTGTCTCTTTAGTTTATTGACTAGTATGAGATCTGGTCTATTATGTGCCACTGTTTGGTCTGTGACCACAGTGCGTGACCACAGTATAGCTTGTAAATGTCTTTCTCAAGTATACTCTTAGGAACGTATTGATAATATGGATAATATAGATTTAATGACAATTACGTTGGTAATAAATTTTTTGATGGACAATAGTAAACGCAACTTTTTGGATGATATCCGGATACTTTTGGTATTCTAGAGTTTGTGATGTTTAGACTTAATTGTAAACAAAGAAAACGCATTATGTAAAATACAAACAAGTCTATCTTAAAAAATTACTGAAATTATAGTCTACAGAGGAAAAGTGCCACCCAAAAGTGAAGCACAAATTGTGGAATTTACAAAAGTTCTGAGCAGAAAAAACTTTGAAGTTATCCAAAGGAATATTTTGTTGTATTATACCTTTAAAAATTTCTAGTAATTAAAAAATATGGAGTTTTATGTGCAATAACTGTATAAAGAGTAACAAATAATACTTACACATTCCAGCATTACGAACAGTATAAAATAATAACTAATTAAATTTTCAAAAGTTCCTTCAAAAACAAAATCATTATGTAGCATATAATCTGCACAAAAGAGAGCATCTAGTAGACTAATAAAGAGGAAAATAAAAATAAAATGTCCAAAAGTTGTGTTAAAGATATTAATTGCTATAAAAAGATTTTTATATGAAAATTTAATATCGTCAAGATTTTTATTAAGCATAGATTTTGAGTTTCTTGTGTCTAAAAATACTTGTCTCGTTGAATCTGAAATAACACGAAATAGTCGTACAAAAATGTTTGTCATTTGTAAAGTGCACGTAATAATAAAAGCTGCTTTAATAAAACTGTAATTCCAAAAGAAAAGCCCCACGTTTGCCAAAACAGTTATGACGGGTGTGGTAATTTGGTAATACACTGCACTAAATATTGCAAACAGCATTATAAATGTATAACAGGCAACCTGCAGTGAATTTAAAATTACTTGGCCAGGATTCTTACTATCTATAGCTCCAAAACTGTCCGTATAAATGATCCAATACTTTCTGTATGAAAAAGTGGAGCGCCAGCTATTAAATTCAAATAATGCAAACAAAATCAATGACATGATTTTGAAACAACTAGTATCTGGATCTTTGTTGTGATAGGCACCGAAAAAAAAGTAACATAGTACAAAGATTACGCAAAAAAAACTTCTGTGGAGAATTTGGACCTTCCGATTACTTGAAATGACAGGAAAAATTCCTAGAATTGCACCTACACTTAAATAAAACTTTACTAAAGATTTATAACTTTTAACAAATAGTTTGCAGGTCATTTTGACAGAAATTTACTAAGAAATGTCACGTACACACTAGCTTAGTATGGGATATATTGGATAAGTAATTAATTAGCAGAGTACAATTAAAAACATAGTCATTAAATATATTATAACCTTCAACTTAATATATTATTTGCGTGGTAATTAATACTTTGGAAATAAACTAAATCTATATATCTATAATGTT
This sequence comes from Diabrotica balteata, assembly GCA_918026665.1. Taxonomy (NCBI): domain Eukaryota; kingdom Metazoa; phylum Arthropoda; class Insecta; order Coleoptera; family Chrysomelidae; genus Diabrotica; species Diabrotica balteata. Next base: position 107,168,368 of record OU898283.1, on the reverse strand, counting down.
CTTTAAAAATTAAGTCCGTTTCCAAAATATCTTTTGAATTAACTTTTCGGTGGGTCAGTATTTTAAGCTCCCAAAGCTGGGAGCCTTAGAACTTTTGCATCATAATTTGTATAAAATATTTCGTACTATTTTAGGCCTTAGACCAGTTTTTGTTCTCGATCTTTGCAATATATCGCTATTTTCCAACAAGACCGGCACAACTCAAAATTTCTCAGTTTAGAGTTTTCTAAGCCACTAGGTTTTAAAAACGGCGTACAACTGTCAAAGTGAAAAATTTGAATTTAAAAGTTCTCCGATAAAAATTATAGTTTTTAATAATTTTAAACAGTATCGATTTAAAAATTTAAGTGCAAAAAACATAATAAATGAGCCGGATTTCTAATTAGTATTGTGATTTCCTTTTTATGTATAGTAATTAATATTTTATTTTTGACCGTATAGTTAAATAACCTAAGTGTTTTACGGTTGAAAACTTTTATTTTGTTCCCCCAATGGGGGACAGTAGTGCAGGGACGTCTTCGTTGACGCAAATGTTAATAGATAATAGTAGAGAACATTTAAACAAAACTGATAATCAAAGCATGACCATAAAAAATGTCAACAGTGTAGGAGCTATCATGGAACCGGAAAAGAAGACCTTCAATTTACGCTCAGATAAGTACAATATTAAAAATATTTGGGTCTATATTGAAAAAGTAAATGCTGAAAATTTAGGTAGATTACATTCGATGACTGTTGGTCACATATTATTAAAAAAATTTAAACTAACAAATATTTTAGAAATTAAAAGCATAGGTAGAAATCGTATCAAGGTTTTATTAAAGTCTTTATTGAAAGCAAATAATTTAGTAAATAATCAAGCTCTAAAATTGGAAAATCTTAAGGTAAGGCGTACATACCTAATCATTTGTTGGAAGTCAAGGGTTTAGTACGGGACGAGGATACTCAGTATGACGTAGATTATTTAATAAATACTATAGAGTCATCTTCTAAAGTTATTAATATATATATATATATATATATATATATATATATATATATATATATATAGAACTAAACGTAAAGTTATTAATGATAATAAAGTTGAATACATAGATAAAAAGACAATAATTCATTTGAAGGCAATGTTCTGCCGAATTATGTTTCTTTTAATAAGGTATTTTGTCCTGTTGCACAGTATATTGGAAAAGTCGTTCAATGTTATAAATGTCTTAGATTTGGACATGTATCCAAACAGTGTAAAAGTACACAAGAACGGTGTATTCAATGTAGTGAAATTAAAGAAAAAGATCATAATTGTAATAGAGAAAATGTATTTTGTATTCATTGTAAAAGTAGGAACCATCTGTCAATATCCAATAAATGTCCCCAATATGAAAAACAGAAAAAAATTAATAATGTAATGGCTGAACATAACGTATCTTTTGTAGAAGCACGTAATTACTGTGAAAAGTCCTTTTCAAATTTTGTAAGTAGGTAACAATTCCTTTGAATGCTTAGCAGAATATGAAAGAGATTTTCCTAGTTTGCCTACAACTAGCAAAAATATTCTGATATCTAAACCAGTTTCACACAAGCCAAATTCTGCTTTTACTCACACTGATTTATCAAATCTCAAACAAATAAAAAAAGAAAAGTTAATTCACCAGTTGCACAGTCGTCTACTGAGAAACCAATGTTTCCTTTTGTTTTTGGACCTGAGAAACCTTTACCTGTTAATCGAATTGTACCAAATTATGAAAACATTAAAATTAAAAGAAATGTAACTGAATGTCTTTCAACTTTTTTATATCAGCTTTTACAAAGTATACAAACTTTTGATGATATACGGTCTATAGATAGACAATTAATAGTCAATAATATTGAACAGGTATTGGAGGGAGGAAAAGAATATAAAAAAAATACTTAAAAAAATAGATTTAAAACGAAAAAAAAATTAATTAAAAAAAAGAAAAAAGATGATTATAAAATTACATTAAAAAAAAGAACAAAATAAGAAAATAAAATAAAAATATACTAAAACAAACACTAAGAGGATCTAAACCTCCGAGATGTTGAATCGGGTTTATGTCCTAACGTACTGAAAAAAAATGTATTACCATAGTTATAGTTATCATAGTAGTGGTTATAGTTATCATAGTATTAACATAGTAGGTAGATATCTTTATTTTTATTTTTTTTTATTTGTAAGATGTATACACTATGAATTTCTGATGGCGTCTCTCAATAACTAAATTATAATAAATGTATGATATAGTATTTATTAACATAGTATGTACATTAGCTTAGCTGTTATTATTATTATATTAATTATGTTTCACTAATTGACATATTTAAATTCTTTAACAAAACTTATGTTGATGGAGACTGGCTGAATGACAATTGTCCAAGCCAAGAAAAAAAACGGCGTAGAATTTATCTACAGTTTCCACTATCTAATTAGCAGTCGTATTCGCTAGATAACGCTCCTGCAAATTGGCATATTTTGACAAGACGCAACATGTATTGTGGACAAAAACATATCAATTTAGTTTAGTCGCGACTTTTATAAGGTAAGTGTTGAACTTTACATGCAAGATTGTGACAATTCAAAAAGACTCATAGCAGTTTTAAATTTTTATATTTATATATTCTTGTGTGAAGAATATCAACAGACCTTCTGTTGATATTTGAAAGAAGGATCCTGAGAGGAATATTTGGTGGCATCTGTGAAAATGGTGTTTGGAGGAGGAGATACAACTACGAGGTATACCACAGATATAAACAAATATTTTTTGGTAAAGACGTAGTATCTCTTATAATAATAGGAAGACTAAGATGGGCAGGACATCTAGTAAGAACACAGCAGAACAACCCTCCTAGAAGAATCCTTATGATCCTAATAATCCTTTGAAAAATTATTAAATGGTGAGGTGGGTCACGAAGCAGTAGACAACTGGACGGTTGGAGAAGATGCGATAATTGAAAGGCAACCTACAGAGGAGAAGGTGGTGACAGCAATAAAAGAAATGAAAAATAACAGAGGTCCTGGTAAAAATGGCATATGCATAGAAATGATCAAGTTGGATGGAGAAAAACTACAAAGAAAAATATATTAGCTACTAGTGCAAGTATGGGAAAAGGAAATAATGTCATCGAAGTGGTATGAGGCCCGCATATGCCCTCTGCATAAAAAAGGTGACAAACTGAAGTGTGACAACTATAGAGGTATAGCCTTACTAGACACGGTATACAAAATCTTGGCAAGAATATTGAGAAATAAACTAAATAGCTACACGGAAAAAATCCTGCATGAATATCAGGCCGGCTTTAGAAAACACAGATATACTGTAGACCAAATATTTTTATTAAAGGAGATACAAAGGACTTGTAATGAATGTGAAGTTCCCCTGCATGTTTTTTTTTTGTGGATTTTAGACAAGCTAAGATAGATTACAAAAGTCAGTTTTCGAATTTAAAGCTGTGAACGATAGGATAGTACTCATTAAACTGGATGGCAAACCACATAAACTTAATATCATACAAGTTTACGCGCCAACCAGCACAATCAGATGACATAAAGATCGAGGAGTTCTACGAAAAACTGGAGACCACAATCGCTAACAGACCAAATAAAGAACTTACTATAATATGTGGCGACTCTAATGCAAAAGTTGGCAACACTACACAAAATGACGACTTAAAGAATGTACTGGGAAAGTTTGGCATAGGGCAGAGAAACGAAAGAGGAGACCGTTTAATCGAATTTACTATCACAAACAACTACTCTATCATGAATACTCGATTTAAACACCATGTACGTCGACTTTATACTTGGAAAAGTCCTGGAGATAGATTTAGAAATCAAATAGATTACGTCCTCACCAATATTCGCTGGAGATTGTCCATTCAAACAGTCAGATCATATCCAGGGGCGATATGCGGATCCGATCATACTCTCCTTGTAGCTAAAGTAATGCTTAAACTTAAAGCACCCAACAAACAAAGAAAGATAAAGAGGATAGAACTAAGAAAGAAAGACGACCTTCTACAGGAAGTATAGAAAAGTATGCCCTCTATTCCTAACGGAACATCACAAGAAATATGGGAGACTGTTAAACATTGCGTAACAACCCCAGTGGATCGCTCAAAGAAAAATAATCTGGTGAAACGGAAACACTGGATAACAGATGAAACTCTTAAAATAATTGAGAATAGAAGAAATCTTTGTAAAAGTGGTGTACATAGTGAAAGGGAAAAAGCTAGTTTAAGAAACCTCAATAAAGAAATAAAACGAAGATGTAAGGCCGACAAAAAACAGTACTATCAAAGTATATGCAAAGAAATTGAGAGACATGGTCAGAATAATCAGCCGAGAGATCTATTTAGAAAAATACGCTACCTGACAAGAGACTTCAGAGCCAGAACTTGGGCCATTGAAGATAACACTGGAACCCTGAGAACAAACAGAGAAGACATAGCAGAGACATGGAGATCGTATTGCAGGGACCTACATATACATAAAGATAATCAACGCCAAGAGCTTGTTAGCCAAATCTCTGACGAGGTGGAAGAAGAACCTGATATACTCGAAAATGAAGTAAGACAGGCTATCAACAAGCTTAAATATAACAAAGCATCAGGTCCAGATATCATAACAGCAGAAATGCTTAAAGCCACAGAAGAAACCGGCGTATAGTTATATTATCTACTCTGTAACCAAATATGGCATTCCAAACAATGGCCTAAAGACTGGACAAAATCTACAATAACGACTATACATAAAAAAGGCTATATAAGATGTATAAGCTATAGTTTTAAAAGAGTGGACAAATTTGAATATCTGAGTGTAGTTTTCGATAAAAATGGACAAAAGAAATAGGAGCTCGAAGCCAGAATAGCAAAAGGGAAAAAAAATTAGGTAGATTAAGAGCCCTACTGAACTCAAAATACGTTTCTAGACAAGGTAAACTCAGAATATATAAAACGGTAATTCTACCCACAGTAACATATGCCAGTAAGACATGGATATTAAATAAGCAGGAAGAGGATACTCTGAAATGATGGGAAAGAAAATATTGAGACGCATATTCGGAGGATGGAAGACAGAAGATGGTTGGGAGAGACAAACCAACGATGAATTAATGGCTTTATACAAAGAACCTACCATTACCAAGTCCATCAAGGCACAAAGAATCAGATGGTAAGGACATGTGGAAAGAATGGCAGCAAACAGAATGCCTAAACTAGTAATAACAAGAAAAATAATCGGCCCCAAAAGAAGAGGTAGACCCAGAACGAGGTGGATTAGTAAAGTAGAGGAAGACCTTAAACACGTGAAGGTGAGGGACTGGAAAAGAAAAGCACAAAATATAAGCGAATGGAGAAATATTGTACACCAGGTCCTTCAGAGTAGTTAAGAATGTTGTATATACATATTTAAGTTAAAGTTTTGTTTAAAATAATTGTAATTAGTTAATATTAGGATTATGTTATAAAAAAATGCCCTAGGCTTTAACGGCCAGTTGTGCGTAAAAAAATGATAGTCCACAGAGGGAAAATGCCACCCAAAAGTCAAGCACAAATTTTAAAATTTACGAAAGTTCTGAGTGGATAAAACTTATAGGTTATCAAAAGTAATACTTTAAAAATTACAAAATATGCAGTTTTATATGCAATAACTGTATAAAAATTAACAAATAATACTTACACATTCCAACATTGCGAATATTAGAAAACAGTAAATAAATAAAGGTTCAAAAATGTCTTCAAAAACAAAATCATTATGTAGTAAAAGATTTGCACAAAAGAGAGCATCTAGTAGACTAATGAACAGGAATATAAAAATAAAATGTCCAAAAATTGTGTTAAACATTTTCATTGATATAAAAATATTTTTATATAAATATTTAATATCGTTAAGATTTTTAATAAGCATAGATTTTGAGTTTCTTGTGTCTAAAAATACTTGTCTCGTGGAATCAGAAATAACACGAAATAGTTGTAAAAACATGTTTGTCATTTGTAGAATGCACGTGATAATAAAAGCTGCTTTAATAAAAATGTAACTCCAAAAGAAAAGCCCCATGTTTTCCAAAACAGTTATGACGGGAGCGGTAACTTGGTTATACACTGCACTAAATATTGCAAACAGTATTATAAATATATAATAGGCAACCTGCAATGAATTTAAAATTACTTGGCCAGGATTCTTACTATCTATAGCTCCAAAACTATCGGTATAAATTATCCAGTACTTTCTGTATGAAAAAGTTGACCGCAAGCTGTTAAATTCAAATAATGAAAACAAAATCATAGACATCAATTTAAAACAACTAGTATCTGGATCTGTGTGGCGATAGGCAACGAAGGAAAAGTAACATAGTACAGAGATTAAGCAAAAAAAACTTTTGTGGAGATTTTGGATCTTCCGGTTACTTGAACTGACAGGAAAAATTCCTAGAATTGCACCTACAGTTAAATAAAACTTCACCAAAGTTTTATAACTTTTAACAAGTAGTTTGCAGGTCATTTTGATAGGGTTTACTAAGACTTGTAACGTATAGCTTAATTGTACACCAGCTTTTATACTGGATAAAAATATGCAGATATTAAGTAGTTAATTAACAAAGTACTTGGTGATATATTCAATTAAAAAACATTACATTACTTAAACATTAACCTTACAATTTCCATAGTCATTAAATAAATGTAACCTTCAACTTGATATATTATTTGTGTGGTAATTATAATCGGTTTACAATTTGTCGATAGCTCACTACAAGTTTAACCCTAATTAGAGAACTGAAATACAGAGATGATAGGTTATACGATATAATTCACTCATGGACAAAATTATCGAATGTTTTTGAATTTTCCAATTTTTTTTGTAGTCACCAGTGGCGGCTGGTGACACAAAAATTTGGTAGTTCTGCAGTATTTTTTGGTTTTTTTTTAATTCAATATCTTTTAATCGTTGTATTTTACAACGAGGCTTTTAGTTTGATATTTAACACCATATATTTATTCATTATATATCTATTAAAAAATAACAAAGAACTTACCGATTTTCTTCTTTTCAAATTGAAGATAAATCCAATTATATCAAAAATAGCAATGGTACATTATGGCACACTAGTGATTGTTTTATAGTTTATGTTTTTAGTAGAATTTTATCGATAAATACGCGAATATCGATAAATACACATTTTCAATGGTCTCGTAAATTATCCAAGCAGGACATTAAAAGAGTTGACAAACTACGACATAAACACTAGAACGGTACATAAACGGCCAAAGCAACAACTTATTAGATATAGACAAGAAGGATAAATGAAGAAAGTGATAGACACAGAGCCGACTACAGAGTATATTAGACAGTGAGCACCAAAAAAATATAGTATATAAGAACAATATACACCGGGGTGTGTGCAGGCACTATACACCCGGGAATTCACACCCCACCACACGCACACTTAGGTTAGATTAGGTTTAGATTAGAATAGGGAAAACAAAAAACACAAAAAACATATACACGGAGTGTGTGAGAGCGTTATACACTTGGGAATGCACACTCCATAGTTAAGGTATTAGCATAGATAGACTTAGTTTTTAAAAAAACAAAAATCGCTCACTGTCTAATTAATGTCATGTCATCTTCAAGATAAACAAGAACACCCGTTACATCACAAAAATTTACATAACACAAATAAGAATGTATAAAAGGCCCGTCAGGCACTCTATACCAGCCAGCAGGCACAGGCCCTTCAGGCAGATCAAATATTGATCAAACGCGGACTCTGAGCATCGAGGTCATGTGCGGCAAGCATGGGCTCGGTGGCCAGGACTCACTTCTCGAACACCCAGCCGGCGAGGAGAACAAAATTTTTATTTTGTCAAATCGGCGACTGAGTGAACGAGCACACACATTTCCTTCCAGACAGAGAGCTGTCGGTCTCGACCGATGGCTCTCTGTCTGGAACACACGCTCTTTTTTAGGGACATGGGCCCCGAAGTAAAGCTAGAGTAACTTCTACAGAGTCAGTAAAGTTAAATAGGGAGAAAAGCCAACATGTGTGCTACCCCTACAGTTAGGTGGCCTAACCACAGTCATTAAAAACAGAAGGTGTCTCATTACCCAAGACACCTTACGTAACATTCAGATCATAAGCCTCCTCACGTAAGTCAGACGCTAAGGAGGGGTGAAGGAAAAGCCTGGGGGTCAGATAGGTACCACCTCAACTAGTGAGGTGTAACCGGTTTGATTTTCGGACATGTGGATCCCACTCTTACAGTGGTATACACATGTCCCTAGGGGTAGGGTTGATCGCCTCGCGTGATTGTGTGTGTGTGTGTGTGTGTGTGAAATACGCGAAACTAAGAAATGCAAACGAAAAAACACTATAAACAAAATCGCCACAACAATAATTGCATTATAGGGTCTTACGAACTAACTACACACAGAGCCAAATATATATTTTTTTTTTTATAAATAAGCTCGATTCGTCGATTTTTTTTTAAAGCAAACTTGTCTATAACTTTTTCATTAAAGTTTGGTATTTCTTTTATAAGTGTTTTTTCTACTGACAACATGGTTAATGCTACAAGTCGGTCTTCAGTCATGGAATTTCTCAAGAATATTTTAATCCGTTTTAAACTCGAAAAGCACCTTTCAGCTTCTGCCGTACTCATGGGCACTGTAATTAGAATTTGAAGCATTTTTACAGTTTCTTGAAAAGGCTCTGTTAGATTATTTTCAATTAAAAATTTTAAAAAAGGTATTGCCCCATTAATGTCTCTACAGTCTCTTCTAAAATAAATAACAGATAATTCAGTCTTCAAGCGCTCCCTATCTAAATTTGGATATGACGCGCAAGTCAGGCTTAAATTATCATCTGGGAAATTATCACAATAATTATCAAATTGCTCAGGATAAAGCAATGAAGTTGCAAGTAGGTGATTTTTAAAAGCAAATCTATCATTTGCACAATTTATGATTATATCACAAACTTCGATAGATGCTCTCCGATGATCTACTGGACTGTTATCCTTCCGTAACCTTTTAGTTGGTAATGATTCAACGCATAAACTAGAACCTTGGTCAATGGTATCATCTATTGAATTTCTAACTGAATTCATGTATCTTTCGAAATCTGTCACCTTTTTATTGATTTCAAAAGGATCCCTTTTAGTCTTTTGAAGGGCATTATACAAAACGTCTACTTGTGGCATTATGCGATGGAAAAATGTTAACCAAAAAACAAAATTTTGATCCACTAGTATTCTTCGTATGGAAGACGCTAAACTACAGACAGCTGTCTTATCAAACGATTCTTCTATTTCTTCCATACATTCGATAAAAGATCGATGTTCAAACACAAGATTAACAGTTCGAATATTGAAGTTCCAGCGAGTTGGAGCGCCATGAGGAATTTTCTTTTGGACGATTTTATCTAAAACTGCCACTCGTTGTGGCGAATTTTTAAAAAAGGTAAGGATTTCATTTAAATTTCCAAAAAAAGTCTAACTTGAGAGTCTTCGGAACAAGCCTTAGACATTATTAAATTTAATTGATGCGCGTAACAGTGTACAAAATGAGCAAATGGATATTTTTCTTTGATTCTGGCTTGAACTCCTCCGTGCTGTCCACACATGACCGCTGCCCCATCATAACTCTGAGAAATTAGTTTATTATTTGAGTTTTCCAGGATAGGATCCAAAACACTGAAAATGTTTTTGCTTAAAGTATCTGCAATTAATTTTGAAGGTACCAAATATGTCCAAAATCGTTCTACCGGTGCTCCATTTCGACAATATCTAAATAATACAACCATTTGTGATTTTGCTGAAATGTCTGTAGTCTCGTCGGCCATGATAGCTAGATATGGAGATTCCCGAATTTCCTCCAAAATTTTATCCTGGCATAATTCCAACATGCATTTCAAAATATCATTTCTATTTCTTTAGAAATGCCCTTAAAAACCGTCGATTCTTCCAAGTGTTGTGCTAAAGTTCTATCCAATTCAGCAGTAAAATTTACGAGGTCGCGAAAAATTCCAGGATTGTCGGATATTTGTATCTCGTCGTGTCCCCGAAGCGCCAATTCGAAAACACTACAAAATTTTATGCAGTCTATAATTTTTGAGAGAACATACCTATTTTTTGTTACAGCTTCATTGAATTTTTGAATATTTATCCAGTATGCAGAATCTAACTGTTCTTTAATATTCACGGAGCCTAATAAAGCATATTCTATTTGATTGTGCAAATGATGCTTAGAAGTTTCGTGCTTTTTTTATTTTATCACTTAAATGTACTAAGTCTGTTACACCAACTTGCGTCCATGACTTATCACCTCCAAAGAGTACACAAGGAAAACAGAAAAGAGCGTTTTTTCTGTTGCAGCCACATATCCAACTATTTCTCGTATAAATATCGCAATTAAATTGTCGTTTGTAATTTTTCCCTCGGCTTGATCCTTCTTTTTCGATTTTAATATCCGGCAAAGGACGTCCTTTGCATTTTAATTCTAGTTTTTCGTCATAAGAATATTTAAAGAATCTCTTAACATTAATCAAATTATAAATAACATCCATCCTGAACAGTACTTTTATTCTCATATACTTAATATAAATACCGAATTACGTGCAGGACAACTTATTTTAACAGTTGTCGCGTCGCGATCACCGATTATTTAAAATTACAATAAACGTAGGTTTGTACACACTAGTTCGAACTGCGACAAATGCAGCTCAAATATTGCTTTCAGTCGTCGCCTGAAAAGTGTAAGCGAGGGGTTGAGTGGGTGTTATTGGGGATATATTTAACAGTTCACAGTTCGGAGTAGCACCGGTCCGGTCAAATAAGTGGGACTTGCTGTCGCCATCAGATGCGACGGACGGCAGATTAAAATAAAGGCGGCCATGCACGAAAACCATCTAAATGAATTTAGATTTTATAACTAGTGATATTTTTTATTTAATTTTCAAAGTAATTTTGTTTGGATTATTTTGGTGGTTCTGCAGCTCCGCAGCACTTATATACCAACCGCCACTGGTAGTCACTATTATTTTAAAATAGTTTTAAAACACTGACGATATTCATATAGTAGGCTGATCTATTCAGCTGCTTTACAATATTTGGACGTTTATTTTGACGTTTATTCAGCGTTTAGTGTCTTTTGTACATTTTATCAGAAAAAACCTTTGTCAGGTAAAGAAAAACTCATACGGATTCGGTTATTTTTCGTTTAATTTATTATTTTAATGAAATATTGTTTTAACAAGTTTAAAGTAAGTAGGCTACTAATTTGACACTACGATTAAACCCAAGGAGCACATATTGTACTAATGTACGAGGAAGGATATGCACAAAAAGATATCGCATGACTCCTCAGGAGAAGTCATTCCACAGCTTTAAATACTTTAAAAGGTACCGCGATACAAAAAAATTTGTAGGAAGACCTGGTCAAGGACGTACAAGGTGAACAACCTTAATTGATGACCGTTTTTTAGTTTTTAATTATACACGATATCGTTCATTGACATCGATGCACCTCAGGAATGAGCTATTAAATGTTAGACAAGTTAGTGTAAGTTCAGAAACAACAGTTAGACAAAGATTAAAACTAGCAAACTTAAAGCCCAGATGAACCGCCAAAGTTCTACGACTTTTCCATAATCATAAAGCTCGTCGTTTAGAATTTGCAAGACCACATATGCAGTAAAATATCGACAACTGGAAAAATGTTCTTATTACTGATGAGACCAGAATCCTATTATCAAAGTCAGATGGTCAAAAACCACGTCTACAGAAGAATTGGAGAATGATTTGCCAGCTGCAATCTTGCTTAGACTGTTAGTTTTAGAGGTGGTGACATAATTCTTTGTAATTGGACGGATAACTAGTGACTCTTAAGGTACTTTTAGACGGTCAGATCAGCTCTCCGTTCAGTGTCAGTTTCAGTCGAAGTGTCAGTTATCTGTATGTGTAAACACAAAAAACTGCAAGAAAAACTGAAACTGATACTGAGCTGTGGTTCGATGCGTATACTAAAAGTTATCGCATCAGTTGTCAGTTAAACTGATGTATAAACAAACTTGTCCGATCAGGTTTCAGTCATATAAAATTATCGATAGGTGTAGTGTGTACCTGACGCCATGGCAAACCGTGACTTTATTACTGAATTTATGATTTATGATATTTATTATTCTCATGTTGGTGTCTTCATCTGCAACAATTCTAGATATGTATCCTCACTCATTTTTTAATAGTTTGACCAATCAGAAGCTTCAAAATGAAGTTCCTTTAATAAATTTAAATGCGAAAATATATTTCTTTTCAGGAGTAAATTTTTAATCCATCTACTTCTCCTTTTTCGTGATTTTTGCCAAGCACAACGCGACCATAATTAGGCTATCTTCGTCCATCACTGAACTATGCAAGACAAATGGTAACTGACAACTAAACTGATCGTCTAACCACGTTTAATAACCGAAACTGAACTGACAACTGTTCTGAAACTGAAACTGAACGGAGAACTGATCTGACCGTCTAAAAGTACGTTTAAAACATCCTGCAAGATCATGTTTTGCCATATGTTGGTTACATTTTATATGAAAGATTCATGTTATTGCACGATAATGCTCGCCTACATGCCGCTGCCAAAGTGCGTAATTATCTTAATGAGGTCCAAATTTGAAGATTGGATTGGCCACCGCTTAGTTCGGATGTAAATCCAATTGAGTACATGTGGGATCACCTAAAACGCCGTAAACGGCAAATAAATCTCGTTTAAAATACAATAGAGTAGCTTCGGCTGGCTGCACAGGATAAATGGAATGAAATTTCCCAAGGATATGTCCAAAATTTAGTTGTTAGCATGCCGAGAAGGATGCATGCAGTAATAAGAGTTAGAGAGGGGAATACTCGTTACTGATCATGCAATTCTTTCAGTTTAAAAGACTTGTTAAGGCAGTTTGAATTAGCATTTTAGTTTAGAGTAAAATAACCATATTTACCAAATATCAAGCATTTATTTTTTTCGCAATTTTCTTCGCATAAAAACTTAAAATTTTTCTTTAAACATTGTTAAAATAAACTATATTTTACAATAAATGACTTGATTGACCAGAATTTATTTTGAAAAAACAAAAACTAGGAAATTCCAAAATATTCGATATTTTTGTTCATGAGTGTAGTAAAAACCAACCTGAAACTGACGGTTTAAGATGTTTTCGACTAACCCACCTTGTATCTGCAAAATAACAATACAGCAGTCAATCTTATAATCTGATTACGAAAGTATTTTGATTACAGATGACCGACCAGTGTCGTAGAGTATATGATTGAAACATTTATTTGAACTAAATAAATATATTTTTTAAAATTGTACTTATGTAAATTTTTTTTGTTTTAATAAAACTTCTTTATTTGATTCAAAAATAAAAAGTTTCTTGCCATTTGTAAAAGCTACATTTATTAAATTAAGGGAAAAGGCGCCAAATGTCGCGTGGCAAAATTTTTAATGTGTTTTAAATGTATCCATTATAAACTGAACAGACGAGGCATGTGGCCAAAGCCGGCATCTTTATATCCATAGTATTATTAAAAATTTGGGGAATTCCAGCCTAATTATTTTGCAACGAATAGTACCTTCGGATATGAATTCCCGGTTTTCTAGTAAAGTGATTAAACGCGAAGATTAGTATTGAAATATCCAAAGAGAAGAGGTATTCTTATTTACAAAATTGTTAATAATTAAATTCTTATTTTTATTAATATGATATAATAACCAACATTAGCCGTGAAAGTTTTAAATGTTTTTTGCTAAATATATTAGTATTAAAACATTAGTAATATTAATATAAATTTTAATGAATAAACACCTCAGGAACGCCTATGATGATACAAATTTTACGACTGTTTTATGACTTTGAGGCACATTTCATGCTATCAACAATTTGTGAACGGATAATAATACTTTGGAAATAAACGAACTGTTTATGAGTTCTTTTAAAACTAAGGCCGTTCCCAAAATATGTTTTCAATTAACCCTTCGGTGGGTCAGTATTTTAAGCTCCCAAGGTTATGCAAAAATCATCGATTTCACGGCAAAAGTTTTGCAGATATGTGTAGCTTTTATGACACAGGTGGGGGTTACTAGATGACGAATAGATGATAAAGTGCTCGTATTTTTACCTTGCGTTTTTTTTTAAATAATAATTTATGGTCACAATTTGATTTTTTGTCTATAAGTTTTTTCCCTTATATTTTACATAAACAATATTTATATCATTTTTTATATCAAGAATATATTTATTTTCCCATTTTTTAAATTATAATTGATAAATAATTTACGAGATATTTGCAAAAAAACAATTTTTGGGGAATATTTTATAAATTTTATTAATTTTTTTATTAACAAAATAAAATATTATTAATTTATTTAAACATCGAGGAATTACCGTCTTTTCAATTTGTGCGTCATTTCCCCCCGATGCGATCGGTCAAATAGTTTAAAAAATTTTAATTTATTTATTCCTGCGGCTAAATATTAAAACTATTGAACTTGCTCTATCGGCGGGGGAACTTTCGACACCAAATTGTCTTTGTACCTGGGGTAATCGAAGGGTCAAATTTTATTATAGGAAATTTCGACACCGCGGCGTAAAGCAGGTAGGTAGGTAATTAGCGGCGATGGACATTTGCACCCAAGCAGGACAAGCGGGTTTTCCCAATATTTATTGTCACGGCGGGGGGCGTGGCACTTGTGTACTTGTGACTAAATTATTTCAGTTGTAATTTATTTCTTGTTTGACGTTGACTTGTGCACGTATACGGATATTTAAAAAATGAGTTTGATAAAAAGTTCTCGTGGTCGAGATTTATTAGTGGTGGAATCATTCGTTCTCGAAACAGAAAGGCAAATTCAGAAATTGGAAAATGGTTAAGGCATACGTTTGGTTTAACTTATTTAAATCCATCAGAAGTTGAAGAATGCTTTCTTTATGATTTAATGTCATATAAACCTATAAACTCAACACTTGATATACAGGGTGTTTCAAAAAAAGGTAACCCCGTCTCTAGGGTAGGTAAAACACTGAAAAATAATTGGGGTTTGCTTAGTAAAAAATTTTTGTAACGCCATCCATTTTCAAGATACAGGGCGTTAAAGAAAAAAAAATTTTACGTATTTTTTACGATTTTGCCGAAACTACTGGCAACATTGTAATGAAATTTTATACGAATATGTTTTGGAAGCTGATACATCCCATGAATTTGTTTTTATATCTTATTCTCATAGAGGGCGCTAGTTACACGGATCGTACTAAGTATTAGTCAATATAACTTTTTTAAGAGTATAATTATTAATCAAAATTTCAAGTAAACTTAAACATCATTCAATTTTACACGAAAAAGGTACTCTTGGTAAAACTCGATACTGTGTACCGTTTTCGAAATATTTTGATTTGAAAATTATGAAGTAATAATTGATGCTGGTATAAAATAGTTAGTAATTAAACAAAATTCACAAGAAGAAAATTAAATTAATGAAGAAGAACATAAAATAAAATTCAATTACAGTAAGTGTTCAAAATGCCCTGCGTTTTCGCGAATATACAAGTCTATTCTTTTTTCTAAAGATTCCATTAACCTTCTAAACGGTAGGGGATCATCTATAATGTCATTAAATTGACGTTGAATTCTTTCTTCCAATTCTTGGCGTGAATTTACCTCTGTAGCATAGAGTTTTTCCTTAATATACGAACAAACTGCGTAGTCCGAGTTAAACATACCTTGTCGCGTAAAAGTGGCCTCGTCCGTAAAAAGAATGCATTTTAAAAAATTTGGATTGTGGACTGTCCTTTGTTGCAATGTTTCACAAAAATCCACTCTAACCGGTAGATCATCTGGCAAGAGCTCTTGGACTTGTCTGTAATGATAAGGATGTAATTACTGTTCTTTCAGTATCCGATAAGTACTTGAAGAAGAAGTATTTGTTTGTCTTGCTATATTCCTTTCGCTAACTGTTGGATCTTGGTCAAGTAACTTTAAAATATTATTTTCTTTATTAATTGTTCTTGTTGTTCTTGGTCTACCAAAATTTATTTTATTTGGTCTCAAATTTTCAGTTTCTCGACAACATCGTTCAACGGCTCTAAATGTTTTTTTACTTGGTAACTTTTCTGCATAACGTGTCACAACTGCACTAGAACATTCGCTTAAGGTTAATAACATGTCAGTGTATTCAACATTTTGATATATTTTGATTTGATTTTACAAATAACAAGGTTGCAAAACTCCAATTATTGTTGATTTATCGTCATAACAATCGATAAATGTCAAATTTCCATGGCACACTTGGAGAAAATAGAGGTATTTCTATTAGAACTTTATGATTACTACCAGCATCAATTATTACTTTATAATTTTTAAATCAAAATATTCCGAAAACGGTACACAGTATCGAGTTTTACCAAGAGTACCTTTTTCGTGTAAAATTGAATGATGTTTAAGTTTACTTGAAATTTTGATTAATAATTATACTCTTAAAAAAGTTATATTGACTAATACTTAGTATGATCCGTGTAACTAGCGCCCTCTATGAGAATCAGATATAAAAACAAATTCATGAGATGTATCAGCTTCCAAAACATATTCGTATAAAATTTCATTACAATGTTGCCAGTAGTTTCGGCAAAATCGTAAGAAATGCGTAAATTTTTTTTTCTTCAACGCCCTGTATCTTGAAAACGAATGGCGTTACAAAATTTTTTTACTAAGCAAACCCCAATTATTTTTCAGTTTTTTACCTACCCTAGAGACGGGGTTACCTTTTTTTGAAACACCCTGTATATGCAGATTATTTACTGGAAAATTACATTTTCGATAGCGCTTTATTTCCACCACACATATGGTCTAATCAGAGATTTCATTCTGATTCAGGATGGGGAGAATCACATCCTTTCATTCGAGATTTAATTCTTCTTTTTATTCAACACATCCTTCTATTTTTATTTTTATTGAAAAGTTAAAAGAATTTCAAGTAGACACTTATGTCAAAATAAATAGTTTACATATACCAGCAAAAATCAAAGATACTACTGTTCAGGCTAAATTGGCATTTTTTGAGAAAATGATGGATAAACTACGATCCCAACAAATACGTAGGTTAGATTTTATAAAAGTTGTATCTTATCATTTCTATAATAGCAAATAAATCATTGTATACAAGTATATTAACGGTAAAATGTACAAAAATTGGGTACTATGTAAAAGTTGTATTATATTTAGATATTATTACAGTTATAAAGAAATAAAATGCACATTACTTGTATTAAAATAAATAAATTAATTAATTATGGTATTTTATTTATGTCGCAGCTATATTTATTTGGTGTCGAATATACCTGTAAGATAAAAACGGGAAATTGGGGCTGGTGTCGAAAATTGCCATTAAATTTTAGTCGCTACCTGCTTAGTGTCGAAATTTCCTACGCTCTGCTCTATTAGTGATGCTAGACACATTTATCAAATTTCATAGAATTCTTTAAACTATCTCAGAAGTTAAATGCATATTGCGTTTTCATCGAAATTTACAAAATAAACGTTTGAAAAACGGGTATGTTTTTTTACTTATAAACAATTTTAATAACTTCTATATTTTTCAAGCTACAGACTTGTACATAAAACCATTGGATAGCTGGTAAAAAAACTCACAGTAAAAAATCTATGATTAATAGGAACGATAAAAAATAATCATATCTCCATTGTTTATAAACATTAAGAAGTAAAATTTGCACAAATTTTAAATGTAAATCTAAACTTTATATTGAAAATTACAGCTATAAAATTCGTCCAATTTTTCGAAACTTACAGACATTCGAAACGAAGGTGCTTTCGAAAGATCGACATAGGAAAGCGGAAGGGATAACTCAAATTGAAACACGTAGGAAAAACTTACATTATCTCGGCTTCCAATGCATCGAGAAGCCTCTTTTTTTAAATCTGGGGTAGCTCGTCGAAATATAAATAGCTACATAGTTTTCACTGGCCAGGAAATATGGGAAACCTCTCGGAAAAATTAAGTCCATTAATGATAACATAATTTCCCCCCCCCCCTCGAAAATCTCGGAAAATCTTGGAAAATCAACATATATATATATATATATATATATATATATATATATATATATATATTTCATTTTATACCAAATTATATAAATTAAATTTCAGGTAATTTTTTACACATTATATTATTATATTTCTTATAATACTTATAATTGTTTCCTACTTTGACGATCTATATGTTTATATATGTGTATATATGTACAATATGTACAGTACGAGGACGGTAAATACATTTATTTATGTTTTTAGATCTAAATATCTCCATAGATCACAGAGTATACCGTCCTCGTGTCCCTACATTTTATATGTATTCATGTAAATAGGAGAAAGGTCATCTATATATTAGAAAACCGATAATATATCTTATTATGCGTAAAAAAGGCAGGATGTGTAGCAACTGCCACGCTCCAAAATTTCGTCAAAATAGAAAGGTCATAGAAGATTTTTTAACGTGAGTTTTTTTTTTACCAGCTATCCAATGGCTGTACGTACAAGTCTGCAGTTTGAAAAATATACAATGTATTACAATGGTTTATAAATAAAAAACGTATTTTTCAAACGTTTATTTTGTAAATAATTTCGATAAAACCGCAATATGCATTCAACTTTTGAGATAGTTTAAATTTTACAGAATCCTATGAAATTTACTAAATGTGTCTATGTGTCTATGTGTCAATAGAGCAAATTCTATGTGTCAATAGAGCACAAATTTTTAGAATATGGTAAGATGTTTAAATGTATAAAGAACATTTTGTTTTGTTAATAAAAAAAGTAATAAAATTTATATACTAGTGCAAAAAAACTACTTTTTTGCAAATATATCCGTAAATTATTTATCAATTTTAATAGTAAAGTATTTTCATTAATATCTGTTTACTTCAAAAAGCTGGTTAATTTTACTTGCAGTACTAAGAAATAGAAGAAGAACTGTCACACTTTAGCCTACATTAGCTCGTCAAATTTACCTCTAAAATTCTAATAGACAACAGAAAAACTTATTTTCTCCAGTTCAGAGATGTAGTACCAATAAGTTCCCCATTTTAAATTTAATCTCTGTTTTGTTCTTTTAGGTGTGTTCTGTTTGTTCTGTTTGTCCCTAAGTGTCCTTAATTGTTTCATTTTTAATAATTTTAACATATTTCACATTACAATTATCTGCCAAAAAACTGTTATCTAATTCAACTTTATTAAAGAAATTTGATTATTACAAGTTAAAGGAATTGCATACCCACACAATTGTACATCAAATTATATTCATTGCCATACAACTATCACCTTAATAAAAATTTCAATAAATTTACACACATTTGGGACGTTTTAACATATTTAAAAAAATACGGTTAAAAAAGAAGACGGCGACACACAATATATCGGTCGCTTTGGGCTGGACAACAGGAACGAAAGGGGTGAGATCTTGTACAACTACTTAAACAACGAAAATTTATTTTGTCTCAACACTTTCTTTAAATTAACAACGTAAATGGACATGGATCAGCCCAGACAAGAAAACTAAGAACGAAATAGACTACATACTCTCCAATAACAAAAACATATGCACCGACGTGACAGTACCAAACAAATTCTATACCGGGAGTGACCATAGATTGGTTAGAGCGAACATTAAAATACAGACGAGAGTAGAACGAAGCAAACTTATTAAACGAGAACGATACCCAACCACCGATGCCCTGTTTCAAAAACAAACGGAACACCAAAAAAAAAATAAGCACAAGACTTAAATCAATAGAGAGACTGAAACAAATGGATGTAAACGGACTAGCCACTAAAATAAAAGTAACTGTAACAACATCGGTTAAGAAAATATGCTCAAACACGAAAACAACCAAAACATCTAAACTCCAACCTAATACAATTAAACTACTCCAAGAAAGACGAAACAGAACAGATCGAACTTCGGACAGCTTTAAAAGTTTAAACAAAAATGTGAAGAAAGAAATCAGGAACGATCATAGAAACTATAATAACAATCTGATAAAAAATATAATACAAGATAACTGCAACATGAAAGTACTCAAAGCAAAAAAACTCAAGCGGCACAACAAAAATCATAGAAATAAAAAATGAGAAAAACGTCACCGTCAGAGACAGAAAGGAAATAAGCGAGGCCATTGAAAAATTCTACATTAAACTATACTCGGTAAATACACAACCACAACAACGACGTACTCAACGAACAATAATTAACACCGGCTCAGAAGAAATACCGGACCTAACCGACTATGAAATAAGAATGGCCCTAAATCAACTTAGAACGAATAAATGTCCGGGAAAGGATAAGAATGGTACAACTCCGAGGTCATTTTACTATTCAAGAAAGGAAACAGAGCAAACATCGAGAATTACCGACCAATATCCTTGCTATCATCTGTATAAATTACTAACTAAAATCATAACCAACCGCCTAACACATAAGCTCGATTTCTATCAACCTATCGAGCAGGCTGGATTCAGAAAATATTTTAATACCATAGACCACTTGCACACCGTAAGAACACTGATAGAAAAATGCTCCGAGTATAATGTTCCAATTCATATGGCGTTCGTCGATTTCCATAAAGCATTCGATTCCATCGAATTATGGGCAGTGCTTGAATCTCTATAAAATGCACGCATAGATTCAAGATACATTAACATAATTAAAAACATATATGAAAATGCCACCATGCATATAAAGCTGGACGAAAGCACAAAAACTAATCCCATAAGACTACAACGGGGAGTAAGACAAGGAGACACCATCTCTCCCAAACTATTTACCCTTGCTCTAGAAGATATTTTTAAGAAACTGGAATGGAACAATAAGGGTATCAACGTCGACGGATCATACTTAAACCACTTGAGATTCGCAGATGACATAGTTTTAATAGCCGATAATATCCAAGAACTAAACGATATGTTACAAAAATTAAATGCAGTTTCAGGAGCGGTAGGCTTAAAAATGAATTACAGCAAAACAAAAATACTGAGCCGAGACCAGACAAATATAACAATACAAAATCATACCATAGAAAATGTGGAACATTATGTATATCTAGGTCATGTTATCAAACTAGGAAAACCAAATCAAGATGCTGAAATTAAAAGAAGAACATAACTGGCTTGGGGCGCTTTTGGCAAACTAGCACATGTCTTGAAAAACACCTCTATTCCTATAAACTTAAAGAAAAAGGTGTATAACACATGCATACTACCTGTTTGTACCTACGACTTGAAGACAGTAGCACTTACCAAAAATTTTGCCAAAAAACTAGAAACAACGCAAAGAGCAATGGAAAGAATCATGCTTGGAATATCACTAAGAGACAAGATTAGAAACACCTAGATAAGACGTAGAACGAAGATTAGGGATATTGTGGAAGAAATTACAAAAATGAAATGACGGTGGGCAGCTCACGTAGCCCGATATAATGACAATAGGTGGACACGGAGAATTCTAGAATGGAGACCAAGGATGACAACAAGAAGCATGGAAAGACCTCAAAAAAGATGGGTAGATGACATAAGAGCAGTGGCAGGCAAACAGTGGATTAGATTGACGCAAGATAGAGAAAGATGGAAGCAATTGCGAGAGACCTACATTCAGGAGTGGATGGAAAATGGTTGACAAAGAAGAAACACACATTTCGAAAATATATCTCTTTATTAAATATAAATAACTGTTAATCAGTTAAATAATACAGAACATTACTTTTATTTGACAAACAATCACATTATAACTTATTTCTACTTCATTGGTTAATATCGATCTCCTCAAGAGACTTCCCCGTTAATTATCGAACAGTTACAATAATAAAAACTGAAGATCCCCATCATCAGCCATTACAGGATAGTTTGAACTATGTTCTCCAAATCATTAATAAATCTTGTACCGGCATGTAAGTAATGTTTTGTTTATTTACTAATTTATTACAATTCAATAGACTATTTTATACCAATTTGTGGGTCTTGCTTTGTCTGCTTAAACAGTTTATTCATATTAAAAACACAGTCATGTAATATTGGCACAATTACTGTAATTTTATATTTTTTTGTCTTATGTTTATCTTTATAAGACAGCACCCTAATATGTATTTTTATTATTTCAGCATTTTATTAACTTTGTATCGACAGACCTGAAGATGCTTTGCAAATTGTAGAAAGTGAAACCGGTCGTCTAGGTAGTTAAATTAAACTGATTATAAGTAAGTCTTATTTATTTCTTTTTTACCTATTTGAAATGGGCTCACACAGGCAACACATTCATGATTTGATATAAATATCTGGATTATCTGGATACCTTTACACATTGGCATTAATGGCAACGAGCAAGTTGATCAATTGGCATTAAAATCCATCAGAAATAAAAATGTTTAAGAAATTACTAAATATCCCCACACCGACCATAAACGACAGTCAATGAATCATATTTATAATAAATTTATGGTAAGCAACCTGGGACGCAACAGACTCCAAGTTGAAAACAATAAAGCCTCGAGTATATGTCAGCCTACCACAACAAGGAAAAAGAAGAGATCAAGTAATCGTAAATCATCTTCGAATCGGCCACACAATACTAACACACCAACTACTTCTGAATAAAGAACCAGCTCCGATTTGTACCTACTGCTCCACTCAGGTCACCGTGAAGCTTCTGATAGTCGACTGTCCGCAGTTCCAACCTCATAGAAAATGCCGAGGAATTAGTGGAAACCTGAGAATTGAGCTTACGACAAATATCTCGGATTTATTGCAGTTTCTAAAAGACATCAACATTTATAATAAACTTTAATTTATCAAACTGTACTACTGTGTATGTCCCCTCACTAATAACCCCTTGTGGTTGATGTGGGTTTTCTATGTTTAAATAAAAAAAAGTTTAGAATAAAGCAGTCAACTTTTTGATTTATTTTTTATAACATTGTTTACAGTATTAAGAATTGTCTCATCTCTAGTAGCCTATCTTTGTCAGAAAAGTTTCAATAAAGATTAATAAAGAATACTTACAGATTCCAGCCCTAAAGATATTATAAAATAATATGCAACTACAGCAGGAATATCTTCTCCAAAAACAGAATCAGTATGTAATATAAAATCAACATTATACAGAACATCTATCAGATTTATCATCAAATATAAGAAAATAAATGTGCCTATGCTCGTGTTAAACATTTTAATTGTTATAAAAAGATTTTTATACAAAAACTTTATATTGTTGACATTTTTATTGAACAATATATTAGAGTTTCTTACATCCAAAAATGTTCGTCTTGTGTAGTCTGAAATGAAACGAATTACTGTTGAAAAAACAACTGCCATTTGTATAATGTAGATGACAATAAAAACTGCTTTGATGAATATATAGTTCCATAATAAAATCCCAAAGTTCTGTAAAGTAGTAAAACCAGGTGCGATAATTTGAAAAAATGTAGCATTAAAAATTGAAAAGAGATTTGAAGAAATATAACAAAGAAATTGTAGCAAACTTATATTAAATTTGCAACAAAGCTTAAAGTCTATAGCTCTTAAACTTCTTATAAAAAGTATCCAATGCTTTCTGCATGTAAATACAGATAGCAAACAATTAAATTCGTATAATACCCACGCAATTACTGACATAACTTGCAAGTTACTCATCAATGGGTAGGCGTCTTGATAGGCAATGAGAGAAATGTAACAAAGTACACATAACCCGGTAAAAATAATTTTGTGAAGTATCTTGATCTTTTGGTTATTTGAAACTGTAGGAAAACATCCTAGAATTACACCTACGTTTAAATAAAATTTGACCAAAGTTGTATAATTTTGTATAGAGACTTTAACCATTATACAAATACGACAGTAAAAAAGAATCGGTCATATAGCAACTAACTTAATATTTGTAATGGTAAATAATAATAACAAGAGTGTGTACAATTAATTATTAGATATAGACAGACAAAACATTGTCATCAAACGAATTGTTTTCTTCCACGAAGTATATTGTTTTATATAAAGTATAACGACGGCCTAATTAAAAAACCACTTAACTCAGCGTTTCTCAACCTTTTACCAGTTGTGACCCAATTTTATAAAATTATTTTTACCTCCCCCCCCCCTTTATACGATTAAAATATATGAATCCAGGACCGATTTTCTGGATGGGGGGTTGGTACCGAAATTTTTTTTAAGGAACTTTTCAAACACTTGAGTGCCATACAGACAATCAAACCTTGTAGTTATTAAAGTATATTTATTTGTCAAATTTTTTGGGAAGTCTCTCTGGATCCGCCCTTGCACTAAAACAGTAAAACCTTAATTACCAAATTACCGAGAATAAGTAAATTTATTGATATGTGGCAACACCAATCCAGAACCGATCCAGTCCAAGTCCAGTTCCGAGTTCTCCTCTCTTCTCCTCAGATCCAGACCTTAGTGGAGTCAGTCCAGTCAGTCCTTCTGCACCAGTTAAATTTATTGTGAAGTTTATGTTGTAGTTTGCGTGTATTAATTGCAGTTCAGGGTATTAAAATATTCCAAGCAGTACGTAAATATACTTAAGTTTATACAAAATCGTGGATGTTTTTAACTGGGCGTAAGCGAGCATTCGATACTAGTGAAGCATCAACAAGTGTACAGGCGAGAGTGGTTCCAAAAATAAAATCGAGAAAATATTCTCAAGATTATGTATTATTCTCAAGATGTCAAAAGACATTTGGAAACACTTCATAGTGAGTGCATTAATCAACTCCGAGAATTCTTCGAGTTAAAATTAAAATCACATGAAAAACAAAAATCATTTTTAAAAAAAACTTTGACTGTGAATGAAAAAGCTTTACTTGCCTCTTATGAAACCTCCCATGAAATAGCTAGATGTAAAAAGCCTCACACTATCGGTGAAGACCTTATTTTGCCAGCTGCAATTCAATTGTAGAAACTATGTTTGGAGCTCATTTTGCCAAAAAATTGGAGTCTATACCTCTATCAAATGATACTGTTGCCCGTCGAATTTATGATATAGCTGAAGATGTAGAGGATCAGCTACTCGGGAAGTTGCGCGACAAGCTGCTTTCGATTCAGCTTGATGAAGCAACAGAGAGCAATAAAGATGCTTATTTTATTGCCTACGTTCTATTTTGTGATGGCACATCATTAGTAGAAGAACTACTTTTTTGTAAATCAATAGAACTGAAAGCAACGTCGCTCGCATTATTTGCTATCTTAAACGATTATATAAATAAAGTAAAAATAGAGTGGAAGAATTGCGTCGAACGATGCACAGATGGTGCTCGTGCTCGTGCTCGTGTTCATAGTCTACAAGCGCTTATGAAACAAAAGTCTCCAATGTGTATATGGACACACTGTATGGTCCACAAAGAAGCTTTGGCTTCCAAAGAAATGTCTCCTGGCCTGAACATTGTGCTAACAACTATTGTAACAGTAGTTAATTACATAAAAATGAAACCTTTGAAAACCAGAATCTTTTCTGTATTTTGTAAAGACATAGATGCATTACATTCAGCATTATTATTTTATTGTGTGGCAAGATGGTTATCACGTGTGAAATTTTTATAACGTGTTTTTGAATTAAGACATGAAATCGCCATTTTTCTAAAAAAAAATAGACCGGAAGCCGAGATCTTTCGAGATAGTTTATTTTAGATGAAATTGAGCTACTTGGTTGACATATTCGAGAAACTAAATATTTTGAACATTCAGCTTCAAGGCGCCAATACACATATATTGGATTCGAGTGATAAAGTTATTGGTTTTTGTAAAAATCTGGAATTGTGGAGCAGAAATTTAAAGCAAAAAACCTAGAAATGTTTGCAAATGTGGATGAATGTATTAAAACTTACAAGGTTGAAGAACAACGCGTGACAATTGTTTTTGTAACCAATGAAAATCATTTGGCGATGCTGACTAAAAATTTTAAAAGCTAATTTTTTTGCAGACGACAAATTAATACGTAGTTACGAGTGGGTTAGGAATTTGTTCCAAATTACACCGGAAGGGCTCGCTACTGCCAAAGAAGAGACTTTTATTGACTTCACGGCAAATGATAAAATCAAGAAACAGTTTAATAATAAATCTCTATTTGAATTTTGGACAGGAGTAAATGATGAGTTTTCTGCACTGAAAATCAGAGCATTCCGTATACTATTGCCGTTTTCAACATCATACCTTTGCAAAACAGGATTTTCTGCGGTAGCTACTTTGAAGACGAAATATAGATCGCAGCTAAATATAGAAAAAGAACTTAGAACGTCTATTTCTAATATTACACCCCGTTTCGATAAACTTTGTTTTACAAAACAAGCTCAAAGAAGTCACTGATTTATTATTAAACTTATTCATAATTTAGTGTTCAGTGCTCTTTATAATTATACCTGTTATATCAGTGTTCATGTGTATTTTATTTTTTATTTTGTAAGTATTTTATTTTGCTTTGATTTTAGCAAATTAGTCAATGTTGTTGATGTTTTTTTAGAATAGGCTCACGCCCCCCATTAATATTACGGCGCCACCCTAGGGGGGCGCGCTCGCCAGGTTGAGAATCACTGACTTAACTAAAAAAAAAATGAGAATTTTGGATTTTAATGTTATTACAATAATCTATGGTAGCTCTACATTGTATTTCTTTTCTTGGTGGGAAATCTGTTAATGCAAACCTGGTAACTCCTGGCTGTGGCAGCCTGTTTCCATAGTGTAGCATTTGAGTTCTGTGATGCTTGATTGATTCATTCTACCTGTGTAAATATATGTTTCCAGTTCATCAAATGGCTCTCAAATTTGATGGTAAGATACTTTAATGTACAAATCTCTGCCTATTCTTGCCTGTTTAAGTTCAAATATATTGGCAAATCGCTAAATTCCAAGGGCATTATAGTTACTGGGTGTGTTTGCTAATCAAAATGTTTGGTTAGTTTCCTATTCAGTGGAGTTACGGTTTTTGTTACTTACTCTTGGTTTTTTATATAATTTAAAGTTCAAATATGTAGACATAATAAAGTTTTATTACGTCTTATGTTAAATAATTATCAACTATATTATACCATGAAGATTTTACGACAAAATCTAAATATTTTTAGTATTAGGAGATACGGGTTATGTAACAAACCTTTTTTGGAGTTACGAGTTTTATCGATGAATGATAACGGAGTTACGTGTTTTTACAATGGTAGTTTACATACGAATGGTATAAATTCTGGGAGTTAAGTGGTCAGAGTTTCAAATAAAGCTGACCACTAACAGGATTTTGTTTTGTTTGCAGGAGAAAAATGTCATCGAAATAAGAAAAATTTTAGACTTAGCAAAATGTGCAGCTAAATTATTTCGAGACGATACCGCTATACCAACAGAGAACCAAATCTACTTAACTACTCAGGCTAACACAGCAGTTGACAGTAGTGGTTCATCTCAGATTTTTTAATAAAGAATAATAATGCTACCTTACTTCCTGTTTAGACATACAATGTAGTCACTTAAGATGACTCCGGTTTATGCACCGAGATAGTAGCAGAATGCACCACAAAATCACTTAAAGAGAACGAATATTTTCCAGCAGAGGGAATATCGAACTCAACTCCAGATAATTTAATGTTGAAAACGATGATTTTCAATCTGCATTTTTCATTGTAAAAGATGACTGCACCTTACTTTCAATACAGACAGTTGTAGCAGACTCATTGGCGGAGAATTTTGTAAAGTACCGCGGTAGATAAATTCGTGAACAAGTTGAAAACATCACGGTAAACCTGATTGAAATTATTGATGGATTTGACCGTTACTTGATGGAAATTCATTTTATGTAACAATAAAACACTGAAAACTTTGTTTTCAAACTTCAACAAAATTTATTTTAAACTTTTATCACTACAGCTGTTTCGGCTAATTGCCTTTCTCAAGTGATCTATTTTTGGTTCCCATTTAATTGTTAGAATTACTTCTAGATACTCAGACTCTGTCATTTTTTTGAAGCAATACTCATTAAAATTTACAACGAAACTGACTTCCTGTAGTTGGCTGAAAGCCACTAAATATATGGGAAAATCCCATTAAATGTAGTTAGATTAACTTTAAATTCTTTCTTCTTCTTCGTCTAGCTATTCACATCCACATCTGAACATAAGCCTCTTCAAGTCTTCCTTTCCATTGTTTTTTATTTTACGCTACTTGTAGCCAATTTTTCCCGGCAGTCCTTTTCAGATCATCTGTCCATCTCATAGGAGGTCTGCCTCTGGGTCTTTTGTGTTGGTATGGTCTCCAGGTTAAAATTGATCTGTGCCATTTGTTTAGATCGCTCCTAGCTACATGTCCAGCGGCTTCCCATTTCAACCTTAATGATTTTTGCACCACATCGGTGACATTGGTTTTTTGTCTTATCCATGTGTTTGTTTTCTTGTCCTTAAGTGATATACCTAGCATTACTCTTTCCATCGCGTGTTGAGTGACTCTAAGTATATTCATATTCTTTTTTGTGATTGTCCATGTGTGTGCCGCATAAGTTAATATCGGAATAATGCATGCATCAAAAACTTTAGATCTAAGATGTAATTGAATTTGTTGATTTCTGAGTATATAGTTCAGTTTACCGAATGCTGTCCAAGCTAACTTTCTTCTTCTTTTTATTTCTTCAGTTTGAATTTCCCTATTTAGGATTATTTTTTGTCCTAAGTATATATATTCTTCAACTTTTTTTATAACTTTATCGTTTATTATTGTCACGGTGTCTTCGGAGTGCATGACTTTTGTTTTGTTTAAATTTATTTTCAGTCCTATTTTAGAAGATTCGGTATGTAGTTCTAAAAGCATAGTTTGCATTTCTTGTAGGTCAGTAGCTATCAGGATTATATCATCTGCAAATCGTAGATTACTGAGGTAGCGGCCATTGATGTTTATTCCCTTATATTTTCAATTTTTGTTTTTAAAAACGTCCTCCAAAACTAAGGTGAACAGTTTGGGTGATAAAGTATCTCCCTGTTTGACTCCCCTGTTTAATGGTACAGGGTTCGTGTGTTCATTTTCATTTAGGTAGTATGTAGCTGTAGCTTGATTCATAGTTTCTTTTATTAAGTTAATATATCTGCTGTCTATTCTACAATTTTGCATTGCGTTTATAACGGCCGTGTGTTATATGGTATCGAAAGCTTTTTCGTAGTCTACAAATGCTAGGAAAACTAGAAACTTGTGTTCGTTACATTTTTCTATTAATATTTTTGTGGTAAACAGGTGATCGGAAGTTGAATAGCCTTTTCTAAAACCTGCCTGTTCATATGGTTGGTATTCGTCTAATTTCCTTGTTAGTCGAGTAGTTATAACTTTGGTGAGTATTTTAAACAGGTGTGACAGTAGGCTGATGGGTCTGTAGTTTTCCAATTTTCGACTATCACCTTTCTTGTGTAATAAGAATACTTTAGAGTTGTTCCAGCTCTTAGGGACTTTGCCCTGATGTAAACAACTGTCCACAAGCTTAGTTACAATTGCAATTAGTTCCTTACCTTCTTCTAATATCATATCTGTGGTAATACTATCTTCTCCTGCAGCTTTATTTCTCTTCATGTTTTCCAATGCTGTAGTTACCTCTGAAATTGTTACTTTTGGCATTATTTCTGATCCAACATTTTTTATTAATTTCCGTGCTGGTCTCATCTCATCATCTTGTTGGTGTGATCTGTAAAGTTCTGTGTAAAATTCTTCTATTCGTGTCAGTATGTTTTCTCTACTTGTGATTTCATTTTCGTCTTTTCCCATTAACGATATCATGTGACGTCGTCCTAGTGTCGGTCTGAGGCATTTCATACTCTTATTTTTTTCAATAGTTGTTGTTATTAATTTTTCGTTTTCTTTTCTTTATTGTTGTCTGATTCCTTTTCTAATCTGCCTATTAAGTTCTCTATATTCGTCGGTTCTCCTTTTGTTATATTTATTTAAGATCTTCCTTCTTTCTATTTGTTGTAATATTTCTTTGTCTAATTCATTGTATGTTGTTTTTGGTTTTTTCAGTTGTAGAAGGCTTTTATTCACTGTTTCGGTAATAAGGTTATTCAAATTATCAATATCATTGGAGTTTATCTGCTACATGCTAACTTGATTTAATGCATGCACTATCTTTTTATTAAATTCGCTATTTTTGATTTCTTCAGATGTCCATTTGTATCTTTTTTCATATATTCTTTTTCTTTCTAGTTTTTTGTTAATTATTAGTTTTGTTCTTATTAGTCTATGATCGCTTCCTAGGTCAAACTGATTTAATACTGAATTACTGATACGTCTTCTACTAGGTTTCTATTCTTCGTTAAGATATAATCTATTTCATTCTTTGTCTTTTTATCGGGACTCATCCATGTCCATTTTCTGCTTGGTTTTTTATTGAAAAAGGAGTTCATTGAGTACATGTTATGTTCATTTATGAAATTGAGAAGCATTTCTCCTCTATCGTTTCTTTTCCCGTAGCCATAGTTACCAATTAAATTTTCATAATCTTGCTCTTTTTTGCCCAATTTAGCATTTTAATCTCCTAATAGTATTTCGTAATTTGCTTTATTTGTTTCTATAACTTTAAATTACATCTTTAATATTAAAAAACTAGGATGTTTAAGTTATAACGGAATTGTTCACGTGGTACTAAGCTCTTTCCACGGACAAAACATGTCAGAAAATATAAGTACGATTTTAAATCTAGTGTGATTGGTGCTTCAGGTGATATCTAAAATAAAACCATTCCAAGAAATTATTTCAATTGACTTTCACTGATAAGACGTAACGAGGTTATAATGACAAGTTAATTTGAATCCTCTTTTTAGCTAGTATCTATATATACTATCTATATAGCTAGTGTATCTATATAGCTAGTATATTATCAGGATCGAAAAAATATACCTGAATTGTTACCGTTTTGGAGGTTCAAAAATACTTTCTTTTCATAAATTTCATTTCGGGCATTACATTTTATGTGTCACAACGTATGTTTTTTATCTCAGAGTTCAATCAAATATACAAATTTCAGAACCTGTAAATAATTTAACGCGGTGAAGGAAGCGGTAATCTTAACACAAAGACCAATGAAGTGTGATCAATAACAAAACAACCGATAGTAAGTAGAAGAAGTAGAAGAAGAACAGAACTTAGGAAACTAGACAGGAGTGATGTGGAGCAATGTGGATCATTAAAAGAAAATTTATAATATGTATGAATAATAGATGATTCCCACGTCAAAAAACATCATGCATATGTTGCATAAAGTGAGACAGTAAGGCAATATCTTCTAAAAAACGGCTTTAAAATAAAAACGATCTAAACTCCAAATGATTATGGAATTTGCTTGTCTACAAATATACAGAACGGAATTTTTAATTCGAATTCATAAATACAGAGAAAGTGGAAGAGAAATTGTTTATCTGGATAGCACGTGGTTTGACACCCATGACGTTCCAAAAGGTGGTTGGCCAGATTCTTCTTGTCGCTGTAAAACAAAAGCATCATCAAATAAAGGAAAACGTATTACAATATTCCATGCAGAAAAAAATGGTTTTATACCTAATGCTTTAGTCTTGACATGCAAAAACATTAAGGACTCCCGTGTCGACTTTCATGATGACACCACTTTAGAATTATTTGAGAACTGGTTTTCAACGAAGTTATTGCAAAATATAGCACCAAACAGTGTAATTGTGATGGAGAATGCCAGCTATCACAGTCGTAGGCCGAATAAAGTTCCATGTTCTAATAACACCAAACTTTTATTAGATCTAGATAACGATAGTGATAGTGAAACTGACTTGTCCATGTATTTTTTTAATGTAAGTACTTTTTAAATTGTGTTTATAGATAATAAACTTTCTATGTATTCGTAATTTATGTAAATATTTTTAAATTCAGTTGATAACGCTATAAAACCAGCTTTTAATAGACACACCTCAATTTTAAAAATAATTTTCTAAATTATTCTTGCCTTTGTTCTTTTTGTACTCTATTTAAAAATAATAAAGTGTTGTAAATATGTGAATGTAGTGTATGTAAATATTTTTTCAACTATTATAACTTTAGTAGACAATGATAAAGACCGGCTTTTAAACACACCTCACAATCGAGTAAGTAATGCAAATCGAAAATAAAAGTACGATCCTGTCCAAAGGCTATCCTCCGCTGCTTTGCGGTAAACACGTATCGATAATAAATATTAATGACTTTCTTAGATCTCTGGTAGGACTATACCTCTCTCTAACTTAAAGCTTCGATTATCTACTGTTAACTTCTACAATGTCGCCTTGTCACGTTTGATTAGATACTTTAACAAGTCCCCTATTCTATGACTGTTTGGCGGTATATGAATTATTAATATATTTTTTATAGATGTGAATAAATTATCTATAATCACAACCTAGCAAAAGTGTTGTCGTTAGAACCCAACTATCATTTCCCATAATTTATTGCCTAAAATTTACTAACTCTACTATAGTGAGAATATCTTCCAAGTAGGAAATTAAAAATATCAATAACTAATACTTACAGATTCCAGTATCAAATATGTTATAAAATAATATGAGTAAGCAGCTAAATCATCAGGAATTTTTTCAACAACAAAATGAATGTGTAGTATATAATCAGCATTAAAAAGAATATCTGTTAAATTCATTATCAAATAGGCGCAAATAAATTTTCCAATGATTATGTTAAATATTTTTGTTGTTACAAAAAGTTTTTTGTACAAAAACTTAATGTTGTTAAGATTCTTATTGAACAAGATTTTGGAATTCCCGATTTCTAAAAATGTCTGTGTTGTAGAGTCTGAAATAACTTCAAATACTGCTAAAAAAACATTTGTCATTTGTAAATAGTAAGTAACCATAACTACTGCTTTAAAATAAATGTAGTTCCAAAAGAAAAGACCAAGATTTTGCAACGCAGTTTTACCAGGTGCAGTAACTTGAAAAAATGCAACATTCAATATGGCGAAAATAATTGAAGAAATGTAACAGATAAATTGCAGTGAGCTAATATTGAATTTGCAATTATTCTTAGTGTCTATAGCTCGTATGTTGCTTATGAAAATTATCCAGTTATTTCTATATGTGAAAACCATCCACCAGGTGATAAATTCAAATAATAAAAAGGCAATTGCTGGCATAAATTCTATGGTACTTACATTTGTATAGAAATCTTGGTATGAAATAAAAGAAACGTGACACAGCAGAGATAATGCACTAAAAATAATCTTGTGAAATATCTGAATCTGGTGATTATTTGAGACGGTAGGAAAAATTCCTAAAATTATACCTACATTCAAATAAAACTTTACCAAAGTTGTATAGTTTTTAATGCAGATTTTACATGACATTTTAGTAGTATTACGTTAAAAAATAATACGTCTTCTATGGACTAACTTCATTTTAATAATGGAAAACAGTTACAACATTTGTGTAGAATATTAATTTATTAGGCCATTAAAAAACATTCCCATTAAACAAATTGTAACCTTCTACTTATTATTACATTGAACTAGATTAAAAAACATGTGTCTATTAATAAGAGTTCTGAACCTTAAAACATAAAAGAACCTTAGACATAATGTAGCAGTAGAATAATTATTATATTCGGGGTTGATTTACGGGCCGTGGTCTAGAATTTTCCCTTCCCCAAGCTTTGTTTCTAACTGCAGCAAGTGCGGCAGAAATTACCAAATGCAATGAATGTGCAAAAACAGACATAGTAGCCTGATCCATAAAGTACATATTTTCGACCTAAGAAGACCGCTTTGAAATTAAATGCTGGAAACTTTATTACTAGCGGACCAGATAAGCGGCGATATATTTTACACTACCTTTATTAATAACATTTTACAGCTCTGTTGTTTCAATCAGCACTGCCCAACAAGTTATTGTTTATTGGTTTTAATATTTTATTGCAATAGTACGAGTATAATAAATTTATTACATTTTTACATTACATGTGTAGGTTTACCCAATAATCAATGTTATGCCTTTACAAGAACATATTATTTGAAAAATAAGGAGTACCATGTGTCATAATAATTGTAATCTTCTTTATAAACACTTTAAAAATTTGTTTAGTAATGTACCTATCTCTTTCCAAGATATAACCACAGGTAAATACACAACCACAACAACGACGTACTCAACGAACAATAATTAACACCGGCTCAGAAGAAATACCGGACATAACCGACTATGAAATAAGAATGGCCCTAAATCAACTTAAAACGAATAAATGTCCGGGAGAGGATAAGATTACAGTTGAAATGTTGAAAATTGGTGGCAGAAAAATGGAACAGGTATTAAATGTTTTATTTAATAAAGTAATTGATGAAGGAAAGATTTCTCAAGAATGGTACAACTCCGATGTCATTTTACTATTCAAGAAAGGAAACAGAGCAAACATCGAGAATTACCGACCAATATCCTTGCTATCACATCTTTATAAATTACTAACTAAAATCATAACCAACCGCCTAACACATAAGCTCGATTTCTATCAACCTATCGAGCAGGCTGGATTCAGAAAACATTTTAATACCATAGACCACTTGCACACCGTAAGAACACTGATAGAAAAATGCACCGAGTATAATGTTCCAATTCATATTGCGTTCGTCGATTTCCATAAAGCATTCGATTCCATCGAATTATGGGCAGTGCTTGAATCTCTAGAAAATGCACGCATAGATTCAAGATACATTAACATAATTAAAAACATATTATATGAAAATGCCACCATGCATATAAAGCTGGACGAAAGCACAAAAACTAATCCCATAAGACTACAACGGGGAGTAAGACAAGGAGACACCATCTCTCCCAAACTATTTACCCTTGCTCTAGAAGATATTTTTAAGAAACTGGAATGGAACAATAAGGGTATCAACGTCGACGGATCATACTTAAACCACTTGAGATTCGCATATGACATAGTTTTAATAGCCGATAATATCCAAGAACTAAATGATATGTTACAACAATTAAATGCAGTTTCAGGAGCGGTAGGTTTAAAAATTAATTACAGCAAAACAAAAATACTGAGCCGAGACCAGACAAATATAACAATACAAAATCATACCATAGAAAATGTGGAACATTATGTATATCTAGGTCATGTTATCAAACTAGGAAAACCAAATTAAGATGCTGAAATTAAAAGAAGAACACAACTGGCTTGGGGCGCTTTCGGCAAACTAGCACATATCTTGAAAAACACCTCCATTCCTATAAACTTAAAGAAAAAGGTGTATAACACATGCATACTACTTGTTTGTACCTACGGCTTGGAGACAGTAGCACTTACCAAAAAATCTGCCAAAAAATTAGAAACAACGCAAAGAGCAATGGGACGAATCATGCTTGGAATATCACTAAGAGACAAGATTAGAAACACCGAGATAAGACGTAGAACGAAGATTAGCGATATTGTGGAAGAAATTACAAAAATGAAATGGCGCTGGGCAGGTCACGTAGCCCGATATAATGACAACAGGTGGACACGGAGAATTCTAGAATGGAGACCAAGGACGACAACAAGAAACATGAGAAGACCTCAAAAAAGATGGGTAGATGAAATGAGAGCAGTGACAGGCAAACAGTGGATTAGATTGGCGCAAGATAGAGACAGATGAAGCAATTGGGAGAGACCTATATTCAGGAGTGGATGGAAAATGGTTGACAAAGAAAAACGTATCTCTTAAATCCACACAATCTTTGAAAAGTGATTCATGCTATTTGAAAATATCTTTCTGTTAATGACACTGTCAATGATAAACTAGATCAGATGCAAACTTGTCATCATATATCACTTATTTTTATCGTTAAAAATTGATTGATCTTCGTGGGTTGTATTGATGTTAGTTAATAATTTAGTTGTAGTTGTATTCAATTGTTTTGTCTGTATAAAATAAAATGAGTAATTTGGGAGAAAATAAAATTAGTGTTGCCCAAAATCGGTCTTGGTATTGCAGTCCTGGTCTTGTTCTTGCGTTTTCGCAAGACCAAGACCAAGACCGCCTAATTTAAGCAATACCAAGACCAAGACTTACCGTGCAAGATTTAAGCAAGAACAAGACTAAGCCTGCAAGACTCTCGCGTCTTGCACTTAGGACTGAGTTTCGTTTTAGCGAGTATAGTAGTTCTGGTATATGCTTAGATACTCGCAAATGCAAAAAAATATGTAACAAAATTTGGAAAACTGGACTTCTGCGCATTACGAACAATATCATAAACATACATACCGAATCAAAATATTCATTAAAAGAGCTCTGACATTCTCAGAGGTCATAATTACAATGTAAAAATAAAATATTTTGTATTCTTTCCCAGCAGACGACTTCTACGCTCTAAAATTAATTGTCCAGATTTTAATAGCCGCCTTCTAATCATAAAATAATCTTCTTGCATTGCGAAGCCGACAGTAATATCGTATCGAAACTTTTAAAAATATGTCACCTTAGCTGATATAAAATATAATACTTACTATTAAGGACACCTACTTAATAATTCAATTTTTTCGGTGCTATAATTTAGTTAAGAGAAATCTAAATAAACGAATTTTATCGGCCTAAGATTAAAAATCGTTTCTGCTGAGTGTGCGATGAGATCATTCGGTTAAACAAAATTTGCTGAAACAGCGCGGCTAATATTAAAAAGTAACCAGACAAATAATTAATAACAGATAATGTAAACAAAATACCGAAATATATAAAATTATAAAGTCACGATATTTAATTCTCGGTTTCGTATTCGGTATTTGGGTATTGGATCATAACGACCATCACTAAATTTCATTTTCAATTGAGCTTTCTCAATTGGAAATTCTCATTGCAAGACTAGGTGTATTGGCGCAAGACCAAGACCAAGACTGCCTAAGTCTCGTCTTGTTCTTGCATTTGGGCAACACTAATAGTGTTGCTCAAAATCATTCTTGGTCTTGCAGTCTTGGTCTTGTTCTTGCAAACACCAGGACCAAGACCGCCTAACTTTAGCAAGACCAAGACTAAGACTGGCCGTGCAAGACTTAAGCAAGAACAAGACTAAGCCTGAGAGACTCTTGCGTCTTGCAGTTAGGTGCCGTTGTTTACATACAATGTAAAAATAAAATATTCTTTTCCAGCAGACGACTTTTTCGCTCTGAAATTAATTGTCCAGATTTTGAGAATAGCCGCCCTCTCATAAAATAATCTTCTGGCATTGCGACGCCGACAGTAATATCGTATCGATTTTTTTTTTAAATATGTCAGTCATCATCATCATCATTACACAGCCAAATTTGTCCACTGTCGAACATAGGCCCCCTCAAGATGTCTCCACTCTTCTCTGTCGTGTGCAGCTGCGATCCAGTTTGTCACTATTCTTTTAATGTCGTCCGTCCATCTGGTAGGTGGTCTTCCACGATTTCGCTTGTCTGCCCTTGGCCGCCATTCTAAACTCTTCTTTGTCCATCTGTTGTCTCTTTGTCTTGCGACGTGTCCTGACCATTTCCACTTCAACTTTGTAATCCGTTTTATGACGTCTTCCACTCCAGTTCTCCAGTTCTACGGCGAAGAACTGGAGAAATATGTCAGTATATGACCTTAATTAATAAAAAATATAACACTTATTGTTACGGACAGCCACTTAATAATTCAGGTAATTATCAGATACTTCGGGTATAATATTGGATAGTAATGGACATAAAGTAACTTGTAGTAGTTACTTTTTTGACATCACTAAACTTCATTTCCAATTAAAGTTTAAAATTTGACATGAGGGACAAAGACTCAAATAGTTTTAGTCGGAGCAGTGAGCGTTGGGATTATAGATCTAAAAGACCTAAAAGCAAATTTGATTAATTTTTCGAAATAATTCATGCATCCCAAATTGCTTTGTGTAAATTGTGCCTACATAGAAAGGTTAAAATAAAAATTAAAAACAGAAACGCGTCAGGTTTAAGGAAGCATCTAATATCTTTTCACGAAAAGGATTTACAAATATTTCTTTCTGAAAAACCAAAATTCGGTGGAGATACCACAAGCTTTTTAATAATCGCTGGAAAAAGTGGACATCGACGGTGTCACGACAGAAAGGCATAAGCGCCATTGACAGTTTTTTTCAGGAGACACAAATAACGTTTAATATCGCTTAATATTTATTTTTTTACATTTTTTTGGCGTTTTATTATTATTGAACTGAGGCATTTTGAGTTACCATATGTTAGTTATAAAACAATTATTATAAACAAAAGATATTTATTATTTTGGTACTTACGCCTTTAATGTTAGGTTCTGTGTTGTTTAAGCCTCTTTGAAAGGCGGTTACCATATTTAGAAAAAAATATTTTGATCAAAAAATGTCGCTTAGGAACTTATACGCCTTTTAATTTTACAGAATTATAACAAAAATGGAGAATAAATCTTTTCATTTTAAAGCATAACAATTAAGTAAAAATAATACAAAATAAACAATACTTACACAATACATTTATGAGTTTCTTAGAGTTATATTGGCGTGAAAAAATATCATACAAAAAATAAGTTAATATAGTTATCAAGTTATATTAAGCATAACAAGAAAAGAAACTGAAAGATATTCAAAAAACAACAAGAACTATTAAAACGTACCATTTTTTATGTGGAACCTTTATCCTTTCTAGGTACATGAATACCAATGATATAATCTTTTTTGAAGTACATTTTAAAAGAAGATATTTATTTAAAGGGGATTCCATTATTTTTATTTATTTTTATGGTGTACATTTTATAAAGATTTGAAATGCTTTTAGTATCTGCTGGTAGATACAATTTTTTAGTCGACCCTCGAGAGTAGTGCGAGGGGACAGCAGGAAGATCCTCAATAAAATCTTTAAATAGTAACATTTGTTCTGGAGTAATTTTAGGTTTAGGTTAATGTTTTCCGCTATTCTCACGGTTAACTTCAATTCTTCCTTTAATAGTATACCGTACCAATGTTTAATATTTAGATTATTTTTAAAGAATTGTAAGCAAACCCGTATTTGTATATCATTTTTCAAAAGAAAGTATTGATAAGTTAAATTACGACATGAATCAGAAACTGTTCTTTTTCTCTTTACAGGTATGACATTAACGCAACCATTAATGAAATTTTTCTTATCTTAATTATTACCAAGATTCCAAAATTTTAAAAAAATACCATTTTTGTCCTCAGTGCTAAAGCTATTACATTGATTGACACATTTTTTGCCTAAACATGGATTAGGAAGCAACTTTTTCAGCAACACGTTCGTTTTTATAATTACAATAACTTTCCCCCAAGATACGTAACTTTTAATGACGTAATAAAATACTTTCCTTTTTTTTTCTTTTTTGTCTTCTACCTTCTACTTTGAGATGAACTACTTGATGTTTTACTAGAAATTGAACCAGTTGATGAGCTAGAACTAATACTGTTAATTTTAGTCTCATTTTTAAGAAATACTGTCAAGTATGATGAATCTGATTCGGAGTTTAAAGAATCATTATGTTGTATCACATCATTACATCCTATCTTATCATCAACTAATGAACTACTAATACTCTTGCGGCATTATTATTACTATCATCAGTATCATCACTATCTGAGTAAGGTACAAGCTTTTTATCACAGGTTAATAAATCAGTCTCGTCTTCGGCAGTCTCATCAATATTTTAAAATAAACGGCTGTCAATATTCAAATTTGGACTTAGAGGAAAACTGAAATTCACAATGGCATTATCATCTAGAACAGAACTAGGCATTTGGAGTTTTTGTTCATGGTCTTTTAGTATAGGCTCTAAAAGATCATCACGCGCTTCATTGAGGACCTTATTTTCAGTGGAAAATGAACCATGGTTTTTATTATTTCCGCTGTATTCCTGCACATTGCTTTCCTGATTCTCCAAAATGGATTTCAAAGGAAGATTTATTATTTTGTGCCCCCGAGAAGCCATTCTAAAATCCATTAAAAAAAGAAGTAAGCGCCATTCAAATGTTAGTTTTTTAAAATAATATTACTAACAAAATATAACTTTAAAATAATAAAAAAACAAGACTATACAACAGAGTAAATACATATTTAGGTTCAAACCTTATTTAAGTCGGTTAAGTAGTAACTTTTCTACGGCAAATTTAAGACATAGTGTATTTTAGATGGCCAAATGGCGGTTAGATAAACGAAAAAATTTTTTCTGAAAAGGCGTAACCGACAGTCGGTAAAATTGTAGATTCTTATGGTATATTATAATTTCTCAAGATAAATAATCTAACTAAACGCTAAACAAAACATTAAATATAATTAATATTTCAAATTATTGTTTACCTTATTGATATAACCACGTTTTCAGACCCAAATCGTAAGCACCATCTTCCACTACGGATCTTGTCGCTTACTGATTTCGGTGTTTCATCTTTTGAGAAACTCGTTTGGCGGTTAGAAAATTCAAAGCTTGTTTTAGTTGAGTTGGAATTTTTATACAGCTGCGTCTTTTTAATAGTAGATAGGACGTAAATTGTATTTTATTTTGATACCAAAACATAAATTTAGAAATTTTGGCGCTTATGCCTTTTTGTCGTGACGCCATCGACGATGTAAAAAAATATACTTACCTTTTATTACCTTATTACTAGTTATATATATATATATATATATATATATATATATATATATATATATATATATATATATATATGTATATGTATATTATATATATATATATATATATATATATATATAATATACATATACATATATATATATATATATATGTATATGTATATTATATATATATATATATATATATATATATATATAATATACATATACATATATACAAACGAGCGCCGAAATGCCCCGTCGACCAGTACTAATCGAGTAACGACGAGAAGTAGTTCCACCAGGCTTGAGAATGGCAAGTGAGACCTTGCCGAAACGTCGCCAAAACAATGGTTTTCGAGAAAACCAGCACTTTACAACGCGGAGTCAAACCCGGAAAAATAGTAACAGCATATATATATATATATATATATATATATATATATATATATATATATATATATATATATATATATATATTATGTACCTACTACGTTATTCTGGTAAATTAATGTATTTATTAAGTACATATCTCCTTAATTTATAATAACTTCTTTTGATTATCATTGCTTTTTTACCTATTCTTTATTTTTTCAAGTTAGTTTTTTATATAAAAAACTAACTTGTAAGTAACTAACTTAGTAGAGCTAAGATTGTTAACAACATTTATGTTGCTTTAATAAGTGGATCATAGTTTTTATCTTATCACCTAAATTGAGGATTGGAGAAGACGCCGCAATGCTGAATTGGTGACTCTGTATGGAACTGAAAACATAGTTAGACATATCAAGGCAAACCGAATAAGATGGACAGGTCACGTGGTACGATCAGAGGATGACATAGTGTTAAAGACAGTTTTTTCTTAACGACCAGATGGTAGAAGATTAACTAGTAGGCCGGCCGAGAATAAGATGGAAGGATAATGTTATAGTCGATTTATCCAGAATTGGGGTACAACAATGGGAAATAGAAGCACAGGATCGTAGAGGATGGAGGGCGATAGTGGACGCGGCGAAGACTTACCCCAAGTTGTAAAGCCAGTGAAAATTAAGAAGAAGAAGAATCTTATTACCTAAAGAATCTGTGCCCTTAATACATGTATGTGGATTTTTTGCCACATACCAATCTTTTTTAAGATTTCCATTTCATATATGGTGGAGGGTCCATCAATCCCTTTCTAGGCAGATAATGTTCGTTAAAATAAAGTCAAGTTTATGTCATTAATTTGTTTTTTGTGTTTTAACCATGTTTCAGCACATGTAAGCTTATTAAATGCAAACGTTTATTAAGAAACAGATTGACTTTCGTGGGGCATGGTAGATAGCTGAGTTAGTTAGAGCATATGCACGGATCGCTTATATCGTGGCTTCAAAGCCTACCTGGTGTCAGTTGTTTGGACATTTATTAATTTGGTTGTTCTTTATTATGGCTATGTTAATTCAAGCGTAAAATTTACTTGCTCTGTTACGTTGTTCTAAGATCTAAAGTAACGTTTGATAAATAGCAATAGGCTTATGGGTAACTGCAAGACTTGCAAGACTCTTGCTGCAAGACCAAGATCAAAATCAAGACCGGGAGTGCAATACCAAGACCAACACCAAGACCAGGTGAATTGGCGCAAGACCAAAACTGTCTAAGTCTCGTCTTGTTCTTGCATTTGGGGAACACTAGAATTAAATGGGAAACCGATCTTCATACATTGCTTTTACCCGAGCCTGCTAGTAATTATTTATAAAGAACGATATAAACAAATAAAAATATATGTAAATAATACTCACCGCTTGTATAATACAAAGTATTATGAAATAACAACTAATTAGTGTCAAATCTTCTTCAAAATGAAAACTATCATGTAGTATAAAGTCAGTATTAAAAAGAATATTTACGAGATTCATAAAAAAAAATAGAAAAATAAATTTTCCAACGACTGCGCTGAACATTTTCGTCGACGTAAAAAGATTTTTATACAAAAACTTAATATTGTTAAGATTTTTATAAAGTGTATAGGAGTTTCTTGTATTTAAAAATGTCTGTCGTGTAGAGCCCGAAATAACACCCACTGCTGTTGAAAAAATATCTGTTATCTGTAGAGTGTAAATGACACTAAAAACTGCTTTAGTAAAAATGTAGTTCCAAAAAAAAATACCAAGGTTGTCCAAAGCAGTTACAGCAGGTAAGTTAACTTGAAAAAATACAGCATTAACTAATAGGAATGCAATTGAAGCAATATAACAGCAAAATTGTAGCAAACTAATATTTGGTTTACAAGGAAGTCTTCTATCTATAGCTTTTAAACTGCTTATATAAATCATCCAGAACTTTCTGCTTGTAATGACAGACTGTAAACTAGTAAATTGAAACCCTATAAAGCCAGCTAATGTCATTGTTTCCAAGACGCTCATCTGTGAATATGCAATATGATATACAACAAGGAAGATATAACATAGTACAGATGTTAAACTAAAAATAGTCTTGTGAAATAACTGAATCTTTTGATTATTTGAAATAGTTGGAAAAATTCCTAGAATTACACCTATATTTAAATAAAACTTAACCAAACCTGTATAACTTTTAATAGAGATTCTACAAGACATTTTTATAGTGATACGCTAATAAAATACACAGGTTTGTATGGACTAAGTTGTTATAACGACAAAAGTTATAATAATCATATAGATTATTTATTAATGCATATTCCATTATGCAAATTGTAACCTCCCCCTAAATATAGTGGTGTCTACCTGAAAGATATATTATTTAGAAGGATATAAGGAGAAATGCAATAACGACATTATGCAATAGATCACATGCATGTAGGTGGCGCTAGCGTCAGAGTTTGGTATTAAAACATAACCTTATTTTATTCTGCCATTTATTTACATAGCGATTTCAGATTTAATTTTAAGTTAATTAGGACATTTAAATCGTTTGGGCACTTTTATTAAAACTTATAGTATGCCTTACAATTGTTGTGTGCCACAATGCAATTCAGTTTCCGATAAAACTGACAATGTTAAGTTTCATAAATTCCCATTAAATTAAACTTAAACAAAAACGATGGTTTATCGTTATCAGGTCTGAAAAAAATATTAGCAAGCACACAAAAATCTGTTCCAGGCACTTTTCAAATGAAAGTTATACCGTTACAAGTTTGGGTAAGTTAAAAAATACTTATCCCAATTTTTTGCATTTTTATTGTCTTGTTTTTTTTAGGACAATGGAAGATACTTAAAAACATGCAGTACCTACAGTTAATTTACGAAAAGACGTTGGAGA
This sequence comes from Diabrotica balteata, assembly GCA_918026665.1. Lineage (NCBI taxonomy): Eukaryota > Metazoa > Arthropoda > Insecta > Coleoptera > Chrysomelidae > Diabrotica > Diabrotica balteata. Next base: position 107,124,436 of record OU898283.1, on the reverse strand, counting down.
CTCCAATGAATGACTGTAGGAGGAGTAATAGATATAGAAAAATACTTTGTGCAGCAGTATTGCCACCAAACAAACAAAAAGACCAAACAGAAACAGAATTATTACAAACAGTTAAGAATGATACCAAAAAGTGTGGTTCAACAGAGACACCTGCTAACAAAAAAAAATCAGAGAATTTTTTAAGAAAATTATTTACATTTTTCATTGAAGAGTTTGGAAAGTCATACATATTAAAATTCATAGTGCACTTTAAGTAAAAAATGAACTGTTAATAACACTTATGAAATATAGACCTAATTTGTTTTATTGTACATTAAAACATTTTTTTCCAGTAGACATTCAAACTGTCTGAAAAATATTTGTTAAATGGACCAAGCATCTTTACACTTGCTTCTAAAAAAAATTAACTTTTGGAACATTGTAACAACTTGTGAAAACCAGAGCAAATTATTTGGACCGTACAATATATTCTATATAATATGGAACCAATACCTTTAAAATACTAATAATATGATCTGAAAAAGGTAAAATTATATATGTATCTGATATTTTTGGAGAGAGTATTTCAGATAGTAAAAATACAGTGCGGAACTTAGAACTTATTGAAGAAGGAGAATTTATTTTAGCGGTCAGGGGTTTTAGTATAAGTATAAGATCTTTTAGAGGAAAAAGGAAAAAAATATACCTCCATTTAAAAAAGGAGCTCAGTTAACAGAAGAAACAACAAAAAAAAAAGGATCGTTGCCAATCGTAGAATCTACGTTGAAAATATTATTCTTTTTCTTGCAGTTCCTTCTCCTAACGGAGGATGCCTATCATCACAGCTAGTCGTACCTTATTGGTGGCTGCTCTGAAAAGATCTACTGAGCTAAAACTATACCACTCTTTTAGGTTTCCCAGCTAGAAAATTCTTCGTCTAATATCTCATATTTTGCACCTCTGGTAATGTGGTCTAAATATTCCAGCTTTCTTTTTTTGATGTGCTTTATCACCTCGAAATCCCTTTAAAGCCTTCTTAACACTTCTGCATTTGTAACTCTTTAGGTCCATGGTATTTTCAAAATCCTTATAAAGCACCACATCTTAAATGACTCCAACTTTTTTATATCATCCCCTTTTAGTGTCCAGCTGTCCATTCCATACAACAAAGTCGAGAACACGTAGCATCTTAAGGCTCTTACTTTCAGCTCCAGAGGAAGGTCTCGATTAACAAACATTGTTTTCATTTTTTTTTAATGCTTGTCTTACAATAATTTCAATGCTTGCCCTTATTTCTCTACCTTGGTCATTGTTTTCGTTTATCCAGGTTCCCAGATATTTGTAATTATTCACTCTTTGTGATTAGAAATGTTGATTAGAAATAATCATATGTACTTGGTTTTCTTAACGCTGATTTGTAAAAGTCCATATTTGAGACTGACTTGATGTAATCTATTTACTAATCGTTGCAGTGCTTCTAGACTCTCTGCAAAAACAGCGATGTTGTCTGCGAATCAAATGTTATTCAAGATTTTTTCGCTTTTGATATACTGTTGAAAATATTATAGGATTTTCAAAAAAAATATAAAATACTGAAAGATAGAATTTCTTCTTAATTATTCTTATATATAAATGAAATAATTGATAACTGTTTTATGGTTTGTAATTTTAAAAATAGCATAAGTAACACTTGCAAATTATTTTCCCAACTATAGATCTACCTATATTGGTCAATTAAGATTTCTGGTAGGATAGCACTTTTTTTGTATTAGTTTTACGTATTATAATATTTGTGACTTGTTACTATTTTTTTTATCAACTATAATTTGTGTTAAACTTGAAAAATGTAATACTTAAACAAGATTTAATTTGCTTAATTCGATAGTTAACTATGAGACAGAAAATAAAAAACAAATTTTTAAATCAAAATATCTATTATGAAAAAATGTTCAAGCTAAACATTAAATAACTCACTTATTTCTGTAATTTTAAACACTGTGAAACTATAGCTGAAAATCTGCAAAAATGTATTAAAATGTATTGACGAATAGTATGAGGTTATGATTTAATACCAAACCTCGATGTAAGCGCCCCTTACGGATATTTTTTTAACTGACTTACAGCATGTGATCTATTGAATTATATGATATACTTTTGGACGAGAATGGCAAAACCCAACGAAACCCTTGGAAAATGGAATCTATAGAACTTTATTTAAGTTTAAAAACTATTTAACAAATTATTAAAGAAGGTTAATTACACCTCATGACAGCAAGACACCTCGTTTTTATTAAGTACTGAAAGTTCATAAAGCGAATACACCATTTAAACCTATTTCGACACCTCCTACGTAAAGTATCGTAGCCAACAAATTTCGTTTTTTTACTTTTTTAATTTTTATACTTATTAACAGGTAAACTAACGTCTGCAATAATTAAAATTTTAATATTTCTAATAAAGTAAAGCTAGGATTGTCTATGCAGATTTCGAAAAAATAGCACAAATTTTAAGTTTTAGAAAGTTTAATGTGAAAATTTGTTATGTGGGATTATAAAATTAAATGTGTTTTTTAATTTCAAATATCTCACTCAAAAAAAAACTTTTTGTTTATTCTAATAGACTTTCGGCCCTCGGTAATCATGTAACATTTTACTCTGCATTTAATTTTTCAAAAATATTTAATAGTTTTTTCAGGATGCTATGATAGTTTTTTTAATGCTATGACGACTTGTGGAAATCTTATTTAATTTTTTTTACTCGTCTCGGAAGGTGATTTAAGAGCGTTCAATAGATCTATTTCCTTTTTTAAATAATTTATCATGGATTCAGTTGATTTCGACCCCGTCGTGTTTTTAAAAGAGAATTAATTTGTTTTCGGCGCTTAACTTAGAAGATAAAATTAAATTGAAAAAATAATAAAAAACGACCTAAATTAAGTTTATCACAAAAAGATAGAAAAACAACAAGACATTTCAATCATAAATGGTACGAGAAGTTTATATGGCTTTGCGGCAGCGAAACTGAAAATAAATTATACTGTTTTCCTTGTCTGTTATTTGGAGACCATTCATCTTGAATTGGAAGTGGAATAGATACTATAAACAATTTTGTGGACAAAGCTAGCAGACACGCTACCTTAAAAAATCATATTTCGTCGTATGAAATGTTCCATTTGTTGGGAAAAGTTCGAATAGATTATGCAATTGACCACGGAAAAAAATTGATGCCCAACGTCACAAGGAGCGTGTTGTTAAAAATCGCAAAATTGTCGGTCGTTTAATAGATGTAGTTCGTTTTTTGGCTTGTCTAGAATTAGCTTTACGAGAACATGATGTACATAAAAAAATAGAGGTTTTTTTTTGTATTTGTATGTGTACAAAAAAGACATATGTGAAAAAGTTATGGGATTTTATGACGTGTCTAGTGATAAAACAGCAAATAGTCTTGCAAAAAAAATTATTCATGTTTCACATTCCAACGAGATAAAAAATGATAAATTAATATGCCAAACATATATGATGCACCTCTCTTTGATTATATAGTCAAAAATTTCTGTCAATGTAGGCTTATGTGTCGAAGAAATACATAAAATGACACAAAATATTAAAAATCTGAGAAATGACAATACAATTGAAATATGCGTAAATGAGGCACCAATATCAAGCAACCAAATCAAGCAACTCTTGATGTTAACACAGTAAAAAAATTTAAAACAATAGGTTTTGAAATACTGGATACAATCTGTACGCACTTACAACAAAGATTCGAAGACACCCATTTACTCTCTTTCGTCAACTTACTAAACAAAAACAGTTTTGTAAATTATAATAAACAATTTCCAAAAAACCTCTTAATTGTTCTAGATAAAGTATATCCTAAAACTTTTGATATGAGAAAATTAGAAAACGAGTTGATTGTAATTTATTCAGATGAACAAAAACATTTAGAACGTTACCATATTTTCATATATTTTTGACAACGAGTTAACAGAAGTATTTTCTGAATGCTATAAGTCACTCAAATTATTTTTGACCATTCCTGTAACAACGGCCTCATCTGAAAGATCTATGAGCACTTTAAAAAGAATTAAAACATACTTGCGGAATTCAATGACTACTGAAAAACTTTCCTCATTATCCACTTTAAGCATTGTAAAGGATATGGTGCACTCAATTACTCAAGAAATGACTTAATATATAACATATTTATTATTTAGCGAATAAACATTATAGTTAAGTTTATTTTTTGTTGTGTTTACTTGTTTATGAAAATAAAATATTTAAAAAATATTCTGTTTTATTTTCCTCATTTCTGAAATAAGGATTACTCCTTTAAAATTGTCTACCCAAAATTTTTCATCAAGCTTCGCCACTGGTAATAAAAATTACTCCTTTTATTTTACTTGAAATTTTAAAATTGGTAATCAAAATCTATTTTATTTAAATTTAAAATTGATATTTTACTTGTCCTAAAACTTGCTTATTACTCAAAATAACTAAAATGGAGTTTGGCCCTTTTAATACTTAGAGGTCCAGATCTTTTTAATACTAAAGGTCCAGAAATTGTATATTAGATACTTACGCACGTCGCTAAAGTCAAACAACATAGATACAGGAAAAGTGCAAAATATACGTTTCTGGTGCCTTTACCATACACACGGGAATCCAGACCATACGCAGCAACATTCAGTATATTCATAGCATTGATAAGAAGTATGAGCAAAATCGTAAATCCAAAAATATTGTTCAGATTATCCAAACATACACGTACGTTTTTATACAAGAACTTTATTTCGTTGAGCTTTTTAAAAAATTCAGTACTTGACGCCGTTTTGGATAAAAATATTTCCTTTGTTACACGTTGGGTATGAACAAGAGCTCTGGGGAATAACTTAAGTATTCTTAAAATGCACATTACTGTAAATGATAACTGAATATAGCTGAATATCCAACAGATTTTTAAAGCTGAGTCTATTAATAAATCGACTGGTGCACTAGTATACAACTGAATCAAAAATATAACGACGTCAAATATTTGAAGTAGACATAAAACAAAATAGTATATTATTGTTGTTAAAGCATTAAGAGTCTTAACAGGCAACGTTTTGTTTTCAACAATCTGAAAGGTCCTTAGAAACAAGTCACATTCTTTTTGCTTTACCATCGTCGTTAATAAACTGTTCCATTCAAATAGTTGATAGGTTGTAAATGTCAGAAATACATAAATGTTGGCCTCGTTCACATACAAAACATATAACGCAAACAAAACTACGTACAATAAATTATACAAGGAAATCAGTATAGTATGAATAATACTTCTTTCTTCAAACTGTACGTTTTTGGGTAATATTCCGATATAACCCCCAACTTTAAAGCACAATTTTATAAAAGGAAAATAACTTTTAAATGTGAATTTAAGACACATTACGCTCACTGGCGACAAATGTTTTTCAATTAGTAATATTAAAAGCTTATTGCCAAGAAAGCCTTTGACGCCACTTGACATATATATACATGTTATTTATTTGTTGTTTTTCAATAAAATTAATGAGAAATACACCATAGTCCGCAGTACCTTTCATATATTTATGTACACTGATGAACAAAATTATGATCAGTTTTTTTTAACTATCCACCAATAATAGTATATTACTTTATTACTATTACTTTATTACTTAATGAGGAGGAGAAGCATGACTTTTCTTGACGCGTCCGATATTACGCGCCGAACGAAGTGAGGCGCGTAATAGAGGGTAAGTCAAGAAAAGTCGCTTCTTTGCCGAATAAAGTATACTATTTTTTCTTCAAACGTAGCAATTTTCAACCATAAATAGTACAATTCATACGCTATTTTTACTCGAAATTAACTGTGACAACTATCAAATTCAAATGAAATCGTAGGCTTCCACGGCCAGAGTCAGAATTATAGTTTATTCGTCTTCCGGGTTTGGACCGTGTCATTTGTGAGTGACCCAAAAGTGGGTTCATCTCGACGTTTCGCTACAATTGTATGTAGCTTCTTCAGGAGAACAAAGAAAAAGAAATCAAAAGACAGGAAGATGGGTAGTTAGCAACGGTAACTCAGTTACTCAACGCAACCAGAGGCGAATACTAACTACCAAGATGGGCATTTGGTCACAGTAACTCAACTACTTACCGCAGCCAGAGGTGAAAACCAAATGCCAGGACAGGGATTCACGTCCAACAGCTCAGAACACTAACGCGTCGAGAGGCGGGGAATGAATCCGACGATTACTCCGCTACTGCTCTATTTATAGTCGCGGTGACCTGTCGTGTCGGGACGTATCGGCACACTCCGTGGCGCGAACGTCAAGAAGCGCGCGCTGGCCAATCATGTGGCTGCATCGTGGTAGCGGGACCGGACGGCGGCTCTAGACTGAGATTCCAGATGGGAGACAAGTAGTATCCTTCCTCTCGATTGATATTATGTGGATTTTTTCGGATCTTTAGAGATTCGCGGATTTTCCTGGAATAAAAGAAGGGGCTCTTAGAAATAATATGGGTTTTTTCGAACAATATGGAATGACCGGTTTCTTGGTAGTGTTCTGCAACTGCAGAATGGGAGAAAAGACCTGATCGAATGCACCTTTGATGCTCTTGAATCCGAGTTTTGACGGAACGACCAGTTTCGCCAATATACACATGTCCACATAAACAAGGATCTTTAACAAGCCGCTTAACTGTTCGCAAGCCGCCTACATCGGGAATGATTGCTGAAAGTTGTTCTCGACCATCAGTATCATCAACAATTATCAATGCGTATCAAGAGTCGGGAACATTTTTGCACGGTTTCAATTTTGAAAATGCCTCATTAACTAATTGTACTTTTAATATTACTATAAATAAAAATGTTGTTTAATTGTTGTTAATGACATTTGCTTTGTGACATGTTTCATATTGTTGCCATGACAACATTTTTCCCTCCGCCGTAAAGAAATGGGAAAAAAACTGCTGCTGGCGGAGACATCAAACTTTGACAGGATCAAGTTAGATAAGTCATGTCACCATTATTTAACGTTTGAAGAAAATAATTATTGATTTTGATATATATATATATATATATATATATATATATATATATATATATATATATATATATATATATATATGCTTTAAAAGAAAAATAAAAAGGAAAAAGGCTAAATTATGTTAGATAACTACAATCAACTTTCGTTTAACCACGACTCAGTAGAAGCTTTTTTTGATATTAACCCATTAGTTCCAAGATTATTTTTTCGCAGTTTTTAATGTGGTGCTTATACTTTTTTGGGAGCAGTTTTATTAAAAAACATAAAAATAAATAAATTTATGCATTCGGAATTATAAATCAACACTGCCTGGGGTGATTGCGAGGTGGATTGTGGCACCATGGTTTAGAGAGGAAGTGAAGACAAAATGTGAAGAAAAGAAGAAAGCCTGTTTGCAATACAGAACACAACAAACACAACAGGCATACAACAACTATAAACGAATCAAAAATGAAACGAATACTTTAGTTGGACAAATAAAAAAAGGAACACTGGCAGAGTTTCTCAAAACAGATGGAACACGATTTCTACTGAACACAAAAAGAAATATTTTTTTTATTTAATAAAACTCCAACAGGAATCTTATGACTATTACTATCTGATCATTTACTATGATCAATAAGCAAGTCAGTTCTTTATACAAATATTACACGAAACTTATCTAAGGTTATATTCAGCAATATTCCTTAGGCTCTAATACATTATAGTACTACTAGCTAACGTGTACAAATTAGATTATTAAAAATTAACGATATCCTTGTTATGAAAATATCGTAAAACTTAACCTTATATCTTCTTCTTCCTATGCCGTCCCCATTAGCGGAGGTTGGCGACCACATTTTTAAAAGCTTCTCTGTCTTTTGCAACGTGGAATAATTCGTCTACAGTCATGTTTGTCCAGTCTCGAATATTTCGCAGCCATGACTTCCTCTTTCTACCTATTCCCTTTTTGCCATCGACTCTACCCTGAATGATGACCTGCAGAAGACTATATTTATTATTTCTTAGTATGTGTCCAAGGTATGCAGTCTTGCGTACTTTTATCGTTCTCAACAATTTTTTGACTCGACCCATTCTTCTCAGCACTTCCTCATTGGTGACCCTGGCAGTCCATGGGATTCTCAACATTCTCCGGTATATCCAAAGTTCAAAGGCTTCAATCTTTTTAACTATTTGCGCTTTTAGTGTCCATGTTTCTACCCCGTACAATAATTGCGACCAGACGTAACATTCAACAAACCTCAGTCTCAGCGCAATATTCAGATTTTTGTCACACAACAATTGTTTGAATTTTAAGAACGCTGCCCTTGCCATTTCTATTCGTACCCGGATCTCTTGGTCTGGATCTAATTCTGTGTTGATGTAAGCTCCCAGATATTTATATTTTGTCACTCTCTCTATTTGCTGTCCACCAAGAGTTAGTTATTCATTATTTATTGGACTCCTTGATACTATCATAAATTTGGTCTTATCTGTGTTGATGTCAATTCCGATTTGAATGCATTCACTATTTATTGCATCTAGTAAAGTTTGTAGATCTTCTATACTCTCAGCCATAATTACCGTGTCATCTGCAAATCTCATGGTGTTTATGATTTCTCCACCAATTCTTATTCCCTCTTTTCTTTCCCATAAGGCTTTTCTGAATATGATCTGTGAGTACACGTTGAAAAGCGTCGGAGACAAGACGCATCTTTGCCTAACCCCTCTCGCAATCGGTATATTATTTGTTTCTTTATCGTTCACCTTTACTACTGCTTTCTGGTTCCAGTATATAGCCGTAATAAACTCAATGTCTTTTTTGTCTAAATTGATGTTTTTTAATTCATCTATTAACTTCATATGCTGCACTCGGTCAAAGGCCTTCCTAAAGTCTATGAAGCATACATATGCACTCTTGTTATATTCCCGACATTTCTGCAAGAGTACCGTCAACGCAAATAATGCCTCTCTTGTACCCATGCCTCCTCTGAAGCCAAACTAAGTTTCATCTATCTGTTCCTCACATTTCTTATAAATTCGGTTTTGAACAATTTTCAAAAGAATCTTTAAAGGGTGTCACATTAGGCTTATTAATCTATAGTCATTACATGATTTGGGATTGTTGTTTTTTGGTAGAGGTAAAAATATCGATTTAAGCCATTCTTCCGGGATGTTGCCCTCTACATATATGTGGTTGAGAATTCGGGTGAGTCTCTTTATATTACCGTCATCTAAGGCTTTTAACAGTTCAACTGGAATTTGATCAGGACCCGGTGCTTTTCCTTGTTTTGCATTCTGTAGGGCATTCTTTACTTCTGAGGGTAAAATTTGTAGGTATTGTTTTTCTTCACCCATATCTTGTTCATTTTCTCTCTCGTCATGGAAAAGATGGATTATATATTGTTCCCATACTTCCTTTATTTTGCTCTCTTCAGTAAGTATTTCTCCATTATTTATCTCTTGTTACGAGTGTTCTTCTTTGTCTGGTGTTGCCTGTAAGTTCTTTAATTTTTTTATATAATTGTGAGGTGTCATGTTTGTTGCTGAGTTCTTCCAATTCCTGACATTCTTTGTTCATCCATTCCTCCTTAGCCTTTCTGATTTTATATTTGATTTTATTCTTGATGGTTTTATATTTATTTTCATCTTTATTTTTGTATTTTCTTTTTTCAGTTATTAGCTCAACTATTTCCGGTATCATCCAGTCTTTTTTAGTTATTTTTTCTTCTTCGCCTAGGACCTCCTTTCCCGCTTTTAGTATGGCTTTTTTCATATCTGCCCATTCACCGCTTCCTTCAGTTAATTTATTTATTTCTGCGTTTAGTTGCTGTTGGCAGTTGTCGTCTTTTAGATTTTTGATGTTAATTTTCGTGGTTTTAACTTTTTTCTCCGGTTTCCTGAGTTTAATGTTGACGTTTGCTAGTAATAGATTATGATCCGTATCTGCATCTGCACTTGGATAGGTTTTTGTACTTTGTACTCCATTACGAAACCTTTTGTATGAAATATATTTTCTTTATCAAATTAAAATTGTTTACAACAGATTAGAGCCAAAATGTCATATGTCAACATAACATTGTAAGACAGAATAAATTATGACATTTTCTTGACCACGCCTCTAACATAATATAAAACTTTAAGTATTACAAATTCTTTTATTTTAATGAAAGAAATTAATAAAAATTTCTATATAACTTGGAAAAATTAATATATTAATTGTTACCTTATTTTCACATATTTCGCCACTTAACTTAAAAAAAACTTGCTACTATCTCTGGGATTGGAGCTGCAAGGACAAAACTCTCAACAGAAAAAACCATTTCCACACTAAGGAATGACGATCTAAGAAGTAGTTCAGATTCGGTGGAGGAGGCAAGCTAACGACGGGGACATCCTATATAATACTTTTCAAAATTTCATCAGTTCTGGTGTACTGCATAAATCTTATGCTTGATACTCTATTGTAAGATGCTATTAATGCAAAGAGTATTATAAGCTTAACCGGTCTTAAGACCAAAAAAATGAATGGTCATTATAATAAAGAAACCAAAATACCAAAATACCAAATACCAAAATACCAAAACAACTGGTCATTATAATAAAGACACGCAAGCTGGAATACTTCGGTCACATTATGAGAAACCCTGAAAAATATAATCTTTTACATCTGATCATTCGGGGAAAGATTCAAGGTAATCGTGATCCTGGTAGAAGAAGAACATCATGGCTGAAAAGTCGAAGACAATGGTATAGGAAATCAACTACATTGTTATTTAGAGCTGCTGCCAATAAAGTCACGATAGCGAATATGGTAGCCAACAGAATATTCAACGATCTATAACAGTCATGGAACTAGAAGAAAAAGAGGTAACATCCAAGTATCATTTGCACTAAATATTCTGAAGTTCTGAAGAAAAAGTTATGCTCAGGTCTGAAAGGAATAAGTGTATTACTATTGTAATATTTTTTGTAGAAGTAAATAAACATAATATTATTATATTACTTACACACTCTATTAGGATCAACAAAATAGCCCAAACCGGAGTTTTCTTTTCCTTAAATAACATATCATGTATCAAGGAGTCGGCTACAAAGAGAACGTCATCTAGATTGATTGCAAATAGCACGAACAGAAATTTCCATGAAATTCTATTAAACATCTCAACAGCCTCATAGCCATTTGTGTGTACCATCTTAATATCATTAAGTTGTTTAAATAAGATTTTAGATGATATAGTTTCTGTAAAGGTTGTTCGCGTTAAAGTGGTAACTTCCATAAAAACGTGATATAAGTGGTCCGTTATTATCAAAGTGAATATAACCAAGAAGAACACTCTAAACATAACGAAAGTAAAGAAGAATGTACCGATATTTTGTATAGCTGTAGACTTCATTGTTATTTTGTTTAAATAATAAAAGGTATTCCAGGCGCTTGTTGTGATCAAAAATGAGAAGAGGATTAACTGAGCAGTGGTTACTTTTTTCTTGCACTGTCCCAGCTTGTTTGTGACTTGTTTAAAACATTTCTCCAGACCGTACAAATATTTTTGACCTGTAGCAACAGTGTACCAACTGGAAAATTCAATAGACATGTACCCTAGTACTGAAACTTCTCTTAAAAGTGTATTACCAGCTACATGGTATGTAAAAATTACCATACCAGCTATACTACTAGTGTAAAAGATATTATAGATCCATCTGTGAACAAAAAACCATTTGCCTTCTCGTGAAATGCCTGGAAAAATTCCTATGAGGTAGCCAAATTTTAACACTATCTGCGGTAAACTTGTAAAATATTTTACTGTTACACTCGAAACCATTTTACTTTTATTGCTTAATAACAATGACTAGATGAAATATCTAATCGAAATATCATTAATCTAATGGAAAAATTAAGTGCAGGAATATATTTTGTTACTGACTTTTAATATCAATTAATACACTTAACAAACCAAACAGTTTTTTAATTAACTTCATGTATTGTCTTGAAATATTTTTGAAACGAAACTTTTCTGATAAATAATTTTTTTGATGTAGAACACCATCGTATTTTTATTTTTTAAACATCACCGGGAGCATTTTTTTCATCATCTTTACCGGCTAGACCAGTGATACTCAACTTGCGGCCCGCGGGCCGCATGCGGCCCTCGGGCGTTTTTTATGCGGCCCGAAGGCTAACTAAGAATGTTTGACTTTATCTACATATGTATTTATAAAACCGTAAAATTTAAAAAATAAGATTATATTAGATATTTTTGTAATTCATTATAAAAATATTATTAAAAATTTCCTAATCAACAATGTCTAATTTATAATATAAAAAGGTCCGCGCCTGTGGTGTTCAACCGGGGATTTTCTAAAGTTGACGTTGTTATATTAGTTTGCATTTCCAATTCCAATTCATGTCGATTTGGAACCAGTTCAATTATTATATGAACATATCAATTTCATTCAGCGCTTACGGTTCGTCTTTTTTAAATTTTGTCAAGTGAACTGTGTTTACTGTGTTTAAAATAGTGACAATGGCTGGCGTGTCCTCAAAATGAAAACGTAAAATATCTGACGAAAACAGACTATTTCAAGACAATTGGGAAGATGAATATTTTGTTGTACCTAACAAACACGTTTCAGCAACTTATTTGATTTGTCGAGAGAGTATTTATTAAAGAAGTATAATATTATGAGACACTATAATACAAAACACAAGATGTTTAGCGATAGTTTTCCAGTCGGCTCTGCATTGCGAAGAGAAAAACTGTGCGTCTTGAAAAGGCCGTTACAGCAGCAGCAAAATATAAAGGCAGTTTCAATGTCCGAAGATGTATCAGTGACGAGAGCGTCCTACGAAATTTGCTATTTATTAGGAAAACATATGAAGCCATTTACTGACGCTGAGATTGTAAAGGAATGCTCTATAAATGCTTCAAATATTCTATTTGAGAAGTTCAGCAATAAAACTCACAAATCAGACTACTACAATTTCATCCGATGAAAGGTCATACCAAAGGAAGTGATTACATGTTAATTGTACGTTTTTGGAAAAAAATAGCATTGACGTTAAAAAGTTGGTATGTGTATGCACAGATGGATGTCCGTCTATGACAGAAATAATATTGGGTATATTTCTCTTTTGAAAAAAAATATGATATAAATAATTGATCGTAGTCGTAACTATGATTGTTTTAAATTGGAAAATACAAACATCATGTGACATCTCATTTAAACGCTTTTGAAATACTGGTTACGACAATGTATCATACTTAGGCAAAATTTTGGTCAGATGCTTTTTAAATGCATTGATTTTTTTCGAATCATGAGAAAACTAATGAGTATTTTTAAAAAATTTAAACGCCGAATGAAAGATCACATTATTGTATACCGCGTCTTAAATATGATTGATATATAACTTTCATTTTTATTAAGAGGGTATGCGCAAAATCTTGATCCAATGCTATTTAAATGCATTTTTTATCAAATAATGAGAAAACTAATTAATGTCTTTGAAAACTTTAAATGCAGAATAAAATATTTCATTATTACCCAGAGCCTAAATTCCCTTAGAATAAATAAGAAATTTCTTTTAAATGAAATATTTGAAATTAAAAATCACAATAAATTTTCTGTCCTTTCACTACTGTAACTTATTAAAATAGACATAGAAATTTTTAGGGACTTTCTGCCCAAAAAACTTCAGCTGGAAATGCAATACTGCATTTCTGCAATTGCATTAAATTTTCATTTGGTCATTAGCCATATTATCTGTAACTTTTCGTTTTGTCTATAGTTTGTGACATTTTTACACAGCCTGACACTTTTTTTTATTTTACTGATTATGCCACCCCCCATGTGATGCCGCCTGATGCGACTGCCTCGCCGTATTCTAGCACGGCACGGTTCTGCTCCCCTGTAACTTATTAAAATAAACATTATAGAAGTTTTTAGGGACTTTTGGCCATCGGTAATATTGTAATATTTTATTCTGCGTTTAAATTTTTCCAAAATTCTTATTAGTTTTAAAAGGATTAAAAAAATTAATGCATTTAAAAAGCATTTGACCGAAATTTTGCGCAAGTATTATACATTTTTGAAATAAGTATTTTGAATATATATATATATATATGTATTTATACTACTTCACCTAGATTGCGGCCCGCAAGCTGTGGCAATAGCTACTATGCGGCCCAGGAAAAAAAAAGGTTGAGTTTCGCTGGGCTAGACCGATTAAGGATGTGACGAAATTTAGATATACTTACACATTCGAATGTTGTCAAAATAAATACATAAATAGACCGAATTCGATCTTTACTTTCTCTAAGTCCTAAATGTAACAAACCATCAACTGCACAGAGTACATCATTCAGATTCATTGCTAAAAATATTAACAAAAACTCCCCAGAAATTTTATTAAACATCTCAACAGCTTTAAATCCCTGTTTGTGTATGGATTTTATTTTATTAATTTGTTTAAAAAATAAGATATTAGACTGGTTTGATCTTGAAAAGTTTAATTTTGTCAATGTGATCACTGTTAAAAAGATGCTGGTCAAATTTTCAGTCATCATTAGGGTAAAGAGAACGAAAAAATTCACTTTAATTAAGCTGAATGTCCAAAAAAATTTGCCTGCATTTTCTAATATCGAAGATTCAAATAGCATTCTGCTTAAGAAGAAGGTTGTATTACATAAAGAAATTCCAATAACAATTAAAAAATAAATTAGTTGAACAGTTGGTACTTTTCGCTTGCACTGTCCCAATATATTATCAATTGCTATAAAATTCTTATACAGCTGGCACAAACAATTCCGATTAAGCAAAATAGAACACCAGCTTTTAAACTCGAACAAGATGTAAGTACATACTGTAAAACTCTTTAAAACGTTTGGGGAATGTGTATCGTTTATAAACATAGACATGCAAGATAAACCAATCGTATAGAAGCAGCTACAAATCCATCTCTGAACAATAGTTGATATGTCTTTTCGGGATCTACCTGGAAAGAATCCTATAATAAATCCAAATTTTAGAAACCTATTAAGTGAGCTTTTGTAATTTATAAATGATTTATAGAAAACCATAATGCACTTTGCACTTAACAAAGACGAATAAATGAAATGTTTATGCCATAGAATTGAACATGTGTAAAACAAACAACGTGTTTACCTTAGTGCTTTTAACCTAATGAAAAATATTCAAATGTGCAGATAAAATGTAGAGCCCGTTGAAGTTGCGAAATGAAAATCGATTTTTTCCAATATATCCAAAACTGTTATATGTTCCAATTAAATTATTATTTTGGTACCATTAGTTAAACACCACATTTTTAAAACATTTTTGCCTTTTAGTATTTTTTCGATAAGCCAGTTTTTATCGAGATGGGGATACTTTTTTATTGTTTTAAAAATTCTCTCAGTCTTGTTCGATCAATCATAAAGAGAACACGTATAATTACAGGTGCTTAAATAGTGATTAAGACCAGTTTTGTGATTATTAATAATAAACCAATTTCACTCCGGGTAAATAAACCCAGTTTTGCCTACAAACCAAGGAACAGGAAAAAGGAATTAAGGTTCCCCCAAACCAATGCGAATTATTCGTACCTGTTGCGAAAAATCGCACTGCATGCGATTCGCATCAAATTATTTCAACTATGCTAAATTGACAAGTTCAGACTCGCACGAATTTTACTGTTGTAAGAACGATTTGTCTGCGTAAATATTCGTCGGAAACTTTAGTTCGCCATCGACTGCGTTTTTGTCCGGATTCGTAGTGCGGTAATAATTTATTATGAAGAAATTGAATTAGTTCGACAATATCCCATTTTATATGATTACAAGACTTCCCATGAAGGTTACAAGAATGTTCGAAAAAAGGATAAGATTTGGAGTAAAATAGGAGAAGAAATAGGCGAAAATGGTATGTTATTGAATTTTATTACATTTAGTAAAATATAAAAATTTTAATTCATAGTCCTGAATTAAAAAAAGTTGAAAATCTGTCTCGGACCGAGAATGCTAGTCTCGTAGCTCTCCTTGGGTCATTATAAAAATCTAGAAACGCTCTAACTTCAGGTTCTGATGGCTCTAAAAGTTCAATAAATCCATCATCACATTTTTTTGTTTTTAGAAAATTATATATGCAGTTTTCACAATTTTAATAGTAGTGTCAACTTTTGTTTCGATTGGTCTGTAGAATATACGCCATTTTTGTGCTAACATACTGAAAGCATTTTCTACAACTCTTCTCGCTCTACAGATCCGCAAATTATAATTTTCCTTAAAAATATCTGTTTTACTTTGGCTGTATGGAAAGGGCCTCAACAAGTATGATTTTAGAGCAAATGCTTTGTCTCCGATTATGACATGAGGAGAAGGTTCATCTTGTCCAGGAAGATTTTTTGGCTCAGGAACATTCATTGAATTTGTTTTTTGAATCTTCTTTCCATGTTGGAAACTTCGAAAATTCCACCATCACTATTTTTACCAAAACCACCAATATTAATCATAATAAATTTATAATTCGCACAAACAATAGCCAATAATACTATTGAAAACTTTTTTAAATAACACCAGTAATTATCTCCAGTTTTGTCTAGACATTTTATAGCAATATGCTTGCCGTCGATGCTACCAATACAATTTGGAAATTCCCAAGTATTTCTAAAGCCTTTTTTTCCATATTTCTGTAGTTGGTTCGGATGAATATGTTAATTGCAAATTTCTACATATTGCTTTACAAACTTCTACAACTATGGCACTTACCGTCGGGAAACCAACTCTAAAACTTTGGCCAATTGTATAGAATTAATCTCCGGTTGCCAGATATCTAAAAATATTTTTTTTTAGATAAAGCAAAACTAGAACTAGACAGGTGGCAAATTCTACGAAAAAAATGGATATGGGCAGATCAGATGGAAGCATTCAAACCATTCTTAAGTTTTGCAAAAACTACGTCTAACGTTAGCGATGTCTGAGTACCAGAATATACAGAATTGACAAATATAGAGTCTTTTGAGAATGAAATTGGGAGAGCATAATCATCTAGTTCACAAGACACTCAATCAAACAATTCAGGAACATCGAACACCGATATCGTTCAGGTTCAACCCTCAGCAGTTACACCTAGGTCAAGTGGGGGTCCTAAAGTTACTCCTGAGCGTAAAACTCCCATTGCCACCAAAGAAAACAGAAAACGCCATTCTCAACCATTAACATCTGTGAAAGAAATGATAACTTATTTTGAATGAAGGCAAAAAAAAAGTCAGTTTTGATGCAATCGATCAATTTTTTTGGCTCACGCTTGTACGTTAAAAACTTTCTCTCGTAGAAGACAAATAGTAACAAAAATGAAAATTGCGCAAGTCATTATGGAACAGGAGCTTCTTCAATTAGAGGAATGTTCTACAAATCTAGATCTGCAAGTGCAGATACTTATCCAAACGTCTCTTCCGTTGAAACAAATTTTACCGATATAAAATAAGAAAATGGTTTAATTAACCTTACCAACAAGGAAGATTATGTTAGCTACCAATCAGCGTCACTGCAGGGTCCGTCCTCTGCTTCTACCAACAAGGAAGATTATGTTAGCTACCAATCAGCGTCACTACAGGATCCATCCTCTGCTTCAAACTACCTCCACTCATTTAACCCGTACAACAAATAAATCCATTTTTTTTCCTAAATACAAGGACTAATGCTATGACCCAATATTTTGATGAGAAACGAATTTTATTATTATATGTTGATTAAAAATTACATTTACTTAATATTTAAAATAGTTTAATATTTTTCTTGTTCTCACCTCAATGTAATGGCTAATCCCTCTTCAGGGGAAATCGCTTCTCGATAATTTGTGTCTGATTTTCGTATATCATTTTCTATAAGATGCAAAAGCTCATCAAAACAATTTATTGGCATTCTAAAATAAATATAGAATCTTTTTTCGTCTCTTTGTAATTCTGGCATTAATGCATGAAATTCGCCATATTCTCTTCTTTCAAGGTTGATATCGTGAACCCATTTTCTCCTTTTCCTATAAAGTTGTAATCATAAAATTATCAATGTCGGTATTTTCAGAAAAAGCTAGTAATTACTTTACCTCAAATTTTCATCTTCTAGTGCAAACATTGCGAGTGCTTCTTCTTCATCTGATGAGGAATACATTTTTTTAACAATTGAAATTGATAATCGTTATTTGTTTTTTCACTTAACGTTTCCGATACTGGACGTGACTGATCATCATCATCATCTTTGGCTCGACAATCCTCTGTGGATCTTGGCCTGCTCTAAGATTCGTCGCCATTCTGTTCGGTTTCTGGCAACATATTGCCATCTTCTGATTTTTAATATCGGTAAGTCGGTTTCAACTCCATCTAACCACCTAGTTCGCGGTCGGCCTTTGCTTCTTCTTTCTACAGGTATTCCTGTGGTTGGCTTTTTAGCAATCGTATTTTCTGGCATTTGTATTATGTGTTCAACCCATCCAAGTCGCTGTGTTTTAATAAACGTTAT
The DNA here is from genome assembly GCA_918026665.1 of Diabrotica balteata. NCBI lineage: Eukaryota > Metazoa > Arthropoda > Insecta > Coleoptera > Chrysomelidae > Diabrotica > Diabrotica balteata. Next base: position 107,105,920 of record OU898283.1, on the reverse strand, counting down.
GACATCTGGTTCATCAAAGAGCTGATACAATTCAAAATTATATCTTCTGCGCCTGATATGACGTGACTGATATGACGCGAATATATTCGTTTTTGGTATGGGGTCATTCACGATCCGCTACGAATTAATTCGCGTTGGTTTGGGGGAACCTTAAAGCTGTTTAATTTACATAAAGGTAATCTCTAACGGTAATCTACTAAGGTATACATTGTATGTATTCATTGAAAAAACAAATGAAGAAAATATTGGCAAACTGCATCTTATGAAGGTAGGTCATGTTTTACATAAAAAATTAGCAATCAAAAATATTCTTAGTATTGACAAAGTAGGGAAGAATAGGGTAAAAGTACACGTTAAAAGCCCCAAACATGATAATAATTTAGTAAAAAATGAAAATTTAAAAGAGGAACAACTAAAATCATATACAGGGTGAGTCATAACTATTGGAACATAGACTAAAGATAGGTTATTTGTACCAAAATATGGCTATTGGGCCAATTATGCCTTAATAAAATGTTGCTAAGAAAAAAGATACAGGGTGTTAAAGTGGAAATTTAAAATTTTATTTTTGGCTATAACTTTCATATTTGTAATTATTTATGTATAAAAATTTATAGCTGGGTACTATTGAATAAATTATAATTTGCTGCATACTTTAATATATCTAATAGAGGGCGCCACATATGCCACATACGTGACATACATTTACACTTAACTTTTTTGTTCTTCAAGTTACCGGTATTCTTGATAAAAAATATTAAAGATACGTTATTTTAACAAAAAATAGGTATAATTGTTAATAACTTCAAAACTCAACAGTTTTCGAGATAATCGCATTTTACAAATCAACTGCATAATTCTGATTTAACGCAATTACTCCAGGCAATGAAACAAAAATAGATAAAAACATCAATACTTCTAAATTTTATTATTAAATACCTTTAATAAAGTCAATAGATAACGAAATATTAAATAATATAAATATATCAGCAGAATAATTAATAATAGGATTTGATAAAATAACAATAATTGGATTTTACATCAAACATTTTACCTTTTGTATTAAATTAAAGTCATAATCAAAACATTTTATTTACAAACCAAATTAAAAAATAGTTAAACTAAATAACATTAAACTTTTTATTAAAGTAAGTGTTCGATATATCCACCATTTTCTTTAATTCATTTGTCAATACATTCCATAAAATATCGTCCCATATTAAATAGCATCATTGGTTCTAAAGAAACTGCTGCAGTATTTATTATAGTTGTTTTAAGTATAATAATAAGTAATTTTTTGAAATTTTTATGAATTAAATAATTATTATTATCTCACCACAAGAATATAACTACCACGAACAATCCAACGTTCAGGAAAGTGTATTTAAATACTGTCTACTCCGCTTTCTCTGTAATGTAATGGTGTACCATCTTGTAGAAACCACATATTTCGCCTTAAGTTTGATGAAAATTCTTCCAATAAATCAATAAAATTATTTCAGAAAAAATGTAAATCAATCTCACCATTTAAATTAAAAGGTAATGCACATATCTGTAAAATATCATTCAAAATTCATGTTTAAAATGCATGTCCTTAGTTGGGCCAATGCATGGCAATCGTTTGGAACCATTAATAATTATTTTTTTCAGATATGCGAATTACCTTGCAATTTGAATGTCGAGATTTATTTACATTTTTTATAAAATAATTTTATTGATTTATTGGAAGAATTGTTATCAATCTTAAGGCGAAATATGTGGTTTCTACAAGATGGTACACCATTACATTACAGAGAAAGCGGAGTGAGAGAGTGTTTAAATACACTTTCCTGAACGTTGGATTGTTCGTGGTAGTCATATTCTTGTGGTGAGATAATAATTATTTAATTCATAAAAATTTTAAAAAATTACTTATTATTATACTTAAAACAACTATAATAAATACTGCAGCAGTTTCTTTAGAACCAATGATGCTATTTAATATGAGACGATATTTTATGGAATGTATTGACAAATGAATTAAAGAAAATGGTGGACATATCAAACACTTACTTTGACAAAAAATTTAATATCATTTAGTTTAACTATTTTTTAAATTGGTTTGTAAATAAAATGTTTTGAATTTTACCTTAATTTAATACAAAACGTAAAATGTTTTATGTAAAATCCAATTATTCTGTTAGTTTATCAAATTCTATTATTAATTATCCTGCTGATATATTTATTCTATTTGATATTTCGTTAAATATTGACTTTATTAAAGATATTTAATAACAAAATTCAGAAGTATTGAAGTTATCTGTTTTTCTTTTATTATCTTATATCTTATATCTTATATCTTATATCTGTTTTTATTTATTCTATTTGATATTTCGTTAAATATTGACTTTATTAAAGATATTTAATAACAAAATTCAGAAGTATTGAAGTTATCTGTTTTTCTTTTATTGCCTTTAGTAATTGCGTTAAATCAGAATTATGCAGTTGATTTATAAAATTCGATTATCTCGAAAACTGTTGGGTTTCGAAGTTATTAACAGGTGTACCTATTTTTTGTTAAAATAACGTATCTTTAATATTTTTTATCAAGATTACCGGTAAGTTAAAGAACAAAAAAGTTAAGTGTAAATGTATGCACCGAATTATAATTCCTGATGTTCGATAGTACCCAGCTGTAAATTTTTATACATAAATGTTTACAAACATGAAAGTTATAGCCAAAAATAAAATTTTAAATTTTCACTTTAACACCCTGTATCTTTTTTCTCAGCAACATTTTATTAAGACATATTTGGCCCAATAGCCATATTTTGGTCCAAATAACTTGTCCTTAGTCTATAGTTATGACTCACCCTGTATATTCCAAATAATTTACTTCAACGAAAAGGCATAATAAGAAACGTGGACACTGCTTTTAATGACAATATCTTTTTGATAATATAATATCCAATATAACAGTAACGGAAGTCACTCGACTCAAAAGGAAAATTGATTTAAATGGAGAAAAAGTATATTTTTCCAGACAAAAGGTATTACTTATTTTTGAAGGAAATATTTTACCCAGATATGTATATATAAACAGTGTTGCCTGTTCCGTAGAACCCTATATGCATACAATGCTTTAAATGCTTGCAACATGGACACATATTTCGTAATTGCAACAGTACAAAAACCAGATGTAGTAACTGCGGACAAGAGAAAAACGACGATCTTAACACACTGTAGAGACCCACAAGACAGTGATTGTATACACTGTAAAAATTATGAGCATAAATCCATTTCCAAACAATGTCCAAGATTTAAAGAACAAAACGAAATTAAAAGACATATGGGCGAAAAAAGTGCTTTTAACCGAATCTATGCAAGCATGTGTAAAATTTATAAACTTTATAAAATCTCACCCACTCAACTTAAAAGTATTCTCTGCTTTGTGCAAAGAAATGGGAAATGAACATCTTTTACTCTGCGAAGTACGTTTGATGTCAAAAGGGAATGTTTTAAAAAGACTTGTTAAATTGAAGGAAGAAATTTCAATATTTCTAAAACAACATCCAATAATGGCTAGTAATGCAATATTTCAATATAAAGACAGTTTTCATGATGTCGATTGGTTCATCAAGGTAGCCTATCTTTGTGATATCTCTAACTTCTTGAACAATTTAAATATGACATTAAAAGGTAGCAATGTAACAACTGTATTTAAAGTACAAGAGAAGGTGGAATCGGCAACAAAAAAACTTAATTTGTGGATACATTGTAATTACAAAGCTATTATTCTACAAAGCTTATAAAAGATTATAACGTGAATTCATTGCCAAATGAGATTTCAGCGGCTTTCCAAAAAACACATGCTAGGACTGGTGGCAAATCTGAAGGAATATTTTTCTCCCCTCCACAGCAATAAAGCATGGATAAGGAATCCATTTCCAATGGACGTAGAATCCGAGACAAGACTTCAGGATTTAGATATTGAGTCAGTAATTAAGCTATCGTGTGATTAGGGCACTCAAAGACATATTTGACGAAATACAACTGATAGATTTTTAGCTATTTTACTGCTAGGAGTAGCCAATTTTAGCAAGAAAAGCGATAAAGTTTGTAATTCCTTTTGTTACGCTCTATACGTGTGAGGCAAAGTTTTCAACACTGGTTTTTTTCAAAAATAAATGTAGGAACCGTTTGGAAGTCGAAGTCGGAAATTGAAATATTTTCCTCCCAACGTAAAGTTGAGAAAGCTAATAAATATTTTTGAAAAATTTAAACACAGCATAAAAGATTACATTATTACAGATGGTCGAAAGTCCCTTAGAATAAACAAAAAGTTTCCTTTGAATGAGATATTTAAAATTAAAAGTCACACTTAATTTTCTCTTTCATTCCACCATTGTAACTTACTAAAAAAAACATTATAGAAGTTTTCAGGGACTTTAGGCCCTTGGTAATAATGTAGTCTTTCATTCGGCGTTCAAATTAAAAAAAAATATTTACTAGTTTTCTCAGAATTCGAAAAAAAATGAATGCATTTAAAAAGCATTGGCCCGAAATTTTGCGCCTACACTCTTACAATTCCATACTTCTAATTAATAAAATATTTGATTTTTATTTTGTTTTATTACATTTTTGTTGGAGCTAATGATTCTTTAATAAACTATATAAAATAATATTAAATATTTAAATATGTTTTAATGTACACACCAGGGTATTTAAAAAAATAGTGGGTCACGAAGAATAAGCACAAAAATAACCGGGTCACGGAAAAATAAGTTTGAGAACCGCTGACTTAGAACAAGATCCTATAGCATAAACAAGGAACAATACCATACATAAAAGGATTTCCAGAAAAACTTTTGATTACACGTCATTTTATGTTTTTAAACGGTGTTTGTTTTAGAGGTGTAGAAATGTAAGTTGGTAACACTTTTTTAACTGTCAGTAATTTTGACAGCTGTCAAGTGATTTATGTTAAGCTGGGTTTAGCATTTCAGCATGAGTAGACTTGATGTCTGAACAGCGCTTCCAAATTGTACAAATTTATTTTGAAAATTATGACTCTGTTCGAAATCGACGAAAATGGACGTATCATTCACTACGTCCATTTTATGGTCAACATAATGGTCCATCAGAGCAATTAATTTGATTAATTATGGAACGTTTTTGCACCACATTTACTTTAAATGATAATGTGCATCCACAGACACGTCGTACAGTGCGTACAGAAGATGTTGATGCTGCTGTAGAGCGTAGCATACAGGAAGATCCAAATCAGTCTATCTGTCATCCTGCACAGCGCAGCGGTTAGATACGAGTCCATCGATTTTTTTGCATAAAGATCTTACTTTGCGTGCCTAAAAAAGCCAGCTCACGTAAGAATTGAAAGTACATCATTATCTAGCAAGGCGTAGATTCGGTGAGTGGGTCTAAAACGAAATTGTCGTTGATTCCGATTTTCATAAGCGAATTTTGTTTAGCGATGAAGCTCAGTTTTGGTTGAATGACTACTTCAACAAACAAACCTGCAATATTTGGAGTTAAGATAATCCTTAAATGTACGTTGAGAAACCATTACATTCAAAAAAACCGTTTTGGTTTGGTGTGCTTTATAGTCTGGTGGAATCGTTGGACCGTACTTCTTCAAAAACTATGCTGGCCAGAACGTTACAGTCAATCATGACCGCTGTAAAGCCATAATTACTGCCTTTTTCATTCCACAATTGAATAACCATGATGTGCAGGAGCTGTTATTTAAATAATACGGCGCAACATTGTACACAGCAATCGTGCCACAATCTATTTATTGAAGACAACTTTTGTTAACCGCATAGTTTCACGTATCAGACCGTGAATTGACCTTCAAGATCGTGTGATTTAACTCTACTTAACAATTTTTGTAGGGATATGTAAAAATGCTAGTCTATGCCGATAAGAATGCATTTATTGATCACTTGAAGGACAACATTCGCCGCGGTATTGCCGATATACGGCGACAAATAATGGAAAAAGTGATCAAAAATTGGACCTTCAGATTAGACTACGTCAGAGCCAGCCTAGACGGTCATACGCCTGAAATCATTATTTAAATTATAATAAGAAAAAACTTTCGAATAAAGTCAATTTCAGGTCAATTAATAGAAATCATCTTTGCTTTATTCCATTTCAAAGTTCTCTACCTCATAAAAAACACCCTTTATATGGATTAAATGAACTAATACTATAGAGATGCACATAGTAAGAAATCTCATAGAAAAAAAAATAAAGAGAAGAAATTAAATTAAAACATCAAAACATAAGTGGGAAGGAAATGACGAGTGGGAATAATGCAGAAACATCATGAAAGTCAGCTGAAGAATTATTAGGCATGGAAGGTAAACAAAGAAGAATAAGAACGAATGACTCGTTTGACGAAGAATATCAGATTAAAACATAAACAAAAAACAGAGTATACTTACTGATATAGAAGGGGTACAAAACAGGACAATTTCCCAGTTTCCTATTGCTTTTAATTATATGTTCTTATTGCATGTCATACGCTAAATCAAAAATAAATTCTTCGCTAATGACATGTTTCCTGGTAAAAGTCATAACGACAGCTAAACGATACAATAAACTTAGTGATCAGGCGTATGACTCATTTTATTTATTATTTGCTGGAGTATTTTTATAGACAGTTGTGACTGAGTTCAGTGAATAGAGTATAATACTTACGCATTCTAATACTACCAAACTGAATAAATAAACAGTACGAAATCGAATATGGCCTTCACGAAATCTCGTATGTAGTAAGTAGTCAACTGCAAAAAGTAAGTCACTCAAATTTATTGATAAAAACAAAAGCAAAAATTTCCCAGAAATTTTATTAAACATCACAATAGCGTGAAATCCATTTCTATGCATTGATTTTATTTGATTAATTTGCTTCAAAAATAAGATTTTAGGCTGCTTTGAACTTGAGAAGGTTGACTTTGTCAAAGTGGTCACTTCTTCAAAGGTATTTCTCAACTGATGAGTCAATAATAGGACAAAAATAACGAAAAAATTTATCTTAAATAAACTGCATGTCCAAAAAAATATACCAATATTTAATGGCATAGGAAATTTAAATGAAATTCTGTTGAAAAAGTATACTGTATTAAATCCAGAAATAGCAGCAACACCGAGGAAACTAATTAGTTGAGCAATTGGTACTGTTTGCTTGTGCTGTCCTAATGTACTATCAGCTGTTTTAAAATACTTAAACAGATGTGACACACAATCTTGATTAAATAAAATGGAACACCAACTGTTCAATTCAAAAATGATATAACCAGATACTGATAAACGTCTCAAAATGTTTGGTGATAGTACAATATATTCATAGGCAATCATGCAAGGCAACGATAATATATAGAAGCAATTAAAAATACATTTTTGAACCCAAGTAGATCTAGTTCCTCGTGAAATTCCTGGAAAAAATCCTATAATGAATCCAAATTTTAGAAACCATTGAACTGAACTTCTGCAGTTTCTAAATGGTATATAGTAAACCATTATTACTTTTTGGTTAAGAACGATGAAGAAATGAAACGTTTCGAATAATAATTATATTAATGTCCAACAATAACAAACTTTACACATCTTTCCAATGCTTTTTAGTAAATTAAAGATATCATTTATTTATATTATACTTTGATATAACATATTTATATAATTGATGAATTAGACCGTAACTTGATGAAAATTCATTTTATGTAACAATAAGACACTGAAAACTTTATCACTATAGCTGTTTCGGCTGATTGCCTTTATCGAATGATCTATTTTTGGCATGCGTTTACACTTTATAGTCTCTCATGAAATAGGTTGAGGAGGGGAGAACTGTTTGTCTCAAGTTGGTCATTCAGACACACAAATTTTTGTCATGGTACGGGTGTAAGAACCCGACTATTGTTTGCTGTGAGGAGGTAGACAGAATAGTCTACCTACTAATCTCTATTCGAAAGGACCCGGAGGGATACCAAACGAAATAATTAAAAACGGAAAGGAAAAGTTATTCCGCATGCTACACAAAATGTTCGAAAGAGGACTAAATGGGGAGGAAATAGCTGCGAAATGGACACAAGCATACATCACATCCATACATAAGAAAGGAAACAGGAAAAAATGTGAAAACTACAGAGGAATTAGTATAATATCGTCGGTAGGTAGACTTTACGGGAAAATTATCAAGGTAAAACTAGAAACTGAAATAATAGGAAAAATTGGAGAAGACCAAGCAGGGTTCACAGTAGGAAAATCATGCCTAGATCATACGTACACATTAGAACAACTGATAGAGAAGAAAATGGCAAAAGGTAGACCGGTCCATCTGGCGTTTGTTGATCTAAAAAAAGCATACGACTCAATACCTAGAGTCAAATTATGGGAAGCAATGAATGATCTCGGAATCCGACAAACACTAATAAAAGCAGTTAAAGCACTGTACAAAGAAAACAGTAGCTATTAAATGTGGAAATAAAGCCTACAATATATTTAAGACGACAAAAGGACTTCTACAAGGCTCTGCTACGTCCCCTACTCTGTTTAAAATATTCTTGGAAAAGACACTCAAACCATGAAAGTGGGAAGGAATGGGCATATCAGTAAGAGACGAATTAAGTTTTGCCGACGATCAAGTAGTCATCGCACAAGATGAAGAAGATCTCAGCTTTATGCTTAGAAAACTAGAAGAAGAATATAAAAACAACGGAATTGAAATAAACTTAGAGAAAACCGAATACCTAACAACAGAAAACAAGGATATGAGAAACCTAGAGATAGACGAGGGAAGACACGTAAATGGAACAGATAAATTCAAGTATTTAGGAACCATAATATCGAATTAGGGAACAACAGAAGAAGATATAAACAACAGACTAAGACAAATAAGAAACTGTATAAGACAACTAAATTCAGTGCTGTGGGATAAGAACATTACGATAAAGACAAAAAAGAGATCATGAATGTATTGCTTGTGTGAGTCCATTTCAAATAGGTAAAGAAATAATAAATAAGACTTACTCACAATCAATTTAATTTAACTATCAGACGACCGGTTTCGCTTTCTACAATATGCAAAGCATCCTCAGGTCTCGATACAAAGTTAAACAAATGCTGAAATAATAAAAACCCATATTAGGGTGTTGTCTAATAACGATAAACAAAGTAGGTGTTGTAAATTACAATAATTATGCCAATATTACATGTCTGTGGTTTTATTTAAATGAGTAAGTTGAATAAAAAGGTATAAAATTTTTAAAAAGTTTAAACAGACAAGGTAAGGCCCACAAATTGTTATAAAATAGTCTCTTCGATTGTAATAAATTAATAAATGAGCAAATAAATAAATAAAATAAACATTACTTACATGCCGGTACTCTATTAATAGATGGATGGTAGAACATGGTTGAAACTACTTTATATTGTTGAATGGAGAACTCAATTCTATTATTGCAGTTGTTTGACAGTAAACGGGAAGTTCTTGAGGAGATCGATTTGATCCAATGAAGAAGAGATATGTGTGAGATTGTTTGTTAAATGTAAGTGATGTAATATACCATTGTGTTATTAACAGCTATTTATACTTATTCGAGAGATATATTTTTGAAATGTGTGTTATTTATTGAGTAATTGTTTTATGAAGGTGGCAGTTTTATGACAATGAATAAGTTTAGATGTAAAAATTGTGTGGGTGTGCAATTATTTTCCAACTTGTAGTTATCAAATTACTTTGATAAAGTTCTATTGGCAATGAGTTCATTATTGGAAAGTCAAGTAAATAAAATATTAAAATACAAACAATTAAGGATAATTTAAACACACTAAAACAGAAAACACTTAGAAGGGACGAAACAAACATTGAATTTAAAAAGGGGGGAAGGGCTTTAATGCACTACATCGCAGTCTTGGGCACAATGTGTTTTTTTATGTTTTATCTATTAGATTTTAGTGGTAAATTTGACAGATGTAGGTTAGCATGTGACAGTTCTTCTTCTGTTTCTCAATACTGTAAGTTAAGTTATCTAGTTTTATGAAATATTATAATAATGCGATGTAGTGCATTAAAGCCCTTCCCCCTTTTTAAATTCAATGTTTGTTTCGTCCCTTATAAGTGTTTTCTGTTTTAGTGTGTTTAAATTATCCTTAATTGTTTGTATTTTAATATTTTATTTACTTGACTTTCCAATAATTAACTCATTGCCAATAGAACTTTATTAAAGTAATTTGATAACTACAAGTTGGAAAATAATTGCACACCCACACAATTTCTACATCTAAACTTATTCATTGTTATAAAACTGTCACCTTCATAAAACAATTACTCAATAAATAACACACATTTCAAAAATATATCTCTCGAATAAGTATAAATAGCTTTTAATAACACAATGGTATATTACATCACTTACATTTAACAAACAATCTCACACATATCTCTTCTTCATTGGATCAAATCTATCTCCTCAAGAACTTCCCGTTTACTGTCAAACAACTGCAATAATAGAATTAAGTTCTCCATTCAACAATATAAAGTAGTATCAACCATGTTCTACCATCCATCTATTAATAGAGTACCGGCATGTAATTAATGTTTATTTTATTTATTTATTTGCTCATTTATTAATTTATTACAATCGAAGAGACTATTTTATAACAATTTGTGGGCCTTACCTTGTCTGTTTAAACTTTTTAAAAATTTTATACCCTTTTATTCAACTAACTCATTTAAATAAAACCACAGACATGTAATATTGGCATAATTATTGTAATTTACAACACCTACTTTGTTTATCGTTATTAGACAACACCCTAATATGGGTTTTTATTATTTCAGCATTTGTTTAACTTTGTATCGAGACCTGAGGATGCTTTGCATATTGTAGAAAGCGAAACCGGTCGTCTGATAGTTAAATTACATTGATTGTGGGTAAGTCTTATTTATTATTTCTTTACCTATTTACAAAAAAGAGAATATATAATACCCTAACAAGAAGTATCCTGACATATGGGTCCGAAAACTGGACAATAAACAAGAGAAATAGAGGTAGAATAAGAGCAGTAGAAATGGAGTTCCTGAGGAGAAGCTGTAGACTTACAAAAAGAGACAGAATTGAAAACGCATAGATTAAGCGGAGAATGGGAGTGCAATTAGACATAATCGACTATATAGAGGAGAAAAGACTATCCTGGTACGGCTACGTCAGAAGAGCGGACAGAGGACGCTGGATAAACAAAATCACAGAATGGAGCCCGATCGGAAGAAGAAAGAGAGGAAGACCCCGAAGGTCATTCAGAGACGAAATCGACGAGGCTATGGAGAAAAGAACCCTGCCAAATGGAGACTGGAATGACAGGGATAATTGGAGAAAACGGTTGAGTGAAGAAAGACAGTGAAAACTGTGAAAATCCCTAGTAGTAGTAGTAGAATTCGTGAAGTCATAAGCAAGATAAACTCGTAAGCAGAATATTGAGATTTAGAAGACTCACCCTGTCATTTGATTAACATGACAGTTCCCCCTCCCATGACAATTTTTGCATGTAAAAATATAAATTAATTGCTTAACGAATGTAAAATAATTGAACATACTTACAGATTCTAATATTGGCAAACTCATTCCATAAATAGTTAAAAAGAATCCTTCTTGAAATTTAGTATGTAAAAAATTATCTGCTGAATACAGCATCTCGTTGAGATTCAAAGCTAAAAATATCAATAAAAAATTTCCACAAATTTTATTAAACATTTCAGTAGCTTTAAACCCATTTTTATATGTTAACTTTATTTTATTAATTTTTTTACAAACTAAGAGTTTAGATCGATTTGATCTTGAGAATGTAGATTGCGTTAAATCGATCACGGCAGTGAAGACACTGCTCAAATAGTCAGTCATTGTTAAAACAAGGAGAACGAAGAAATGCACTTTAAACATACAACATGCCCAAAAAAATGTACCAATATTTTACAATAGAGGAATTTGAAATGATATTCCAGCAATGAAAAATATTGTATTAAATAGGGAAATTCCAGTGATAAATAAGAAGCCAATTAGTCGACTAGTTGATACTTTTCCCTTGTACTGTCCCAATGTAGTATCAGTTGCTTTAACATTCTTATAGAGACGAGTCACATTAGGTTGATGATAAAAAATTGAACACCAGCTGTTAAACTCAAAGATGATATAACAAAACACTGATAAACGTCTCAAAATATTATATGATGGTGCAAGTTTTAAAAAGGCAATCATACTAGATAAATCGATTATATAGAAGCAGCTATAAATCCATCTTTGTCCCAATGAAGATCTATTTGATCGTAAAACGTTTGGTAAAAATCCTAAAACGAATCCTAATTTTAAGAACCATTGAACTGAAGTTTTAAAATTTTGAAATATGCTATTAAACATTACACGCTTCTTGCTTAAGATATCGACAAAATAAAACGTTTGTACGGTTGGATTGTAATTACGTTAATACAAAAAACAATTATCATTTATTCCTAACGGTTTTATTCTAATTAAAGACGACACCTAGATAAAACCTATTTAATATAGTTTATAACATATTTTCTTGTTGGTAATGAAAAATATGTTAATATTTTAATAACATCAGAGTAATATATTAAGGCTGGTTTTACGAGACATCTTATTGAACGTTTTGTTTGATAGTATAAATTCTATATATTAAAACGTGGCATGTAAACAGCAAAACGTTGGTCTTGTCGAATCGAAATGAAATAAAAGGTCAGCTCGTTACGTGACAATTATCGTTACGTTAAAGAAACGTTACGTGAGAATACATGTTTAGACAATTCGTCCGATCTTGACTCAGTTGACGACTAAACTCGGATTCACTAGTAGATGTCAGCGTTGGCTCTTACGGACAATGTTAATCAAATGGAAGAAAACGCTACAGCGTTGCTAGTTCATCGTAGGCCTCAACGTGGCAGAGCCGGCTTCGAACTTAACACTCCCTTACACACGGAGCACTTGCAATTTTGCACTAACATTCACTGATTTGCCCTAATGACTGTTCCTAATGAAAATATTCGGACGTCGTCGTAATAGAGTGCTCAACAAAATTGATAAGGATCATAATTATGATTTCAAATATTTTAATATGAATTACAATGAAGAGGTAATACGCAGAATAAATAACAATCCAGAAGTTATTATGAATATGACAAAGAGAAAACTTGAATACTTAGGTCACCGGATGAGAAGACAAAAGCACACGTTCCTACAAAATATAATGCAAGGAAAGATCCAAGGACGCAGAAATCCTAGACCGTAGAAGAATGTCCTGGATGAGAAATTTAAGAGAATGGTTTGGCTGTACCACTAACGAATTATTCAAAACAGCAGTTAATAAAATTAGAATCGCCATAATAATATCCAATCTCCGATAGGAGAGGCACTCAAAGAAGAAGAAGAGATCCTAGTATGATGACTTGAATAGAATAAATGAAAATAGACGACTTTAATATTCAACTTTTTGCTGACTCTAGTAAAAATGGCCGTAATGGCAAAATTTATTATATTTCGTTTAAAATTGATAATAAAGTCGGGGTATTAATATTACTTTAATTATATTAAATTTTTATAAACTTCGGCTATTTCTGAAGTAAAATATTACTTCGATCCTTATCAATTGTTGAGCACTGTTGTATTTGACGATTAGAAAATTTCTTACATCGTTTGTTGTCATATTTACGGAAATTAATGTTTGGAGACCTTTTAAATATAATTGAAATAAATAGAAAGAAAATGCCACGATTAGTAGATAAGTCAAAAATATATCGAGGATACATCATTTATATTTTAGTATTATTTATACAGGGTGTTTCATAACAGTTATCCATATAGTAACTGGAGATACCTTAGCACAAAATATGAAGATTTAACCTTAAACACTAATCACATGCTATGATTTTTGTGACTGATATTTTTAAGTTAAAGTTGATTTCATATAATTGAATAAACTGTCTTTCAATAAAATCCTTACAACTCATAAATATTGGCAATATCATTTTGAGGTCTTCTACTTTAAAATGTTTAATATGTCTGATTTGCCGATATGAATGAGTCAGATTAAATTTAATTATCAGAATAATTTTTTTACTAACAACAAAATTTATGTAATTGATTAATATTTTGTATTTCGATAATATCGAAGCTAAATTTTTAAAACTCTTGGAGAAAGAAGGAATAATTTGGATCACGGCTGTCTTCAATAAAATTTACAATACAGGAATCATCCCTGATAAATGACTAGAATCAGAACTCATAGCGATACCTAAAAAACAGGGGGCTAAAAAGTGCGAAGAATATCGAACAATCAGCCTAATGAGCCACATGTTGAAACTGTTTCTTAGAGTCATCCATGGAAGAATTTATAAGAAGTGCGAGAAACAAATATCGGACAGACAGTTCGGCTTCATTAACGCAGTGGGTACCAGAGAGGCACTTTTTGGAGTACAGGTACTGATTCAAAGATGCAGGGACGTTAACTGCGACGTATACGCGTGCTTGATCGACTACGAAAAGGCATTTGACAGAGTTCAACATCAAAAGATAATAAACATTTTAAAAGAGGCAGACCTGGATGACAAAGACCTCAGAATAATTTCAGAACTCTACTGGAATCAGACCGCATACATGAAAATTAACGGAGACGAAACAGATCACATAAAAATACTACGTGGAGTTAGACAGGGATGTATCCTATCGCCGTTGATATTTAATATGTACTCAGAGAAAATTTTTAACGAGGCTCTTTACGGAATAGACGAAGGCATCCTTCTAAATGGTGAAAGAGTAAACAATGTTAGAGATGCCGATGACACCATGGTGATAGCAGATAGTTTAGAGGGACTTCATAGGCTAATGGACAGAATAAACGAGTACAGTCAACAGTACGGACTAAACATTAATACCCACAAAACGAAACAAATGATTATCAGCAAGGAGAATATAAATGGGACTCATATATACATTAATGGGACGCAGATAGAGCGAGTAAAACAGTAGTGTTACCTGGAAACTATTATAAACGAACAGTGGAGCAATTTACAGGAAATAAAGTGCCGCATAGGAAAGGCAAGAACGGTCTTTAACAAAATGAGCGCCATCTTCAAAAGTCACAACATATCCCTTGATACAAAAATTAGACATTTGAGATGCTATGTTTTCTCTGTGTTGTTGTACGGGGCGGAGGCATGGACGCTTACAGACGCCACTATTAAAAAACTTGAAGCATTTGAGATGTGGCTTTATAGAAGAATGCTGAGAATATCATGGACAGCAAGGATCACGAACAAGGAAGTTCTAGGAAAAATGAAGAAGGAACCAGAGATTGTGTTTACGATCAAACGCATAAAATTGCAATATCTGGGACACGTTATGAGAAATCAGCACCGTTACTCCCTGCTACAGTCTATATTGCAAGGTAAAGTCAAAGGTAAGCGAGGACCCGGTAGAAGGAGAATATCATGGCTGCGGAATTTAAGAACATGGTTTAAGAAAACCTCAACGGAGCTGTTTCGAGCCGCAGCGAGCAAGGTTATGATTGCCAATATGATTTCCAACATCCGAAACGGATAGGAACTAGAAGAAGATTTCGATAATGACCTCCAAAGTAAAAGTCGTAGAATTAGTAGAATAGCTTACTGATTAATGGGCGTTTGTAGAAATGGTTTAACCGTGTAGAAATTTCGGTATTGTTGTGATTAAATACCCATTTAGAATTGTTATACGAGCGCGTATATCTATAGCAGTTTTGCAGTTTGTAGAATCGGTTTAACTGTTTTGTGTATGCATTCGAGAAGGTACGTTAACTTGTCAAAAATAAGTGCAATTTATTTTTAAATTTTTTTTGTGTACTGTGTCAAAAACATGAAGCATTTTGAGGTGAAAAGTTTCAAAGAAGGACAAATCGTAGATTTATATGCGCGACAAATTATTTTGAATATGTTGATATATACAACAAAAACAAATTCCGATCTGACTCCAACACAAATTGTTTCTACAACAAGTACAGCGCTGGGTGTTAGCGATAGGACAGTCTGAAAAATTCGACCGAAAGGATTGGATCATAATGGAGACTTACCCAAAATTCTGAAAAACCCACGTAAACGGACCAAGAAGGAAACCAATCGGGAGTTTACCTACGATGAGAATATCAGGAGCCAATTGAGAAGACTTGTTCACATGGAATTTTTCTTAAAAGAACATACCTCCCACAATCAAAGCTATCCTGGATGCAACTAATTTACACAGACATTTGCCTAAATTTTCCAAAAGTACTCGTAAGTATATGGACTATTGCGAGAGATGGGGTTTGTTTATGAAAAAAGAGGAAAGAAAGCAGTAATGATGGAACGTTCTGACATAATAAATTGGAGGCAGAAATTTCTTAGAAAAATACAGAATTATCGAAATCAAGGATACAATTACTATTTAACTGGGAATAAGCCACAATTAAAGATTAAAGTACGTTTATTGACGTTTTAATTTCCACTTCGGAAATCGTTCTCAAAATACAAACAGTAAATTCAATTTACTGTTTGTACTCATATCTTGTCAACATAATACCATATTTCTTATCAATTTTTGAAACCAAATAACCTCAACTTTGTTTGGACATAGTTTTTTTATCGACAAGTGGAACATCTTGTGTTATTCTGTTCTCTCTTATTGTTCCTGTTACACCATATTCTTTTTTCTTTTAAATACAACATTAAATTGAATCCAGTAAAATGGTTATCTACATAGATTTAATAAGGCAGCTTTTATTGTGTCAAAGTGTCCAACATCAAGACAAGGTGAGCGGCTGCCTTTCCAAATCAAGTTGGCAAAAATCGGTCGAATTTGTAGTTTTCCCTCGATAGATCTCAAAATTTACAAGGTAAGTAGTTTAGGGGCTTTGACACCATACTTTATAAACCTTTGCGGTCCACATTGTTTTTTCTAAAATAAAAGAAATTTCCTAAACTCAATTAATTAAATCAACACTTTATCTGAAACTTAAAATTTAATCGTAACAATTATTACAAAAAAAGTATGGTTTCATCGTGAAACCACTGGGACACAAAAGTCACTTATTCAAGGGTATGGCATTTTTGAAACCAATTTTTATTGTCAGATAAACACAGACCAATATCGCATGTTTGACAAAACCAACGAGTCCGATGAAGCTTTGCGGTTGTACTGCATAACCCACAACTTCTTGATGTACCATTAAGAGGCAAATGAGCCACTCTATTGTATCTAACTTCAATAGGTACATATTTTTTGAAACTATTTACTGCATGTTTTGGTCTCTTTTTTGGGGTATCTGTATTAACACCAATAAGACCTGTTACAGCAGCTAATCGGAATTATTTTAATGATTGTGTAAGTCCTGGACTTCTACATTTAAATATGATAAACGCATTAGTTACTGCTAAATCAAGTAAATGGAAAAAATGCGATGCCACCATTTCTTACAGATTTCGTATGGACTCTTCAGCATATCCGCCTTATCCACCCCACCCATATATTTGTTGTAATCTTTTACAACTGTTAGTGCAGCCTCAGTTTTTTTGGAAACATTCTTCTGTCTTTTTTCGACAGATACCATTTTAGTAGGATCATGAAAGTTGGACAAAAAATTGATCCCTTCTTATCTTTCCACCTAGTGAAGACCATTTTATTGGAAACCTGCCGCCAATCTAATTCTTCTCGGTACATCTGCTTTTCATCTATAATATCTTGTTGCAAATTCATACACATGCGTAAATATTATTCTCCAAACCTTTTTCTAGAAAGACAGTTGTATCCAGACACAATCAAAATAACCAAAAAACGTTTGAGCTCGTCCAAAGTAATCTTCGGATCAGGACAATTCCCAAAAAAAAGCGTATTTTTTGGTTTCGTCTAAAATATAGCCTAACATTTCGGTATCGAAAAACAACTCAAAGAAATTCATAGGGCTCATATTTATAAATTGTGAGTAGTCTGCTTTGGAAAAGTCGGAAGTTTTTACAAAATCTCCATCGATCAAAAAACTAGTATTAGGTTCTGTATCAAGTGATGGCATACGTGGTGTTTGCTCGTCTTCCATCTCATTAAAAATACTATTGTCTTCTGGTGCACCATCAAAATAACCCAGCTCCGCTACTGCTGATAATTGTTTTCGGGACAGATTATCTACAAATTCACCATTATCCTCGTCGGCAGTATGTTCATCAGTCAAAACATATCTAGGGCTTGCTGGAGCGTCAAACTATATCTCTTATTAGCCTAGTGTGATCATTTGGTAACAGTGTGGTTCAGTCTCATGTAAATATTTTATGTTAATGAGTGAGGTTTCCTGTAATATTTTTAATATTATAAGCTACTTTTTTAACTAGATCAATAACTATTAAAATGGCTGGAAAATCTTAATAGTAAACTTATAAAACTACTTACTCAAATCTCGGTTCCATAATTTGGGCATTCGTTAATACGCATGAATACACAAAGCTATACTATTTGCGATAGCCAATTCCGACAGGGGGCGCTGAAAATTTCAAAGATGGACGATAACTTCGGAAAAACAAATCATTTTGTCATTTGATTTCCAAGGTATAAAACGTTTAATATAAATCATTTACACGTACTCAAAGTAAAAGTTTGAGTACGTTCTTCAAAGTTTATGTGTTTGTGATTCGAGTTTATACATAAGGTAATTGACTGACAAACCTGAATAAAAATAAAATTAAATGTTTGTTTTTCTACAGTACCTATGTCTGAAACACGAGAAGTAAAATTTACATTATCTTAACTATTTATATGGTTGCAAGATCTGCAGAGATCTTTAGTTGAGAGTGAAGCAGTTTTTGGAGCTGGCCACGTTATATTTTGTAAATTAAGCCTTACATTTTTTACTAATACCTTTATGAGACCGTTAGGGCAATTTAGCTGATGGAACAACATTTTTCTTCAGTCTTCTTAATTTAGTTTTAGGTGTTACTAGAAAGTAAATTAAGTTTAAATACAGAGTGGCCCAAAAGTCTGGAAACGGCCAATTATCTCGTCAGTTTCTAGTTTTAATTGTACACCTATTTTGGGATACGAAGATTCCATATTTGATATTTTCAATGTTGCCAGATTTGCCGGTTTTCTTATATTATTAGTAACTTTGGTTTTTCAAATTATTCACCCTGTATATTCACTCATTATTGGAATCTCCCTTTCAATACGAGTTCAACTATATGTAACACTTATGATTTTATGTAGTCTGGAAGGTCTTAAATACATAAAACAGAAGTCTAAAAACGCCTAATTGTCTCAATAAATTTTTTAATACTAACTATTTTCAACTACATTAATACGTAACAATTGATAGATTACAACATTTTTTAACACAATGGTTACTTTATCAAATGTTCAAAATGTGTTCCATTTGTGAGTTGATAGTAGTTACCCTAATCGATCACATTTTTCCATGTTTGTCTAGAATTTATTCGAGATTTATCGATTTTTCGTTGCCTTGCTGTTAGACTTGCTGGCTTAGTTTTGTAAACTGAATTTTTCAAGTATCCCCAAATAAAATATTCTTTAGGATTGAAATCAGGTGAACGTGGAGGCTATTCAGTTCTACCTCGTCTACCAATCCATCGTACGGGAAATACCTCTTCTAAATAACACCGAACATTTACACAAAATTTAGTAAAATTATGACAAGCAGTTTACAATTTACGAATCACGAATTACGAATTTACTAGATAGATACCGATCAGTTAGACCGAAAAGAGTTATGACCGAAAGAGTTATAAAATTAATTTATTGCAAGAATTAAGTGAAGATGACTTCGACGGTAGATTAGAGTTTACTGAGGTAATGATGGATAAAATGGAAAAGGATAAAAAATTCGTTAACAGAATATGTTTTCCGATGAAGCAACCTTTACGGAAGTGTAAATCGACACAATTTAAGGTACTAAAGTGACGTAAATCCACACTGGATGCGTGAAAACCATATTCAAAGACCACAAAAATTAAATGTATGGTCAGGTATAGTAGGTAGTCAGTTAATTGGGCCATGTTTATCGAAGGAAATTTAACTTTAGATAGTTACGAAATGTTACTTAGAAATGAAATTGTACCTACACAGATAAACTTGTTTGGTGCCAATTTTAATGAGATATGGACAAGATGAAGTTCCAGCTCATTTCGGGGTAAATGCTCGGGGTTATTTAGAAAAGATATTTCCAGGACGATGGATTGGTAGACAAGGTAGAATTGAATGGTCTCCACGTTCACCTGATTTCAATCTTAAAAATTATTTTTATTGGGGATAATTGAAAAATTCAGTTTACAAAACTAAACCAGCAAGTCTTGCAGAACTAAGGCAACGAAAAATCGATAAATCTCGAATAAATTCTAGACAATCATGGAAAAATGTGGTAGGCGCATTCTACCATCGATTAGGGTACTATCAACTCACAAATTGGACACATTTTGAACACTTGATAAAGTAACCATTGTGTTAAAAAATGTTGTAATCTATCAATTGTTACGTTTTAATGTAGTTAAAAATAGTTAGTATTAAAAAATTTATTGAGACAATTAGGCGTTGCCAGACTTCTGTTTTATGTATTTAAGACCTTCCAGACTACATAAAATCATAAGTGTTACATATTGTTGAACTCGTATTATAAAGGAGATTCCAATAATGAGTGAATATACAGGGTGATGAATTTGAAAAACCAAAGTTACTAATAATATAAGAAAAACGGCAAATCTGGCAACATTCCAAATATCAAATATGGAATCTCCGTATCCCAAAATAGGTGTACCTCAAATTGTGTATAATTATGTCTGGTAATTTACGAGACATTTGGCCGTTTCCAGACTTTTGGGCCACTCTGTATATTAAAATATAAATAATATTTTAATCAAAACTTGGAAAGTAATCGTTCTCAGTAAAATGTAAACTGCACACAGTCACGTACTTGGTTATGGTACTATGTTTGCCAATTCGCAAAATGCATTGCCAAACTTTTTTCATATTCTCGTCCAGCGGAAACTTATGTATGGATTTTTTTTTTGTGAATTATAATAGATTGAACATTGAGGAACACTGCAATAGTTTTTTGAAGTCGAAGTCATTGTTAATTACAATATAAACCGGTCGCTAATATATATATATATATATATATATATATATATATATATATATATATATATATATATATATATATATATATATATATACGAATTAATGACAATTTCGAGATTTTCCCGAAGTGGATGCTTTTGAAATCTACCACCAGGCGTCGCCCACTTTGCGGTTCCACGCGAAATCTTTCCTTCCAAACTGGTAAATCTAATACAGTAGAGTAATCGTCAATTCGGAAGGCATCTAATTTGCATATTATAAGGCATGTCGAAATTGTATAAGAACCGCCTTTGAAGTTGGTGATTGGTTACTGAAATTTTAACTAAAAGACAGTGGCGCGCACTATTTAGTAGATACAGCTAAAACATATTATTCTGAATAAAAGAAATTTTTTAGTTTTCAATAATTTTGAACATAAAGCCAACATTTGAAAAATGATCAGTAAGATATTTGATGGGACAAAACAATACCACTTTCGTAACACGTTTTACATGAATAAACAAACTATTTTTATTGTACAAAAGAATTATTAAGTTCTGAATATTGATAAGTTTAATAAATTGGATTTTTAAAATAGCAAATAAATGTCAAGCGTATTTTCCAAAATATCAAATATCAATAAAATACCAAAATATTAAAGAGTGAGATTATTTATATGCTAACGAACGGTCCCAATTATATGTACCTAGAACTTCTACCTGGGTTAATTATTTTCTTAGAAGCCTTTTAGTGATATAATAGAGTCATGCAAACATAAATATTCTTGTCTTTGGAAAAGACCTAATTTCATGCACCTATCCGATTTAAGTCGTTTCTTTTAAATATATATTAGTGATATAATAAAGACTATCGTCAATATTGCTGTTATTGTAAAATATATGCACATCTAAATTTGAATATTTAAAACTTTAACGATATAAAATTAACTCTATATACATACCCTTTAAAAATCCATATACCTAATGTGAATGTTTCAAAGAAGAACAACAAAATCTAATTTAATTTTATGCTTCCGAAGAACACTCGATGTCATTGTCGTCACTTCCTAAGTTTACTATAATGGGATTAGTATCTTCTTGATGGTCTATTTGGACTTCGGATGTTAAATAACTGTATTCTATTTTAATTGCATAATGACATCGTTTTCTCCACTCATCTGGGGTTATTTCGGAAACTCGTTTTTCCAACAGGTGTCTCACATCTTCCAATTTAAAAGTTATGTTATTCTGTGCGATATTATTTTTAATCGCAGCCCATATCAGCTCTATCGGATTTAAATCCGGATGGTATGGAGGTAACCGTAAAGGAGTGTGACCATATTTACGTAAAAGTTCATCGAATTCATACCTTTTGAAACTATTTTTATGGTACTTAATCAACTCATACAATTCGGGTTTAAATCTTTGAGGATTAAATGTTATATTGTTTTTAATCAGCCAATCAATCATATCATTTTTTTGAATTACTATTAGGCGCAGGATTCACTTGTACATTGGTATGAGGCATTATCGCAAACAACTACTGAGTTAGGGGGTAAATTTGGAATTAGTTTTTCCTTTAGCCATTTGCAGTAATTCGTGGCATTCATTTCTAAGTGGTAGTTACCGGATTTACTACCAGACTTGAGTATTAAAAGCGCGTTTGGAATAAATCCCATTTCACCACCAGCATGAACTATTATTATACGTTGACCCTTCGAAATGTTCATCAGTAACCCTTTACTAGAATTATCATTCCAAGTTTTCGATAAAATATGTCCACTGTGTACATATGTCTCATCGAGGTAAACAATGGGCCTGTTTTCGTTTCTGTAATGTTTGATAAGTCTTAAGTATTTGATTCTCCAAGCCCTTATTTCTGTCTTTTCGACCAACAATTTTCTGTTGTCCTGTGCTCTCCTCCAACGGAAATTCATATTTCGAAGAATTCTTCGTAGCGAGGCTTCTGATACTTTAATGTCCAAATCTCTCTTAATTTTGTTCTTCAATTTCTTAACAGTAACACAACAATTCTCTGTTCTATGAAAATCGTGTATTATACGCCGAATATCTGTAATTTGATATTCTGGTAAATCTGTTACAAGTGACTTTCGTAAAGGTCCCTTTGAAGAAAATTCAACTTTGTTTTTATTATCTAGAGACGGTTTGCTCTCTTGTAGTATTCTGGATACAATCCGTACAGAAATGCCTATAATGACGTAAATATAATCACCGTATAAATAAAATGAAAGATGCAGTAAGAGAAGATCTGGAGAAAATGGGAGTAAGACAATGGGAAATAGTGGCACAGGACCGACAAACATGGAAGGCAATAGTAAACGCGGCAAATACTCACGAAGAGTTGTAACGTCATTGATAATTATGATGATGACGTAAATAATAATTCAAAATGATTGGTATGTTGCAGAAATAATTCTTCAAATTTTAAACAGACAACATAAAGAAACAAAAGAGTACATTGAGAAGTAACTCAAAGCGATAGTAGAAAATTAAAAAATAAATAAATAAGAGCTTTCTACGAAAACAAGAGCCTATGAACTCTTTCTTCACATATGAAAAATGATGACTATCTATTAATAAATGAACTATAATGATATGAATTGTAGATGATCACATAGTAATAGAACTACCGACAGACAGACCAAGAAGTAGTAAACAAAATAACGAAGTAAGTGTAATAAGAGCTAAAAAATAACGACTGCAATGAAAGTGCAGAGAATACGATATTTAGGACACATCGAAGGAATGAAACAAGAAATATGTCAAAATGGTATTCTCGACTCACCCAATAAAAAAGAAAAGCGAAGATAGGCAAAATGGGGTACAAGAGCAGAGTATAAAAGATTGACAAATAAGTTACATTGAGAACTAAAAGTAAAAACTGTTTGGAAACATTGGAAAAGTGGAACATTAAATTTGAATATCAAAAATTAATACTAAATGCATTAAAACTCCTTACCTGTTGCTTCAGCAGTCTTATTTTTTACCATTAGCAGAGTGTCCATTTCACTTTTCATATTTTTAAAATAATTATACACATTAAATATTATTTGACACCCTGCTCTTTAATAACACTACGTTTTTTTCCGTCCATTTTCAGCAAGATTGTTTGAAAATAAAAGTATATAATATTTGACACACACAACTTGTTCTCAACTGCACTGCTGCGCTACTGAGTATCGGAATGATTTACTGCTAAGGCGTGGCTTAGGTAAAAATCTCAAATTTTGACCATTGCCCAATGCGATAATATGCAAATTAGATGCCTTTCCAAATGACGATTACTTTAACAAATTGAATCCACTGACATCTAGTAAAGACAAGTTGAACTGCGGATAGATTTCTAGCATTAAGAGCTACAATTAACATTAATTGATGGCGTGTTTGTGTAACCAATTGGTCACACAAGGCGTTTATGTACTAATTTTGAATTTTGAAAAAGTTCTGAAGTTTTAGTAGTAGTGGTAAAAGAATTAATAAAAGGTTATAAAGATATACTTACGCTTTCAAAAATTGTTAAAATAATTGCATATATGATCGAAAATCCTTTATATCCTTTTACCGACTTACTGTGTAACAAATTGTCAGCTGCAAAGAGCACATCGTTTAGATTGATTGCTAAAAATATTAACAAAAATTTCCCAAATATTGTATTAAACACCTCAATAGTTTCAAATCCTTGTTTGTGTAGTAACTTTATTTGATTAATCCGTTTAAAAAATAACTTTTTAGACTGTTTTGATCTTACGAAGGTTGATGTTGTTAAAGCTTTTACTACTAGAAAGACGTTCCTCAAATAATCAGTTATCATTAGAGCAAACATAAGAAAAAAATTTATTTTAATTAAAGTGCATATCCAAAAAAATGTGGCAATGCTTAGTACTATAGAAGATTCAAAGGCCAGTATGGTAAATAGGAATATTGTATTACTTAAAGAGATCCCAGTAAAAGACAGAAAACAAATTATTTGAGCAGTTGCTACTTTTTGCTTATGATGTCCCAATAGATTATAGGTGGCTTTAAAATTATTATAGAAATTACACAAATTTTGATTAAACAAAATTGAGCACCAGCTGTTTATCTCAAATACTCTATAGCCAAATATTGCCAAATGTCTTAAAATATTTGTTGAAGGTACAATATTTTCATACACAGTCATAAAAGATAAAGAAATTGTATAGAAGCAGTTATAAATCCATCTCTGCCATAAAGATGATCTGTCTTTTGCAGAAATACCTGGAAACAATCCTATAATAAATCCAAATTTTAGCAACCATTTAACCGACCGTCCATAATTGTTTAGTAATATATAATAAAACATCGTGTAGTCCTTGTTTAAAGACTAATACCTTTATGTGAATGGATAGTAATTATATTAATGCCAACAACAAATAAAATGTTTTTTGAAGCTTTTATTCTAATTACAATAACACGTAGCTGTCGTGTATTTATTGATACACAGACTAATAAAACAAAACTATTTATTTATTTATAAAATGGTTTCATATAATTCAATTAATCATAGCGGCGTGGACATAACCTCACCCAAGCCTGTCTAATTTTTCCGAAGTGTCTACTATTCCGATACAGGATTAATATATATATATATATATATATATATATATATATATATATATATATATATATATATATATAACATCTTCTCCCTCGTTAGAGAACAAGCTTATGGGAGCTTTTACTAATTTTCCGACAACCAAAGGTAGGAGTTGTGTCGGATATTCGAAAGGCTTTTCTTCAAATTGCTATCATCATCATCAGTAAATCTTCGCTTATCCACTGCTGGACATAGATCTCCCTCATAATTTTACATCTATTTCGATCTTGTGCCTCTTGCATCCAATTCCTATGACACCGTTTTAGATCGTCAGTCCAACGTGTTGGTGGACGACCTCTGCTTCGGTAGGCATCATCTCTTGGTCTCCATTCCAGTATCCGCTTTGTCCATCTATTATCTGTCTCGTATGAAACGCCCAACATAACACGCTCCATCGCCCTTGAAAATATGGTTCAGCTTGCCGAAGGCTGCCCAAGTCAGTCTTATACGACGGAGAAGCTCAACGGTTTGGTTATCTTTTTCTATGCGGATCTCTTGACCTAGGTATTTATAGGCCATTACCTGCTCTATGGATCTTATTCCTACGCATATATCTTCGCTGACTACAAGCTCAACGCTTTGGTTATCTTTTTCTATGTGGATCTCATGACCTAGGTATTTATAGGCCGTTACCTGGTCTATGGATCTTATTCCTACGCATATATCCTTTTGTTTGATTTTTGATGAAATCCCACTAAAAAACAGTTTTAGTAGTCAGTTTTATCCTAGTTTGTATAATTTGTTGATATATCCTAAAATTGTAAATTTAATAACCATTTACCATGGTTATGAGAAACCAAAATTTACAAATGAATGTTTGATTGATTTTTTAACAGAGCCTGTTTTTTTTATTAGATAGTTTAAGCTAAAATAATTAATCATGGATGATCAAGTTTATCGGGTAGTTAGATTACTGTTACATATTGATTTATATTTTAGGATAATGAGCTTTCCAAAATTGGTGAGGAGACCATAAACGAATATGTAAGGAGAAGCCATAAGAAGCTGATCAGCAATAAAATTCAAGTAAAATATAGTTGGCTAGGGAAAAAGCAATATAAAGCTTTTGAAGACACACATATAGCTCTGATTTTAAAAGCTTTGTAACTTGTAAACATAAATCAATCTAACGTACATTTAAGAGTTTAAACTATCACTTAAGTGGCCACATACAGCCGATGAAGCATACCGTTAACTGTGTCTTTTATGTACTTTAGATGGCAAATTTTACCATTTCACAAATGTTCAGGTCTGGCTATGAGATTGCTTTAAGAACTACAGCTAGCTATATGAGATGAAGGTTTGTTGTTGGCTGTATATTTTATTTATACAATGTTATTTTTGTTTTTTAAGTATCAAAGTGTAATTACTGCTCATTTGGTCATTAGAAATAAATACCAATGGTTGGGTTGGTATTCTTCCAGTTCAGGTGAGATTGATTAAAACTACAGCACTTGAAATTCATGTTTATTTTTACGCCTTTGAATGATGATTTATTGACAATAAGCAAAGTATAATGAACTAAATCTGAAATTAGATTGTTCAATTTATTACATTATATTATAGTACATTAATTTTGTGTTCATTAAATAATAAAACTGAAATAAAACAAAATTCCATATTAAGTATTGATCTTTTTCATACTTATGATTTCAACTTTAAAACTCAACAATTGACTTGTCTAATTTTAATTGCCGACCACACACTTGTAAGGTAAATCAGAATGGGAATGGATAAGGGAAGTTGAATGGTTCTGTTTTAGTGAGCCACAGTTTTAACGATTTTGCCAGTTTCTTTAGCAGTATTCACAATCCTTCTTTCTCCTGTATAGACAAGTGTAGTCAAAGATCCCATATCAGTCAAAGCAATATTCACTCTTTAACTATTAAAATTTGTGACATTCTAGCATGCTTACAGTGCCTTTGTACCAGTACCAATACCAATAGAGGTCTTGGTCCAGATGGAATATCGTAACTTATTTTTAAGAAATTGTGCATTCTTTTTATGTAGGCCTCTATGGCTTATTTTTATAAATCTTTGATTTAGGGTCACTTTTTATCACAAATTATTTATCGATTGTATCCATTGATTAATCCATTAACTTATTGATTCTTAATTATCGTTCCATTATAATTCTTTCTACTATTCCTAAAATTTTCGAGGCTTTACTGACTGATTTTTCGACAGTAAATCTGAAGAATCAGCTTCATACTGCTCAGCATGATTTATACTTACTGTCTAGCTGTTCAACTTCTACTAATTTACACTTATTATGTTGTAATTGCATTAAAAAACATTTTTTATGTCGATTAGATTTATACTGACTTGTCTACAAGCATCTACTGTTGTTGTAAATTGTGTAGACCATATTCTTGAAACTTTTGTATCAATAGCTTTAAGTACTATTTGAAGTACTAAAATGCAAAATGAAACTTTTTATAAATGTGTACTTATTTATTCCTGTTATTCATTTTATTTTTATCTGTAATTTTGTGTATATTTCTATAATGTTGCATTTTGTATAATTTGGAGAGCGGATTTGTCCCGTTTGTTAATAATAAATAAATATAAATAAATGTAACAATACACGTAAGTTCCTTTAAACATTTACGTTTTATTTCCCAAAATACATTCTTAATATGCACAGGATGACACCACTTTTAGTACTTTATACAATGGCGTTGACATATCTAATTTATATCCTCAGCGCTAAAATAAACGTCCGAGAACATCACAAAAGTCCGTCAAGTAAGTCCTCTGGACGTATTATGGACGTCCGATTAAGGTACAATTAACGTCCCGGTACGTCCAACTAACGTCCGCTCGGGACTTAAAATGGACGTCCATAGGACGTTCGGCGCAGCGACATTCGGACAAATATAGAACGTATAACGGACGTAAATAGGACCAAAGCGGACGTTCGAGGGACGTCCTTAAAGTCCGTGAGGGACGTACTATGGACGCCCACTGGACGTACGTGTGCTATTAGGAATACGACCTACGCCCGGCTAAGATAGCCACAAACCGTAATAAGCGTTAATTAAACCACTCCGAGTCTCAATGTATTCATTTATTGTCAAATTTAAGTATTATACTAAGTAATACTTACGCATCCCACAACTGTTATACCAATCATATGAAGCACCTCTACCAAAATATTGTTACTTAGAATATTTTGATGTAAAGCAAAGTCTACCACAAACAGCATGTCACTAAGATTTGTGGTTAATATTATTAACAAAAATTTTCCATTGACTTTATTGAACATACTGACTGCGACAAATCCGTTTTTATATATATTTTTTATAGCGTTAATTTGTTTAAAAACTAATATCTTAGACTGATTGTGTTGTGAGAAAGTCGATTTTGTCGCAGCCATCAATGCAATAAAGACGCTGCTAAATTGGTCAGTCATCAGTAGAGTGAAGATAATGAAAAAATTTATCTTAAACCAGCTATATGACCAACAAACATAAGCCATATTGTATAATATGGATGCTCCAAATACTATATCCCTTAAAAAAAAGTATACCATATTAGATATACAGATTGCTGCAATAAAAAAATTAAGTACTAGCTGAGTGGTTTGTAGTTTTCGCCTGTATTGTCCCAGTGTATTATGAATTACCATTAAACTCTTATACAGACGACATAAACATTCTTTATTCGTTAAAATAGAACAGCAGCTGTTAGTTTCAAAGAGAACATAACCAAACATTGCTAGACATCTTAGAAAGTTATATGAAGTCATACTGTATGCTAACATAAACATGCAAGGTAAATCAATCACATAGAGACAGCAACAGATCCACCTTTGAACCAAAAACGATATATCTTTTGTTGAAATGCCAGGAAACAATCCAATAATGAATCCAAATTTTAGCAACTTTGGAGTCAAGTTTTTGTAATTATTAAACAAAATACCCTTAAACATTATGCACTTGTGGTTTAAGAAAGACGAATGACTGAAATGTGTAATCGCATTTCAATCAAATTGCACTTAGGCTAATGGACGAAGTAAACAACATATTCTTAAGAGAATTAAAAACCGTGTATAAATAAATATCTAAGTAAATAAATTAAATATATTTATGAAATAATAACTTGTATATTTATGTATATTGTACAGAAAGAAATCAGTATGTCGAGAATTTTTTTTTAAACTTTGCACATATCTGAAACTTTTGTAAGGAAAAGGAGCAAAAGAGGTAATCACATTCCTGCAAATAAACGTCCTAAAACAACAAATAAATATACGGATATCTAGAAAAAATTGTGCATCTTTTATATATCCTTATTTTCCAGTAAATTTTAATTAGTAACGAAATAGCCCGCAAGAGGCGCTAAAGGGTACGTATGTAAGGGGTGTCCATTCGAATTTGGCGCCAAAAAATGATTAGTAATGACCATGACCCCAGCCCATCGAGCAAAAAGACAATAGAGGGAATGTAAAGGTAGTGGGGGCAAACATATTGTTAGACAGGAAGTGCGATCTTTAGAGGCCACATTAAACAAGGAAAGAGAGTCTCTCTCCCTGTTTGACATCAAATTTAGTTGGGTTATGTTATTGTTTGTCCCAAATGTCACATGAAATCTTATTTATATTGAAGTTTTTTAACAATTGTGTCGCATTTTAGACTCTTATCATTAATAATTAATTAAAACTTTCTCGTCTAAGACACATTCTGCGAAATATTATATAGCTACTTTTGATAAGTGTCGGAAAATTTAAATTTGGCGCATACGCATTTCCGGATATGTCCGCCATCAGAGGCCACTTTTTTGGTCTCCTTTTCATAAGGATTAGATTCCCTCTTTTGTCTTATTGCTCGCAAGTTGTCCTAATGAACGAAATTTATACATTGAGTTGCCTATCTATTTCTACTATGGTCACTAGATATAATATTATTTATATATTCGCTCCATTTGTAGTGTTAATATCCGGATACAATTTTTAGAATTAATTAGTTATCTATTTATAGTGACAATTTAAAGTACAACAAAAATATTTTTTGTCGTTAATAAAGATTTATTAACATAATCTACGCAAGTGAGGTTATATATACATGATCAACATCCATGGTACAATGAATATGTTCATTGTACCATGCACAAAAGCGTCCTGATAAAATTTCAAGCAATCGCCACCACGAGCAGGTCAGTCGATTTTGCCGCACTTTGTTAACCCTCGGAGCGAATGGTCAAAGTGATGGGGGAATATTTCATATTTCAAGGTCATGCATATAACTTTCCGGGGCATGGAGTGTAACTTGTCATTTCATACGCTCAAGAAGTATTTTTATTATATTCATTTCGAATTTGATCACTTGTCAACAAAAGAACAAGCTATAAAACAGAGTGAGCACGAACGCTGTTTAAAAAGGAAAATATTAGCCAGAAATACGAAGAATTCCAAAAAAACCGCACTTGCTGGTGATTCCTTAGCTGAATTTGACCTAGAAGCAGTCCGCTATTGTCCAAGCAAAAACACTTTTGTGTAAACGCAGATTCATCATCATCATCAATCAGCCAACCGCGTCCACTGCTGGACATAGGCCTCCCTCAGTTGTTTCCAGTGTTCTCTACACTGGGCCGCTTGTAGCCAGTTTCCCGCTACAAGTTTTATATAATCGGTCCATCTAGTCGGTGGTCGTCCTCGGCTTCTTTTATAGTTTCTGGGCCTCCATTCCATGATACGTCTTGTCCACCGTCCATCTTGTGTTCTACCTAAGTGCCCTGCCCAGTTCCACTTAAGCGTCGTGGTTCTTTCGATGACGTCTTGAACTCCTGATCTTTGCCTGATTTGTTGGTTTGTTATGTGGTCTCGAAGGCTCACGTTCAGCATTGCACGTTCCATGGCTCGTTGTGTAACTCTGAGTTTATTCGCAGATTTTTGCGTGAGTGTTAAAGTCTCTGCTGCATAAGTTTGTATAGGTAAAATACATAAAAGTATTACTGTGTACCGATTACTGTGTCAGAAGTAAGAGCAGCTTTAAAGGAAATGAAGAGCCATGGATCGCCTGGTGATGATAAACTCGTTATCGAGGCAATAAAAGGAGGAGGAGAATTTTTATTAAAATCAGTAAGCGAACTGTTTAATAAATGCTTACATGCGCGTACGATTCCAAAAGACTGGAACAATGCAGTAATAGTCTTGTTACACAAAAAAGGCGATATTTCTAAATTAGAAAATTATAGACCCATCGGCCTCTTGACACATATGTACAAACTCTTTATGAAAATCTTAACAAAGAGGCTAACACCTAAACTTGATTTCTATCAGCCCAAAGAACAGGCAGGCTTCAGGGCAGGATATGGTATAAATGACCATTTGCATACCATAAAGATCTTGATAGAAAAGTGCATCGAGTACAACCTACCACTGGTTCTTGCATTTGTCGATTACGAGAAGGCTTTTGATTCTGTAGAGTTTGAAAGAATACTGGATGCCCTAAATCAAAGCCGAATAGATTACAGGTACACGACACTAATCAAAAACATCTACGAGAACGCTACATCAAGTATACGACTACACGAGGACACAGAAAAATTCAGCTTAGCTCGAGGAGTTAGACAAGAAGACAATATTTCACCAAAATTGTTCACGACAGCTCTAGAGTCAATATTTAAGAGTTGAAAAAGACTGTAAGACTTGTACACACTTCTAAATAGGTCTAACTGGTAAGCTGGTTTTGTATGTTTTCAATAAAATTGATAGTGTGTAAAATAATTTAATAATTAAGCTAAGTATACTTTCGACATAATAAATGTCATCATCAGAGCTATCCTAAAATAACGTTAAGTTAAGTAAATTTTTTTATATAAAATACAATGATAGAAAAAACTTACGTCAATTAGGCAATAAATACTTCATAGAAGGAAAATTGTGCACAAACGACATATTAAAATTCAAAGATCGGGCTCTGTAGGCCACAGATCTTGGGTCTAACCCTTATACATATGTATAATTCACATTTAAAAAGTTTTTATAAAAACATGGTTACCACATACAGTAACGACAACAGCTGTCTTTGACTTACATTTTTGAAGTAAAATGAAAATGAAATAGGAAGCTCGGATATACGGAAATAAATCCTAGAGCGACCTCTGTATTTAAATTATTAATTAAAAATTGAAAATGTCTAAAATGACGTCTGAAGGTTATTGATTATTAATTTTAGCTACTGTAGAATTTTAAATTTAAATATTTTAAATTGATTAGTTAACGTGAAGATTTAAATATACATTTATCAAAATTATCAAAAAACAAAACTTTAAAGTTTGACCAAATAGAAGAAAGTAGATGAAAACCAACCAAGGAGAAGTATCATTTGCTAAGTTAAGAGTTCAACAGCTATTATTGATTATCGATATTATTAATAAAATAAATATTGAAGAAGAAAATATCAAACATTCTCTATGTAGATGAAATCAATGAAAGCAAGTACAAGAAATTCTCTCTTTTATAAAAATAAAGGTCAAAGCTTGATCAAATGATGGTTAATTTTATACTAAGTGTATTATTAAAGAAACTTCTTAAAGATTGGATCAAACTTACAATTTAAGTTAATTTGAGTGTTGACACAATTCTGAGGATTCCTTTTCATTTCTCTACTGATTTCAAGATCTTCTAGTAAATTCATTTTTATATAATTATTATTGGGTATACTGTGTAGGATCTTACTGTCTCTATGAGGACTAAAGCCATGCTTCGAAGCATGTATATGATTCCCAAAACTAGATTTATCAATCTTAGACAGATGTTCTTTGATGCGTATATCCAAAGGTCGCATTGTTCTCCCCACATAGGTCACCGGGCATTCACCACAGGATAATTTATAAATACCACTTTTTGACGATTTGTTGATTTTGTCTTTAGTGTGGGAAAAAATAGATTTGATATTTTCTTGAACTTTGAAAGAAAGTTTTAGATTAGGGATGTTTTTTAAGATTCTGGCTATATTGTCTGAGGGATAACCTAAGTACGATATTGATCGATAAATAACTGTCGAGTTAGAAATGTTATGGACAGTGTTGTATGCTAGTGATCTATTCCTTTTATTCCTTAATTTGTTGAGTATGTTATCAACCAAAGTAGGGGTGTAACCGTTACTATAAGCAAGTTGTTTAATAATTTCTAATTCTGATTTAAAATTTGAATCTGACAGAGGTAAGCTAAGTAAACGATGGATATAGCAATAAAAGGAGGCCATTTTCTGTTGAAAAGGATGATTAGAAGATCTAGGGATGGTATGGTCAGTCTGAGTTGGTTTTCTGAAGACTGAAAAATTTAATTTATTATCTATTCTAGTTAATGTTAAGCCTAGAAAATTAATAGAATTGTTGGATTCTGTTTCTAAGGTGAATTTTATAGCTGGATGTAAGTTGTTAAGTGAAACTAGGATATTGTCTGCATCTGAGGAATTTCCATCAATGATAGCTAACACATCATCCACATATCTGAACCAATATAAAACTTTTTGAAACAGGTTTTGATTCAGAGAAAGATTGTCAAAGATATTAATCTCCAGGTTATTCAGAAATAGATCTGCTAGCAAAGGTGATAAGGGATTGCCCATTGCCAATCCTTGTGCCTGTTTATAAATAATATTTTTGAAAGAAAAGTAATCTTGTGAAAGACAAAATTTAAGTAAACCCAATATGTGAAAAATTGTATCTCTATTAATGTTGTTTTTAATAAGTAATTTCTCAACTATGGAAATGGTTTCATCTCTAGGTACATTTGTAAACAAATTACTTACATCAAAGGAAACTAGAAAAAAGACTCTAGGTAAATTTAAAACTGACAATTTATTTACTAAGTCTGTAGAGTTTTTGACAGAAAAAGTGGGTTGAACAGATATTGAGGATTGTAAAATAGAATTGATGAATTTGGACAATGTAACAACTGGTGTGTTATAAAAACTAACCACTGGTCTCATAGGGGTGTTAGGTTTATGAATTTTTGGTAAACCATATAGTCTTGGTATTTGCGGATTTGACAAAATGAAGGTTTTCTCTATCCTGTTATGTGATTGTAGGAAATCTTTATGTTTAGATAAAATAGCTTTAAGATTAGTAGCTAGTTTATTTAGAGGATTTCTATCTAGAATGTCAAAGTTATTATTTCTTAGAAATTCTTCTGTTTTTTGAACGTAATCATGATGGTACATGATAATGAGGCAGTTACCTTTATCAGCTTTAGTAATAATAAGATTGTTACTATTCAATTTTGTAGATATTTGTCTAATCAAATGTAGTTGTTTAAAGCATTTGATTTTTATGTTATTAACATTATTATTAAATTTGATAAGATCTTTTTGTAAAGAAAGGAAACAATTGCTTTTTAAGTTGGTTTTAGAAATGTAGTCTAAAGGTAAGCTTTCTATTACAGAATCTATGTCAACTGAAAATTCTTCAACTGTTTTGTTGTTAAATGGTATTAAGGTAGAGAATTTTAATCCGTTAGACAAAAAATCAAATTCTTTATTAGTGAATGAGCAATTTGTTAGATTAACTATGCGTTTGTGAAATTTAAATTTAAAGGAGCCATTCAATCTATTAGTGTTTTGAATATTATTGTTGTGATTATTTTTCTTATTTAGTAAATTGTGTAACTTATTATTTAATCTATTGAATTTGGAATCTTTAATGTATTCTAGGTTATTTAAGAGCACTCAATGGCAAGATATGGGCATCAATATAGATGGAGAAAGATTAAATCACCTAAGATTTGCAGATGATGTTGTATTAATCGCAGATAACTTACATGATACAGTTTCTATGATGCATTCGCTTAAAAGTCTGTCTGAAAGAGCAGGATTAAAGATAAACTTTGAGAAAATTAAACTTATAACAAATCTCGTAATGAGTGGAAATATAACTATTGACAATAATACCATATAACAAACAGACACTTACAAATATCTGGGACACGAAATCAAAATAAGCAGAGACAATCAACTGAGGGAGGCCTATGTCCAGCAGTGGACGCGATTGGCTGATTGATGATGATGATCTCTACACTCGTCTCTATTCTCGTCGGGACGCCCATTTTAAACTACTTCAGGCACAAGAGCCATTTTCGCTATCTGAAGAAAATTGCTAGCAATAGAGTTCCCAACATCTGCTGCAAAGAACCTGAAGAGATTCCAGTTAAGAGGTTTCAGTTACTTTTTCTTCCAGTTTGATTTGATATAGTTAAATAACTTTTAAAAGAAAAACAAACGCTTATATATAAAAACACTTGTATTTGTCAAATCTTTCAAAATATAATACTTTTCAATAAATAAATTACATCAACTTGATTCAAGGTACGGATTTAATTTAAAAATCTAAATTTTTCATGCCGCCAGTGGCACACCCGAATTGTGGAATATTATGCCTTTTGGTGTCGTTATTTTCTTGAATATCTGAAAAACAAAACAAACATGTTAATATAGCCCTCCACTTTCAAGTCAATTTTTAAAATTGTGAATAGAAAAAAAATATATATAAAAATGAAAATATAATTTCAAATTATCTTATCTACAATATTTTAAAAACGTTTTAATGAGTAAAATATAACACGGATATTAACATTAAATTCAGTACTATGCTGAAATAAGCAATAAAGAAATAGAGAAAAATGCATTCTTCTGTTTCCTATTTAAAATGTCTTTGTCAATGCGATTGTCGCAATCAGATTGTTTGAAAAATAGTTTTTCAAACAAATACTTGCAGTCGTTTACCAGATTAAAATATTTTGTGGTTAAGCATGAAATAAAGATTAAAGATGATCTTAATTTTAATATAAAACAGCATTGCCAAATTCTAATTGATGGTTTTAAAGAATATTTTGACGAAGACTATACTCAGTTTCTTTGGATACGACAACCATTTATTTTGGATAGCATTTCTGAAATATTAAAACAGAATGAAAAAGAGTCTTTGAATAGAACTATCTTGTGATGGGAGTTTGGAAATATAGTTTTCAAAATTATAATTAGCCGAATTCTGGTTAAACATTAAAAATGTATCCAGCTTTATCAAAAAAAGCATTGTTATTTTTACTTCAATTTACAACCACGTGAAAAATTAATTTCGCAGTAGGCTTAATCTTGATCCAAATTTACGAATGAAACTAAGCAAATTGATTCTGATATGGATTCACTTTAGAACTAAGACAAAGAATGGTTAAGTGCTATTTTTGGTCCGTACTTTTGTATAGTGCAGAACTGTGGACGCTAAAAGTATCGATCATGAATAAAATTGAAGTATTGGAAATGTGGATTCATAGACGATTGCTGAAGATACCTTGGACAGCAAGGAAAACTAATGAAGAAGTACTAACGAGCGTCAACAAAGATAGAGAACTGCTAAAGACTATTAAACATCGAAAAATGTTTTATCTGGGACATGGAGTAAGGGGAAGTCGATATAAAATATTACAACCGATCCTTAAAGGCAAAATAGAGGGCCGTAGAGGTGTAGGAAGAAAACAAGCTTCTTGGTTAAAAAACATTCGTGAATGGACTGAGATATCAAATGCAGGACAATTATTCCATATTGCAGAAAATCGAGAAGCCTTCGCAGTGGTGATCGCTAACGTCGGATTATTCTGATATGGAACGCGAAGAAGAAGAGATCGATTCACTTGTTGTGGCTATGCAAAACCATCCTTCTCATTGAATTTTTGGACTGGGTGAGACTGTAACTTTTATTTTGTAACATTTATAATGCCCTTTTTTAAATAAATACATTTTTGCCAAAATTAGTAAATTTTATTATCTACTTTTTTAATATGTGGTACGCGATTGACGCAGAATTTATATAAGCGGTACGGGTAAAAAAAGTTTGAGAATCGCTGATCTATGACTTACAGATTTTCGTTTCTGAAATTACACTGCTGTCTTTGAATTATGCTCTTCAAATAATGTTTGATTATAAACATCCAACAATGTCATTGCTTTATTCATTCAGATTTTTCTATTAATTGATTTTGTACCAAATCCTTCGCTTTTGTTGTTCTTTATCTTCTTGTCTTTATAGTTACGTTCATTAACAGTGTATATGGCTACAACTCACCAACGTCAATGGCAGCTAATCTGGAAAGCCCAACGTAGATGGAGCTAGTGTAGTTGGAGGTCACGTCAACTGTCCAAATCTATATATTTTTAAGTTAATATTGTATTTATTTCGTTGTGTGGATTTAATTTGTTGTGCTGTGCCTTTGTACTCATCGAGAACATCAGAACACAGGTGTTTCAAAAATAATCTGATGAGAAAAAAGTAGATTGTGGCAATAAGAAGAGGTAAATCTGTGCGACGGAAATGCATTTACTGGTATCTACAATAAATTAAATATTATATAAAGGATAATAGTTGTATGCTTTATGTTAGCAAATTTTCGTAGCAACATAATAGATAAAAATTAATAAAATTAACATAAATACTATTTATTTGTCTTTTATTTTGTTATACAGATTAAGATTATCTACTTCGGTAAGAAATAGTATTTTTCAGTCAATGCTATAACCATATACTACTCAAAAAACTCTTGGCTTGAGGGAATATTTCATTATGAATTAAATCATTTTTTCTACCTATAGAAATACATCTCATATCTTTTTGTCCAAGTGAAAAAATCACCGAACTCACGACCAGTGGCAAACATTTGAGTTTGCACTTGATTGTAATAATTTGAATTTAATTTCAAACGTATCTTTCATTTCTAAATATGGCAAACTATCAGAACTAATCATTGAATCTTTTACTGAATAGTGGTTAGTTAGAATAAAAGTTAGTTATTCCACAAGTCCATCAGGAAAAGCAGCTAAATAAGGATGGTCCAATGAAATAAAAAGTCCACAGCTAATGAAATGGTTAATAGTTGCCTCCTCATAGGCACGGATAGCTATTTTCTCGCATTTTTTACTCCAATATGTTACACTGATTACACTATCAGTAAAATTAGGCATATTTCTGTATTGTTGTGGTCTTGGATTATAATTATAACAGAAGTTTGTCTTTTGCTTTTTTTGCACATTCCACACAGGAACTATAAAATTTATTTGTTCGGCTTTCTTTGGCGATACTTCCAGTCTGAAATTGTTTGGCATATGCCAAACTTGCTTTCATTTAGTGAAGGTATCTTTTATGTATCATTTACCACGATCTTTCAGGTTTAGTAAAGCATCGCAACAGCAACATGTTTTCACACTGCTCTGTATCGCTTGCCAACAATACATTAACATAATGCTTCAGTAATACTTTCATCTATGGAGAGGACCAGTTTTAGATTGTATGTAAGTGCTTTGGTCATTTCACTATTGACTTGCGCTCGGTAAAAATGATATTCATCTGTTTTTGATTGACCAATAGCTAACAAAAATTTATTTTGCATCATACTGTAGTTTTTTTCTGTGGACTGTGACACACATGCTCATTCCTTCTGCTAACTTACAAATATATAGAAAATATTTATTTATGTCGACGAAATCTATTAAAGGAATTTCTGATGAGATCCATATTAGTGACCATACAATGTCATGTCGAAAATTTCGATCATATTTATGCAGCCCAACCTATAATATAATATAGAATACCTAATCAGTTTCTGAACTGGCAAAGTAATGAACTTCTGGCAGCAACACAATATCTTTCATACATATATCAAAAGTGATGATTTATAATTGGTTTTGTTTTAAGACAGCACAAAACTGTATTCAATGTATGGTAGGTAGCTAAAATTACCATATTTTAGATATGACTGTATTAGTTCAAATCCAAATACAAATACATCACTATAATACTCAGACCAATATAAAAATTTCTAGATGTCACCAAATGTGTTGACTTCTAACTACACTAGCGCCCCCAAGCGGGAGCAATGGCGTACATAGCTGCCATTCTAAAATGACATTCCCTTACAAACTCTATATATATATATATATATATATATATATATATATATATATATATATATATATATATATATATATATATATAACCAAAAGTATTATCCCAGTATTATCTCCTTTTCACTATATATATATATATATATATATATATATATATATATATTATATTATATAGCCATTAGTTCACTTACCAGGAGGTAGATGGAGAACGTCTATAGAGAACTTTTTCCTCCTTAGTTTAAAGGCGTATTCCATAGATCCCGGATGCCTCGAGGCCAAAGAATTGATAGCCGCTAACTTGGTGAGGTAGAAGAAACCGTGGTATTCTGCTAAACTTTGATTATTTTCGAGTTCGGTTCCGCTGAAGGCTTGAAGTCGCATCGCGATGTCACTGGAGTGTATACACCGGTCCAAAGATATCTGAAAAAAGAAAGTAACTCCATATATACATGCATATACCAGTGGTTCGTAAATAATGGTTATTATATTACAATTTATTGACATCTGCAACAAAAGCGAAGTAAAGTTGGGTAACGTAGAAGATAATTTAGAACGGGAATAAAATATAATAAATTATATTCACCTTTTTCAATGGTGTCGTTAGTGAAAAGCAATTCTAGTGTCGTTCGGGATCATTAGTTTCGAAATTTCGAAAATATAAAAAATGGCGGTGTCATCAGCAAAACTAATTATGTTTCCAACAGTTTTTAGTTTAAGGATGTCATTAACATGGAGTGTAAAAAAGGAGAGGGCCTAAAACGGTCTCTTGTGGTACGCCATAATTAATTACTTCAGGGTCACTTTTGACACAATCAATTTCTACAAATCGTTTTCTGTCAGTTAAGTAACTTTTTAGTAATGTCAAAACCCATCCTCCCAGACCATATTTGTCAAGTTTTTTCAACAAGATCGACGAACATGCATAAACTACGTACTATTCTAATTTACTGCTTAGCAATTCTTGTTGTGGACTTGTTAGTTAATGTAGCAGCTTGTGTTCTGTAAACGATTTCAGAACTTACTCCTATTAAAACAGGAGAATGGTCAAAAAACAGATCATAAGAAGAAGAACCCCTTAAGTGGTTGTTTGATAAACCCATGATGACATCAAAATCTACCTGATCTGATATTTTGTTTCTGTCGGTGGACCAGTAGGTAGGTTAACCCGTAGATATGTTTTTAAGATTGTTGATTTGCATACACATATAAAGTTGTCGTCCTTTTGGAGAAATAAGTCTAGATATCCAGTGCGTATGTTTAGCGTTGTAGTCTGCGCCTGCTAAGAATCTGTTTCCAAGTGATCTGAAGAGCTGTGTGAATTGTTGTTTGTTGATGTAGATGGCTGTTATTGTTAATGGCCCTTCCCAATCTTCAATGGATATGCTGGTATCTTGCAAATAGTCGTTAGTGGTTTTGCTATGCTCGTGATGCTTAATTTCTTTATTATGACTGCAGATCCGCCGTATGCCGTACCATCTGGATGATTGGTGCTGTATATTACAGAATAAGGACATTTAAAATAACTGCAGCTGGTATAGTGGGTTTCCGATATTAGCATTATGTCAATGTTCTTGTTGATTATGAAGGCTGTAACCTCTTGGGCATGTTGGTCTAGCCCATTGGCATTTGAGAGTGCCATTTTGAAGAACCTGGTCATTTGGGCAGTGTAGCGATCATTGTAGTCACAGGTTTAACACCATACTCATTCATTTGTTAATTGAGCCTTTCCATCATTAGTTTCAGTTCGACCATATCGCCTATGGTTTCGTGTGATGTCTGGTTTTGGTGTTGCTGTGCACTTGTGCTAGGGAGTTCCATTTGCTTGTTAGATATTACCTGAGCATCTATTTAGGTTTCGTATGGTTAACTTACTTTGGACGAAGTGCCGGATATTAGTTCTGGTGTAATTCTTTTTTTTTTTTAATGAAAATTCTCAGGTTTTGCTGTTAGGTGCTGGTTTAAGATCAACAAGACATGGGCAGTGGATTTTTAGTTCTGTAGTGTTTTATATTCTAAACAATCTCTACACAGTGTGAATATTTTTCAGTATTACTCGTAAGCTACGTTCTTCTTTCAGATTATACGTATCAAATTGTGTTTTCTTATTGTTCGAGATTTAGCTAGTTTTGTTCGCGGAGACAGTCCCTGACTGGTTTCTGACTGTTTCGCATGCG
Organism: Diabrotica balteata; assembly: GCA_918026665.1. Lineage (NCBI taxonomy): Eukaryota > Metazoa > Arthropoda > Insecta > Coleoptera > Chrysomelidae > Diabrotica > Diabrotica balteata. The sequence goes on along the minus strand of OU898283.1, from coordinate 107,064,079 downwards.
CAGTTCTGTTTTCAGGCGTTCGCGGTGTTAAAAATCCGGGACTTTGACAAAGAGTTCGATGTTCGCGGAGAGTTTCAAACTGGTTCATGATCAGTCCATTTGGTTCATGGATTAGAGTGCGGATTTTTAGTTAGCGCAAGCGCTATAGAAACTGTAAATTGACAGGTTTTGTGTTTGTTTTTTTTTGGTCAACCGTTAATATTAACTAACCTATTATTTATTTTTGTTGAGAAGCGGCAATATAATCTTTACGTTTCGACATCTTTAAATAAATATAACTAAAATTCTCTAAATCTTTTTAGCGATATAAATTAAAAAATATAAAAAAGTCATTTAATATTTTATTGCATTATAAATATGGAACTAAAAACAGTACATATATTTATAAGTATGTATTAAAAAATGAATGTTATTTATAGATAAGCGATCATTTTACATCCAGCGATGAGGACTTAGAGGAAATTCTGGACGTTCAGGGTCATTGATATCAATTTCATCTCCGTAGACATCGTTCCGTCTTACGACACTAGCACCGCAGAATAAACAACAATTTATTATTATTTATTATTGCTTATTATTACAATTGTTTATTACTCTGTGCTAGTACCCTATTTTTTACTTACACATTTTGACAATACAGCAATATCGTCTTTAAAATAAATTTTTGTCAAATGTCTGTGTTCCTCCTTGTACATATAAACAAAACAGCGTGTTGATGTTTTGGGGTTAGAAACAGTCAGAAACGTCCGGAAATCGTTCGCGGAGAAATAGCTGTTCAAAACTAGTAACTAATCGCGCCAGCGCACAACGTTAATCCCAAATCGGTCCGAAATTTATCCAAAACTAGTCAGGGACTGTCTCCGCGAACAAAACTGGTATTATCCTGTTATTTTCCTATACTTCTGGTTAGACTTTGACTTGATCTAAGCTAAGAAACTTTATTAAGTAGCTCTCTTTGGCTATTTCGTCCAGCAATTCTATTAAAGGAGTGACATTCTTAACTCTCATAATGACGTAACATCTCTCTATGAATTGCTATCATTTTTGCTCTCTAAATAATTATCTATACTTTGAAATCTGATCCAGACCCAGAATGTTGACATGTAAAAAACGCCTGAGCTACATATATTCAGGTATCACTATACTTTATGATAATATGATACTAAACTTTAAGATTAAAAGCCGAATATGTAATATATATATATATATATATATATATATATATATATATATATATATATATATATATATATCCGGTTTTTTAAACGTTACGCCCGTCCGGTAGGGATCTATGGAGGAGTATCACCGAGACGCAAGCCCTTATCTCTTGCCGTACTGCTCCACCATAGGCCGATCGGACCCCAGCATATTCTAGTCTAAGCCGCAGATTCATCTAGAATTTTAAACTGCTGCGTTAGACTTTTTGTTTTCTGTAAGGGCTCGATCAAAGATCCACTGAACCATTCGACAGTGAAGTGAATGAGAGGCAGCCGCACAGCCCGCTGAGCTATCTGACCGACTATATATAAAAAATAAATAAAAAATATAAAAGCCGAATATATAATAATTAGTACACACATAGCTATTTAACAGCCTCATAATAACCTTAATCCATTTTATGACCACACCGTGAATACATAATTAATGAAAAGTAATTTAAAAGTCCAAAACCCGAAAAATATGCAGTGTGCACTGCTTATTAGGTTTTTATCTTTATTGGTATTTAAAATATATTTTTGGAATGATTATCTAAACTATCATAAATGTATATCAGAGGTGATTCATAGGAAAGGTTGGGTTTCGCATATTTTTAACAAAATAGCAAGATATGTAATATCTAAAATTTGTATAAGTACGTGCCTCATTATTGTAAATATTACATATTTTATATTTTTTAACATATACTAGGGATCTCGTCTAACCGACAATACGAAGGTCTCGTCTAAACGAAGGTCTGAGTGATAATTAGACCGTAGTGTTGGGACTGCTCGTGTTGCCAACCTTCTTGCAAGCTTTTTCCCTCAACTTACCTTAAAAATTCCCACTTTGATGAAAAAATTCCCTCCCGTTTACAAAATGGGTTTTGTAACAGAAATATAAGAATGTATATTTAGCCACGTTATGTTCAGCAAAAAAGACACTTATCTTATTTCGGCGCCTTTTACGGCATTTTGGTGATTTAAAGAAGTATTACCAGTTGCCAAAAACGAGGAAATACTTGAACTAGATTTAGTAGCAGTCATATTTTTTAAATGTTTCTTACCTAACATGCAGCATGTTTTTGCAGTTCTCTTTTGCCACATAAAATTTCTGCATTACACACTTTCCACATACATGTTTTATTATTATGTGGCAAAGCCTTAACCCAGATTTTAAAAGGATTTTCTAACTACTTAACATTAAATGTTTTTTCTTTAAATTTGGTTATTTTAATTTTTTTTTATTTGATGACTACATCAGCCCCACTATCACTAAATACACTACTGTTATTATTGTCACTCATCTTTATTGTTATACTTTTACTCTGCTCTAAACTCCAATAATTATTATTAAGAAGTAACACTTTATACATAAGTACCAAAAGACAATTTCAGTGAGTTTCCCACTTCCAATACAATATGCATTCAAACAACCATAATTTTATTTAAGTATTTAACAAATAAAGATGAAATTATTGGGATAAGTGCTTACATCAGCTATCAGATATATAAGTTTTATTATATATTTTGATTCGGAGAATAGGTACCTATTTAGATCATCATCATTTAACCCGGATCTATCCACTGCTGGATATAGGTCTCCCTCAGTCTTTTCCATGTGTTTCTGTTTTGTGCTGTTTGCATTAAATTTTTGTCGATCCGTTTTATGTCATCAGACCATCTTGTTGGTGAACGACCTCTACTTCGATGTGCTTCTTGTCTCGGTCTCCACTGTATTATTCGCTGTGTCCATCTGTTACCCGACATTCTAGCTATGTGCCCCGCCCAGTTCCACTTAAGGGTCATAATTCTTTCTATGGCATCTTAGCTATCTATATGATCTTATTTAGATCATAATATTTATATAAAAGTATAGTGATCTGGCTGTGAAATAGATTACCCAACCATCACCTATTTTAATTTTTGACACTAAGCACTACGTGCTTGAAATTCTTGAGAATTATGATTACCGAATGTTTTGTTATGATTAATATAATTAAGAATACCGAAATAGGAGAACATTAGAAGCATTTCAATTACTATCAGGGGGTGAATATATGTTTAATTCTTTTTCAATATTTTTTTGAATTTTTTTAAAGAATATTTTACAATTTGCACTGGAGTAAATATTCCCTTTTGAGTTATTTTTTTCCCTTTTTTTGTGTCAAAAATTCCCGCAAAAAGGGGAAATTTCCCTCCGGTTGGCAATACTGGACTGCTTTACCAAGGAAAATCGTCTACCGAGAATTCCAATGTCGAACTGATTAAACCGATAATCGCAAAGAGCCCGTGCGAACTACAATTGTCTATTAAAGTCAGATTGGTTTGAGTTTTTAGATTTTCGGAATTTGAAATACTGCAGCAGTTTCTTCAGAACCAATGATGCTATTTAATATGAGACGATCTTTTATGGAATGTATTGATAAATGAATTAAAGAATATGGAAAAATTACTTTGACTTTAAAAGTTTAATTTCCTTTAGTTTAACTATTTCTTAATTTGGTTTATAAATAAAATATTTTGATTATCACTTTAATTTAATACAAAACGTAAAATGTTTTTAATTTTTAAACATTTTTAAACATTTTATTTAATATTTCGTTAACTATTAACTTTATTAAAGACATTTTATATCAAAATTCGGAAGTATTGATTTTTTTGTCTAATTTTCTTTCGTTGTCTGCTGGAGTAATTACATTAAATCTGAATAATGTAGTTGATTTGTAAAATGCGATTATCTCAACTGTTGAGTTTTGAAGTTATTAACAAGTATACCTTTTTTTGTTAAAATAATGTATCTTTAATATTTTTATCACAAACACCGGTAACTTAAAGAGTAAAAAAGTTAAGTGTAAATATATGCCCCATATGTGGCGCCAGATGGTCGGCCAGATAGCTCAGCGGGCTGTGCGGCTGCCTCTCATTCGCTTCACTGTCGAATGGTTTAGTGGATGTGGGTCGAGCCCAAGCTCGGTGTACAGAAAACAAAAAGTCTAACGCAGCAGTTTAAAATTCTAGATGAATCTGCGGCTTAGACTAGGATATGCTGGGTTCTGATCGGCCTATGGTGGAGCAGTACGGCAAGAGAAATTATAATTTCTGAAGTTGAGTAGTACCCATTTATGAATTTTTATAGATACATGTTCACGAACATGAAAGTTATAGCGAAAATTAGAATTTTAAATTTCCACTTTAACACCCTGTATCTTTCTTAATATCAACATTTTATTAAAGCAATTTGGCTTAAATCGTAATATTTTAAAGTGCAGAATCTACGGTTTCTTTTTGTACAATTACTTAAGGACCACCCTGTATATGGAATTTTTAGAATGTGGTGGTGTAGCTGATTGCCATCTGATGACCCTTCAAAATACTCAAAAACGTTTACTAGTACGTATACTAGTTTCTTAAACTAATATATGGAAAACGCCAAACATATCCCTCAGAACAACTTTTTCATGAAACTCAGATTCTTGATGTTCGGCAATTGTACTGCTTAGAGCTACTTAAAAATAAAAAGAGGTTAATCTTTGTAAATGGGTATATTTATTTAAAAAACCCTTAAAAGGGCCACATCAATAAAACAAACGTTTTCGGACCACACAGTCCATCATCAGGTTTTTAAAATCGAAAAATGCTAGGTCACAATGCCTGAGCCACCAAAATACTAGGGTAAAAACCCTTTAAATTACATTTTGTTATGAAAGATTGTACATTGTGTAGTAAAATAACTGTGATGTTCAGTATTAAATTAAATTTGACTAGAGGTAACACATGGCTCAATCGGGTTCCAGAGCCGGTGAGAGAGAACCTCTACACTCGGAGAACAGCTGGGAACTGAGAACAGGGAACAGAGTTCCCAGCTGTTCTCCGAGTGTAGAGGTTCTCTCTCACCGGCTCTGGAACCCGATTGAGCCATGTGTTAACTCTAGTCAAATTTAATTTAATACTGAACATCACAGTTATTTTACTACACAATGTACAATCTTTCATAACAAAATGTAATTTAAAGGGTTTTTACCCTAGTATTTTGGTGGCTCAGGCAATGTGACCTAGCATTTTTCGATTTTAAAAACCTGATGATGGACTGTGTGGTCCGAAAACGTTTGTTTTATTGATGTGGCCCTTTTAAGGGTTTTTTAAATAAATATACTCATTTACAAAGATTAACCTCTATTTGTTATACGTGGTATACAGCCAGCTACAGGAATTTTTTCCTTGTGGATTTTCTACTTAAAAATATTCATAAAGATAAAATTCCTCTTACAGTAAAAGTGTTAAATTATGAAACAAGAAGAAAATTGAATGTTTTCACACTTTAAAAACAATCACACAACGGTCAATTAACTCGTTCGCTGCCGATCACGCCCCAGTGCGTGATGGTCGTACTTGGAAAAAGGCCGATCACGCGCCAGTGCGTGATATAGCTGTAAGCTCTATAATGTAGGTTTTTAAATACGGCTTATGGAATGAGTTTAAAAATAAGTGTCGGCCTGCTAGGATCGATCATAGGTTATGATTTACATTGCGCGGTTTTTGATTTGACAGTACCAGTGTATTGTTACGATAAATTCTGACCCAAAATCGTAAATATATTTTACTAATATGTTTTTATTCATTCATGAATGTTCTAGGTATAACTACCTGACGAAAATCAGCCGAGCCGCTATAAAAACATTCCAGTTCCAGTTAACTCTAGACAATGCGGGTCAACATCCATGGGGTCTCCCCTCGGCTATAATACCAATATGACGTCACATTCCAGTATTTTCTACAAGAGTCAGGTCAGGTCTAGGCGGTCTTACGGTGCTTTATATAAAGACGAAATTTTATTGAAGAGGTCAGTTATAAGAAGCTCGCGAACCGCGATATTTAAAATGTAACGAAACGTTAATAAATTATTTGTAATTAGAATTAATAAAGACTTTAATAAATTCGTAATTAGTTATCGTGAGTTTTAATAAATTAGAATATAGAGAATAAATTAGAATAAAGACAAATAAATTAGAACTATATAAATATACAACATTTGGTGTCAGGTGTAGGGTATTTAAATAAACAAGCGGGACTTTAAATAAAAAGAAGTGAAATTGGTGAACAATGGCTACGATTTACGAGCTCACAGTTACGAATCTAAGAAGGCATCTTGAGGATAGAGAATTAGCTTCTACCGGAAAAAAGGCTGAGTTAGTCCAACGACTAAAGAATGCTTTGGAGGAAGAGGGTTTAGATCCGGAAACTTATATATTTGAAGATGCTGTCATCGCGTCAATTTCAAAATTAGAGAATAAAGTTTCTGGTGACATCGCATCGTTAGAGAACAGAGTTCATGGCGATATTTCGAAAGTTTCCTCTGATGTAGCCAAAGTCTGTGGTGATGTAGCCAAGGTTTCCTGTGATATCGCTTCTTTAGAAAGCAAAGTTTCTAACGAGATTTCTTCTCTGGAAAGCAAGGTTTCTGCTAACATCTCTAAAGTCACCTCTGAGATGTCTGCCCTCGACGATAAAATGTCTTCGTTAAAGAACCAAGTTGCTGCCGATATGTTGGCCTTCGAAGAGAAGATAAAAGAGATGGAAAGGAAGATGGAGGAAACAACGACCGCAGAGAGAGAAAACAATCCAATTATAGCAGAGACAAAAGAAGACGAGACGAAATATAAGTTGGAAACACGGCCGAAATTCGAAGGAAGCGGAGGTTATGTTCATGTCAAAGTTCCAACTTTCGACGGAAAATCGTCATGGAACAACTACATGAAACAGTTCGAATCAGCTGCAAGAGCGAATGGATGGTCAGAAAAAGAAAAAGCTGTAAACCTGACTATAGCTCTTCGAGGAGATGCCTTAGATGTGCTCCAGACCATAGCCGTAGAGGAGACGGATGATTTCGAACAACTAAAGAAGAGGTTAAATATGCGATATGGCCACGAACACTTGGAACATGTATATCAGTCGCAGCTCAAAAATCGAAGACAAAAGAAAGATGAGGCTCTTCAAGAATACGAAGTAGATATCACCAGATTAGTGCGATATGCTTATCCAACAGCTCCCGAAGACATGATGGAAAAGTTGGCCGTTCAAACATTTATTGATGGTCTTCGTGATCATGAGATGCAAAGAACACTACGATTAGCTCGTCACAAGACGCTGGTTGATGTCTTATCCGCCGCCCTCGAATACGAGTCAGCTACGCAGGCCTCTGGCGGTTACAGTAAAGTTAGGACTGTAAAAGAGGAAGAAGATGAAGATAAACTTGACCAGCTCGTTAATATGATGAAAAGCATGACATACAAGAAAACGAAGACCATAAGATGCTGGAATTGTGGCGAAATAGGACACGTACAAAGTGCATGTAAGCATCCTAGGTACGACACAAATCAAGAAACTCACCATCAGGAAAACTAGAACGGGTCGGCCTTAGGGGGGCAGCTTCGACCCAGAACTTTTCCAAAGACCCTCTTATACTAATAGCTTCTTTGAAATGTCGTGAAGATAGTGTATATGTAGATGGAGAAATAAATGGTAAAAAGCATACGTTGTTGGTGGATACCGGAGCGACCAGAAGCATTATACGCCCGACAGTTATAAACAGCCGTAAGAAACTGTTACCAACGAGGTTGCGACTTCGTACCGCTACAGGTGAAAATGCCAACATTCACGGAGAAATCCAGATACAATTAGGAATTGGAGCAGAAAAGTTCGTCCATACTGTTATAGTTGCTGACATCGAAGAGGATGTTATATTAGGAATGGACGTAATGAATACGCATGGATTCCAATTGGATTTTAAGAATAAGGTAATCAAAGTTGGTAACGAGGAGGTATTTCTCCATCCACATGATGACAACACTATGCAAGCAGCCGTTAAAGAAGATACAGTCGTGCCTGCGAGAAGTGAAACGATAATAGTAGCGCGGCTACAGGGAATTGTGGACGAAGGAACACCTGTTATGATGGAGCCTTGGAATCATGACGACGAAGTTGGCCGTGGAATCATAATTGGAAAGGAATTGGTGACTTCGGCTAAAGAAATTCCTGTGAGACTTATTAATGTCAATGACTACCCAGTGACCATCAAGAAAGAGACAAAAGTAGGAACTTGTGTACCTGTCACATCCATAATCCGTCAGACGACAACGTCTGATAATTCCAACGATAAATTTGATCAAATGGTTGCGGTTGCTGGACAGTCTCTGAATCAGATTGAGAAAAGGAAATTAAGGGAATTTCTTCGGCAGTATCGTGATATTTTCGTACCGAAAGGAGGAAAGACGGGAAGAACTACCGTTGTTAAGCATAAAATTGATACTGGTAATGCTAAGCCAATTCGTCAAACAGCTCGACGATTACCACAGGCGAAAAGAGAGGAAGCTGAAACGATTGTTCAGGAAATGAAGAAAGACGGGGTGATAGAACCTTCTACGAGCCCATGGGTCTCTCCGGTGGTCCTGGTTAAGAAGAAAGACGGAACAACGAGGTTCTGTGTGGATTACCGTTTGCTGAACAACGTTACCAAGAAAGATAGTTATCCTCTGCCTCGGATCGATGACACATTAGACACATTGGCTGGAAGTAAATTATTTTCCACTTTGGACTTGAAGTCTGGATACTGGCAGGTAGAAATGGACCCGGTAGATAAAGAAAAGACAGCCTTCACCACAGGATCTGGATTATGGCAATTCAACGTTATGCCATTTGGACTTTGTAACGCTCCTGCGACATTTGAGAGGCTTATGGAAAATGTGTTGAGAGGGCTATCTTGGAAAACATGCTTAGTTTATCTAGACGACATAATCGTCTTGGGGGAGACATTTGAAGACCATCTGAAGAATTTAGAAAACGTTTTTAATCGACTTAAAGCTGCCCAATTGATGTTAAACCCCAAGAAGTGCCAGCTATTTCAAGGTAAAGTCAATTATCTGGGTCATATAGTCAGTAAAGAAGGAGTGGCTGTGGATAAGGGAAAAATCGATTCCATTAAGGAATGGCCAAAACCAACTGACAAACATCAAGTAAGAAGTTTTCTTGGACTATGTACTTATTACCGGAGGTTTATTAAGAAGTTTGCAGATATCGCTAAACCATTAACGCGACTTACAGAGGAAGCAAGAGAATACCGCTGGGATGTAGACTGCCAAAATGCCTTTGAGACCTTAAAAAAGCATTTAATCACAGCACCAATTTTAGGGTATCCACTGCCAGAAGGAGAGTTCATCTTAGATACAGATGCAAGTAATGTGGGAATTGGAGGAGTGCTGTCTCAGATTCAAGGAGGACAGGAAAGAGTCCTTGGATATTTTAGTAAAGTTCTCTCAAAACCTGAGCGAAATTATTGCGTCACGAGAAGAGAACTTCTGGCAGTAGTGAAATCAGTAGAGCACTTCTATCAATACCTCTATGGAAGGAAGTTTTTAATCCGAACCGACCATGCCGCCCTTAAGTGGTTGATGCAGTTTAAGAATGCAGAGGGTCAGATAGCCAGGTGGATCGAACGACTCCAAGAATATGATTTTAAGATTGAGCACCGGGCCGGAGTTAGCCACCGAAACGCCGATTCTCTTTCCAGAAGGCCATGCCCAGCAGAGTGTTCTCACTGCAACAAAACGGAATCCAAGGAAGCAGCAGTGCTAAGAACGACGGTGGTCCACGAGGACTGGACGCCTACCAAGATCAGGGAAGAACAAGAGAGAGATCCAGTTATACAGAAAATCCGAAAATGGAAAGAGGAAAACCGTCGACCACCTTGGCAAGAAATATCGAACCTAGGCTCAATAGTTAAGACGTATTGGGCCCAGTGGGACTCATTTATCATGGAAGATGGCTTGCTCAAACGAGTCCTGGAAAATGATGACGGTTCAGAGAAGAGAAGACAGTTGGTAATTCCAAAGAGCAGAATAGCCGAAGTACTTCGTCAGTTACACGACAGTCCATCAGGAGGGCATTTTGGTGTGAAAAAGACCCTTCAGCGAATTCGGGAACGGTTTTATTGGATGAACAGTTCCGACGATGTAAAAGACTGGTGTAAGAAATGTACTATTTGTGCTACGAGTAACGGGCCTTATCGAAAAAGGAGAGCTCCTATGAGACAATATAATGTTGGAAGCCCGTTTGAAAGAATAGCTTTGGACATTGCTGGGCCGTTTCCAGAAAGTGATAATGGAGGCAAGTACATGTTGGTAGTAATGGATTACTTCACTAAGTGGGTCGAGATTTACGCACTTCCAGACCAGAAGGCGGCCACCGTTGCAGATAAGTTGATCCAAGAATATATCAGCCGATTTGGAGTGTCTTTGGAGATCCATAGTGACCAAGGCAGGAACTTCGAAAGCGATTTATTCCAAGGAATATGTGATAGACTAGGTATGAAGAAAACAAGAACTACGGCTTATCATCCGCAATCGGATGGTATGGTAGAACGAATGAATAGAACAGTTGGCAAGTATTTGACAAAGATGGTGTCCGATCATCAGCGAGACTGGGACCAATATCTCCCGTTCTTCACAATGGCCTACAGATCTGCTGTTAATGAATCAACAGGCCAGACACCAGCCAGAGTCCTATTCGGACGCGAGATGCGACTACCTTGTGATCTAGAGTTTGGGTGTCGACCTGGAGAAGATGTAGCAGGTGAAGATTATGTGATCGAATTGCGAAGAAGAATGGACGATGTACACGAGTTGGTCCGTTCCCATCTCCAAATCGCTAGTGACCGAATGAAGAAACGGTACGATACACAAGCCGAAAAGGGGTGTTTTAAGAAGAACGATAAAGTCTGGCTTTATAACCCCAAAAAGCGAAAAGGTTGTTCTCCCAAATTGCAGCAGTTTTGGGAAGGTCCATACCTCATTATGGAGAAGATCAATGATGTTATTTACCGAATAAGCAAGATCCCGAGAGGAAAGCCGATGATAGTACACCATAACCGGTTGGCGTCTTTCGAGGGTGACCACGACGTAGATGAAGAAGTGGAAGTAAACCAAGTCCAAGATGTGTCTGACCTCACGTTTGAGGAATTCATGGGTGCCTATGGAGGTACCGGTAAAGCAAGACATGGTGTTACCACTGAAGAAAGGCAAGATCTACTCGCGCTTCCCGATGACTATTCACTGGCCCTTACCATCCCGGCCAGTATCAAAGATGCACCAGGGTTGGCATCCGTCTTTCGAAGGAAGTTTGGTCGAGTTGCAGAACTTCAATGCCAAGTGCCAGCTCCTGGTAAAACCTTGAAACTTCAAGATGCATCACGTTACCTTTTCTACCTGGTAACAAAAGACACTGCCCGTGACCAACCTACCTACCGAGATGTATGGGAAGCCTTACTTCAGTTGAGAGAGCACGTACTAGAGTCCGACGTGCAAAAGTTAGCCATGCCAAAGTTAGAGTGCCACCAATTAGATTGGAGGGTTATACAAAACATGGTGGAGGAAATCTTTAAAGACACCGAAGTCCAGGTGTTAGTCTGTTGCAATCCGCATAGTTACTGGTGCGGAGAGAAAACCGTCCCTTGTCATTTCTATACAACTGGAAGTTGTAAAAGAGGGTCCAGTTGCCGATATCAGCATGCCGCTCCAGTTCCAGTCCCGACAAGGTTCCAGGAGGAACCATCTTTTAAGAGGGGGGCAATGTTACGATAAATTCTGACCCAAAATCGTAAATATATTTTACTAATATGTTTTTATTCATTCATGAATGTTCTAGGTATAACTACCTGACGAAAATCAGCCGAGCCGCTATAAAAACATTCCAGTTCCAGTTAACTCTAGACAATGCGGGTCAACATCCATGGGGTCTCCCCTCGGCTATAATACCAATATGACGTCACATTCCAGTATTTTCTACAAGAGTCAGGTCAGGTCTAGGCGGTCTTACGGTGCTTTATATAAAGACGAAATTTTATTGAAGAGGTCAGTTATAAGAAGCTCGCGAACCGCGATATTTAAAATGTAACGAAACGTTAATAAATTATTTGTAATTAGGATTAATAAAGACTTTAATAAATTCGTAATTAGTTATCGTGAGTTTTAATAAATTAGAATATAGAGAATAAATTAGAATAAAGACAAATAAATTAGAACTATATAAATATACAACAGTATGTTGACAGTCTAGTGAAAATGGCGGAAAGTAATAACATTGTGGCAGGACCTTCTCAACCAAAAAAGGTAAAAATTGATTTAAAACAGCCTTTAAGTGAAAAAGAACTACTATATTTACTGGAACATGACAGCTCCGACGAGGACGAGATGGTATTTGGTGATTTGGATGAATCGGACGAAGTATATTCTGAGGATTCTGAAAATGATATTGGTGTACAACAGTACGTGTTACAAAATAATGATAATGAACGTCCACAAAACCTTTCTCATAATCAAGACCAGTCTATACAATTTTCTTTGAATCCAACCACAATGAAAGATGTTTTTGAATTTACTGAACACGAAAGATTATTAGTAGACGTAACTGGAATGACACCGATTGAATATTTTAGATTGTTTGTGACAGACGATTTTATTACAAAAATTTGTGATTTGAGTAACAGTTACGCCATTAATCTATTTTTATCTGAAAGAACATGCTTTAAATCCAGGATAACTAACTGGAAACAGTTAACTTCTGAAGATTTGTTACTGTTCATAGGCTTACTGTTACACATGGGCAATATTCGAATAAACCGTGTCCAAGACTATTGGCGACAAGATGAGTTATATAGCATTGGGATATTTCACAAAGTTATGAGCCGAAATCGGTTTTTATTGATAATGCGTTGCCTGAATTTCACGGAAAATAGAGAAAATGGTATTTTACCTGAAGACAAATTATTGAAGATTAGATACCTAATTAATTTTTTTAACGAAAAAGTATGTGCACTGTATTATCCAGGACGGGAGCTAAGTTTAGATGAGTCTATGGTGTTATGGCGAGGCAGACTTCAATTTCGCCAATATATAAAAAATAAGAGGCATAAATATGGCATTAAATTATACATGCTGACAACGCCAACTGGTATGGTTTTAAAATTTGCCGTTTATGCAGGAAAACTGGACGATCTGGGTGGTAAAGATCATGCATCAAAAGTGGTAATGCATTTATTGGACGGTTTTTTGGAAGTAGGACATAGTGTGTATATGGACAATTATTATAACAGTTTTTTATTAGCTAGAACACTATTGAATCATAAAACACACTGTACGGGAACTTTAAGATTGGACAGAAAGCATGTACCGAAGGAAATAAAAGACAGTAAGTTAAAAAAAGGTGAAGTAATGGGAAGGTATGCAGATGGAGTACTCATAGGAAAATGGAGAGATAAGAGGAATGTGTCCTATATTTCTAATGAATATCGAAACATAATGGTGGATGTACCAAATAAAAGACAACAAATTGTATCGAAGCCCTTACCGATCGTTCAATACAATAAGTATATGTCCGGTATTGACAGACATGACCAAATGCTCTCTTATTACCCGGCAGAGAGAAAGACATTAAGATGGCCTACGAAGATGTTTATCCACGTGCTGCAATTGATGCTTATCAATTCACACCATTTATATAACAAATACTCTACCCAAAAAATAAGTCTTTATGACTTTCGTATTCGAGTCATACAAAGTTTATTAGCCCCGGCCCAGAAGAGGGCAGAAGAAGACCAAGCACACCGACGACCCCCAGAAGTTGGTCACATTATGTCACAAAGAGTGGCACCACCAGGTATTAAGAAAACACCTAGAAAACATTGCAAGTTATGTTACGAAAATGGAAAAAGAAAGGATACTATCTACACATGTAGGTCGTGCCCCAGTGAACCAGGATATTGTCTAGATTGCTGTACCATTATTCATAAATAAGTTACAAATGTTTAATCCACAGGGACATTTGTGGTTTGATCACTTATTTTAGTTTTTTTATTTATTTTATTTTGATCTGAGTAATATTTTTGTTTTATAAATTTTTTATGTATTGTTCGTTTTATTCGAATTAGTATATATAATATAATATAAATATAGTTTCTGTTTTCGTATTATAATAACGTCGTTTTATTGTCTCACTCTATGGCGTGATACGGCTAATTGAGATGAAATTCCTGGGACCACACCGATCACGCGCTGGCGCGTGATATCACAAAGTATATCTAATGACAAAAAAATTAGTTGACATAGCTTTAGTGCAACTATTCAAGCAACTTTTCTAAATAACATTTAAACGAAAAATTCAAAAAACGTTGTCGGCCCCTACTATATATTGCATTTTAAAGATCGGCAGCGAACGTGTTAAATACTTTGCTCCAAGTTATAATCCAAGTTATAAATACAATCAATTGTCCATAAATTATAAAAATATCAAAAAATTTTATTTGTATAAAAAATTAGGTACTGTTTGGGTAAAAAAAATATAAAACTTATATTAGAAACTGTAAAAATAAGATAACGATTTGTAAAAAAAAAAATAAACATAAACCTGTCAAAATTAGACAGATTAAGTCAACAAGCATGTTTATGCTTTTAAGACTTTTTTACGTTTATTTTATTGGAAGCAAACTGAAATTGTAAATTAATGTAATAACTATTTGAATAAACGTATATTATTATTATTATTAGAATAAAATATCTCACTAAAAACAAACCTGGAAATTGACAATGTCACAAAATACCCTACCCAAGATCTACTTAATAAAACCAAACAGAAAATGATAGAGAAACGAATATTAAGACGTAGACGGCAGCTGACGAGAGCACCAACAACAAGGCCAACCTTAATAGAGCTACAGCACAGTTAAAAGCATTATTAAATAACCACAAAAACAATGGTATACATTCTTATCTCCGACATCTTTCGCCTATAGAAGCTATCGAGTTTTCACTCTGGAAAGCAACCAAGCAAACAACGTCCTCAATTCTCCAACCCTCTAATGATGGCGCATGACTCACTGAAGATGGCGCATGAGCAAAAAACAATAAAGAGAAAGCCGAAATTTTAGCTGAACATCTTAAAACGATTTTCCAGCCTTTTCCTGTAGAAAAACGTATTACTATAGAAAATTAAACCTAAATTTATCTAACCTAAACCTATCAACTTAAAACTACTGTAAAAAAATTAAATTAAACGAAGTCAATAATATTATTTACTCAATTAAACCCCAAAAAGTCCCCAGGGTATGACCGAATTATCGTAATAAGCTTAAAGGAATTACCCACAAAAAAAACCTACTTTATCTTACACAACTGTATAATGCCATGCTCTCAACTCAACCGCATGCGCACAGGTGTTGCCCCTGTAAAACAGAACCTCATTAAATGGGGCATCAAGACAGACAGCGAGGCACTCTGTGAATGTGGGGAAATACAGAACGTGGAGCACCTGAGAGTATGCAGACTTTGTCCATCACAGTGCACCCTTGATGATTTATGGCTCGCAAATACAAAGGCTGTAGACGTAGCCCCATATTGGGCAGAAAAACTGTAGTCGGATCCAAACTCGAAAAAGAAAGTAAATTTCCTCTAGATTGGAAATTAACCCAAAATATATTCATTCCAAACCCGGGAAAATTCTTAGAAGAAATAAATTCCTACCAAACCTACAGATTCCTACAGATTAGGCTACTCCCTATTATGTGTAAAATATTGGAAAAACAGCTGTTATCCACATAGAGTCCATTTTAATTGGCAAACAAACAACACCTCATCACCAATTTGGCTTAAGGCCACAGCACGCTACCACTGAACAAATTCTCCGGTTTTACCAACAAATACGCCAATCACTGGAAAACATCAAATATTCCTTCAGAATCTGCTTAGACATCTCGCAGGCATTTGACAAAGTTCGCCGTAATGGCCTTTTATACAAAATCATAACATCTCTTAGCAACAATTACTTCCAAATCCTAAGGTCCTACCTGCAAGACCGCCATTAACTTATAAACCATCACGATGAGTATATCAGACTTTACCCAATATTAACTTTACCCTCAAGGCAATATTCTCGAACCAGTGCTGTACCTGATATTCACTGCGGACTTACCTACATCAATATAAATCACAACAGCAACTTATGCAGATGACACAGCAGTAATCTCTTCTCATAAAGACCAGGCCGTAGTATCACACAGAGAATAGGCCAACCTAAATGCAATATAAACTTGGCTAAACATGTGGCTTCTACTAGTAAACAAGTCAAAATCTGTCTAAAAAACTGTCTTCCGGTATCGTTAAATGGTCAACTTCTACCACAGAAAGACGACATAAAATACCTGGGAATGCATTTGAGAGAAAACACATATTTACCAATTGAAAAAAGCTCTGGGCCTTAAATTCAGAAAAATATATCGGTTAATAGACCGGAAGTCAAAACTGTCGATTGACAACAAAATTTTAACATATTATTTTAGTTAGAGTTATTTTAAAACCCATTTGAAGCTATTGAATTTAGTTATAAAAAACAGCAGCTAGATCCAGTATTGACATTCTTGAAAAATTCCAATCAAAAGTCCTCCGAATGATAGCTGTCACACAACTAATTGGATGAGAGCTCAAACAAAAGCCCCAGCCGATCTGTTATCCATAAAACGACCACAGAAGCCCAATAAGGTCGGTCCAACTTCCGTGCCAAGAGCAAGAATACAAAGGAAATTGTCAATGGGCAATGGACATTTTCACTTTAATAATATTCAATAAAAAAACATACTGGGTACTTGTCCCTACTTTATAGTCCCTATAAACAAACATCAGCAACTATTTCATCATTTATCTCATGATCAATATGATTGTTTTCGACACCAGGATGTTACACGGAATTCCACTAAACGAGTAATGCCCACATCGTGTAAATTATGTATCAGATTCCGGCCTTGGCATTAATATTTCGTTTATTGTTTCAGTGCACCCGAATTATCATTTTTTTATCTTGTTTTAGTATATTTAAAGATACCTATGTTATGATATTTTTGACAGGAAACGTGATAGGAATTTTTTCAAAAACAGTGTTTTTATAGATTCGTTATATTAAATTAATAAGAGTCATATTGTTATTTGTCTCAGAGCATTGAACCCAATGTGTTGGAAGAGGTTTATTATATTTTTCAGATAGCTTTCTCTGAAAATGCTTAAAAACAACTATGGTTATTTGTTGTTTGAGTTTTTATGACTGTAACATGACTGTAACTGAAACTGTATCCTTAAAAGATAAGCGAATTACTCATCACAAATGAATGATTTTATCACAAGGCGCAACATTCAAAAATAATAATCAAAAATATTTAGAACAGAAGATAAACACAAGATAGGAAGTCGGTTAGAGTCGTCTCGAGGAAAATGGACGTTAAGGCTGTTTTAGCAGTTAAAGCACACTGCGATTTGAACTGGGCGTATCACTTACTTTTCTACACTGCTTACGACAGACCATCTTTACTCAGTGGCGCCGGCGTACGGGTAGTTTAATGACAACAAATGCATTATTCTCCATTCAAATTAGTTTTAACACGAACTAACTGACCGTGTTCATGAGATTTGACGTCACGAGGGCGATAACGATCAAACTAAGCGCCAATGATGAGTAACTTTCGCTATTAGATTTTTATTTTTTAGCAATTTTCAGCAAGTTGGAACACGCTTTTCTCAATTATTACTGGACACAGTAATAATCGGTAATAATGGGCGTAAAAAGTTTGGTTATAATAAAACGTTAAACAGTATAATTCAATTTTTCAACAGAAGTTTAAAATAAAATAAAAAAAACGTGTCCAAATTTCGAGACGTTTTGACGGTAAGTAACAGAGAAAACACTGTCCCTAGGTTTTGGTCCACCGATAAAACAGCCTTAAAGACATAGCTAAATAAGGTGATAAGTCTATACCTCTCGGGATTACTTTCTATTTTGCTGGCTTCAAACTCATAATAATACTTAGTTGTTTAAATTTTCTAGGTAGATTTACCGAGCCGACTGATTTGGCAAAACGGACTGAAAAGATAATAGCCTATTTGACAGATGTAACTTCAACAATATGGTTGCTACCAACTGTCAAAATTCGGAAGTGGTGATATAATAAGTCAAAGAGTCTATTTGAAAAACAACTATGTCCATTGTTTAGCATCAGAGATAACACACGTATACCCAATACGAGGACATTCACACTTACCTTGCGATAGTGACTTTAGTCTCCAAAAAAAAGTAGTTGCTGATGTTCCAAAAGAATGAGATGATCTTATTCGGCAGTAAAGGTCTAAACTTTCTCCATTTAAAGGGGGTTAATGCTGGGGAAGAAACTGAGTGGTTTCCAATGGACGAAAGTTTTAAGGATTTATTTTTAAAGAATCCAAAACCAAAAATTTCAATGAAACCAACAAGAATGTACCGAATATCTGAGAGGTATCCTGGACAAGTTTTAATACGTCAAAATTATCACACCTCAAGGATGTTCTACACCATGACTGGAAAAACAACACCAAAACAAATAACTGTGATACTTACCAAATAAAGCGAAAAACAAAAAAAAATGGAACCAAAGTTTCGCGATTAAATAGAGTTAACTAAATATCTTAAGAATCCTCTTAATAAAATATTTTTTTTAGCGAATGGTAGTGGTAGCGAATAGACATCATAGATTTTTTTTGTTATTTCTACTAGGATATTATATATGTTCATTTTCCAATATATTTTGCGAAGTTTCTAATGATTTTTTTAAAATATCAATAAAAATATGAAATCAATTACATAATATGTACAATTGTTTTGATATCCACGTTCCTTCCAGTTTTCTTGATTTGCCAATATTTTAATTTTTAGACAAGTGCTGTTTTTCAAATAAACGCTTCAATTATATTCTAATAAACAAAAGACTAAACATTTGGTAATGATATATTAATCCCTCTCAATACCAAATAAAGTTTAAATCTATTGACTAATCTTCTAGAACACTGTAAAAATAAAGCTAACGTCTTGCTAAACAAACATATGATCAAAGAGAAGATTAGAGAGGAGTAAAGACTGTTAAGCAACTGACAAGTCGACATTACACATCCCTTCTTCTTCTTGGGGTGCCGTGTCCGTATTCAGACGTTGTGCCGTCATCATGTTTCCAATTTCCTGAAACCTTTCCATGAAAAGTTTCTTTTGACCAATCCATATCTTTCCTTCCACTTTTCCTTGTATTATAAGGCGAAGTAGATGGTATTTAGGTCCTCTAATTATATGGCCGAAGTATTCTGTTTTTCTCCTCTTTATGGTGTTTATGAGCAGACGTTCTGCTCCATCTTCATTGGAAGTGTGCGAAACCCACGATATCTTTAGGATTCATCTATAGCACCACAATTCGATTGCTTCTAACTTGTTTAGCATTGTGGTTTTTAACGTCCATGTCTCACAACCATACAATAAGATGGACCACACATAACATTTCAGGACCTTACGAATATTCATAGACAGGTTTCTGTTGCATAAAACTGGTTTCCACGTCATAAAAGCCTTACGTGATATTTCGATCCTGGTTTTTATCTCTTCATCAGAGTCACAATTTGCATTTAACCAGCTGCCAATGTATTTGAAATGATTTACCCTTTCGATCTCCTCTCCATTAAGAGAAATCAGACCTTGATCTATATTGATATTTCCAACTGCCATCCCCTTTGTTAGCCATCCATTCACTGACTAGATTTAGTAATGTTTGGAGATCTTATAAATTTTCTGCAAGAATGACTGTATCGTCAGCGTATCTAATATTGTTGATTTCGTCTTCACCTAGTCTTACTCCCTCTTGTCTGTCATCCAAAGCCTCCCTAAAGATTTCTTCAGAGTACAGATTAAAAAGAATGGGTGACAAAACACAACCCTGCCGTACTCCACGTTTGATCGATTTTTTTCAGTCGGACTGTCTCCAATTTGGATAGAGGCTACTTGATTGCAATATAAGTATTTCAGCAGTCTTATATCATAGTGGTCAAGTCCTGCTGCCCGTAGGCAATCGAAAAGTGTATCGTGTTGTACTCTGTCGAACGCATTCTCGAAGTCGATGAAACAAACATAAACATTCTTTCGGAATTCACAACTTTTTTGTAATAGAACGCGCATACACAGAATAGTGCCTCTCTAGTTTCTAGACCGTTTCTAAATCCAAATTTAGACACATCCCTAGAATTACTTAAAGGCTTAAGATAGTTCCGAAGACGATTTAGAGTTATGCAAATGAATACTCATCCTTTTTGTTGTCATTTCAAAACTCACGCAATAGTATTACCTTAACAACAGACTACATTAACCGGTATCACGTTGTTTATGTTTGCATTTGTGTATTCGTAATTTGAAATAAATAAGTTTATCTCTTTTCGTATTTCTCTAACACGAAAACAAATTATATTCAAGGTGGAAAAACAAAGTTAATTGTTCAGTTACAAGGTCAGAGAGAGAAAACTCCAATTGAAAAATTGATTCGGAGGAAATAAGCTTTGGGAAATAGAAACTTTTGATGTTGATAGTTAAGAAACTGATTTTATACAAAATTGTTTAAGGAAATGTATCGAAGCTATAAGAGAAGCAATTTGATTGAACAAATACTAATGTTTGCTAGTGTTTGATGTATGAGAATATAGTAATTATCTAGCAGTTCAGTGAATATAAAAAATATTGTGTTGGCATAGCAACGAAGAATAACCCATTATTTTTTGTTATTTACAAAAAACCCGCTTCAACCTAATAAGGTTATTAGCGGAACGGTAAGAGTTAATTACACTTTGATTAAATTGAGTAAATTAAAGTCTTTTAAAAACAAAAGTAGGTTATCTATACCGTTTTTTAATTTAAAATGTCTTTAACCCTGCAGTACGCGTCTAATTTGATAACTTTAGTAGACGTGCACGGACTGAGAGTCCGATAACAAAAAACTACTCCCGCTAGTTGTAAAACCGTGTTTTATTACTAAAGTTATAAAAAAACCTTATACATGTGATTTAAAAAATAATACAAAAATTAATGAAAACAGGTTTAGGTAAAAACATTTCGTATACCGTAAACAGGGGTTACATTGAACATTTTCTTCATATTTTGTTGAATAAGTTTTGTATCTGTTACTTAATCGAATAAAAAAAAATACCACTTATGGGTCACTATAGAAGCATGACTTTACATACGTTAGATTATCTCTTGGGCGTAGCTATATAAAAATAGCTATAAAAAAGTTGTTGTTCAATTTTACCCCGGGTTCGGGGTAACATTGAACAGTAGTATAAATCGGTGTCTACGAGCCCACAGATTAGTTATTCGTTCAATTTAACCCCGCCAGTGAAACAAGCGGAAAAAACTAGTGGGGAGAGTTTTGTTTGTTTTTTTTTTCTCAATGGTTATATTTATTGACAAAATATTTTTTTACATTCTTTTTTATTAAACTTTAAATTCTTTTACACAGTCTTATAAAATCATATTTCAAACTAAAGAAATTGGTAATTTTCAAGTCAAATGACAAAACATAAGGGAAACGTATAAACGACAGTCTTTAGAAGGATTTTAGCCCAGAGTATACCCATAAAATTGGATCGAAAAAACCACTTTTCCGCGGCGGTCTTCAGCTGGAGCTGGCAGAAGTCTCTCAGAATCTGAAGAACTTACGACTGAAATGTCTATCTGAAAATAAATCAACAATCGATTTTGGTATAATGCAAAATGCACTGAAAAATTTACCTCTGGCCAATAGAAGGCAGAATTCTTTGCAATTCTCAGGAACTTGACCACATAATCTCCATCAGGCAGTTTTTCTTTTATAAGACCAACGAAAAATTTCAAGATCTTTTTGGTTGCGAATCTCACGAGCACATAATCGTCGACGACTGCAGCCCCTGTTGGCTTTTCGATCTCCTCGTTCTTTTCTTGGTGCATTTCATCACAAAATGTCTCGAAATCACAATCAGATTCGACCTGAAGCTCTAGTTCGTAGTCGGAACTGTCACTATCCAATTCCTTAGCAGACTTAATCTTCGTGGGTGGTGCAGAACATCCAGAACTTTCTCCTATTTCAAAATCTTCCAATCCAATGCTTTTACCCGGTGCGATGTTAATTTTCTTTTTTCTTTGAGTTCTAGCTTTTTTTTTGTTCCTAATACCCTGTAGAAATTGTAAAACTGTGTCGTTTAAACTGTTTCCAAAACTTTCATTTGATTCAGTATCATCAGTACCAGGCAATTTCTATAATATTTGATTTCTGTCTAAAGGGTATATACCCGTTGCCCGAAAGCCACGTTGAAGGTTTTGTTCACCAGTTTCTACGAATTTTAACATCAGCTTTTTTAAAAGTTTTGGAAACATCTCCTTTGGAAGACCAGCTGATCCCGTTGCTAACTTATAATCGCTGAGTATTGCACGCCATTGTTTCTTCAGTGGTGCGAACACCGCGACATCCAGGGGTTGAGCGATATGCGTAGTATTCGGCGGTAAACATATGAATCGAATATTATTTTCAACCGACAGTCTGATAATTTGCTCAGAAAATTGGCTCGCTAAGTTATCCTCGATTAATATTTTGACTACTTCTTCATGTCTCGTGGAATAAAGGAAAACAGAAGTAAACCAATTTAAAAATGTTGCAGAATCGAACCATCCATGAGCTGTTCGGTTGTATCTGGTTTTATCGGGTCCTTCTTCCGTCCAAGTTGTCCAAAGGTTTTCTGCTTTGTAGACTACATACAGAGGCAGCAGAACTCCTGAAGCGCTTCCACAAAACATCAAAGAAATGTTTGATTTTGATTGAGATAATAAACGTTCTGGGTATTTCACCCCTCTTTTAAAAAAGCATCTTGCAGACCCACGATCGTCCGATAAATTTGTCTCATCGAAATTGTATATACAATCGGGGGAAACTCCGTCTAGACATTGCTCAAGGTTATCAAAATAAGCAATGAAAACTTTTCTAGTGGAAGATGCTCTATTTGGGTTTATATTTTGAGATTTTCTTACACTTATTTCTCTGTTTCTTTTCAGAAAACCTTTAATCCAGTCGATACCAGGCAAATTATTTTTAAACTGCTTAACTCTCTTACCCATTGTATCCAAATGGCTTTTCATAACATGTCGTAAATCTTCGTGAGTCAAAGGAAAGCCCTATTCAGCGGTTTTCAAAAGCATCTTGACCAGTGCCTTTTCTTCGTCGTTGTTTAAAACTGTGGGCCTTCCGACGTCCTTCATTTTTTTGTTGTTCAGTTTGTGATAACTGTCTTGTTTTAATTTCGCGGATTGCTTGATCCAAAGTATTAGAGGTGTAATTTTTGTATGATCGACTACTCAACTTTCTTACGTAATCACGCATTTTGGACTGAGGTTATCGCACTACACTACCCATTGTACCAAAACTGAATTCCCTAACCACACAACGTTCCTACCGCCAAGCCAACCAATGTTATACTGAGCTCTGAGCTGAGTGAATTTCATTCAATTGATTCAAAACGAGATAGCGTAACGCCAGACAACAATATTTAGATGGAACTCGATTGACGCCGCCCAAGCACGTTCAATCCTGCCGTTCGATGTTACCCCACGTTCCCAAAATAATTGACATATTTTTTGTATAAATTAATTAAAAACATTTAAAAAACTAATCATTTACGGTATTATGTAGAATAAGGTTGAAATAGAAGATATCTTTTGCATATCGCCGGCTGCAGACCAAAGTTTGAGAAATTTTTTTTACTACCTTTTATTTCAGAAACCATTTTTTATTTCATTTTTGTTAATTTTGAGAACCTGCCAGAAATTTTATCAGGAAGTCCAAGAAAAACATATTTGCAACCCTCAAAAAAATATATCGGCCCCCAAAAAAAAAGTTTAGGCCAACTGGTAGAAAAATATAATCTTCATTGCAAAACTGTTCAATGTAACCCTCGGGGTCAATGTAACCCTGTTACCTACTTTTCTTGGGAACAATTATTACAAATAATACTGGCATGTTCTAAGCACAGATACTTTTTGCAGAAAATACAAAAACATTTTGTTGGTCGATTTTTCTTAGAATCACAAATACTGCAACGTCCCCTTTTGTTAGCTGTCGGTTGTACCGGAACAGCTTCTTCTTCTGTACCGCAAAGTTCTTGTAGTCTCACTTTTAGAGTTTTCGGAAGATTTGGCAAAGTCGCACGTACTTTCTGTTGGTCATATACTAATGACTGGAAAAGTTGTAAAAGGAAATTTCTACGTTTAATTTTTAAATTTGGATTATTTGCAGAATATGCAATAAGGCTATTTATCCCTGCAACATTCAGCTTACTATAAAATATTACGAGTGGTCATCTTCTTGTATTTTTGGCAACATTATATTAAGCACAATACTGGTCCACAACGTCCACTCCGCACTTTGTTGAATTATACCACTTTATAATTTCTGGCTTATTGCTAACTGAAGTTATATCATCATCATCGTGTAAAGAAGATATGAGGAAAACATTCTTATTATTATTTTTTTTTTTCGGTATAAAAGATACCAATGTACCATCTGATCTAAATGCAAACATAATAGACTGGTCTCTTACATTGTATGAACTCTGATTTATTTTTGCGTATCGTCCCTAAAAATGAAGCTTATGTGACTTGAGACTCATAGCAAGAGGTAAACTGGTAAAGCAGTTGTCAGTTGTTACATTCCGGTTGGATCCATATATCCGTTCACAAAAACGTTATACAATAGATTTGGCAGTATTACCTGTTGTATGGACCACCCGGTTAAGTGCCTACGTAAACTTCCATATTACTCGTGTAGAACATTTTGGCATCACATAGTGCAAAAATGTTGATACCATACTTATTTGGTTTAGACGGTATGTACTGTCGAAATGTACATCGACATACATAATTTGTTTTGCAGCTATGAATGAACTGGTCAAGAATGTCTCCAATAGGTGCTAATTTGTCTAGTTGTTTGCGCTGATCACGAGTATTTAGATCATCAAATCGAAGGTAATGCATTAGAAATCTAAATCTGCTTGTTTTCATAGTTAGACGAATTGCTTCGACTCCTGTGCCGTCGGTCTTCCACAGATCTTCAGTGTTGAGACGATTTGCTTTACGAACACCTGCAGTATTGGTTGGTTTGTGGTCCCTCTCACGAACAAAGTTAATAGACACTGCTTCTATCTTCTAATTTGTATGCAGAACTATAGTGTTGAGAATTTCATTTGTAAAACATGTATTCCATATATTAACAGGAGATTTTAAATGTTAAAGATTACGAGGTACTCCCGGTAAAACTTTTATTAAATTTTCGCTTCTGGTTTTTACTTTTTTGTTTTTAGGCGCACAATGTTTTTCCACTTTGTAACTTTATCTTTACTGACAAAAAAATTCATTGTCGTCAATAATTTCACATGTCTCTTCGTACTCCGTTTCACCCAATTCCTGTTCGCTGTCTGAATCTTCAGATCGTTCCTCAGTGAAATCATCCTCACTTTCAGATTCCTCAACCCCACTTTCTGACTCTGCGTCACTTTCAACTTCTTCCATGAGCTTTCGAAGCCGGTTCTGTTCTCTTTCATAATCACACATCATCTGTACAAAAACATAATATTGTGTATACAACTATACCTAAAAGATTATATCTGAAATATCTTGCAACGAACTATATTCGGGCATGAATAGAGTATCACACTCACTTCTAACGGAAAATTTCAAATCGCCATTTTATCTGTTTATTTGAAATGTCCATCGTAAAAAAACAAATTCTGTCGATAAGTCACAAAACAAACAAGAGCAATTTTGTTGTTTTGTTTGATCCTGATTAATATCTGTAGGTCTCTAAACTTTAGAAAAAATAAGTAAATATTCAAATAACATAACGAATTTTACAAGTAAATAAATTTGGTTGGACGTTGTTTTCTAACGTGTCCAGTCTACAAGGTCCAATTTTAAAACAACAGTACAGTGACCGGAAGAGAAATAGGAGGATGCTAAGTCAATGTCAATATTTACAGACCATAGTTACAGGAAATATGAATAAATGGTGAAAGTTTTACATAGACATACAGAGTCCTTAATTTCTAATATTAATTTGCCCATCTATCGATCTATGTCAACTTTATTCGACCGATAGTCCGATATTGAATTTCCGTTTTCAAAAATTATGACAATAATATAAACTTTTGCATTCAAAAATAATTATTGATTGAACACCACTGATAAACGTTATAAACGATCCAAAAAAACTACTTACACACATTAGCAAAACATGGACGTTGCATTCTATATTTGATAATTTATTTAAAATATTATAATGATTAAATGAAATCGTAGGCTTCCACGGCCAGAGTCAGAATTATAGTTTATTCGTCTTCCGGGTTTGGACCGTGTCATTTGTGAGTGACCCAAAAGTGGGTTCATCTCGACGTTTCGCTACAATTGTATGTAGCTTCTTCAGGAGAACAAAAAAAGGAAAAAAGAAAGAAAGAAGAAAACAAAGAACAGGAAGATGGGTAGTTAGCAACGGTAACTCAGTTACTCAACGCAACCAGAGGCGAATACTAACTACCAAGATGGGCATTTGGTCACAGTAACTCAACTACTCAACGCAGCCAGAGGTGAAAACCAAATGCCAGGACAGGGATTCACGTCCAACAGCTCAGAACACTAACGCGTCGAGAGGCGGGGAGTGAACTCACAACATCCGAGTATAAAATTCACAATGGAAGTAGAAAATAATCGGTCCCTTCCCTTTCTCGATGTGTTAGTCACCTCCAAGCCCAATGGCCGATTGGGTCACTCTGTTTATAGAAAAAAGACTCACACGAATCGTTACCTACATGCTTCATCACACCACCATCCTGCCCAAAAGAATTCTGTGATCAACTCTCTCATCCATCGGGCCATTTCGATTTCTGAACCCGACAACCTTAGAGAAGAACTTGGCCATCTGCAAAAAACCCTTGTCGCCAACGGTTACTCCAAGTCCACAATTCAAAATATTACACACCGACATCTACATCCCCCTTTACACCCTAGGACGACAAATTCAGAATCTTCGGGTAATACTCCTGTGGCTTTTCTTCCGTATATTCGAAATGTCACTGATAGGATTGGCAAAATTCTTCGCAAAGAAGGTATCAGGACTACTTTTCGACCACCCAAGAGAATCTCACAATATCTACCCTCTCCTAAGGACCCATTACCGCCCCTATCTTCCTGTGGTGTCTATTCTATTCCTTGTTCATGTGGACATGTGTATATTGGCGAAACTGGTCGTTCCGTCAAAACTCGGATTCAAGAGCATCAAAGATGCATTCGATCAGGTCTTTTCTCCCATTCTGCAGTTGCAGAACACTGCCAAGAAACCGGTCATTCCATATTGTTCGAAAAAACCCATATCATTTCTAAAAGCCCCTTCTTTTATTCCAGGAAAATCCGCGAATCTCTAGAGATCCGAAAAAATCCCCATAATATCAATCGAGAGGAAGGATACTACTTGTCTCCCATCTGGAATCTCAGTCTAGAACCGCCGTCCGGTCCCGCCACTACGATGCAGCCACATGATTGGCCAGCGCGCGCTTCTTGACGTTCGCGCCACGAAGTGTGCCGATACGTCCCGACACGACAGGCACCGCGACTATAAATAGAGCGGTAGCGGAGTAATCGTCGGATTCACTCCCCGCCTCTCGACAAAGGATTCACTCCCCGCCTCTCGACGCGTTAGTGTTCTGAGCTGTTGGACGTGAATCCCTGTCCTGGCATTTGGTTTTCACCTCTGGCTGCGTTGAGTAGTTGAGTTACTGTGACCAAATGCCCATCTTGGTAGTTAGTATTCGCCTCTGGTTGCGTTGAGTAACTGAGTTTACCGTTGCTAACTACCCATCTTCCTGTTCTTTGTTTTCTTCTTTCTTTCTTTTTTCCTTTTTTTGTTCTCCTGAAGAAGCTACATACAATTGTAGCGAAACGTCGAGATGAACCCACTTTTGGGTCACTCACAAATGACACGGTCCAAACCCGGAAGACGAATAAACTATTATTATAATGATTGCATAAATTGCCGTTAATAAAACGGGAATAATGTTACATTTTAATACAGCAGACTCAAAGATTAAGATAAACTTTACTATGGTCTGTTTTTTAACCAGGAGGAGTAATTTAAATTTTCCGCGCCGTAATGCTTGTTTGCAATTGGTCTAACCGCAGGCAAGTTTACTCCACTAAATTATAACATATTGACACTACTGACATTTGTGAAATTTATAAATTATTATTTTCCTCTAATATATAAATCGATTTCTAACTTTTTAAGTTGTTTGTAATAACTTGGACTTAGTGATATGCGAATAGTCTTTGATGTGATATTTTTCTAGATGATATTTACACTAAATATAGTTTAAAGTGTTTATAAATTTATAAATGTATGTTATTTATATCTAACTATCATAAGAAAAACGGCAACTATCTTTTAAATTTAGTGTATACTTGTTAAGAAGCATTTCCATTTCGTTTTCATCACAATAAAAGAACATTAGTAAAGTAATGTTGTGTTTTAGTTTGATTGTATTGATACAGTTGGTTTTGTTCTTCCTGGTTGTGGATCATCCCAAGAAAACTGCAAAATTATGCAAGAATGTAACATAATAGATTGGATTTGTTGATTATCTCACAAAAATCCAGTATTTTTTAGTAAATTTTATTTGTTGATAACAAATGGGACAAACTCACTGTCAAAATTAAACAAGAATCCAGCATTAAAGAAATTGTAACTACACACTTATTTATATTTATTGTAAATACACACAAAGTATCTGGTAAGAAAAAAAAACTAGATTCAAGAAATTGATCATACCAGAATATAAGAATATGGTCTACTATTAAAAGACAAATTTCTGATTACTTGAAAACCATACTTAGATCTCTAACATTATTGACTCTCCCGATCAAAATATTTTCTAAATTATAATTAAATACCATAGACTCAAGAGATCTATAAAACTGGATCACCCGATATTTAAATATATATATATATATATATATATATATATATATATATATATATATATATATATATATATATACATGGGACCAAATAAGAAAAAAGTGTGAATAAAAAAATTATTGTAATAATTGTAATATATATTGGAAGTGACTTGAAAAAAAAATATTTTATTATTCAAACATAAATAAACAAAGTTAGGTTAAAATTGAGGTGTGAGGTTGTACGATATTGATTACTCGATTACCGCAAGGCCGAGATAATCAACAAAAAAAGAAGATGTATTTGGTGACTTTTCTAGTAACTTTCTTGGGTGTGAATCTGTCTTTTTGGTTTACTCCTCCTGGTTAAAAAACAGAGTATAGATGCAATAAATAGTGAATGCATTCAAATGGGACTTGACATCAACACAGATAAGACCAAATTTATGATAGTATCAAGGAGTCTAAAAAATAATGAACAACTAACCCTTGGTGGACAGCAAATAGAGAGAGAGTGACAAAATATAAATATCTGGGAGCTTACATCA
This sequence comes from Diabrotica balteata, assembly GCA_918026665.1. Lineage (NCBI taxonomy): Eukaryota > Metazoa > Arthropoda > Insecta > Coleoptera > Chrysomelidae > Diabrotica > Diabrotica balteata. The sequence continues at coordinate 107,034,444 of OU898283.1, read as the reverse complement.
ACACATAATTAGATCCAGACCAAGAGATCAGAGTCCGATTAGAAATGGCAAGGACAGCGTTCTTAAAATTCAAGCAATTGTTCTGGCCAATCAACTGGTCCCAACTATTGTACGGGGTAGAAACATGGACGTTAAAAGCGCTAATAGTTAATAAGCTTGAAGCCTTTGAACTTTGGATATACCGGAGAATGTTGAGAATTCCATGGATTGCCAGGATCACCAATGAGGAAGTGCTGAGAAGGATGGGTCAAGACAACAAATTGTTGAGAACAATAAAAGTACACAAGACTGCATACCGTGGTGAGGAATGATAAATATAGTCTTGTGCAGGTCATTATGCAGGGTAGAGTCGATGGCAAAAAGGGAATATGTAGAAAGAGGAAGTCACGGCTGCAAAATATTCGAGACTGAACAAACACGACTGTAGATGAATTATTCCACGTTGCAAAAGACAGAGAAACTTTTAGAAATGTGGACACCAACCTCCGCAAATGGGGACGGCATAGGAAGAAGAAGAAGACTCGCGATTATCCGAGCCTGGGTTATCCGAGCCACTTGGTTAGCCGAGGCAAGATTGCGAATAGTTATGCGCTGTTAGTTCGAGCCGGAATTTTCATCTCCCAAGTTTTCTCTCTCCTCCTTAGGTCATCTCCTTATTTCTATAAATTTCTGTATCGCGTTTTGTCTACAAATATTGTTCCTATCTTAATCAGTTGGACAAGGGTGAATCAATAAAGAAGGTTGCTTCAGATTTAGGTATTGGAGTAACTGTTGGAGATTGGAAGCATAAACGGAATAAAATCGAATAACGGGTCAACCGAAGTGTGAGTGGCCAGAATAGATTGACGCGGAAGACCATGAACAAATTTCTGAGGCGTTGTTCTTGTGGTTTTTACAAATGGGAGGATTGGGCAGCCCGATAAGTAGTCCGATACTCCAAACAAAAGTAATTGAATTCCACACCAGAAGTTTATGGATAAAGGAGAAAACATTTGCACTAGAGAGGGATGGATTGACTCATGGAAGAAGAAATATAGTATCAGACAATTGAAACTTAGCGGCGAAAACTTTTTGATGACTTAATTAAAATTGAAACATTTTATTAAAAAATTACAAGACATTATCCTTAAAGATGGACTGACTTCAGACCAAATATTTAACTGTTATCAGGCAGGCCTTAATTTTAAAATGCTTCATTGGACAACACTAACTGCTAAGAATGAAGGAACTACACCAGGTTACAAGAATAGTAAATAGAGTCACAATCATGATCTGCAACAATGTTTCTGATTTATTACAATTAATACCTCTTTTGATAGGAAAATCCAAAAATCCAAGGGCATTCAAAAATATCCAAGTGAATTGCTTACCTACAACCTATGAAACCAGCGCAATGCATAGATGACGTGTAACATTTTTAAGAACTGTATTTTTGATGACCAGTCATTGATGCCTACCTAAAAAAATTTGCATCCGAAAGCTTTCTTCTTGCTGGACAACGCCCGATCTTATCCAGACGCGAGTATAAGAGCTGTGTTCCTTTCACCCAATGTAACGTCTTTCATCAAACTCCTAGACCAAGGCGTTATAGAAGCAATGAAGAGAAGTTATCGGCGGAGGCTTCTACGGGTACTGCTAAACAGGCGGTATGAAGGGCTGACTGTAATTGACGCATTTAAGAAGATCACGGTTATTAGATGTTTGCTATTGGATTGCATCTGCATGGGATGACGGAAAAGTGTCCAATATTCAAAAATCATGGAAACAATTATTTTAGATAGAAAACAAAACACTGGACCTTAAAAAAAACGATGACTGTAAAGTTGATACTATAGCCATCCTAGCCAATCGGAATCGGACGTCACGATTGCCGACCTAGTTCTAAACATCAACCATGAATAAGAAGATACATATAAGATAACTTAAAAGATTTCTTATTCCGATGGATTAAAGGCCCTTAAAGCAGCTCTCGCAAACAAAGAGCAGCAAGAGGAATCGACGCCAGTAGGTCAACGAAATGAGACATCATTTTATTGACTTCAAAGCTCTTGAAAATGAGCTCAATGACAATTTTAAGAAAAGCGAAAAAAATGAGAATTACCATTTTCTGATATCAAAGTTTTAAAGTTTTCACAAGACAACCACTTCAAATTTTTATACAAAACATTCTACCGCGCTGATGACTTTGAAGAACTAGAGACATTTAAAAACCAACTCCAAAAAAATACAAGATCATCGGCAATTACCTTGTCTGTATTTATTGATCTCTCGGCAGCTTACAATACAGTATGGAGAGAGGGCCTTATATACAAAATTCTCCGTGCAATTCCCTGTAAACAAATAGCACGTTTAATACATAGCATGCTCAACGACCGAATGTTTCAAGTAGTGATGGGCACAGATATAAGCCCACCAAAGAAACTTAAGAATGGCCTACCACAGGGGTCAGTGCTCTCTCCATTACTATTTAGCTTATATTTAGCAGATATGCCAGAAACACAATCAAGAAAGTTCGGATACGCCGATGACTGGGCCCTCACTACACGATGCAGAATACTAGAAACATCTGAAGAAGTTCTGACGGCAGACTTATATATATTGAGCAAATATTTTCGCAAGTGGCGGCTTCAAACAAATGCATCCAAAACAGAAGTAAGTTGCTTTCACCTGAACAATAAACTTGCTGGAAAGGAACTCAACATACGGTTTGAAAATACCACACTTTCTCACAACAAAACACCGAAGTACCTGGGCGTAACACTAGACATAACGCTATCATTTAAAGAGCATTTAACAAAAACTTCCCAAAAGTTGAGTACAAGAAATAACATTATACAGAAGCTCTGCGGTACCACCTGGGGAGCATCGGCTTCCACTCTCCGCTCTACTGCTTTAGCCCTTGTTTTCTCGACCGCTGAATATTGTGCCCCAGTTTGGCTACACAGTCCACACGTAAAAAAGGTCACACTCAGCTGCCCAGCACTATGAGGATGATGGCTGGTACAATTAAATCAACTCCCACCCAATGGCTTCCAGTATTAAGTCACATTCCACCTTCACATTTACGACGAGTTGACGCACTTACACGTGAATACAAAAAGATCATGAACAATATAAACCTGCCGATCCACCAAGATACCGAGGATGCACGAAATACCCGTCTACGTTCTAAAAAACCACCAATGAAAACGGCAAGAATGATACATGAGGAGTTCAACATCACGAATGCATGGTCCCAAGAATGGAATGCATGGCAAAATAACATGCCCTGTATTACCCACAAGCCACCAGGTTTTGATCTTCCACGTAAAACATGGTCCACTCTAAACAGGATCAGAACCAGACATGGCAGATGTGCATACATGCTACATAAATGGGGAAAGAATCCGTCTCCTCAATGTGACTGTGGGAAGGACCAAACGATCGACCACATTATTGAAGAGTGTCCCTCAAGATCCTATAACGGTAGCCCTAAAGACTTTCTGTTTGCAACTTCAGAGTCAATTGATTATGTTAATACACTTGATGTTTGTTTGTAATTATTTAAAGTTTGTCATATACCTATATTACTAGTGTTTGTAATTTTGTTCTAAATGTGTTGTAATTGCCATACGATAAATAAATAAACCTTGTCTGTGCAGGAAGGGAAAGAAAAAATTAAAAATTGGACCGTAGAGAAAGCATACAATGCGCCCATGCCCATAGCCCCAAACAAAAAAAAATGATCTCATGAATAATTGACACTATAAAATAAAATTCCGGTTAAAAATCAATAACAGTAGTTAACTATTATACACCTTAACTAGAAAAACAAAATCTTTAAGCTTCAAATGTCTAAAAACTACTTTTTGGAGATGTTACAATATTCCGCGACGTGTGCGATATTTCCAAGTCTAATTAAAACCAAACAGAATGAATATTGCTAAATATATAAGGGTGGACTGTTATCAGCGATCCACTCTCAATATAAAATCCACCACCCGCATTTTAAATGGACTTACCTCGTGATATAGATGTGTAGGAATCGTAACGACAGCCACGGCATACGCCGATCTCACTAGCGCCCGCAGGCAAAATATGAATTTGTCCAGATCCCTCGTACTGTCTATCGAATGCAGCGACTTCCTGTGCGGTAACCACATGGGGGATCCCAGCGAATGCACGCCGATCCTGAGAACGGTCCTCTTCTCCGGTGAGTCCTTCAAGAAGAACTTTCCGTCTTTGATTTTGTTTCTGATTGACTTTAAGAGAGCGTTGTACGCCGGATTCGAGTAGGTTCTTGAACCTACGTATGAAAATACAATATTAAGGATGCAAGTTGTAAAGAATAGAGTTTTATAACAAGTAATGACACGGTATTCATTTTTGGACATAGATTACCTCGTATTACCTCTATCGATCTTAAAGGACGACATTATTAATTTATTATCTATTTATTTATATCAACAGCAGAGATATGGTATTAGTAGAAATCCTACTAATACCATACAATTGCCTTGCTTAACAAAAAAATGATCATTTCCGCAAAAAGAACATAATAAACCTGTCTATGTTAGCTTTATAGATTTCATTAGAACTTTCCATTGTGTTAAGCTAGAAGGTAAAAGAGTACAAGCAGCTCAGCAGAATGGTAAAGACAATTAAAGACATATGAAGATAAATATGAAGATGAAGCTAAAAGAAAGTTAAACCACGTAAGTATATAAGTGATCAAACCACCTGCAGAAATACTATAAAGAAGCAGTATGCAGAAAGAAAAAATGGATTTATCTATAAAAATAGACTGAATAGACCAGAATAGTAGAGTAGATTAGAGTATTTATTTAATTACAAAACAGATACAAATATTGTTTGTAGCAAGTAAAAAAATACATAGTACTTATATAAAAAAAGGAATATAAAACGTAACTTAAATATACACAAACAAGAACACATATTAAATACAAAAAGATTTACGAAGTTAAGGTAAGCAGTTCAGTGGATGTTCTGCAATGAGTCATATATTCTTCTGAGCAGTAAAAACAATGTTTTAGAAGATATTTTTTTATAACTTTATCGAAACTATTACAGCTTAGCTGTTTAATACTTTTTGTTAAAATATTGTAATAGTTATAATTATTAGGACAAATTTTTTCTGGAAAATCTACAGCGATTTTTTCGTAAGTAGTGACAGTTTCGCGTATTGTGAACATGGAAATCAGACTGCTGTATTAAATTTCAGTTGTAACTTGAAATATTAACAGAGTAGGTAGCGGCATAGTTTTTAATTTGATAAAGAAAAGTCGGCAGTGTTCTAGATAACTAACCCCTGCTAAAATCTTAACAGCTTTCTCTTGCATTCTAAAAATTTGAAGTGCATTTGTCGAATTGCCCCATATGATCCCCTGATCCCCATGATCCCAACCCTTGCTAATAGGCGAATAACAAATAATGCAGTTAATGAAGAATAATCTATGGTTATTCCAATAGTTTAACAGTCTCTTTGTTATCTAGATCAATTTGTTAATTACTTGCAGATATAATCAAATTTTGCGTTTTATCGAAGTTAAGTTTTAGTTTGTTGCAAACCATGAGCTAGATTTAGTAAAAACTTCCTCATGAGACATCATCATTATTTTTTCCTGATAGAACGTATGCCGTATCATCTGCGAATTGTATGGTTTTGTACGGGGATATGAATTTAGGCAAATTGTTGACATAAATAATAAACAAAAGAGGTCCTAAGACCGAACCTTGTGGGACTCCATGTTTTACGGATAGAAAATCGGAGAGATGGTCTTTTGATACAACCGCCTGGTGTCTGCCACATAGATAAGAAGTTATAAGCTTAAGAGGGATATCTATAGTAATGTGTGGAGCAAAATCTGTGAAACGCAGCCAAAAGCCTTCGCCAAGTCACAAAGAAATTGCTACGCATCACAAAGAACCAGCAGTTCTGAATCCATATTGTGAGTTGCTTAATTAATTATTTGACTCAAAATAGGAATACAATTGTTTTTTGATAACCTTTTCAATCACTTTCCTAAAAGTAGAAACAATGCTTATTGGTCTGTAATTGTCAGTTTTTGAGGAATCACCTTTTTTGTAGATTGGTAGTACTTTTGAGTATTTTAGTACTTCTGGAAATACTCCAGTTGATAAAATTAAATTAATAACTGACTGAAAGGTGTTAAAGTATCTTTTAAAATGTTACTATTAATTTCGTGAAAGTCCCTAAAATTAGAATTACTAAGAGACTTTATGATTTGAGAGACCTCTTCTTCCACAACGGGACGAAAAAAGGACTTGCTCGGAGAAGGATAATTTCTATAATTGAAGAGGACATAGACATTAATAGTGAGAAGAGATGTACTTATATATATATTCTCTGCAATTGTAGTAAAAAACTGATTTATTTCGTCTAGAACTAGATCAGGTTATAACGAACTGGATCTTGTGTTGTTTCTTTCGAAATTTACTATTTTCCAGCAGTCTTTAGGCTTACTATTAGAATTAGTAATAAAATTACAGCAAGCTGACTTTTTAGCAATTTGTAATTGCCGGTTATATTCAAATTTTTGTTGTTTATATAGTTTGAACAAATCGGGATCCTTAGTGGCATCTGCAATGTGTTTAATAAGAGAAAGATTAGATATGTAAGACCTTAATTCATTATTAAACCATTGCACGGGTGTTTTTTCAGCAGTTTATCGTACTTTGTTTAATGGAAAATGCTTTAATATTCAAAGTTTCGGTAAGAAAGAGTGTCAAACAATCAGGATCATTATTAACATCATGGAAAAAGTCCATATTTGTACTAGCTAGCACACGTTTAAGCTTCTGTAAACCAGAAGAAGTAATAAACCGTTGATATGTTTGATTAGTGTCACTAACGTTATGCTCAGAGTCAATAAATAAAAATTGAGCTCGATGATCGGAAAAGCAAGGTTCAAATACGCCCAATCTGTAGATATATTCAAAAAACTTTGTCATAGTGTTAATCAAATAGTCGATGCAACTACTGGACTGACTACTTTATAGCTACTTTTAGACCAAAAGATGTTTTTATACCAAATAAATAGATTTTGAATATCAAAAAAGGGTCAGATTCAATTAAAATTTATATTAAAATCACCAAGTGTGATCAGTTTATCTGCTTTACTAGAAGAATCATGACGAGCAGAAAATGATTTTCTGTATGGACGAATTGAAGGAAGGGAGCGAGCGGTAGAAATGACAATCTGAAATATTTAGTATGAGTATAATTAATATCTTACCATTTTCAATTCTTTGGCCAGTCCAATAACATATATCTGAATTTTCTATATCGCTAAATGACATATTTTTTGATAAGTCGTAAATATGTCCGATATGTTTGACGTGGTGTCTTGCACTGTCTCTGGTAGGTAAATTTTGATATCTGAATGCTATCTTCATTTTATCACTAATACCAGGGGATTGTAGTACCCTCTCTGGCTCTAGATCACTATCAATCACAGCAGGTAATTCTTTGATCTGTAAAAGAAAATAAACGTTTTGATATTTTCGATAAGATAAATCGATTTTTTGAAGCAATGATTTTAATGTTAGCGTTGGAGCCAGAGTGTCTGGAAAAAAAGAGAAAGTAGCTAAGCAGGGTCCCATTGCGCAGATAGTCAGGATAATTATACAGTGCTAGCCAAAAGTCTTCCCCCCCTTAAAACTCAAATAGAAGGTGACCTAATAGTGATAGATGACGTTACTAAACCACTGTGACCGATAATTTTAAATGGCACCTTATGGAAAGTGATATCTCGTTTGAAAGATATTGAACATAAGAACTAATTTTGTTTGGATTTAAGCTAATTTTGATGAATAAAGATTCTAACGTTCGCCGCTGGTTATTCGTCAAAAAAGTTGAAATTTTTAATTGTCTAATTGTTTTTATTTTGATAAAGTTTTTGCAAAACTAGTTATACCTTGAATATTTAGTTTAATTATTGTTTAACGAGTCGTTTAAATGTTTACATAAGGGAAATGGTACGAACAGTAGCCTAAAAAGTAGCAACTGCCTTATAAATTGGTGAATGTACGGATTCGGAACGTCTTTTTAATGAGAATTATCCGGATCGTCCTATATCGAGGACCTATTGGAGGAAGCTATCAAAACAGGCTAGTCTTGCTCCAGGTCCCATAAATTGTCTTCTATACCATATGAACCCCTTTGTCGAGACTCTCCTCCTGTTCCACGAATCTTAACTCTTGGTTGCACTGTTTTCACTTTTAGAAATATGAATTTGTTTCATTACAACTGTAAGAATTATTGATATTCCACCAAAGATGAAATCTACGCAAAGAAAACTTCGAACTGGTTGGTCGAAATCCCTCTATGAGGCACCGTGGGAATGGATGAGTGGCTAACTGAAACGCTTAGAGACTTGCCTTTATACTTCTAGGAATCTTCCCTTGAGCAAAATGTAATAATTGTATTCTTGTTTATAATTATTTTTACTAATAAATTTCTTTCCAGCCACAGAGTCTCCAAAGAGGGGGAATATCATCACGTGCCCTGAATCGTGGACTAATACGCACTGCGATGCGCATCGCCCTGCCTCGAAACATCTACAATTTTACTATCGACCAATTGACCTGAAAATACACATATAAAACACAAGAAAATGTATAAATATAGCACATTTTCAGGTCACTGGCTTGTCTTGCTCCGGCTCCCATACAGGGTCTTCTATTCTCTGGGAGCCCCTTTGCCGGGGCTCTGCTTGTATTCTACGAACCTAGACTCTTGGCTGGACCCGTTTCACCTTTAAAAACGTGTTTTTATTTCATTACCGTTGTTAGAATTAATCATAATGCGCCAAATATGGAATCTACACAGAGGAAACTTCGAATTGGTTGGTCAACATCCTCTGTAAGGCACCGTAAGAATGGATAAATGGCCGTAATTGTCCAGGCCCTTCCTTCTTTCTTGGTGATAGTGCACCAACAAATTATGTATAAAAAATTAACCAAGAGTTAGGTTGCATCAAAACAATCTGTTTTAGTGACGAAAGTACTTTTTCCCTCAATGGAAACGTTAACAACAAGTATTGGAGTGACACAAATCCTGACGTTTTTCTTGAAAAACGTTCTCAATTTCCAGAAAAAGTAAATGTTTGGAAGGTATTTTGGGTAATCACATAGTTTAGCCTGTTTTTCTCAATGCTAGCTTAACCGGTGTAAGGTAACAAGTGTATCTGAAGATGTTACAAAACGCAATTGAGCCGTTAATTTTTAAAATTGTGGAAGATAATCCAGATGAATTCGGCAACTTGGTAATGACGTTTCGACAAAATGAGGGTGGCGCAAACTATACATAGACGAAGAATATCGTGGTAGATGGATTTGATGACGAGGTTCAATAGAATGGCCAGCTAGGTCTTTAGGGACCTAGACCTTAGGGCCTTAGAGGACCGGGCCTCACACCATTAGAATTTTTCTTTGAGGATACTTGAAATCTAAGGTTTACGCTACAGCCTCCGGTAGTATTAGACATTTTGAAACAATGAATTTTTGAAGAAAGTACTGATTTGAACGAGTATACAAGACTTTAGCAATAGGATGCATTACTGTCAGGAAATAGATGGAGCACATTTTAAGCACTTAATATAAGAACTAGTTCTTAAATCTGTATTAATTAAATGCAAAACTACAATTTTACTATTTATTTAATTTATTCGCCAAAATCAGCTAAAAGTCGAACAAAATTAATATGAATGAATAGGTATTTTCAATATCTTTCAAACGAGACTTCACTTGCAGCATTATATGGTGATGGTCCCATTTAAAATAATCGGTGACAGTGGCTCTGTAACATCATTTATGAGTATTACGTCATTTGGTCCCAGTTTTTTCCATTTAGTGCTAGCCAGACGCCTTTGTGCGTTTTTGAGCTTATCCTTTTATGTTCTCCCCCGCTGTAAAAATAGATATAAACGTATGCCTGAATTATTATGAGATTCTCGTTTTGCTTTGTTTCATATAAAACCAGTATGTGAATCCCATATTCATTTAATTCCTTGAAACGCATTTTTAACATTCCGTCCTATATTTAGTTACACAACACAAATTAATAAGCGATCTGGCGACACGGCTTTTTTGATAATTGTGACGTCACGCCAAGCTGATAGTAAATAAAGCATACTGGTGCGTTTTTTTGATTCTCTTATAGAAAGACCAACATGTAAACATAAATTATTACTATGAACAAAAACAATATCGAATACTTACAATATTGGAAGGATTTACATCTTGACTAGCAACTAAAGTAGAATGATTAGAGACAATACCCTCGGCAAGAAAGTATTTTAATACTATCTTAGAGTAAGATCCATGGAAATCTTCCTCTGAAACAAAAAAAAAATGGTTTAACAAATGGTTCATTTTTTCGCAAGTTGCTTTAAAAAAATATGTTTGTTTCGTTGAAAAATTTCATCATTTTGGTCACACGATGATAAATCTGGTAAACAAGTGTGACTATAAAAATAGACTATCGCGTATGAAATATTCACCTAATAGCAAGAATCGTATTCACATATTTCTGAGTATAGTCCTTATCCATTATATTGATAGCACATTATGTATGCAAATCCTCAACAGGTCAAAAAACATAGGCGTCACCCTATACTTGTTTTGAAATAAATAAAAAAAATTAATATTTTAAGATGCCGTCAACAATTCATTATCTTTTCAAAAATCTTCTGTAAAATAAGTATCCACTAATCTCACTATACCTTTTTTGTGCGTAAAAAACGTCGGTATATATGCCACACGATTACTGTTAATTATACACGGGTGATTAAAGAGAGAATTCAATGTTTCACGAAATAAATTAATGTAAACAGTAATTAAAAAGGTGATTATTGTTTTCTATACAAGTTATCGCCCGACACAAAAAGAATAAATCAATATAAGGTTGAATGTTCGAATAATTAAACTTTGAGGGTATACAAGGCAACTATCGAACACGGTGATTAATTTAATCTTGCCCAAGTACTTTCGATCAATAGATCATCTTCAGGGGCATTTCGTCAGTTGTGGCCTATCCGACATAGTAGAATGTCATAAATGTAAAATTTGGACATAACAATACAAAATACAATACACTAAGACAAACAAACACTTTAAAATTTATAAGGAGGTAGTAAAAAGGAGGAGGAAGTAAAATTTATAAGGAGGAGATATTTATCATTCTGTCTCCGGCTTCTATACAACATGTAGCTTCTCCTTATAAATTTTAAAGTGTTTGTTTGTCTTAGTGTATTGTATTTTGTATTGTTATGTCCAAATTTTACATTTATGATATTCTACTATGTCGGATAGGCCAAAACTGACGAAATGCCCCTGAAGATGATCTATTGATCGAAAGTACTTGGGCAAGATTAAATTAATCACCGTGTTCGATAGTTGCCTTGTATACCCTCAAAGTTTACAAAAAGAATACCTTCTTTGAACGATTACCTGAAATTACTGATAAGGCTTCACTAATGATAATTTAAGTAGTTTTTATGCCACATTACAGCTTATGCCAATAATATAAATTAGAAATTGTTTGCATCTTCCATTTAGTTTGTAAGATGTACATTGTTCATGTCTTACCTACCTATGTTTTTGATGTCGATATTTTGTTATTTACATTTAAAAATGACGTCAACAGGTTTTATCCCGGTTAAGTGTAGTTTTAAAGATGCCTTCAGTCTAAGAGAGAAAAATATAATATTAAATGTACACGATACACTTGTACATTAACGCCCTTTAAGTAATGTTCGTGAAATCGTTAACATGTGTTCAAATATGACAGGGGTTGGAGAAGCAACAATTTATAGATTCCTAAAAGAAAGAAAAGGAGGAACTGTTTCATCTCCTAAGAATAGTGGAGGGAGTAAACCCTTGGAAATTGAAGAAATACATAAAAACATGATAAGAGGCAGCGTCCACTCATTTTTTTTTACCAAGAATTTCCAACATTGGACAAAATCCAAACATTCATTAGAGAAAACAAAGAGTTACCAATCATAAGCAACAAGAAATTATGGGGACTATTGAGAGAGATGGGATTTCGTTGGCAAAAGAATAGAAGAAAATCTGTTTTAATTGAAAAAGATTACATTGTATGTTGGGGACGAAATTATCTAAGAACTATTAAAAAGTACCGAGAAGAAGGGAAAACAATTTTTTATTTGGACGAGACTTGGCTAAATGAAGGTCATACTGTACCATATCTATGGGTTGATACAAATGTGAAAAGTTCCCGTCAGGCATTCATCGAAGGTGTATCTACTGGAATAAACAATATTCCCGTTGGAAAAGGACGCAGACTCATAATAACCCATATTGGAAACGAATACGGTTTTGTCAATGGCAGATTATTAAGTTTTGCCTCAAAATCAACCAAAGATTACCACGAGGAAATGACTGTTGACGTTTTTGAAGAATATTTTGAGCAAATTTTGGATTTAATTCCAAAAAATTCTGTCATAGTCATTAATAATGCTAGTTACCATTCAAGACTAGCAGAAAAATTGCCAACAACGGCATGGAAAAAAGGAGAGGTAATCGAATGGTTGGATAAACACGCAATTGAGTACAAGGAGAATTCGACAAAAAAAGGAATTATTACCTATTGTAAGATAGCATAAAGCAGCTTATAAAAAATATATAATTGATGAAATGGCATTAAACAGTGATGTAATTATTTTACGTTTACCCCATACCACTGTGATCTGAATCCGATAGAAAATATATGGTCTCAAGTAAAGGGTGAACGCAACAACAAAACTTTTAAATTAGAAGACTTACAACAATTATTAGAACATTCTTTATCAAAAGTAACTCCAGAAAATTGGAAAAATGGTGTTAGTCATGCTCACAAGGAAGAAAATAAAATGTGAAATTTGGATAATATGACTGATGCAATGCTGGAACCGGTAATAATTAACATTGGAGTTGAAGATTCCTTAGATTCTGAAGAAAGCAGTGAATCTGAAATGGAATTTGATTAAAATAATAACCATTTTTTTACAAATCGGCCCCTGTTACGGCCACAAATTATTTTATATATAACCAATAAAATAAACATCTTACATTTCTTGCAAATTCATTAGTACCTGTTAATTTCCATCACTCCGACACTGGCAACTTTATTTAGGGATTAGTAACCCCGAAAACTATTGTATTCTATTCTGCTTCAACCTTTATACCTGGTGGTCATACTCAATTTAAAATTTTTTTCCTATATACTTCTGTAAACTTGTTGACAAATATCTATTTTTCATTGAGTCACCCGTATCAACAGTTTAGGGATTTACATACATAATGTGCTATCAATATGATGGAAATGGACTATAATATAATGAAACACGAGCGGTCTTCTAAGACACTTATAAAAACTGTTGAGAGTAATATTTTTTGTCTTGTTCATATTCATCGCCTTCTGTGTTACATGTATTTTAGTTGTTCAATATGATTCTCTATTCTTTGTCTAAGATCCTCCAAATCCGCTGCAGGAGTTTTAAAAATCGATTTTTTCACAGAAAGAAATCGCAGGGAGCCAAATCACAGGATCGATGGGGGAATATAATATTAGTATTTAAACTTATGATCCTATTGTCGAAAAAGTCCATCATAAAATTTAAATTTTGCAGCCTTGTACGAATTCTAGCCCCGTCTTGCTGCAAATATCCTTTTATTAATTCAAAATCAATTAATATATAAATGCAGTTAAAATTTCTTGACGGTATCGCTTCCAAAAATATGGGTCCAACAATAAGTCAAGAAGTTTCTGTGGATATAAAGGTATTTCAATACAATAATACGGGTTATCTGAATGTTGATGTTTGATAATAAAATATCTAGAGCGGGAGAAAGGAAGCAGACCTATTAGCAGCTATTCGTGAAATATGAGATGATCTTATAGAGAACTGCAAAACGAATTATTATGCCGGATCGTACCAAACAATCGAAGAGCAGCTACTGGATTTTAAGGTAAGCTGATCTTTCCGGATCTATATCCCAAACAAGCTGGATAGCCTGGGTAAACCAGTAGAAGGTGGGGTCAGGACTGACGAGGAAGGGAGAAATGGTCCTCCGAAAAGGAAGTTGAGCATGAGGTTAACTCCCTCATCGCATAAAAACCTATTGTTACGAAATCTCGAGACAGAAAAGCCGGACTGAATTCAAGACGACGACCCACGCACCCACTAAGGACAATGATTTAAAGATCAGTACTTGGAATGTAAGAACGCTATACGACAGCGGGACTGAAGCTGCTGCAAGATCATCAAAGAAGCTGAGGTGCATGTACGGGGTAACACAAGATGCCGAGAAGATTGGAGTCGGCAACTGGAAAACGCAAGCAAGGGACCGAACAGAATGGATTAGAAATCTTGAGAAAGTCGAGGCCCTCTAAGGCCTGTAGCAGCAAGATAATGGTGATGATGATGAACCCACAACGACAGCAGAAAAACACCATCACCAGAAAAAAATTTATGGCCATTTTGTCTGAACAACCGACCGACCTTGGCTACAATATCGTGGAAATTGGCCAGCTTTGAACCACTCGGTAAAGTTGCTTATTGAAAATATTTTAAATCCGGAGCAGCAGCAGAAACGAATATGCCCTAGTATGTCAAAACGTGTCATGTGTCAATTGTGTCCGCCTAAAAAACGACGAATGACAACCCATCATTACAAGCACTACACTCGTCAGCCATAGAAACTAAATAGACTATAATAAGAAAAGGCACAGCCTTTAAAAGAAGAAGAAAACAACAAAAGTATTTGTTGTTTTTCGGAATTATCTGTCATAATTAAACAAAATCAAATTATGAAAATTGGGAAATTACTAATGGCACAACAATTTCTTCTATAGCTCCACAATATTTATGGATTAATCAATTCGTTTCGATAACACCTATTTATAGCATCTGCTAATGGCAATAAAATTAAGTGTCACCTCCTACCGCTCACAGGGTAAACATTTTTTCGTCTTTCTCTGTTTTTATATGTCGCCGCGATGTTTTCCAATCATTAAGGTGTTGACAAAAAGAAAATTATCGTAGACTAAAAACAGATTTTCCACGAAATAATCCATAATCTTGAGTGATGTTCTAAATTATTTATGATATAGATTATAATTTACTCGTGAGCGATCGTTTTGTTTTTCTCTTAGCGATAGCAACAAGTTTTTTGCATTTTAAAATAAACCAGATGGTGAATTGTTTAATTTCCGATAATTCGACTTATATTGGGATTCGAAATTGGGAAAAATGTGACGTGATTAAAATCTCTCTTTTATACCAAAATATATAAATATATTTCCAATTTATGTTGTAGTTAATTCCGATTAAATATAAAAGATAACAGAAATTCGATTGGGCCATAGGCCACTGGAGCCCAATTTGGTTTCAGAAATTATTTATAAATAGTTTATTAAAAAAAATTAACATAAATCCATGGGAATATAAACGGAGTAGAGGAAGGCTCCAAATGAGATGGGCAGATGATATCAAATACTTTCCTGGCGATTTAAATATTAGTAAGATTTATAATCTATATAAGGAATTTTTTAATGAACAACATCAATCATATTATCGATTTATCTTCAACACAGAGTTCAATTTGACATTTCACAAGCCTTACAGTGATACGTAGTCGCTGTGCCAATTTTCAGAACTTCAGAAGCTAAGAAAGCAAACATTAGATATTTAAAAACACGACAGTATTCTCAACATAAAAAATGTTGAGAATACTGTCGTTATTTGTTTCGATTTGCAACAGAAATTGCCAACATCACTAGTAACTACATCCAAGATATTTTACCTTCGTCCACTACCGACGTACAATTTTTGTATCAACAACTTACTTACTGGACAAAGTCGCATATTTTATGGAATGAAACAATTGCAGCAAGAGGTTCCCAGGAAATAGGCTCATGTCTGATAAAATTTATCAGGTATCTACCCCCCAAGGTAACAAAGATAGTTGCATATAGTGACTCTTGTGGAGGGCAGAATAAAAACAAAACCATCTGCAAACTCTTCTCCTTCATCGTTCAAGCTACTCATATCACCGAGATCCATCACAAATTTTTGGAACCTGGTCACACCAATATGGAGTGTGACCGCAGTTTTTATTCAATTGAAAAGAAGAAACGACAAATTCTCCAAGTTTTTGTTCCAGCAGATTGGGAACGTGTTATAAAAAATACATCCTCAAAGTTTGTGGTTTACAACATGACGACCGAAGATTTTTACTCGTTTTTGATCCTACATGAAGTAATAAAAGATCCTAAAAAGGATTCGGTTGGTCAAAGAATAAGATGGCGCAGTATTTCCTGGTTGGCATATTTTAAGACAGAAAAACTGGCTTTCGGGTACAAGCGTACTTTAAACCAGGATATTTAGTTTTGGATGTGTACTATGAAAAAAGCACAAAGTGGACGTCCATCTTTTTAGCTCTCCAAATCGAACCCTATGACACGACGCTACCAATAAAGGATGCTAAATATAAAAATCTGCTAAGCCTCTTGGACTTCATTCCCTTATGTCACCACTCCTTTTAACGAAATTTGAAACATACTGGAACATCAACGGCAGAAGATACAAAATTAGAATCAGCAGAATCAGCTGCCAGCAGAGACGACGCCGACGGGAACGATGCCGAAGAAGATATTTTCTCGATTTAAGTACATTTTTTCAATAATTAAAAAAAGGATATATATAGTAAGAGTAAAAATATACCCTTATATTTTTATCATTTTATAGAAAATTCTACACTAAAGATATTTTAGTTTCATCATTCCTAGAATTTATAAAACTCACAACTTTGACGCTGATTATCTCAGAACTATCAAAACTGCACTTAAACCCTTATACGTCTGATCCCCTCAATTATATTTTTTAAATCTCGTAAATTTTGTGGTCAGTTCGATCAAATTTAAGTCAGTTTTTTGCATTTTCTTATAAGAACTAGTTTATTGCATGAAATAAATAAATAACAGCTCGATTAACGGAGACACAAACAATCGAAGTATTTCCAAATAAAGATTATTCTTATGGCTTCCAGTAAGCATTCAAATCCACATTGTCAACCAAACAGCCATTTAAACTAACAATTTCAGATCCTTTTGTACATTGGACTGCGAAACTCCTATTTTAAAAAATACCTACCAAATTATTCATCCTAACGTTGATACACTTTACAAAACCTGTTGTACGCAATATAAAACTCGTACCGGTCTTTTTGCAGTTGAGAGCAATGTAAAAGAACATTACAAAATATCTCCCTAAAGAAAAGGTTCTTTATTCAGATCAAAAGAACAGGTTTTTTCTATACGAGTTTAAGAATTGGGGCAAAGGAAAAAACGGTAAAAGATAAATCGATATAGAGAAACCTACCTATATAATTTTATTTTAACTTTGTAAAGTGGTATCTAGTATCTATATTTGGAAATTAGTAAGCTCAAGGATATTCTTTGGTAGAAATAATTTTTAGTAGGTTCAAGTAAACTGCAGAAAAAAATAAATTTCTTCCACACCTTGTTTCACTTTTTTTCACAGTTATGGAAGATAAGCACATTTGTCAATATCTGCACTACGCATACTAGAACTAGATTTCTTTGCTCATTAAACCCTTTATCCCTCCGTTCATCGAGTGTGGTCTGTGAGTCTACGACAAAATAAAATTTTTGGATAATTCTCTTATTTTATTTTTTTTTAATTTCTACCCTTTCAGCACCTTCCTAGAAACTCAATACCATTCATTTTTTTTTATACAAAACTGTTTTTGAAATTTCTAAATAGCTGCTGCATGGCCGTTTGTTCTGACAGACCCCAACCGATCAAATGTGTAATAATATTTGCACTGCTTCTTAGTTGTATTTTTCTTGCAATCTTATTTCACTTGTGCATTTTTGTGAACTGGATTATTCGGTTGTTCAGTTTTTGCATTTAGCAAGGATATGCCTTACGTATCATATATACCGAAGAAAGGAAAAAATGATCAGATTGATGAAGATACTGGTGATCAGAAAAAACCAGAAATAATTACTATTTAAAATTCCACAAATAGTGGAGTAGATGTTGTAGACAGAATGATCATATAATGTTTCCAGAAATACGAAACGTTAGCCAATGGTAGTAGTTTATAGTCTCCTTAATCTCGCAGCCATTAATGCATTTGTAATTTAAAACCCTTTCACTCACGGCGTCCACAAATGTGGACATACATTTCTACGTGCTCAGTTGTACGAAATTATGAAAGTATGAGTGTTTGCTCATGTTGTCCACGTTAAGGGACCTCTAGATATTCCTTATTCATGCACTATACCCCATCTGTTGGCAAGTAGAAGAAACGATCGGAAAAGTTTTAGTAAGATTCTGGCCACTGTGCAGACATCTATACCGCGCAAAGAACAGTAATTTATTTTTAAACTAGGTGACTCACCCACATGTTGTAAAAATTATTATATGTTCGAAAAGGTGCATTTTTGTGGAATACGTAGTTGTAAGTGGAATAAATTGATTTTTGGCTTTGTATTCTTACTGAAAAGTGACGTCCTCACTTGTGGACTCTGTGAGTAAACGGGTTCTTCTAGAGTAGGTCAATATAACCTAGTCCATTCATAGCGAATGTTCACACATGGTATAGATTTAGCCTGTTCAAATGCATGGCTAGAATATAGTAGGCAAGCAACAAATTTGCAAATACCAAAGCAAAGAATCTTAGATTTGGTGCACTTTCGCGCAGAAATTGCTGAAGCTCTTTTAGCTATAGAAAAAACAGTCAATAAAAAAAAAACGACCGCTTTCGATAAGGCCTGAACTCAAAAACACCTAAAAGAAAAAACATTGAAGTACGTCCAGTGAAGGAAGTAAGATTGGACAATGTAGGACATTTACCTTCTATTGATAAATTGAAAAATGCTTCGCGTTGCAAGAAACCCGGATGCAAGGGAAAATCTCCTACATCTTGCCTCAAATGCAAAGTTCATTTATGTTTGACCAATATTAACAATTGTTTTGTGGAGTACCACAGTATATAAATCATGTATAATGTGCATTGAATAAATATTATCATTGTTCTCATTATTTATTTTTTCTCTAACCCACAGTCTTTTTACCCTGTTATCTCACAATGTCCTCATGTGTGGACATGCTATTTTTCAAAAATGGAAATACTTTTTGACTTGGAATAAACTCAATAAATCTTAAATAAATTCAAGTAGCCAATATTCAAAATTTCAAATTTTTAGGCTGAGTTTAAAAAAATCATGAGCGAAAGGGTTAAAAAAGCAAAACCCAGATAAAGAATTTTCCAAAACGCGCGAAGATTATTCCAAAAAAGCCTAGGTATGGAATTGGTACAGGAGAGTATACGACGGAGAGCAGTTAACACGCATTTGACAAAAGCTGTGCGTGCTTCGCCTTGATGCTCTCAGGCATTGAGGTCGACGTTGTACCAGAGCCCCAGCCAGGTAAGAGAGGAAATTGTAAATATTGCAAAAGAAGCAAAACTCGCTTTTTTTGCAAAATTTGCAAATCCTGGCTATAAATGGACCACATATTGGCATGCTGCAAAGATTTCTTAGAAAATTTGACCACCAAAGTTTGACCACTGTAGTTTGTGTCCACAATTTAATTTTTTAGTTTATTTTTCCAAGAGTTGTATTTCTTTCCGTTATTTCGAGGTGTCTTTATTATATTTCTTCTCCAGGAAATCGGGTTTCTTTTTCTTTTACGTGACTTTCGTTTTGTGACTTCTTCTTGATCAGGTTCCTGATCCAACAAAACAAATTTGGGATCATTTTCATCGTTATCGGAGCTATCTAAATCGCGAATAAGCCTATGTCGTCAATATCTATACGTAAATTTATGCAGAACTAGTCTATCTTCACGGTAAACTTATGGAGAAATAGTCTATGTCCGGCTAAGCGACGAAGATACGATCGGTTCACTTCGGCGCTCTTACATAGACTGATTCTGCATGAAAACTAACAACGGTACTAAACATAGGCTAGTTCGAGGTTTGATCGATATGAGCACTAGTTGTACAGATAGACATACATAGATACAATACTTCTACATCTAATGTAATGATGCTTTTACTTTTAAATGGACCAAAAATCTCAAATTAGGTAAAAATGGACATAGGCTACTTCTGCATCCAAGGGACGATTTACAGATTCATCAAAAAAGACGAAAAAACATCTTGTGCATTTTGGGACCCTACACAAAACTATTTCGAGGCATCAGGGTTTCCGAGATCACTTTACTTGTACACTGCGCACACTAGTGGTGTACAAAGAAGTGCAGTGAATAGCCATAAGTGAAGTGATCTAAGATCTAATACTATGACAGAGAATGGCATAGTATTAGATTTCTCAGAACAGTGAGAGGCATTACAAGGCTTAATGGACAAAAAAATTAAAGATAAGAACTGAAAATCTGCTCAATAAATACTGGTCAAGGATCCTGGTTTTAAGAATATTTCAGATTACCCGTTCAAATTAAAGAAAACAAGACACACACTAACATTAAACAATAAATGGATAAATTCATGTTTTTTGATCATTTTCTGAAGAATAACGTGGTACAATTGCAGTGTTACTCTCGTTAGATTTAGGTGCTATAACCCGGAGTAAACAATTTGAACTTAAAAAATCAAAATTTATGACTACACTAGACTATAGTCCACGGCAGTGTCCTAAATTATGCCATGTCATCGCTTCCTTCAAAAAATCTTTTTATTACATCTAAACATGCCTAATTATATAGTAAAAATAAATTATTCAAAAAATATCTCGGTAACCTTGTGTTATTGATTGTTCAGGTAGCAAGACAATTTCGATAATGACTCGTTAGGCAACCGAAGGAAACCGGTGATTAAATACCAATAAATAATATGAAAATATTTATTTTTAATCAATAGATAGTGGTTGGGAGTATTTGGCAATGGCCAAAAAGTTCGTTATTGAAAGTTATGTCATAGTTTTTTTTATTTATTGGATGGAAATTGAAATATATTCGGAACAGCTATAACTCTAATGTGACATATATGTATCAACCAAGTTTTTTACAGTAACAACGGGCTTGGAGGTTTCCTTTGGGGGGTACAGGGCCCATTAATTGTTGTTGATTGGTATGTTAACCAATTCACAAACACTACCCCTTAGGGGTAGCTCCTTTTTAGCTAGGAGATGATGGGGCAGCTTTTGGGGATTGGTCAATATACCAATCAACAGCAATGAATAATTAGTAATAAAATATAGCGCCCAGATGGGCCCTGAATCTCTTTTTCTTGTCGGTACAGCTAGCATAGTTATGGCTATGCTAGCTGTACCATAAAATTATCATAGTCACTGTTTCTCGGAAACGGTTACAGCAATAAATTGTTTCTTGGCTTAAAACTTCAACAATAAATTACTACCACACCTCAAATAATTAGATCACATCCTGTAAATGGAGATACTTCACAAAATGATCAGCTACAACAAACATCAATGGAGCACAATAACCAGCCTGTCACTTTTAGTAGCCCAGAAATGATCAGATCCCATCCTAAAGCTGGGCCAAGGACTTCAAAAAAGTGTAGAAAGCGAGCAACTACGAAAATTCTCACAGTTACACCAGAAAAACTTGCGCTTGAAACTGAAGTTAGAGCTAAAGAAGAAAAAAAATTAGAAAAAGAGCAAAAGCCAAAGTATGAGCACTTAAAAAAATGACTAAACAAAAACTTAAGGATCTGAGGGAATCTTCAAGTACGGGAGGCAGTGACATTATGCTACCATCGTCAGAGTCTGAATATGATCCTAAAGATGAAATGGAAGTAGAGTCAGATATTGAATGTGAATCAAAAGCAGAAGGTGACAAGTTTGAATTGAGTGTGCAAGATTGGATAATTGTAAGCTTTATTTCCGAAAGAAACTTAGTCAATCGTTACGTAGGACAGATAACGGGAAGAAAGAACGAGGATTTTAAAATCAAATTTGCCCAAAAAAGAGATGACAAAACCTTTGAGCGGTCAAAAAAAAAGAAGACATAGGTGAAGTCGCACGTGACCAAATTTTAAAAAAGTTACCAAGCCCGACTTTTAGGAGCTACAGTAATCGCATAGGATGTTTTGTCTTTCCTAAATCACTGAGAATGTTCAATATTCGACAATTTTTTTTTTCACTTTTATAACTTTTTGAATATAATTTTCTACCAGAAAGTATTTATACTTTTAATATTATTTGTTATGTCATGACTGAGCAAAGTTAGTTTTCAGCATCCAATTTTTGGTTATATTTTAATATTGTAAATCTGGGAAGGTATAATCAAGTTACCCATACACAAGGATCAAGTCTCCCGAATTACGGGGAGACATGATTAGTTTTTCTCTATTACTAGATTCTACAAAAACTCGTTATTTATTAGCAGTATATTTTTCGGGTGTATAACACCCAAAACTTTGATAAATTTGTAATGTTCCACTAAATTATAAAGGTTCTAGGTCGGTTATAGAAAAAATTATCTGAAACAATGTAACGGTGGGATCAAGTCTCCCTCTTCTTCCCTAAAGAACACGACCGAAAGATTTTAAGAAGAATATTAGATACAAAATAAAGTAAACAAATGAGAAAGGAAATATATTTCAAATGTGTAAAATGAGCAAATGTGTAAAAAATATGTTGTTCTGACATTCATATCTAGATAATATTGAAAGCAAATTCAACAAGAATATATTTATTATCTACTACAAATTTACTAAATATAGAGATATGGTTATTCTTAGCATCAAAAACAGGCTTGAACTCGATCCCCGTGACGATACTCACGATCATACTCATGTATATGCAATATTGTTTTTGAAATTGAAATATTTAATTCTGTCACGGATTTTAATCCGTTTATTACAATCGACAAACAAGTAGGTTAATTTTATTTTGTAACATGATAAGAATTATCATTTTACGGAGACCTTGAATATGAATCATACTGAGGAAATCTCGTGTTAAAATACGCGTACTAATCCCATAATGCTATTTGGCTTTCTGTAGGCTGAGGAGAGAATACTTAAAAGAAAATAATGAGATTTCTTAAAACGTGTCTGAATAAATGGACTTATAGTTTCTCTTAAAATATATAAATACATTAAATAAGTATAGGATTTTTGTATATTTTCGCAGAATTTACATTCGATACAAAAAGGTGGGTAGACGTTTCGGCGACTTCTCGTTCGTCACTGTAGACACGTTGAGTTCTGGAGTTCTGATATATCATTATATTAAATATAGAGAATTTGATAGATCTCAAATATGTAAACACGCATGGGATAATGAACATAGGGTTCAATGGAATAATTCAAATGTAGTCCTAAAAGAAACGGATGGTAAAAAAAGAAAAATCAAAGAAGCGGCTCTGCTAAATGAGGCCAATTGTGTCGCAAATTCCTCGGCAGAATGTAGTAGGATCTGGTTACCAATATTGAAAGAGAAAGTTATTAATAAGAAAATACCAGTATTAGTAAGTCGGTAACATATAGAGGATACATCATTTATGTTTTTTAAATAACGAAACATATAAAATCAGAATTTTGTTGTTTGTTGAAGGTAAACTAAATTCACGAACAAATACTTACAATGTCGGGATAGTATTATAAGGTTTTTTTCCTAGTTTTTCCCTCATAATTTACTATGGAATCACTAACAGGAGAATTTTACTGTCATCATGTCATGTGTTTGTCTTTTTAAAGACGAATTACATGCTATGATTTTTTTCTGACGGATATTCTCAAGTTAAAGTGGATTTCGTGTAATCGAATGAACTATCTTATAAGTAAAGTCGTCCCAGGAGCGCAACTCAACAATATTGGCAATATCATTTTAAAGCCGTCTACTTTAAAATGCGTAATGTATGTCTGAATTGTCAATATAAATGAGTCAGATAAAATTAAATTATTAGAAGATTTTTTCACTATGTAACAAAAAACAAAATTTGTTTAATTTACTGTTTGTATTTTGAGAACGATTTCCGAAGTGGAAATTGAAACGTCAATAAACGTATTTTTATCTTTAATTGTGGCTTATTCCCAGTTAAATAGCCAAATAGAGATTATTATAAACAATCAACATTTTTAAATTTCAATTTTCGTCCACATAACTATTAGTCTAATACTAATACAGTATTATTAAAAAATATAAAAAAAATC
Source organism: Diabrotica balteata (assembly GCA_918026665.1). Taxonomy (NCBI): domain Eukaryota; kingdom Metazoa; phylum Arthropoda; class Insecta; order Coleoptera; family Chrysomelidae; genus Diabrotica; species Diabrotica balteata. Next base: position 107,010,243 of record OU898283.1, on the reverse strand, counting down.
AAGATCTAACATAAAAAAAATTATTCTTGTCAGTATCTAGGATACTGTGAAAAACAAAAACTTCACTCTCCTATGACCCCCAGGGGACCATATTAAAGGAATACAAAAATCTATCGGCAGAAATCGCACATATAATGTTCAGTTTCTGAAACGGCACATTCATTGTGTGCCCACAAAAGACAGCTATGACACTGTACCCAAGATTCCCCTCTGCTATTATTTGAATAAGACTGCTCGCAAAAGATGCACACGGCGTCGTCGTTATCAGGAATTGAACCCTGTGAACATAGTTAGGAATCTGTCTCCTCTTCAATATTGGAAAGATCACTTTCTTCAGTGTCAGAATCTTCGACGGTAATACGTTTCCTAACTTACTCTTGGGCTTTTTTGCAAATTTGACCTCATCCTCGTTCCCTTCCGCGTCCACACCTCTGTTTACGGTCTTCAGTTTTCTTAAGAGATTGTTCTAATTCAAATTTATAAGGCGATGATGTAATTACAGTGGCTTTTGTTGATTTTCTACCTCGATTTGAGGTTTTTATTTTAGGGTTGGGTATTGGTGAAATTTGATGGGGTAGAATAAGCGAAGGGTTTACAACTGATAATGTTCCTGGTTTTGAATAGAAGACAGAAGGCTTTATAGTTAGCAGTCTTTCATGCTCGTTAGATGATTTGGGTTGAAGAGATACTGAATCTGATGTTGACGTGCTTGGAGCACATTACTTCAGTTGAATTGAGGATTCACCACAACAGTGCATGAAGTAAGTTCGAGAGACAATTCTACAGTTAATGTAGCAGTTTCGACAGACAGCTTAGATGGCTTCATCACCGAAGAGATTGTGACTCTACTAAAAAATCAGCATCCTAAAAAATTTGAGGATTGAAGGGATATATTCCAGTTGCTAAAACCATTTACTGCGATCTGAGCTGTTGTACATTTTAAGTAAGCTTTTCCCAATAAACCATCAGCAATATCATGAGGCTTAAGCATTCAGCATGTCAGAATGTAACAGAAATTTCCTCATTATAATGAGATTTAAGTGAACCCATAAATGTTATATCAAGTGGTTGTAGCTTGTGCGTAGTATGAGAGAGAGAGAGATTTAAATGGTCGAAAATTTGACATTAATTTCAGGATCACCTTGTTTTAATACTGTTGAAATGATGGAAGTTTTTAGCATATATATATATATATATATATATATATATATATATATATATATATATATATATATATATATAGTGTTTGCAACTTTAATTTTGTAGCTTCTCGCATCCCAATCGCCATAATTTCTTATCGGCCCAGTCTCCTTCTTGGAGACCTCTATTTTCCATTTCTATATGAATATTGGATATCCATTTCTTTCTTGGCCTTCCCCTTTTATTTCTCTGTGTAGGTCTCCAGTTCCAAACCTTTCGTGGTATCCTTTCTTCGTTCATCCGTCTTAGGTGTCCATACCATTTTAATTGTTTTTCGGCTATCGTATCCATTATTGTGTTCTTTACTTTCATTCTCTCTCTTATGTTTTCATTTCTTATGTGGTCAAACAAAGTTAACCCGGAACATCTTCTCCAGTACATCATTTCCGTCGAGAGGAGTTTTTGTGACATATTCTTGTTAAAGACCCACACTTCTGACCCATACGTCAGCACCGGCTGAATTATAGCCTGATATATATTTTTCTTTGTTTTCTTAGTTAAAGTTTTATTCCACAGTATGTAGTGTTTTTATCATGTTTTTTCCTTTTACTATTTTTCTTGTTATATCTTTGTCGTCTCTCCCGTCTTCGCTTAGTGTAACTCCGAGATATTCGTACTGATCAACGTTTTTAATTAATCCGCTTTCTGTTTCCATGTCTTGGCCGATGCCTCCTATATTCATGTATTGTGTCTTTTCGGTATTAACCTCTAATCCCCATGTTTTGAATTCGTCTATTAGTTTTTTTATCATGTACGTCATATCTTGTAGGTCCTCGGCAAGAACTACCTGGTCGTCTGCGAAGAGGATTGTGTATATTGGAGTGTCATTTACACATATGCCCATTGGGCTGCATTTTCTCATCCAATATTTTAAAGCATTACCAAGATATATTTTAAATAGGGTTGGGGAGAGACAAGAGCCCTGTTTGACACCCTTTGTTTGGGTGAAACCCTTGGAAATTTGGTTTCCAACCTTAATATAAACTTGGTTATCTTGATATAGCTTTTTCACGGCATTTATATATACTGCATTTATACCTGCGTTTTCCAATGTTGTCCATAGTCTCTGCAGTGGTACGGAGTCAAATGCTTTACGGAGATCTATAAAAGTGGCATGAAGTTCTAGTCCTCTTGCTAATCTCTTTTCCGTTAGATGTTTGAGAGTAAATACATTGTCGACACAAGATCTCCCTGGTCGGAATCAACTTTGTTCTTCGATCTCTGTGGCTTCTTTTTCTATTCTGGCTTTCAGAACTCTTTCATACAGTTTGCCAGTGGATGACGTAATGCTGATACCTCGGTAATTACTGCAGTCATTCCTGTTTCCCTTTTTGTAGATAGAGTTTATGTACGAGACTTTCCAATCTCTTGGGATACTTTCTCCTTGTAGGCACTTGTTAAACATGTTACAAAGCAATTCTAATGTTATTGCAGTGGCATGTTTGAATAACTCGATAGGTAAATCACCCGGCCCAGGAGCGTTTTTTATTTCTTTTACGGTAATCATCGCCACTTCATTTAACCCTGTTTCAACTCTATCTATCTGTGTATCTAGAAACTGTGTACGTTGTTCATTTAATAGGTTTTCATAATAATTTTTCCATCTTTCTATATCTATGGGGTTTATTTTTTTTGTTTCGTTTGTATTTTTTCTAAGACTGTTGATAGTTTTCCAAGCTTGTCTGGACCTAGATCCTCCTACCATTGAGCTTATTTCTGCACACTTGTTGTCCCAGGTTATGTTTTTTGTTTTTTTAATTTCCTTTTTTACTATATATTTGTATCTGTTATAGTTCTTTCTGTCTTCCTCATCTTTTGTCGCTAACCATTTGAGATACAGTTTTTTCTTTTCTTCTACCAGTTCTTTCAGTTCTTTCAATTTTTAGCATACTGGAAAAAAACACCAGTATTGAAAGAAGCATTTATAAAGTGAGAAAGTGGTGTCAAAATCTGAGACGCAATTTTTTTAATTACTATACCTGATATTTCATCAAAACCACACGATGCTTTGTTTTTAATTGTGTATCCTGGATACACAATGTTTAATTGCGTCTTACAGGTTGTTCGGACCTATTATCATCAAAGAGTTGTTTTATGTGTTTGGTCCTTATGCATATTTATTGATTTTTATCTGTGATAATGTTCCCCTGTTGATCTGGCAACAACTCTTTCTTTTTAATAAATACATGCGTAAAACCCTTTAAATATATTTAAAGTAATTTTGAATTACATTTTTGAGAATAAAATACTAGGATGTTTGAGTTATGTAACTTAAACATCCTTAAACGCCTGTGATCGACACAGAATTTTCTTTTCCATTTTTCATTATCTTCCATGTACAGTATTATACAAGCAATTATTTTTTGTTATACGGCATGACAAAAACGAGACGAGAAACAACAGAGATGAAAATACTCCGACGAATATCAAGGAGAAGTCTGTTGGATAGGGAGAGACGCAAAAACATAAGAAGAGCATGCAATATAGATGACATAAATGGATGGGTGACCAAACGAAAACAGGAGTGGAACGAACATATCAGAATGGCAGAGGATAGAATAGTACTAATAGCACGAGATAAGTCACCAAATTGACGAAGAAGTATTGGCAGACTAAGAAAAAGATGGTGCGACAATTTATGAGGCTAATATCGAAGAAGAAACAGGTTTTAAAGCCTATATACTAGGAAGAAGAAGAAGAAGACATGATGACACACTGAAATCTCTAATGCAACTATCAACTGTATGCGCAGCCTACATAACCAAATAGTTTAGTCGAGAATAAATCGCAAGACCGTCACGATTCGAACTGTTTGGTCGTGAATAAATCGATAGAATAAGGGGGGAATCTAATAAAACAAGTGATGGAGTTTAAATATGTAGGCATCACACTGTATAGCTACGAAAACCTCAAAACAGAAGTAGAAGATCAAGTGAACAGAGCAAACAGAGCTCCAGATTACCTAAATGAAACAATATGGAGAAATAAAAATATCGGGGATGAAATGAAAGACAATTTACAAAACAGTCATTAGACCAATGATGACATACGCGGCAGAATCATGACCTGACACAGAAAGGACAAAAAGAATGTTAAAAAACCTTTAGAAAAAATGACACTTTGGAACGGAGCTAGAAGTCATTGGAAATCACGTCTGTACAAATATAAGAAGCAGAAGAACTTTATATACAAATATTCATATCTACAAACAACAATTATCGACTGCATAATTGTAAATAAAAATAGTATTGAACACTGAATAGGGTGACAGTAAAACGTAAAAATTTGTCCGTGCTCGTTAAAAACTCAATTTGGAAATAAAGAACGGCAGATAAGAATTCTCTCGAATATATAAAGAGGTTACATGCTGTTACAAATTAGAAAATGTACCTTAAGTAAAAACTATATTCAAGTAACAATCGCAGGATTATTATGTTTAAGTAATTGTGTTGCATCATTACATCCTGGTGATTTGCTTAGCAACACGCTACATGTAATGATTGTTTGTGCTCTCCATTTTAAATATACTTAGTGAAAATTGCATGGTAACAATAACTTGGTCATATTGTTTGTTTTTAGTTGACTTGCCGTGCATTAACATGTGTTGACCTTCTTACAGTTTATTGCTTTTGTTGTGCATTAAACACACCAAAGTTTAATTTCAGGTGCGAGCGTTTTCGTTGAATTACCGGGCTAGATAATACTAATAAACCTAAGTAGGTACACTTTCGCTAAAAAAAATTGTGAAAAATTGAACCATAGGTTGCCTACTGAACACTTACAATGATTTAAGTAGGAATTGTTTAAACAATGTTTTAAACGTTACCCGATGATTATTGTTTAAAATTTAACGCAAACAAATAAAATATACTACAGTGCTTTACAAAACGATGCTAAAACTTTTTATACATTAGCACTAAAGATCTTAGAGGCCCATGGCTTGAAAAGTTTATTCTTTCTTCATTTTCGTTCTATTCTTCTTCTTCTTTTCTTTACGTACTGAGATCTTCTCTGGCTCGATATGTGATTTTTCTCCATTCCTTCTTGTTATTCATTTTTCTTTTCTGGCCTTCTAGTGGAATAGATATGGAAAAAATTTGTTCCATATCTTTTTCTACCTCTTGATTCCATCTATTTTTGGCCTTTTTTGAAGCTATTATAGTGTAGTTTAGTACCCTTTTTGGAGTCCTCCTGTTCGGCATCCTATCTAGATAACCTCGCCATCTTAGTCTCTGTGCCTTTATGACTCCTAATTATATTAGGTTGAATATATAATTCCTTCAACTCATCATTTGATCGTCTTATCCATAAACCGTTCCTTATTATTCCTCCATATATCTTCCTCTTCTATGTCTTCGAAGTGTTCAATTCTTGCTTCTACATTCTCTTTGGTTTAACTTATTATTGCCATTTAGTAATTCATCAAAATACTCTTTCCATTTCTGCTTCACCGCTTATACTATTTCCTGCTTTGTTTTTAACGAATATGGGTTTTTGTTGGAAACCTCTTTTTTCATTTCTAGCGCCTTGATATAGGTTTTTTATTTCTTTATTTCTGTAATTCTCTTCTATTTCTTTTAGCTCATTTTCTATGTGTTTTCCCTTCTTTTCTCTCAGCACCCTTTTTAATTTTTGGATTTTGCTCCATACATCTATTCTTTGTCTCTGTTGTTTCTTTTGTGATCATTTCCATTCTTAATGATTTTCATAGGTCCATTTCTTTTTGTCACTCTATGTCGAAACAGTCTTTCCTCTTTTTATTCTCTTGTTTATTACATTCTTTTGCTGCTTTGTTCATTATTTGCTTTATGTTTTCCCATTTGTCCTCAGTTTGCTCTTCTATTTGTATCTTTTTTAGTTCTCTTTCCATTGTTTCCTCAATCCTCGTACATTTCTTGCTCTTTCTTTGTTGCTAATTGAATTGGGTTATTTATACATTTCATTTCTTTTATTTTGTTTTTGTTTTCTGGTATCAGTTGCTTAATTTTTAATGCCCACCATGTAATGATCTGAGTCAGCGTCTGGTCCTCTGTATGTTCTTATCTTCTTTATACACTGCTGTTCTTTTTCGATGAGCATGTGGTCTATTTGGTTTTTAGTCTTTCTGGCGATATCCATGTTTCCTTATGTATTTGTTTTCTTTCGAAATGTGTCGGTATCATTTTCATATCATATCTGGGTATATTTTCGATTGTTGTGTTTAATTCACTGTAGAAACATTCTTTGATGTCATTATCTTTTTCTTCTGAAGGCGCGTGAATATTTATGAGTATGATTTTTTGGTATCTTCCCTTGAACCTGATACTACATATTATGCGGTCTGATACTGATTTAAACTCTACTATTGCTTCTTTTAGCTCTTTTCTTATCATAAAACGTTAGGCACGACTAAGTTCTAGTCGTTAGGCACGACTAGAACTTAGTCGTGCCTAACGTTCGATTCTTTCCGCCGCTGTTAAAAAACATTGTATCTTCTGTTTCTAATATATCATTTCCCAGCTGTTTCGTCTCCTGCAAAGCTGATATGTCAAAATGGAACTTTTCGATTTCTCTCGCTAAATGTTTCAAGTTTGCCTTCTCCATCTGTGCCTCTTACATTCCATGTTCCTAAAAGTAAGTGTTCTTTTCGACATGTTTTCTTGTATTTTTTAGTCCGGTTTTCATTTTTTTCCTCGTTTTTCTTTTTTTTTTATTGTCGCTAACCTTTTTCTGTGCTTGTTTCTTCAACGTTATTCCAGTAGTACAGTTAGTTGCTAGTTTTTTATGTTGTTTTGACGGTTGCGCCTTCTTTGTCATTCCACTTCAATTCGCTGTTATTTATTCATATTTCTTTACTCCAATCTTAACTTCATCATCTTCTTGAGCAATGTTTCTAATTGTTATCTATATTTCTCGTTCTTTTATGGTTGCATCTTCGTTGATATATACTTTGTACTCTTTAATTTCTTTTAACTTGAAAAGAACAGTATTGTTTTTCATACTGTTCTTTTTAGATGAACTGATGATGCTTTCTGATTAGAAAGCGAAACGTCTTCAATAGATGAAGTAGCCTTCATCTATTCTAACCTTCTTTGTCTTTTTTCTCCACCTTTTGGCCGAAAAACCCACCACTCTTAAAAACCACTATACTATACTCAATTCCACGAATATAAGACTGTTTTAAATTCCAGTCTTTGCATATTTTGTGCTCTTGTAAAGATCTTGAATACCCAAAAATTAAAACAAATAATAGTTTTTGAATATATTTGCACTTATTATAGAAAAACTTTCACAATATTCAATAATTTTTTGTCACATTGTAATTAAGCAGGTGTTGTATAAAGTTATTACTCTTGGGGTTTTTTTTTGCATGTATAAAAGCAGGTGAGTGAGCAATGGATGTCTGTAGGCTATTCACAGAAGTGTTATACATACGCTTTGTTGTCTTTGTTGTATTTTTTATGGTCCATACTACTTAATGCAATTTCATTTATGATTAGTGTTTTTTGTTTAAATTACATCATCGGTTTTTTTTGACCTGCATTATTTATTGATTTTTAAACAGCTGTTATCAGTACAGCAGTTTTAATTAAACACATTTCTAGAAACAGTCTTCTGTTGTAATTTATCATATAGAAATGTGTTTAATTAAAACTACACAAAACACCTTAAACAAAAGAGAAGACATTGAAAATCTTAGTGCTATATACAGTAATCTCCTTTTACATAAAAGAACAACAACTATATAAAAGTTCTTAAAAAGTTACACAGATTAAAGGGATTATTCCAAGTTCAAATAAGATAAAAGTTATTTTTTATTTGTGTTTGGTTTTTCCCTTCTTAATTACTTAGTAACATAAACTCTGTTGCTTGTTTAATAAGTGCAAACGAAACATTTTTACATATTATGTCAAAATTTGCAATGAAGGTTTGCGTAAACATAGACACTTCTTCTGGAGATGTTCTGTAGTTGCCAACCCCTAGTGTTGGCGAAACGTCGAGAACTAATCTCAGAAGACAACGGCCTAACTGCCCGAACAAAGAGTTTAACAAGTTAGACGATGGCCTAACGCATTGTATCCGTTTTTTCAGTTTCTGTATCTTTCCTTTTTTCATCATACGCTTGATCAGCTTCCATTGGTTGGGATTTGTGGTCTGAAGAGAGTTTTTCTTTCTGGTCATCTGCACAAATAACTTTTAATTGCTTAAAAAAATTCTTTTTTTTATGCGAAGTAATGGAAGATATATTTAACAAAATATACGAAACAGGCAAAATACCAAATAATTGGCTGACATCGGTGTTTATACCACTACCAAAGAAGAGAAACTCCAAGAAATGTGAAGACCATAGGATTATTAGCCTGATGAATCATATGTTGAAGCTTTTCCTACGAGTAATACACAATAGAGTATACCATAAACTAGACGAACACACTGGTGAAACTCAGTTTGGTTTTAAGAATGGGTTCGGAACAAGAGAAGCACTTTTTTCAATACGTGTGCTAGTTGAAAGATGTAGAGATGTCGATTCTGATGTATACTTGTGTTTTATAGACTTTCAGAAGGCGTTTGACCTGGTGAAACATGATAAACTAATAAATATTTTAAGGTCATGTAATATCGACGATAAAGACTTAAGGATCATTTCAAACCTCTACCAAGAACAAAAGGCTAAAATCAGAATAAAAAGCGAAACATCTGGAAAAATCAATATCGAGAAGGGAGTAAGACAAGGATGTGTCCTATCACCTTTGCTGTTCAATGTTTACTCTGAGAAGATATTTCAGAAAGCTTTGGAAGGCACCACAGATGGTATAATTATAAACGGGCAATGTATAAATAACCTGCGATATGCTGATGACACTGTCATACTGGCAGATAATGCTGAAGCCCTGCAACGCTTAATGGACCGAGTAACGACAGCCTGTAGAGAATTTGGAATGAAATTGAATACAAAGAAGACAAAAACGATGGTCATCAGCAAGCACCAAAACAGAAGGGTGAAGGTCAATGTCGACGGAACAGATCTGGAAAGAGTAACAAGAACAACGTACCTTGAAAGTAATCTTGATGAAACTTGGGACCACTCACTAGAGCTAAGAATACGCCTGGAAAAGCCACGTACAATGTTTTACAAAATGCAAAAAGTTCTATGCAACCGCCAGCTGGGCATCTCATTGATAACTAGAATACTTAAGTGCTATGTTTTCTCCACCTTGCTCTATGGTGTTGAAGCCTGGACAATGACAGAAGCAACACAAAAAAGAATCCAAGCATTTGAACTCTGGTGTTACCGTAAAATGCTCAGAATATCCTACATGAGCCATACGACAAATGCGGAAGTCTTGCGGAGGACGAATAAGTAAAGAGAGCTTATGCTTATAATAAAAGAACGGAAAACATAATATTTTGGTCACATCATAAGAAATCAAAAGTATGAACTGCTCCAACTTATAATCGAAGGCAAAGTCAATAGCAAAAGAGGACCAGGAAGAAGACGCAACTCTTGGCTTAAAAACCTACGGCAATGGACGAACATGACCTCCATAGAACTATTCAGGGCTGCTACAAATAAGATTAAATGGGCAAATGTAATGGCCAACGTCCTTAAGGATAAGGCACCGTAAGAATAAAAAAATTTATCGCAGGTAAAACATGTATCAAGTTTTGGCATTTTAAATCCGAAGTTAAGCTTTTTAAATTCCTGTGAATAAATTTTGATAGATGTGGGCGCAGATGTGGACTGTTTGAACAATTCGTACAGTGGAAATGAAAGTATGAAAGTATGATTTTTTATTTCTATTCGTTTTTCTTTACTAATTTTCGTTTTTGGTGTCTTTCCTCTTTTATCTTCTACATCAGTACCTGCGATAGTAGATTGTATCTTACTGGTAATAGTAAAAATAAAGTTTTTGCTTTCATCGAAAACGTTAAGAAGACAAACACGACAGATAGGCTCCTTATTTCCGTTTATAAAAAGAGAACAAACCAAAGTTCTCGACCTGCATTTAATGTTCAGATTCATTGTTTTTGGTCAATGTGAAGCAGGCTCTTCCAGTTGAAAGAGATGTCTCTTTGACTATGAACCTAAATCCCAAGATTCATCAAAACACTTTTTTAACTCGTTTGCATTAAAGCGATCTTTACATTTCCTCTCAACTTTGCGTTTCCTTGTGCTTTGTTTTTCTATACGTGTGTACTGATACATTTCACACGGTTTGATATTAACGAAAACATTGAAAGTGATAAGAAACGTGAGCAATGCAATGTAATCAATAATCCAATTTCAAATTGAACGAATCATTTATATAATATCCGTTTTTCATAACTCCCTCAGTCTTTTCGCTAGCCAGTAATTTCTCTGATAACTGCACCTAATCAGGTAAGTCAAACGTATCTAAATCAAATAAAAGGACTTGATTGGTTCAGTTCAACACTAAAATACATAAAATTGTGAGTATAAAAATAATCACTATTTGATAGTGAACCACATGTAGAACATTTGACTTGTCTTTTTTATTCCAGCGGTAGATAATTTTTCTTCAGATGATTTTAATAAATACAAAAATTTTCTCAAAAATTGGCTTGTCTGCTTTGTCGACCACACAATTTTTAACATCTTCCAACAATTCAAATAGAAATTCCATTTCTAAAAAACGTTATAGAAATGGAATCAGGGGAGTTAAAACATATCCCGGGGCGGACATCCGTTCCGACCACAATCCTGTTGTTGGTAAAATTTCAATTAAACTAAAGAAAATCCAATACAGAGAGAAGATAAAACCTAGCCTCGACAAACTTAAAGATCCAATAGTACAGGCAGAAATAGAGAAAACCATGGACGTATAAACATAGATGGACACAGCAATAAGATACCTTTAACACAAAATGTTTTGAAGCTTCGATAGAATGTGATGCTTCCGCAATGAGCATAACCGTGCTTGAATTTTTACTCGCGCGTAATTATTCAAATTTTAAAAATTGGAAGTAGTAATAATGTATAAAAACACGTTCAAAGAATTTAAAAAAACGAGAGTTTAACTATTAACAAATCACGTCTTTATAGAAAAATTAAAATACAATTTTATTTGCCTTAAAATTAATACAATAAAATATAGTTGAATTCAAGTTAATTTTTAATAGGTATCAAAATAATGCTACAATAAAAAATCTTTGTGTTTTCTCCTAAATTTGCTAGCAAAATAGTTCGATCGTCAATATTATTTGGAAACCTACATAGAAAAATAAATGAGTTTTATTCATTTCACTAATTTATTTGCATCCATGAGAAATATTAAATTCAAAAGGTACTAAATAGATCTTTTTTAATCAGATGATGTCTACTTACAATTTCAAAATGTCTACTAATTTCATGAACTTAATATCTTATTTAATACATTAAAGAACAAACACGCTTCCTCATTTCCTCATCTTAAATAATGTAAATTGTATGTACTTACAAATGAAATGAGAGATCGGGATGTAAATATTTCGTTTATTTTATTTCACTTTTCACAAATATCACTCAAAATACAGCCAAAATATCGAAAAACAACTTTTACTAAAAAGTAAACAAACATGGAACAGCATTTGAAGTTTGACGTAGATCCATAAGACAGAGAAATGTAAACAACCGTTGCCATTTATAAATAGTTTTCAGTGCTTCTACATATAAAATAATTGATTGATATCTAAATTATACGTTATTATTAAATGATAATGCACACTATGTGCACACTTTATATTTTTATTACAATTAAATATATTAATCTAACCAATAAATTATTATTTTGGTTTGACAGCACCTGTAGAGTATAAAATACGGAGTAATATTTTCAGCGACACGCGAATAGGAAATTTTAAAACAAAACGTGACAACAGTTGAAGGTGCTGAGAATGTGACCTTTTCAAATAATTTTGACTTCACAATTTTATGTAAATAACTGAGTCCATCTGTGTTTATACGTCCATGGAGAAAACACTTAATGATACACTCAAAGAAAAGTTCAGTGAAGCACCCGCGGAAGCAGAAGAAACAATAGAAAGTATTTGGGACACCTTCAAAACTATACAAAGAGAAAAACTACAAGACATCAGAAAAACAAAGAATACATGGATGACAGAAGAAGTCCTAGAACTAATGGACATAAGGAGATCTTACAAAAATCGCAATGAAGAAAAATATAAAGAAATCCAGAGAATCATCCGAAACAAAATCAGTAAAGCCAAAGAAGAATGGATGAGCAGCAACTGTGAGGAACTGGGAGATTTACTAAAAAAGTATGACTACTTTAATGCATACAAAAAGATTAAGAAAGTGACAAATATGAAGAAAAAAATCACTACAACAACTTTAGTAGATGATAACAACCAAATAGTATCTAGTCCAGAAAATGTAGGACATATGTGGCAAAAATACATCAAAGATCTGTTTGATGACGAGAGAACAGAACCACAAATGAATATAGTACAAGAAACAATACTTGATATATTAACATCGAAACTTACAAAAACAATCAATACAGCAAAGCCACGAAAAGCCTCAGGTCCAGATGAAATATACGTAGAGATGATAAAGCTTATCAATGAAGAAAATCTTCAGACTTTAACACTATTATTGAACAAAATATATACCACTGGAATCTTCCCAGAAGACTGGCTTAGATCGACATTTATGCCTATACCCAAGAAAAATAAAGCAAATACATGCTCACAGTTCACATTTCTGAAATCTAATCATTTTCTGAAAATTTTACTCAAAATTGTACATCAACGAATATGCAGTGAATGCGAAAGAAACATGAGCGACAATCAATTTGGATTTCGTATGGGGCTTGGTACAAGAGAGATGGGCTTGGTATAAGAGATCAGCGAAAAGACGCGTTTCTCTATTTTATCGACTACGAAAAAGCGTTCGATCGAGTAAAACACACAGAACTCATAGAAACCCTAACACAACACTGTAGCACTATCAAAAAACTATATTGTTATCAAATGGCGTCGATCAAAATAGAGAATCGTCAGACAGCAGAATTAGCAATAAAAAGAGGAGTTCGTCAGGGCTGTGTTTCAAAATGCCCTCGAAAATATTGAAGAAGGAATAAAAATCAACGCAGACGACACCGTCATTAATGCGGACAGTGCTGAGGATTTACAACGACTTTTGAATGTCATAACCAGAGAGGGAGATAGCTTGGGACTAAATATAAACACAAATAAAACAAAAGTAATGGCTGCTACACGGGCACCAAATGTCGACGTTAATATTCGTATATATAACAATCATATAGAACCAATACAAAGATTCCAGTATCTTGGTTGCTGGATAACAAACGATCTTGACCATGAGGTCGAAATACGTGCTCGTATAGAATATGCTATAGTGTATTTTTATGTATGAAAGAGTAATAAACCAATAAATTATGAATGCAAATCCCTAAACTGTTGATACGGGTGACTCAATGAAAAACAGATATTTGTCAACAAGTTTACAGAAGTATATAGGAAAACAATTTTAAATTGAGTATGACCACCAGGTATAAAGGTTGGAGCAGAATAGAATACAATAGTTGTGAGGGTTACTAATCCCTAAATAAGGATGCCAGTGTTGGAGTGATGGAGGTTAACAGGTACTAATGAATTTGCAAGAAATGTAAGATGTTTATTTTATTGGTTATAATATAACCAATAAAAGTTTAATAAGTACCTACCTATTTGCAAAATAAAGTTTAATTCTTTAGATAAAATAAAACGTTTTATTTTATCTGAAATGAGTGCATTTCACGAAGTAAGGGTTTCAACAATCAAACATTTAATTCTTTAATTCCAGGAATCTACGACAGTAATTGACTAGATAATTACCTTCTAAACTTATTCCACAGAAAATGTGATAGTGGGTTTTTCCATTTTGTAGGAAGGTCCAAGTGGCGTATTCAAAATTCTTAACAGTTCACTAAAAGTAGGTACTTCAGTTGCAAGGTGCAGTTTATTGTGTATACTAGTGTTATGGAAAATTTAGAAGTGCCGTGTAAACGCCGAAAAATTGGTCCTTTAACAGTTAATGAAAAAACATTAATATGTAATTGTTTTAAATCATTTACAGACAAACGTTTATGTGAAAGTGTTGATGAGACCGTTGAGTTAGTTAGCAGTTCACTTGGTGTTGGGAAATCTACGATTTACAGAGTTATTAAAGAAGAGAAATGTGGTAGTTTTCACATGCCACGTAATGCTCCAGGGAAACCAAAATTTCAAATATAATATCATTTTAAAGAAGGACTTCGACGGAAAGTGCATGAATTCTTCTTTAGACAAGAATTTCCAACATTGGATAAAGTTCTTGTCTCAGTTCGAGATGATAAGGATTACCCAGAAATGAGTCGAAGTAGGTTATGGAAACTTTTAAAAGAAATAGGCTTCCGCTGGAAAAAAAATCCCAGAAAGTCTATTTTATTAGAAATAAGCGATATTGTCATATGGAGAAGACATTTTCTAAGAACCATAAAGGAAATGAGAAACCAAAAAAGAAAAATATTTTATCTTGATGAAACATGGATCAACGAGGGTGATACACCAAATAAATTTTGGCAGGATGAAACTGTTACAAGTCAAAGGCACGCTTTTGTAAATAACTTATCTACTGGTTTAAACCCACCATCAGGAAAGGGGCGCAAGCTGATAATAGTACACATTGGCAGTTCAGACGGTTTTGTTGAAGGTGGTTTATTAACTTTTGAATCAACTCGTACCGGTGACTACCATGAAGACATGAACGCTGATGTCTTTCAAGAATGGTTCGAACAAATGATAGATCTTCTTCCTAAGAACTGTGTAATAGTAATGGATAATGGAAGTTATCACTCCAGACTTATAGAAGGACTGCCCACAACCAAGTGGTTAAAAAAAGACTTGCAGAATTGGCTGAGTTCAAAAAATATTACGTACCATCCCGGATCTATAAGAAAGGAACTTTATTCGTTGTGTGCCCTTCATAAAGAAAAATTTTAAAAATACGAAATTGATGAAATTGCCAAAAATCGTGGAATGACAGTACTTAGATCCCCACCATATCATTGTGAATTAAACCCGATTGAACTGGTATGGGCACAGATAAAGAGTGAAGTTTCAAGAAAAAATACCACTTTTAAAATTCATGATGTTAAACAGTTGTTTTTGGAGGCCGTAAATAATGTAAAACCTGAAAACTGGGAAAAGGCAGTAAATCACACTATTAAAGAAGAGGAAAAAATGTGGAAGCTGGACAATATTACTGATAAAATGATCGAGCCAGTTATTATAAATCTTGGTTCTGAAAGTTCATCTTCTGAATCTGATTTGGATTTGTAACAAGTAGCTGTAAGTTTTATATTAATATTTTTATTCATCTATTTAACATACCTTAGACGGTTTTAAAAACTCTTTTTCTCTTTTGTAATTTTTAAAAATTAAAAAAAATGTGAATTTTTTAAAACCCTTTTTAATGTAGGCCAGTCAGTTCCAATATAGTGTGTGATAAAAGAGGTCACTTTTGCTTACATACACATAACCTTATAACACTGAAATAATTTATTTATTTTTTACAATTATTCAAAGTAATTTTTCAATTAATCTTGAGCACGCCCATGGAGTGGTCGGAGATACCAGTTAAAATTATGCTAATTACTCTCTCGTTCATAAAAATAAACTATACAACGAGGTGCTAAGAAGAATGGGTACTGAGAGAGAACTCCTAAATATTGTAAAAAACATAAAACCGAGTTATCTAGGACATAATTACAGAGAAGAAAAATATAATTTTCTACGACTTATAATGGAAGGAAAAATGGAAGGAAGAAGAGGTCCAGGAAAAAGAAAATGCTCCTGGTTGAAGAATGTAAGAGACTGGACAGGTATGGACACACATTCGATACTAAGAACAGCTCAAGATAGAGAGTCGTTTGCTGTAGTTACAGCCAACCTTCAGTAATGGATAAGGCACCTTAAGAAGAACAATTAAAATACACTTTTATCATTGTTTCGACACCCTGCATCATTTGTTGAAATTTAGTATAGTTCTAGTTTCTCAGTATACAAACAAGCAACTTAATATGTCTACCTGCAACAAGTTTGATTGGGTCATCTTTTCTTCCTATTCTTTGAAAGACTGCAAAATTCGTTAGAAATTGCCATGTAGATATAGTATGTAATTTTTAATATATACTCATAAAAACATAAAATTAATTTGGTTTTTGTAAATTATGAATATGTAATATTTTAATTTCTACCTATTAAGTCCACTACAATATTTATAATAACTATTTCAATAGTAGTTCAATTAACGCGGTTTGATAGCAGTTTTATTGCCCCTAAATAGGTTTGTCAAAGTAAATATCCAAAAACACTATATTAATAGCCATTAAATGTTTATAAAATCCAATGTCAGCAGTATATTACATGATGTGTATTTTTAATGACGAAAACAATATGTTTACCACCTATTTTATCAAGAAGTAAGGCTTCTCTAAATGCGTTTTCTGTTTTGAAAGTTGGCAATCATCATAGCAGCTTTTGAAGCAGCTATTCTCAGTTTTAGATCTTTTTGGTTTAGATGATATTTAGCAGTTCATATATTATATACTGTAATTTATTTGTCATATTATAATATTGAGTCTTTTTCAAAATCAATTTTATGTGAAGATAAGAAATAAATTTGCAAAGTGAAAGAAAAGATTTCATAACCAGTAGAATAATGCACATAGAAAAACAGATAATTTCTAATCTTAAACAAGTTTTTACAAATTTTTGTTTGACAAAAACATTTTTCCCTATCATAATAACTCTAATTTAAACATATCACTTGATAATAACAAGTATAATTAAGATATAATTACTTCTAAATAAGTAACAAATATCAACAATGTGTAATTAAAGAAAACCTTTTCATCTACTGATAACTGCATCTAAAAATTGCTATGTACTCATTCCACACTACAGCTGCTGATAAGGACTGACTAACACATGTAAAATGATGCAAGAATAACATAATTTAGATAAGGGTGTATGGAAATTAGAGTTAAATACACATATTGTCATTATATGACAGTTATAGAGATATTTTGTTCATTGATTGTGGACAGGACTATGACTCTTAATTACATAACAATGTAAGGCAGGTAAAAAAGAAAATGGAATAAAGTTCTAAGGACAATAGGCCTTACTACCGATTTTCTGCAAAATACAAAGGATTTGAATGCAATAAGAATCTCTACAACCTTTGTAACTGTATATGACTATGAAGAAAGGAAAAAC
The DNA here is from genome assembly GCA_918026665.1 of Diabrotica balteata. Lineage (NCBI taxonomy): Eukaryota > Metazoa > Arthropoda > Insecta > Coleoptera > Chrysomelidae > Diabrotica > Diabrotica balteata. The sequence continues at coordinate 106,992,777 of OU898283.1, read as the reverse complement.
TACAATTGTGGATTAGAAAAACGCATTTTAACCAATTCAGAAACGGTTTCCATTGCAATGAAATAAGAAGCAAAAGAAAAAATATCGATTCAGAGACAGCAAGTGATTCAATTATACAATAAATCGATGGGAGGTGTAGATTTACTAGATCAACTATTGTCATATTATAGAATCTTTATCAAGTCAAAAAAATGGACATTGCGTTTAATATTGTATGACTTTCATTTGCTTGTGCCAATAGTTGGCTAGAATATAAAACGGAGCAGCTTAGTTTACCTTCCAAAGATCAAATGGAATTATTCGATTTTAAAATACAAATTGCTGAGGCGCTAATTAAAGCGGGAAAACCAATAAAAAGAAGCATTGGTCGTCCCAAAATGTCAAATGGGAATTCTCCCCACACTCCAAAAAGATCCAGAGTGGAAATTAGACCATTGACGGAAATAAGGATGGATAAAACAGATCATTTGCCTGAGTATGACAACAAAAAGGAAGCATCCAGATGCAAAAATGTTCGGTGTAAAGGGAAAACGCATGTTTTTTGTGAAAAATTTATTGTACATTTATGTTTTGTAAAGAACAAAAATTGTTTCAAATATTTTCATTTAAATTAACTCAACATTTGCTTAATACAAATATACTTAACAAAAAATATCGTATGTGATTATTTTCCTAAATTCGAATTATAGTCAGAATGTCCATTGCAATGGACATCCTGTCAAACGACTACCTGTTAACAAAAATGTCAAAAATATGATTTTAGCCTATTACAATCATACATTAAGAAGATTCAATAGAAAAAAATTTTTGCGCAATTCTAAGAATTTACACTTACACCAACTTAAATTCATGGCTTTTACGATTTCCTAGACATATTACTGCACCCCACTACGAAAATTATATAAGACGCCATTTTTTAGTAAGTTCGGTTAGCAAGAACTAGTACCAAACATTTGTGAAAAATTAAGTGGTATTTGTGCTAAAAGTTAAAGTGAGTCCATTTTTATAAAATTTCTAGCACCTTTACTTTTTGACATAAAGTTATAAAATCAAATCTCCTTTATTCAGAAAGATCTGTATAACAATAATCAGTAAGTAAACATAACCTAACACCAAAGGCGAGATTGAAAATTGAGATGTCAATAATTGGTTTAAGGAAATTGTATTTGACCAATTAGTGACAATAGGTCAATGGTCTTTGGGCTATTATGAAAGTTTGTATGTATTATGATTACTTACTTTACGGTGATGTTGACAGTATATGATTTATTTCTTAAAACTAAATGCAACCAATTCTTGACACCGGGTGTAAATAATTGGAAACGTTGTGCCAATAATTGGATGTAAGTCTGTATTTTGTATTTTTTTCAGAAATGGCGCCGAGAAAGGCTTATGCCCCCGAAAATATGGCACAAGCCTTGAAGGCAGTAAAGCAATGAGTTCCTACAGCAACAGCCGCTAAAAAATACAGCGTACCCAGAAGTACGCTAATTCATAAAAGAGAAGGGAAGTCGCCATTATTTTGCTCTCCAGGGCCTGCAACTATACTTACTTCAGAAGAGGAGTCAATTTTAATTCGGTGGATATTAACACTATCTGAAAGACATTTTCCTGTCACAAAGACGCAGTTGCTTGAGTCGGTACAACAAATTATGAAAGAATCGAAACAGTTTAAAACCTTCGAAAATGATAACCGGTTCAGTGACAAATGGTACCAGCTTAGAAACTGGTTTAGTGAAATAAGAGATTATTTGATTTCTAAAAACTTGTTTCACATTACAAGCGACCCAACTAGAGTATTCAATACGGACGAGAGTGCCTTTTATCTGGCTCCAAAATCCGATAAAGTTTTGGTTAGTAGAGGAGAAAAAAGTGTTTATAAATTTGGAGGCGACGAGAAAGAAAACCTCACAGTATTGGTCACCACGAGTCCAGCAGGAAAAATAGCTCCCCCTATGGTAGTGTTTTCTTATACCAGAATACCGGGATACATAGCTGCAAGTATGCCATCTAGTTAGGCTATAGGAACCTCAGAAAATGGTTGGATGTCTGCCGCTACATTTTACAAATTTATATAGGCAGCTTTACATCTATGCTATGCAAGTCTCATGCTATGCAAGTCCGTCTTGCATGGCACATCTCTTGCCTAGCTTGACCTTTTTACATCAGAGATATTTCTGTGCAATTTTAGATCCCACTTTCATTGTTGCCAACAGAGAAAATATTTATCAATTTGAGGTTATTTTATTTTAAATAAATATAATTAAGTACTAAAATAAATAATATAATAAATAAATATACACTATTTATGGTTATTAAAAGGGTGAAGGATGTGAACCAAAGAAAAGAAAACATTGGTATTGTTGAATATTGCTGTTGTAGCAACAATCATCCATAGTCAACGACTGACCCAGTCGTTTTTACATTAACTTTAGACATAGTATATCTATTTATCACCACTTAATAAACTTAATTTAAATCAAAACACAACAATACACACGTGGGCTAAGGGACGCTAAAGATAGAGATAAGGTTATGTTTTATTCTGTAATCTATTATAAATTATTATGTTGGCAACATGAATTTTAACGATAAATTGCAAGAAAATAGCATGAAAAATAGAACATGTTCTAATTTTTCGTCTATTCTTTGTTTCAAGTTAAGAAAATAACATTACGCTTATGGAGATCAGTGTTGCCAAAACTCTCAGACACTCTCTTTTGCACGGATGTCCAAGATATTCCCTTTGCTTAATTTTTGAATTTTCATTTTTAATTAACACTTAACTGTAAAGTCAGAATAACTACTAAATAAAAGTCTTATTATCATTATGTAGTCAGAGAACGACATAAAATAGCTGACATACGCACATCGTATTATTTTAAGTTGCAATTAGTAATTAGATATACGCATTCCAAGCGGTCAATATTTTCTACTGATTTCTATGATTCATGGCATATCGTATTCTCACCGAAAAACAAATAAACCGTCGTTACTATAATTAAAATAAGATAAAATAAAATTACCTTTTGTAAATACTATTTATCTAATTAAAATCATTTTCCCTACTTTTCATCTCTTGTTTCGAATGGGCACTTTTGGTCAATTACGTTAAAAAACATTAATTTAATTGATGTTTGTGGAAACAAAAATACAAATTATACAACCCTAAATTGTGCTTGTGTGTGTCGTGGCAACGCCGCGTTGCTATCGTCCATAAGAAATACATGGGCCTATCTCCGCAATGTTATTTTCTAAACGTGGAACGCAGTATAGCACAGGAATTGCATGGAAATAGCCCGTGGGCATGCGCAGTTCCATGATCTGTCTTGCCTCTTGCCTAGCATGAAAATAGCATAATGTAAAACTGTCTTATGTAATGTATTTAACCCATGGCTTGAAGAAAAAACCAGTCGTTCTTTTCTTAGATGGCCATTCATCTCATTTAACTTTAAATTTGTCTAATTTATGTGCTAGTAATGGTATAGAATTAGTGGCTTTATAGCCAAATTCTACACATCTTCTCCGTCCACTAGATATTGCAGTTTTTAGACCGCTCACGCTTGGCTACAAAAATGAGGTGCAAACTTGGAAGGTTGAAAATTCAAACAGAAGAGTTCAAAAACAAAATTTCGCAAAAATTTTTGACAAAGTGTTATCTCATATTAGCCAAGAAACGATTATGAATGGTTTTCGTGCTTACGGTGCTGCCGTTTAAAGTGAAAAATGATCACTTTGAAAAAATTTCTTAACACACTCTTCCTGTTCACCAATCGAAGAAACTCCACATTTCTCCTAAGAATGTACTGAAAGGTCTTGAAGAAAAAATTGCACCTAACAAGTTAACGCAACACAAAAAGTGTTTAACAGAAGATTTAAACTGGGAAGGTACACGTGAAGATGTAAACCTTTACAAAAAAAAACTAGTTGTTATCAAGAGGTCTCGAAGACACTTCGTCTCAGGACCATTTTACCTATGTAGGGTCATATGTCGCCATGTTACCAATTCCAACGGTAACTTAAACAACATTATTTGTAACCACATATAATGTAAAACAACTGTAAATTTATATCATTTAAAGGGTTTTGACCCACATATTTTGGTAGCTCATAGCATGTATACCTCGTTTACACTGATGATGGATTTAACAATCCAAAAACGTTTTGTAATATATTTGTGATAGCCCGTTTGGGCATTTTATTATATACCTTTTATAAAGGATTTGAAATAAATTTTTTGTGATATATGGTATACAGCCAGCTATAGGAACTTAGTTTCCTAGTGAACCTTTACAAAATATGGAAAAGCCTTGTCAAAGAAAATACTTCGACGACAAGACGAGATGGTCAACATGATGAAGCTGAAGTTTGAGCAGAAGAGTGGAGTTCCACCAGTGTGGCAACAACAGAAGTTTTGGTGCAAAAAATCGCAGCAGCTGAACACATTAATGCTGAAGTGTCACAGAAAGACAATAAGGAAAATAGAGAAGCCCAAAGAGTTGATCAAGTTACTAGCCCTCATCAATATCCACCATAACTCCGTTAAAAAGGCCTTGTTCTGGCTGGATCCCAAATCTTCTACAAAAAAATGGAAGATAAATGAAAAGATCTTATCAGTCATTACCTCAGATATTTGGATGAACTATTATACAAAAAAAAAGGTTTTGAGAAGAAATATAAATTAAAAGAGAAGGAAGCAAGGATGGTTCGAAGAAAAGAAAAGAGGAAAAGAGGTTCATACTAAAAGAAAAAATGGCAAAAAACTTAGTTCGTGAAAGTTCCGAAGAAGAATACTATGAAGAAAGTGACCAAAGTTTAGATGACATAGAATTTTTGGTGAAAGTGACTTTTGTGAATAACAAATTCTGAAGGCCTTTATCTTGGAGATTATATTCTGGCTAAGTTTTGTCACAGCAAATGCAATAAAACTATTTTTCAATATGTTTGTGTCATACAAAAGATTTATAACAAATGTGAAGTTGTCATGTGCATGTAAAGATTGTATTTTAGGGGTTCTCCCATTCCAGAAAGTCTGAGAACAGGAGAGGGGCAAAAATATAAGTTTTCCTTACCTGTTGATATATTTGAAGAATAAAAAGTTCTAATTAGAAACTGTGTTCTATTAAATAAGTTTTAAATTTTATGTTCTAAGCAGTGTATTTTTTTATTTATGTATATTATTTGACAGTGCCTTACTTACATACTTATATTTTGTTTTTTGTGAGCTTTAGATACTTATTAAATCTAAGAGTATTTCTACAATTTGTCATAATTTTAGATGTCAATAGATGGACTGACAACAAATGGTTTTTCTTGAAATAGGTATGTCAATAACTGGTTTCAAAGAACATATTTTTTTAAGCCCACCTTTTTATTTTTGGAAAATTTACACTTCTATTAAAAGAAATCAATACTGGAACACTTTGATGGATATTCAATTGAAAAATGGAAGGCACATAGTCATTTAGTTATCTGATATATACTAAAATGTCAAAACTGTTTCTGAAAGTGTTAATAATTGGTTGATTACCTTATTTAAAGTTAAAAAATTATAACTCAATAAATATTAATAAAACCGAGCACAATTTTGTTACTAAAGAGGTTTTGAGGTCACAGAACATGAATATGATGCCAGCAAAAGCCTCCCGAATACCCAGTACCTGGAAAGGGTACACAGCTATTAAGTAAAATGAAAGCAGAAGAGTAAAAAAAATTTTGGACTGGTGGAAGTTCAAAATGTAATGACATCTTAAGGAAAAAGAATATGTATTTTATATGTTACATTATGGTGGAGTGTCAGGCTGAGTAGAAGCACTCTGGTTATATGCGAAGAATGTAAGGAACAGCAGTTTGAGTACCATCACACTATATAGAAAGTAGGCTTTTTGAAAAGTGGTTTGAGAATACATTAATACCAAAACTAGACATTAAAAATTTAATAGTTTTAGAGTTATATCAGGAACAAAGTAAACACAAAAGTATACAAGATTTCCATGAAAAAGTTAAAAAAAAAACAACAAAATTAATTAATAGAAATGAAAAGTATTTAAGGATGAATTAAACTAGCATTCATTTGTTCTGTAGTTTAAGTATAACCAATTTAGATGGGTTGAAAGTTATATCGCAAGTGCTTAATCTGCCGCAATGATTCAACATTTAAAAAGGATTTACCAGTACTTATCTCGTTAGCAGTGATATTACTATCTCTATTTTATTTGTCTAAATTGAATAATGCATACGACAATTTATTAATTAAATTAAAACTGCATCTGCACTTACCTATCAATACCACAGTTCCAACCGGTATTCCACCTCCTGCAAAAAAACAAGGACTTTTCAAACAGAGAAATGTAACTGACCTTCCTACAAATTAAATAGTGAGGTACTACACGGTAAATTGAAAATTAAACAAGTCTGTACAAGTAGCAAAAGCTATAGAGTTACCCTACATAAAAAAAAACTAAGTTAACAAAAAATCAGGAATCAATTTTCGTTTTCCTGAACAAAAAAGAACAAAGAAATTTCCGTATAACCTACAAAACTCACCTAACAGAGTATCCAGGGACGGTATTCCAGAAGAAACCAGTAAATGACCATTTTGGGAACTGTACGCTGTACCCGGAATGCTTTTTAGAGTTTTCTTTTCCATCAAATTTAATTTTTTTCTAATTGCGAAAATCCCGAAGTTCCGTTTCTCTTCCTGCTTCCACTTACACACTTTTCACTTTTACCTCATGGAACTCAAACTCGAAATGGCATTTCTGACAAGGCAGCAGCTGTTTGATCACGAAACACTTGTTTAATCGATCGTGTTTCCGATTCGGCGCGTGGATACAAATGCGGTTCTTTGTCCTTTGTACTCTTGCACTCATATATTTTTTATTGAATTTTTCCGCTTTATATACAAAGTCAATGTTTTGAATACAAATAATTTTGTTTTTAATATGCTATCAGAATGTCATCAATAAAAAACAAGTTATTAGATGTATTATTAGCAACTGCAATTGAATTGTTTGGCAAGTAATATCAATTAAAAAAATTATAAATATCTGCCATATTAAATGTTCTTTAAATACTTAGATAATAAAATAAGTGAGTCATGTTTGAATTAAATACTAAAATTTTATTGTCAGTTTAATACATTACAACAAAAAAAACTCTGGCGATGAAACGCTTCAAGTCACACATTAAAGAAGACTTTGACATTACATAATATGACAGAAAAAATTACCTAACCTCTAATATGTGCTAAATGGAAAAGTGTAAATAAAATGGCATTACAAAAGGAAAAATACAGTAAAATTCCTGAAGATGCAGTTATTTTAACAGAGGACCAAGCTTTAATTTATCAAACCAAATTAATGGCCAATTGGCCAAATACGAAGGATGTGTAAGCTATGTTAAAATTTATATTTACTTGTGTAGATAGTACCAAAGAATATAGACGGTCTATATTCTTTGATAGTACTCCAGTGATTAATAATTTTGGAATACAGGTGTTGGATGATACTTTTGCAAATAATAAATTTCTGAATGGATCTTCTCTATTGTGTACTGTAAGAACAGACTGTTAATGTTTCTATAAGCTGCAAGTGCATGTATTGTTCAGATGACCAGATCTGGATTTGATTGATTTATCCAGCAATATTATTGATATATTGCTTGCACAAAAGGGCCTATGTTGTCCCAGTATGAATTTAATGAATCCTGCGGAGCGACCAGGGATAAAATTTAACATAACATCAATATTGCTGTCCATAAACCTCCATTCCCTTCAAACTTTAAATGATGGTAATAAGATAAGCCTTAGGTATCATAATACAATTAAACAGATCAGCTCTTGATTGTATTAACACATTATTAACTACACAAATCCCAAGTAAAGGAAAAGTCATTTAGACAGTTTACTGGGAAACTTTATGATAAATTATGAAATATAACTGGTTTTTTGTTTCCAACCTACCTAATAAGATCCTACTTTGATTTCAAAACTTTATTTTTAAAACTACTTCCAATCTTGACATCATCATCATCATGCCTCCCCAATAGTTCTCTTCCAGTCGCCCCTATCCATCGCCTTCCTCCGCCAAGCACATATTTCCATATTTCTCATATCTTGGTCTATGTTATCTAGGAATCTTGTTCTGGGTCTTCCTCTTCTTCTTTGACCAATAGGTCTATCAAGGAGCATTTTTCTAGCTGGGTCTGTTTGCTCCATCCGCATTACATGGCCTACCCACCTCAGACGTCCTATCTTAATGTGTTTTACGATATCTGGTTCCTGGTATATTTTATAGAGTTCGAAGTTGTATCATCTTCTCCAGACACCATTGCCATTTACAGCTCCATAGATTCGCCTCAGTATTTTTCTTTCCAAACATCCTAACATGTTTTCATTGCTCTTTGTTAAAGTCCAGGTTTCTGAACAATATGTTAGGACTGGGAGTATTATTGTTTTGTAGAGTTTTACTTTTGTATTTCTTGATATAACTGTAGATTTCAAAAGGAGATTAAGGCCCAAATAGCATCTATTAGCCGTGCAAATTCTGCAGTTTATCTCTGAGGTAGTGTCATTTTCAGTATAGACGAGCGTTCCCAGGTATACAAATTCGTTAACTGCTTCGATGACATCGTTTTCTATAACAAGTGGCCGTCGTATTTGTGGTTGCGGACCTATTTTCATGTATTTCGTTATATTAATGTTTATTATTAAACCCATTTTTGTAGCTGCTTCCTTTAGTGCTACATACGCCTCTAGTGCTGTGTTTTCCGTTCTCCCAACAATATTTATATCACCAGCATATGCTAGGATTTGCACATATTTGTTACATATTGAACCGGTAGTTGTGATTTGTGACGTATGTATTACTTTTTCCAGAGCTAGATTAAATAGTATACAGGAGAATAGGTCTCCCTGAAGTAGCCAGTTATTTGTATTAAAAGGAATCTAGACATCAAAATAACTAAATATTTAAAACAATTTCATCTGTTTCAAAAAAGATTGATTTATTGAATATTTATGTCACCTCCCTTTTTTTGGTAAAATTTTTATTGGAATTCTCAGGTTTTTCAAAAACCATTTTCAAGAAATTATTCTTGAAACTTTATTTTTAAGATGAAAAAAGATGCTTTTTGTTAAGAAATAATACTGGTCAATAAATTTTGCTTGTACTTATAATATGTGTACCAGTTGCACTTGTTTCTTCATATAGTGAAAATATTTTCTGTTTTTGCCTGCCACTCTACAAATTCTCCGACTTAGCCTTAACATTGAAAGTGTTATAAAATGTATTAATTTGATTTCCATCGGCTTTTGAGGTATAGACCTCTATAAGATTTGTGGTATTGCCTTGAAATTTTAAAATTTTGCGTAACTAGGTATTCTTAAAACTATTCTATGCTTACTTTTAATGAAATGATTTCTCAGAATTAAAACCGAAGAAGCCTCATAGTTTTGTGATCTATCTGATCTTGGTCTTCAACTTCTATTATCAGTACTATTATGTTCTGTCATTTTTGAAATGATATACAAGTAACACTAACTTATTTTTAGGTTTGGGTTTAAATATGGATCAATGGCGATAGCTACTGCTAGCATGGTAACAGGAATTTATTTTAACCAACATTTTAGAGGAATGTTCAGGTTGCTCAACTATGGTCAAATGTCATCCTATCTACCAATAACTGCCATACCAACTGCAATATCTTTATTTTCTCACCAACAGGTAATGAGGGCACATATTATACAATTTATTATAAGTTCTTTTTTTTTTCTATAAGTAGGTATAAGAAAATTTTTTAGTGTTGACTTTAAAAATGACAATTATAAAATAAATTTCCATTTCAAGTGAAGTAGTATTGTTAAATATTGGACATTTTTATTTTAAATGAGACCTGGCAATGCCGAATATACCGGGTGGTGAATCGTCAAACGGGCCATAGGAAACTCAATGGGAAATTTTAAATTGTTGAATTGCTGCTTCCCTAATTATTTTAGATCAAAAGTCATAAAAAACTATTTGTAGAGGACTAAATTCTAAATTAAAAACAAATGTTAAAACCGTTCTATGAATTAAATGTACTTCAAAATTTTGCAAAAATATAATAGATTTTTCAGACCACCCGTAAAAGTTAGGCCACACGTAATACAAGAATATATTATAACCTGTGTGTTTTATCATATTGATGTCAGATGTTTGACAATTTGAATTGTCAATTTTTTTTATTTTATTATTAAATTATAAACAATGAATTTTACTAAATACTACTACTACTGAACAATATTACTTCGTGAACAATAAATAAATCAATAAATATAATGAAATCTACTCAATTGACGAAAAATCGCATAATGTTGTATTCAGGCAATAGCGCGAACCTTTTCCTGTCACTACCGGATCTTTATTTAAAGTAAGATATTCTAATACACTAAAATTTAATTCCATGTTAAGTTATATAACAATTCAATGAATTCCGATATACTGTTACTGTGATCTTTATTCCTAATAATAATATACAATAATTTCTAAACATAAAACTATAACAAATGTTATAATAAAACATGAATAAATCATTTTTATTATTGCTCTTTTCTCTTTAACTGAGTACATTTTTTAATCAACTTAATTTTTCTTTTAAATAATAAATCACAAAATGTTGGCCATTTAAATCATAGATAAATATAATATAGTTGATTTAAATATTGTCAAATATTAGAAACGTCAATATGACAAAACGCAACACGTAATACACATTCTTTTCACGGCGTCTGGCCTGACTTTTAGGGGTGGCCTGAAAAATGTATTATATTTTATTAATATTTTGGAATACGCTTAAGTCGTAGAACAATTTTAACAATTGTTTTCGATACATATTTGAGTCCTCTACAAATAGTTTCCCATGACTTTTGGTGTAAAATAATTAGGGAAGCAGGAATTCAACAATTTAGAATTTCTCATTGAGTTTCCTATGGCCCGTTTGACGATTCACCACCCTGTATTTTAATCTTCCCGAGAACGAGGGAGAATGGTTCCCAGTACAATGAAAAGACAGGTGCATAAGTGCAGTCTCTTCGCAGTTCAACAAATATAGTTTTAAGCATATAATTTTGTTGTACTTAAAGTCAAATAAAGTTTAGTTTGTTTTTGTGAATATAATTGCTAAATTAATAGGCCTTAAGTAGCAACATAAACAAGTATAATCAATTTTTTTAATAATTTATATAAAATCTTTTAAAAATAGGTTTTTAATCTCTTTTAAAACTATGTATATTACTCAGAACTACATACTTAATGTAAAATCTACAAGAATTACTTGAAAAACTGCAACATTTTTGCAACCAATCCAGGATGTAAGATTTATTTAAGGAAACCAAACATCTCAACTACTTGTAGAGTAAGTTTGGGGTGCACAAAATTTGGAAAAATGGGAGATGTATTCCAAAAAAATCTTTCAATCTGTTTAAACAGAGAAGCTTTTAGCCAGTGGTTTAGCAGTCTTCAGATATGTAGCAGACACCATAATGCTCACAAAAATATCAGTGGAAAAATTCTGATGAACTTTGTGTTCAAACCAGAGAAGTGTAGGTGTATGGTACAATTTGCAAGATATGAAGGACATCATATGAACAACAAAGTTGCTTGATAATAGACTTCTGACAGACAAGAGAAAAGGAACAGGATAGAACAACACATTAAAAGAATTGCATTCAACTTGACATGCCTAAGGGAGGTTATGTTCAGCTGTGAACAAACTAAGGCTGATTGATGATGTCATATCAGGGATGTCATATCACAATTAAAGTTAGGCACAGAAGTATTAAACTTTTAATATATCACTCTAACATAGCAAATATTATTATTAGCATTAATTATAAATTTTTTTAGTTTGTTCTAGGTCCTCTTTTACTGGACCGAAAAGGCTGTCCAATATGCTTACAAACAAGAGCCTCAGCGATACAGGCATTGTGTGGATGCTTACTGCCCCTAGTTTTGTCACCAATTACCTCATTAGCGGTAGGTATATATAGTCTGTAGTTAAAACTAGCTAAGGTATTGCTTAATTATTATTTTTATTTAGAATTTTAGGCATAAGAATTAGAGATTGGTGTGAAGACATACCAGTACAGTATTTGATGGTATTTGACTAATTTTTTTTGTTTTTCCTTTTACTAAATCAATGGTTTGTTTCTTCTTTGGAGTATGCTTATTTGTGAAATGGAACATCAACTGTCTTTTTAGTTATCAAAGGAATGGCACTAAAGGTATTTTTGGTTTACCTTTCATGGCCTGTACCTTATCTGGCATGTGAACTAAAGTAGATCGTTGTGATTGGGCTACACAATTGGACAATTGGTGAACTCATATGTTTAGTAACGAGTGTGCCATAGTAATTGGTTTCAATTAAGTCTTATTTTTTACTTTGGTACAAGCACAAGCACTTACATTTTCACACTAAGAGCAACATTGGTAATAAAGTGCTTTTTGGGACTGTTAAAAACTAAATTACTCACTATGATCATCATGACATGACATAAACATTATACAAGTGCATGAAAATATCAACTTGCTCCTATAGCATGCGTCAAGGGTGCATATTCAAATATATATTCACACTTACTATAATAATCTTAGAATTATTGAGATTCCGGCAGTAATTCAAGGCTTCTAGTATACCCATTAACTCTACTGAATATATTTTTGTGAAATTGTGTTTTACCATTTTTTGATACTTAACATGTGGATCACATATTGCACAATTTGATATAAATTTGGTATCAATTCTTTTACATCTATTTCAAACATTAGATTTCTTATTGTTTTGGATATTTTGAATACTCTCGAAGAAAATTTATCCATATTTTCATTTCTTTAAAATTATAAGTATAACTTAAATTTATTGATGTAGGGTGAATACTTTCCTTGTACTTTATCTCCAATTGTCTATAGTATTCTTCAATACAAGGTGATTTCTTTTTTGCCAGTATTTATTTGTTAAATTTTGTATTGCTAATCAATAAATTTTATCAATTATATTTGATTCTTTATGAATTAGTTTTATTAAAAATTGACCACCTATTTTGCATCTTCTCATTGCAATTGGTATTTTAAAACACTCTGTATATGGTAGACTTTAGAGCGCCTAAACACAGTCTTAAACATTTGTTCACAGCGATTATTTTTGATTACTTGATTAATTTCAGTTTAATCATTATAAAGTGCTACATTATCTGCAAATTTTAAAAGTTTTGAAAATTTTGGTGTTTTCTCCAAATCTTGTGTATATATATGGTACACTACTGGACTTAATGTCTCCTTGTGGCAATCAATCTTTAGATATTTGAAGTCCTAACAGGTTATTATTGATGTTATGGAATATTTTTCTGTTGGCATACATCTTAATTATTTTTTTAATAAAACCTTCAGGAAGACCAATTAGTGACATTTTGTTATAGAGAATACTATGGTTGATATTGTCATATGCTCCTTCTATGTCTATAAATACAGCTGTAACTGATTTGGTTTCAGTAAAACTAACCTTCATGTTTCTAAATGACCTTTATTTTCGGTAGTAGAATATCCTCTCCTAAATTCAAATTGGGAGGCCGATATCTTATGATTTTTTTCTAACCATTTTTTCAATCTCCACTTAACCATTCTTTCAAACGTTTACTAATACAAGATCCTAAGGAGATTATTGTATTTCTGGATTTTTTGGAATTTGGATTTCTTGGAACGACCATATCGAGCGTCATAGACGGGAGATGGTTCTTGATAACTGGTCCTCATGAGACAACTAACTCTTACTTATGGCTACACGTGCCACACTCCGGGCAACTGCATTGGTATGTAGGCTAAATTAAGTGAGGGTAGCCAGATATGGCGAAAATTCCACCGAGCGATTGTCGGTATAAGCAATCCCCCGTTTACTGGTCAACAGCTTCAGGTGGAGGAACTAGTAAACGGTAGGGTACCCCTTTGTCCTAGAGTTGGGCTTCAAAGGCGGAAGAACCGTGGAAGCGGTCAGCGTCATAGAGATGAGGAAGAATGATTGGGACAAGACACCTCATTAAAGATCCGGATTGGATAAGTCCTAGTAGAATCAAATGGCTATGCTGGCAGCAAAATTCAATTCCGGAGTAAGCTCCTCAATCGGATCTCCGGGAAGAGCAGTCACAAGTATAATAAAAAGATTTAAATGCAAAAAAGACATCAGAATAGGCACATGCAACGTGAAAACCATGGAACAGAAAGGTAAAATCCATAATGCAATACAAGGAATGGCACACATGAAATATTGTGGGAAAAAGCGAAATGCGTTGGCCAGGTTCAGGAACCGCAAATATCGGGGAACACCGCGTTTACTATTCTGGAACATATAACGGCAAACATGAATTAGGTGTCGGTTCTGTATTGACAAAAGAAGTGGCAAAATCTGTTGACAAGTTCATCTCAATCTCAGTAAGAGTGATGCTCATACAACTAAAAGCAAGATTAATCGACATCGATATAATTTAAGTGTATGTACCTACAACAGAGGGAACCGAAGAAGAGGTAGAAGAACTATACCATAGCATTAATCAAGTCGTGAAAAGGTTGAAAAAGCAAGACCTAAGAATTTTCATGATTGACTTTAACGCCAAAGTTGGGGCCAGCAAAACATCATCTGCAGTTGGACCATTTGGACTAGGAAACCGGAACGATCGGGGAGATACATGGGAGATTTTTGCGGAAGCAAATCAATTAGTAATAATGAACAACTGGTATTAAGCTACAACTTAATAAAGAAACTGTACACGTGGAAATCTCCAGGATTCTGTGGGAAGGATTGTAAGAAATCAGATTGATTACATGCTAGTAAATAAGAGGTATATAAGGTTAAAAGGCGTTATATATAAGGCGAAAACACCAGAAAGCTCATTAAAGAAAGAAAAAATTAAGAGATCAGAGCAGAAAGGCGACTCAGCTGAACTCAGAAATCTGAACAGAGATATCTCAAAAGCAATTCGTAAAGATCAGAGGAAATACTGAGAAAATACAAAATGTGATTGAGCAAAATGGAAATATGAAAATACTCAGAAGAAAGCTTTGTGATGGTAAAAAGGAAATTGTTAAACTAAAAGACAAGGAAGGTAATATAACAACAAATAGAGAGAGAATAGTAGAGATAGCAAAAAGCTTCTATGAAGAATTATACAAAAGCCAGTTAACAGAAGAAGACAAAACACAAATTAGAGAACGCAGAGTAATGAACCAAGGATCCGAACTTCTGCCTACCATAACGATAGAAGAAGTGAAACGAACTCTAAAGGAAATGAAAAACAACAAGTCTCCGGGAGATGACCAAATAGTAATAGAAGCTGTTAAAGTAGGAGGCAAGAAACTGCTGGAAGTAGTAACTGAACTATTCAACCTATGTCTAAACCAAGGTATTGTCCCTACAAAATGGAACAATGCAATTACTACCCTAATACTCAAAAAAGGAGATATATCAGACCTAGAGAATTATAGACCGATAAGTCTGTTGTCACATCTCTACAAATGGTTTACCAAGATCATCACAAAACGTTTAGAACGAAAATTAGATTTCTATCAGTCTAAATAGCAAGCTGGGTTTAGGAAAGACTTTACCGATAAATATAGAATTGAGCGAGGAATTAGACAGGGCGGCACCATCTCCCCCCAACTATTCACTGCAGCTCTGGAATATGCCTTTAAAAAACTAGATTGGGCTAAAAGGGGAATAAATATTGATGGTGAATATTTAAGCCACTTGCGCTTTGCAGATGATATTGTCATTATAGCCGAGAGTTTAAATGAAGCTCACAAAATGATGAAAGAACTAAAACAGGCAATAGAACAAATAGGCCTGAACATAAACTTTGAAAAAACAAAATACATGACCAATTTAGTTCCAGTTCCAAGTGATGTTATGAGGGTAGATGGGAACGAAGTACATCAGGTCTTTAGCTATATCTATTTAGGGCATGAAATTAGAATAGGAAAAGACAATCAAACTTGTGAGATCCAGCGTCGCATAGGCTTGGGATGGGTAGCATTTGGTAAGATGCGAGATATTCTAAAAGGAACGCTACCGATTTGCTTGAAGAAAAAGGTTTACAACCAATGCATACTGCCAGTAATAACATATGGTTCCGAAACAAGAACTTTAACCAAACATTGCAAATAAATTGAGAGTAACCCAAAGAAAAATGGAAAGAGCAATGTTGGGAATAACTAGAAGAGATATGGTACCAAATGGGATAGTGTGAGAGAGGACTAAAGTGACAGATGTCATAGAAAAAATTGCACAAGCCAAATGGAGATGGGCTGGACATATAGCACGTTTAAATGATAATAGGTGGACCAAAAGACTCATAGAATGGAGACCTAGAGAAGATAAAAGACACCGAGGCAGACCACCAAAAAGATGGATGGACGATTTGAGAAAAACAGTCGGAAATTGGATACAGAAGGCGCAAGCTAGAGAACAGTGGAAGAACATGGAGGAGACCTATATCCAACAGTGGATGCAAGAGGTTGAGGAATGATGATGATGAAGGTTAAAAGTAAGTCGATGTAGAAGTATGATGTTAGAAAACTGAGAGATCCCAATATTCGACTGAAGGTGAGTGAAAACCTCAATATAAAGGTGCTAAAATGCAGGAACTATAGAGGAAAGTCCGACCACCATACAAGAAACAGTGAGAGAAATAAAAGAACAACACCTGAATAACAGAGAAACGGAAATCGTTGATAACCGATGAAAGACTTTAAATTTATGGATCAGAGAAAAAAAAACAAGGAAAATATCCCAGAATATAAAGGAGTACATCGTTAGAAGAAAGATAAGAGAAACAAAAAATAGAACAATGTCAAGAAATAGAGGAGTATCACGGTCCCACGGAAAGGTGAAGGAAATAGTTGGAGAGCTCCGAAAACTCAACAGCGGAAAAATAACAGATAATGAGGGCAATCTTGCCATAACCAAAGAATATAAAAAGGAAGTATGGGAAGAAAACTTAGAGAAACTTCTCCATGACTGTAGAACAATATAAGAGCCCATCATCGAAGAAAACTCAGGTCCCGAAATCCTACCAGAAGAAATAACGGCAGTCGTCAGACAAATGAGGGATGGAAAGGCACCGGGACTTGATGAAATTCCTGCAGAACCGCTGAAGCTTTTAGATGCAGAACAAATAAAAATAGTAACTGAAATATGTAATGAAATATACAAGGCAGGAAAAATATCAGTAGAGTGGCTCAAATCGGAGTTCGTACCATTGCCCAAAAACCAGGAGCAAAAGTTTGTGAAGGCTATAGGACCGTAAGCCCAATGAGCCATCTGCTGAAGCTGTTTTTAAGTCATCCACAAAAAATTTACCGAAAATGCGAGGAACACATTGCGCCCAATCAGTTTGGATTTGTGAACGCCGTTGGTACGACGAAAGCTTTATTTAGCGTGCAGGTATTGTTTCAGAAATGTAGAGATGTCAGCTGTAATGTTTTTGCATGTCTGATTGACTACAAGAATGCTTTCGATAGAGTCAGGCATGAACAAATGATGGAAGTGCTGAAGAGGACAGGGATTGACGGAAGAGCCTAAAAATAATAGCTAACCTGTATTGGAATCAATCAGCGGTTGTCCGAATTGATGGAGAATATACAGATCAGGTCAAAATCTTAAGGGGAGTGAAACAGGGGTGCATAATGTCACCACTAGTATTCCATCTGTATTATATATGTGTATAATCAAATACTAATTTTCTTGATAATAACCATTGTTCCATTTTTTTTAAATATACTAATAGCTAACGGCTGTTGTTTTATTTATTTTTTAATTTTTAAAAGGTTTTTCTTCTTCCAATAGACGTTAAATATTAAGTAGAAGCATAAAACGATGCAATAAAATTATAATAAATAACATAAGTCTTGTGAAAAAGAGGAATTCTGACAAAACTAAAATTTTTGTAAAGTTTCCAGAATTTTGGCCACTGGCTTTCAAAATAATGGTGATAGACATAGATAAACTCTATTTATTTGGTTAATCATAGCTTCTTTATTGGTCATAGTATGGCGCCATCTGACTGAAAAATATTTTAAGGTCTTTCAGTACAATGTTTTGAAAATTATTTTTTACGTTATCTGAATTTTAGTATCGATCTTTTGTTTTTCAGCGTGTTTTACTATATTTTATTGACAGATATACTTTTAATTTTGTACTTTCCATTTAATGTTTTTATTTTATACCTGCTTAGAATAAATATATGCTAACTAGAAATGAATTGATCGAGAGTGATGGCGCCATCTTGTGGCACTAATCCGTGACGCTTGTTTCAGTATTTCACTATAGCGAAAAAAGTAAAATACGTCAGTATAGAAGCTTCGCTTCAAAAAATTTGTTATCCATTCCTTTATCCAATATTTAACTTTCGTATTTGACTCACAGGTGGTTTTTATATTTGTATTTTTATTTAAAAATATACAAAAAGATTTTATACGGGCATTGCATAGTTTTGTTTCTGTTTTAGCTAGTCCATCGATACCACACATACGACATGCCTTATATAACGAAAGAACCACGAAAAGCGTTCCAGGTTATAGCAAAAGTGTTCAAACCGATCAAGAATGTGACGTTTTACTTGTTTTTGGGGCACGCGTTCCTCGCCAGTCTGGTAACCTACTTCGAGGCTGATTCGATCAACACAGTTGACATGAAATTAGCGCTAGCAGAAACTGAAGAGGAGTTTCGTAATTGAAGTACAATGAAATGCATTAATGTGATAATTGTTTTTGTAAATATATTTAGTGTTTTTTAAAAAGTGTTCTGTTTTTTATTATACCCAGTAAAGAAAATCATCGTTAATTTTAAAAGTAAATAGAAACTTTGGCAAAAAGTAAAATCTTGTCTTCTTGACTGTCTCGAATGTAGAGTATTTCTGTATTTATATTATATGGTGAACGATTATTATGCAAATTTTAAAATACTAGTAAAGTTTTGTAATGATTTCTGTCACAACAAAAAAAAAATGGTAAAATGGTAAAAGTAATTAAGAAAAAATAATATAGGTATCAAGCTAGTGCCAAATCTACTTAAATATAAATACATTACAATTATAATGACAACATCAATTCCAAAGTGGGCAAAAGTAAACAAGAAAACGTCGTAAGCCAAAGGCAAAATGTGGTGTGGCTGCGAGGTTGCAACATCTTTGTTGTTTTATCGTACTTGAGAAGGTAAAATGCAATCGAGCTCAATTCACAAATAAGTAATTTTTCAGGGTGGGCAAAAAACTTATAGTTTTACTCTGAAAAGGGATGATGAGTTCTAATCAATGTTATGCAATAGTATTGGTTCCAAACATGAGATTAAAGCACTTATTTTAGTTAGGGTAGCTAAAACAGTGATTTTGTTTTGCCAATAAGACCTTTTGCACTAACTCAGTGGAAATAGGTCGTTTTGATGTAAAATGTTGTGGACATAAGATGAACAGTTTTTTAATATGGAAGTCACAGCGCTCATTGTTGAGACAGTCACTTATTACTGCACGCTCCACACCACCAGCTGCTGTAGGGGGTCTATCAAAACTCAAAATTTTTGTACTAGCCAAGCCGTGGGTCAGAAAAACATTTTTGTCAAAAATTTGTAAACATCTTTGTCTAATCTTTGATAAACACATGGAGTACTGCGAGTTTTTTCAGTCTCACTTGTCTAATTATTTCCTTTCTCAAGGATATAAGACTCTTTTCCTTCATAGTTGAGTTTTTTAAACCTCTTACCAACACAATATTTTTGTAAGATTGCCCTTTTTCGGAGGTGTTCAATTTCTTCTTGAGTCCGGTAGCAAATTTCAATTCTTTTCAGTTCATCTTTTGATTGGATATTCTTATAGTATTCACATAGCTTCTTATTATCAAGAAGTGGCAATCTTCTCTTAGTGCTCTTACCTTGCCTATACTACTGTAGATGTCATGGTATTTCTGTTAAATTAAAATTATGGGTTTTTTTCGCAACTGCTTTTTCAAAATCACAGTCGATGGGTAAAAAACTATGTCCGCGTACAGTGAAGAAATAAAAATGAGAATTGGACAAGCTAGAGCAACATTTAATAAGATGAGAAAAGTATTATGCAGTAGAGACCTTAGTTTACAACTCAAATTTAAAATATAACGTTCTTATGTGTTTTCGGTGCTGCTGTATGGGGTGGAGGCCTGGACCTTAAAGAAAGAGGTGAGCGAGCGACTAAGCATTCGAGATGTGGACCTACCGAGGTACCGAGGAATATTAAAAATAAGTTGGGTAGACCGAATAACAAATGTTGAGGTCCTCAGAAAGATGACAAAGGAAATGGAAATCATGAATACGATTAAGATAAGAAAGTTACAGTATCTCGGCCACGTTATGAGAGGGGATACATATGTGTTGCTACAAACCATAATGCAAGGAAAACGAAGTATTGGAAGAAGACGCATCTCCTGGCTCAACAATCTGAGAAAGTGGTATAATTGCAGTTCCGTCGACTTGTTCAGAGCTGCAATCTCAAAAGTGAAAATAGCTGTGATGATTAGGTATCATCTGCATACCCCAGATTATTAGGCCTGACTCCATTCATTGAGATGCCTTCATCAATATCTTCCAGCCAAAAACAATAACGAATATTTACGATATTAATTATTTTACGATTAGTTTTTTCTCACCACTAGTTAAAACTGGTCGTCTTTCAATATTTTCGAGCACTTGTATTCCTTTATCTTTCAATATATTTTTTGGTATACAATACATCTTGGATGCTTTATGGGTAAACATGCCAGTTTTCATGTCGTTTAGGGTCCGATCTAGTAAATCTTGTGAATATTTTTTTGTTCGAATTGACTTTATTATTTATGACGTGAATAATTGAGTCTTTTTTGTAAATACCGTGTCTGACTAAATTTGGGTTAGGCCGAAACTAGAGCACATGTCAAATATAATAAAATCTAATAACGTCCAGAAAAAAATAAACTTATTTTAATATTTTTTTGTAATTAATTAATTGTCAAACTATATATTTTAACTTGAGTAAGTTACAAAAATAAATAATATTTTTTTGGGAACAATTTCAATTTTCTACCGTTAGAAATATCCCCCTGTCTTTCATAGTTGTAAACTTCCTTTTTTACTTTTATAGAAAAAAAGTATGGGACGGAATTTGATAGACTTTTTGTTAATATTTGTTTAAAGAAATATATTACTTTTATTTAGTCATTTTTGATATTAAAGAACAAAAAGTTGAATTGAAAAAACCACCAACATTCGTAATTACGGCCCATTGGACTAGAATTAGATTAGCTAGGTACTAAAATTGTGCCTAATATCGTTCTAATCTATTTTTGTAAATCCTACTTTGTTTTGGCCCAAAAACTAAAGTATTTTATAGAAACTACAACTATGAACCATTTCTAACGGACTGCATGCAAGTTAAAAAATGAAATATTTTCTGTAATAATTTGCAAGTAAATATTGTAATAAAGTGTTCCACTGTGATTCGTGCATTTTCCTGATCCTGGCCACTGTACATCACTTATACCTAGGACATCAATTTTAAGGTTTTCCATTTCAAGGGCTACATTATTTAATTTACCTGCTGCAAAGAGGCTTCTTACATTCCACGTCGCCATTCTTAATATCTTAAGGTGATTGATATTACTTACACAGGGATTTCGCTGGTTCACGACCCGAGAGGCCCTATGGTCTGTCTGTGGTTTTCCTCTCCTGCCGGATCTTGGGTTCCGAGGTCCATGATCAGTAACATGAGTGATTGATGTGACATTTGCCATCATGATTATACTAGGACAAAAGAGTGCCCTGTCACTTACCAACTCATCCGCCCGAAGCCGTACACATCCGTTCCACTGTACAACCGTGTACAGTGGAACACTTTATTATTCAGGCACTATCAGTTCAACTCATCGTTACGGTGTCGCTGTCTTGGTATCAAAGAAAATTAGTAACTGTGTAACAAGCTTTACTCCCTTCTCTGATAGAATAATGACACTACAACTTCAGTCAAATAAACAAATTATAAATATTATACAAGTATATGCTCCTACGGCTGATAAAGATGATGATAAAATTGAAAGTTTCTATTACGATCTGGAACAAATTCTAAAATCAATGAAGAAACATCATACTACAGTAGTAATGGGCGATTTTAATGCCAAAATTGGACATGGATGTGTGGACGGTTATGTGGGTGACTATGGATTAGGAGAACGAAACGAACGAGGAGACCGTATGGTACAATTTTGTCAAGCGGAGGAGTTAGTAGTTGCTAACACTCTTTTTAAGTTACCTAACAGACGACTGTACACATGGAAATCTCCGAGTGACACCAAAGGTAGAGTAGTCAGAAACCAAATTGACTTTTTCCTTGTTAGTCAAAGATTCCGCAACTCTATACTCTCAGCTAAAACCTACCCAGGAGCAGACATAGGCTCGGATCATAATCCTGTAGTAGTCACATTAAGAATAAAACTAAAGATCATTAAAAAACACATACAGAAACAAATTGACGTGAGAAGATTGAATGAACAACATATAAAAGAGAAAACAATAGTGAACATCAAAGAAAATTTACAAAATATAGAGAAACTGAATAGAAATACTGATAACATAGACCAAAAATGGGAGAATATTAAACAGGCCGTAATGTTGACAGGGAGAGAAAATTTAACACCGAAAGAAAGGAAACATAAAGAATGGATGAATGAGGAAATACTACAGTTGATGCGTGAAAGAAGGGTACACAAAACAAATAATCCGATAAGATACAAAGAAACAGATAAACTGATAAAAAAGAAAATAAGAGAAGCTAGAGAAAGATGGCTAAGTGAGCAATGCCATGAGTTGGAACAATTGGAGCGAAAATATGACTTTTTTAATGTACACAAAAAGATTAAAGAAATGACAGGAAGGAGAAGAACAACACAGACAGGACAGATCAGAGATACAGATGGTATAATTATAACAGATTTACAACAAAAAATGAACCGATGGACAGAATACATATCACAACTGTTTGATGACAAAGATAGACAAGAAATCTCAAACGAATATACAGATGATACAGGGCCTGATATAATCAGAGAAGAAATAGAATATGCAATCAAACAAGCAAAAAGTGGTAAGGCCCCCGGTCCTGATGAAATTCCCGTAGAACTGCTCAAACTTATGGACGATGAATCTATTAAAATACTCCTAGATCTATTTAACACAATATATAGAACTGGAATAATACCTAGAGAATGGCTCCGTTCGACCTTTATACTACTGCCAAAAAAGGCAAATACAAAGGAATGCAACGAATATCGTACGATAGCTTTGATGAGTCATGCTCTAAAACTGTTCTTAAAAATAATCCATAATAGGATCTATAGGAAATTAGACGTAGACATCAGTAACACTCAGATGGGATTCAGAAAAGGGCTGGGTACAAGGGAGGCTCTGTTTGCAATGAACGTTCTCTCACAGAGATGCTTAGACATGAACCAAGAAATTTACGCCTGCTTTATTGATTTCGAAAAGGCCTTTGACAAAGTACAACATGAACCACTAAGACAAGTTCTAATAAAGAAAAATATAGACAGCCGAGATATTCGAATTATATGCAATCTATATTGGAATCAAACAGCAAATGTTAAGGTTGAGGGCAGACTAACAGAAGAAATTCAAATCTGTCGAGGAGTCCGGCAGGGATGTATCTTATCGCCACTTTTATTTAATCTGTATAGTGAAGCTATCTGTGAACAAGCACTCGAGGAAGAAGATCTTGGTCTGATAATAAATGGTGAGACGATCAACAATATAAGGTATGCTGACGATACAGTTCTCCTAACGGGAACGCTAGCAGAACTACAACATCTCGTTCAAAGTCTCAATATATACTGTAACAGTTACGGCTTGAAAATTTATTTGAAAAAAACTAAATTTATGCTAATCACGAAATCAAAGAACATCAGAGCTAATCTTGTAATAGACAATACAACGATTGAGCGTGTGCCCTGTTATAAATATCTAGGTGCTTGGATCACAGACGATACTGATCAAACAAAAGAGATTAGATGTAGAATAGAAATCGCTAGATCAGTCTTTAATAGAATGCGCAAACTCTTTTGCAATCGTGATATCAATATAAAGTTACGAATACGAATGCTGCGGTGTTATGTCTTTTCTACCCTGTTATATGGAGTTGAGGCTTGGACACTAAAACAGTTGACAATAAAAAACATCGAAGCTTTCGAGATGTGGTGCTATAGGCGCATTCTCAGAATATCATGGATGGACCGCGTCACTAACACGCAAGTGCTCCAGACTTTGGACAAAAGATGCGAAATTCTAAATGAGATAAAAACTAGAAAGATGGAATACTTGGGGCACATTGTGAGAGGTGAAAAGTACGAACTTTTAAGAAACATCATGCAGGGCAAAATTAAGGGCAAAAGAAGTGTGGGAAGAAGAAAAATATCGTGGCTTCGTAATCTACGTGAATGGTTCGGATGTAGTTCGATTGAACTTTTCAGGCGCGCTGCTAACAAAGTCGCAGTGGCCATGATGATTTCCAATCTCCGCTAGGAGTGGCACGAGAAGAAGAAGAAATATTGTAACCAATGAATTTCTCAATGCTTACCTGAAACATTAAGGATTAACAGGTTGACTGCCAGAGGCGGTTGTATATGATCGACGATAGTTCACTAAGTACTTCATGACACGCCGGTCGTATACGACCGATTTGATACGGTCTGTGATATAGTTCCTGTTTTATTTGTTTTTTTCGAGTAAAAATATAAAACTGTAAAAAATATCAATTACAAACTAAAAGACATACAATAGGTTAAATAAGAACATGAAAGAAATTAAAAATTATCGGTTATTTGGAGTGTGGAGAGAGAATCTTCTCTTTATAACAACCCTTACAGCATTTCTTCATTTTATCATATGGTCCTTCTTTTTTTCCAAAGTATGAGTTTGCATCGATCTCCTTGTAGTTCTCATTTGTTGTTGTTCCCTTTTGAAATCATTCTGTGACTCAATGTTGTCTTTATAAGTTAAGAGCGACTTTATTACATGCTCTCTAAATTCAGTTATTTTCATCTTTTTATTGGCTAGTTGTTTGAAAATATCCTTTATCATTTCAGTAGAGCTTCCTGTACCATTTCAGTGACTTTCGTAGAGGTGAATTATAACTTGCCATTTGGTCTGACTGGTAAATTGAGGACTTTGCCTCATTGTTTTCCATTACAGCATGAGGTTTATCAACAACACCACTTCGTCGCTAAATTGCTCGAGTTTCGGTAGTGTGTTTCGGTAGATACTAAGAAGAGATCTCTTTTATCCTTCCACTTCAAAACGCAAAACGTAGATACTTCTCTCGTTTTCCAACCCAAACGTTTCCCCTTTTATGAATTTTTTATTTATTACTTCTTTTGGGTTTCCACGACGATTTGCTCTTAGCGTCCCAATATAGTGGGTTTCCTTGCCAGGTAAAATGTTAGCTAACGCTAGCCTTGTATAGTAGTTATCAGCTACTATCGTATGTCCTGAATTCAAAAGGCGTTTTGATAGGGTAATCACTACATTTGTTGATACAGAAGCGTTACCTTCATTTTTCTCATTACCTGCATAAATCCTTATATTCCACGTGTAGCCATTGTCACTACAAAGCTTAAAAATTGTAACTCTATACTTATGCGTCTTTTTTGATATGTACTGCTTTATTACAAGCCGACCTTGGAAAGGAATAACAGACTTATTAATACAGAATATACGTTCTGGCATAACATATGATATAAAAATATGAAGAACCTTCAACCGCCCGGTGCTACAGCCCCGAAAAGACCCCTGATTAAAGCGGCGCTGGTGGCAGTCAACCTGTTAACGACTGCTCTCGAACTGATTGCGTCGTTTGATTAAATCAGACTGACTTAAACAAAAGCTAGAACATGTCACCCCACCATTTATACATAAAAAAATAGCCTAATAAATTTCTACCTAGGATACACACGCGACATAGTATTATGTTTAACCAACTTAAACGTATTTATAAAGAATTTAAATTTTTTGAATATGCTAGATTTACATCACTAATTTGTATAGGCCGTTAATAGGTAGCTTTACCTTACTCTCTTCTACACGTTATCATGAAAGGAAAAGTAAAGGG
Organism: Diabrotica balteata; assembly: GCA_918026665.1. NCBI lineage: Eukaryota > Metazoa > Arthropoda > Insecta > Coleoptera > Chrysomelidae > Diabrotica > Diabrotica balteata. The sequence goes on along the minus strand of OU898283.1, from coordinate 106,966,583 downwards.
TAAAAAAGGCTTGGGAAGAAAGAAGAAAACTTGGCTGAGGAATATAAGATATTGGATTTGAAATAAGTTACTTCCAAAATTCCAAATGTAAACCAACGGAGACAAGAAAATTTTACCAGAAACTCAACAAAAGCAGAAAAGAGTTCAAACCGAGAACAACGATGTGTAAAGATAAGGAGGGTAATATATTGATAGAACAGCAAGAGATACTTAGAAGATGGACAGAACATTTTAAGGAAAAGCTTGGGGTGAATAGGACGGAGATGAACCCTGATATACCGTTAGACCAAGCAGACAACAGAGAAAAGAGTCCACCAACAATAGCAGAGATTAGAACAGCAGTGGACAAATTAAAGAACAATAAATCACCGGGATCGGATCAAATATCATCGAAGCTACTGAAAGAAGGAGGAGACGCATTACTTAAAGCCATACATGAGCTGATAAGAAAGATATGGTTGAATAAACAGCTACCAAAGGAGTGGAATAGCGGCATTATTGTACCACTACATAAAAAAGGAAACCAGTTAGAATGTGAAAACTACCGTGGAATCACGCTGTTGAATGCGGCATACAAAATAATGTCCAACGTAATGTATGAAAGACTTAGACCATACGCTGAAAAAATAGTTGGCAAATACCAATGTGGCTTCTGTAGACAGAAGTCAACAATAGACCAGATATTTGTTCTGCGACAGATCCTTGAAAAAACAAGTGAATATAACATCGACACACATCATCTCTTCATAGACTTCGAAAGCGCAAATGACAATATAAACCGAGAATTCCTAACAAAAGCAATGAAAGAATTTAATATACCAACACAGCTAATAGAATTGATAAAAGAAACACTAAAAGTAGAAAGTAAAATCCGGATACAAAACGAATTAACGGAAACAATAGATGTGAAGAAAAGACTACGCCAGGGAGACGCTCTATCATGCATATTATTCAACATCATACTTGAAAAAATATTAAGAGACACAACAGTTAATACCCGAGGAACAATAATTAATAAAAGCGTGCAAGTACTAGCATTTGCAGATGATGTTGACATAATCGCAAGATCAAGAAGAGAAATAATAGAGGAAGTGAAGAGGAGAATATTTATTGTCAATAAATGTTACCATGGCTTAATTAGGCAACTAAGATCAGATAACGTCTCCAGAAAAACAAAATGCCAAATATACAAAACCTTAATAAGACCGGTACTCACATACGGTTCAGAAACCTGGACACTCTCTAAAAGGGAGGAAACGTTATTAGCCACCTTTGAAAGAAAAATCTTGCGACAAATATATAAGGGCACAAAAGAAAACGGGATTTGGCGGAGAAGGTATAACTTTGAACTATACAACATATACCAGGATCCGGATATCATAACATTCATTAAAATAGGAAGGCTACGTTGGATTGGACATGTGGAAAGAATGGAAGAAAGCGAAATACCAAACAAAATATTCAAACAAGTGCCAGTAGGAAAAAGAACAAGAGGAAGACCGAAGCTGAGATACGTAGAACAAATAGAAAATGATATAATAACATAAAAAATTAAAAACTGGAAAAAAAAGCACGAAACAGGTCAGAATGGAGAAGAATCCTTGAGCAGGCCAAGACCCAAAAAGGGTTGTCGAGCCAGTGATGATGATGATGACTTTCAAAATTCGTCAGAAAACGGCACGATCATAAGAATATGAAGATGTGAAAGTATAAAGTTATACAAGAAATTAATGCAGAACAAAATGAAAACAACATTTACACAACAAGGACTAATTTATAAACCAAAATAAAGAAGAACTCTATATGAAAGAATCCATAAGAAGAACTTTTAAAAAGATTAAGCGAATGTTGATAACGAGACAGGCATTAATAATTTTCATGGAAAATGAAACGCATTTTCATAACAAACAATTTATTTGTTTGAAATAAGCCAGTAAATAAATATTAAAACAGATACAATGCTATTAAATAAATAACCAAATAAAGTTTTTAAAAAATTGAAGAAGAATCTTCAATTCCAAAGCCCCTGTAGACCCAGTGGAAATAAATAAACAATAATCGCACACATTATTCGGTATGTGTCTTGTTTATTGTGCAGGCAGTAGAAGATTTATGATAATTACAGGATAGAAAGTGTTTTTACCGCTACACGTGAGTAGTCTCGTCTTTTTACTGCTTTAAATTCATGTCACATGAATCAGTGAAATTAAATCTCTACCGGTGCAAGTATTGCGACACGTCCTTTAGGATGTGCATGGTTTAATAATTCGATCATTAATAATACATTTAGATGAAGCTAACAGGTACAGGATATTTTAAAGTTTGTAATTTTGAATTAGCCTTTTTACATAAATAGACCATTATAATCACAAAAAGCAGAAAAAGAGACAACAATGTTAATATAGAAATATCATTTACATCTAAATAATATGCATGGCCTGATATGCTAGTTGATATAAGTGACAAAAAACCAAATTTTTGGTAAACGAACAAAAACACAATAGTTTACTCAAAATTCACTATATTTTTACAAAAAATGTAATAAAAATATTACACTAACTGCAAATGCTTATGTCATAATGATTAATTAGTTATTCTTAACAATATTATGAAATTTATTGTTATGAAATGTATTATGAACTATTTTATGAACATATCTAAGTCCACCGATGTAGTCTCTTCTAGCAGATCCAAGTGCCTCTACACATTTGTCGGTAGAACTCCCTGTGAGGTTTATCAATAAACTCTAGCATTTTCTTGAGATCGTTTTTCTTTTTCTCGACCAATAGAATCTTTCCTGATATGGTGTTAAGCTGTACGGAAGCTATGTCTGTGCACATCAAGAAGAAGATACCTAAGGTATCAAAAGTATTGAGCTCTGGTGGGATTCTTTTCGTGTTGTCAAGCCCTAGGTGACTTGGTATGTTAAAGTATCCCCCAAACATTTTCGTACACATCTGGACGTCGTGAGAAGTATAGTTTTCTGCATGGCCTTATAGAGTTGTTTATTTAGACTTGGTTGTTTTATGTTCTCTAGGAGGTTTTTGGTAATAACGCTAGTAGTAGATAGAATAATAGGTACTATCTGGGTACTTTCCATTCTCCATTGTGCTTCATTTGTATTTTTACATCTCTGTACTTGGCGATCTTTTCGTTGTATTTAACACGTAAATTATTGGTGTTGGGTATCGCCACATCAATAAGTGTTGTTTGCCTAGTAATTTTATTAACTAGTATGAGATCCGGTCTATTATGTGCTACTGGTTGGTCTGTAAACACAATGCGATCTCAGTATAGCTTGTAGTTGTCATTTTCAAGCATTATGTCAGAGATGTATTGATAATAAGAAACAAAGTCGGTTTTTTGAAGTCCAAGTTTGTCAGCTAGATCTTAATGGATAATCTTTTCTACTTGTCATGACGTTCTTTATAATCAGTACCGAACAACGTCTGGCAGCTACCGGTTAGATGTTGGATGGTTTCTGGGGCTTAGCATCCATATCGGCATTTGTTATTTTGGACTTAGGGATCTTTGACAATATATTCAGGTAATTTTTAGTTGAAATAACCTGATCCTGAATAGCCAGTAGGAAACCCTCAGTCACGGGAAACATCTTTCCCGATGCCAACCAATAGTTCGACGATATATTATCGACAATCGACATATTCTTGACTGATGCTCATTGAGATGTCGCCCATGCGGAGGTTTATCCGTCCAGGTGCGCATTTTTTCTTGCTTAGTCGATTAAGCTTCGCCACAGCAGTGTTGTTATTTTTGATGCTAGACCTGAGTCAGTGAACTTCAGTAGCTGAGATATAGATGCCGCTGCCAGCGTACCAGGCTGTTATTTTAATTATAATGGCCAAATACTAGACTGTATTTCATTTCACCTTGAACTCCCACAAGTGTTCTTGATGAGGAGTTAATTATACAAAACACGTGTAGAACAATGGTGGAATTTGAACTGAAATATAATGCAATATTTTACTTATATATATATATATATATATATATATATATATATATATATATATATATATACATGAAAAAATTATAAATATGTGTAGATAGCCATTATTTATTATCTTTTTACTATTTTACTATGAAAAATTTATAAATAACGTGATATTGTATGACCATGGTCGGTTATTTATATTTAAAGTCATAGGGGCAGCCAATGTTTATATTCTGCAATATTTTTGTTGCGACAAAGGATAGAAAATGTATTAGTCTTTAGGCTCCCGTCTAATTTTTTTTATGAACTTACTCCAAACTTTTTTCAGCTGTTATTTGGGTGGAGTCGGACAAATTTAGAGCCTGGTGCAATATGGTAAGTGGGGCGTTTGTCTGTGAAACTGTCAGGAACATGTTAATTTTGTGCAAAAAAAAAATTTACGACCACATTGGTCATTTTATTTTAATCAAGAGTTATAAAATCACCGAAAAACATGTTATCGGACAAAAGTAATGGGTCATTTAGCACGTCGGACTCTCTAAACATGTCAAATTTATGGAAAAAAAAATAATTGCCACACATCTGTTTTTAACACAATTCATCATAAAAATTGTTTAAAAATTATGGTAACCTTGTCGGACAATTTTCACGGGGCATGTGCGCAGTCGGACGCGCCAAAGATGTCAATTTTATGCGACAAAAAAAGAGGTTGTAAGTAATTATATTTTAAACCAAAAAATTAAATTAATTATTATTCTAGGCTGTAAATTTATGTTAAATTTTCGTTGAAAATTTGTCGTACATACTAAATAAGGGTTCTCGTCACCCCAATTATGAAAATTATATAACCATTTTTCTTAAAAAAAAATTAAACGGAAATTCAGGTTCTCTGACGAGTTTATCTTGAAATCACCTGCAAAATGTTATTCTCCGAGCAAGATCATCTTCAGATATTAGTAATACACAGATATTGGTAATATCTGTGTATTACTAATACTATCTTAATTCATATATTAGTAATACACAGATGGGGTTCAGAAAAGGGCTTGGTGCTCGAGAAGCTCTCTTCGGTTTGAATGTTCTCACATAAAGATGCCTAGACGTTAATCAGGAGGTACATACCTGTTTTATCGATTTTGAAAAAGCGTTTGACAGAGTACGCCATGATAAGCTTAGAGAGATTCTTGAAAGGAAGGACATAGATAATAAAGATCTGCGAATAATTCTCAATCTATATTGGAATCAGAAAGCTAACATCAAAATAGAAACTGAAACATCACAAGCAATAGAAATACGTAGAGGAGTACGACAGGGTTGCATTTTGTCACCTCTGTTATTTATTGTATATAGTGAAAGCATCTGTCAGGAAGTCCTTTTACAAGCAAACGGAGGAATCGTAATTAATGGAGAGATTGTAAATAATATTCGATACGCGGACGACACTGTACTAGTTGCAAGAACAGTAGAAGAATTACAAAAATTACTACTGCTTGCAACAATTATGGTATAAATATCAATATTAAAAAAACCAAGTATATGGTCTTCAGTAAAAACATGACACAACCAGCGTATATTAGTATAAACGGCACTCAAGTTGAAAAAGTATCAAGTTACAAATACTTGGGAACTTTAATAAACGAAACTGGGGACCAAAACAGTGAAATAAAAAGACGTATCGAAATTGCCAGGGCCACCTTCATAAAGATGAGAAAATTCTTCTGCAACAGAAATATAAGCATCTCTCTACGATTAAGAATGCTGAGAGGCTATGTATTTAACACGCTATTATACGGTGTAGAGGCCTGGACTCTCAAACAGAACAACATGAAAAATATTGAAAGTTTCGAGATGTGGTGCTACCGTCGAATGCTGAAGATTAGTTGGGTTGAAAGAATAACAAACTGTGAAGTAATACGAAGAATAGGAAAAGACCCAGAGATTTTGTTAACGCTAAAGCGAAGAAAACTCGAATATTTTGGTCACCTGATGAGAGGACATAAATACGCATTACTTCAAAATATAATGCAGGGAAAAATAGAAGGAAAACGGAATCCAGGCCGTAGAAGAATGTCATGGTTGCGGAATTTGAGAGAGTGGTTTGGCTGCACCACTAATGAACTCTTTAGGTCATCCGTAAACAAGGTCAGAATAGCCTTGATGATTTCCAATCTCCGATAGGAGTGGCACAAAAAGAAGAAGAAGAAGATCATCTTGGCGTAAATCTTGCAGTCTCTGATAGTGCTATGCATGTAGAAATTGTGCCCAAAATTTGAATATCGTTTGGAATATCGATGAATAACGTTTTTCGACATATTAACAACTTCCTTCCACATTAGTAATCCAAATGTAAGTCCACCGTTCGTGGACTTACATTTGGATTATTCTCCGCAACATCCAAAACTTTTTCGGTACAACAAATCGCCTTTCTAATAATCTTTGAGAACACAAAACTTCGAGTGTTAGAAGTTCGCCTTTAGGGATACCGATGCACATACATTTGGACGGCTAAATTACTGTTAGACTGCGCTTCTCCATAAATAATTAATATATCATGGTATTCATTAATCAAAAACATTTTCGCGATGACACTAAATACGATTGTTTCAAAATATCTGTTTACTAAAGTTGTGACTACCTATGTTAAGATTATCGTACTGCCTGTAGTTGACAAAGTTCTTTTTGCGTACCAAAATGTATTTGCGTTTTTTGGTCTAACGATTGAATTTAGAAAAACATGTTGCTCTACATGGTGCCTTTTACCTGTACCTTTCAGGAACGCCCTATGTTAGCAGGACACCCTGTATATATAATGTTCATAAAAATGAAAAATATTCTAATTCGCAAAAAATTAAAATATGCAAAACGGTATTTCACATCACCCTGTACAATAATAAAATCCACCTCGAAACCTAGATATAATGAGTGTTCTTCATATGACGCGACTTACCATCACCCATCACACATGACCATCATCCGTTGATGATGGGCATGAGGATCTTCTGTTAGTATTCTTTGTCTTCCGTTACCGCGTTGTGGTCTTTCAGCTGTGTCTCTGGTAATCGTCGAATTCGAAGTGAGAATGAACTTTTACATCGTCGCGGTTTTTTGCGGTTTCAGTTGGGTGGTCTGCGATGGCTCTTTACCCCGAGAAGTAAGTAATTATTGTCTTTTATTTAATATATCATATACATTCAGTTTTTTATAGATATCAAAATGTTAATTCCGTGATCATTAAATGTAATTTCGAACCAAAAATTTTTGTTACAATAAACAAACGTTTCGGCAATTATCATCTTCAATACAATATAATATAATGTAAATTAAATACAGAAATATGTAGCCACTAAGTATTACAATTATATTATAGTAATTTCATTATTAAATTATTTATTGAAACTTATTCTCAATACAGCGGTTTGAGTATACGCGGCTTGAAAATTAATTTGGATAAATTATTTATTTTCAATTTTAATTGTAATAATAATAACAATGTTTTAAAATTAATATTGAGAATCCTTTTATTTGTCGTCTACTTAGAGAAAAGGCACCTAAAATGTTTTTTTTTAATATTATTAAAAAATAATTAATTTTGGGCACTATTTTTAAATTTTACGTTTTCTTGGACATTTATAAAGTGTTTAACAAAAAGACACAACTTAGAAAATATATAAAAGGGAATAATCAGTATTAAAAAATAGTTTTCTACCCCATATTAGAGGTATATCGTATTATAATATGGGGTACCATTTAAAATGTCAAATTTCAAAATCAATTCAATTATTTTCTTTTTTTGCCGATTGATAACTTATCTTTTGCTATTTTGATGACACCTCCATTCTGCTTATGTGGTTATTCCATTCTTTTTTTTTTATTTTGTGTCCATTCAGTTATACGCTGTACATTACATTTTCTTCGAATGTCTTTACTTCCCTTTCGATTCCTCAGCGTATTTTCTGAAATTATTCTCAGAACTCTCATCTCTGCCGTTTCCAGTTGCCTTTTGTGGCTGTGTCAGGCCTTATTTCTGAGACTTCTTCTTAAAGTGCCTATCCGTTCCGGATATTGGCGATCATCACGGCTATCTTTACTTTGTTTACTGCAGCGCGGAACAGTTTAGTGGTAGTCGTGTTATACTACTTTCGTAAATTTTGAAGCCAGAAAATGCGTCTTCTTCCCGGTCCTCTCTTACCATTTACCTTCCCTTGGAGAATCAGCCCAACTTTTTAGTTTTGACGGTCATGAGAATTTTACATTCTTTCCCCATTCTAAGCAGGACCTCCTCAATTGTAATATTTTATATCGACTTCCCCTTACCATATGTCCCAGATAAGACATTTTTAGATGTTTAACAGTCTTTAGCAGTTCTCTATCTTTGTTGACGCTCCTTAGTACTTCTTCATTAGTTTTATTTGCTGTCCAAGATATCTTCAGCATTCGTCTATGAACCCACATCCGATGCTTTAATTTTGTTCATTATCAGTACTTTTAGCTTCCACACTTCTGCACTATACAAAAATAGGAACCAAACTTAACCATTCTTTGTCTTAGTTCTAAACTGAGATCATTCATCATCATCATCAGTGGCATTACAGCTCGGTATGAGCCAAATCGTCCTTTTCGTTCCTTTCCTTTTGTTCTTTTATCGGCCTCTAGGTGAAGAGTATGTTGATAATATCCGAGGATGATGTTTAAACATTGTGTTTATAATACTAAGGTCTATATCGATAGCAAATTGAAGGAGATGTTCAGCTCGTTCATTTTGCTTAAGCCATGCTCACCTATCGTTCCTTTCAAATGGTCGTTTATTTTAGTTGTTCTTATTTTTGCATTCCAATCTCCTCATTGGTTCTTTTTTAGGAATAGAGATGGTTTTACGTATCAGGTGGTATATTTCATAAACCAGCCAAAATGCATATATACCTGTATAATATGCATTTTGGCTGGTTTAGCGTTATTTTAATTATTCGATATTTTACAGGAAGATATTCATGGACATATTTTGCCCTACGTTTTTGAATTAATATTGCTACGCTATTTTGTCCTGATTTGTTAGATCCTGACAAACCTTTGTAGTGAGTGGCTTTCCAATGTCCTAGGCCTTCCCAGTGTGTCTCAGATATCCTACAGATATCTATCTTCTCCTTGATCAATTAATTTTCTAATATATACAATCTACCTGGCTGTAGCAGCCACCTAACATTCTATGTTGCGATGCGGTGTTTTTTACGTAATGTTAATCTACGTAATGTTGATCTTCCAGTATTTCATTTCACAGATATTGCCTGGTCGTCCACAATTATCGGCCCGATCGCCTAATTTACACCATTTACACCGGAATCGATATGCCGCCGGTTGCTAGCTGGATTGCAAAGCACAGAATTTTCTTGCTTAGTCGTCATTTCATAACGCTCTCTGGAAGATAATCATTTGGTTTCCCGTTACATACCTCACAGCCGATTGAACTAAGATGTAGTTGTCGCCTGTGAGTAATTTACACTCGACCTGTATGGATCATACATCCCCAGTGCAATAATGACATAGCTGCTGCCCTATGTCGTGCCCTTAGCTGATCCGCAGCTACTTATTTTGTTGAACCTTATTAACACCTATTAATTACTATTTAACTGGAAATAAGCCCCAATTAAAGATAAAAATAAGTTTATTGACGTTTCAATTTTCACTTCGGAAATCGTTCTCAAAATACAAACAGTAAATTAAACTTAAATTCAATTAAATTCAACTTTTAACAACATTCAAAACAACAAACACAATTCAACAATTAAATTCAATTAAATTCAACTTTGCGAGTTACAGACGAATTACATGCTATGATTTTTTTTTTTGACGGATATTCTCAAGTTAAAGTTGATTTCATGTAATCGAATGAACTATCTTATAAGTAAAGTCGTCCCAGGAGCGCAACTCAACAATATTGGCAATATCATTTTAAAGTCGTCTACTTTAAAATGCATAATGTATGTCTGAATTTTCAATATAAATGAGTCAGATAAAATTAAATTATTAGAAGAATTTTTCACTATGTAACAGAACACAAAATTTGTTTAATTTACTGTTTGTATTTTGAGAACGATTTTCGAAGTGGAAATTGAAACGTCAATAAACTTATTTTTATCTTTAATTGTGGCTTATTCCCAGTTAAATAGTAATTAATTTAAAATGCCACAAGAAGATAGCTTCAGAACAATATTAGCACATATCTTGCATATCTACAGGAACGTTCTCTATCAGCCATTGGGACGCACCGTGTAAGGGTTGAGGACTTCCCTCAACCAGTCCGTCTTCCGTGAAATATTGAAAAGCTTTTCATCAGTTCAGAGCTCTTCCCCCATGCAAGTTAGAACCAGCTCGGATTCTTTTATATTCTTCCATACTTTTCATACTTCCTCTGCCTTATTTGCTTCTGTTAGATTTTCCTTTAGGGTGGACTCATATTATTCTCTGAGTTCCTGTACTCTTAATTTCTCCAGGTTCCATCTTTTTTGTTTTGCCTTGTTCTCTCTGTTTTAACTACCTTTATTTTTATTTCGTTTATTACTAAAAAATGGTCCATGTCCGCCTTTGTTCCTCTATATGATCTGATCTAATTCACTACTTCTTTTCTTGAAGTTTGTGTTTATGAACATGCAATGAACGTGACTGTCGTGTTTCCAAGATTTATTTCGAAGTTATTTAGAAATTTAACTTTTTCATGTCTTCATTCTTTAAGTTTTTTTACCAATGCCTATGCCGGCAACGCAAAATTCATTTCTTCAAGGTCACAGCTGTCTCTGATTTCCTTTAATGTCAACCACATCTTTCATTATCGTTAGTGTTATGAAAATGACGACAAAAAGTTGTTTTATAATAGCATTTGCCGACGACTTCTGCGGCATGCCTGACTTCTACTAATGTAAGTCGAACAAATTGTTGAACGAATAAAAAAGCGTTAACACGCGACATTGCGATTGACATACAGGGCGATGACTTGGCGCTTAGCCGTGAAGATGCTGTCAAGCAAAAAATGTGAAGTTCCTCGAAATTAATAATTGGAATTGTTGTAAGAGACTTGACTCTAAGCGTAATATCAACGAATTGCTGCTGCCTCAGATGTTATTAAAAAATCCACCTATTGGATGACTGCTAACTAAAACTGCGTGAAAGCATATTTAGAATACTGTTAAAATAAGAGTGTTGAACGAACATTAGACTAATAAACAAATAAAATGCAGTTTGTCGATAAAAATATAGAAATAAATAAATTTATTTCCGACTTCAGCAATAACAAAAACTTAAATGTACATTATAGTTAAAGATTCCTGTGGATGTGCGTCTTCCCAGTAGACAATCCTATTTTTTTTATTTAAACAAATATACCCGCATCAATCACTAAGGATTATTAGCGGGGAGACATACACAAACAGTAATATACATTCTTCTTCTTTAGGTACCATCTCCTCTAAGGACGTTGGTAATCATCACAGCTATTTTCACTTTGAGTTTGCAGATATGAACAAGTCGATGGAACTGCAATTGTACCACTTTCTCAGATTGTTGAGCCACGAGATGAGTCTTCTGCCAATACTTCGTTTTCCCTGTATTTTTCCCTGCATTATGTTTTGTAGCAACACATATTTATCCCCTCTCAAATCGTGGCCGAGATATTGTAACTTTCTTATCTTAATCATATCCATGATTTCCATTTCCTTTGACATCTTTCTGAGAACCTCAACATATGTTATTTGGTTTACCCAACTTATTTTTAATACTCTTCGGTAGGTCCATATCTCAAAGCTAAAAGTCGATCGCTCACCTCTTTCTTTAAGGTCCAGGCCTCCATTCCATATAGCAGCACCGAATACACATATGAACGTAATATTATTATTTTGAGTTGCAAACTAAGGTCTCTCCTGCATAATGCTTTTTTCATCTAATTAAATGTTGCTCTAGCTTGTCCAGTTCTCATTTTTATTTCTTCTGTATACTCGTTATTTTCATTAATAATAGTACCAAGATATCTGTATTTTTTTTTGTCGATCGGATAGCCAAGCGAGCTGGGCGATTGGCTTCTCCTTCGCTTCAATGCGTGAGATGTCAGTTCAATCCCCAGCTCGGTGTACAGAAAACAAAAAGGCTAAGGCAGCAGTTTAAAATTATAAATGAATCTGCGTCTTAGTCTAGAATATGCTGGTATCTGATTGGCCTATGGTGGAGCAGTACGGCAAGAGATAAGGACTTGTGGTTCGCTAAATTTTATTTGTATGTTTTATTTGGCATTATAAGAGGGATTTATGTTGGTACAGTTGAATCAATTTGATTTAAATTATTGTTTTATTATTACTTCACATTTTGCAACGGCTGAATTTCTTAATCGACGTAAAATCATTCAATCTACCTTATTCGCTTCTTCTTGCCGAGAATACCACTTGATAAATTGTTGTATGTGCGATGCAGCTAATCTAGCTTCTTTACGCAAATCTTTGTGAGTTGTAATAGCATCATCAACATCGCTACCATCAAAGTCGGCTTCTGAATCAGTTTCGTCCGCCACTGTTCCATTTCAACGATTTCATCGTCTGTCAGCTATCGATAGCCGTTTGCGTTCTAATCACAAATTAATCTTTCGTTTATGTAATCTTTAGGCAACGAAAACAAAACAGTTGATTCAGCCATAACTTCATTTAAGGTTGATTTTCATCTTAAGTTGATTCAAGCCATAATTTATTCCAGGCTTTTTTCAGCGTTACTTCCAAAACATTAGCCCAAGCATCCACAGAATTGTCGACTGCATGTTTTAAACTGTATGCTTTCCAGCATTCTGGCAAAGAATATTACTCTTCTATATCTAGGTTTTGAATAAATTTTTTCCTGTATTTTCTTTTGAATGTATTAATGACCGAATGATCCACTGGTTGTATCAATGATGTATTCGCAGGCAGAAAAGAGTACGTGATATTTTTATCGACACTCTGCAGTATACCGGCTTTAGGATGGGCAGGTGCCTTGTCCAAAATGAGAATCGACTTTGGTGGAAATTTTTTTCCAAACAAAATGAATTAATGACTAAATTTCTACTTATGTTCTCAATATAACTTATGTTTGGACCCTGACAGTTAACAGAGGTGATGGTTAATAGAGAGACAGATAATCGAGGTTCCACCGTATATATATATATATATATATATATATATATATATATATATATATATATATATATATATATATATATATCGGAAAAAAGGAGTACGACCGTCAATCCAATATATATATATATATATATATATATATATATATATATATATATAAGAAATCCACAATCCACAATCCTGGAAACGATGTTAATTGTTACCTTAAAAAGACATGTAGCAGTATAGGGTACCTTATCAGTTCAGGGTATCTTATCCTTCTTTAATGAGTTTGATCCTCATTTACAGTTCACTGTTGAACTTGAGGACACTACCACCAATAGTATACCCTTCTTAGACATGCGTGTCATTCGAATGAGAGACAACACTCTAACCACAAGTTGGTATAGAAAACCAATGGCCTCTAATAGGTTCCTTAATTACCATTCCTGTCATTGCATGAAATATAAATTAAACCTTATAAAAGCTTTGAGCTGCAGATTAAATAAATTGACACATCCAGTTAATCGAAGTTATTAAGAAATATTCTAATATAGAATTCATATCCTTCCTCTATCATAAATAAATACCTATATTCACACAGCTATGGATCCTCAATTTATGACATACCCGATGGTGACCAACTTAGAAACATCTCAAATAATTCAATGAATAGCATTGTTCTGCATATTACTGATCTTGAGAATCCTACCACCCATTATTCTTCTTTACCTTATTTTCCTAAGTTACTGAGAAGCTTATTAAATTGTATAAACAGAATAACATACCGGTTAAAATTGCTGTCAAGAATGCGAAAACTGTTAGAAATTTGTTCTCTAAAACTAAAACACCCTTGTCTACTTTGGAACAAGTTAACACATTTTATCAAATTCCATGCGCTAATTGCGATTTATGTTACATTGGTCAGACTGGTAGATCATTAAAAGGTCATCTCACTTCACATCGTAGTGACATTAATTTATCAAAACACACTTGTGCCCTGGCACAACACGCGATAAATACCAAACATGAAGTGGATTTCAATGAAGTTAAGATTCTTGCCACTGAACGCAATCTAGCTAAAAGACAGTTTTTGGAAATATGTTCAATTCTAAAACATCCTAATGCTTTAAATAAGAGAACTGACATAAGTAACTTGAGAAAAATATATCATGTTTAATTTTGCAGAATTAGGCTTTATGATCTTTTTACTATATTAAATGTCATGTAAGGTGTACTACTTGAACTCTTTTTCCAATTTTCATTAAACAATTAAAAATACATAAAATAGAAATAAAATACATAAAATAATCAAATAAAATAATTAAATATTCCTTACTTAACTCATTATAACATATGCAACTTACATTGCATATTCATACACTGATTACTTAGATTAGTGTGAACATTTTTTACTTAAATAACATAATACAAATATTGTAATTGATTCATAGAATCCTTTGCAAACTACAGTTCCAAGTGTATGAACCCTGGGCTGTTGGAAATTATTTTATCGTTAACCACCTGTGGCTGATTATCTAGCCATAATGATTAACGCTATTACTTATATATGAGGTTGAACGAAAATCTCCTGTTTGTAAGTCTAGACTGATTAATGAGAGGAGTTGCTATTACAATACCAATGTCTTTCACTGGTTTGTCTTTTGCAACTGGGTAGCCATCCAAACTCATTAAAACTTTTAAATTGACAGCCCAATTATTTGGGTTGGTACCTCCACCTTGCTGATCTGTCAAAAGTATTTTGACCTCAAGGTTGGCTGTCTTTTTGCGGTTTAGTTCGTGCTGGTTCATCTAACGCCATTTTTCCGGCGACAGCTGTAGGGCTTTGATCGGTAACTTCATTTACACTACTTTTTAAATAAATTTTTTAATAATATCACTTATAATGCTACCTAAAGTTAAAATCAAAGCTTAATAATCATTAAATAGTTGGAAGTTGTCTATGATTTTCTTGGTTCTTTTTCACTAATTAATATTAAATAATATTTCATTTACTTTAGACCACATGGTCATTTGCTGTACTAATTTTTTATAAGTTCCTATATGTTGTTAGTTACTTGATTGTTTATACAATATCAGCGTATTATGTCCATTTACTTAAGTTTCATTCACATTATTGTAAATAACTTTGACTGCTACATGTCTTTTTAAGATAACAATTAACATTGTTTCCATGGTTGTGTGGTTCTCATATTGTACTTTTTAGATGAACTGATGATGCTTTCAAAACTCGAAAGCGAAACGTCTTCAAAATAGATAAAGTAGCCTATCAACTTTGTCTTTTATTTCTCCATCTTGAGACCGATATTAGAATCCACCACTCGTCTGAGTGATCCTTATATATATATTTGTATTTTTTGTATTTTTGTATTTTTTTACTTTTTCTATTGGATTTCCTCTTATGGTACAGAGTAAGACACATATTGTTGCACAAAAAAATATTTTTTACAATCTGCTATATAGTTTAGTTATTTTAAGATAACTTAATAAAAACTGTAAGTTTGACGTTAGTACACTTTTCAAATTGTCACTAAGGGAACACGTAATTCTTTCATTCTGGTACACTGGACACACGACAATTATATCTTTCACTGACAACGGAGTGTTGCACTGGGTACACATCGGAGCAGCCTCCTGGTTGAAGATATGCTTGTGGGTAAGGAAAGTATGTCCTCTTCGGAGTCGGTTGATGATGACTTGGTCTTTTCTACTACTTGGTAAGATGAGTTTGGTTCCTACTTGACTTAGACATTCTTTGAGTTTGTTGGCAGTGTGATCCCAAGTAGTTTGCCACGCTCTGTACATGTGGGCTTTGATATTTACTTGGGCTTTTACATTTGATTTATGATAGCAATACTTTGGTCGGTTGTTGCATTGCTTGCCAGAGAGTCCACTCTCTGGCCACTTATTATTTATTATTATTACCACTTTATATTTATTAATTATTATTGGCCACTTATTACCACTTATTCCCATATGGGAGGTACCTAGATGAAGGAAATATCTGTAGATCTGTAGTTGAGTCTGTAGATAAGATAACTCTTCTTTGATCTTGAGAAGTATGGCGTGAGTTGTATATAGCTGTTTTATTCCAAGTAATGCACTCTTTGAATCAGTGATGATAACAAATTTGCTTTCATTGATAGAACCACTTTTTTCATGGCCTGGTGAATTGCCATAAGTTCTCCGGTATATATACAACACAAGTTGTTGGGATTCCTATGGTAGACTTGACGTTTTCGTAGATGTAGATGTAGAATTTTCGTAAATTCAGCTAGTTGGGTTTTAAATACATTTGCTTAGCTAAGATAAATCTTTTAAGTGTTTTTAGGTTCCCTCACTAGATTCCAGTTCAGTTTGCCTTGTACTAACTAGGAATTTTGTGCAGGTGTTGCATATATCCTTTCTTAGATATCCAGAAGAAATAGTTAATTCTTCATTAAATACTTTCGCGAAAATCCCATATGAGACTCTATTATCAGAATGTGTGTCGAAATTTTCATGTAGTTTGGTGATTGATATGTTAGGTTCCAGGTATTTTCTATTACGGTTATCAGATCTTGTTTAATGCGATTTTCGGGCTGGCAATTGAGCAAAAAATTTTCTGACCTTTTCAAGAGATTCTGGTGGTGTTATGTTAGAACTAGTGGCATCACGGCCTCTATTGTCTGCTGAAGGAGCTGCAGTTCTAACTTTTTTGTCCTACCTAGATTTAAAAACCGCATGTATAGGTCAAAATGCTTTTTGACATTAAGACACTGTTCCATTCAATTTTTGGAATTATTATTAGCTTCGTATGAGAAGGCTGTACGACTTCCTGATTACTCTTTATTACGTACACGTCATCGGTTTTTCATAACTTTCTTAATACAACCTTGCAAATAAATTGTTTATTCTGAATGGGTAGATAGACTACAGTACTTTTCAAAAATATTTACTTGCTTTAAATCACTTAGCTTAGTTGTACACTTACAGCTACAAACGCCAATTTCACGACGTTTATTCTTTTCTGTAAAACGTTTTTTCTGTTTTAAAGCTCTTTTCCATTTTTCTGGGTTTCTAAGCCGTTTCTTTCCTTTTGAAACAGAATGCAAATTCTTGGGATCCCCTCCAACAGGAACAAAGTTATAGGTTACATTTTCTGGTTCTACAACGTCTTCTTCAATTATGCTGCTACGTGAATCATTAACCATCGCAGGTATACTATCGCGAGAAGTGCCTTCGTGAGGATCATACTCACTTCCAGAGGTTACATCTTCACTGTAACTACTTGATTGTAAAATAACAAATGTACTTTACCAAACAAATAATCTTAAAATCATTATTTTTACTAAGCTATACTTATTGTTTAATATTGTATTTCTTATGTATTTAAACTGCTTATTTATTTTAAATATAATATCATAAATAATATGGAAAATATTCTTACCAAAATCAGATATTTTTCTCTACGATACTTTCGTATAACTCCAAAAAATTCACAGATCAAAGTTAGGTACACGCGAATTTATTTCATCAACAAACTTGTAGGATAGGAATCCCCGTGACAGTAGTAATAAGTTGTCAAGTCCATAGACTTGGACATTTTTGACACTTAGCAACTTCTTGCACTGAAATTATAATTGATTAAAATTTTAAGACTCGGGATTTTACCCAGTAAGACACTTTTTATTAGATATCTGACTTCGTCAGCTTGTAGTACACATAATTTAATATAGATGTCGCTACTTAACTCAATCCTAGAAAAATATGGACTTAGCTACTTTTTGCACTGTTTCCGTCAATTGGAATATGTGCTGATTTAAAAATCTCTTCCAATGTATAAATATGAAAGTCTAACCAAAAATATTTTAACAATAACTCTTATGGTCGCACTTTAATACAATATTTTTAAACTGATTGTAAAAATCCTACATTATATTTATATGAACTCATTACAAAACGAGAATTGTAAAGAATAAACATTAAAGACCGATTTCATAATGATAACCTAAACTAATGTTCACTTTAGATTAAAGTACAGTGTCACACCCCACACCCGGTTTCATAATACCTACAACTATTTTCAATATTAAAAGTAACCTTAGGTGTTTAAATTAGTAGGTTGGCAATTGTGTTTCTTTCAATTTTGCTGTAAGTAGAAAGGATCTCACTTGAGCGCACTTTTCCTGCGAATGCCTGAGTTGTAGGCCACTGTCCTAAACACTATCAGAAGCGCTCTGAACTACATCAGAGACGAATTGACATAGCACGTGACACAGATTATATCAGAGATGACTTAACATGACGCGTGACGTGGACTGTCATGCCATGGATCTGAATCCATCAGAACAAGAAAAATAAAATTAGAACGAAAACAAAAGCGATTCCGGGAGCAAAAAATGTCAAACTGTTGTGAAGAATAAAGAAAATTCTACAGAAAATACAGTTGATATTGCAGATACAAATATTTTGAAAGCAGACACACTTATTGATCATACAATTAAAAGCACTACTTTAAAAAGTGGAGTTAGAATACATAAACCAGATGTTATTGTCCTCAAAGAAAAACAAGAATTGTCACAAAACCAATTTCCTGATTCTGTACAGGAAAGCGTTAATCTGCCCACAATTGATAACATATTTTTTGATGTCTGTAATAATATGAATTCATCAAATTTAAAGAATACATCCCAAAGCAAATGTACACATTTGGAATCCAGCAAAGTAAAACGTGCTGGTGAGTCGGCTAAAAGAAAGTTCATTTTTTGAAACTGAGGGATATCCAGAACATGAAAAAATACAAATTCTCTCAGATATAACGGTGACACAATCAGACGACACCATCCCACCTGTAAATAACCTGTTGTATCCAGGATTGTGATATTCTTGTTCCTATAATATATCTAAATCAAAAGTTGGAATAAAATCAATTTTAATTCAGTTGACAATAAGTGGCCAATCACTGTACTCGTTACCCTATATAAATTCATTTTCGGAAGAATTCGAACTTAATTAGAATTCGAAGAAGTAAATCAGCATTATTTTAAATTTGAATAAATACCATTAAAAAAAAACAAGACAAAGGTGATTGTCAGAATTGTAAGGTTGTGATAAATAGTTAATTGACTATGAAATTATTTATATTTAAATTTTTTATATTATTTTAAATCGGATTTTATATTGTTATTAATTTGATGACATTTATGATGACTTTTAAAATTTGACGTTAGAGAATCGTTACTAATCGAATTTTAGTATCGATCTTTTATTTTTTTGTTTTTCTTTCTTTTTGTTTTTGTTCCTTTTTTTGTTGATTATCTCGGCCTTGCGGTAGTCGAGTAATCAATATCGGACAACCTTACACGTCAATTTTAACCTAACTTTATTTATGTTTAAACAATAACTTTTTTCAATTCACTTGCAATATATATTCAATTACAATAAAAAAGGACGTTTTTCACATTTGGTCCCATGTATATATATTTAAATATCGGGTGATCCAGTTGTACAGATCTCTTGAATCTATGGTATTTAATTATAATTTAGAGAATATTTTGATCAGGAGAGTCAATAATTTTACAGATCTAAGTATGGTTTTTCACAGAAATTTGTCTTTTAATTTGCAAATAGATCTTATATGCAAATGCATGTATCAAAAATATCATAGCTGTTATTAACTGATATTCTTGTTGTATCTTCTCGTCCGTATTTTGTTATTTATTTTTCATGCAATTGTTAATTTAAACCTTCTTAGAGTAAATATGTGATGACTACAAAACGAATTGATCGAGAGTAGCGAATGGATGTGAAGAATCGATATTTTGTGACGCCGGCTGTGACGACTCCATCTTGTGGCGCTAGTTTCGTGACTCTCACCTCAGCATTTTACTGTAGAGAAAAAAGTAATACAACGCCAGTATAGAAGCTTCGCTTCAAATATGTTTCTGAACACGCAAAAAGTAGACGGAGGAGGTTTGGCCAACAATTAACACTATAATCAAACAATCCGGTGTTATGTAAAACGAGTCAATCATACATGTGTAAAGAAATGAAAGCTTTGAAAACATTAAGTACTTATTATATCCAGTTATTTATATTATATGAACTTATTTACCAACTCTCGAGAATCAATGCGCAAAAATCCATAAATAAATATGAATAACAACACGTTTTGATGGTACGTGAGATGAATCTTATTACCACTCGGTCCTCCTATTATCTTTCGTTTTTTTTTTTCACCTCAGTCGGATGCTTATTAAGAATAATTACTTTGTCTGTGGGTGCCATAAAAACTTTTACAGCAACTGTTATTTTCGTTGGGGTCTAATTTGGTGCTGCCAAATAATAATTATTTTCGTGAAAACTAGTTTTTGAATTTGGGTACTCAAGCAATTTTAAGTTCGTTACTCCTGTCAGTGGCGTCACGCTTTTGTAATGTTAATAATGCATAATCATATACAATCTTGTTGGGTTTAACACGGTAACTGACGTCAAATTCTTAGTATACCTCCAGGAATCACTTTGCTTCCTCAAATACTTATTCTGACAATGATTCCTTATACCTTTTAGCATCGACGTAGTATTGTGTATTTTAATGTTGGTTATTAATGCATTTTTTCTGTTTCTCCGTTCTGCACTTATTGCTCTTACTTCTTCGATCGTATCTACTCTTTTTTGTTCAATTTTGCTTATATGAAGTCTTTCCCAATCTAATTTGATTACATGTGTATACGATTCTTTAATATTTGATCATTTATGTGTATTTGCGATTATTAAGAATTTAGAAAAACGTAACTACATTTATAGAAAGTATTAAAAAAAATGTTTATAAACGAGAAACATGTTAAACATGTTGTAAATAGAATTAAATTCAAACACTGGAATGTGTTTGATGATATTTTATGTCATTCAATCAACCTGACAAAATTATTTTTACATATGTTGCAAAAAATACCTGTTATTCATCATCATCATCAATATTACGCCAGGCAATCCTCTCCATTGCCAACCGTTGCCAGTTTGCTGCGTCCATTTTTCTACCATCCTCATCTACACCATCCTTCCATCTGAGTTTTGGCCTACCCCTTTTTCTACTTACCACGGGTTGTGACATAAGGATTCTTCTAGGAGGGTTGTTCTGCTGTGATCTTGCTAGATGTCCTGCCCATCTTAGTCTTCCTATTCTTATAAGAGATACTACGTCTTTACCACCAAATATTTGTTTATATCTGTGGTATACCTCGTAGTTATATCTCCTCCTCCAAACACCATTTTCACAGATGACACCAAATATTCCTCTCAGGATCCTTCGTTCAAATATAAGCAGAAGGTCTTCGTCTGCCTTGGAGATGGTATATGTCTCCGATCCATATGTCAACACTGGCTGTATAAGGGTTTTGTATATGATTATTTTTGTTTTTTGGCTTAAGTTTCTACTTCTCATATATCTACTCAGTCCAAAATAGCATCTGTTTGCCATTATTATCCTTCGCTTGATTTCTTTCGTTATGGCGTTCTCTTTGGTGATCATGGAGCCTAAGTATGTGAATTTGTCCACCACTTCAAAGGTAGAGTTATCAACCGTGAATTGGGGACCAATGTTCCTGACTCTATTGTTGGGTGTTGATGCCATCATCTTAGTTTTCTCCTCATTTACTTGCAGGCCCATAGATTTTGAGGCATTTGAGAAGGTGGTATACATTTCTTCTAGCTTGCGTGTTGTGCGGGCAACTAGGTCCACATCATCTGCCTATGCCAAAATTTGGGATGATATATTAAAAATATTTCCTCTCTTGTCTATTCGGGCATCTCTGATCGCCTTTTCCAGTGCTATGTTGAAAAGGAGACACGCCAGCGCGTCTCCCTGTCGCAGCCCAACATGCGTTCCAAACGCCTGTGATTGTTCGTCCTGTATTTCGACTTTGCAAACCAAATTACGCATTGTAGCCTTAACCAATCTTATCAGTTTATAGGGGATGTGGAATTCATTCATGGCTTCATACAATTTATTTCTTAGGACACTATTATAGGCAGATTTGAAGTCTACAAAAAGATAGTCTGTATCGATATTGAATTCATTGGTTTTTTCCAGTATTTGCCTTGGCACAAAGATCTGATCTGTTGTTGATCGACCAGGCCTAAAGCCACTTTGATATTCCCCGAGAAGTTCCTCTGAATATGCACTTAGGCGACCATATAAAATCCTCGAAAATATTTTGTATGCTGTATTAAGGAGGGTTATTCCCCTATAGTTTCTACATTCCAATTGGCCACCCTTTCTGTGTAGCGGGCAAACGATTCCAATACACCACTCTTCCGGGATTTGTTCCTCATTTCAGGCTCTCAGTATTATTTTATATATTTGATTAGTCACAGTAGCACCTCCACATTTAATAAGTTCCGCGGGTATACCATCACTTTCTGGAGATTTATTGTTTTTTAGGTGTTTTATTGCAAATTAAAACCTGTTATTCATTGGTCAAAAATAATAAAAAGTAGACGACCCAATACTGAATCTTGTGGTACTCAACGTACAATGCTTTTGTGACTAGAGTCAGTACCATTTGCTCTAACTAGTTGTTTCCTATTCTCCACGTAAGATTGCAAGCAATTCAAAGAAATACCTCAATTTCTTAGAAATTTAATTGCTTTATCAAAATGTCGTGATTTATACAATGAAAAGTTTTAGCATAGTCACAGAAACAGGGTTAGTGTAAAGATAGAGTATTTATTTAACTACATAACAGATAAAAATATTGTTTGTAGCAAGTCAAAAAAAAAACATACATAATATTAAAAAAGGAATATAAAACGTAGGGGAAGTGTGCCTATGTTGGACCCCTGCCTATGACGGATTCCCGGCTGTAATTTTAAATAGCGCGCGGTTACATACACATCGCCGGTTGCCGCTTGCGCACGAAGTTTGTAGTTTAGTATTTGCAAAGTTTCAGACACGTGGCTGTTATAACAGTAAATTTGTGAAATAAAATTAAAATTTGGCGTTGCTGATCTAATAAATTTTTTTGGTAAGTAGCATTTTACTAGTAACATACGTTAAGATAAGTGTTGCTTTTGTTTTGTATAAAATGACTACACTTTCTTTGTCAAATACTATACTTTGTTTTAGGTTAAAATGGTCAAAACAAAAGTAACAGAATTAAATTTGCTGCCTTGTATATTTGCCTATGATGGACCCCTGTGTCGTTACCTATGACGGACTAGGGGTCCATCATAGGAAAAAGAAAATAAAATTGGACACACCTTCAGTTTTTTGTTACTTAATGAATAACATAATATGTTTTACAGGGATGGCTCTACAAAAAAGGCAACAGTGGAACGAGAGTAATATGCAACAAGCTTTAAAAAGCATACAAGAAAAAACTATGGGGTTTAAGCTGGCAGTAAAAACATTTAACGTTCCAAAAACGACTTTGAAAAGGCGCTTTATTAAGCATCAAGGAAGTATCAAAGGTGATTTGGGAG
Source organism: Diabrotica balteata (assembly GCA_918026665.1). Taxonomy (NCBI): domain Eukaryota; kingdom Metazoa; phylum Arthropoda; class Insecta; order Coleoptera; family Chrysomelidae; genus Diabrotica; species Diabrotica balteata. The sequence continues at coordinate 106,943,021 of OU898283.1, read as the reverse complement.
GACGAAGACCAATATTCTCCACTACTATTGAACAGGAAGTTGCTGACCATATTATTACTATGGAAACTCGTTTTTTTGCCTGACTAGTAAAGATTTGCGAAAACTTGTATACGAAGTAGCTGAAAGAAACAATATTAGCCACAATTTTAATAAGGAATCCAGGATGGCAGGCTGGAAATGGGTCAGAGGCTTTTTAAAGCGAAATCCTCGAATACCATTACGCACTCCAGAAAATACTTCGTTGGCAAGGGCTCAAGCTTTTAATAAACCAAATATATGTGCCTATTTTACTGCATTAGCAAATATATTAGACGAGTTTCACTTTTCACCGGAAAACATTTATAATATGGACGAGTCCGGTTTGACAACTGTGCAAAAGAAATCGCAGAAAATTTATGCTAGTAAAGGTCGCAAACAAGATGGTGCTTTAAGTAGTGCAGAGCGCGGTCTACATGTTACGGTCGTATGTGCAATGAATGCAATTGGAACATATGTTCCTCCTGCTTTGATTTTTCCTCGACAGAGAAAGAAAGATTAACTTATGATCGATGCACCTACTGGAAGTATAGCCTTCGCTGAAGAAAAAGGATGGATGACTTCCGATATTTTCTATTTGTGGCTGCAACATTTTTTAAGGTATACAAAAGCTTCTAAAACCAACAAAGTTTTGTTGTTACTCGATGACTATGGTAGTCACAAAAGTTTTAAAGCTCTTCAGTTTGCAAAGAAAAACGGTATTATTATGTTTTGTTTTCCTGCTCACTCTTCTCATCACGTTCAACCCTTGGACGTAGGATTTTTTAGACCACTTCAAATTTACTACGGCCAAGAAATTCAATTATGGCTGCGACAGAATCCAGGTAAAACGGTGACCCAATTTAAAGTAGCCAGTCTCTTTAATAGAGTGTATTTAAAAAGTGCTTTACCATCAAATGCAATCAATGCATGTAAAAGGACAGGAATACAACCATTCAATCCAGATGTCTTCGAGGATTGGCAATTTTTGCCGTCTATAACAACAGATAGAGAAAATTCTGAACAAAACCCACTGCCAGAATGTTCTGACCAGAAGTCACCACCGGAACATTGGAGCCAAAATGTTTCTTCGATTGAAAGTTTATCAAAAAGCCCCACTGATCAGAAATTAACATCATCGTCAGTTCTAAACATCTCGGTAGAAGATATTTGTCCTCCTCCTTTAGCTGGAGTATCTCAAGTTATGCAGAATAGGGGTAGAAAACGGGGTAAAACAGGATATTTAAATTCAACGCCAGAAATTGAAGATATAAAACAAAAAATTGCAGACAAATAAGCTAAAAAAAAAAGGAAACAAGACGCCAGAAAAGTGAAAAGGCAAGTTCGTGTTTCAACTACAAGTGGTTCTGAAGACGATTGTGAATGCTCTTTTGTAGAAGGCGACTCGGACGATGCAGCTTGCATCTACTGTAACGAACTATTTTCGCATTCACGATCCAATGAAAAATGGATTCGTTGTCAAGTGTGTAAGAATTGGTGTCACACTGAATATGAAGATGTAAATCCTCGACATAAACAATTTGTGTGTGAATTGTGCGCGTAATTTTTTTATTCTCAAAAATACCATGTCTAATATTTTTTATCGTTTGTAATGTCTTTTGATCTAATAAAATAATTTGGTATTTAATTATTTTACACAAAATGCAACGAGTCCATCTTGGGCGTACCAAAGGGTCCATCATGAACGCATATATGCCCATGATGGACCCTTAACAGGATTTTAGTAAATTATGAATAAATTTTTAACATCACTTTTTCTGCAAAATTTGAAACATTTGCCATATTGTACAAATAACGAGACGTTATGTGGTCATATTTAAAGTCTGCTAAGTAAATAATTAAAATTATTATGAAACTATTTTCTTAAGGGGACCACCATAGGCACATTTCCCTAACTGAAATATATAAAAACAAGAACACATATTAAAAAGAAAAAACATTTATGGTAACGTTACGGTAAGCAGTTCAGTGGATGTTCTACAATAAGTCATATATTCTTCTGAGCAGTAAAACAATGTTTTAGAAGATTTTTTTTATAACTTTATCGAAACTATTATAGCTTAGCTGTTTAATATTTTTTGGAAAAATATTGTAATAGTTATAATTAAGACAATTTTTTTCTAAAAGACTTAATCTTCAGCGATTTGTTCGTAGGTAGTGACAGCTTCGCGTATTGTGAACATGGACATCAGACTGCTTTATTAAAAGGGAACGTTTTCTGTAAATTTCAGTTAGAACTTGAAATATCAACAGAGTAGGTAGCGGCATAATATTAAAATTGATAAAGAAAGGTTTGCAGTGTTCTAAATAATTACCCTTGATAAAATCTTGACCGCTTTCTTTTGCATTCTAAAAATTTGAAGTGCATTTATTAAATTGCATCATATAATTACAAGTTAAGATGAGAGTGGAATAAAGAAAAATATATTAATGTTTTAAAGTTGACAAAGCTTGTTAGTTGGCGAATAACAAATAATGAATCTTATAGCTTCTTCTTAAGTTGTGAGACAGTCTCTTTGCCTTTATCTATAATTATATCTATAGACAGTTGCCCCTTCTAAGTTTCTTGCCACCATTGCTTCATCAATATCGTTGCGCTAACTTCTCCGTAGTAGTCCTCTCTTTCTTCTTTCAGGAGAGATCCATTCCAGTACTATTCTAGGCCGTCTGTACTCTGGCATTCTTTAAACATATCCGAACCAGATTAATTGTTTTCTTTCTATGTCATCATTGATATTTCGCCCCATTTTCATTTTGTTCTTATTTGTTCGTTTCTAACTCTCTCTTCAGTTTCAATCTACCGCAGCTTCATCTCAGATAATTCATTTCTGTCGTCATAAGTTTATTTCTGGTATGATGGTACTCTACCATTCTCTCTCCTGCTACTGATAAAGAATGTAGAGCGTAGAACCATTTTAATTAATTTTAAACTGTTTGTCATTGTTTTGGTGTAGTGTTTTGTACAATTTTATGTTAAAATTCATGTTTAGCAAATTCTACGCTTGCCGGATAGCCCATATTTGACGAAATGTCCCTAAAGATGCTAAATTAAGCAAAAGTACTTGGGCAAGATTTGATTAAACTTGTACTCGATAATTGCCTTAATTTTCAAAAATTCAAATACTTAACTTATAGTTTAGCTAATACCACAAAGTAGTTGACATTGTTATCAATAAAATAAAAAAACTTACACTATTATATGGTAGAAAGGTTTTTAATTATATATAATATATGTATATAATTTAACCGAAAAACTCATTAAGCATCAGGGTTTGCAATGTTCTGAAAAAACTTGTTTTCCTGAACTATACACATACTATATTGATCAATTTTTGTTTCATTTATTAAAAAGGCAATGGCCACACAGTCCACACCTCTCAACATCGTATCAGCGTATCACAGATAGTAAAACGGGCCAGTTAGTCAAACCAGTTCCAGCTTAAATGCCAATACGATGCCAACATGCCTGTCACTCTAGGCAGCGCGATTCCTGGTAGCAAATCAACGCTCCTGGGGTTATGATACTTTAGAGCTGTTCACCCTGTACCACAGAGGGGTTTGAACGTCTGATTGGATCGTCCGAAAAGTTTCGAACGTCTGATTGGATCGTCCGAAATGTTAGGAACATAATATATAGACTACATTCCGATAACTACCAGTAGCTTTAGATGGAAAAGAAACGTAAGCTTAATATTGTTCAGAGTGGCAGGAAGTTGGGGTATTGAGAGGAAAGGCAGACTATGTGACTATTGGGTCCAATCACTAATGGACAGTCGATACAACGTATCATGCAGTATTTATATCAAGTATTTACTAGAGATTTTAACGGGCATAGCAGCGCCATCTATTTGGATATTTATAAACATTGCTTAAAATGTAAATGTCTATTTTAATAGTAATAGAAAAGATAAAAAACTTTAGGCCTGTCGCTGATATTTGTATTGCCAATCTAGACAAATTAACTGAATATATATTTATATCGTGGGCATACTGCAAAAACTGACCAAGTCAAATGTTATGCTTTCGAGATAATTGATGGTGAATATTCTGTAATTTTATATGAATTTATTTTTAAATTATTTTAAAAGGATATATTTTTTTCTTTCCAGGTATTAAATGATTGAAGTTAGTGATTCTAAGTAGCTCTAAAAATAGCATTAATCTTTTTGTTATTGGAAAAAAAATTGACTTGGTCACTTTTTGATGTAGAAATTTGCTCATATTGAAATCATGGTCACAAAAAGATTATTGTTGATCAATAATAAAACAGATCCACTCGCTGATGGTATTAACTGATGCTAAGCATGGAATTCAGAGGGAATTGTTCCTGTATTACATAATTTTAGAAGATCCTGCTTTTTAAGTGTAGAAATAGGAATTTCTCTGGAGTATAATAGTTGACTATCTTTTATAGGATTTACAACTCGTTTATTACGTCCACCTACATTAAACATAAGAAACTCTGGATCACTATAGTTGTACTTAAATAGTATATATTGCGGTTAATCTGCTTCATATCGCATACATTTAATTTAACCCTTAACTTGGCGCGCACATAACCGCTGTAAGAAAAATGTTTTTACTTACTTAATATCATTTTTAGGGGAATTCATTTTCAGAGTCAATTACATTTTTGTTTCTATTTTAAATTTTTTGACATTTTATTGACATTGTATCTCATAAGATACACTACTAGGCGTACCGTACATTACAATAGTATCCTTTTGGATCAATCAATCTCTAATAATATCAAGCATAACATATATAATACAATCATTAAAAGTACAACTACCTACAGTAGTGAAGTATGGCAAATAAAGCAAAGATACAAGAGAAAACTTGAGGTAACGAAAATGGATTTCTGGAGACGTTCGGCTAGAAAATCTAGACTAGAAAGAGTAACGAACAACAGAATAAGAGAAATTATGAAAGTTTAACATACAATGGTAGACGATATTGGTACAAAACAACTCAGATGGTACGGTCATGTACAGAAAATGTCTGAAGAACGTTTCCCAAAACAAGTCTTATGTGGACCCTTCACGGTAGAAAAAAACGAGGGGTCTTCCTCTTAGTTGAAGAGAAGGCATCAATAGAAAAATGAAAGACAGAGACATAGAAGAAGACTTATGGATGAATCGAGAGGAGTAGCAACTGGGTATCGGAAGACGTAGGAGAACGTATCTGCAACTTATTTTTATTTCCATAATTTTCGTAAAATGACAAAAGCCCATGTATCTGGAAGACTATATTATTCAGTGGAAGAGCATCTTAATGAATAACTAAGAAATTACAGTACGTTTATGTACAAGTAACCAAAGTATTTTTATATATTATATTTGGGTATCACATGCAGCAACTTAAATTTATTAATATTGTTCTGAAGCTATTTTCTTGTGGCATTGTAAATTATTAATTATTATGAATACTATTAATTATTATTACTTTATTTATTAAATGCAAAGAATTGCATTTATAAAATACCTTGTGAAAGCGATCAGTTTTATTTAGGTGAATCATCAAGGCCATTAAATGTTAGAATAAGTGAACAACAATCTTATATTAAAAATAGAGAATTTGATACATCTCAAATATGTAAACACGTATGGGATAATGAACATAGGGTTCAATGGAATAATTCAAATGTAGTCCTAAAAGAAACGGATGGTAAAAAAAGAAAAATCAAAGAAGCGGCTCTAATTATGCTAAATGAGGCCAATTGTGTCGCTAATTCCTCGGCAGAATGTAGTAGGATCTGGTTACCAATATTGAAAGAGAAAGTTATTAATAAGAAAATACCAGTATTAGTAAGTCAGTAACATATAGAGGATACATCATTTGTGTTTTTTAAATAACGTAACATATAAAATTAGAATTTTGATGTGTGTTGAAGGTAAACTAAATTCACGAACAAATGCTTACAATGTCGGGATAGTATTATGAGGTTTTTTTCCTGGTTTTTCCCTCATAATTTACTATGGAATCACTAACAGGAGAATTTTACTGTCATCATGTCATGTGTTTGTCTTTTTAAAGACGAATTACATGCTATGATTTTTTCTGACGGATATTCTCAAGTTAAAGTTGATTTCATGTAATCGAATGAACTATCTTATAAGTAAAGTCGTCCCAGGAGCGCAACTCAACAATATTGGCAATATCATTTTAAAGTCGTCTACTTTAAAATGAATAATGTATGTCTGAATTGTCAATATAAATGAATCAGATAAAATTAAATTATTCGAAGAATTTTTCACTATGTAACAAAAAACAAAATTTGTTTAATTTACTGTTTGTATTTTGAGAACGATTTCCGAAGTGGAAATTGAAACGTTAATAAACGTACTTTTATCTTTAATTGTGGCTTATTCCCAGTTAAATATCTAGTAATTAAATTTATTAGTTCGCAAAGTTTTATTATGTAATTTGCAATTTATTTAAAGTTTGCAATAGATTGTGTCTTTTGTTATCTTTTATTTTGTGATAGTGGTGATTTATTTAATTTTGGTAACTTTTAAATTATTGTTGTTAATTTTATTCATAAGCTTTGTCCATAAAATTGTGCAATTTTCAGTGACAATAAGGCATAAGTCTTTTCTATTCTATTCTATATATCTTTACATTATTCTTGCTATTTACTTTCTTGTATGAGTTCATCAATCCATCTCTTTTTTTGTTTGTACAGCATTTGTCTGAGTCTTCCTTTCTTTTCCTATACTCTTTCAAATCTTCTACTCGAGCTATCTTTAGCCATTTCGTTCGTGCTGTTTTTTCCTTGGTTGCTCTTTCACAGTCTTCGCCGTACCATTATTTTTTTTTTCTTTTTTATTTCAGTATATCCTCTTACTATATTTGCTGCTATTGAAACGTGACCTTTTATTTCTTTCCACGTTTCTTATATATTGTTGCAGTAAATCTAATTCTTTCGGTCAGTTAGTGTTTTATTTAATCTCCCGTATAGCAATAGTATTAACAAATTTATTATTATTTGATTTGTCTTCTTATGTTGTTTTTCTATCTATTTGTTTTTAACGGCATCTTATTTCTGGATGAAACCGTCCCGGGAATCCTTTTTATATCACAATATTGACAAGGCTTATTTTCTTCTAATATTAAATTATTTTATTTAGAAGGTATTTGGTCAGCAATCGGTTTTGACAATTCGTCATTTGAGTGCCAGAGAATCGTTCGATTATCGATGAGAACGAATTACCGCTTATACATTATTGCTCATTCAATGTACCTACATGACATGACTTTTCGCACGAAATCAGCACATTTTTATTTTGTATTAGGTATTTCTTATCTTTAGTTTTGTCTACGAATTGGTTGTTTGTAATTTGAATATGTATTACAATTGAGACTGTGTGCTACATTTTATAATTTATTAATAATAAATATCAAAGTGAATATTGTTGTTGTATTAACTCTGTCTGATACGTTAGTAAATACAAATAAAGGAAATGGGAGCTGCTGTCCAAGATATTTGTGAAACTCGTTGGGCTGAAAGGCATAAAGGTCATCTTCAGGGCGAACCAATCATCAAAATATACAACGCTCTTGAAACAATTTCTACGTGGAAGGACAGTAGAATGTCAGCTGATGCATTTTCATTAATGCAAACTATTAGGAGGCCAAAATTTCTCATTTCAGTATTTTGTCTTAGTGATGTTTTAGATACAACTGTATCACTTAGTCGTCTTCTTCAGTTGCCAAAATTAGATTTGAAGAATGCTACTGAGGCTATAGAGGACATGCATTATTCAAAATAAAAGATCAAATGCTGAATATGTTTTCAGCAAAATTTACTATGAGGTAAAGGTAATAACTGAACAACCAGGCATTGAATTGAAGATATAGTTTCTCGTCAAACCTGTCGTCAAAACCAACCTGTTAACTCTTCCCCCAATATTTACAAAGATCTATTTATTTACCCCTTTTAGACAATATATTAACTGGTTTAGAAGAACGACTTTCACTGAAAGTTATAAATCTATTTAATCTTCGAGTTGTTTTACCTAAAACTGATAATACACCAAAAGATAAAGTTGCATTAAAAAAATTGTTGACACCTTCCAAGATATTATTGGACCATCTACTGTATATTCCACAGCACAAGAGTTTTCACTGTGTATTCAAAAGTGGAAAAGAGAAAAATAATGGAAAACTTCTTGATTCTATTTTAAAAGTATTAGAAAACTACGATATTCATATGTATCAAAATATCAGAATATTTCTGCAAATATCAATTACACTGCCAGTCAGTGCAGCAATAGCAGAGCGTAGATTTTCTACGTTTAAGCGTCTAATGACTTGGCTTAGAAATAGAACTTCAGAGGGAAGCTTAACTGGTTTAGTACTCATCAATGTGCATTCTGAAATTTCGCTAGATATTGATGCAATCATAGAGCGATTTGAAAATCGGATAGGCGAAAAGAATACATTTTATAAAATTACATAATATTTGAAAGAAAAACTGGAAAAACCTATCTCAAATAAAATTGGAGAAGATCAGGCGGGGTTCACGGCAGGAAGATCTTGCATAGACCATATATACACTCCAACAAATAAAAAAAAAATTGCAAAAAGTAGACCATTACACATGGCATTCATAGATTTAAAAAAAGGGATATGACACGGTTTCCAGAAAACAACTATGGAACACGATGAAGGAAATCGAAATAACTCAGAGGTTAATAGAAGCCGTAAAAAACTTTTACAACAACAACAAGGTAAGAGTTAAAACTGGCAATAAATACTCCAACGAATTTAAGACCATAAAAGGCTTATTGCAGGGATGCTCTACATCTCCGACACTGTTCAAGATATTCCTCGATCAAATATTAAAACCATGGAAAGAGAAATGTGAAGGAATGGGAATACCAATCCGGGACAACTTCTTGTACACATTAAGCTTTGCAGGTGACCAAGTGGTAACGGCTCAAGATGAAGATCTGTGCTATATGCTCCGAAAATTAGAAAAGGAATACACAAAAAATGGACTGGAAATAAATCTAGAAAAGATCGAATATTTAATAACAGAGCAATAACCAGTGAGAAACGTGGAAATGGACAATAATAGGGAAATTAACGGCACTGAAAAATTCAAATATTTAGGATTCATACACTCAAGAAATGGAACCACCGAGCAAGAGATAACCAGCAGATAAGCACAGAGAAGAACATATATTAAACAAATGAACGAGGTACTGTGGGATAGACAGATTACCAGAAATACAAAGAAGAGAATTTATAACACTTTGGTACGCAGTATAAGGACCTATGGAGCAGAGAATTGGGCAATAGATAAACGAAACAGGTCCAAAATCACAGCAACTGAAATGGAGTTCATGAGAAAAAGATGCAGAGTGACAAAAATAGATCGCTTTAGAAAGTAGGAGATAAAACGAAAAATGCCAGTAGAATAAGACAAACTTAGCTACATCGAAGAAAAACGTTTAATTTTGTATGGAAATGTGAGAAGAACAGATCATACAAGGTGGATAGCAAAGATTTCAGATTGGAGCCCAATAGGAAGAAGGAAAAGAGGTAGACCCCGAAGATCATGGAGGGATGAAGTAGACGAGGCCATGGAAAGACGAGACCTTAGAGATGGAGAATGGCAGAACAGAAAGGACTGGGGACGTTGGCTGAAAGAAGGAAGGCAACGACAGCTGTAAAAATTCTTATATAGATAGATAGATATAATATATAAGTACTTGTCTTAATCTTATAGTATTTTTAATCACTGAACTTTTGTTTACAACTCATTGCCGGCTGTTGCTGACAATTCGTGAAAAAAATTTCAATGCCGAGTAAAAAAATATTTCACTCACTTGTAGCCTAATATGCTTAATCATAGAAATAAGTGTTCCTAAATTATTTCTATCTATCTATCTTTACAGCCCTTGCTGTCCAGTTTTGGACATAGGCTTCCTCTTCCTTCTTTCACGTCTCTCTATTCTATACAGTTTGTATCCACTTCGGACCTGCGTGTTTCTTCAGGTCATCTGACCATCTCATTTGTGGCCTTCCTCTTTTTCGTTTGTAACTATATGGTCTCCAGTGTATAATCATCTTATTCAATCTGTCTTATGATATGTCCAGCGAACGTCCACTTAAGTTTTGCTATCTGCGTTGATACATTGGTCACTTTTGTTTTGTCGGAGATCCAAATAAATCTTTTCTTGTCTGATAGCCTGATGTTCAGCATTTGCCTTTCCATGGCTCTTTGGGTCTTTGCTATTTTTCCATATTTTTCTTTGTAAACGTCCAAGTTTGAGAACCAGAGGTGAGAACAGGAAGTATACATTGGTTGAAGACTCTTGTTTTTAAATATTAGGAGTATTTTCTCTTTTTTAGTATATGGGAAAGTTTTCCGAAGGATACCCAAGCCAACCGTATTTTTCTCTTTATTTCTCCGGTCTGATTTTCTTTATTTAATTTAACTAGTTGTCTCAAATATAGAGGAAAGGAGCCAAATATGGAATACCATTTTTATTTTTTGCTATCAATAAGTGGTTTTCGATCAAATGAATCTATTTCTTTAAGCTAAATTGGATCATAATTTCGTTCATCGGAATTATTATCTGAGGATTCAATCAATTCGATAAGTTTTTCACAAAAAAACTTTTACTGCATTGACACGTTTTTGTACCTAATATGGAACACTGTATGTTCTAAATAGAGAATAAAACAAAATTATAGGAAAAATATTTATTGACAGCTCAAACTTTTTCATATTCTTATAAATTTTAAATCTTTAAGAGAAAGGTACCTTGCAGTTTTTTAATTTTTTTTGCAGAAATCACATATGAACGTTTCCGTTTCTACCCCTGCGCAATCAACATGGCACCACTGCTGACAGGACAGACAGCGTATCCAATTTTCGCCTCGAACATCGTTTAAAAAACTTCCATTGCAATAAAAGCACACTGCATCTGGATCTCCTAAATCTGTTATCCCTATTTCTGTGATGTTATCGTCAGATGATTTGTCATCTAAACTCTCGACGTCAGACTCCGATGAAGAGGACTCTTTACGATGTGATCGTTTCATCGTTGATTTGGGAATATTGACACCACTACAAGATGGTTGTGAATGGGATAGATCGAATATCACATTTCGCTTTGCCATATTCTTTGATTTGTTCGATAAAGGAGAATTTATTGAATTATTTAGGTTTTCTTTGTATGGGGATGAGGTTATAACTGCAGCTTTTCCTGGTGCTCTTCCTCTTTGAGGTCCTTTTTTCTTACTTAATGTCGGCAAAGGTGATATTTGATGAGGCTCGATAAACGTACTCCTTTTTGATTGGTCAGTAGTCCCATTTTCATCATAAATTTCTTTTAATGGAGTGTCAGATTGAGATGCCTCTTCAGCAGCAAGGAAATTGTGGTGTTCGAAAACATTGCGATTTGTGGGATATATGCCGCTTTTCCTGAAGCCATTAACGGCTATTGCCCCAGTTTGGACTTTCAAATAAGCCCTACCAAATAATTCAGAGATGTCGAAAGGTGTGACAGCCCTCTGATTGATTCGAAGAAATACTCTTAATTCCTCACTATAGTGAGATTTTAAAGGCCCTATGAAAGTTTTATCCAACGGCTGCATATAATGGGTAGAGTGTGCGGGCAGGCACAATATCTCCACAAAATTTTGTCTTGCGAATGGTGCCCATCTAAAACTAGCAATATTGGATCACTTTGTGATGGTCTTGTTTTTTCTATGAAGTGCCGGAACCATCCTGTAAATATTTCCGTTTAAATTAAGCCACTCGGATGGCACACAATTTTTGATCCAGGAGAGGCTCCTTTTTGTAGCAAAATATTCATATTCTTTCTAGGATAAATAAGTAATGGTGGAACAAAAGTTCCCCCTGCACTCATAAAACATAAAACAGCTGTGACTAGAGATCCCCTCTCGGCAGACGTTATCCAGCCAACTTGCTTAGCACCTCTCAAAGCCAGAACAGACTGTATCTTCGATTGGACGATAGACAACCCAGTCTCGTCAACGCTAAAAACTCTATCTGCAGGATAGTGATGCTTCTCGAATGCTAACTCCACAAGATCGAAGAAGTGGCTAACATTTTCCTTATTGAAACCTTTAGCCCGATGAATTGAGGTTCCGGTTGGCTTTCTTATAGAAATCGCACTTTTATGTCTTTTTAGAAATAAATCTAGCCACTTTCTGCCAGCACTTTCAGTTTCTTTCGAAAATGGATTTGGTAAGTTATTAGCAGCAGCTAACTGGAAAACCATATGTTTAACATCCCGTCTAGTTAATCCAAAGAACTTCTTTTCCATTAAAAATAAATATTATACCAATTTTGTTTCTAAATTTTCTGGTAAAACAGGGGGTCTACCTAAGTTCTTGTCTACAGCATCATTAGGTTTAGATGCCAATCGAAATAAAGTGGTACGGGGTATTCCAAAGGTGTCTGCTGCTTTTTTATATCCCATTTCTTTGATCCTAACGGCCTGAATAGCACGTTTTATGTCATCTTTGTTCCACGACTTTCTACAGGGTTTATCACTTTTCTTCTTCTGTGGCATTTTCCTGCGACAAATAGAAATGTAATCTTCAAACCAAACTAATTACGAAACTCGATAAGCAACATAATAGATAGATATATTTGTTATATCATTTTATGACAAAAAAATATTCCATATTTAATACCCTCAAGTATTCCATATTAGGCACACTACAATGTTTGAATTTCCAACTGCAATATCATTACATGCGAAAAAAAAATAGAGTTTTTGTTTAAGAAAGCAAAGAAAAGTTTAAAATTAAGAGCATATTCCATATTTGGCTCACTTCCTCTACATATTTTTTTACTTGTTCTATAGTTGGTTCTGCAATTGTAATTATTAATTCTTCTGGTTGGTTTGTCATAATTTTCGTTTTATTATAATTCATTTTTGTTTAATGTTTCTATTTAATTCATCCATAATATTTTGTAATTCTTTCCTTTTATCTGCTATTAATATAATGTCGTCTGTTTATCTCAAGTGATTCAAGTATTGGCAATTTATGTTAATACCCCGTTTTTTTCATTGTAATCTACTCATGACGTCTTCCAAAGCTTAATTGAATAGTTTGGGTGATACAGTGTCACCCTGTCTGACTCCTCGCCGTATTTTATTAGGCTCTGTTTGTTCAACTATTTTAATGAATGTTGTGGATTGATCATATATTCTCCCTATTATTCCCATTTTGTAGCTCCCATTTTGTAGCCCAAGAGTTCTTTACTGCCCAATGTTCCACCTTATCGAATGCTTTTTAAAAGTCTACAAATGCCATATACATTGGAATTTGATATTCGTTGGCCTTTTCAATATAATATTTTTAATGTAAGCAGATGGTCGCTTGTACTGAATCCTTTTCTAACACCGGCTTGCTCTCTTGACTGGTAATAATCTAACTTAGTTGTTAATCTGTTTGTTAGTAGTTTAGTTAACAGTTTTAGCTTAAATTATTTATATTATGTTTTTTGTTGAATAAATTAATTTAAATAAAATGCTGTTTACACTTCTTCTTAAGGTGTCTTCTTCATTACGGAAGGTTGGCTATAACTACAGCTGCTCTCTATCTTGTGTGTTACAATTAAATCAATAATTATATCAATAGGAAAGTCATTTTTTACATTTAATAATAAATTTTCCTTACGATATGCATATACAACTAGACTACATATCTAAAAGAATAAGCTTCTCTTTATGTTTATGCTCAACCTTTTCACAAAAACTATCTAAAAAATTAAAAACTATGCAAAAACACTTGAAGTATCCGTTTTGTTTAAATTTTAATTACAATGATCAACCAACTTAACAACTCTAAATCCCTCAGGAAGCACTAACCTAACACGTAAAGAAAAAAGTTTAAAACTTTATTACAGAATAGAAGGTGCTGGGTATTCTATAACAAAATTCCAAACCCTTCCTAGGCTAGACTAATACCACTGAAAGAAATATAACACACTCTTCGTAATCTTGGAATGCCGCGCCTGACGTACGCGCACCCCGGGTTGTGAAATAATCCACATACTCTTTGTTGGAATAGTTCCAAGATCTAGTAAGGCGAAGTTCACAGGGTTAGTCAGTTGCTTCAAAAGCAAACGTTGCTTATGAAGCGTAAATTTAGATTACAAGAGTGTATTACGCTTTAATCGAAAAGTCGTGTGATCAAAGGGTCCAATTACTAATGGACAACTACTGATGCGACTTTGGTACTGTTTACATTCAGCTTTGACTTCTAATACGATCAATTTTAGCAGCGCCACCTTTTATTAGATAGGAACACTTTTAAATAATAAAGATTTGTCTTCAGTCTTTTACACAAAAATAATACTGCTTAACTTACTATCAACGAATATCTTCGTTTTGACTATTACCAACTAAAACCTCAGCTGTTGACATAAATATAAATGTTTTGGAACTTTAGTATATACAACAACAAACAACAACCACTTTTTCATTATACAGAAACAGTAATCATATAAATATAAAACGGGGATTCATACTTCTCCTTCTTCAAGTTCCGCTCCTATCGGAGATTGGAAATCATTCTGGCAATTATAATAATTTTGTTGGTTACGCGCCTGAATAGTTCAATTGAACTGCATCCAAACCATTTACGAAGATTGCGTAGCCACGAGATTTTACGTCTTCCTACGCTTCTTCTGCCTTTGATTTTACCCTGCATAATATTCCTTAGTAGTTCGTATTTTTCACCTCTCATGATTTGTCCCAAGTATTCCAATTTCCTGATTTTTATGTAATTTAAAACTTCGCATTGTTTTCCTAGTTGTTCGAGAACTTGTTCGTTTGTTTTGCGATCCATCCATGATATTTTCAAAATACGTCGGTAACACCACATTTTTAATGCTTCTAGGTTTTTAATGTTGGATTTTTTAAGTGTCCAAGCTTCAACTCCACACAAAAGGGTAAAGAAAATATAACATCAAAGCATTCTTATCCGGAGCGGTATATTGATATCGCAATTACAAAAAAGTTATCTCATTCTATTAAAAGTTGACCGTGCAATATCAATGCACTTATTATTTCTTATTTCTTTTGTCTGATCAGTATTTCATTTCATGGGTGGATCGTGTGACTAATGTTGAGGTCCTACGTAGAATAGGCAAGGAATGCGAGATTATTAACACCATCAAATAGCGCAAACCAGAATATCTTGGCCATATTATGAGGAATGAACAAAGATATGGCTTGTTGCAACTCATTCTTCAGGGCAAGGTATTTGGAAAGTCAGAACCAGGGAGAAGAAGAATATCTTGGCTTGAAAACCTGAGAAAGTGGTTTAATACATCGACAACCGGACTATTCAGAATAGCAGCAAGCAAAGTTAGGATAGCCATGTTGATCGCCAACATCCGGAACGGATAGACACGGTAAGAAGAAGAAGAAGTATCTTCTGTAATCCATGCTACAAGGTATGTGTATGAAGATATTTGTTCAATTTCTGTATTATCTATTACTAGTTTAACTTTGATGTTTTGTGCTTTTGAAATACCATGAACTTGGTTTCTTCAAATTTATTTTTTTTCCATAATCGTTGCAATATATATTTAGTTATTCAGCAAGGTGTTGCAGTTCTTCTATTGTTGCAAACTTATTAACACTTATTGCAAACAGTGCATCTCGTTTTCCCGGTCCTTTCCTAAATCCCATTTGTGTATTTCTTATGCCTTCATCTAATTTCTTATGTATTCTATTGTGAATTACTTTTAAAAACAATTTCAAGACATAACTCATTAAGGCTATGGTGCGATGTTCATTGCGCTTCTTTGCATTGGCTTTTTTGGGAAGCAGTATGAATGTTGATTGGAGCCATTCTTTAGGTATTATACCTGTTCTATATATGGTATTGAATGGATCCAAAAGAAGATCAATAGATTCAGTATTCACAATTTTAAGTAATTCGATAGGAACTTCATCAGTCCCGCTAGATGTACTACCTTTAGCTTGTTTCATTGCATATTCGATTTCTTGTCGTATTATGTCAGGCCCAGTATCATCCTTAAATCCTTTTGGTGCTTCTGTTCTATTTTTGGCTTCATAAAGTTGTGCTATATATTGTGTCCATCTCTGAATTTTTTTGGTTTATATCTCTTATAAGTGCACCACTTGTATTTCTTAGTTACCTATTTTAAAGTGTTTTTCTCATTCCTGGTAATTCTCTAATTCTTTTATGTATGTTATTTTTTCTCAATTGCTTCTTTTTTCCCTTTTTAATTAATCGATCAGTTTTATTATATTAATAGTAGTATTTCTTTATTAATCCAGTCTTTATGTTTTCTTCTCTTTGGTTTTTAGTTTTCATTTGCTGTTTTATTTATTGCTACTTTTATATAAGTAGGGGAGTCATACGAGGAAATCTAATGTCGCCTAATTTTTTAATAAGATTCATGAACATGGTGTTAAGAATTCATTAGTGAATTTGACAGAGGAAATTGAAATGATCAGTACGGCAGTTCCTGGATGCGAGAGTAATTTGGCCGCTCTCCCTAAACCCTACCTTCTCAGAAAGTTATAATAAGCATTTATAAATCAAAAAGTTAAAACATTAAAAATATATTAAGAGAATAAATCATCATCATCATTCTGGCTTTACAACCCTGCGTGGATCCTAGCTTCTTAAAAGATTTCTCCCCAGTCTCTTCTTTTTCCAGAGCCAGATTAAACAGTGTACAGAAGAGAGGGTCTGTCTGGGGCAGCCCGTTATTTGTTTTAAAAGATTCAGACAGTTGCACCTGAATTCATACTCTACATTTAACTTTTTCAAGAATTAGTTTTGTTAAATTTACCAAGTAATTTGGTATTCCCAGCTCTTTCATTGCTTTAAACATTTCCATTTTATTCAAAGATAGTGTCTATCCATTGCGGATGTTGGCGATCATCATGGCAATCGGTATTTTACAAACTGCTGATCTGAAAAGATTTGTGGTTGTTGTGTCGAACCACGTACGTAGATTTTTCAGCCAGGAAATTCTTCGCCCTTCTGGTCCTCTACCTATAATTTTTCCTGAAGAATTAATTGCAGCAACCCATATCTTTTGCTGTTCCTCATAGTGTGACCGAGGTATTTAATTTTGGCTGTTTTTATTGTAGTTAACAATTCTTTCCCTTTTGTTGTAACCTAAAAGGGCTGTTACAATTTTAATATATTGTGTTTGTGTTTTAATGTTTGAGCCGCCCAAAGAAATTTTTATTTAAAGTTAATTTGTACATCTTGACACAACAGCTGAAGACAAAATATGCAGTATAAATAAAAAAATAATAATAACATCTTGATATCCAGTTTGATTTGAAGATTATCTTGAAATTCAGAAGTATGAGTGAATGTATTCCTTAAGGGGGAATATAATCACCAGAAGCACCTTAGTTTATAGAGCTTTTCTGTATATGACATCGTTTAGTTTTTAATACAAATAAAAATAACGTACTCGGCCCTGATGATGGCGTAAATATTGTAAGCCTTACTTTTTTTACTTTATCATGTCAGGACATGTTATTTAGAAAATTTCGGTACAGTATCGGGCAATGTCGGTTCCATCTTTGTTAGTGAGCCACAAATTTTCGAGGGTACATGGATGAGGACAGTTTCTGCATGTAAGAAGATGTTCCATATTCTGTGTTTCTACACAGTCACAGTTCGCATCATCTTAGTCTATTTTTCCCCATTTAGCCATGTTTGCTTTTACTGGAGCGACCCCCTTTCTTATCCTATTCATAGTTTTCCACGTTTTAAAGTCTAGGGACTGGCTAGTCCATTGAACCTGGGGAAGAGGAAAATACTCAGACGGTTCATCCGGCACTGTTGCAAGGAAGCTTTTCCTGGATTTTATCTTTTTTCTTTTCCACGATCGCTTTCGTGGTATTCGAGCTTTGTATAAGGCATGCCGCTCGTCCGCAATCTGTTTAATTTTCTCTATGCTTCATTTGATTAAATAATATATATATATATATATATATATATATATATATATATATATATATATACATATTGTAATGAGAACAGAAATACAATAAATTAGCATAGAAATATATTTAAGTCAGCCATGTGTATATACAACCAGATATACACTGTTAATTAACAAATTTATTTAAATAGTAATTGACGACACAATTTATAAGTTATATACTAGATAATATTATTAAAAAATAATTATATGAGGGTATTTTTAAGAATCTAGCATATTATAAATGTTGAAAGTTTTTTTTAATAATATATAAGTCAGCCATATGTATATGCAACCAGATATACACTGTAGTGTCAAAGTCAAAAAGGAGTTTATTTATTTGAAATGTTAATTTAAAATATAATTACATATGTAAAATAGTAATAATATATTTGATATAAATGTTTAAGTTACATATAATAGTGTAATTCTGATCTGGAGAGCCTAAAGTCAGTTAAATTGTACATGTAGACCAAAGAAAGTTCTAGAAACGTCAATAGGACTTTTTGCATAATCCATCACATAGACAAAAACCATTCCATTGATTCCAGAATGTTCAGATAGAAAAAATAGAACGATTTGAACCTTATTTATTGCTAGATTATTCTGGAACCAGGAAAAATATATAAATACCATGTAATTGGGAGCAGATCATCAATCAGTTAGTATCAGTTAGTGGAGTTAGAAGAATTCAAGGCATTAAGTTACAGATTATTATTAAGTTAGAGTTGATTCGTGAAGTGAGTTAAGTTACAAGAAGTTACAGTCAATTATTAAGTAAATTAGTTTAAAGAATTAAGAATTCAAGGATTATTATTAAGTCAGTTACATTAGATTATTAATTATAAAGAAGAATTAAGAAGAATTTATGAGGTTATGAAGAGATTATTAGCTAGAAGAAGGCATTGATTAAGATAAATGAATTAATTAAGTCAAATACAGTTGGAGATTAATTATTACTACAGTAATATAGTGACAGTATGAAGTTAATTCATTGAAGTAAGCATTCAATTGTACAACCAAAAGATCCAGTATATTTGAAAGTACAATATATGGAAATTACAAGTATTTAAATTTATATATTTATATGGTGAGTGGGGATAATTAAGAAGAAACATATTAAAATTGTTGGATAACCAAGGCTGAGTAAGAAAATATAGAGTGGTGATAATAACTTTGATTGTGGAAGACTTTAGGCGTTCAGTGATAGAAAGGTACCAAATTTTGTTAATAATTTAATAATTGTAAGAATTTCAAATTTTAGATAGATTGTTTTAAATTGATATTGCTTATATTAGATAGATATGTTTGCTTCATAATAGTTATAATAAAGATAATTTAAATTTTGGTCTGCTCCAAAATTAAAATAATATTAGGTAGTGTAGCATCGGATTCCTGCATAACTTTACTTGTAATATTAGTTAGAGTAACATTTTTGTAAATATTGTAAATATTTTTGAAAATATTAATTATTAGTAATAATTATACTAACATATTACAATAAAAAGACTATTTTTGACACGAATTTTTTTTAATTTCAGAATTATCCAGAAGCAACACTTTTTAACCAAAATCCATACAAAAAATTCCAGCCAGTAAGCACGACAGACTCCAGTGCATTACTAACCATCAAAAAGCCATACAAAGGATTCAACACAATCGAAAAACCTTTTCACATCTACAGGAACACCATAATCAGAGGTCCGCCGAAAGACGTCGACGACACCATCAGCAACTTAGTGACTGAAAATGTAGTGGAATCCAAACCTTTGGTCATAAGGAAAAATGCTAGTAATCCCCAACATCATTTCATTAAACAACCTGAGAAGGCCAATGTTGTAGACTGGTTTTTGGGGTTGGTAGGAATAAGGCAACCTGATCCGAATGCAGCACCTGTAGAACCTGCAAAGATATGTCCAAGTTGCAGTAAGTCTTGTGAATTTTTGTGAATCCATTGAACGGCAAAAAAAGCGGCCGCCCTATAAATTTCCGAAAATCAAAATTCATTGTAAGTTTTAAGCACTGTTTCATATTTCATCTCAATTTAAAATGATATTGCGATCGTAAATGAGAGAACGGTTAAAAGACGCATCAATGAAAGAGAACTAAGTACAAGAAGTCCGGCTATTGTTCCTGAATCACTCACCCAGACACTGTAGGAATCAGTTAATTTTTTCTCGACATCAACACTGGGATATACAGGATTGGAGCCGAATTCTGTTTACTGATGAATCGCGGTTCTGTTTAAACTCTGTTGAAGGCTAAGAGAGGCTTTAGGGATGAAGAAATTAAAGATATGCCCAAGCTTGTATGTCCCAGAGAAGAAAGTTTGGCGGTAAGGATGCCATAGTGGTTGTAAACTGATTTTGTTTACAACCCTGTAATTTTTAAAATAGAATATTTCCTTTGTATATTATTAAAACACCATACTTCTTCCGTATTTTTGGATTGAATTTGGAGGCCCCTTTTGCATAAGGTCCTCTTCCTTGAAAAGAGCCCCTACATCCAAAGATTACATAGCATTATTTGTATGCCTAGCTACCAAAGCAGTCCATTTAGAAACAGTGTGTGACGACAGATGCCTTCCTGGCTTGTCTTAAAAGATTCATAGCTAGACGAGGTATCCCATCCATTATCTACAGTGACAATGGCGCTAATTTTGTGGGTGCCAACAATCGTCACACTCTTCTTAGAAAGCATTTCTCAACACAGCCTCATGTCTTTCACGAGTTCCTTGCTTCTTAAAATATCACTTGGAAATTTATTCCTCCCAGATCTCCACACTGGGGTGGATTATGGGAAACCTCAATTAAAAGTGCTAAGTCACTCATGATTAAAATCACCGGTAACTCTGTACATACTTCTGAACAATTCCATTGTCTACTGATCCATTAGACCTACAGTCTCTCTAGGACACTTCTTAATAGGTGCTGTATTTTTTATTTAGCGTATGGCAATTTGATACACAACATTATCACATATATGTTACAATCTAACATCTAATGTATTAATATATTCAATCGACGCTGGTGTTGTAGAGGCGAAGTCTAGAGGATCTCCATAATACTTCCTCCGAGGGCATTCGGCAATCATATGCTGGATGGTCTGTTTCTCGGCGCCGCAGTCGCACTCAGTAGAGGTTCTCATCCTCCATTTATAAAGGGAATCTGCGCAGACTCCATGACCTGTTCTTATCCTGTTAAGAGTTGACCATGATTTTCGGGGGAGGTCAAAATCTGGTGGAGTTTCTGTGATGCATGGTGTGTTTCTCATTATTAGGTTCGGTTTGTCGCTCTGCATGTTGTTCCACTGGGAGTTCATTTGGAAATTGTTGGAACTCAAGTTTATTGCATCTCTAGTCGGAGGTTTTCTGGAGCGCAATCGATGTGAATTAGCGTCGGCGACATATGTGTGTATAGGTAATTGCGGGTTGCTGTTAGCTGGTGCTGTTATCTTATTCAGAGATAGATATTTCATGCACTCCGGATAATCGACTGAAGCACTGGCAGCAGTGTACTCAATAAATCGGCTCCAAAACGGACCCAAATGGATTCACGTATCTCTTAATATTAAAATCGGTGATTTAGTATTGGTCAAAAACCTTGACTACCCTCGCTTACATTGGCCACTAGCTCGGGGGACCGAATTTTATGAAGGAAAAGACCCCAAAGTTCGAGCAGTCAATGTTCGCACGAACAGTGGAACGTTTATTTGCCCTATCACTAAACTGATCCCTTTACCTCCAGATGAGACTTCAACGCATGTTGAGACTTCAACTACAAGATACTAGACAAAATTCTGGAGGGCAGTATGGTTATAAAATGATTTTACGACACTGTAATTTTCAAAATAGAATATTTGCTTTGTTCATTATTAAATTCACTCCACTGTCACTGTCAAAGCTGACAGAATTTCTGTTAAAAACTGCCGCGAAAGAAATATAGTGTTTTAATAAGAAAATTTGTCTCCGCAATTGCGAAACTAACAACTTTGTGTAACAACGTATAATATCACATATTGTAAAAATTAATGGGAAAATCCCAGTAGTTGACTTTACACCATCGTTTAAAAAAAAACACGGAAGTTAAAACACTTTACACTTGTATTGTGCTATAGAAACACATAGTTAAAACTTTTTAAAAAAGTGTCGTCAAAATTTATAAACTAGCATGACGTTTTCGATCTGAACAGATCATCCTCAGTGCCTTATGTAGTTGAAGCTAACAATAATGTTCTTGCTGTGACCTCCATATATGGGTTTACATAATTCCAAATGTTAAATTTTAATTATCTTGTGACTCTAGGTCGATCACAATGAATAAAAAAAAAATTATCCATTGTCATGATTTCATCTCAAACGCTTGCATTTTCTCCACATGGTTTGGGCTGAAGTCACATTCGAAGCTCGAACTATACTTATTTTTATCAATGGCCCGCTGAAAGCTCACCGGTATATAGAGGTTGTTTTGGCAAAGGCAGTAGTTCCATTTGGATTGGGATAATTTCGTATTTATGCATGATAATGCAAGGCCGCATACTGCTAAAATCGTGACAAATTACTTGGGGGAAGTAGGAATTAAGTAGGAATTAATACTCTAGAATGGCCAGCCTACAGCCCTGATCTAAATATCATCGTTAAGTTTACGCATACGTCTTAACGTATTCTTTAAGTTTTTATTCAAAATTTGTTCCTTTTCCTTTCAAATCGTATGCAAACGGTTATTGATGTTTTAGTGCATAATATCTGATATTAGACAATTTTGTTCAATGGCCATTTTTTCTTTTAAAAATAAAACATGAGTATACAATATGAAAAAGTGCATAAAACTACCAATGAATTTTTATTTCCCGAAATTTATAGTGTGGCCACTTTTTTGCCGGTCAATGTCTCATATCCTAGTTTTCTTTATAAATAGAATTTTATTAGGAAATATTTCGCGAATACCTTAAAAATTGTACAACATACATTCTATTAATATTCTACTTTCAGCTTGTGGTAAAACGTTTAAGAATGTGCGGATAGTGGGTGGAATAGAAACAATGGTGAATGAATATCCGTGGATGACTGCACTTTTGTATAACAACAGATTTTACTGCGGGGCGTCCCTCATAAACAACAAATATTGCCTGACAGCTGCACATTGCGTTAACGGGTAATGACTTTTATCTACTATGATTTGTACTACAATGATTATAGTTATATATTTCTATATTATCGAATATCGTAAATAGAGTATCGAGATTTTTCTCCATAAGTTTTAGAATTGAACTTATGAATTATTACATTATGAGTAGACCGGAATATATGCAACATATACAGAGCAAATATGTGCATATACATGTACATAATTGGCGTAAATAAGCAAAAATATTTAAACATGCGTAATATATGCATATGCATGCACTACTGATTTCTTTAATGTTAGTTCAGTTTTATCCCAGTTAAACTGGCAATCTATTTTGCTTAATCACTCTGATCCATCCTCTTTTCTTTATACTGCTAATAAAACAAATTCTGATCATAAGACCGAACAGCATCTATACAGAAATCGAATAAAACTTAATCTACCCGCTCAATTAGACATAAGCGAAAGCTTTAGCTAACATATGAACTCAGTGCTTCCCTTGATGATTTTCTCGCTCACCGATTTTTCTAACCGAGTCAAACAGTCGTTGCTAAAATTAAGAACAGAATTTAAAGAATCTAACATTGCAAGTAAGTGGTAATAGTAAAAAAGTTTAAGAGTACATTCGCACATGTTTATCTTCTAAAGTCTCCATACCATTATTTCAAAATCTTATGAAACTTATCTTTATGTTCTTCGAATAAGTTATTACAGATGTAACAAATGATAATATTCCTCAAATAATGTGCCCACATTTTGCTAAAACTCTTGATAATATCTCTTTCACACCGGATGCAATTAAATATCATTTATGGAAACTACGGAATAATTCATCACTTGTATTAGATGGTCTAACATCCTTTTTCCTCAAAAAATGTGCAAAATCTGTAGCCATCGCTATACCTCTTATAATAAATGCTTCCTTAATCAAATTTCTCTCCCCTTTTCGTAGGAAATTGGCTTGGGTTACTTCTATATTCAAGAAAAGAAATAAACTTGATTGCCATAATTATCGTCTAATCAGCCTGGTTCCTATTGTTGGCAAGGTCATGGAATCCATTATTTCGAAATCTACGAAAAAATGTCATCCCTCACCAACAGCATGGCTTTATCAAAAGTCATTCAAAGAATACAAGCTGACTTCATTGTGTAAATGATTGGTCATTATCTTTAAACAATCGGCATTCTGTTAATGTAGTCTATTAAGACTTCTCCAAAGCTTTCGACTGTGTTCCAGTCGATTACTAGATAAATTGGATCACTATGGTATCCGCAAAAAGGTAAACATTTGCATTTAAGATTTTCTATCCGACAGATACTTCAAGTTCGTGTTGAAGAAGACTATTAATTAAAAAAGCCAGTCAAAAGTGGACTCCCACAAGGATCAGTACTTAGACCGCTTTTTTAAATCTGCATCAGCGATTTTCCGCTCATTGTATCCAATAAGGTTTCCATTTATACACTGATGATACGAAATTATAGGTGAATCTAACTTTTAACCAACATGTTCTTGATATTGTTCTGAAGCTATTTTCTTGTGGCATTTTAAAGAAATTACTATTTAACTGGGAATAAGCCACAATTAAAGATACAAATACGTTTATTGACGTTTCAATTTCCACTTCGGAAATCGTTCTCAAAATACAAACAGTAAATTTACTATAATAGCCAAGTACCGCTTAATTATATGTCTTCCAACTTTGTACAAATTGGTCACATCCTGTGTAGCTCAGTCTACCAACACTGTTCTCTAAACAATATATTATAAAATATATCCAAACATAGCCGCATGAACGGCTTATAGATATATTGAAAATATGTAAAGTTGATGATAATATAGTTACCTTTTTAAAATATATACTGACGAAATGAAAGACTAAAATTCACCTTTAAATACTCGGTGAAAACAACATCGAAACTGAAGATATTCCAATTAACTGGGACCTTTTTCAGAGGTACCCGTTGAGTATACTTTGGTTTTGTACACTATCTTAGCTACTGAACTCCAGTTACTTAGGTTTAAGCATTAAAACAACAATACTGTTGTTGCAAAGCTTAATCATCTGCTGTATATGGATGATTTGAAATTAATAGCTTGCAGTTAAAATCACCTGGATCAGATGCTGAAAACAAACTATTTCATGGGTAAATGGGCAATGGTATATACAAATATCTTGGAGTAAAGCAGGCACCGAAAATTGATCAGACAAAAATGAAAACTGAATTAACTTCTGAGCTTGTGCGAAGAGTAAGACAGCTAAATCTGTCATATCTTAATAGTAAAAATCTGTTTAAGGCATTAAATGTGCAACGAAACTTGCACATTTCCTTTACGTCGATCACAGCACCTGAACACTATTATATCCAAAGTTAAGCTTATGTATTTATAGTTGTTAGTCATACTTCACTATTTTTTTTATAGATTCACTAAAGAAAAAATAACCGCAGTATTTCTGGACCACGATCGATCCAGTTCTTTTGAAACCAACACAATATCTCGGAAAGTTAAGAACATTTTCCGACATCGTGGATACAGCACAGGTGGGACGTATAACAATGATATCGCCATAATAGAACTGGATCAAGAAGTACCTCTTACAGGGATGTTGAGGCCGGTGTGTTTACCTCCAACGGGAAAAAGTTTTACTGGATTACAAGGTATTAATTTAGATATATTTTAGATTTAAACTAAAATATTTCAGTAAATCTTCAAAATGAAAAGCATGGTATTTATTTATTGATTTATGGATTTGAATCTCTTTTCTTTTATTGTTCTTTTCCTGGATTTTACACAATCGTTTTTAAGGTTTTAATTCAATAAATTTATATTATCTTATTCACTTAGTGAATTCTTCTTCTTCTTATAGTACCGTGCAGCTATAGTACGTTGGCGAATTATCTTAAGGCCAGACGTCTGTCTTTTGCGGCATGCAAAAGATCGCCTGTGTTATTTATGCCTGTTCAGTTTTTTATGTTCCGTAGCCACTACATTTGTTTACGACCTACTCCTCTCTTGCCTTCAATCTTTCCCTGGATGATTAGTTGAGGGATTGCGTATTTTTTTCCTCTCAGAATATGGCTGAGGTATCCGAGGTCAACAGCAGCGTCTGACCCAGAGTGGGCGGCTGAAAACAGCGTCTGTTCCCAGAGTGGGCAGCTGAAACACACTTACCAACCCGTCTGGCCAGCTTGGTGAGTTCACGGCCAATCTACCTCCTCTTATGACAGATACACGTAAGAATTGGCCCTCAGTCCCTAGCAGCTCAGGAGTCACCTTCCAAGGCAATGGTAGGATCGAGGAAAGAGCAGAGGGTGCTAAGAATCCCTGAGTTTTAGAAGATTGCCAGAAACAACGAAAACAAGCAACGAAACTGGATATTGCAACTTATAATGTCAGATCACTGATGAGAGACGAAAAGCTAGCCAAACTGAAAGAATAAGTAAAAAAGATGAAATGGGATATACTAGGATTAAGTGAGATAAAAAGAAAAAATGAAGACTATGAATTTGAAATCCGGGAACGTACTATACTATAAAGGAACTCAATAAGAATTATTAGCTGGTGTCGGATTATTAATAAGGAATAAAAATCAGGAAGGCACAAAGAGCGATAGAGAGACAAATGACAGTATATCACTTAAAGATAGAAACCAGTGGATCAGGACCAGAACAAAGACAGTAGACGCGATAGAGCAAGCAGCAAAACTGAAATGGAAATGGGCTGGACACAATGAACGTCTCCAAGACGGATGATGGAACAATGCCATCGGAAAGTGGCGTCCATACAATGCAAAGAGATCAAGAGGCAGACCACAGATGAGGTGGAAAGATGACATCACGAAACAAGGAGGTCCCACATGGCAGAGAACAGCTCAAGATAGGGAAAGATGGAGAGAACTAGGGGGAGACCTATATCCAACAATGGAAGGATAGAGAATAGAAAAATTTTGTTAAAATCCTTTATAAAAGGTATATATTTTTATTTATTTATTTTTATATACCTTTTATAAAGGATTTTAACAAAATTTTTTGTGATATATGGTATACAGCCAGCTACAGGAACTTAGTTTCCTCATGAAATTTGATAGAGAATAGGTTAAAAAAAAATTCCAATTTTTCATACCTTGATCAAATTGAGTAGTTCTCTCCCAGTATTTGCTTTTCTTGAGACTTCCTCGTTGCTTACTCTATCTGTCCATGGTATGCGGAACATTCTTCGCAATGTCCACATTTCGAAGGCCTCTAACTTATTAATGGAAGGTACTCTTAACGTCCATGTTTCCATGCCATATAACGATATGATCCATACATAGCATTTAACCATCCTGTAGCGGAGATTGAAGGAAAGATTGCGGTTACATAGTAGCGGTTTAAATTTGATTAAAGCAAACCTTTCGGTTTATTATTTAGTATTTAGTTGATAAGTCAATTTTTATCCAGTAGAGTAAAGTATTTTAATTTCAAGTAAAGTATATTAATTTCAATTTACTTCAGTCTTCAGAGATGAAAATGCCCCTTAACCTCTTAATCACACTGATAAACTGAATTTTGCTGAGAATTCTATTTTTTAATTTCCTCAACGCTTCCTTTATTTCTTCCACCTCAATATTTATCTCTTAATTTGTCGTCACCTCTGATGTTAGTGGTTATTATCATCGCCTTTAGCAAATAGGGATCGAAAGTAGTCTACCTATGTTATCTTCGGAATGTGTCTCGTTTTTATTAGTTCGTTCATCTTTTGTTTTTTGTCCTCTGATCATTCTTTATATTTCTTTTTGTGTTTTGTATAAGTTGTGTTTAATCTGTTATTCCTCTTCTTTAGATAAGCTAGAATTCTGATTTCTAACACTCTTCTTGCTAGCCTTGATTATTTATTTCCTCTTAGTAACAGCATTTCATTTTTTGTTATTAATTTTTTAGAAGGCTCATCGTTCATTTTCAATTTTGAAATTCCGTTTGAGACACTGTTTTTTTCTGTTCTGACAATATTTCTAAAGCATTTTTATATGACGTGCTTGTAATCAAGGCAGCAGATATTGTTTCCGACTTTTTTTCTTTATCACCAGGCTTGTAAGACGAAGTACTTGGTAAAGTACTAATGTGTAAACATCGCACTTCTGGATTTTTAAGATTCAAAATTGTGTTACAAAATAAATCTTAGAGAAAGAGTCACTTGTCGTTATTTCTCATCGTCGGGTGAAATTGGAACTGGAATTCGGTCATTTCCCTTTTTATGGTGAAGGACAAAGTCGTCGTCTCGAAAAATATTCTCACCCAATAGAAATCCACCACTTTTTTGAAAGCCATAACGATTTCAGCTGTAGGTTTTTTAAAGACGCAGGCATAATAGCTGCTCTTTCGGGATGGATTCAGAGCCAATTTTCAATCTATTGTGATGGATTTTAAGAGGTCCTATGAATGCAGCGGTTGCATTTTGTGATGCCGAAAAATCTAACCTCTATTTTGTCAAATGCTGTGAAACTTATTGTCTTCACTAAGGCTAGGGCTCTTAGTTCAAGATTATTCCACTTTATGTGTAAAAGTATGGGTGACAAATTCAACACTTTTCTTTTGCGCATAGAAGAAGGATAATTATCTCGTGGGTAATTGTTCATTTGTTTCTGATAACTTAGGCTAGAAGTTTTATTGATTTATATGAACATCAGTCTTCAGGGAGAAAATACAACACCATTCACAGCCTATACCAAATAAACTTTCTCAAGAAAAAGTCAGTCCCTTTTATGTCCACAAGTAAAGATGTCTCAGCATTTCCTACATTGTCATTATTTCTGAAAAAAAAAACTCCAAAGCCAGATATATTTATTGATATAATTCTGCGCTTGGTAGGGCTTCATGAAAGTTTTATCAAAAAAGTTCAAAAATCTTTATCGCCAAATATGTTTTTTGGCGATAGAGATTTATAAGTTTTCATTCGTTTCTTCGAACTGAAGTAAGAAGTTTCAATGCTTCTTAAAAGTGGTAGTCAAGAATGACACATCTAGCTGATATTTTTAATAGACTTAACACGCTGAACATAAAGATTCATGGAGTAAATACAACACCCTTCACAGCCTATGTTAAATAAACTCTTTCAAGAAAAAGACGGTCCTTTTATGTTCACAGGTAAAGAAGAACTTAGTAGAAGAAGTCTTAGTATTTTCTAAACTGTCATTATTTTTGGAAGAAAATTGTATAACTCCAAAGCCAGATGTGTTTATTGATATGATTCTGCGCTTGGTAGGTCTCCATGAAATTTTTATCAAAAGGTTTTATCGCATAACTTGGCCGCAATTTGTTTACTGGTTATTAAAGTGTACAAAAAACCTGCAAATATCATAGTTTTTAAAATTCTTTTCACAGGATGTAGTTAAATTAGTGATACATATTGAAAACTATTTATTCTAATAATAGAAAATGATAATAAGATAATTATAATAATATACCAAATGATTTGTTACATTATTGTACTGAACATGATACCAATTAAATGCTTCATTACATCAGGATAACGTTTGTTTGTTTTCAAGGAAACAAAAATAGTAAAACATAAAAATATGTATACAGTATAAACACAAATTATGTCAATAAAAGTATATATTATATACATATATATATATATATATATATATATATATATATATATATATATATATATATATATATATTACTTTCAAAAATTACTGCATCACCTTCACTGTCCATGTTCTAGGTCCATTTATAAGGAATTATCAAATAATATAGGTGTCTATATTCTTTGAAATTACTGTACACATTTTTTCTGACAAATGTCAACTATCTTCTCGTTTTTCTGCTAGATATCGATCCAGTTCGTCGTCAAAGTGTAGCCTTTTCTTGTACAGTGACAAAATTTTGAGATCGATTCCAGGTTGAGGCTCTTTTTTATATGTTTTATATAATTCTCTGAGTTTTGTCTGCTTCGTGTGTCAATAAATCGAAAGCTTCCAATTTTTGGCGATGATCGATTACTAGAGATATATAGTAGGTACACCCGATTTGTTTTATTGTGGTATTTGGTAATCTTATTTCTTGCTGCTATAAAAGAGTATTTTGGTAGGTAATAGGTAGTATTGTAGTAGGTTAGTTCGGTAGGGGAGGTAGTCAAATGATAAATTTATATACAAGTTATATACAGTATTTATATACAGTTAACAAAATACATTACAGAGGGATTTTAGCCCTCTTTTTTCTGCTTTAGGATCAATTTCCTTAAACGTTTCTATTAGTTGTTGCTTCTACTAATAATCATCATCATATGCAGTAATTTGTACTGTTTTGGTGTTTATATGGCCGGTTACATCGGTTTTTCTGATGACTACTTCAAGAACTAGGTTGAACTGCATGGTTGAAAGTGCGTTTCCCTGTCTTAGACTCATGTTGCTGTTAAACAGTAGAGGCAGTTCTCCATCTACCCTAACAGCAGCTTTTGAACCCTGAAACGTCGTTTTCTTTGAGGCTACATTTTTTGGTATACCTAGATTTCGGAGGTGGAAGACCTCGGAAGCATTTTGTCTCTTTTCACATTATCAAAAGCTTGTTTAAAGTCTATAATTATACATATTATATATTGGTTCTATGTCGTATTCATAAGCTTTCTCTTGCATTGTTCCAAGTATGAATATGTTGTTTGTAGTGACTCTATTTGGTCTGAATCTATTTTGATAATCACCAATTATATTTTCGGAGTATTCTGACAATCTAGTGTAGATAATGCCAAACAGGATTTTGTATATTATATATAGCAATGTAATTGGTCTGTAATTCTGGCATTCGCTCTTGTCTCCTTTTTTATATATTTGTTGTATAAGACCAACTGCCCATACCTCCAGTATTTTCTCCTTGGACAATACCAACTTAATCAGGTAATGGACTCTTTCCCAGAAATCGAGTCCTCCATTATAAGTTCGCTGTTTTCGTCCTCCACTTCTCCATGGTACTCTACTTTCTCGATCTCCTTCTATAAGGTCTCTGTCTATCAAAGCATTTCCTATTTATGATTTCCATCTTATAGCAGGTCTTCCTTTTAGTTTTCTTCACGATGGGTCCCAGTCCAATATTCTTTTCGACCACCTATACTTTGGCATTCTTTGTACATACCCATACCACTGCAGGGCTGTTTTCCAGCTTTATGTCATTAAGCATTCTACTTCCATTCTGTTAAATATGTCCTCTGTTCTTATTCTATCCGATCTGGTGATTAGTAGACATCATCATCATGTAACCTCTTCAGTCCACTGCTGGACATAGGTCTCTCCCATTTTTCTCCACTCTTTACGGTTGTATGCGTCTTGTTGCCATTTCTTGGATATTCGATTAAATTCGTCGATTAAGCATGTTGGTGGTCGTCCACTGCTACATTTGTCTTCTCTTGGGAGCCAGTCAATTAGTTTTCTGGTCAATTTTGAGTCTTTTAGACTCGCTATGTGACCTGCCCAATTATATTTCAGCTTGGCTATACGTTCGACGACAACAGTGGTATCTGTTCTTTTCCTTAGGTCTTGGTTCCTTATTTTGTCACGCCGAGAATCGATCTTTCCATGCGCCTTTGTGCCACACGCATTTTTAGTGCTGTTGTTTTTGTGAGAGTGAGAGTTTCTGCTCCGTATGTTATAATATAAAGAACGCATTGGTCAAATGTATTCCATTTCATAACTATCCGGATATTGCTCTTAAAGATGTTTCTTATCCATACGCCACCCAAGCAAGTGTTACTCGTTGTTGAAATTCACAGGTCTGATTACCCTTGCTTATTCTGATTTCATGACCAGAAAATATGTACTTTTCTGTCTATTCTACCACTTGATTCTGGATGGTTAGGTTTTCGCTGGTAACCAAATTTGTCATAAAGTTGGTCTTACTGACGTCTCTTTTTAGACCTATTGTTAAAGATACAATTTCTAATTATTTTAGCATTTGTTGTGGTTCACGCAGATCTTCGGTAATAAGTACTATATCGTCGGCAAAACGCAGATGATTGAGCATTTCCTTGTCTATTCTTATTCCTCTATTTTTCCTCTTTAGCATTTTAAAAGCGTATTCGAGGACCGTTATAAATAATTTAGGTGAGAACGTGGCGCCCTGTCTCACACCTCGGTTTATATGAATTTCTCTGGTGGTATCATGTAGTTTTACATGCATTGTGTCGTTTTAGTACAATGTTTGTACTAACTTTATAAGCCGGTTGTATATTCTACTATTGTTCGGAGCAGTTATCTTCTTCTTCAAGTTCCACTCCTATCGGAGATTGGAAATCATTCTGGCAATTATAATTTTATTGGTTACTCGCCTGAATAGTTCAATTGAACTGCATCCAAACCACTCACGGAGATTGCGTAGTCACGAGATTTTACGTCTTCCTACGCTTCTTCTACCTTTGATTTTACCCTGCATTATATTCCTTAGTAGTTCGTACTTTTCACCTCTCATGATGTGCCACAAGTATTCCAATTTCCTGATCTTTATGGAATTTAAAACTTCGCATTGTTTTCCTAGTTGTTCGAGAACTTGTTCGTTTGTTTTGCGATCCATCCATGATATTTTTAAAATGCGTCGGTAACACCACATTTCGAATGCTTCTAGGTTTTTAATGTTGGATTTTTTAAGTGTCCAAGCTTCAACTCCATACAAAAGGGTAGAGAAAATATAACATCGAAGCATTCTTATCCGGAGCGATATATTGATATCGCGATTACAAAAAAGTTTTCTCATTCTATTAAAAGTTGACCGCGCAATTTCAATGCGGCATCTTATTTCTTTTGTCTGATCAGTATCTTCTGTGATCCATGCTCCAAGGTATTTGTACGAAGATATTTGTTCAATTTCTGTATTATCTAGTACTAGCTTAACTTTGATGTTTTGTGCTTTTGTAAATACCATAAACTTGGTTTTCTTCAAATTGATTTTTAGTCCATAATCGTTGCAATATATATTTAGTTGTTCAGCAAGGTGTTGCAGTTCTTCTAGTGTTCCTGCCAAAAGGACGGTGTCGTCAGCATATCTTATGTTGTTAAGTGGCTCACCGTTTATTATAAGGCCCTTACTGATCTCGGCAAGCGCTAATTCTGAGATGGCTTCACTGTATAAATTGAATAACAAGGGTGATAAAATACACCCTTGGCGGACCCCACGGCGAATCTGGATATCCTTGGTCAGTTCGTTTTCAACTTTCACTTTTGCTGTTTGATTCCAATAGAGGTTACAGATGATTCTAATGTCTCTACTGTCTATGTTTTTATTTAATAAAATTTCTTTAAGTCGATTATGCTGCACTCAGTCAAATGCCTTCTCAAAATCAATGAAACAGGCATATACTTCCTGATTAACATCCAAGCATCTCTGCGAAAGAACACTTACTGCAAACAGTGCATCTCGTGTTCCCAATCCTTTCCTAAATCCCATTTGTGTATTACTTATGCCTTCATCTAATTTCTTATGTATTCTATTGTGAATTACTTTTAAAAACAATTTCAAGACATGACTCATTAAGGCTATGGTGCGATGTTCATTGTACTCCTTTGCATTGGCTTTTTTGGGAAGCAGTATGAATGTTGATTGGAGCCATTCTTTAGGTATTATACCTGTTCTATATATGGTATTGAATAGATCCAAAAGAAGATCAATAGATTCAGTATTCACAATTTTAAGTAATTGGATAGGATCTTCATCAGGCCCGGGAGATTTACCATCTTTAGCTTGTTTCATTGCATATTCAATTTCTTCTCGTATAATGTCAGGTCCAGTATCATCCTTAAATTATTTTGGTGCTTCTGTTCTCTCTTTGTCTTCAAATAGTCGTGCTATATATTGTGTTCATCTCTGCATTTTTTGGTTTATATCTGTTATAAGTGCACCCCTTTCATCTCTTAGTTGCCTAGTTTGAAGTGTTTTTCTCATTTCTGTTAATTCTCTAATTCTTTTATGCATGTTAAAAAAGTCATATTTTTTCTCAATTTCTTCTAGTTCTTGGCACTGCTCATGTAACATTCTCTCCTTAGCTTCTGTTATTCTCTTTTTTATTAATCGATCAGTTTCATTATATTTAATTGGATTTTTTGTTTTGAATGATTTTCTTTCATTCATTAATAGTAGTATTTCTTCAGTCATCCAATCTTTATGTTTTCTATTCTTTGGTTTTAAGTTTTCATTTGCTGTTTTAATTATTGCTGCTTTTATATTTTCCCATTTCTGATCAATGTTATAGCTACTTTTATTCAGTTCTTGGGCATTACGTATATTTTCAGTAAGAGTTTTTACAGTTTGTTCCTTAGTTAGCAGTTATAATGCTGGCTAATTCCACGGTATTGAAGGCTTTGTGAAAGTCTACGAAGATAAGTACCAGTTATTCTATTAAGGTTTTTACTGTTTGTTTCGATCGTTTGTTCTGAATT
This sequence comes from Diabrotica balteata, assembly GCA_918026665.1. Lineage (NCBI taxonomy): Eukaryota > Metazoa > Arthropoda > Insecta > Coleoptera > Chrysomelidae > Diabrotica > Diabrotica balteata. Next base: position 106,908,468 of record OU898283.1, on the reverse strand, counting down.
TCGAGCGGAAGCCAGCTTGTTCTCAGGGCTGGTAGAAATCCTACTTTTTTTTCTAGTCTTGTGGTAATTGTTCGGGTAGGTTCAATAAGCCGATTGGTCTATAGTTTTCGAGGTGATCCTTGTCTCCTTTTTTTCTGTAGTAAAATTGTTACTGCATTGTTCTATGTTTCCGGTGTGCACCAATCTGATAGATAGATGTTAAACAAAATTTTTATTTGGTTGAGAAAGGCACGTCCGCCCATCTTTATAGCTTTTATTAGGACTTCATCTTCACTTGGTGCTTTGTTATTTTTCATCTTTTTCATTGCGTCTTGGGTTTCGCTAAGTGTAATCTCTGGCGGGTAGCGGGTAGGAAATCCTTTTTTTTTTCGTCTTTATAGAGAGGAGTCTGGAATCTTCAAAAGACATCTCAGTCCAGAACGCCACCTGACTAACCTTAGTGCAGGATTCGTTATTCGTACTCCCGGCGATAGTTCCCGAGGTACTTTAAAATGCCCTCTCGTCGCCGAGTCTACGCCGAACGCCTACCTGCTAAACCAGACCCTCCTCATCCAGCGATCCGGAAGCGGAATGACCGCTGTAAGGCCGACATCACTTCTGAAGTACTACCTTTATTCATTCATTCTCCATTCATACACATCCACACTCCTAATTCGGCATCATTCCCAGAAGGGTATTTCCTCCTTCCCCACAGTCAAACTCACGCATTTTAACTCAAAAAGTGTGACCCACTGTTCTAACTTCACCTTTCAGCATCATTCACTCCACCTTTGCCGTTGGTCCAGCTGTCTTGCTTCCTCTTCCTTTTTCTTGATTACTGCACGGATATAACTGTGTATGTTAATCCAACCTAATTTATTTTCAATCATTCTCTCAATCATTTATCTCACTGTAACAAAATTCACACCTGTCTCTCTCTCTCTCCATTTTGTTTCTTTCCACTATCCATCTGCTGAAATCTAACATCGTATGTGTCACAGTGTCCGAGTATCCACAATATAGGCATTTATCTGTATCAGCCTTTCCGATCCTATAAAGGTAGGCCCTAAAACACCCGTGTCCTGTGAGCACCTCCGTCAGGAAATAATCCAATCGCCTGTGGCCACAGTCCACCCAAGCTCCTGTTAGGGAAGCTAGCACCTGTTAAAGGTCCCTTGTCCAGAATCACGAATGAAGTCCAGAACGACATCCAAGGCATCGAAGAATATTTTCGGTACGGCGAAGATGGCGGAGTTGGCAACTCCTAATTTTAGGGATGGTATAAGATCACAAACTTAAAGAGTCTGACCCGAAGCGGGCGGCTTCAAACAGCGTCGGTACTCCCAATGAGCGGCTGAATTAAAAACTCACCAACTTGCCTTGCAAGCGTGGTGTTTTAAGGCAAATACCTCATAAAAAATTGTTATATTTGTAGACATCTTCCCATAAAATCCAGTTGACTGTTCTTATTTAATTTCGTATTGATGTTCTTATTGGCTATACTTCCACTCCATATGGGGTAGTATTCATCAACTATGCCTTTTTCCTTTTGTAGATCCTTTTTTCGTTTTCTTTGGTTAGAGTGTTGTTCCATATCAATCCATGGAGTGCTTTCGTGGCTTGTTTTCCCCATGCTATTTTCATTTATATATCTTTCATACTGCTTTGAGTAAATATATGACGATTAGAAACAAATTGATCGAAAGTAGTGAATCGATCGATATTCTATGACGCTACCTGTGACGACATCATCTTGTTCTTTGACGCTCGCCTCAGCATTTTACTGTAGAGAAATGAGTAATACAACACCAGTATAGAAGTTTTATTTCAAAAATGAATCACAAGCCGCGTTAAATCTTTAATAATCTACGAAATCATTGGAACTAAGCTAACCTAACCTAACAACAAATCCAACAGAAAAAAAGAAAGCCTAAACATAAACTCACAGGGTAGGAAGCTGCAAAATAACTTGCAGGATAGAAAAAATAACAACATAAAATACTCAAATAGTAGGAAAGTGGCAACACATGTGTCATCTTATTAGTTAAGCATTGCTTATCTAATAAAAAATTTTCAGATAGTTTCCTTTTGTAGACTAGAACTTTAGAGGACTGTAATTCCTGAGTATCACGTACCTATAGACGTAGATACGGTCGCCAGATCAGACCTCAACCTGGACAGAGAACCAACGATCAAGGTCTCTGCCCCATTTTTAGGTCATCCAAGATAAAACTAGTTTCAAGGCCGCATACGACAGTGTCAAGAGAACAGTGCTATACCAATCAATGCATGAGTTTGGTATACCAGAGAAACTTATCCGACTAACGAGAATGACAATGTCTAACTTAGAAGCCATTGTTAGAATACAGGGAGAGAGTTCTAGATCCTTTGAGATAAAGGGTGGACTCAGACAAGGAGATGCTCTGGCTTGCCTCCTATATAATATTGCCTTAGAAAAGGCAGTCCGAGATACACGAATTAGGGATGGCGGTACTATTTACAAAAGATCGATACAAGTCTTAGCATATGCTGATGACATTGACATAGTAGGGCGTAGCAAGCGAGATGTTGAGCAATATCTCCTAGAATTGGAAACAGCGGCGAAACAGGTCGGTCTAGTCATCAAAGAAGATAAAACCAAGTACATGTTGGTTACAAAGGATCCGATAGCAAATGAGAAACGAGAAACAGTCTTTGGAAGTCATACCTTTGGACGTGTTGACAACTTCACATACCTTGGGTCGCTATTGACTGCTACCAATAAAACAAGCGAAGAAATCAAAAGACGAATAAATTTTACAAATAGGGCATACTATGGACTCTAAAAGCATTTTCACTTAAGAAACATTCAAAGAAGAACTAAAATTATTATATACAAAACATTGCTGAGGCCGGTCCTCACATATGGAACAGAAACATGGACTCTAACGCAGAAAGATGAAAGACTTTTGGGAATATTTGAGCGTAAAATACTCCGCAAAATATTTGGAGCTGTAAACGACCAAGGGCAGTGGCGCAGAAGATATAATTTTGAATTGTATAAGCTCTTTGATGAGCCAGATGTCATAACGTTCATTAAAACACAGCGACTTAGATGGGCTGGACACATAATACGAATGCCAGAAAATACGATTGCTAAAAAGCTAACCACAGGAACATCTGTAGGAAAAAGAAGCAAAGGCCGACCGCGAATTAGGTGGTTAGATGGAGTAGAAACCGACTTACGAATATTAACAATCAGAAGATGGCAACATGTTGCCAAAAACCGAACAGAATGGCGACGAATCTTAGAGCAGGCCAAGATCCACAGAGGATTGTCAAGCCAAAGATGATGATGATGAAGATAAAACTAGTAAAACTAAAATTTAATAAATTGATGTGGATATGTATATGCAGATTGGAAAGCCTCAGGTAGACACAAGGAAATAAACACTTAAATGAATACATAATATTCAGTGGATAGATAAAAACGAATGAACTCGATGAACACTTGGAATGAAGAAGAAGATGTACATTTTTATGTGAATAGATTTTTCTTTATTTTATTCCCTTTGTTTTTGTGGTATTAGTTTTTAAACTAGTTATGCAAGATTTATTAAATATATACTTCATCTAATTTACATACCGATGCACGTCATTATCTACGTGGGAGATCGAAGTTGACATAGTTGCCAAGGTATAAAAAAATCCTGACTCCATTTTAAATCAAACAGATCACATAATTATTTCAAAAGTATTAGCATCCCTTTACAACTTTACAACTATTTAAATTCTTACATGGCATTTTTGAAATAAAACACACTAATTTTGTTCTAAAAAGAACATATTTTATTAAATAGGTAAAAATATAAAACAAGAAGTATTCACTTTAAAATTCAAAATAATAAAGTACAAAAAGTGTCAACACCGCAACTGTCAAATAAGTGTTACCAAGTTATGCCAAAATTTCACCTTCGTTCGATTACAGTTACAGTGTGTTCCGAACAAATGTTCTTCATAAAAACGCCTTATAATGCATTTATACAAATTAAATGAACCATAATTGTGTATTTCTTTAAGTTAACATTAATAGAAATTTTTAAATATTGTGCATCGGTATGTAAATTAGATGAAGTGTATACTGATATTATTAACTAAATCAAATTTGACCTATTCCTTCATACCATAATCATTCTCTCAACATAAAGATAATTTTTATTTTTTGCCACAAAATCCTTCCATTCAAACCATTCATTCAATCGGCGGTTAACTTTAACCCCTTTGCAAAATTTATTATCCACACCCTTTACATTACATGTGGAGTTTGGATGACCCGAACCAATAAACATTCTTCAATGACAATTTTCACAAGTTCGCAAAACTCGTATTTTAGGAATAGCGACGGGCTGGGGAGCTACCAAACAGAACGGACAAACTTCCAACAAGCTTCGAGAAGTCAAGGTGCCGATAATATCGAACATCGATTGCAGAAAAACGGGATACGGAAACAAGATAACGGATAACATGCTTTGCGCCGGTTATCAAGGAGGATTAAAAGATTCCTGTCAGGTATGTCATAAAAAATATTACAAAAGCGACAGTTATTTGGGTCTCTAGATAGTGTAAAAAATGGGGATATCTGTATTGCATAGATTTTACCGGGGTTTCAACCAGGTTGTTATATTGAAAGAATTTGAGAATGAAAAAGTCATAAAAACGTTATTTAGATAGATAGATTAATATGTTATTTTTATGCAGAGACTGCCATATGTATTGCAAAGTCGGAGCGATAGTAAATAAAAATAAAAAAAATTGCCAAGTTCAAGGAGCCTTCATGCCCTTTTAAATAACTCTTTTTTATATTTTTTAACAGAATTTAACATTTATCTAATCAAACATATTTTGTTTTGATCATAGGGCGATAGTGGTGGTCCACTACATACCAAGAACGGATCTTTCCACCAAATTGTGGGTAAGTTATGATAAAAATTTTAAACATACCAAATACTTGCAAGTTTTGGATTTTATGGTCCCTTTATTATATATTGTATTAATAATCGATTAAGTATTTGGGAGTCTGTTCGTCATAAGGACTACACATCCAAAAGACGGTAGAGAAGGTGAACCGAAATCTGGAGACGTTGATATGACTGATGCCAAACATTGGAGGCCCAGGTAGAACCAAGAGAAAGATGCTAAATAAAGTTTTCCAGTCGATGGCTAACCTACGCTACCTCCGTGTAGTGTAGCGTACTAAATACTGCGAAATATGCTAAGCTGTTAGAGACTTTGCAAAGGCGAATGCTCCTTAGGGTATCTAGCGCATATAGGACAGTTTCAAGTGAGGCTCTATTGGAGCGGTGATACCGATCGTTTTGTTGTGCAAAGAGCGAGCGAGGGTGTATGCAAGGAAGATAGATGTAAATATAGATAAGAAGGAGAGATAAAGAATGATAGTAGAGTGGCAAAGAGAAATGGGCGAATAATAGCGGAAAGGTAAGGTAGACGAAGGAGCTTATTCCCGGTCTGACGCAGTGGTGGGAATGTAAGTTCAGGAATCTAGGCTAGTTCCTGACATAGTTTCTGACCAGACATGGTAGTTTTGGCACCTTTACAAATAGAATGGGCAAATCTACCTGGGCAGACTGTACTGATTGTGGGGTACCGGACGCTTCCGCCCACATTTTTAACTGCAAGAAATGGGTAAATGAAATGAAAGATTTCGAGAGGCAAATGGGTTTCGGGATGGATGAACTAAACATTGAAAACATAGTGTTGAGAGGAGATAAAGAATGGAGAGAAGTACACTGTCTGATTTCTGGGGAGATGAAAAAAAGCAGCAGGACTACAGAGGAGGGAATTGAGCCAGGGATCTGAAATTTGTGGTTAATATTATTTATTAGTTTATGGCCTAGCGTCTGAAACATTTTCTGATTTACGGTAGTAGGTATGGTTATTTATAAGGTTTTGGTTTTTTATTTTAGTTGTCCATTGAGTAGCACGATCACCTCTCTAGATGGTGGTTGAGGTTTTAGTCAAAACACGGTTAATCCGGCACTACCCTGGGGTCTTCTGGCTTAGTATCCTACTCGACCGAAAGATGCCCGGGTGCCTTGTACCATGACGTAGTTGTACAAAAAATATTTCTCCCACAGTTGTCTGTCAGAATTCAATAAATACCTTCTTAGGCTCTTCGCCTGGAGATTTGTTATTCTTAGCTTTTCTTAGGGTTAGTTTTATTTTGTCTATTGTGATTTTGCTGTAGTAGTTCTGATCCTCGGTTCACAATGTCCTCTTTCCTAGTTAATATTTCTGGTACTTGATCTTTTCTTCTATTTGCTTTATATTGGCTTATGTACAGCAATTTGTAGAAGTCTTCAACTATTTAAAGGGTTTCCTCTATTGGTTGTAAGGTGACCATTTCTATGTTTATTCTTTAATATTTGCCTTCTCCTCGTTCTTAGTGTTTTTCTCAATACTTTCATACTTCTATTCTTCTCAATGATATGTTCGATTTGTTCTTGGTTGTATTTTCGAGTGTCTTGTCTAACAGCTTTGGATATTTCTTTATTTAATTTTTGTAGTTCGTCTCGCTTCTCATTTCTTTTTTCTTCTGCATTAGTTGCCTGGTATTTTGGCTAATCTTTTCTTCTTTTGAGTTCTAGAACAGAATTTGTTTTGACTTTTCAGTAAAGTATTTTTTGATCTATTAACAACTATGTCAGTCAAACTACATAAAAACACGGATCATATCTCAATCGGCAGAGGAATCCGAGAGGGTGATACCTTAACGCCAAAACTATTTACCGCATTACCAGAATATGCTTGCAAAAAGCTTAACTGGGAAGAGAAAGGCTTGAACATTGACAGTAGAAGATTAACAAATTTGAAATTCGCAGACGAAATTGTTTTGTTCTCGGACAAACTCAAGGAGATATGTACAACGCTATATGAACTTCAGTTAATGTGTGCCAGTGTGGGTCTTAAAATAAAAATCTCCAAAACAAAATTTATGACAAATCTAGTACCTAGCAAAAATCTCAATATTGGAGACAACGAAGTAGAGCTGGTGGAAAAATACATATACCTTGGACATAAAATAAAGATCACAAGAGAAAACCAAACATGCGAACTACGAAGAACAAGAAACCTAGCATGGGCAACCTATAAAAAACTCCAAGACATAATTAAAAGCAATATACCCGATTCTTTAAAACGTAAAACATTTGAGCAATGTGTTTATTTAATCGTAGCTCGATGTGTGTTTATTTACTTGTAAAGGCCAATGCCAATACCTTCTCGGTTCAACTGAGTTATTACTATTTCAGATAATATATTATAAGATTTTAGATAATAATTAAGAGAAATTAATCTCAACAAAATTGGACACTTTAGTTACAATGTCGGCTAAAACATTTGATATGTGGTATTACAAATATAAGCTCAGAATGCCCTGGACTGTTTATCGTACAAACGCTTCTGTTGTGGCTTGCAGGAATGAGAATAATTTAGAAAGAGAAACTTCTTTTTCTTTGTTTTATATCTCCATTATCTCATTTCCAGTTTCAATAGGGTCCGTCAGTTCTTCTTCTACTTTTAGTTTTATTATGTTGTTTAATAGTATTTTTGATCGTTTTGATTATTCCAAAGATTATTCCTAAGGGTATCTCTTTTGCGTACAATAAGTGGATAACCTCCTGCAATTTGACCTGGTCAAAAGCCTTCTTAAGGTCAACGAAACACAGATATGGCGATTTGTTGTATTCTAATGCTTTCTCTTGCACTTGCTTCATTATAAATATAGCGTCGGTGCATGATATTCCCGACCTAGGACCTTGTTGTTCTTCTAGGGTTATAATTTTTATTTAGTATGTTTGTTTTCACTTTAGTTGTTAATTTTAATGTTGTGTTTAATAAATTAATTCCTCTGTAATTTTCTGGGTCTGGTTTGTCTCTCTTTTTAAAAAGACGTATTAGGATGCTTGATCTCTATGCTTAAGGAATTCTGTTTCGTTCTTTTAGTTTCTGGATAAGTTTTAGTAATTGTTTGGTCAGATCTGGTCCTCCGTTTAATATTCTGTCCTCTCCTGGTAATTTTTTGTTTTATAATTTCCTTAATGCTTCCTTTACCTATTTCCCCTGAATATTAGTTTGCCGTCCCATTTGGTGTTGGTGGTTGATTATCGTCAACTTTAGCAAATAGGGATCGAAAGTAGTCTGCCCTTGTTTCCATCTGAATGTGTTTCATGTTTTATGAGTTCGTTCATCTCTTTTCTTTGTCCTCTGTTCATTCTTCACATTTCTTTTTGGATTCTGTAGAAAGTCGTATTCCATCTGTTTTAAGAAGCTCTGCCTTTGAGAAAGAGAAACAAAAGAAATATTTAGTTGAGTGTGTTAAGTCATTACTCCATTATTCAGCATCATACAATGATCTTAAGGTATAGGGTCGAAAGAGGTGTTGAGTCTCAAGAGGTGCAAGAACTACTGTGCAAATAAGTTAGCACCTCATCTTAGATAGCTTCTGAATTAACATAATTTTATCTAGATGTAACGTTTTGTATGAAGGTAGTCCAGAACGGTAGTCCAGAAATAGGGCATTTATAGCGTTGTTAATACGTTTTAAAATCAAAATAGTTCCGGAAAATTTCATGGGGCAGAGTCCAAAACTAGTAACTCCGGATATGAGTCGAAAACGTGTTTTACAAGAACGGCTAAAAAAATGAAAGGTAAACAAACCACTCTTATTTTTATTAAAAAACAAATGCTAAATAGTAAAATTGTTTTAGATACAAAGCACGTGATTTGCCATCGTATTCATCTTGTAAACATGCAACCAAATCATATTTGGCTATTTGGCTATTTTGGATCATATATCAAATGGCTCATGAAAACAGAGGCAGTGACCATAAATTTTTAAAGTTTGATGAAAAACGATCTTGTGTAATGAAGTTTATTAAAAAGTTTAAAGCTATTGAAGGTTACTACCACAGAGGCAAAAGTAATCAAACTTATTTATTATCCGATTTAAAAAGTAATTTTCGGCATATTTTTAATACCTGCTACAATATTGACTTTTTCTCCCAAGAACTGATTTTTGTTCTACGTACCTTCAGTTAACAGAAAAGATATATAGTAACCAGATTCCAGAGATAACCAGCAACGACCATTTGTGTGAATCAGTTGACGAAGTTCCGGATTTAAAAGTTTAATTTAAGGTTTTTTACTCAAAATAAAACCAATTATATGATAAAACTACAATGCTTGTTTTTGTGTTTCACTGGATATAATTCAAACACCGACAAATTCATACACGTTAGCTTCAAAACACGACAAATCCGTAAGTAAAAAATAAAAACCAGACAAATTCATGTTTTTTTTAATTTGATTTAAAATTACGTATTTCCAGAATAATGTCCACTTTACCCATAAAAAATATGAATACCCCTAAGCTTAACGTTCATACCAAAACAGTTTTTTTAATTTACCAACAATTGACTTCAGTGGATTCATCGGGTTTTGAAACTAGACGACTCATTTATTCATTATGGTTAATATGTTAACCACAAACATCTATCTATTTATGTCTTTTAGACAATTTATTCTGAGACGTGTTTTTAATTCATTTTCCTCTATGGATCCTTATAAATTGTAATGTTTAATAAAGTTGTTGATTTATTTAATTCATTTTTAGGGGTCGTTTCTTGGGGCGAGGGCTGTGCAAAACCAAACTATCCAGGAGTGTATACCAGAGTCAACAGATACATTTCTTGGATCAAAAGCAATACAAAAGACGCTTGTTACTGTAACAGCTAACTGTAATTTATTTTTGTAATATTTAATATTATTTATTCTACAATGTTGGTTTTATTTTTCCCCTAACTTATCGTCCAAGTAGCCAGAAAGTCTGCATGTTTCCTTTTCCCTAAAATGAGAAACCAAGATTATTAATCGAAAAAGGAATACAATTACGAGATTATAAATTATACGTGTACCGTAAAATGGGGTGTATAGCAACAGTTGGGCTCAATTGCATCTAAACTTCATTAAAAGTTAAAGGTAATTGTCTGTTTTATAAGAAACATTACATTTTATTATGTTGGTGCCGCTGTTTGAGTTGTGTGAACTTTGTTCGTGGAAACAATCCATGGCTGGTTTCTGACTGATTCGCATGCACAGTAAAGAATCATTAGCTCAAACAAAAATGTAATAAAACAAAATAAAAATTAAATACTTTTTTAATAAGAAGTATGCAGTTGTTTTTAGTTAACTAAAAAAAACTTCACGTTTGGAGGAAAATATGATAATTTTATCCTCTGGTCCGGTATGACTTCCAAATGGTTCCTGTATTTACTTTTGAGGAAAACCAATGTTGCAAACTCTGCCTCACACTTATAGGTCGTAATAAATTAGAAACTTTATCGCTTTTTCTGATAAAACTGGATACTCCTGGCGACAACCATTGAAAATGGATTCCGTATCTATGCTTTGTTGTTGTGAATGGGGGCAAAATATTCCTTCAGATTTGCCTCCAGTCCTAGCAGGTGTTCCTTGAAAGTCGCTGAAATCTCATTCGGCATTGAATTTACGTTATACTCTTTTTGTATTTCTGTTAGCTTTGTAAAAACTTCGTAATTTCCTGCTTCCACGCAATGTATTTAAAAAGTAAAAAATTGAAAACTAAAATAAACTATATCCATAAGTAATATTGCCCAATATTGTACCCAAATTGCTGGCTGTGTGTGAATTTCGGTAATTAATTTATCGATATCTATAGCTTTCATACTATATAAAAAATTTGGCAAACACTCACAAAAGCAACCAAATAAAACCGGTGCAAAGCAGTCACCCGTCTGTGTTGAAGCACGAGATATCTATTACTGATGTGCCGCCGGAAGTCATAAAACCGTCGACGGCGCATGGTACTCACCATAGGCCGCGCGGCGGCTGACGCGGCGAGCTGACGAACGACGGCTCGTCTTTGTTGCACAACGTAAGTACCATAGACGAGAGACCGCTTTCAACACCGCCGCCGACGCGGCGCACGTCGGCCTGTCTGTGTTGAACCTAAGCTTAAACAGAATGAAATAAAAGAAGCAGCGGTGCAGCAGACAAAAATTGGTGAATGTGGTAGTGGTGGATTAAAATAAAAGCGGTGGCGTCAATCAGAGCGCGACCTTAAAAAGCAAGATGTGAAACGGCGAGGCCAGGCAACAAAACCTGTTGCTTCTGTGGCCCAGTACCGGGTCGCGATCCACCATTTGGGAAACTCTGGTTTAGAGGATTAAGAGTTTTAAAGATCTTGTCAGTGACGCCTTTGATAAAAGATAGAAAGATTTTGGGTTTATTGTTTTTATTTTATTCTTACCTTAACTTTGACAAGCCCACGACTCTCAGTTTTGTACTTATGTTTTGATATCAAATCCTGAGTATATCTTGATAAGTGTATTTTCCCAGGCTACAAGAAAATATTGAAAGAATCTTAATTAAATATGATAGGTCAGACGAGTAAACACAGCTTTACCTCACTTGTAGACTGCATTCTGGATGCTGTGTTAATGGTATCTCCAAAGAAGCAGTACCTAGGTACTTTAATACCAACTACTCCGGCTACAGCAGGGCCTGAGTGGATCCCTAAATAAAAATTATATTTTTAAGCATTGTTTCCCAAATTAATTACACGTGATAAAAACATAACACAAAAATTAACAAAGAATGATCTACAACTCAGTTCCTGGTTTTTTACCTTTTCCTTAAAAAAAAATTCCAACATATAAAAAAGTTAAAATTAACTTTCTCTACATCATCTTGATGTTTTTATTGTGCGTTTTTGTCTCTATGGTTGCTTTTGTCTTTTTCTTCCTAGTGTTTTCTTGTAGTTCGTTTTTTGTTGTTTTAGTCAGCTTAGAATACCTATCAAGAGATTATATATAAAATCAATGAAGCAGCTTATGAAGCGCTCGGCACGATTCAAGGGAACAAAAAGGACACTTCATTGTCGTAGACAAATGGCATTGCTAATGCACTACACAACAAGAAACAAGCATATCAAAAGCGTCTGCAACCAAATGATCTACACGATAGACGAATATATGCAAGATTAAACAGAGAAGTAAAAAATCTAGTAACTAAAGCAAAAAATAACATGTCACTTGATATTGAGAAGTTGTCAGATTTAGACGTCAGTGCCATTTGATGGTTCTCGTTTTTCTGGAGAACAAGATACTGATACTTAGGCAGATTGAGATCACGAACTTAAACACAAACATATAAAAGATGAATTACAAAACCAAAAGATATTCATCTATAATTGCCCGGGCCAGAGCGGACCTGTCTCGTGTTTGGTATCGTGTTTAAGTCAAATGGTATCGTTGGACCCTTTGATGTCGTCTATTTTCGATAGCCAGAGCGTTAGAAGCTTTCGATTTATTTGGTGTTGTTTTGGCTGCTATTTCTGCTTCCCGGCATTCACAGTAACAAAATCTGCGGTGACATACTTTTTTAAAATAAACCTAACGCTCTTACGCTCAGCAGTCGTGTATTGAGTATACCTATACATCTGCTTTTCTGTTTCCGACCATCCGTTCTTGCTATTCATATAATCATTCATGTAAGAGGCAAACGTCATACAGTCTCCCAACGGAACTTATCAACTTCGAGGTTTCGCACATTAGCGGAGAGTGTGTAGTCTTGTGTTGACCCGTGTTATTCAGCCCACGGGACGAAAGGATGTTCGATTCACCCTGAACTGGTGTTCCCATCGGCGAGGTTTCTCCTTCCGAAGAAGCATTGTTTGCGAAAGTCTCGTTGTTAAAAGGGCCATCGACGAGACTCCCCGTTGTACTCATCAGGATAAGCGCGGTTCATGTGTTGACGCACTCCAGTCCAGGACTTGAATGCGCGCACACAAATGCCGCATATGTTGTCGTCATCTCGTCTGGGTCCTCGGCAGCGTAGCCTGCGTATCTTAATGTCCACACCAGCCTGCGTGGCAAAGTTAGTACCACAGACGCAGATGAACATCTCGTTCTATTGTTTGTAAAATAGCTGGATGGATCTACACTATTTTAAAAACTAAGCTTCCAGTAATCTGGAATATTTTCACATATTACCTACTTCATCACAAATGTGGAAAATATACAAATTTATACATTGACGGTTGTCGAATGTTACTGCTTGTTTCGCTCAAGTCGTGGAAGCTATAAGAGGTGCCACCTATTGTGGGGACGATAAACGAAACATGATTTAACAAAATCGGTTTCTTTTCTTTTGAGCTATTCGAAGAATGTAAAGTTTACACTGCAGCAAAAGCTTTGCTTTCGCTATGATAAATTGAAAGGCCATTTATATGGCGTAACAGTAAAATTTGTCAAAATTGTGAATTTGTATATTTCACGGATCTGATGAAGCAGGACAGATGCGCCAATAACTTAATAATATCCTATCCAATAATATCCTAAAGATACCGATTCATCCACAGAATGTTTGACGAATATATATATATATATATATATATATATATATATATATATATATATATATATTATATATATATATAATATATATATATATATATATATGTATATATATATATATATATAAATATATATATATATATATATATATATATATATATATATACAGATTGAACGAAATAAATTCGGAACATAGGAATATAATGTATTTCGGCTCAATTCTGCTATAGCTGGTTGGCCAACAAAAGATTGTCAAATAATTATATTATAAAAAATCCCATACTTCACCGGGCTGCTGGATTCTGAACTCATAAAAATTGAAAGCTACACATAAATCTACGATTTTATTATGCTGTCAAACCAGTTATAGTCCAGAAAATGTAGCATTTCACCTCGCAATTTTTTCGTGCGGCGTGGATTGACTTGAAATTTAACAGAAGGTAGGTAATAGCCTAAGGATCAAAATCTATATCGAACCAAAGTGCGCCAAAGCCTAGGGGGTGGTTGCCACCCCATCTCCGGGGTGAAAATTTTTTTTACGTTTTAACTACAGGTTTCGATTAGAAAAGTGATTCTAAACAAAAAATGTGTCATACATTTTTTTTATAAAATGATATTTTTCAAGTTATTCGCGATTGAAAGTAACAACTTTTAGACGAAAAAATCCACGTTTTTAATTGATTTTTCGCGAATAACTCGAAAATGGTGCATTTTATTAAAAAAAATGTAGAGAACAAATTTGTAGCTTTTAAAAAGACAAATACAATTACAAATACAATATCAATGTTCAGCGGTTTTCTTCAAATGCCAAATTTGAAAGATTCAAAGTCAAATATCGGGAAAATGATGCATTTTTGGAAGAAAACTCACAAAACCTTTTTTAAAGAGCATAAATAGACCTATCATAAAAAAATAAGGTCAATACCTCATTTTTTACGAAAAAATCGAGGAAAACAACACCCTAACCACCCCCATAATTCAAGTCGATCTTCACCCTTCTGCAATTCCCTTTGTAGATGTATTGTTAATACGTCCAAGAACTTTGACCCATTTAAAATGCTTAGTTTTAGAAAAAGTACAGCTTAAAGCGAGAAACGATTTACAATTTGATATTTTTTACCCTTGTTTTTTTAAATATGCCCGAAAATACTGAATATATGAAAAAAATAAAAATTACCAAATTGTAGCTTTTTTAATGACTAAAATTATCCTTTATTTAGATTTGTTGTACAATGAACATTTGGCGAGATATAGCCGTAAGCATCGATTTACGATCAAGCACCATCTTTTTCGAGCCCTTTAAACTCAACTCATTTAAAAACCAAGGGTTCCAAAAAGATTTAATTTACAGATCCTTGTAGCTATTAAAAACCTCTACACAAATCGTTTTGGAAGAAACACTCTATCGTTAAAAATTAAAGGAAATACGTTAAAAAAACCAGTTAATTTTTTCCGGAAAATTCCATTAGTATAGTACATTACATTTAGGAGCATAATAATCTACAAAACCGGTATATTAGGTAGTGGGGCGTTATACATTCGAAATATTAAGCGTTCTTATTTTGAAATCCCATACAACAGAATAAAACATCTGCTCATATGTCTATGGCTTGGCAATGAAAATATCAGAGCAACAGATTGGGGATGGTATTCCAAACAACCTGCACCCGATAAATTTTTGAAAATTATTTTTTGCCAATGCAAAAAAAGATGCGGCGTTTCATATGGGTGCAGAAAAGTGGGTTTATACTGTAACTCTACTTGTTCTGGGTGCTCAGGTGAAGGGTGCAATAACAGTCCACCAATAATTGAAGAAGATGAGGATGACATAGATCACGATGAAGATGTAATTGATGACGAATAAAATTAATATTATAATTGTTTTACCTATAAATGTAAATATTTTCAACTACTTATGTAAATGTATCAGAATATATGGTGCCTTTTTATGTTGATAATTTTTTTTGTATTTAATTCTACTTTTTTCAATTTATATCTTATAAATTAGTTTATAAAAACTGCAATGTTGTAAAGGGTAATTTTCAAAAGTTGCAAAATTTTGGCAAAAAATTGTTTTCACCTATAGCACTCATAACAATTGATTTTTAAGGGTTGAAAATATATGAATTTGTATTTTAAAGTATAAAAAACTCACTATTTAACTAATCCAAACCAAATTTCACTCATCTTAAGATTTGTAATATTATTTTACAATTTTTTAAAATTAAGGGTAGTTTTCACCCCTAAGAACAATCAGGGTTCATCGGCATGACATAAACTATAAAGCAGAGGGTGAGTTGAGCTTAATTCCAAATTTTTATGCAAATCGTTCCAAGGTGAAATCATTTTCTTCGCATTACTAATTTTTTTTATATTAATCTCTAATAAGGGTCGCTTTTTAAGGGTTGAAATATGATGGAACTCTATTCAAAAGTATAAACTAATCATTGTTTAACTAATTCAAACCAAATCTTACCCATATTCAGGTTTAATATGTTATTTTATAATTTTTGACAATTAGGGGTAGTTTTCACCCCTAAAACCCTTCAGTGCACTTCGGTTCGATATAGATTTTGATCCTCGGGCTATTACCTACCTTCTGCTAAAATTTTAACTGGATACATGCAGGACGAAAAAATTGCGAGGTTTTAACTTTTTTCGAGCTTTATTTCCTGAACTATTATCGCCTCCTTAGACAAACCCGTCTTACGCAAACAACTTTGTTGCCAGACAGGTAGTTGGACGATATTTTATACAATGTCTATACCCAGGTATGGATTTATTTTTGTCCAAGTTTTATATTGGTCCACTATTTCAAATGCAGTTCAAACAGACATGTATTAAATTGTATGTTCCGTTTTATTTTGGTTCAATCTGTATATATATATATATATATATATATATATATATATACATATATATATATATATATATATATATATATATATATATATATATATATATATATATATATAATTCTTTGGTAGGTCACTTTCGGGAAAGCGTCAGATCAAGGATCGGCTAGAGATGGTATAAGTCAGTTTGGTGTAGAACTATATTCTAAATGTGAAATTTTCGGTGATAGGTTGCCACCTTCATCAGCACCTAAGTGGAAAACCGTTTAGTACAAGTGGTGAAAATCAACATTTAAAAACCTACATTGAAAATGTTCAGTTGGTCCTAGTGGTGAAGAACACTGTTACAAACATGTTAAAAATATTAAAAAATATATTTAAAATTTTAAACAAAAACATTACAACACAAAAGGGCATTTTTTCAAATACAACACAACAAAAAAATCTAAAATCTAAAAACCCACAAAAACTGCAACTTCATGTCAAAGGTAGAAAAGAAGAATTATCCTTCTTTTTTGTTGACAATGTTTCTGATTTCTGTCAAAATCAGCAGGGAAATGAACTATTTTCTCAAGTGCAGGTGTGTCATCTATGTATGTTATGATAAGTTCCCTACATTCTCTAATCTGTTACATCTTGTCAAGTTCTGCTGAAGCAAAAAGGAATAAATACAACTTAAGTTTTCAACATCTTTCTTACAGTTCATAGAAGAGCTGCAGTTATGGATGTAGCACATTTCTATGAAATTTCTCTTAAATTGGTTCATTGTTTATAGTTCCCAAGTAGTTGTACTGCGAGACACGTTCAATACACATACAGATTTGCTTCACTTATGTTTTCCTTGCTGATGATCATTAGCTTGGTTTTGCTGGTGTTTATATCCAGTCTCTATACTTGTTTCCGTTATATGTGGATAATATTCGAAAAATACTTCGGATACAATGGACGAAAGTCATAAAACACAAACAAAAATATGAATAAACCGAGAAGATGTCCAGCACTGAATCGATGAAAGTTAGAACAAGAAATCACATTAATTTCAAAATAAAAATTTTTAAAGCTAGAAGAAGAAATTACATTAATTTTAAAATAATTTTTTTTAAATGTATACAGTAGATATTAATGAGGAATTAATATTTAAGTATAATAATTTATTGATCTAATTAAATTGCCTGAAAGATTTTACCTATTTTAACGTCAACTTCAGACGAATCAGTTTTTCGAATTTTTTTTATCTCCTGTATCATTGCCAACGCCAAATCAGCTATCTTTTGGCCATGTAAGGGAGTTTTTTCAGGAGCTCCACTGGCTACCATATAAACCTGGCCAACAGTTTCAACCTATAACAAAAATATTCACCCTACAAGTTTAGCTGCTTCTAATATTAAAATATTATATCACTTTACCTTATAAACATTGAATTTGTCCATTAATGAATCAAAAGAAGAGAAGACTGTGTTCATAGTTGAAACGACGACCATAGTTTCTTTTACAGTTTTTGAAGTTAGTCCTACCAATTCACAGAACAAAATGCTTACTGAATCAAAGGCCTATAACAAAATTTCATTGATATTTTATGTACCGGGTGGTCCAATAAGCCGACCTCTCGGCTACATATCAGAAACTATTCATCTTATAACTTTGGGAGAAAAAATTCATTAGTAAAATTGGTCAAGAGAAATCGCTGGAAATAACTTTCAAGTTTTTGGGTTAACCGCTAGGGGGCGTAACCTGTGAATAAAAATTTGAAAACCAGTTTTTTGTGAAATATGCCCAATGATACCAAGTCAGTGTTAAATAAGTAAACTAGAAAGAGGGCTAAATTCCGAACAAACTTGTTCAAGTACTTTGTTTTTTATTTTTTCAAATAAAGGGTGGGTGAGAGTGGGAAAGTATTTGTGGATAAATACCCATAACTTTGGTTTGGATCAACCGATTTTAACGAAATAAAATTAAATTAAATTAAATTAAATTAAAAAGATTATGGATGATTTAATTTACATCTACTATACAAAAATTGAATTTAGTTTTAATTGTCATGGGTAGAGAGTACTTTTGAATAGAAAAAATTAAAATTTATTTTTCTTTAAAATATTTAATAGAAACACCTACTTATTGTAAATTATAATGGAACTAGATTAAAGTCGTAACAAAACGGCGCAAACCGTATGTTGATAGCTTTTGTAGAACTCGAAATATGAATAAAAACGCATAAACATAAATAAGTATACTATTGACTCACCCTTTATTATAACTTAAAATTAAATATGTGACAGATCATACAAATATGTCGATCATTAAAATTTAATATCCAATTAAATGTTCAAATTGTTTTCCATGATTGTCCACACAGAGATGTAATCTTTCGCGCATAGACATAACAGCTTGTGTTGTATATCAACAGCTGCTTCAATCTCTGCTGTTGATATACTCTTTATTGCGTTTATAATGCGCTGTTTCATCTCGACTCGCGTGGTTGGTCAAGTTTGGTACACTAAGTTCTTCAAACATGACACCCGTCATGTTGTAATATCATATCTCGTCTTGTTTGTAAGGAAATATCTTTCAATAAAACAGGCCAACTGATTTTCTAGAAAATCCAAATATTTTTCGCTATTTAAAGTTATATCAAAGAAATATGGACCTACGATCTTTCGTAGGTCCATATTTCTATGATTGTCTTTCGCATTAAAGTTACCTGCTATTACATTGACGTCATTTTTTGAGCACTAATCGTCCGCTAGCTCTAGTGCCTCATAGAACAAGTCTTTTTTATAATCCTGTCTTTCTTCCGTTAGAGCATGGATGCTAATAATGCTAATATTAACAAAATTTCCATAAATCTGGTACCAAATTCTTGTCAGGTAGGATATCCACTGTAGTAAATATTGCAATTATTGTTTTCCTGGATGCCTAAGCTAGTTCACCTCATTTTCTGTAAAGAAATGATATCTGATTTGGCTTTATTTATTTCTTGTATGCGCAGAGCCGTGTCTCCAGGCTGATAAAGAGTTCTTACGATCCACGTGCAAATTTTTAAATCATTATCCTTATTTCGTTTTCGAATTCGTCGTAGGTTAGACAGTCTGATTTCTTTTTTGTAGCTCTCATAACAAATGAATTTTTTACAGGGTCGGGTAGTTAACCCAACGCTAAACAGCAGATGGCCGTTTTACCCGTTCTCGTCAATTCCCAACTTTCCACCCAGGTTGGATACCGGATCTCCAGGTGGGTTTCTCGGTTTACAGGGGACACCAGCGTGAAGGTGAAAGTCGGATTTGAGTAGAAAATGTTAATTGGAGTACACTGGAATCAACTCCATTTTTTTGCATTCTGCCTCTTTATCTTCTTGCAAATACCTGTATTTCCCACAAAAATAGGAAATCAAAATTATAAAGATGGTATACTTACTTCACAAGTAGATAAAGAAGATTCGGTGGATCGCAATCGATCGGCTACAGTTTTGGGCATCATCGAGTAAAGAAGTTCATCTCCTCTCTGCTTCCAGGATTCCAATAGTTTGTAATTTTTATCTAGCTCATCAGAACGTTGTTCAGCCTTGTCAAACATGACTTCCAATCTATAGAATTAATAATAAATGTTAAAACAATGATAAAAACTAATTAAGGACGAGGAAATGTATCATAAAGCTAAGGAATAGCTGGTTTAGGAAATATAAGTAAAAAACTGCTCAAAGCAGATTCAGATAAATTAATAAAGATTATTGCACTTATCTAGAAATAAAATAAAGCTATCATATCTTTTATTTATAATAAAGGAAGCAGGTCAGATTGCAAACATTGAACATTAGTGTAATATATTTTGTAGCATGGCTTTATGGACGAAGCACTAAAACATCGAATTGGAAAATAAAATAAAGAATCATAAGATCAAAATGGTTTCAGAGCTAGTCACTCTTTTATTTTCTATTACACAGAAAGAATATGATAGAATGATAGAAAAAAGCACAAAATGATAGTCAACTATTCATTTAACCCTTGTCGACTTTATATCATAGTATATATACCATAGTTGTGGTTATGCATAAATAAAAACAATATTGTCAGTAAATATCACAATACAACTGCAAAAGCCTTATACTTAGAATGTCAGATCAGTCAAAATATGAACTTAAAATATGTATACTTAACATTACACCGATTAAAATGGTTTCTACAAGCTTTACTGCGACCATACTGTACTCACGGATCCGCCAGTATCACATAATAAACTGGATCTTATTCTAGTTAATAAACTAACGAGACAAACAACACTGATTGGTGTTTCAATAATGTGTGTACTTGTGTACACAGATAATACCTATTATTTTTTCTACTACTGGTGTCATTCCAAAGAAACTGATAAAGAAAATTAAACAGTAAACTATAAGACCATGTAAAAAGTGATAGCAACGGCCCGAACCGCAACAGCTAAACTGATTAAAATATGGTACGATCAAACAATAACAAGGAGTACTAAGCTCAGGTTGGTCAATGTGCGAATTCGTACCATTACTACTCTTGCAGGGACTTCTAAAAAATCACATGGACATGGACATGGACAGAACAGAAACCTGTAAATTTTGGAAGAGATTCGTATAAAAGATAGGCTATTAAAAAAAAGTAAACCAAGCGTACCTAATTTACTTCGTTCACATAGCTAGAAAATATTGGTAATAGAAGAAAAGGTAGAAGGCCAAAGACCAAGAGGAAGATCTTGAACATAATGGGCAGACCAAATGAAGTCTCTGGTAGGAAAATTTCTGCATAAAGCCGTCCATCTGGCACAGGATCGTAGTCAAAACTAATAATATTTAGAGTATCACCACGCCCTTACAAGGGCTCAAAGAATGAGAAGGAATAATAAAGAGTCTTTTCTTCAAGAAAAAAATATAATCTACAGAGGCTAATATATATATTGATATCATTTTTTATTGTTTAAAACTGACTAAATTTATGTCTTGTAATGATGATGTCCAAAATCAAATCAGGGTACTTACTTCGAGTTATGCTGCCATCCAGCCAGTACCAACTCTTTGCTTAAACCATGCGGATTCAAATCGTTTAGGTAAAGTGCTTGGTCAGTGAGATCATCCAAATCATTGATTCTAAAACAGTAACCACAACATAGTACCAACTTACAAGAATAATTAATTACTTACACCGGACTGCATAGGTAAATAATGGCATTTATGTCTTTAATATACTTCATTTGACCTTTAAGAATAATATTTTTGATTTCTTTGGGAGTAGAAGGGTCTGGTTCTTCGTTAGCAGCAGCGCCCTCTTCGGGTACGTCGTTATAGTTTTGCACGCCTCTATTGCACTCCATTTCAAACATTACTGACTGTAGATTTAACGTCTAGAAATATATAAAGTCTACCTAAGTCTACCTAGTCTACCTAGTAGACTACCTAAGCTCTGACGTTACAATGGGCAGTGCTTAAAAAATATAGCCATAAAGTCAAACAATATATAGACTTAAAGTACTTTATTGCTGTTCAAATTATGTCTCACCAAGAT
This sequence comes from Diabrotica balteata, assembly GCA_918026665.1. Taxonomy (NCBI): domain Eukaryota; kingdom Metazoa; phylum Arthropoda; class Insecta; order Coleoptera; family Chrysomelidae; genus Diabrotica; species Diabrotica balteata. The sequence goes on along the minus strand of OU898283.1, from coordinate 106,886,661 downwards.
CGATAGACTTTTGCAAGTGTTCAATTATTAAAACAGTTATTCCAGTCTTTAGTTGACACCTGTCAAATCGCTGTTTTAAAGGCATTGATAGTTTCTTCTGCCGACTGGAATTTCTGCCCATGCATTGAATTATTGATCTTTGAGAACGTGAAGAAGTCTTTAGGACTTAGGTCGGGGTTATATGGTGGATGGTTTATTAATTCGATGTTTTAAAGCTCCGAAAACTCTACTGTCTTACATCAAATAATCGGGAATTGCACAGAATGAATGTTCATAACCAAAAGTTCTTATTTACTCTTTAACACGTAAAGTGTCAAGCGAGACCAACGTGGTCGCGCTCACTTTCTTGTACTTCGGCTACGCGAGACCATCATGGTCTCGCTAGGCCGACTATTCGTTTTTGCCTCACGAGACCACACTGGTGCTTCATATATCTACTGTGCTTATGGAAACGAAAAGTAGTGGGCCTGAAATGTTCGAAAGTGCATTGGGCCCATATCGAAGCAGCACCAATGCGGTCTCGCATGGCTGTAAAATCTTCTTTTGTTTTGAATAAAAAATTAACTAAAATTTTACATCTTTTAATGGTATTTGAATGCGATCGTATAATAGAATTAACATAAAAAAATTCTTACATAACAGGTAACTAATAATAATGGTTATACATACTACAGCACTTTATAAAAAATAAATTTTAATTAATTTTGGTAATTGTAAGGAAATAACCAACTTACATAAAAAGGTAAAAAATATTATTTGGTAACATTATGTTTATCAAAAAAGCAATCTAAACAAAAATGCTTAGAGCAGGCTGAGCACTTTAGGTCTGATTGGGGTGTTCTGTTGTTTGCTTCTTTTCTTCCAGATTCGTTATATATTTTATGAAAACATACATTACATCTACGTCTTCCGGATCTACCTAGTTTTTCTAACCTGTGTTCTCTGGCTGGCTGGTCAATGTCTTCAATGTTTATGTTTACATTTTCCTCCTTGATGCCGAGTAAACCCGTAATAAGTGATATTCTGAAATCAGTAATAGTCATCTTTTCGTTAGCAATTTTCTGATGCATTATATAAGCGTTTACAAGAGCTGTACCAGTTATTAGTTCAATAAAAAGTTTGCGGTACCATTTAAAACTTTTACGTAGTGAACTGTTATAGCTTTTGCTTTGGTCTGACAGATCGATGAATGACTTATATTTATTATACTCCATAACATTTTTTGGTTTTTGAATTTCCTGGCCCCTTTTGTTTATTGTAATCATTTCGTCGGTATATTTTGTACTTAGTTAAAGTACATCTCTTTTATCTTTCCACTTTTAAACAATTATTCCTGTGTTACTTTCTTCAGCTACACTTTCGCCCCTTTTAAGTTTTTTTCTATCACGTTCGTGGGATTTAATTTCCTGTTGGAGCGTAAAGTACCAATTAAATTGGTATGCCGATCTAGCAAATTTTGAGCTAACGTGACAGATGTATAATAATTGTCGGTACAAAGAGTACGACCACAGTCCAGCAAATTGTTTGTTAACTTCATAACTATTTTGGAAGGTACACTTTGTTCTTTATCAAACTCTTTTCCGCAATAAACACTAAAATCATAGGTGTATCCACCTTCTAGGCAAAGCTTGAAAATTTTAATACCAAATTTGTGCCTTTTGTTACTTATATATTGTTTAAAATTTAAGCGACCCCTAAACGGAACTAGTGTTTCGTCAATACATAGGTATTCACCAGGAACGACATATTTTTGAAAAGATTCCTGTAATTTTGTAATCACTGGTGTTATTTTTTGGAGTCTATCATCGGAATTTACAGAATTATCGCTAAAGTGTAGCATCTTTTGCAATATTTGAAATCGATTGCGAGATATAATTTTACGAATATAATTCTGAAATAAATCATTGTTGGACCAGTAAATTGGTATATTAGAATACTGGCATAGACCCATCCATAATACAACACCAATAAATTTACGAATTTCTTCCGGAGAAGTATCATGCCAACGTGTAATACGCGAGTTTGGATGAATATTTGTTTCAACTTGTTGTTGAGCATATCTGTTAGTTTCTGTAACCTAAAATAGAAAAGATACGTTTTATAAAATAGATTAACCTACTTCTATAATATTACCATCATATTTACTAGATCGTCGTTCAAGAATAAGCAGTAAAACTCATATGGTCCTTTGTTATAATAGTTCTTGTATAATTCAGGCAGAAATCCATATTCTTGCAAAGTAAACGAAATAGCTCTTAAATTTTGCCCTGTTACTGGATTCCAAGTAATCGTAGGTAAGTTTGATTGTTCACTTTCTGTTTCATTTGATTCCACTACACTAAACAATTTAATTACTTCCTCTATTGTTTTGCCTACAGAACAATTACTAACTGAAGATGAAGTAGAAGGTGCATTATTAACTGTTGTTTCTCTCCTTTTTTTAATTACAGGTACGTCACAATCTGAATCACTCGAATCACTCGAATCAGATAAATCTGGTATATAATTATCTGAACATTCACTAGAAAATTTAACTTTTTCATCTGACATAATTTCTTGCCAAAGTTCTTCTAATCTTTTGTGTTCCTTTTCGTAACTATCCATAACGAGAACGCGGTAGATGTTATTCGTAAGACTAACAAAACGCAACCAAACGCAACTACAGATAAATAAACTTCTATCGCTACTCGGCAGTTCGCAGACAACGTCATAAAACCTGTCTGCGCTTGTATAAAGTGCTGACGCAATGCGGTGCCACATTGGTCTCGCTGGGCAAAAATGTGAAATTTAGAATTTCTGGCCTTGCGGGACCTACGTGGCCTCGCACTTTTCATATTCGCTCTATTGAGCTAAACATTTTTTTGAATGCAAAATAATTATTTATATTTCAGAAAACGAGTATTACAACAAAAATCCGAAAAAAAAGAAGTGGGCCAGTCGTGTCCTGTTTTTACATTCTATTGTGGCACTTTAGTTGTTAAACAATTTAAAAAAATAGTATTTCCAACTTCTTATGGGACAAATATACACGAATTAGAAATGTTTGGAAAGGTTTTCTAAGCCCACCCATTGTGACATCAGGCTTACGTAGTCCATTGTGAAGGTAACTTAAAAAAATATTAATATTGATAAAAATAGTATATCACAATACATTTAAACTCATCTCAACTCAACAAAAATATAGCTAAATCTGTTCTACGATAAAAAAATTAGATTTAAGGAGGATTAAGCAATCTGCCCAACAAATGTAGGAAAACATATTAATAAGAACGGGAATGTACAAAAAAAAATAGTTTTGATTGTTTAAAGAGAAAAAAATATTAAATCACGATTAACTAGCAAATATAAATGAAGTACCGCCAAAAGGATTTTTACAGACTTGTGTTAACTTACATTTTTCCATGTAAATGATATACCCTTTGGCCTCCGTAACTTGAAGTAGTTGGTTAAAGGTTTATCGTAAAAATTTTCTGTTCCTTTCCATATTTCCAAAAATTTCTTACCTGTTGACACAATGTGCATTTGGTCATCGATGATTAAGCAAAATGGAAAGAGTTCCAAGAGGATCTCGCTTGAAAAAGATTTCAACAAGCCACTTCTATGAAAGGATTCTTTTCGTGACTTATGAAGCATCTGGAAAAATAAAAGAAAGAAGAAGAATTTTGAATCAGCTAGTACGTTTGTAAAGTCGTAGTAGTTTTAATGTATTTTAGCCTTCTACTACTAAAAAAAAACAGTATTTAGAAAAAAGAAACAAACTATTTATTATAAAAACCGTGCCAAATAAGTAACATGTTTTGTTAATGCTAAAATACATGTATTAATTTTTGCAATAATGTGCAGGGATTGCTTTGCAACCAGGTTTTAGACACGACTGTCTTTGGTCTTTTTTTAAAGTTACTGCTATTTTTTGGGGAGTCAATTTCACCAGACTACAGGTTAATTCTGTCCTACTGTATGTTCCAAATCTCCTTTGGCTACTTCGAACTACCTTTTTAATGGTCTTTAATTTAGACCACTAAAAAGGTATTTATTTTTGAATAATGTTAAACTGTGATTAATAAATACAAAACTCAAGAATGTATTTGTAATATTGATGCGACCGGTATTCTTCTTCTTCTTCTTCTTAGTCGTTAACCTGATGCAGGTATCGTGATATCATGAAGCTGTTAGGTAATTTTTCCAATGTTCCTCCACGTTTTTCTATCTTCTGCCAATCTAGCACATTCTGACAATGGAGCGCCAATGGTAGCAACAATATGGTCCGTGTATCGTGTAGGAGATCTACCTCTACTTCTTTTGCCTTCTACTTTTCCCTGGATGGTAAGTTTTTCAAGACCATTTCTTCGAAGCACATGTCCAAAATAGCTTATTATCTGTTCTGTTATTTGTGTTCTTAGTCTTTTCTTTATGTTTAGCTGGACCAGTATGGATTCATTTGTTCTTCGGGCCACCCATGGTATTCTCAGCATTCGTCTCCAGCAGTACATCTGAAATACATCTATGTTCTTTTTGTCTTTCTCAGTAAGGGTCCAGCATTCCGATGCATAAGTAAAAACTGGAAAAACTAGACTTCTTACTAGTCTCATTTTTGTATCGGTAGTAATTTCATGGCTTTTCCAAATTTTTGTTAATTTTGCCATAGCGCTTTTTGCGATTGCTGACCGCCGCTTTATTTCTTCAGTACAGCCTCCTTTGTTGGTTATTAATGAGCCCAGATACACAAATTTATCTACAACAGCGATATTGTTTATTCTAACCAGATGATTTTGATTGTTGTTAGCTCTGTCAATTATCATGATTCTCGTTTTATCCCTGTTTATTTTAAGGCCCATCGTTAAGCTTACGTCTTCTATCTGTTGTAGCAGGTGAATCAATTCAGTTTCAGAACTAGCGAGGATAGTAGTATCATCTGCATATCTCAAGTTGCAAATCTTCTTCCCGCCAATGGTGATGCCACCGTTCCAGTCCTCAGTAGCTTTCCGCATTATCCATTCACCATAGATGTTAAATAAAATTGGGCTTAGTATGCAGCCTTGTCTCACGCCCTTTGTGACACTGAAACTGTCAGTTAGTTCCCCATTTATTCTAACTCTGGCATAATTGTTATTGTACAGGCTTTTAATTAGCAGTATCAGATGATTAGGGACTCCCATTTCAGACAAAACCTGCCACATTTTACTCCAGTTGACCAAATCGAAAGCTTTACTATAATCTATGAAGCACAAATATGTTGTGATGTTGAATTCTCTGGATTTTTCTACAATCTGCCATACGTTTAAAATTTGTTCTCTAGTACCACGAAACCTGCTTGTTCCTCCGCAATGTTAGGTAGTAAAAAGGGCTTTATCCTCTCGAGAATTATGTGTAAGAGTATCTTACTGCAATGCGCAATTAGAGCAATTGTGCGATAGTTGCTACATAAATCTTTCGCTCCCTTTTTATGTATGGGAATATATAGTGATTGTGTCCAGTCCTCAGGCCATTTACCTGTCTCCCACACTCTTTGACAAATTTGATGTATTATATCCACTCCAACGTCATCTAGTGCCCAAATCATTTCAATAGGTATGTTATCTGGACCGGCAGCTTTTTGACTTTTTTGCCTCATAATTGCTGCTTCAACTTTACTTTTGAGTACGTCAGGTTCCGTCGCAAAACTGGCATCTTCTTGTTGTGATGGGGCGTCTGTGGTTTCCTCCATCATCAGTCGTCCACAGTATTCTTTCCATCTGTGTAAAATATCTTTTTTAGAAGTGAGTAGAGTTCCGTTATCATCTTTGACAGCAGGGTAGTTTGGTGTAAAGGAACGTGTTATCTGCTTTATTTTTTTAAACATGTCTCTGGTCTCAGTTTTGGTTTTATGCCCTTCTATTTCCATGCAGATTTTGTTCAAATGTGTGTTCTTGTCCTTTTTGCAGAGACCGGTATTACCACTGTACAAAATCCAGTAAAGATTTTGGGAGAAAAAGGCCAAAACGAGTAGGTTTAATGACATCTTGAGAAAGAGTATTTCCCCAAGGATATGTCTCCCAAGGAAAATAATGACTGAAAACTCCATTATTCTGGTCCAGCAATTATAAACTACAAAAACAAGGTTTTTAGTAATAAACTTTCATTTATACTTGATTAATTTAGGATCTAATTAGCAATTTCTTATATATGTACTTACGTAAGCTCTGTTATCAAAATTCAATCTGAAAGTTACAATAACATAGTTCCTACTTCCACTAGCTGAAGATGCTTTTTCCAGTACCTTTACATTAAGCGTTAGATTATAAAAATCTTTAGCAACCTGCACTAGTTGACCTAAAATAAATATAATCAAAAATTGGTAAGGCAATAACAACAAAAAATTGATAAAATTTTTCCAAGTATTTTTTTTTTATATTTAACAAACTTTAATTTACTTTTAAAACATGTTCTAAATAGATCAGCGGTCGCTAAGTAGTTCATAGTAGACATCCAGTAACGTTCAACCACCGAAATACAAATTCAGAAAAGCGATACCAAGACAAAAAAGAAGTTTTATGAAGCCTACATTAAGAGTGTCATATTAATTAACTACTGGAAAAACATAACATAACAATAGAAGACAAAACTGACACAAATACTAAATAGGTGGCAGAACTAACACAAGAAAACAGAGAATTAAAAGAAAAACAATCAAGAACTTCACACAATACTGCAAATTTAAGAAATAAAGGCAGATATAACATAAGTAATCAGAAATTTTAAGAAAATTACAAGTAGAACTACAGACAGATTACGATATTATATAAATATGAAGAATCAAAAATATTAATTAGAAAAGACCGATCCTCATCGAATCCAAAAATTGGAGTAAAAGAATGAGATAATCAAATAAACAAAGAAATTAAGAGGTACAGACAAATTTATAAATGAAGACCATTCAAAACACATACGAATTCAGAGAAAGGACATTCGAAAATATCAAAAAGTCAAAAGAGACAGTGCAAAATGTGGGTATTTGCTATAACAAATTGCTTCTAAATGGCGAATTATTCACGCTAACTCAACTGGAAACCTTATTACAAGAAAATGAAGCTATAGTAACAAAATCTTTGAAAAATAATAAGTTTAAAAAATATGGTGACAGATCCCTCTTGGAGAAAGAGTTATCAATAGACATTAGTATGGAAAGAACAACAAAAATAACGAAAAAACTCGTTCAAAAAACAAGTAACGAGAGCAATTTGGAGGGAGAAACACGAAAAGAAAATAAAATAAAAACAGCAATTGAAGAAGACATTACCAAAAAACGAAAAAAGAAAATAAAATAAAAACAGCAATTGAAGAAGACATTACCGAAAAACGAAGACTACTGTCGGTGCGGATGCCGGCAGCATACTTAACAGTATCAATAACGAATATAAAAATAATGTTAAGGTGATTAAGAATTATGGCGACGGTCCATATTGAGGGTGAAAATAGTTATAGTTATGTTAAGAGAAATAATGGTGATTTTAATCTCAATTATGTTCAATCGTGTTCAACGTCTTTCGTGAATCTTTCCTAGTATTATATCTTATAGGGATCTTATTATTGCATTTACTCTACTACACAGTTTTTATATCTTCAGTAAACAAAGCTTTGTGTTTTCATATACTAAATAGATACCTTCTGTAAATATGAGAATATCCCAAAAACTACAAAAACTAAATTGCATAAAACTCTAATAATACCAGTTTTAACGAGTGGCTCCGAGATTTGCACACTTTGGACACAATCTCAAAAAAATAAAGTTCTTGTAAAAACTTTTGAAAGAAAAGGCCAAAAATAATGCATGGAGATATCAAAAAAATTTTGAGCTAAACCCTAAAAAAGTGTCAGTGAATATTGAAAGATAGATAAATTAACTTGAAATACGAGTTACCCATAATGTACTGAGTAAATCCTTGTCTACCACTTCTGTAGACCAACACGCATCCATTAACATCAATATCTGTCAAGTACATCGAAGGGCTCTGCATCTTGGGATAAGTGAAACGGAACTGAGTGTGGATATTATCCACGCTTTCCAAGAAATCTGTGAAGTACCTGCCTGTGGCTTTGACAGTAATATCATACCTAAAAAAAACCAATTGTCACTATAAGGAAGTATATATATATATATATATATATATATATATATATATATATATATATGTATATAAACTAAAGTTTTATTTTGAGGATGCAGTCATTTAAGTAGGGCAGGATAAGTAAAACTCTTTGTTCTTAAATCAAGCTTTCGCAAAATTTATTTGCTTCATCAGGATATGCTAAAATATGTTATGGTAAATACAATGAAATTAGAATTAAGAAAAACATTGTATAAAACTATATAAAAACTTACAACATGAGGTTAAACCATTAAATTATTAAATTCACAAAACATTATTAATTTTTCCTAAATTATATTTTTATGCAAGTACAATAATAAATACACGTGTCAGTCAATAATACCTAACTACTTTATATGTATATATATAGATATATATATATATATATATATATATATATATATATATATAAATGTATTAAAGCTAGTATATTATGGCGTAAGAGGATAATTCGTCAATTTCTGGTATTTTACGTAATCAACGACAATAGGATTGGTCAATAGTTATATGACGTCATTTCGGCTTCACCTGGTTTCATTAGACACTGTATTCAGTCTCAGTGTCTAATGAGGCCATGGGAAGCCGAAATGAAGTCATAAAACTGTGTTGATTGCCAATTCAAACACGAGAGATTAACGACTTGTGCTCCTACGCCATATACTGACTTTAATACATTTATATATATATATATATATATATATATATATATATATATATATACATATTGTAAAAATATTCAAAACTTTACACCTGAATTAACTATTTACCCCAAGTGTGTAAAGAACCTCACAAAGCATCTTCCATAGAAGTTCATAAAGCTGTCATATGACGCACCCAAAACTGTTGCAGCCGCTACAGCCAGATTACTAATAAGATTGTCAGGATAGACTTGGTGCGTATTGAATACTTGGTAATCACATTTAGCTGCTTTTCTGATTTCGGTCCAAACATCTTCGCCATATTCGAGCTTAAATTATGTTAAGAGAGAAGTATTAGCTAAAATTCTAATTTAAAGTACTTAAAGTTAGTGTTTCTAACTGATAACTCAAATATATCGTATTTTCAATTAAAATTGTAGGTAATTTCCATTAAATACGGTAAGTATCATAGCAAGGTGATAATAAAATTAAGTAAACAGTTATAAAAGAAATTGTTATGGAACCCTGACGATCTCAACTTTCTTGGACCTGCACAGCAAGCTGGGCATACATGTACGTTATAGTGATGTCGCAAAACAGAACTTCATAATGCCATCCTAGAGCCCTTAAGGGTATTAAGAATATGTTGTGGTTACTGTTGTGATGATAATAGATCCGAACAACCTAACAACAATCGTACATATGAAGTGGAAAAATCAATACTACAACTGAAAGATGGCAAAGTTTCTGAACCTGACAATGCGTATGCTGAACTCATGCTATTTAACACCTATATCAATCATGTCCCAACCAGAATGTATAAGAATGCAAAATGGAAAAGAGTTATTAACCACAATAAAAATAGCCAAAATAAAATACCATCTACCAACGGTCATATCATAAGGAACAGTGAAAGACATGGATTGCTGCAATTAATTCTACAAGGAAAAGTAGAAGGAAAACGAGGACTAGAACGGCGAAGGATTTTCTGGATGAAAAATCTAAGTACGTGTTTCAATACAACAACCACAAATCGCGTTGCTGAGACCATGGGGCTGCAATTTTTACTTGTTAATGTGTAAACAATGGGAAAACTATTTTAATTAGAGTCCTTTGACCGTGAAACTTTTTAAAGAAAGATTGCCTAACACTCCAATATTACCTGAACCAGTGTTAACTTGGTGGAATAATACCTGTTACATGTAAATTTATATTGTGCCCAATAAATCGAAAATTTTAAAAACTTCGTATAGTAACTTCGTAAAAATACCTTGGAGCATGGATCACAGAAGATACTGATCAGACAAAACAAATAAGATGCCGAATTGAAATTGAACGGTCAACTTTTAACAGAATAAGAAAACTTTTTTGTAATCGCGATATCAACTTATCGCTCCGGATAAGAATGCTTCGATGTTATATTTTCTCTACCCTTTTGTATGAGGTCGAAGCTTGGACACTTAAAAAATTTAACAATAAAAACTTAGAAGCACTCAAAATGTGATGTTTCCGACGTATTTTGAAAATATCATGGATGGATCGCAAAGAAAACGAACAAGTTCTCGAACAACTAGAAAACAATGCAAAGTTTTAAATTCCATAAAAATCAGGAAATTGGAATACTTGGGGTACATCATGAGAGGTGAAAAATACGAACTACTAAGGAATATAATGCAGGGTAGGTATCTAGTACGTAAAAGGTGGTAGGTAAAGACGTAAAATCTCGTAGCTACGCAATCTCCGTGAATGGTTTGGATGCAGTTCAATTGAACTATTCAGGCGCGTAACCAACAAAATTATTATAATTGCCAGAATGATTTCCAATCTCCGATAGGAGCGGAACTTGAAGAAGAAGATTGTAACTTAAACATACTACTAGCAAATCTATAAAAGAAAAAGAAATAGAATTATAAAATAATTTTGCTTGAATCAAAAGCCACTTTTGTTTTGTGAGCGAAACAGTAAAATATTTAGACAAACAGCAAATCTCATTAGTCGGTGAGTCAAGTGAGGTGAGCCGAGTCCAATATATGAAGAATTTTGAAAGAAGATGGAAGGTATCCCTGGAAAAACTGGTCAGATAATATTAACACACCTTAAAGATATATTAACAAAAATTGAAGGATTTTAAAAGATGTAGAAAATATTTTAAATTTTAAATGGAAAACACATTGAAGATATAAATATAGATCTGGCAGTAGTGATGAAGTGTATATAAGTACGCATTGATAACCAGTGAAGGTTGAAAGAAGCTTTTCGATTAATAAAAATATTTTGAGTGACAACCTAAATTTTTTTATGGAACATTTGGAACATATGGAAGAAAAATGATATAAACAAGAGAAATCATAAGATTTCTTTCCTAGCGAAATTGAATTCAAATCTTTACCACTGTGCTTTTTACAACTCTCTAAACAGATTGATGAATTGGTCAGCAAGGGAATCTAAAATATGCATTCCACAAGTCGTTTATCATGGTCAAAATTTGTAGTGAATTCAGTTTCTGGTACTCCAAACAGAGTAAAGAAAAGTACTCTTTAGGTCATCTATTTCATTATCATCATTTAGGTATCATCAGAGAGAATATGCAACCAAAATGATATATTTTCTTTTTTCTTGGGTGTCGATAAAAATGAAGTTAAATCATTTTTGTTTCAGTTATCTATTTCTTTGTTTATTCTAATTTATTTTTAAATTTATAATAGGTACTTACTAGTTCTCAAGCTAAGCTTAGAAATAATTGTATACTTAATATGTTTCAGACTAATTTTCGTAAAAAATATGGTTTGTTAAAATTTATTTTCATGCTTTTTGTCAAATAAAATGATTTTTTGGGGTTTCTTTATGCTTTTATATCCGGTCTCTAATATTAACTGTAATATTAAAAAAATCAAATATAGACGCAAGGATTCTCATAGCTTAGATCTTGTAACTACCTACTGTACTATTACTAGATAAAAAAAACAAAACACTAATTAACCTATTCCTATTAAATTCACTAATGAACTAACAAAAAATTACCTGAATAAAATGAGCCACGCTCTCTAATAACATTCCGTACATGACTTCGAGAGACGGGATATCGATTGATTTTGTGTAATCCAAACAAACCGAATGCTGGCCTAAATGTGATACACGATTTCACGAAAGGAACCACTTACATCACTAATTAATCGTAATTACTGGAGCTTTTACCTGCACTTAAAGGGTTAATCCGTATGGATGGAATCTTTCCACCAAAAGCAAATTTTAACTTTCCAGTATTTTTGGTAAATGGATCAATAATTGGTGCTTAAAATAATTTTTGGTGGTTTTATGATTAAAAGTAGCCATGCTTATCAAAATAATCCACCTAACTCCTTTTTCTAGGTGTTTTTTCCAAGTACTAGGAGTTGTTGATATGATGAAAAGAAGGTGTTGATATTGCAGCCTATAAGAAATGTGTGAGATCGGTATCTTTGGAGATGTGACTCTTAGTATCTTTGTAGATCAGTACTTTTTACCATAATTCTTTTGCAGCACTATATTTTTATATGTTTCGTTTGATTCTTTTATTCTGCAACCTTCGGATGGTGCTTCTTTTATAGCATACGTAAGTCCAATGAACGTCCATAGTACGTTCCTCTTGGACTTTAAGGACGTACCTCGAATGTTCGCTTTGGTCCCAAAAACGTCCTTTTAACGTCCTATATTGATCCATATGTCGCTGTACCAAACGTCCTATGGACGTCCATTTGTCGTCCCAAGCGGACGTTCGTTGGAAGTACAAGGACGTTAATTGGATCTTAATCGAACGTCCATAATACGTCTGGTAAACTTACTTGACGGACTTTTGTGACGTCTCTCAGATGTCTATTTTAGCGCTGAGGATTGAAATTAGACGTCAACGCCATTGTATAAAGTACTAAAAGTGACGTCATCCTGTGCATATTAAGAATGTATTTTGGGGAATTTGGGGAATAAAACGTACATGTTTAAAGTAACTTACATTTATTATCACATTTATTTATATTTATTTATTATTCAGAAGATTAAATATTTTATGTACAAGTCCAAATATAAAGATTGAAAGGTAAGTATTCTGGTAAGAGAATCCACACTCAAGAAATTGATCATACCATAATATAAATGTGGTCTATAGAATTTACAAGAACAGTAGATGCTTGTAGACCAGTCAGTATAAATCTAATCGACATAAAAATTTTTTTTAATGCAATTCTAACCTAATTAGTGTAAATTGGTAGACAAAGCACGTAGTGTTCGTGTGTATCAAGGTATAAAAATACTTATTAAAAGCTTAAAACTTTATTTTAAAGAAGATCTTTTCGGAATTAAATCATTCCATCATCAGTTTACTAAAAGAGAGACTAAAAAAAAACAACATTAAAAACAAGTAAGTTGAAATTTAAAAGTATAGAAAGACCACGTTGGTTATTTACTACTTATATAAAAAGTTGTTAAAAACATTGTTTGGCTACAGAAAAACACTAGAAGGACATCAGTAACAAGAAAAATCCTCGTGGAATTTACAAAGGTGAATACAATAGACCGTTAACTTTGGTAATTAATAAAAACTACAACTGGAGGCATCTAACATGACCCCCAGGAGCTGATGAAATTTTGTCGACTCACATTACCTCTGATCTGTGCTGGAGTCAAGGGCTAACTCATAGATAAATAATATATTAGTAGGGCTATAGTGTATTTTTATGTATGAGAGAGTAATAAAACAATAAATTATGTATGCAAATCCCTAAACTATTGATACGGGTGACTCAATGAAAAACAGATATTTGTCAACAAGTTTACAGAAGTATATAGGAAAACAATTTTAAATTGAGTATGACCACCAGGTATAAAGGTTGGAGCAGAATAGAATACAATAGTTGTGAGGGTTACTAATCCCTAAATAAGGTTGCCAGTGTCGGAGTGATGGAGGTTAACAGGTACTAATGAATTTGCAAGAAATGTAAGATGTTTATTTTATTGGTCATATATAACCAATAAAAGTTTAATAAGTACCTACCTATTTGCAAAAAAAGTTTAATTCTTTAGATAAAATAAAACGTTTTATTTTATCTGAAATGAGTGCATTCCACGAAGTAAGGGTTTCAACAATCAAACATTTAATTCTTTAATTCCAGGAATCTACGACAGTAATTGACTAGATAATTACCTTCTAAACTTATTCCACAGAAAATGTGATAGTGGGTTTTTTCCATTTTGTAGGAAGGTCCAAGTAGCGTATTCAAAATTCTTAACAGTTCACTAAAAGTAGGTACTTCAGTTGCAAGGTGCAGTTTATTGTGTATACTAGTGTTATGGAAAATTTGGAAGTGCCGTGTAAACGCCGAAAAATTGGTTTTTTAACAGTTAATGAAAAAACATTAATATTTAATTGTTTTAAATCATTTACAGACAAACGTTTATGTGAAAGTGTTGATGAGACCGTTGAGTTAGTTAGCAGTACACTTGGTGTTGGAAAATCTACGATTTACAGAGTTATTAAAGAAGAGAAATGTGGTAGTTTTCAAATGCCACGTAATGCTCCAGGGAAACCAAAATTTCAAATAGAATATCATTTTAAAAAAGGACTTCGACGGAAAGTGCATGAATTTTTCTTTAGACAAGAATTTCCAACATTGGATAAAGTTCTTGTCTCAGTTCGAGATGATAAGGATTACCCAGAAATGAGTCGAAGTACGTTATGGAAACTTTTAAAAGAAATAGGCTTTCGCTGGAAAAAGAATCCCAGAAAGTCTATTTTATTAGAAAGAAGCGATATTGTCATATAGAGAAGACATTTTCTAAGAACCATAAAGGAAATGAGAAACCAAAAAAGAAAAATATTTTATATTGATGAAACATGGATCAACGAGGGTCATACACCAAATAAATTTTGGCAGGATGAAACTGTTACAAGTCAAAGGCACGCTTTTGTAAATAACTTATCTACTGGTTTAAACCCACCATCAGGAAAGGGACGCAGGCTGATAATAGTACACATTGGCAGTTCAGACGGTTTTGTTGAAGGTGGTTTATTAACTTTTGAATCAACTCGTACCGGTGCCTACCATGAAGACATGAACGCTAATGTCTTTCAAGAATGGTTCGAACAAATGATAGATCTTCTTCCTAAGAACTGTGTAATAGTAATGGATAATGCAAGTTATCACTCCAGACTTATAGAAGGACTGCCCACAACCAAGTGGTTAAAAAAAGAAAGGAACTTTATTCGTTGTGTGCCCTTCATAAAGAAAAATTTAAAAAATATGAAATTGATGAAATTGCCAAAAATCGTGGAATGACAGTACTTAGATCCCCACCATATCATTGTGAATTAAACCCGATTGAACTGGTATGGGCACAGATAAAGAGTGAAGTTTCAAGAAAAAATACCACTTTTAAAATTCATGATGTTAAACAGTTGTTTTTGGAGGCCGTAAATAATGTAAAACCTGAAAACTGGGAAAAGGCAGTAAATCACACTATTAATGAAGAGGAAAAAATGTGGAAGCTGGACAATATTCCTGATAAAATGATCGAGCCAGTTATTATAAATCTTGGTTCTGAAAGTTCATCTTCTGAATCTGATTTGGATTTGTAACAAGTAGCTGTAAGTTTTATATTAATATTTTTATTCATCTATTTAACATACCTTAGACGGTTTTAAAAACTCTTTTTCTCTTTTGTAATTTTTAAAAATTAAAAAAAATGTCAATTTTTTAAAACCCCATTTTAATGTAGACCAGTCAGTTCTAATATAGTGTGTGATAAAAGAGGTCACTTTTGTTTACATACACATAACACTTTATAACACTGAAATAATTCATTTATTTTTTACAATTATTCAAAGTAATTTTTCAATTAATCTTGAGCACGCCCATGGAGTGGTCAGAGGTACCAGTTAAAATTATGCTAATTACTCTCTCGTTCATAAAAATAAACTATAACTGATAGAAAGATGGTATAAAAAATCAGTCAGTACCCGTCAACGTCAAGTGGAATGATGTGGTAGGAGCAAAAGTCATTGTGCTTCCGTTGATGAATAGGCCGTTTTTAGTGAAAAATTATGTGTAGTAGGATCAATAGCAATTTTTGGTATGTTAAAAAGGGGAAGAATGCCAAACAATGAGGGACTGTAAATTAAATTTGGTATACCAGGGTAAGACAAAATTTAAGTTAGGTAATTGAAAATTAATTAAAACATTACTAAATCTATCAGGATCGAAATATCACGTAAGGCTTTTATGACGTGGAAACCAGTTTTATGCAACTGAAACCTGTCGATGAATATTCGTAAGAAGGTCCTGAAATGTTATGTGTGGTCCATCCTATTGTATGGCTGTGAGACATGTACGTTAAAAACCACAATGCTAAACAAGTTAGAAGAATTCGAATTGTGGTGCTATAGACGAATACTGAAGATATCGTGGGTTTCGCACACTTCCAATGAAGATGTTCTTCAAATGATAAATTCAGAACGTCTGCTCATAAACATCATAAAGAGGAGAAAACAGAATACTTAGGCCATATAATTAGAGCACCTAAATACCATCTACTTCGCCTTATAATACAAGAAAAAGTGGAAGGAAAGAGATGGATTGGTCGAAAGAAAATTTCATTGCTGCGTAGGTAATATTAGACAATGGTGTGGTTCCACAGTAGAAGAATTATTTCGCGCAGCAGCCGACAGAGAAAGGTTCAGGAAATTGTAAACATGATGAGGGCCAACGTCTGAATACGGACACGGCACCCAAAGAAGAAGAATTGAAAATTAAATCAATGATTTAATTCTTGAATTATTGTTCTTTTCCCCTCATTCGTTTTTCGCTTTATTTTAATTTAATTGAATCCTGGTATTTGCAACCATTGCTACATTTCAGCTTAGGTGGAATTATAGGGGGCAAGCGCAAACAAGAGTTTATTAATAACTGTCACGCACTCAAAAGAAAATCCTATTATACAAATGACAATAATACTTAATTACTCTATTAATTTTATTTTGGATAGGTTACTAGCATGTTTGTGTTTATTTAGAATAATTCTAAGCAAGTAGTATTTGTTGACACGCGAAAATATATATTTTACAAAGAAGTAAAAACTGCTGAATGCTTGTATATTATTTTATTAAGAATAATTAAAATTTATCCAAAATGATTACCAAAATGATAAAATATTTTCAAAAGGTTTTTGGTCCAGTCAGAAGATCTTTAGTAAAACATTTTAAAAGTAGTTGGAACTAGCATCTGAAATAGGTTTAAAAACGTTTAAATTAGATGACAATTATGGTTGTAATTATTAAGGTGATGCCACAAAGTCAATGTTAGATTGATCAAGATTTCACCTAAAGGAGACATACTTTTCCCTTCTCGAAAACGGGGGCTACTTTGCCTACCGGGTGAATGAAGCGAACTCATCATTCCATAGTGACTGGTTAATGGAAAAGTGATGAATTTTAATGATTTATTGAGGATTGTAAAAACACTTTTATTTAACACTTTTATAGAAACTGACTTTATTTTTATCTACTGGTCAGCGAAATCAAAGAACATCAGAGCTAATCTTGTAATAGACAATACAACGATTGAGCGTGTGCCCTGTTATAAATATCTAGATGCTTGGATCACAGACGATACTGATCAAACAAAAGAGATTAGATGTAGAATAGAAATCGCTAGATCAGTCTTTAATAGAATGCGCAAACTCTTTTGCAATCGTGAGATCAATATAAAGTTACGAATACGAATGCTGCGGTGTTATGTCTTTTCTACCCTGTTATATGGAGTTGAGGCTTGGACACTAAAACAGTTGTCCATAAAAAACATCGAAGCTTTCGAGATGTGGTGCTATAGGCGCATTCTCAGAATATCATGGATGGACCGCGTCACTAACACGCAAGACTCCAAACTTTAGACAAAAGATGCGAAATTCTTAATGAGATAAAAACTAGAAAGATGGAATACTTGGGGCACATTGTGAGAGGTGAAAAGTACGAACTTTTAAGAAACATCATGCAGGGCAAAATTAAGGGCAAAAGAAGTGTGGGAAGAAGAAAAATATCGTGGCTTTGTAATCTACGTGAATGGTTCGGGTGTAGTTCGATTGAACTTTTTAGGCGCGCTGCTAACAAAGTCGCCGTGGTCATGATGATTTTCAATCTCCGCTAGGAGTGGCACGCGAAGAAGAAGAAGAAGAAGACTGGTCAGCGTTGTCATATTCTATTAGATACTTTAACGAATCCCTCATTCTATGACTAATTGACTATAGGTGAATTATTATTATAGAAGTTGATAAATTATCAGTAATGACAACCTGACACCAGTGTTGTCGTTAATACTCAACTATCATTTTTTTTAAATTTGGTAACTCTACTATAGGACAAAACTAGAGTAAAGGGTGAGTGGTAGGTGTGGGACAATAGAGGTGCAGTACATTTCAAATTTCCCACCTTTGTATTTGAACTATCAGTTATGTACTTTCTCACCAGATGTACTGCTTGTAGTATTTTCTGTTCGATTAGTGTTAAAGAAGCATGTGTCCTGATAAAGAGAGGAACATTATTGATTTTCATGGTTGAATGCTAAGAATTTAACTTATTTCTAAATTATTTTTTCTGATTTTTATAACACTTCAAAGCAATATAGACACATATATAATGACACGATTTTATTAAAGTTTGTAACCTATGTAATTTAAAACTTTGAGACACCTTGAGATTGTGTTTGTTCACGGATTTATGTAAAATTCTCCACTCTGAGAAATTACATAGCATGAGTGGGAGGTCTTGGACATTTTTCCAGACTTCACGTGTTGTATTATTTTTAATTTAATCTTATTTAAACAATTTTATTAGTACATGTTTGCCTTGTAATAGTATACGGTGTCTCATAAGTGAAGAAAGGAAATACTGAGAGAACTGCTCAAATAAAGTCTCGCATTGTGGATACATTAAAGAGGGGAATAACATAATGCATGTTAGAAAAACTTACTATTAAAATGTTTGCAAGAAGTCGGTTTAGATGGAAAAGACATCAAATTCTTAAAAAACTTGTACTGGAACCAAAACGCCAGAGTTAGGATCGAAGGTTCCACATCCGCAGAAGTAAAAATTAGGAGAGAAGTTAGACAAGGATGTGTTCTGTCGCCTCTGCTGTTTAATCTTTATTCCGAGTTCCTATTTAAAGAAGCATTGGAGGATTCCAAGGATGGAGTCAAGGTGAATGGCGTAAATATCAACAGTATCAGATACGCCGATGATACAGTGTTAATTGCGGATTCCGACTCAGGTCTACAACGACTCATCGACAAGACCAACTTGACCTGTGAGCAATTTGGTATGAAAATAAACATTAAAAAAACCAAAGTGATGTCAATCCGAAAAAGCCAAAACGTACCTCAACCTTGCACAATAAATGGGCACATCTTAGAACAGGTCAATAGATTTAAGTACCTGGGATGTTGGGTCGATAGCAGCCTAAATCCTGATCAAGAAATAAGATCAAGAATAGAACAGGCCAGAAAATCTTTCGAAAAAATAAAAAAACTGCTTTGTGATTCTCGAATAAAACTCGAAATTCGACTACGTTTATCAAAATGCTACGTCTGGTCGACTCTTCTATATGCAGTTGAAACGTGGACCCTTAAAACATCAACCGTAAATAAATTGGAGGCCTTTGAAATGTGGATCTACCGGAGAATACTCAAAATTTCATGGACATCGCATACCTTAAACGAAGAAATGCTGCATAGAATGGGCAAGGGAAGAGAACTTTTTAACACAGTAAAAGTTAGAAAAACATCATACCTAGGCCAAGTACCAATATGCCCAACTTATAGTGAAAGGAAAAATCAAGGGAAAGAGAGGCCTAGGAAGGAAAAGACTATCGTGGCTCAGAAACATCCGACAATGGACAGGGCTAAATTTTGAACAGCTAATAAGAACAGCTGAAGATAGAGAAGAGTTTAAAATTGTAGTAGCCAACCTCCATTGAGGAGAGGGCACTTTAAGAAGAAGAAGAAAAACTTGTAGTATTTCAAAATCTGTTCAGGAAAATTTAGTATCAGTTGCCAATCAACTAGCAGAATATGACTTATAGAAAGGCTTTACGGAACGATACAAAGAATTTTTGCTCAGGTCTCCAGAAGCTACAAGCCTGGAAAGGGCAACAAGCTTCAACAAACGAAATATTGATATGTTTCTATTTAACTATTTAATATTATGTAACATAACTACTTATGAGAAGTATAATTTTACCTCAGATCGTATATCCAATTTTGACAAAACAATAATAAGTAGAGTAAATATTCCACTTTAAGTTGTGGCTAAGTGAGGTGAAAAGCAAGTAAGACAAGTGACATCTGTTGAAAGGGAGGAGCAAATCATTGGATTATCATTATGTTAAATGTAATAGCAAACGCTTTGCTACCTGTATTTGTTTGTGGGTTAACAAATGATAATGACAGCAAAAATCGACAGTAAATGCCGAAGACTTCAGCTCCTCATTGTGTACGTCTTTCTGCTTGTTAGGGTGCCTGTCCTTTCCGAACGTTGTTGACTTTGTTAGTTGCTATATGGAATAGCTGTGTTGAGATCTTTTTATACCATAAGCTCAGGTTAACAAGCCAGGATATTGTGGCTTGTGCGGTTGTGTTCATCCTCCACAGTACTTCTTCATTGGTGATTTTGTCAGTTTATGGTATCTTCAGAATCCTTCTATACAAGTAGTTCCCAAGCAGTTGTACTGTGAGGCACGTTCAATTCTCATTTACTTTACATACAGATTTGCTCCAGTTATGTTTTTCTTAATGATCATTAGCATGGTTTTGCTGGTGTTTATATCCAGTCCATATGTTCTACTTGTTTCCGTTGTTTTGTTCATTATATTTTGCAGCCCTTCTATGGTATTCGAAAACACTATTGTATCATCTGCATACCGCAGGTTATTGAGCTTGACTCATTTTATTGAGAAGCCTTTATCAATATCTTTTAGAGCATCTTCAAAAATGTGCTCCGAGTACAGATTGAATATCAGTGATGAAATTATGCACTCCTGTCTCACTCCCCTTAAGATTTTAACCGAATCTGTATATTTTCCATCTATTAGGAGCACCGCTGATTGATTCCAATACAAGTTAGCTCTTATGTTTAGGTCTCTTTTCTCAATTCCTGTCCTCTTCAGGACTTCCATCATTTGTTCATGCCTGACTCTATCGAAAGCCTTCTTGTAATCAATCAAACATGCAAAAACATCACAGCTGACATCTCTACATTTCTTAAAGAATATCTGCACGCTAAATAAAGCTTCTCTCGTATCAACGGCGTTCACGAATCCAAATTATTTTGCCCAATTTGTTCCACGAATTTCCGGTAAATTATTTGTGGATGACTTTTAAAAATAGCTCCAGCAGATGGTTCATTAGGCTTATGGTCTTATAGTCTTCACAATCTTTTGCTCCTGGTTTTTGTGGGCAATGGTACGAAATCTGGTTTGAGCCACTCTACTTGTATTTTTTCTGCCTTGTATATTTCAGTTATTATTTTTATTTGTTTTCCATCTAATAGCTTCAACAGATCTGCAGAAATTTCAAGTCCCAGTACCTTTCCATCGTTCATTTGTCTGATGGCTGCCGTTATTTCTTCTGGTAGGATTTCGGGACCAGAGTTTTCTTCAATGGCGGGTTCTTGTATTGTTCTAAGGTCGTGAAAAAGTTTCTCCAAGTATTTTTCTCATACTCTCTTTTTATCTTCTTTAGTTATGGCACGATTGCCTTCATCATCTGTCATTTTTCCGCCGTTGTGTTTTTGGAACTTTCCAGCTATTTCGTTCACCTTTTGATACACATTGAAGTTATCATATCAACTTTGATACTTCTCTATCTCTTGACATTGTTTTTTTTTGTTCTCTTTGGCTTATCTTTATTTTGACGATGGTATGTATTCTCTTATATTCTTGAAGATTTTCTTTGTTTTTTTTTCTGATGCATAAGTTCAAGTATTTTATCGGCCATCTACTATTTCCGTTTTTCTGTATCGTTCTTAAGGTGTTCTTCTTTTATTTCTCTTACTGTATCTTGTATACTGGTCAGACTTTCCTCTATTGTTCCTGCATTTCTGCATTTTAGCACCTTTATATGACTCACCTTCAGTCGAACATTATGATCTTTTAGTTTTCTAATATCATACTTCTTTATTGACTTACTTGTAACCTTCTTCATTCTGACTTTAAAATTACTTACAACTGGTATATGATCAGAATTTGTCTGCCCCCGGTTATGTTTTGGCAGATGTACAGCTGTTCCTATACCTCTTATTTACTAGCATGTAATTAATCTGATTTCTAACAATCCTTCCTACAGAATCCTATGGAGATTTCCAGGAATACAATTTCTCTGGGTGAAGCTTAAACCAGGTGTTCATTATTACTAATTGATTTGCTTGTTCCTTTGATAGTTCCGGTTTCCTAGTCCATATGGTCCAACTGCAGATGATCTTTTGCTGGCTCCAACCAACTATTGAAGTCATCCATGACAATTGTTAGGTCTTGATTTTTCAACCTTTTTACGACTTGAATAATTCTATGATATAGAGTTTTTCTACCTCTTCTTCTATTTCTTTTGTTGTAGGTGCATACACTGAAATTATATTGATGTCGATCTTACTGTAGGTATTTACCCAATTTAAAAGTCAGTATAACAGAGTTTGTAACAATTGGCTACTAAATCACCAAGGCAAAAACAATATCCATTTATTACATTGGTGATCTTGTGGGACAAGCTTACCCCTTAACTGTTACATCATTTCTGGTTTTCGAGACTGACATCTACCAATTTAACAGTGAGCTATTTTGCGGAAACAAAATTCCTAATGCCTTTATTAACTAATTTTACTCCTCCATCTTCATAAGGTACAAAGAGAATAATATCATTGTTTGTATTTATAATTGATGGATTCGAGCCTTACTTGATGGAAATTCATTTTATGTAACGACAAAACACTGAAAACTTTGTTTTCAAACTTCCACAAAATTTATTTTAAATCTTATCACTACAGCTGTTTCGGCTGATTGCCTTTCTCAAGTGATCTATTTTTGGCTTGGGTTTACAAATTTATAGTCTCTAATGAAATAGGTTGAGGAGGGGAGAACTGTTTGTCTCAAGTTGGTCATTCAGAATATTATCTGTGTTTTTTAATTTGTTGATTTTCATAGATTCTAACAAAGATAGCTTAAGGCCTTTATTTTGAATGTGAAGAATTTTAAATTTGTCATTAAAAGAATGATTATGATCTAGAAGGTGAAGTGCGTATGTCGAATCTGTTTTTCTATTGTTGAAAGCCCTTTTATGTTCTGCTATTCGCTTATCAAAGTTTCTACCAGTTTGACCGATGTAAGTTTTTGGGCAGTCGCCACATTGACCAGCCACATTGACCATAACACCAGCTTTCCGAACAAATAACAACCTAGGCAAATATATTAAAAATAACAAGAGCCAAAATAAAAAACACTTAAATAGTGGTGTGTACAAACTTCAATGTGGCGACTGCCCAAAAACTTACATCGGTCAAACTGGTAGAAACTTTGATAAACGAATAGCAGAACATAAAAGGGCTTTCAAAAATAGGAAAACAGATTCGACATACGCACTTCACCTTCTAGATCATAATCATTCTTTTAATGACACATTTAAAATTCTTCACATTCAATATAAAGGCCTTAAGCTATCTTTGTTAGAACCTATGGAAATCAACAAATTAAAAAACACAGATATAATTCTGAATGACCAACTTGAAACAAACAGTTCTCCCCTCCTCAACCTATTTTATTAGAGACTATAAATTTGTAAACCCAAGCCAAAAATAGATCACTTGAGAAAGGCAATCAGCCGAAACAGCTGTAGTGTTAAGATTTAAAATAAATTTTGTGGAAGTTTTAAAACAAAGTTTTATTGTTTGTATTTGTGGTTAGTTTATCAAAATACAATCTAAAATACAGGAAATTTTCTATCTAGGAAATTTTGAAAAATAACGTATGTCCTTGGCCTGTCCCTGACCCCCCAAGCAGTGTTCCACTCCTCCCAATGGTATGGATGCTATAGGATATTTAAATCTTATACTATTAACTGCACTTCATTTTAAAGAATACTTCTCTATCAGCCATTTTTTATCATTTATGTAGGATAAAGAGCTATCAAGATAAAGTTACTACAAATCAAATGATAGCTTTGGAAACTGATTCAGTAGAAAGAGGTTGGGATGGATGCACCGGAAGAAAAAAATTGAAAATATTTTAATAAATGTAAAGTATATTTGTGTTTGATAAACCCTTATTTACATATATACATTTTTAGTTTTTTGTTTAGTTTAGTCTTGATAATTTTCATCGTTGTAGATATTTTCAAAAACCCAATACGCCTGCATATCGCCTTTACCCTGAAATATAGAAAGCAAAAAATTACTTCAGGTGATAAATAAAGTATCCAATATTAGGTCAATCAACAACAACAATCATCAAAATATCTTAGTATAATAAACAGTCTTCACTCTAGTTTGAAACACTATAAAGTCCTCCGTTCAATTTCATTACCTTTTGAGATATTTTTAGTTTTCTTCAAATCTTTGGAATCTTCATTAATTTATATTAATGTTATATCAACAATATTTTAAGCGAATAAGTTTTTAGAAGTTTTTAGTAAAAGCATTCATAACTGTCGATTGTGGCGAGCAATTATTAATAAGTAAAATGCCACTTGTTTCGGTTAATAACGGTAAAATAGTACGCTTTAAATAAACTGATAGTTTGCATATTATACTACATTTTAATCAGTCTGTATGGCTTGTCATTAATTTTAAAAATGAATAGTTCACGAATTAACAGATATTTATGATCCGGATATTGGGGGAAAGTTCGAGGAATCGTCCACTTGCATCCATAATAAAATATCAACAGTAATATCTTGAAAAGGGGAAGCCAAACGTTAGCTTTTAAAGAATTAATTAATCGTTTTATTCGCACTTGACAGTGGGTCAGTTTTATATAAAAAATTAGACAACTAAATACTGTTATAAGTGAAAAAAAGAAATTCATGAATTGTTAACTACTGCTGAGGATCGTTACATTACCACTTGTAAAATTTAACATCAACATGACATTAGTCAAACTTTAGTGGTGGCAAAAATACTATATATATATATATATATATATATATATATATATATATATATATATATATCATGTTGGAATCATGTTGGAAATATCGGGTATGTGGTCTATATTAAATAAAAATCTTTGTTTTTTCTAAAACTCAATATTTCGCCATTTATTTAACAGCTTCATCAGGAGTAACTGTAAAAAACAAACATTTCAAAAAACTGACGTACACTTAGATTTAAAATACTTACAGAAATTAAAAGATTTCACACATAAATATACTTGACATTAAAATAAACATTTTTGATACTGTATATGCATGTTAGAATATAAATATATTTGAGCACATTCGTTAACAATAAATAAGATGGAAAGAACTAAAAGTTATTTAAAATGTAAAAACTAACAATGTAAGAAAACATTACAGGAATATTATTTCTTTAATTAATCATTAAGGCTAGTTAGTATGATTAATTATTAAGGTGAGTGAGTTTTAAATTTTGTTCAATATATTGCAATATATGTTGCTTAATTGCCCCGTGTCTGTTTTATAATTTAAAGTTTGTTTATTTTTGTTGATGTGGTACATCTCCAAAAATAACCTACTTTTGTAATTTTCAGTCTGTGCCAAAATACGAGCATTGTTATAGTCTAACAGATGACCGCTGTTTTTATAATGCTCGACTACTGCACAACTATTGTTTCCCAAGCGGCAATCACTTTTGTGCTGTATGATACGTTGTTTTTGCCACTGCGATGTATGGCCAATGTAGCTTTTTTCACATCCTAGACACGGTATTTAGGACGGTCTAGGACACGGTTCACTAGCAGAATTTACTTCTGTATTCCAGTCAGACATTTATGTAATCTGGCATTGTGCAAGAGAAACATCAGTAATATACTAACCTTTAACTTAACAGTTCCTCTATTTGTAATAATATACTTCTTGATCGGTATAAGCTCTTTGATGGATTCAGAAATATGTACCATTCCGGGCTAAAAGTGTACAAAAAAAAATTAAAATATATATAATATTAGAAAAATAGTTAGTATTACTAAGATTCGTACTTCTATATAGTATTTTTTAATCTAGTTTAAAGCCAATAATTCGCCGGATACCAACAATTTTTTGTACATAATGAACTATTTTACTGACTTTAAAATTGTGGTTTTTATATTTTGAATGCATATAAGCAAATATCTTTTGCCCAAACAAAACCACAAACGAAGAACTGTGGCGAATAACGAACGAGCAAAAAATAAAAATTACTGTAAAAAAAACGGAAATGGAGATGGATACGCCACACGTTGCGGAAACCACGGTCAAATATAGCCAGAAAATCCTTAGACACTATAGCCTACCAAGTAAAAAAAATCAAGAAAGACTACTAGTTACATGAAAAGGAAACTCAAACAAGTTAAGTTAACATGGAAAGTAGTAAATAATAATATTGCAAGAAACAACAGAGAGTGGAGGAAAGTATTCAATACAATTGGACGGGACTTTTAGGTTGGATTTTTAGGTTTGAATCGGAATCAGCTCGAAAGACTCGAAAGTAGAGATACTGAAATAACTGTTATATCGTTCTATTGATTCCGATTTAGACGTCAAAATTTTGTTTTTTTAAATGATTTTTCTAAATAATGTACGATACGCCGACGACACGGTCCTAATTGCAGAGAGCGCACAGGATCTCCAGACACTCTTAGATGGCGTCAGATCGATCGGAGAACAATACGGCCTCAGCATTAACGTCAAGAAAACAAAAACAATGATTGTCTCCAAAACATCCATCCATCCACCCATGGCTTTAAACGTGAATGGTAACATTATCGAAAATGTCGAGAGATTTCGATATCTAGGGTACTGGATAACGAAAGATATAGATCCAGACATAGAAATAAAATCGCGAATTGAACAAGCAAGAAATGTCTTTTTAAAAATGAAACAAATGTTTACGTCCCAAACACTCAATCTCAAAATCCGATACCGAATGCTGAAATGTTACGTTTACAGCACCTTACTATATGGAATGGAGGCCTGGACCTTCAAAATCAACTCACTTAGGCGTTTGGAAAGTTTTG
This sequence comes from Diabrotica balteata, assembly GCA_918026665.1. Lineage (NCBI taxonomy): Eukaryota > Metazoa > Arthropoda > Insecta > Coleoptera > Chrysomelidae > Diabrotica > Diabrotica balteata. The sequence continues at coordinate 106,859,664 of OU898283.1, read as the reverse complement.
AAATGTGGTTATTTCGAAGGATGCTGAAAGTCCCCTGGACAGCGCATATGAGCAACGAGCAGGTCCTACACAAGATGTTTACCGACAGAGAACTCTTAAAAATAATGAAAACACGGAAAACCTCATATTTGGGACACATATACAGAAATGAGAAATACCAGCTACTGCAGCTTCTTATAGAGGGGAAGGTAGAAGGAAAACGTGGTCCTGGTAGACGGCAGGCGTCCTGGTTGAAGAACATTCGTGAGTGGACTGGTTTGGATTCTCAATCTTTAATAAGAAAAGCCAGGGACAGAAATGATTTTGCTGAGGTTATCGCCAACCTTCATTGAAGACGGCACCCAAAGAAGAAGAAGAAATGATTTTTAAACGTATTTTTTCCTTACCATGTAACTTTATCTAAAAGGTATTAATTGTTAACATGGACATAATTTTAGATCTTAACCCATTAGGACCCGAGTTATTTTTTTGTAATTTATTAAAGAAACTAATATTACATTTTTCTTAAAAATGTATAATAATAGTGCCGTAAATAAAACAAAATAAATTGTTAAGAAACACAATGAAATTTATATTGACAAGAATGTTTTTCCGTAAAAAGTATAATTGTCGCCAATAGGTACCGAACTATCGAACATCACATTAGAAAATAACGAAATCATCATGCCCTGCGACCATTACACATACCTAGAAATCGTTTTTGACACAACGGGGCAGATGATGAAGAACTAAAGAGATGAATAATACAATCCAGAAAAACAATAGGTTGTCTAAACAGCGTACTGTGGAGTCATGAAATAGGCAAAAGAAGAAAACACAATATCTACGAATCTCTTATTAAAAGCAGTCTATTGTACGGAGCAGAAACTTGGCGAATAACCGAAAACTACAGAAGAAAACTGAAGGCAGTAGAAATGGACGCTTTTGGAAAATCAGTAGGAGTGTCACGCAGAGAGAATGCGTAATGATGAGATAAGACAGTGAATGGGGGTTGACGGCTCTCTAACAACAGACATAGAAAGAAAATAGCTGAAATGGTACGGAAACGTACCATATCAGCTGTTGTATGGACTGTATGGAGCTGTTGTATGGACTCCAGAGGATGGATAACTCAGGACTCCCAAAAATAATTATGCAGTGGGTACCACCAAACCGCAGAAAGAGAGGAAGACCCAAAAAATCTTGGAGAGAGGGAGTAACGAAGGCGATGAGCGTAAGAGATCTTGGAGAGGGATAATGGGATTACAGAGTGTCATGGAAATTAGGCATCAGACAACGTCGCAAGACGTTTTAAAACCGATTGATATATATATATATATATATATATATATATATATATATATATATATATATATGAAATAACGAGAAGTCGAGAGACCTCTCTGATAGCAAATTAGGTGAACCGCAAATTCAAAGCCTCTTGCTAGAGGCTTTCAACGACGCTAGAGAAGTACATTTTTACTTCGACATGCATTTACGATTCACCTTTGAAAATTACCATCTTTTTTCACTCTTTACGTACAGAAAGACGTTTAAATGAAAGTAAAAAGATTGCATTTCATTTCAATCGGAACTCCACCATAGCCCGACACGTGTTTCGGGTTATGCAACCCCGTCGTCAGGAGCTCTTGTGAAAGTTCAACTGAAATGAAATGCAGTCTAGTATTTGGCCATTATAACTAAAATAACAGCCAGGGTACGTTAGCAGCGACGTCTATATGAAATAACGAGAAGTCGAGAGATCTCTCTGATAGCAAATTAGGTGAACCGCAAATTCAAAGCCTCTTGCTAGAGGCTTTCAACGACGCTAGAAGTACATTTTTACTTCGACATGCATCTACGATTCACCTCACATCACATGTTTCCATCTTGTCTTAGATTCTCTGAGATTCTATTAAGCGAGATCCTAAATATCGAAGAACTGGGTCTTCCTCCATGCTTTGGAGCATTTGTATATTTTTTAAGATATGACTGAGCAATACATCTTCTGAAATCTAATTGGAAAATCTTAGGTGTAGTTAGGAGTAGTGGTGCTTTTAGTGTATCCAGCTGTTACTAATACTTGCATCAATAAGCCATGTGAAAATACACCAGCACCACTTCTTTGAACGGATTCCAATTCTATATGTAGAGATGTTTTGGTCCATTAAATCCGTTCATATTATTGTTATATTTGGCAATGATTTGCGGTCTTGCAAAAGATCGTGCATGTGACGGAACTGAATCACAATTCTCGTTCCAGTTGATTTTACTGTTAAGCCTATTTTTTTGGGATATCGTCCCTCTCTTCCTGCTTTTCAAAATTCTCATTTTTGAGAATAATTTGTGTTTATAATTTCAGTATTTGATAAGGATCATTAAAACTATCAAAGAACAAAGGCGTACAAATATAGAGGAACTATTGGAAAAAGACTAAACTGTACTGTGATTCTAAAGGTACTGTGATAGTAAAGCCCAAAAACTAAACTAGGTACGAATGAAGAGTTACAAAAGCCAACAAAGAAATGATTAATGAAATTGAAACTGAATGTGAATATCGGCAAAATAAATCTTGTCATTAATACTACATTTTCTGTAAATAAAAAATGATAATTTTTGTGAGTTTTATTTTAAAATATTTTACAGTTTAGTTAATCTAAATGATGAGTTGTAAAATTATTATAGACAATTTTAAAATCTAACAATAAAACTTTCAAGAAACACGAGTCATGTTTCTAAAATTTTATACTTTATAATATTTACCTCGCTAGACGATTGCATTCTAGATGCCGTGTTTACTGTATCACCGAAGAAACAATATCTTGGTAGTTTTATACCCACAACTCCTGCAACTACTGGTCCCGAATGAGCACCTTAAATCAAAAATTATACATAGTTTAATATGTAAACAATCCATAGGGTTGAATTCAGGATTGCTAAGTGGCCTTTTCATGAATTGAATACCAACAGTTCATTAATTCTTATAACGTTTTTTGAACTAATAAGTCAGACAATTTAGAAGTTTAGCAGATAACAACCTGGTTTTCGTAGTAGAAGTCGTGTACAGATGCAATATTCGTCATGTATCGAGGATGAAATAGCGTTAACAAAGGAAGAGGATACAAAATGGGAAACAAAGAAATAAAAATATTCTATTAAGTAGACGACGCAATATTGATATCCCAAGATGCAGATAGTCTGCAAAGACTGGTCCATAGATTTAACACAAGAGCAAAAGAATTTATTGTAGCAATCTCAGAACACTGGAACAATAGTAATCAGCAAAGAACCAACCAGATGTCAAATTCAAATGATTGGAATCAGTATTGAACAAGTAATAGAAATAAAATATCTTGGAATTACACTGTCCAGCTATGGAGACCTGGAAAAAGAAGTGAGGGATCAATTACAAAAAGCAAATAGACTAGCATGATGGCTTATTACTACTATATGGCAAAACACATACATTAATACTGAGATGAAGAGAATCATTTATAAAGCCAGTGTAAGACCAATGATGTCATATTCCTCAGAAACAAGACCTAACGCAGCCACAACACAGAGTCTACTGGAAAGTGCAGAAATGAAAGTACACTTGAGCGCAAAATAATCGACTCAAAAGCGATATTTGAGATTACACCTTTTGTTTCAATGTAAGAAGTTTCCTAAATATTCATCATTGGAACTAATGAAAGAAAGACGTTATGAAGAGAGAAATCATCAGTTACAACATGAATTTCTTAATTATTCAGTATTTGATATTACCATTACTACTCCTTATTACACTTTTCAATCGATTTCGCATGAATCGGATGACTTTTCTAATAAATTCTTAAGGCTTTGCTTCCCCTTCATCATTAAGCTCAGTTCTTAATTCTATTATGCTCCTTGGTGCATGATGTCTGTCCCATATCCTTCGTTTAAGCTCATTCTAAACATGCTCTACTGGATTTACGTCCGGGCTAAACGCAGGCTAATTTTTTGTAGGTATACCTATCTCAGATAGAGAGGTGGTGGTGACTCGTGCGATATGGCATCGTACATTATCGTGCATTAAAATAAAGGCAGCATCAATAAGTCCCGCGTATGAAACTACATGTTCCTCCAAAATGTCTCTGATGTCACGTTAAATCTCCTCCACATCCTCCACCATGCACGAACATCAACTCGGTTTTCCCTTCTATACAACTGTCTGCCCAAAACATACAAGAATCGCCTTCATGATACACTTTCTCGTAAACAAAATTGATCAAATCGCTCTCCTGGCCTTCCATAGACTCGACGCCTCTTGTCGTTGCCATGTAGGCAGAATCCTACTTTCATCGGAGAATAATACCTGACTCCATTGATAGTCGTTCCAATCCAGATGTTCGCGAGTAAATTCTAATCGCCTTTGCTTCTGGGCTGCAGCTGGCTTGGTGCCCTTAGCTGCCCTTTTTGGTGTCAGCTTGGCAGCCTTTAGTCTCCTTCTGACTGTCCAAACGCTGGTCACCACACCTCGGACCTCACTAAGCTCTTCTTTGAGTTTAGCAAAATATCGGTTTCTTAGGGATTTTGATACAAGAAATCGATCACCTCTCTCTGTTATTATTCGTTTACGGCCTCCTCCTTGTCGACGGATATAATCAGCAGTATCTGGGTACCGAAGATACACTCGGGATACAGCAGATTGGCTTAAATTTAGTCGATTTGCCACGGCCCTCTAGCTCAGGCCTTCTCTCAATAATGCTACTGCTTAAGTTGCGTTGAAGAATATGGTATCCATTTGTAACGCAGTTGCGCACTTAAGTGACTGTTGTATTAGTCGGTTGCTATGGAAATTGACAAGGATCTACAGACCGAGAATTTGGCATCCAAATTCCACGGCTTCACGCAATCGTACTTGTAAGTTCGTATAGTCGGCTGGAGTTACAATTTGCCAAATTTAAATGTAATCGTTTCTACTCATTCATATTAATATTATAATGTATAATATATTAAAGTTTTTAATATTGGTAATATTATTAAAGCTTTTAATACTATTTTTTAATATTAATAATAATATTAAGTAATTAAATATTGCGCCTTACTTAAAAAAAGTACGAGATAAATATAACTCGTTTTTTATACCTTTACGTATGCTAAGGGTACCTAATAAATTAAAATCCTTCAATACAAGACTAAAGGTAGGTACCTATAATTTGAATAAGCTGGTTTTGCCCATACTGACTTTCTAATTCTAATTACCTACTAATTTGCATAACAGTCAGATATTGTACCTGGTCATAATGCTGTTTTAATATTAGGATTTTCATTTCGCTTGTTGAGACTTCATCCGATATTAATTTCTTGGAAATTTTTATAAGGCTGAGAGTACTTAATCGGAATACTCGAGTATTGTTGAAAAAAAACTGAAATTGAAGGTACTACACAATCGAAGAACTCAAAAAAATTAAACATTTCCGGTATTCTTTTTCCAGATCGTATTTTGTTTTGGAGATATATTTAAATTTGGGAATTTTTTATTATTTTTCCACTTTTTTCAGGTTCTTTTTTAATTTAATTTCAGTATATAAAAGCCTTTACAATATTATCCAAATTTTATTTGGAAGTTTTAATCTTAAGTGTTCAGAAACAATTTGCTATTTAGGAAATGAAAATTGGTTTTTTTTCTTTAGTTCTTAATTTGCTATAACATTTCATTTAATATTTGATTTAATAAAAAATATTGTAAATTCATTTTTTTGAATAATTATAACAACGACTTACATCCGAGTAGCTTAACACAATTAAAGAAAATATAACGAATACGCTCACGACTCGGAACTGAGTCTTTTCTTCTTTTCGCATAAAATATTATAAATTTATTTAAAATACCCTTTATTTAATATATACTTTATTTATTCATCACAATTAAAAAAAAATACTAGTCAGCACAGCGGTTGATTTCCATGAAAATACGCTAAGCAGTGATAATGATTGCATGTACCTAAGTTAATATTTTTGTCTTTTGGTTGGTGTTATATTGGAAATTTCCCCTCTCAAGGCATTTGCAAGAAAATTGCACTTTCATGTAAAAAACGAGTTATTTATCTCGTACTTTTTTTAAGCAAGGCGCAATATTTAATTACTTAATATTAATATTAATATTAAAAAATAGTATTAAAAGCTTTAATAATATTACCAATATTAAAAACTTTAATATATTATACATTATAATATTAATATGAATGAGTAGAAACGATTACATTTAAATTTGGCAAATTGGTACTCCAGCCGACTATACGAACTTACAAGTACGATTGCGCGAAGCAGTGGAATTTGTATACCAAATTCTCGGTCTGTAGATCCTTGTTGGAAATTGATGCGTACGATGGTAACCGAACGTGGTATGTCTGTGCGTGTCGATTTCAATTAGTCAAATTTTGACCCCCTCTCTACGTGTTGCGTTATTAATTTTTAATGCGGCATCCAATTCACCAAAAAACAAAATTTTTTAGAACTTAATAATGAGGTTAATGATTGTACACTAAATATTTTTAAATTTACACTTTTCAGATTGAAAAGGAGACGTACTTTCGCAAAATAATTTTGAGTTGATTATTTTGCACTCAAATGTAGTAAGAATAATTACAGGAATTCCTTCAGACATAAGATTTTATGTCGATAAATTGTCTAAATATACTATAATATACAAAACGAATCATAACGTGTATAATATCTCCCATAAGCAGAGGCTAGAGGTCAGTGGCTATGTAGGGATTCGGAGAACCCAGGTTCGATCGGTGGCTCCGAAAATTTATAATTTAACTTAGATGATATCGTGCTTCGGAGGGCACGTAGAGGTGTTGATCCTAATTACGTAAATAGTTGTTATGCTAACACCGATTGTGCGACATGAAAACAAGAAGTTTTCACAAAGTTTACTTTTATAAATTCGCAGCTGATTCGCTAGTTTTTTCAATCGAAAACTGAAAGGTAATCCTTAAAATACGTATGTGATACAAAACATCACAAAAATAGCTTGACATCATGTCTTACTCAATTAAAACCTTATTTATTACTTGTTTCGCATATACTTACCTATTCTAATATCAACTTTGGTGCCAGAAGGAATCTTAAGCTGTCTGATATGTTTAACCATCTCTAGTGAGACATCAACAATATTTTGTGCATGGTTTTCATTATCGTCTGGGGCTCCACATACTGCCATATATATTTGTCCAACAGTTTCAACCTAAAAGGATATTAGAATATATTCCAAAAAATGTTAATTTTTTATTGGGATTGGGAAGAATATTATATGTCTAAAGTCTGTTTGCAACTGGCAGCTCATTGCAAATGCAAATTTTTAAATAGAGATTAAAGGTTATCGTTAAGGCCATACACCATTGTCGTACGGATTTAGTTGAAACCAATAAGGTTTTTTTGAAAAATTATGAGTTAAGGCATTAATATATGGTCCCACGTTGGGCGCCAATGTGTAACCATTGAACGACCCATCAGAAACGATGGGTGCCGAAGTGTAACCATTGAATAACCCACCAGAAACGGTGTATGTCAATGGGTAACAATATTAACTACCTTGGAAGTTGTAATCCAATGTAGAACAATAAAACTCACTTTCTTTGGGAGAAAATTGTTGGGACTCGTTTAGCTCAGTCTCTTTGGCGCTTCAACGTGACTTATGTTAATTGTAAATTTGTTCTTTGCATTTTGTTTGGTGACAAATATTTTCCAGATATTAATAAATACTATTTATTTTTTTTTCAAATCCTGCAATCTTCCTACTTTTTGATTAATTTTGATAAAGTATAAAAATAATGAATCAGATACTAAGTTTACACCGAAAACTGGCAGATTCTACCTATCAAAGCTTCTTTGAAAAAGGACCGGTCGTTTTTACATTGCTAAAATAGTATAATTTACTCCAATATAGTAAATTACCTGAGGAGAATTGACTTATTAAAAACTTTTGACTGTTTGAGATATGATTTTTAAAAAAATAGTCGCTAACTTCGTTCGTATTGGTCATAGAAGGCTTATTTTTTTAAATGTGAGTTTTTTTACCAGCTATCCAATGGTTGTACGTACAAGTCTGTAGCTTGAAAAATATAGAAATTATTACAATTGTTTATAAGTAAAAAACATACCCCTTTTTCAAAAGTTTATTTTGTAAATAATTTTAATGAAAATTCAATATGCATTTAACTTCTCAGATAGTTTAAGTCTTATGCTTTATAATGTGCTATAGCTTTATTTACCCTCAGGGATAAATAAATTAAATAACTTTTTTAAACTATTTGACCGATTGGGGGGAAATTTCACACAAATTCAAAACAAAGCTTTTCCTCGATGTTTAAATGTAGTAATAACATTTTATTTTGTTAATAAAAAAATTTATAAGTTAGTGCAAAAAAACTGCTTTTTTGCAAATATCTCTGTAAATTATTTATCAATTTTAATTGAGAAAACGGGAAAATAAAGATATTCTTGATATAAAAAATCATATAAATATTGTTTATTTAAAATATAAGGGAAAAACTTAGAGACACAAAATCAAATTGTGACCTAAATTATTGTTTGAAAAAAAGGCAGAGTAAAATAGGAGTATATTTTCATATATTCGTCATCTAGTAACCCCCACCTATGTCTTGAAAGCATCAAATATCTGCGAAAAATTTTGCCGTGAAATCGATGATTTTTGCATAACCAAACTGGGCTAAATATAAAATTGGTAATATATAATTTATTTTCAATAATCCATGAAACAATTCCTTCATCTTATTTCAGACTGACTAACAAGTTATACTACATTAATGCTATTAAAAGCGTTCCAGAGAATAAGGGATCTTAATTATTTGGATCTTTATTAGACCTATTGTTCCGTATAATTAAGAGTAAAGGCAAATAATCAAGTTTTTTGTCCTAGAAACAGAAATTAAGACAAACTGAACATAAACGAACCTAAATTCATCACACTTGACAAACAAGTTGCTCGGTAATGTCAACAAGTAAGAGGTGGATAAATAAACAAAGGTTTAGTTTGCCACAAGGATTTGGGTTTGGGTAGAGATTATTCGAATTGGGAAGATTAGCAAACTTCAGGATATAGACCAATTAAGTTAGTAAAAAATAAGAATTTTTTATCATAAGTGTATATACGGGTTTGATAGATACTCTCATCTAGTGATTCATCAATTTTTTAATGAAAATACGTTTAAAAATGCAATCAGAATGTTAAACTCATTATTTTCTCATTACTTAAACTTGTTTATTTTAGTATTGAACGTCAATAGACGACTTTTTCAGAAGAAAATATACACAAAATAAAATATGCTTAATTAAAATAGGTAAAACCAGTATTCCAAAATTTTTAAATTTTATTGCCGCATCTTTAAATTATTACTTGAAATTTCCACGGAAATGTTATTAATATTCTGTAAAATTGTATACGACCTACATTTATGCGTTTCTTGAAATAAACGTCAAATCGAAAGGCGCATTATTTTGAAGCTCTAACAAAAAATATCAATTTTAACCCTACAACAGGCGCGCCGACTACCGTTTCATAACCGGGCGCGCTGTGTATTTTGTACACAAAACATATTTTAGTTGATTTTACCAAATTTAGTGCCTTTTAACAAAATGACAACCACGATTTACAAAAAAAGTTTATTGTTACATAAAATAATAAACATAAAACATGTACCTACGTGTTACTTCACTCGATTTCTTCTGATTGTTGCCGTTCATTGTTCATACATTTTACGCAGGTAATTGTGGTTTCTGAATGCATTTTACATACAAATATTCTACATAGCCCACATCTAACTGTTGTGCTGGAATTTTTTGAGCCTGGACATATTGCACAACGTCCACGTTTTCTAGAGCTTTGCACTTCTGTTCTAGTAGGTTCTTCACATGATTTATATTTCATTAGAAAACCTTGAATATCCTAAGGAAGATATCGCATTGTCGCTCTTTCTGAAAGATGTACTTTCATTAAACTCAAGCTTAAATTCTTTAGAAAAATATTGTTTTATTGGCACAAAACAATACCTGCGCGTTGATACCCGCCATATCCATTAGAGAAAAAAATATAATTAGTGGCCATCTTCTGGTTATTCTTTTTAAAGAATATGATGCACACATTTCGTCAATAGTATCCACACCGCCTTTTGTGGCACTATAATCTAGAATAATTTCTGGTTTTTTAGTTTCGACGTCTACGGTGGCAGTGTCATGCATCGTGGATAAAAGTATGACCGACTTACTTTTTTTTGGAACAAATGAAACCAAAGTGACATTTTTCTGGAATCCAAAGAGTGACGTTCCGACTTCTTTTTGTTTTTGGTGTAAAAATTCAATAGGTATTTCCCTTTTGTTTTTTCTCAAAGTGCCAATTGTAGTTATTTTATTTTCGAAAAGGGAAATAGCTAAAGGATAACTGGTATACCAATTGTCGGTTGTCAAATTGCGATTTGAACCTTTTATTTATTCAATAAGCCTATCTACAATATCACTGGGAGAGTTTGATACAGCATAAGGCCCCTCAGGTTGCCGTCCACAATAAACCTCTAAATTTCCAACAAAGTAAGTTTGTGCATCGCTCAAAATGAACAGCTTGATACCGTATTTTGCTGGTTTATTTGGTAAATACTGGATTAAACTACAACGTCCTCTGAATCCCTCTAGTTTTTCGTCTATTGTAACAAATTCACCAAGATTATAGGAATTTTTACAGTTACTAACAAATGCGTCCAATATTTTTCTAATTGGTGCAAGTTTGTCATATATTTTCCGTTCAGGTCTTGTGGTTTTGTCATCAAAGCGCATTGAACGTAACAAAAATAAAAATCTTTTGTAACTCATTACAGCTCTAAGAATTTCTATACCTGTTCCATCAGATGTCCAAAGTTCAAGTGCGTTAGTATGGTTAGCCTTTTTAGTGCCTAGGAGGTAAAGTACTCTCAGTAACGCCATTATTTCACTTTTTGAAGTATGTTTCATATCTCGTTCTCTTTTATATTGAACAGATTCTTTTTTACTATCAATGTATAGATTAGTAAATTGTACGATGTTCTCCATTATATCAGAATCTATAATTTTTTCAGAAGCTGAAAGTTCTGAGGTCACTTTTGAAGCCACTGCCTTTGGTTCTGGAACTATTTTGATAATATTTTTCTTTTCAATTTTTGATTGCGACGACAGCGGAGTCTTACGCCATGCAGTTTTTTTATCTTTACCTTGAAAATATTCGAAAGCAGTCGTACTTACTGCAGTATTATCCTCGAAGTTACTGGCTCTGTCGTGGTCATTCTGTTCTTGTTCAGATTCAGAATTGTGGTCATCATGGTGTATTATTTCTTCATATGTCTCAGATTCATCGGAATATTCTATTTCACCAGTTTCTGTTTCTGGGTCTTCATTAAGAATTTTATTTAACTCAGCCTCAGTTAAAAACTTCTATCTAGCCCTGCAAAAATAAAAAAAGTAACACACAAATAATATAACAATGCAACTAAATTCTTACATGATATTCTCTCAGCGTAGCCGTTATATTCCTTCTCAATTATGTTACAATATCCTCTTCAACCTAAAATAAAGTAAAACTTAAGTTAATTTGACTTTAATTTCAAATTACAACTTTTTATAAAGTAAAATAATTAATGGATAAAATACTTACACTAGAAGGCGCGCCGTGTATGATGTACACAAAACCGTCGTCACACTCTCGTATTTCTGAGAATTCTCACAAAACTCAGCTGCAACAAAAAATATTACTCATCTATTCGAACGACAGATCTCTACTGGACGAATAGACGCGAAGATATCGCCAGATTGACGACACTTCTATTTTTAGACGACTTTTTCTATTGAACGTGTACGAAATACACGGGCGCGCCCGCTCGAGGGTTAAAGATTTTTTCTTCACTTTTACGGTATCACTTGCAGTGGTAAAGACACATTAAACTGGTGGTCTGTAAGAAAGTGTATATTTCGTGTGTAGGTAGTAAAATCTTAAAAAAATCGACATGGAAACATTTTATATAGAATTGGGAGAAGATAGGATGATGGAATTTTGAGAATTAAAAAAAATAGTAACATTAAAGTAAATCATAAACAAACGAAAAAAACCAAATAACTAGCACTAACGAGGTAGGTAACCAATTTGATTGTAATAACGATGCAACTTTGACACAATTTAATAAAATAGATAGATCAGGTAATCCAAATTTAAATAAAGTTGTAAATTTAAGATTAAATAATAAATATAAATTAGGAGGTAATGCACCATATATAGTACATATAGAAAATAAAAACGGTAATAAAAGGAGTTATAAAATATGTAGATAAAGAGGTAGAAGATAATGATTTGTTACCATTAATTCAACCTAGGTTTGGAATGAGGTTTGAAGTCTTACATGTAAAAAGAATAATGCGGAGTGGTAATAAGTGGTACAATAAAATGGGTCAACTATCTAGAGGTTACCTACCAATGTAGTATTAGAAAAAATGATATACGAGGTTCAAAATTACACACCCAGAATGCTACAATGTTTAAAGTGCTTGAGATTTGGGCGTATACGTGCTCAATGTAGGGGAAAAGATAGGTGTGAAAGATGCAGATAAATCAAATTGTTCCAATCCTAACAATCTATTTTGTGTATTGTGCAAAGGAAAACGTAAAGAACAAGAAAATACTTCCAAGAAATATACAATCTATAAACGAAAACGATCAAGTAGCATTGATTCTAGTAACGTATACAGAGAGATAATGGAAGCGCACAGAAAAATCTTGCAAACACCAAAAGTAGAAAGTCAGCCTTGTTATACTTGTTACAAAGTCAGATACAAAACGATAATCAAAGTAATATAGGAGAAATTACAGTAAACTTTATTTCAACAACTTTAAATCAAGTTAATCACAATTTAGATGAAAAAACGTTAGAATTACTAAAAAACAATGTTTCACAACTATTATTAAATCGTGATGGCTAACATATCATTTCTTCAATGAAATGCGCGGTCAACTAAAACAAATTAAGGTGATTTAGAAAAAATTTTGTATGACAATAAAATAGATATAGGACTAATATCAGAAACATGGTTAAAGAAAAGCAACTTTATTAACTTTACTGGTTATAATATATTTAGGTTAGGTTAGGTTAGGTTAACTTTATTAACTTTACTGGTTATAATATATTTAGGAATGATAGTGATGATGAATATGGTGGTGTGGCCATACTATTGAAAAAAATAATAGTCCTACTTTTCATCCAATCAATGACGTAATGTGTAAGAGCATATCAATTAAAATTAAAACCGGTAAAAAGATTAACATGTATTCTATTTATGTAAAACCAAATCTCAAAGTTACGGCAAATGAATGGAAAAAGTCTTTTAATAGTATGGAGAAGCCTTTTATAATTGGTGGCGATTTTAATAGCCACAATTATGTTTGGGATTGTAGTACTATAGACACTATAGGAAAAAATCTGTTAGAACCCCTTGAGGACTATAATATCGTACTTTTAAATAACGGTAAAGAAACTTTGCTGCATAGACGTAGTAGTATTAATAAATCGGCAATAGACCTTACAATAAGCTACCAAAGCTTCCCGATGCAGTTCTACTGTCGATATGTAAACAATATATGTAAATAACAATTTTTCTGTACTACTAAAAGAACGTATTTTTATTGCTTTTTTGGGATCTCTTCCTTCGCAGAATCTGTAGAAGTGGACATTATAAATTACAAATTAGAACGCACAACCTTGAAAAGTCTTATTGAAACTGAAAAACTACTACATACACTTTAAATTAGCAAATAAATAATTATATACACAAATAGTTCATTTATTAGAACGAAATCTCTTCTTAATGCAGCCAGAAACGTCAAGGAAAGTTACACCAGGCTACTCGACTGATACTGAACAAAACCAGTCAAGTCCAGTTGGTAGAATTAAATGCACATTTAACCAACAAATTAGGATGGCGATCTTGCTACCATTTAGAGCGTACTAAGTCATGTAATTACTTCCAAAGTTTTAGCGCAAGTTCTTTTATTGAAACCGTCGATCACTGTCGGTATACTTAATACGCGAGAGTCAAAACTCTTAAACCAAAAATGCGTCGAATTTGATCGAATACAAAACTAACATTAACTAATATGCGAGAGTTAAACAAGAAGCGACCAGATTAGCTCGGATACAATTTTATACTGACTACTTAACATTCTGATTGCATTTGCCAAGGGATTTGCGGGAGACGGGGAACAACTTCGATGTTTTTATACAGAGGTAGGTAAAATCCACATTTGAATTCTTTCTAACAGGGAAATTTTGGAAATTGGTCGGAAAAAGTTAATCTGTAGGTAAAAATATATTTTGAATACATTATCGGCTTTCATGAGAATTTGCTGGAGAATTTACCTCGGTAGGTTTTAAGACGTGTAAGTTAATTGCTACCAGTGGCGTAGCAACACTGGGGTATATTTCTTACAGAAATTTATCCATCAGTCCTGAGATAATCTTCTTCTTCTTGTAGTGGCTATCTGTTTCGGATGTTGGCGACCATCATGGCAATGTGTATTTTGCAAACTGCTGCTCTGAAAAGATTTGTGGTTGTTGTGTTGAACCACGTACGTAGATTGTTCACCCAGGAAATCCTTCGCTTTCCTGGTTCTCGTTTTCCTTCTACTTTTCCTTGTCGACTTAATTGCAACAACCCATATCTTTCGCTGTTCCTCATGATGGGGCAAAGGTATTTAATTTTGACTGTTTTTATTGTGAATTAATTACTATTAAACTGGGAATAAGCCACAATTAAAGATAAAAATACGTTTATTGACGTTTTAATTTCCACTTCGGAAATCGTTCTCAAAATACAAACAGTAAATTAAACAAATTTTGTTTTTTGTTACTTGGTGAAAAATTCTTCTAATAATTTAATTTTATCTGACTCATTTATATTGACAATTCAGACATACATTATGTATTTTAAAGTAGACGACTTTAAAATGATATTGCCAATATTGTTGAGTTGCGCTCCTGGGACGACTTTACTTATAAGATAGTTCATTCGATTACATGAAATCAACTTTAACTTGAGAATATCCGTCAGAAAAAAATCATAGCAAGTAATTCGTGTTTAAAAAGACAAACATATGACATGATGACAGTAAATTTCTCCTGTTAATGATTCCATAGTAAATTATGAGGGAAAAACCAGGAAAAAAACCTCATAATACTATCCCGACATTGTAAGTATTTGTTCGTGAATTTAGTTTACCTTCAACAAACATCAAAATTCTGGTTTTATATGTTACGTTATTTAAAGAACATAAATGATGTATCCTCTATATGTTACTGACTTACTAATACTGGTATTTTCTTAATAATAACTTCCTCTTTCAATATTGGTAACAAATCCTACTACATTCTGCCGAGGAATTTGCGATACAGTTGGCCTCATTTAGCATAATTGGAGCCGCTTCTTTGATTTTTCTTTTTTTACCATCCGTTTCTTTTAGGACTACATTTGAATTATTCCATTGAACCCTATGTTCATTATCCCATGCGTGTTTACAGATTTGAGATCTATCAAATTCTCTATTTTTAATATAAGATTGATGTTCACTTATTCTAACATTTAATGGCCTTGATGATTCACCTAAATAAAACTGATCGCATTCACAAGGTATTTTATAAATGCAATTCTTTGTTCTTTCTTGTTCATTGTTAGGTTTGGTTTTGGACAAAATAGATCTCAACGTGTTTGTTGTTTTAAATGTTGTTGAAATGTTTTTATTTATTTATTTCCTACCCTTTTAAGTTTTTCTGATAATCCTTTTATATACGGTATTGTTATTTTCCTCATATTATTCCTTGTGTATGCTGTACGATCTCGTTCTAAGTTGTTCTGTTCTATTCGATCGATTGTTAAAAATTCCTTATTTATAAACGATAAAGGATAATCATTTTTTAATAAAACAG
Organism: Diabrotica balteata; assembly: GCA_918026665.1. Lineage (NCBI taxonomy): Eukaryota > Metazoa > Arthropoda > Insecta > Coleoptera > Chrysomelidae > Diabrotica > Diabrotica balteata. Next base: position 106,843,705 of record OU898283.1, on the reverse strand, counting down.
ATGTTAACAAATGTTTCTCCTCCAAGAACGAATTTTCGTTAGAACAAGTAATTTTGGCTCTATCGTATAAGGATTTAATTATTCCCTTTTTTACATTAATATTGTGATTTGATTTGAAATTTAAATATCTATTGGTGTGTGTTGGTTTTCTATACACCTGAGTCTCATATCCAGTATCGTTCTTAGAGATTAAAATATCCAGGAAAGGTAGCGTGTTATTACATTCCTTTTCCATGGTAAATGTTATTGTCTCTTCTTTATCGTTTATATCATTTAGGAATGTGTCCAACAACTCTGATTCTATTGAAAGAGGAAGTTATTAATAAGAAAATACCAGTATTAGTAAGTCAGTAACATATAGAGGATACATCATTTATGTCTTTTAAATAACGTTACATATAAAATCAGAATTTTGATGTTTGTTGAAGGTAAACTAAATTCACGAACAAATACTTACAATGTCGGGATAGTATTATGAGGTTTTTTTCCTGGTTTTTCCCTCATAATTTACTATGGAATCACTAACAGGAGAATTTTACTGTCATCATGTCATGTGTTTGTCTTTTTAAAGACGAATTACATGCTATTATTTTTTTCTGACGGATATTCTCAAGATAAAGTTGATTTCATGTAATCGAATGAACTATCTTATAAGTAAAGTCGTCCCAGGAGCGCAACTCAACAATATTGGCAATATCATTTTAAAGTCGTCTACTTTAAAATGCATAATGTATGTCTGAATTGTCAATATAAATGAGTCAGATAAAATTAAATTATTAGAAGAATTATTCACTATGTAACAAAAAACAAAATTTGTTTAATTTACTGTTTGTATTTTGAGAACGATTTCCGAAGTGGAAATTGAAACGTCAATAAACGTATTTTTATCTTTAATTGTGGCTTATTCCCAGTTTAATAATAATTAATTTACAATGCCACAAGAAAATAGCTTCAGAACAATGTTTTTATTGTGGTTAGCAACTCTTTTTTTATATTCTTAATAAAACGTCCTGGTTAGTAACGTGGTCGATATAGGATATATTCAGGATTCTACGATAAAGCCACATTTCGACATCCTCATTTTTCATATAGGTAGCGTCTGTGAGAGTCCATGACTCAACTCCGTACAACAGTATAGGAAAAATATAACATTGTAGTAACCTGATTGTAGTAACCTGGGTACTAATAAATCATGGCATTTGAATAGCTTAGCAATTTTTTGAAATGCAGATCTTGCTTTCTCTATCCTACATTTTATTTATAGGGAATTAATTTTCATTGACGTTCGTACCAAGGTAGGTGTATGTTTTTACTCTTTTTATTGGTTGAACTGATTCTTTCAATTTGCTGTTCTTTCTTAGAGGTCATCATACATTTTGTAATTTCTTAATGTTTCTCAAATTTTTTAATGAAATGTACATTTCTTAATGTTTAGTGACTGTAGAAGTCCATATCTCTGACTCACTTCTGTGATTTACTCCGTTGAAATATATATGTCATTGAATATTTTTGTTAGTCATTGAGTACCGTCGGTAGTAATGAGCTTTATGAGTTCAGCATATGCATTGTCAGGTCCAAGACCTTTGCCATCTTTGCCAACAACTCTATCTCTTTACTTCTTTCGGTTCTTATTTGTCTGAATATGTGTGTACATTCTTTTGTTATTCTTTGATTTTCTTCTTTCTTCCATGAGTTGCAGTATATTGTCATTTATCCAACTTTTTCTCTTCTCTTCATTTTCTATTAGATGTTCTGCTCTGATCTTTTTTCCTTATCATTTAGTCTTTTTATATCACGTTTTTTGTTACTACTATTTTTGTAACTTTTTAAATCTAAACCTAAATTTACCAATTAGAGGAATATGATCTGACGATACGGCAGCGCTGGTTTAACTTTTAGGCAATTGATAGGTATCCATTACGGAATCTCTCGTTCACCATTATGTGATCAATTTGATTCCTTAATATGTTTTCTGGTTGATCTTGCGGAGAGACCTAAGTATGCAAACGTCTTGGTGTTAGTTTAAAGAACTTGTTTAGTATTACAAATTCTTGTTCCTCTACAGATAGTTTTAATCTTTCTCCTCTTTTATTTCTCTTTTCTAGAACAAAATCACCAATTAATTCACCGCTTTTCCCTTTACCAATTTTTCCATTCAAGTCACCCATAATAGGCACTGTGACAATAGGTCACGCCTTTTTGTTTACATAGATTATCGCTTCTTAATAAAAATCTTATAGTAGTGGTTCATCAGTTATCCACAAGGGTTAAAATAATTAATTACTAATATTTCTATTGAAATAGAGGAGTTAGTGATAAAAGGGTGAAAATTAAGAGTTGCATTCTTTAATGCCACATCATAAAAAAAAATTAAAAACTTTGTCAAACAAATTAATCAGACAATCTTAATACTTAATTTTGTGTACGCCGCTGCTTTATAAAAATCGATTACAAACTGTTGTTGACACTGAGATTTATAATGCTCGATTTCAGACAGCAGTCCTTTACAAAAAAGTATGCTTCGTTTCAGTATGTGAATACTTAACAAAAGAGGTCTTTTATATAACCCAAATTACATAAAGGAAAGTAAAAAACAAACCCTCTGCTTAAATTGGCTTTTATATTGAAAATTTGTGAAGATAATTTTGTATTCTGTTTTATTTGTTTTTTATAAAATTGTTTCGTTTTTAGTCTTAAGAAAAAATTAGTTGTTTGTGTAGTAATAAACCAGATTTAATTTACTTAATTGAATTTTTTATATTAACCCTTAAGTACTGACGCATAGTCTACCAGACTACTGCTGTTTTTCAAAACTGTAATATTTACTGTAATAAATAAAATATTTAGTTTTCCATCAGTAGGTATAGTCTGAAATAGCATTAAAACAAACGTATTTACCAAATATTAAAAATATATCTCGAACTGAACCGAAATTAATTATACGACAATAAAAATTAGGCGTAATCTGTCAGACGATCAGTATAAGAGTGTGCATTTTATGGATGATAACTATAAAAAAATAGTTACGAAATGGTATGAACAATGTGATAGTAGTGGAAGTGAAATAGAGAATGCAGAATATGATTGTGCTTTTGAAAGTAAACACGATTCAGAGTCGGAAATATCCGAAGAGAGTACTTAATGAAGACGAAAATATTGAGGAAGATGACTGACTGTAATATTTTCGTCAAAAATCGTTTTAAATGGGCGACAAAAGAAGCTGTACCGACTCGAGGGAGAACTTTAAAACATAATATAGTTATACAACTTACTAGACTAAAGAAGTCTGCTCATGCGCATGGAAATAATGCATCCCCATTAGATTTTTGGAATTTACTATTTTCTACAGAGATATTGAGTAAATTATTTACTGAACCGTGTGGAGTTGTCTGTCTCCCATCGGACGCGTCCCCAGGTGATGGATAGGGGAACGCCCTAACCGGTCCTAGGACCGGCGGGTAGGTGGGAAATAAAATACCACCCGTGAACCAAAACGGACTAAGGTATGGTAACCCTAACAGAAGAGTCCCTGGCCCTCCAGGTTGGAGGTTGGGCTTAGGGCTAACAACTCTACCCCGTAAAAAAAATATCGTTACGAGATCTACAGCTAAAGAAACCGGACGGAACTTACGACGACGACCAATGCAACGAAATAAGGATAAAGATTTAAAAATTTACACGTGGAATGTGCGGACACTTTATGAACCTGGAAATCTTAAAAAATTAATAGACATACTAACTCAATATAAAGCACACATTACTGCTGTGCAAGAAGTAAGATGGACTGGCCAAGGAATTATCCAAAAGAGACAATGCGATATATATTACAGCTGTCACAAGAATAATCACGAATTCGGGACCGCATTCATTGTTAACAAAAAAGTAAAACATCTTATTATGGACTTCAAACCAATAAGTCCAAGAATATGTTACCTAAGAATAAGAGGTAAGTTTTTTAACATCAGTCTCATAAATGTACATGCCCCAACCGAAGACAAAGAAGAGGATGTCAAAGATCAATTCTATGAGGAAGTAGAGACCATCTACGATAGATGTCCCAAAAACGACATCAAGATCATAATTGGAGATCTTAATGCAAAAATAGGGAAAGAAAATATATATAGTCCATACATCGGAAAATGCAGCGCTCATGACGTCACCAACGACAATGGAAATAGAATAATAGGATTTGCAGCATCCAAGGGCATGGTCGTTGGAAGTACCTACTTCCCCCATAAGAATATCCATAAAGTAACATGGACGTCGCCTGATGGTATAACCAAAAATCAAATAGATCACATCCTAATAGAAACCAGGCACTTCTCTAATCTAATGGATGTACGTACTTATCGTGGAGCTAATATAGATTCAGACCACTTCTTAGTAGGCGCAAAAATAAGAGCAAGAATCTCAAATGCAAAAAAAGAAAAGGGTAAGAAAAGTACTCGCTACAATTTAAAACTCTTGAAAGAGCCCCGTGCACTAGAAAGGTATCAAAATTACCTTGAACATGAAAGCACAACAGATGAGAATTTAACAGCTAGCGAGCACTGTTATATATGTAGAAGAACAATTAAGGAAGCGGCAAACAACGTCCTAGGACCAGAAGAATCCACTCCACGCAACAGTTGGTTCGACGATGAATGTGAAGATATCACTAGAAGAAAAAATTATGCATATAAACTTGTGCAACAAAGAAGAACACAGGATAAGGAGCAAATGTACAAAGATCTTAGGAAGGAGGAAAAACGCATACATCGAAGGAAAAAGCGGACCTTCGAAAACCAGATTATGCAAGAGCTTCAATCATTAAAGGGGCAAAATGAAACTAGAAAGTTCTATAATATCCTAAATAAGACAAGAAAAGAATTTAAACCACGGCTGACGATGTGTAGAGACAAAAATGGACATATAGTCAGTACCGCTGACGCAGTACAAAGCAGATGGGTTGAGCACTTCAAAGAACTACTTGGTAAGTGGAAAATGATGCGTCACCCCAAAGACCAAGAAATAACACTCACGTAGAACCTCCTTCAATATTTGAAGTGAAAGACGCAATCACACGACTCAAAAATAGCAAGTCCCCAGGAGTGGATTGTATCCCCGCAGAGCTCATCAAACCTGGAGGTAACAGCATTATGCACCAAATTCACAACATAATAGTCAAAGTCTGGGAAGAAGAACAAATGCCAGAGGAATGGTGCACTGGAATCATATGTCCACTGCACAAAAAGGGAGATTTGTTGGAATGTAAAAATTATAGGGGTATAACTCTTCTGAATACAATGTACAAAATATTCTCCAACACCCTGTACAGCCGTTTAAGTACGTACGTGGAAGAAATCCTTGGTGAGTATCAAAGCGGTTTTAGGCCAGGTAGGTCAACAATTGACCAGATTTTTGTGCTACGTCAAATCTTAGAAAAAACCAATGAATTTAATATTGACACGTTCCATCTCTTTGTGGACTTTGAGTCAGCGTATGATAGCGTCCTAAGAGGTAAATTATACGAAGCCATGAATGAACTTAACATTCCCCATAAATTAATAAGGCTCGTAAAAACAACTATGAGTAAAGTGATCTGCAGAGTGCAAATACAAGGCGATATGTCACAATCGTTTGAAACATATGCAGGGTTACGGCAGGGAGACGCGCTGACGTGCCTTCTCTTTAATATAGCGTTAAAAAAGACTATAAGAGGTGCCGAGTTACACAATAGGGGAACAATCTTTAATAAATCAACGCAGATTATGGCTTACGCTGACGATCTGGATTTGATCGCACGTACTACACGAGGACTTAAAGAGATGACTTCCACCTTCTTGAAAGCCGCACAAAATATGGGCCTTAAAATAAACGAGGAAAAAACCAAAATGTTAGCATCTATTCCAAATAACAGAGATAGAGCTAGAAACGCCGAACAAAACTTCAGTATAGACCAATATAATTTTGAGGTAGTAAATAAGTTTACATATTGGGGTTCTCTCATAACAAACGATAATGACACATCTGAAGAAGTTAAACGGAGGGTACTGCTAGCAAACAGATGTTATTTTGGACTAAGCAAGCAGCTAAAAAACAGAAATTTAGGCCAGAAAACCAAACTAATAATATATCGAACACTCATCCTACCAGTACTGACAGATGGGTCAGAAACATGGACCATCTCCAAAACAGACGCAAATCTTCTGCTCGTCTTCGAAAGGAAGATACTAAGAAGAATAATGGGCGCATTCTGTGAGAATGGTATTTGGAGAAGGCGATATAATTTCGAATTGTACGAGAAGTATAAAAAAAATAGTAAATGGTAGAGATGTAATATCCTTCATAAAAATAGGTAGGCTTAGATGGGCTGGACATGTGTCAAGAGCAAATGAAAATTACCCACCCAGACGAACTCTATTATCGGTCCCAGTGGGAAATAGGAGTAGAGGCAGACCACGACTGAGATGGAGAGACGGTGTGGACGAGGACGCAAGGAAAATCGGCGCGGCAAATTGGCAACGGTTGGCGATGAACAGAAACGACTGGCGAAATAGACTGGGGAAGGTCAAGGCTCAACTAGAGCTGTAGCACCACTGATGATGATGATGATTTACTGAACCAACGCTAAAATCTGTAGTTATCGGGCAGAATACAAAAGAACTGATAGAAGTGAAATTCGTGACACGCATTTGATTGAAATAAAAGCATTTTTGGGTATGCTAATTTATACTGCCGTTTTGACCTCAAAGCATGAGTGTACCATTTCTGCTACGGACGGTACCGCAAAAGATATTTTTCGGTGTTTTATGAGTAAAAGTCGGTTTTCGTTCCTGTTAGCATAATCCTCTTCGTTACCATAATCCCATTGATCGAAAACAGCGTCAACAAGCTGATCCAACTGCTCCAATATTAACAATATTTTGCAAGTGTGTATTAAATTGTCAAAAAGTATATTCAGTTGGCCAGACTGTATGTGTCGATGAGATAATAGCTAGTTTTCGGGGCAAATGTATAAGATGTACAAAATGCTCTACTAAAAGGTAAAAGATGAAACCACGAAATACAACAATGTAGGAAAGAGAAGCTTTAACGTCTGTAGTGCCAAGACGAGAATTAGTACGCCCCAAGAAGAAAACCACATCTTCTGCTGAAAAACCTATAAAAAATTTTGGTTTGATCTATTTCGAATTCTATAAAATGGAGAACTAAAATGGTGGGCTACCATTGCGCAGACCTTTATTTTTTAATCACATAGAATGTAAACAAATTAAAAAAAATTGAATCCTGGGAGTGAATTTTGCCTATCTTAATGGAAGGTAGTCTTAAAACATACATATTTTTTTATAAAATCAGGAATACAACCAATTATTATATACTTACTTTATAAACCTTGAATTTGTCCATAAGTGCATCAAAACAGGAAAACACAGCATTCATCGTACTCACCAGCTCCATAGCATCTTCGACAGTAGTTGAATTAAAACCAACTAGCTCACAAAACATCACCGTTACTACATCAAAAGACTGAAAAAGAATTATTTGTAATTTAAATTGATCTCAAGCTATAAAAAAAGTAACGATTGGTGAAAATAAGGAACACATTCACCTTAAAACTAATAATTTAAATTAAAAAATTATTCATATTTGTTTACAAATCCTGATACAATATAATGTTAGTGGAGATGTTAATATTTCTGAGAAATATCACATATAGATCAAACAAATTAACTTAGGCACTAATTTAGAAACTGTAGCTGTGCCAGGGTCATGCAATGCATTTATCTACGTAATCGTAATGAAAGCGTACTAAAAGATCTCCAGTACCTAATTAACGAAATTCCTAATCCCAGCGGTGAATGAAAGTATATAACATGGCAGAAGAGAAGAACATTCTTAAGCTGGCCAAGACCCACAAAGGGTTGTATTGCCGTTAGAAGAAGAAGAATATGAACTGCCACAATATTTAATTATCAATACATGAATAATACTACAGTACATCATAAATACTGGTAAGCCGATATATTTCAGTTTTCAGAATAGTTCTTCCTGCGCCGTAGATATATCCCTATGTGAGCCCTCTGAAATAATCTAGATTATCTTTATAATAGTGATCACCATCCTATATCCTATATCGTATAACCGACCAACCGAATATCCATATCTGAAAGTGGAAAGTAGATTCTGCCGATTGGGAACTATATACTATAGAAAACCGGTGCCAATATGAAATCAAGAAATAGACATTGCTTTAAGAGCTAGCAAGAATGCATTTGATTATAAAAAAAATACTTTTGAAAGTCTTTAAAATTTTGAAAAGTTTGAGAGCTAAAACTAAACATCTTATTAAAAGAAGTAAAAAGGCAATCTAGATATTTCATCTATAAATTCATTAACTCCGATATCAGTTATATGGAACAAGGTACGCACACTAAGAGGAGAAAATGAACTAACCTGAATTAGTTCCCTTTCCTGAGACTGTAGAGAAACAGGTATTTTTACATCTTTTTATTTTATTTAGTTTTTCTATACCACTTCTATATAACAATTAGGTTTTTATGCTTCTGTATTTTTTAAACCTACTTTGAAAATATTAAAATAAAAAATTAATTTTTTGATTTGCAGGCCGGAATTAGATCACCATTAGGCCGGAATAGCGAATAAAAAACACAATTTTTATTTTTTATTAATTATTTTGATAAAGAAAACCTCAAGCTATCAAATATAATATAAATCCATTATCTCTATTATTTCTTTTCCTTAGTATTTATTGTTATTGGGTCGGTTTACCTTATGTGAATTATAGAACTCAATAAATAACTTTTTAACTTTGATAAAATAAAAGGTAGATATCGAGCACTGGTTTATTAATTAAATCTTAAAACCTAAATTTAAAGTTTTAATTTTTAAAACCAAGTTCTCTATTACAATTTATTTAGATCTAATAGAACGTTTAAAAACCATTAAAATAGAAGAGAGTTTTTATTTAGTTTCTTTTGATGTTTCCAATTTATTTACTTATGTACGAAGAGATGAAACATTACCTTTAGTACACAACATTCTAAGTAATTGCAACATATCAGCAAAAGACAAAGATGATATCTTAACTATGCTTAAATTTGTCTTGATCAGGACTTCTTCCAATTTAATCAAAAAATATATAAACAATTTAGCAATGGGATCTCCATTATCACCTTTTCTAGCTGACATTTTTTTAGACAGATTAGAACAGAAATTTGTTATCAACAACAGCAAAATAGTTTTTTGGTCAAGATATGTTGATGATTGTATAGGTCTCATACAGGGAAGCCAAGATGATGCTTTACAGATTCTGGATGATCTTAATAAGCTCTTACCTCTTAATGATCTCTTTTACATTGGAACCAGAATCTGACAATAAGTTGAACTTCTTGAATATGACTATATCTCGTAATAAAGATTCTCTAGAGTACAATATTTACAGAAAACCTACCCAAACAGATCATGTTATACATGAAATATCTAATCATCCAACCCAACATAAAAAGGCTGCTTTCAATTGTTATATTTATAGGTTATTTAAATTTTCACTTTCTAATGATAACTTTAATTTAGAACTTAATACCCTCAAGCAAATTGCTTTCAATAATGGTTATGATCCCAACATTATCCATAAGCTTCTAAATAGAGCTAAACTCAAAATTGCAGAAAAGCTTGCATATTCATCACAATGTTTTCTTCAACCTAATGTTTCAAACATCAGATATTTCTCCTTTACTTATATTAGCAACATTTCCAACAAATATCAAAACTTTTTACTTCTACAATTGTAAATATTAACATTTTCGTCAAGCCACACAACACTTTATATTCCTTTTTAATCAACACCAAAGATAGGATGAACACAGTTTACCAAAGTGGTACTTATAAATTAAAGTGTGATGATTGTGATGCCACTTATGTAGGTAGAACCATTAGAAAGTTATCTACTAGAATTTCAGAATTTCAGAACTATCTACTGGAATTTCAGAACATTTAAAAAGACCAAACTCTTCAAGTTTTGGTCAACACTTATTATCTAGTAAACACAATTTTAACATCAATACTGGTTCGTCTATTTTACATGACATTATTAGAAGCAAACTATTTGGAGTTGGATTTATTGGAAGATTTGGAGATTACAAGGGAAACAAATGGAAACTCTTACTGTCTTAATACTTAAATTAATTTAAATTGTACTAAATTTAATCCTATATTTAAAAACTTTATTACAGCTTCACCTCGTAGTGGACATAGCTCGGCTGTTTAGACTTCCTGCACTGAGTAAACCCATTAAGAATTTATTAATTTCATACTTGGATCAATAATAGTAAATTTTATTCTTTAACAATTTACAAAACTAACTTGCTCAGGTTCAATTGATCTATAGTTAGCGTTAATTACACTCTCCATACACCTCTGCGTAATCTAGATATACCATCTCCACAGTTGTATATTTCAACATCTCCCACTGTTGGTCAGTTGGTCGTGAGTACCGTTTTTTTGACTGGGGTTTAACTGAACTACTTAAATTATACCACATTTATACACTGCTTTCAATTTCGGTTTTAATTTTTAGTATTTTAATTTATTCAGATTTCTTCTGTTCTACAGTATTGATAGTGCCTGGTAGACCCTTTTATATAAAATATAAAAGTAGCAATTATTAAAACAGCAAATGAAAACTTAAAACCAAAGAATAGAAAACATAAAGATTGGATGATTGAAGAAATACTACTATTAATGAATGAAAGAAAATCGTTTAAAACAAAAAATCCAATTAAATAAAATGAAACTGATCGATTAATAAAAAAGAGAATAAAAGAAGCTAAGGAGAGAATGTTACATGAGCAGTGCCAAGAACTAGAAGAAATTGAGAAAAAATATGACTTTTTTAACATACATAAAAGAATTAGAGAATTAACAGGAATGAGAAAAACACTTCAAACTAGGCAACAAAGAGATGAAAGAGTTGCTCCTATAACAGATATAAACCAAAAAATGCAGAGATGGACACAATACATAGCACAACTTTTTGAAGACAAAGAGAGAACAGAAGCACCAAAAGAATTTAAGGATGATACTGGGCCTGACATTATACGAGAAGAAATTGAATATGCAATGAAACAAGCTAAAGGTGGTAAATCTCCCAGGCCTGATGAAGTTCCTATCGAATTACTTAAAATTGTGAAAACTGAATCTATTGATCTTCTTTTGGATCTATTCAATACCATATATAGAACAAGTATAATACCTAAAGAATGGCTCCAATCAACATTCATACTGCTTCCAAAAAAAAACAATGCAAAGGAGTGCAATGAACATCGCAACATAGCCTTAATGAGTCATATCTTGAAATTGTTTTTAAAAGTAATTCACAATAGAATACATAAGACATTAGATGAAGGCATAAGTAATACACAAATGGAATTTAGGAAAGGACTGGGAACACGAGATGCACTGTTTGCAGTAAGTGTTCTTTCGCAGATATGCTTAGATATTAATCAGGAAGTATATGCCTGTTTCATTAATTTTGAGAAGGCATTTGAAAGAGTGCAGCATAATCGACTTATGAAATTTTATTAAATAAAAACATAGACAGTAAGGACATTAGAATCATCTGTAACCTCTATTGGAATCAAACAGCAAAAGTGAAAGTTGAAAACGAACTGACCAAGGATATCCAGATTCGCCGTGGGGTCCGCCAAGGGTGTATTTTATCACCCTTGTTATTCAATTTATACAGTGAAGCCATCTCAGAATTAACGCTTGCCGAGATCGGTGAGGGCCTTATAATAAACGGAGAGCCACTTACTAATATAAGATATGCTGACGACACCGTCCTTCTGGCAGGAACACTAGAATAACTGCAACACCTTGCTAAACAAGTAAATATATATTGCAACGATTATGGACTAAAAATCAATTTAAAGAAAACCAAGTTCATGGTATTTACAAAAGCACAAAACATCAAAGTTAAGCTAGTACTAGATAATACAGAAATTGAACAAATACCTTGGAGCATGGATCACAGAAGATACTGATCAGACAAAAGAAATAAGATGCCGCATTGAAATTGCGCGGTCAACTTTTAATAGAATGAGAAAACTTTTTTGTAATCGCGATATCAATATATCGCTCCGGATAAGAATGCTTCGATGTTATATTTTCTCTACCCTTTTGTATGGAGTTGAAGCTTGGACACTTAAAAAATCCAACATTAAAAACCTAGAAGCATTCGAAATGTGGTGTTACCGACGTATTTTGAAAATATCATGGATGGATCGCAAAACAAACGAACAAGTTCTCGAACAATGCGTAGTTTTAAATTCCATAAAAATCAGGAAATTGGAATACTTGGGGCACATCATGAGAGGTGAAAAGTACGAACTACTAAGGAATATAATGCAGGGTAAAATCAAAGGTAGAAGAAGCGTAGGAAGACGTAAAATCTCGTGGCTACGCAATCTCCGTGAATGGTTTGGATGCAGTTCAATTGAACTATTCAGGCGAGTAACCAATAAAATTATAATTGCCAGAATGATTTTCAATCTCCGATAGGTGTGGAACTTGAAGAAGAAGAAGACCCTTTTATTGTAGTCAGCCACCATATGTCTAATAGATTGTTTAGTCTATTTCTTGCATCCATACTTTATGTCCACTTCAGTTGCTCTCAAACTAACACCCTAAGTATTATAGACAGATTTAAGTGTGAGATCTGGATTATGCAATCTAGCTTAAATATTCTATATGTCATATTTCATCAGTTTATTTACTATAGTAGTAACAGTTGGACCTTTGGTCAATGCTTAGTTAAATAGAATTTTGAAATGTGCAGACCACATCTCTATGATTGTGATTGAAAATCCAAGCTGTCATATGTCACATGTCACCTTACTTTACTTTACTTTATCGTGTCCGGACATGTCATTCATAAAATTTCGGCCCAGTATCGGGCTACGTCGGTTCCATCTTTGTTGGCGAGCCACAAATCTTCAAGGGTACATCGATGAGGACAGCTTCTGCATGTAAGAAGATGTTCCATATTCTGTGTTTCTCCACAGTCACAGTTCACATCATCTTGGTTTATTTTTCCCCATTTTGCCATGTTTGATTTTACTGTAGCAACCTCCGTTCTTATCCTATTCAAGGTTTTCCACGTTTTAAAGTCTAAGGTCTGGCCGGTCCATTTAACCTGGGGAAGTGGAAAATACTCATCATCAGGCGGTTCATCCTTCACTGTTCCAAGGAAGCTTTTCCTAGATTTTAGTCGCTTTCGTGGTGTTCGAGCTTTGTATAGGGCATGCCGATCGTCCGCGATCTGTTTAATTTTCTCTATGTGTTCTGCAGCGCCTCTGCGTGTTGAGGGTTCTGCAAAACCCGCTGCTCTATATAGATTTGAAAGTGGCGTTGGTTTCATGCACCCCGTTACTATCCTGCATGTCTGATTTAGCGCAGTATCAACTTGTTTGGTGTGGGCAGATCTGCTCCAAACGGGGCATGCATATTCAGCAGTTGAGAAACACAGTGCCTGTGCCGTTGTTCTTAAAACGCCAGGACGTGCACCCCATTTACTTCCCGTTAGCTTTCTGAGTATGCTGTTCCTAGTTGTTACTTTCCCTCTTGTTTTTATGCAATGTTGTCTGTAGGTGAGTGACCGGTCCAGAGTTACTCCAAGATATATAGGTTGGTTTGTGTGTTCTAATGTATTACCATTCCACACAATTTGGAGTTTTCGCTTGGCTTCCTTTGTGCGAAGGTGGAAAGCGCAGACTTAGGGATACCGCGCATACCGGGAGACATTCTCTCCTGTTGCCGACCAGGATGTAGTTTCCACTATTTTTTAAATAATTTTAAACGGTTTGTCCTTGTTTAGTGAAGTCCAGTTTATGTTCAATTGTATGTTTAATTTTAAGTATATGACATTCTGATATTGTTGGATAGCCCAAAATTTGACGAAATAAGTCCAAAACGTTCCACAAAAAAACTTTTTATCATCTATTAACTTCGAGTTAACATCGAAGTTAACCATTTTCTTCATTTAAAAAAAAAGTTTCTTGGCTTATTTCAGATGCCCTTGAAGATGCTCTAGATAGCGAAAGACAGCAAGATTTAATTAATAAAACAGTACTCGATATCTGCATTTCATTTTTTCAAAGTTTATTTATTTGAGCGTTCAACCTTATATCAATCAAATAACTTTTTGTTCGTTTATTGAAATTGAAATTCATTAAAATAGAAATATTTTATTTAATATTCCAGTCTTTTTTAGAACTGGTATTATAAAAAGAAATATTTTCATTGTCTGTAAAAAAATGTATCTTTTCAAGAAATTCGTTCTGTTAACCCAGATTTTTCGTTACATCGGCATTTTTTGACCTACCTTGCACGTGCTCAAAGGGCTGTTTCCCGATCTTAAGGAGTCTGCCACGGGCTTGGGGATCATGGAGTAGAGCAGTTCGTCCCCACGTCGCTTCCACACGTTAAGGAGGGTGTAATTGTTTTCCAACTCGGAGGCCCTTTGTTCTGCCTTGTCGAACATTAGACGCAATCTGGAAAATATTCGAGAGAAATAAAAACAGCGGAATGGCTTGTTTACGAAGGGATTAAAGGAAGGAGGAAACCAGTAACAACAAGGATATTTTAAGGGAGTTGTTATCAGAGAATGGCGGCATAAAATTATATTTGATTCATTCCGTCGATTAATAATAATTTTTAAGATACGTTTTGGGACATTTGTGCCAAAGGCTAGAGCTCTGGACTGTACTATTTGTGCAATTATCGCAGTTTAAAACAAAAAATTTCGGATTTTGCACATCCAGAAGAGACCTCAATACTCCATAACAAATAATGGAGATATAATCATCAACACAGTGTTACTTTCAAAGATAAACAACTACTCTAAGACAAAATGCAAGCTATAGAGATTATAGAAAAGAAAACAGAAACCAAACAACCTCTTTTTGTCACTGACTGGCCTAATACTGGCCCAACCCGAATTCTCAAAAGCACAAAACGATTTAACAAATATAATTGACTTCAAACCAAGCTCAAATAATCGTTTTGTAGCTTTTACCCTTGAAACCTTTTACTTTTCACTGTTTTGGTATGGATATGCCGATAAAAACTGGGAAAAAATGATTGGCACAAATCCGCTTAAGGGATACAATGATTGAGTTAAAGGGATTTTTAAAATACAGATATAAAGATTTTTCTTACTTTTAAGATTTTTTTCCTAGATTTTGTGGTTTTTTAAAATCGCTTAGGGAAGTCACTTATTTTATATTATACTGAACAACATCCAGAAACAAGTTATAGGCTCTAAGAGCTGTAGTTTTTTTACTTTTAATTTTTTCATATTTTTTTATTTTAAGCCCTTTAAGATTTTATGTCAGTAGAGAGTAAAGGAGTATATAGTAGACAGTAAATAACATGCAGAACATCAAGATGATTTTCGCTACATGTGACGAAAAATATATAAAAAAATATACTAGTTGAGTATTATCAATAATCAAAACCTGAGTGTTTAGTGGTGGGTGGCGAAAGAAGGTGCTTAGAATTAGTAGGCACACAAACAAAAATACTGATAGATATAAATATCTCGGTGTAGGCATTACAATCGATGGTCAGAATACAAAAAAATAGCTACTAGAATTGGTCAAGATCATTCAGCAATATATCAACTAAATAGTATGCTCTAGAATAACCACATCCCTCGAAATACAAAAATTACGATATACAAAAGTATCATAGAAAGTAGGTATTGCTATGTATAGTTGAGAGCTTTGGATAATAAATAGAAAAGATGCATCCAAGTTCAAAGCAATGTAAGTAAATTATTTGCGTAGATGTAGCCAAATCACTACAAGACATAGAGTAAATAATACTGATATCAGAGAGCGTATGGACATAAACATTGAAATCTTGGAAACTATAGAATGCAAAAGGCTAAAATGATATGACCATGTCGAAAATGTGGATGGTTTTTTTTTTCAGGAGCACTCCATTACTGAAGTAATTGTTGACTGTTCATGCCTGTCCAAGTTCTGATATTGCGAAGCCATGACATAGCTCTTCTACCTACTCCCCTTCGCCACTTTGTCTTCCCTTAAATTATTATTCGTAAGAGGTTATATTTGTCATTTGTCATTTGGAGATATACGCTTTTAGTAAAGTGGTTGTAATATATATTTAGGTTACTTCTTATGATAAATGAAAAAAGATGGCCAAAGAGAATGTTATAGTGGATCCCCACCAACCGCAGAAACAAGGGAAGACCAAGAAGATCATGTAGCCAAGAAGTAAATGGTGCAATAGAAGATAGGGATTTACAAGTAGATGACTGAAACGATCGAAGCGTTGGAAGCTAGGTTGAATGAAACGGCGACAGCTCAGACAGCTGTAATAAACTCGTTATATATAGGGTGTCCCAGATTAATTTACTCGCGCTATATCTCTTAAATGAATAGAGATTTTCGAATGAGACAAAAAGTGATATATTCTACTTGTAATACAATTTAATATAGCGAAGAAAAAATTATCCCCTAAATCTTCATCTCTTAGTTACAACCCCTAACCTAAATTTCTTAATAGCACCCTGTACATTTTTTTATAGTTGTGGTTGTGGGCTTCTATCGTCTATTTAACCGATTTTTTTAAAATAAAATAGGTTTGTAAGGTATCAAGAAAATATCAGTTTATTTTTTATTTTTGAAATTAATCAAGATAGCCTTAAAAATAGAATAGAAAAGAAGTTTTAGTGTCACTGAGTGCTTTAGTGTCACTGAAATTAGATAAATCGTCAATATTACAAAATAAAAGAATGAAGAAAGTAAAACAAAACCAATTTATTGCAAACTTTAAATAAATTGCAAATTGAGCATACTACTCGTACAAATAAAATACAACCTTGGGAACAATAAAACTTAAAGGAAAAATTAAAATAGATGCAATAAAAATTACATGAAAAAATAAATCAAAACACCAACTAACTAACTAATATTATTTACATTAAATATTCGAATTGTAATCCACCTGCTGCAACACACATTTCGAATCGTTCCAGAAGATTTCTGGTACATATTTCTTGAATCATTTCGTGAGTAATTTGGTGACATGCTTGTCTTATTTTTTCTTTTAATTCCTCTAAATTTTGCGGTTTTGATTGATAAACAATATCTTTTATCGCTCCCCAAAAGAAAGAGTCAAGAGGTGACAAATCACATGAACGTGCAGCCACATAATTTCTGGAGAGTTGTTTGCTATCCAGTGGTTATCAAAACGGTTTTGTAGGTGGTCGCTAACGATTCTCGCATTATGTGGAGGAGCTCCGTCTTGTTGTCACCACATTTCTTGAGGCTCATGAAGAGGAATATCTTCCAAATGTTTTCTAAAAAGTCTAAATATCAAACACCTGTTAGAGTGCCGATAAAAAGTAAGGACCTATAACACGGCCATTAAATAAACCGCACCACACATTTATACCCCAAATATTCTGAAATCTTATTTCCATCATCCAATGTGGGTACATGGGACAACAATAATAGGGATTGTGACGGTTGACAACACCATTATTGTGAAATCTAGCCTCATCGCTCCACAATATTTCTTATAAAAAAAGTGGATCATCACTGATTTTTAACATCATTTTTGCAATAAACTCAAGACGTCTTTGGTCATCACCAGGCTGTAATCGTTGAACTAGGTGCACTTTAAAAGGATGGTACTTAAAACCTTTGAGAATTCTATGCACAGAACTTTTTGGAATGCCACATTCACTGGCGAGGGTTCTAACAGACACCTTGGGATTAAAATTAACATATACTAGTACATTAATAAGGTTTTGGTTACATCTTACTGTGCGTTAAATTGTACCTCTTTTATTATTAGGAAAATGTCCCTGTCTAAGTAAGCGTTCCAAATTCTTAAAGGTTTTTTCGCTTGGAATGCTTCGATTTGGAAACCTTTCTTGATATAATTGTCAGGAAATTCTCCTATTTTTTAGGCATTCTTCATAAATCAAAATGATATCAACGTACTCGTCAGGCGAAAATAAATAAGGCAAATTGAAATGTTATAGATACAAAATTACAACAAATATAATTATTACTGGTCTAATACCAAACGTCAAAAATAATAATTGTTGATTTGACAGATCAAATCATGGCAACATAAATTAAGGGTAATATCCAAGACGTAAAATAACCGCAAAAGTTTTTCAAATATTGTGACTTTATTATAAGAGATTTTTTTTTGTTAATTTTTGGACACATAATTTTGCACACTGGATAGCTGGATAGCCCAAATTTGACGAAATGCCCCTGATGATGCTGTAGAAAGCGAAAGTAATTGGGCAAGATTTGATTATTAAAATTGTGCTCGATATTTGCCTTTAAATTTTCAAAATTTAAAAAGATATTAACCATATATAAATTAAAATAGGAGATATTGTACTGCAGAAATCACCTAAGTTAATTAAATCGACAAAACTAACAGTTTAAAAATATATTGATAATATAAAAGACTTTGAGATTTTAATGGTCGAAAGATGTAGAGATACATTTTTTAACCTTTGTACGCTTTTAAAACGTTAAAATGACTCTTTTATATACCAAGCGAGTAATAATTATTAAAGCGATGGTAGATAATATACGGCACTTTGCACCTTAAGTATAACTAGTTCGATTATTAACTTCAGTAAATATAATGCCTAATTTCAACCCTTAGGCATATTACCCGAAATAACTTCAAACAAATCAACAAAGTTCGTCGTAACTTTTGGTAAACATAGAGATAAACACCACCCACATAAATTCAGTCACGCTTGAAACTACAACTTAAATATTTAAAGAGGGAAATTTCTGCTTCGTGTTTCCATTTAATATTTTAGTGGTACTGATTAAAAAGAGGAGAGTTTTGCTGTATGTGCCTTAAAATATACTATTGGACGAGAAATTGCACAAGAACGATTTTAATAAGGTTTGAATCGATTGAATGAGCCGCATTCATTCCGTATAAAGTGTCTGTTGAAAAGAGACAATGAATACATTGTATACGTACTATTTCAAACCTACATGTATGGATGTATTATGAATAGAGGGTGAGATTTTAGTGCAACATTGGTCGATAATTGCATTATGGTAATACAGAATATCCAAAAAAGTTATTTAGAAAATTTTAGGCAATAATATTCTCCTGTGGTATCTCCAATAACTATGTGGTAAAGTAAAAATATAATCTTTTAAATAGGACACCCCGTATATCTTCGCATATTTAGATTTCTCTTATAATCTCTGTTTCTACGTTAGATGTTTTGGAATTGGCTATTTTTATTTCAAAATTGCTATGGAATATACATAATATTATACTGTTTTGATTCACATTTATAGCATGAAGTTTTTAAAATCCAGAAAAAAAGAAAATTCTGACAAATATTGTATTTCTGGTACTTCTAGATATAAGTAAGTGCTTAGTGCATATTAAAAGATTTTTTCCGATGAAAATGGTTTGTGTATACAAAGAACAAATATATATATATATATATATATATATATATATATATATATATATATACCGACATCGACAATTTGAGCCAGGTTTACCACTCTCTCAGCTTACGAAATAAATAATACCAATATTCATCATTTAAAATAGCCTTATTTTCCATTCAAAACAATAACATAATCATCCCAGATCTCTAAGTTTCATTAAAACATTACAAAAAAAATCATATCAAATTTTTCCGTCATACAAATCCACCCGTCCAACTAATCTTTCAATGACCCCCTGTAGAAGTTCATAATTGTCTCAAACCTTAGAATTTGTTGAACGTATGGCCCTTGAAAAATTTTCGGTATCGCGTCACGTCGTTTTGCATAGATTGCAATAAATCAGTGTTTTGTTTGTCTTCATTGGAGAACCATCTCTAAGTGAAGCCAAATGTACGTTTAAAGTTTTTGTAAATCTTCGTTTCTGCGAATATTATTTTTTGCATGTTTCTGTTTAATTTTTTTTAAGTTAGTTCTAAATTTATGAGTAAACTTAAGTACATATACAATAACATCTTGAATACTACATATTGAGTTGTAAGTAATAAATTATTAGATCTGTATTTCTTACAAACTCTATGTCATCTTTGTATTTTAGAGAACTGATGAAGCTTTAGAAGTATAAAGCGAAACGTCTTCTATAAACTTATAAAGTAGTTGACTTCTGTTTTTTATTTTGCCAACCTGACTGACCGAATAAACTTCTGAATTCACTAGTTGAGTCTTTCTGTGTTTGCTCTGATAACATGCCCAAAATATTTTAATTGTTGGAGAGGGACTTTACTAGAAAGTCGTTGGCTAACTTTTAGCTCTCTTAAAATTGAATTATTTGTTCTACGGTCGGTCCAAGGCATTCGTAACATTCGTCTCCAACAGAACATTTCAGTGGTGTCTATATTTCTTCTCTCCGATTGTTTCAGAGTCCAAGATTCACATACGTAGGTCAGTATTGGGAATATTAAGCAGTTGATCAACCTCATCTTTATCGCTCTTGAAATTTGACAGTCCTTTCATATTTTGGTCGCTTGGTCTAGTCACGCAAAAATTTAAAATCAAGAAAAAGAAGAAAGGCTGTTGGTCTTTTTAAAATTTCTGGTTAGCTGTTACTAATTGACTAGGGGCAATTATTCTATAAATAGTTTATGCTATTTCCCACCAGAAAGCGCCATAATCTACAATTTGAGAAAATGGTGCTTGATCTAGTGATGCATAACGCCATCTAATTTGAAAAACTGTATCAAATGATATGAAAATCATAATTATGGCTTAAACAAGAACGAACTTGACTTTATCTTTACTAACAAAAAAAGACGCTGCACCAGACGTAACTGTATTAAATCAATTTTCAACCGGAAGTGACCACAGAATGGTTAGAGCAAAGGTAGTATTTAACGTAAAGAACGAATGAAAAAATATGGTAACAAGGACTAAAAACGTTACGTTCACTGCGATTACTAACAAAAGGGCATACCAGGAAGAAATAGATGGAAACCTTCAGCCTGACGTGCCAGATGAATCCGATATCGAACAACGTAACGAAAGGTTGGTGGACGCTCTAAGGACGGCACAGAAGAACTGTCAAGTTACGCAAACAAGGAAAAATGAAAAACTTACAGAAGGCACAAGGAACCTAATGCAAAAGAAGCTTTAATTATTATTTACAAATATGTAAACATGCATGGGATAATGAACATAGGGTTCAATCATCGAACAATAAGACAAAAGAGGGAATCTAATCCTTATGAAAAGGAGACCAAAAAAGTGGCCTCTGATGGCGGACATATCCGGAAATGCGAATGCGCGAAATTTAAATTTTCCGACACTTGTCAACAGTAGCTATATAATATTTTTCAGAATGTGTCTTAGACGAGAAAGTTTTAATTAATTATTAATGATAAGAGTCTAAAATGCGACACAATTGTTAAAAAACTTCAATATAAATAAGATTTCATGTGACATTTGGGACAAACAATAACATAACCCAACTAAATTTGATGTCAAACAAGGAGAGAGACTCTCTTTCCTTGTTTAATGTGGCCTCTAAAGATCACACTTCCTGTCTAACAATATGTTTGCCCCCACTACCTTTACATTCCCTCTATTGTCTTTTTGCTCGATGGGTTCAATGCAATAATTCAAATGTAGTCTTAAAAGAAACGGATGTTTCTTTTAAGACTACATTTGACACTAATTGTGTCACTAATTCCTCGGCAGAATGTAGTAGGATCTAGTTACCAATATTAAAAGAGGAAGTAATTAATAAGAAAATACCAGTATTAGTAAGTCAGTAACATATAGAGGATACATCATTTATGTTTTTTTTTTAAATTACGAAACATATAAAATCAGAATTTTTGTGTTTGTTGAAGGTAAACTAAATTCACGAACAAATACTAACAATGTCGGGATAGTATTATGAGGTTTTTTTTCCTGGTTTTTCCCTCATAATTTACTATGGAATCACTAACAGGAGAATTTTACTGTCATCATGTCATGTGTTTGTCTTTTTAAAGACGAATTACATGCTATGATTTTTTTCTGACGGATATTCTCAAGTTAAAGTTGATTTCATGTAATCGAATGAACTATCTTATAAGTAAAGACGTCCCAGGAGCGCAACTCAACAATATTGGCAATATCATTTTAAAGTCGTCTACTTTAAAATGCATAATGTATGTCTGAATTGTCAATATAAATGATTCAGATAAAATTAAATTATTAGAAGAATTTTTCACTATGTAACAAAAAACAAAATTTGTTTAATTTACTGTTTGTATTTTGAGAACGATTTCCGAAGTGGAAATTGAAACGTCAATAATTTTATCTTTAATTGTGGATTATTCCCAGTTAAATAGTAATTAGATTAAAAGATGGACGGTGGACGAAGAAAATTCTGGAATGGAGACCTAGACACGATGCTTATCGTAATCGAGGACGTCCTCCAACAAGGTGGTCAGATGATATTAAGCAATGTGCTCGCAACTGGATTCAGGGTGTCCAAGATAGAATGAATTGAAATTATTTACGGGAGGTCTATGTCCAATAGTGGACTCAAAACGGCTGATGATGATGAATTATAGATTTTGACGCAAACGTTGGTAGGGAGAACGCTTACAGACAAATAACCGGCGGAAAGGGCAAACCCAAAGACAGCAATCTAAATGGCAACAGAATAATTGAATTTGCTTTTGAAAATAACATGCGTATTATAAACACTTGTCTGGTCACCGCTATAACCGGAATTGTAAAAATTCTTTATTAATATAATTATATAAAATTCTTTATTTTAAATTGTAATAGAAAAGTGTATAGAAAAATGAGAATTTTAATAAAGAATAATTATCATAAGTTCCTCAATGGCTCATTTCATCACCTTTCTGTTTTATATACATTTGTGTAAATTTAACTTATCAGAAAACTTTTCATCACAACTTAGTAGTCGTAAACGACTACCGTCCTCATAAATTGCATCCGGAATGAAACTGTGACTTAAATATTTAAAAAGGAAAACTTCCACTACTCATTCCTATTTAATATTTTAGTATTAATGTATATCCGACCGTGTGGTTTAAACCTAGTGAGTAGGCTTTCCTTGTTAGTTTACCGAACACCAAATGGAAGCCGGATTGAAAACTAAAGGCGACGTAATTGAGGCTTTGCGGCACTGATGGAAGTTCCGTTTTTGCAAAGCCTACAGAGTTGGTTTCGCCAGATATGTTTTACGATAAAATAGTTTGCATGCAAAAAAAATGTTAAAAACTGGTAGGCGATGTACATAAGTTTATTATAAAAGAATAATCGAATAGACAGTTTAAAAGAAACTATTAAAGATATAAGACACATACAAACAAATTAATAAATACTCTCTTTTACTTATCTGAGTAATCCCATTTCCAATGGAAGCCTAGCTTAATAATATTTTTTGATTATAATTTTTCAAAAAATTAAATAATATTCGAGGTTATTTTCAATATTAAAAAAAATAAGAGCGAATACCAACATATCTTTATCAAATCAAATCAAATTTGATAAAAGATATATACAACAACGCAACAGCATCTGTTAAACTCCATGACTTTACCGATAAATATAGAATTGAGCGAGGAATTAGACAGGGCGACACCATTTCCCCCCAACTATTCACTGCAGCTCTGGAATATGCCTTTAAAAAACTAGATTGGGCTAAAAGGGGAATAAATATTAATGGTGAATACTTAAGCCATTTGCGCTTTGCAGATGATATTGTCATTATAGCCGAGAGTTTAAATGAAGCTCACAAAATGATGGAAGAACTAAAACAGGCAATAGAACAAATAGGCCTGAACATAAACTTTGAAAAAACAAAATACATGACCAATTTAGTTCCAAGTGATGTTATGAGGGTAGATGGGAACGAAGTACATCAGGTCTTTAGCTATATCTATTTAGGGCATGAAATTAGAATAGGAAAAGACAATCAAACCTGTGAGATCCAGCGTCGCATAGGCTTGGGATGGGCAGCATTTGGCATGATGCGAGATATTCTAAAAGGAACGCTACCGATTTTCTTGAAGAAAAAGGTTTACAACCAATGCATACTGCCACTAATAACATATGGTTCCGAAACAATAACTTTAACCAAACATTCTGCAAATAAATTGAGAGTAACCCAAAGAAAAATGGCAAGAGCAATGTTGGGAATAACTAGAAGAGATATGGTAGCAAATAGGATAGTGAGAGAGAGGACTAAAGTGACAGATGTCATAGAAAAAATTGCACAAGCCAAATGGAGATGGCCTGAACATATAGCACGTTTAAATGATAATAGGTGGACCAAAAGACTCATAGAATGGAGACCTAGAGAAGACAAAAGACACCGAGGCAGACCACCAAAAAGATAGACTTGAGAAAAACAGTCGGAAGACTTGAGAAAAACAGTCGGAAACTGGATACAGAAGGCGCAAGATAGAGAACAGTGGAAGAACATGGAGGAGACCTATATCCAACAGTGGATGCAAGAGGTTGAGGAATGACCAACATATCTCAACTACAGAAGTCTACGTTTATTCTGATTTTTCATTATGTCTGTTTCATTTATTACTTAACCATGGAAACGTACAACTGAATAATTAAATTTTTATTTAGGTACACTTTTTTAAAAAATTTTGGAAGTGAGAAATATTTTTTCCACCTCCCAAAACCGTATGTGTATTGGGACCGTGCACGTTCGCAACAGCGACACCTGGTGTCGTAAATCAGCAAAATTTACTGCGCTTTCATGTTAGATCGAGGTTACCGGATAACTGTCAAGGACGTAG
Organism: Diabrotica balteata; assembly: GCA_918026665.1. Classification (NCBI taxonomy): domain Eukaryota; kingdom Metazoa; phylum Arthropoda; class Insecta; order Coleoptera; family Chrysomelidae; genus Diabrotica; species Diabrotica balteata. The sequence goes on along the minus strand of OU898283.1, from coordinate 106,818,861 downwards.
CCCCAAAAAAGAATAAGAAGAAAAAGTAAGATTGATGTCATGTCGGACAGTCGGTATGTTAATAAAAGGTAAATGTTGTATGTAGTGTAAATACAAATAAATATATTATTAAACTACAGCATTACTGTTAATATGGATGCAATAATAAAAACTGGATTTGAGAAAGTAAATCACTAAATAACTTTTCAACCAAGCACTGAGTCAAAGGGAAAAGCTTTAGTAGTGGCAAATGTCCAAAAAGAATGGAAGAATTATGTGGAAGAATTAAGAAAAATAAATTACCATAAATAATGCTAATGCATAAATGCATAAATTAGCAGGTTAAGCCCATGATATCATATTGGTTTGAACAATTAATTCCTTCTCTGTAAACTATTGGACAGTGAATATGTCGTGAAAATTTAAACATTAAACTTGATTTTTGGGTTAAAATGAACTCTAAGTGAGTATTATTAAACTAAAATTTACACTTAAAAGTGAACTTTTATTTATTATTTATTTCAAACTGACTTTAAAATCGGGCGCAAGACTAATGCATAATTTAGGTTATGTTACTTATGCTTTTTTATGATATAAAACCACTTTTCTCTTTGTAGTAATTTGTGCTTCGAAGTTGGAAACGAAAGGAAGCGATTGTAGTATTATTCGTCTCTGGTATATCGGCTGTGTGCTTCAAAGCACTAGCCAGAAATAGAGTTCGCTGGAGACACTTTGTGGAAGCCCTATGTTCCTCTTAGGAATCTTGGGACTATATATATATATATATATATATATATATATATATATATATATATTTTATATATATATATATATATATATATATATATATATATATATATATATATATATATATATATATATATCGGCTGTGTAGAGTGAGAAAAGCAGCGGCCCTGCGGGACTCCGGAGTTGGTAGGACAGAGGTTGGATTGTTGGTGTTTGAATTTTACAGAGAAATATCTATTTGATATGTAGGATTTAAGTAGGAGGAAGTAGTTACTGGATAGTGCTATTTTTACTTTGTAAAGCAGACCTCTGTGCCAAACTTTGTCAAACGCTTGTAAGATGTCTAGAAATACAGCGTTGCAGTATTTCTTTTCTTCAAAACTTTTTGATATTTTATTTATCATTCGATAAACTTGTTGGGTAGTGGAGTGATTTTCCCAAAAACCAAACTGATGTTTTGGAAGTAATGTTATTAATTCATGATCTGCGTATATCCTTTGTAGCAGCAATCTTTCAAAAAATTTGCTTACGGTTGGGAGTAGGCTGATGGGTCGATAAGATGTTACTTCATTGGGCTCTTTTCCTGGCTTGAGGATCATAATGACTTCAGCAAATTTCCATATTTTTGGAAAGTATGATAAGCTTAGCATGCGGTTAAATATATCTGTTAGCAAAGTTATGGTCTTGCGAGGAAGTTGTTTTAGTACTTGTGGCGAGATTAAATCATAACCTGAGTTTGTTTATTTCTTTCTTGACTTCTATAGGAGTAAAACTTTTAATTGGGAGGGACATTTGACATGCTGCGCTAATTGGTTCTTCCACTTCATCAGGGTCTGCTGGCTCTGTTTGAAATACGTTTGTAAGATGTTCAGCAAAAACGTGCACTTCTTTGTTGGAACAGTGCCATTCGCATTTGGTTTACAGATGGGAGGAATAGTTGTGTATGGTTTCTTAAGCTTCTTAGTCGCCTTTCATAACGTCTGGTAATTTGCTGTAAGTAATGTTCGAAGGTTTCGTTGTTTGCGGCTTTGATAGCTACTCCAAGTTTCCTACGTAGTCTATTGAATATATGTAAATCTATGTTGTTTCTGGATCTTTGCCAAGTTCTCCTCGCACAACGTTTTTCAGCAATAAGTTGGCGAATGTGCAGGGGAATATTTGATGTATGTGTTGGTTTGAGTTCAGTTCGTGGCGTAGATTTCCATGCCGTTTTTTGCACAAGTCTGGTGAAGTATCGAGCTGCTGTATCTATGTCATGTGTAGATTTGATCCACAGAATAAGATTGGTGTTTTCTTATAGGATGTGTACTTAAAAGTAATAAATGAATAGTTCTATATAATTATTTTATGGTAAATAACAATTAGATAAATAATTTACTCTTCATGAAAGCTCCTAAAACAAGGATGAATGCACAAAGGTGATGAACCTGGCATGATGAACAGATGACAGAGCCTATACCTTCTATAAGTTTTGTCGTTATTGGGCATATAATTACCGATGTAGGTAAGTGTGATTTCTTCTGTCTAGAGGTTTAAGTATTTATGAGTACAAAAGAATTAACAATACATATTTTTTAATTACATAATAGAATGTCCTGTGCCACTAGTTAGTAGGTCTACGGCTAATCGATTATCGACTCCACCCATTATTCAATTGTATTCTGCAACAACTTTGGGACAATATAGCTTTATTTTTGATACATCTTTATTTTTTATCCATCTTTATTTTTTGTTGTACAGTGGTAGTATTTCTTGGCAAAAAATAATTTGTAAATACACAGGTTTACTATGTAATTACTTACAAATTCATTCATCCATCCATTTGATTGCCGTCAACATACCTTTTATGAACTCTCGTTGCTCCAGTTTTGTTTTATCTTTGTAACCTCTCTTTATTGGTTTCAAGGGCATATATTGTTTGATGAATGACCTAGAAAGGGATCATAGATTTGTCCACTGGTAGAAATAAAGAAGAATTGTATGTGCTGCCAAATGAATGGTTTAGTATTTTCATAAGCGTCCTAACTTTGTGAAGTTTGTCATATTCTTGATCTATAGTTTGTAGTGCAATCCAAAAATTCCATTTCTTGGTCGGTGTCATCATCACAGTCTGGATGAGAAATGATTTCATTGTACAAGTAGTTTATAGTAGCCTCAATATGTTAAGGATTATCCAAATTTCACATAACTATAAGTTTGTTAACTATTTGGTGACAGAAACAAATACAGTGAAAAATATATTTCATGCTTAAAAATTACACATACATATTTTGGGCAGTGGGAAGTATGTTTCCCACTAATATGTTTTAATATACAACTTCTTAAAATAACTAAATTTCCAGTATTGGGCTACGTCGGTTCCATCTTTGTTGGCGAGCCACAAATCTTCGAGGGTACATCGATGGGGACAATTTCTGCATGTAAGAAGATATTCCAAATTCTGTGTTTCTCCACAGTCACATTTCATATCATCTTGGTCTATTTTTCCCCATTTGGCCATGTTTGATTTTACGGGAGCGACTCCCGGTCTTATCCTATTCATAGTTATCCACGTTTTAAAGTCTAGGAACTGGCCGGTCCATTGAAAAGATGGAAGAGGAAAATACTCAGGCGGTTCATCCTGCACTGTTCCAAGGAAGCTTTTCCTGAATTTTTTCGCTTTTGTTATCTTTGAGCTTTATGTAGGATATACCGCTCGTCTGCAATCTGTTTAATTTTTTCTATGTGTTCTAGAACGCATCTGCGTGTTGAAGGTTCTGCAAAACCCGGTGATTTATATGGATTTGAGACGGGCGTTGGTTTCATTCACCCCGTTACTATCCTGCATGTCTCGTTTTGCGCAGTATCAACTTGTTTGGTGTAGGCAGATTTGCCCCAAATGGAGCACGCATAGTCAGCAGTTGAGAAACATAGTGCCAGTGCCGTTAGTCTTAAAACACCCCATTTACTTCCAGTTAGCTTTCTGAGTATGCTGTTCCTAGTTGTTACTTGCCCTCTTGATTTCATTCAATGATGTCTGTAGGTGAGGGACCGGTCCAAAGTTACTCCAAGATATATAGGTTAGTTTGTGTGTTCTAATGTATTACCATTCCACGCAATTTTCAGTTTTCGGCTTCCTTTGCGCAAAGGTGAAAAGCGCAGACTTGGGTTTTAGAGGGATTGGGCTTCAGGGAATTCTGCAGGTAGTATGCTGCCATTGTTTTTAAGGCAATTTCGAGTTTCTTTTCCACTTCCTTAAAACTATTTCCTTGAGCACATATTACAAGATCGTCAGCATTGAGGAAGTGCTTGGTTTTAGTCGGCGTAGGTTGGTTGATTGTGTATATATTGAAGAGCATTGGTGCTAAAACACTTCCCTGTGGGTGGCCCTTTTTTTGAGCTCTCCACCTACTTACTTTACCTCCCCGCACAACGAATTTTAAGAGAGAAATCTGAACGTCTTTTAAAAGAATGTATCCACTTGTAAGGATGACGTTTACCCTTGATAGAGATTTGAGTCTGAGGGCTAAAGCTGAAGGGCTTTCCGTAAAAAGTAAAATTAAATTTGTTTGCTTTTTAGATTATTTACGGAAATGAAGATATTTTAAAACTACCACCCTGTGCATAGTTATATATTTATCATAAAGCGAATAATCATAGAGTTACGTTACTTTTATCTACCTACTGTATGTGTATACTCTGCAGACTACTGTATTTTTACTACAAAATTAAATATCTATCGAGGTTTTCTTATTTTCGAGGATCTCTCCAGCAAGAGAGCTGCAATAAAACAAGAAAAATACGGGAAAACATCGAGGAAACTATTATATTATGTTTATCTTGGAGGGGAAATACCGTCCTTGGGCATTATATTAACATTTCAAAGTTCTATCTCTCTGTAGAAATAAATGAATATTTTGGTATTAAAAGAAACAAGTTTCCTGTTTTTCTGGAGTGGATTTTGTCATTATACTAAGGGAGAATTTGGTGCTTGAAATTGAGTAGAATTATATAGATTTTTTAAGTATCTGGATATGAAGATCTTGCTTAATAAATACTAAAAAACTGTTTTTTTTGTCTCTACTTTATTTTACATATTCATTTAATATATAATTTCCGAGTGAATGTCTTCAAAATCTTTTCGTACTCGCTGTTCGTAATAACTTTTTTTAACAATTACAACTGTTTCATAAAAAAAATTATTAATGATGAACTGAGGTATTACACATTTTCTCTTGACACATACTAACGTAGATATTAGGTATCTAACAAAATTAATACTTACTTTGAACTATTTTGCCACCCAGCCAGAACCATTTCTTTGCTAAGTCCATGAGGATTTAAGTCATTAAGATAAAGTCCTTGATCTGGTAATTCACTTATATCATTGATACTGGAACAACAAAAAATTTAAATTCAAATTAAAATAACTTGTTTTAAACGAAATTATTTTAGTTATTATAAACACGTTATTTATATCAATCTTGTATCATCTTTGATAGATAGTGAAAGATATCATATAATGATACCTTTCACTATCATTATTTGATAATATAATGATAGTGAAAGATTTAAATAAGATTTGAATCTTAGGCACTGTTTCACTAGCTCTCGTGCAGTCTTTTTGGATCAAATATTTTTGGATTAGTATTTAATGATTTCTTTATATTTACCTAAACTATGATAAATATGAAAAGTGTTTTTATTCTTGGTTTCAGCTTGGATCTCCGATTTCTAGACCTTTAAGATTAATTGACTCTAGATTTCATTTAGCTCTTTCGATAGAAACCGCTGACAAGCAGAAGACCTTTTTGACCAGACCGTTGGCAAGCAACTATGGGAACCGTCAAAGACGCATTTTAGCTTTTAATTTGTCACAGTCAGTCTTGTAGTTATTAAATCCAAGCTTCTATACTGGCGTTTTATTTTACTTTGTTTTCTATAGTGAAATGCTGAGCCGAGTATCACTGAACTAACCACAAAATGCAGTCGTCACGAGTAGCCTCATGAAACAGCTGGTGTTCACATCGATTCACTATTTTCGATCAATTCGTTTCTAGTTTTCATATATTTACTCTAAGCAGGTTTAAATTAGAAACTACATAAAAAAATAATTAAAAAAATACAGACATTAAACGAAAAGTAAAAAATTAAAAGCACATATGGCAATAATAGTACATTGTTTACCGGGTAGGAAAAGCTTAACATTCCTGGACGACTGTGAAGATTGCTAAGTCGAGGCGCAAGCCGAGACTTAGCAACACAGAGTCCAGGAATGTGGCTTTTCCTACGAGGTAAACATACTATTTTTCCGCAAATCGTTTAAAATTCGACAGATATTGATTGATTTAAAAAAAAAACGATAATTTTATTCCCAAATAAATGGTGCTTTGAAATTCCTAATAAAATTACTTGGGTTACTATGGAAACGTATTGAGGTTGAATTGTCAAACTTGACGCTTATAAATTTAATTGCTGGTGTTCTCGAAAGTAAAGTGATAAGTGATGATGAAATTTCCATTCCTGGGACTCCTCCAGAGCTGGTTGAGGCAGTGAATACTGCTTCATTAGAATTATTGCCAAAGAAATCAAGAGAAAAGTACGAAAATGCATACAGACGTTTTATGGATTATCGCATGAGTAAAAATACGAGTTCTTTCTCAGAAAATGTTGTAATGGCATACTTCCTAGACCTTTGTTTAAAGATGAAATCTTCAACATTATGGGCCAATTATTCAATGCTAAAGTCACTTAAACACAATGTAGATATATCTACATACTCAAAACTTCGTTCTTTATTGAAACGGCAAGCTCAAGGTTATAGGGCAAAGAAATCTAAGATTTTAACGAAGGAAGAAATTGAAAAATTTATCCAGGAAGCTCCAGATAAAGAAAATTTAATGATTAAGGTAATTTACAAGGTTTTAATTTCTATTTAGATTATAGCTTTATTTATTTTTTAGGTGGCTGTAATATTTGGTATTTCTGGGGCCTGTAGAATGGATGAGTTAGTCCGAATGACTGTACACGATATAGAAGACTTGGAATTTAAGCTTTTAATCAGCATACCTGATTCGAAAACCAACAAACCAAGATCATTTGTAATTAATCAGATCTACTTGAATGTTTATCGAAAGTATGTTTCGTTAAGACCAGAAAATATGAACAGTGACCGATTTTTCTTTAAATATCAAAGCGGAAAGGGTTGTAGACAAGTGGTAGGAATTCATCAATTTAGAAAAATGCCCAAAATAATTGCTACTTATTTGAACTTGGTAAATCCGACAGAATATACTGGTCACTGCTTTCGTCGGTCTTCTGCAACAATATTGGTTGACTCTGGTGCCGACATAACTAGTTTAAAGAGGCATGGCGGATGGAAGTCATCAAACGTTGCTGAAGGATATATCGAAGAATCGCTTAACAATAAGGTTGAGGTGGCAAATAAAATTTTCACAGTACAAAATATTCAACAAAATGATACTTCCACCCTGCGTGTTGTCCAAAATGTTTCTCATAGTTCTAAGAGTGTTCCTCCAATGTTCAATAATTGTACTAACTGTCAAATTACTGTAAATATAACAAATTGATCTTAAAAATGTATTCAGCAATGACTTGATGTTTTCAAAATATAAATTAATTCCTTATAAGCAATGTGTTTTCTATCATTTATGTAGAACACTAACAACTGTACGGAAATATCATTTCCTTACAGTAAGGAAATGACATTTCCTTACAGTAAGGAAGTCCTGACTTTTTCTTCAAGAAATTTTGACAGGAATGTCAAAATTTCCTGGCGATTTGCGGAAAAAGATATTAAATCAAACAGAAAAATAAAAGATCTATGCTAAATTGGATTCGTAATGATTCTCGAACGTCAAAAGGTATTATAAATGTCAAAAGTTATAAATGTCATCCAATTATACAACAACGTAACATCTCTCAATCTCGGATATAGAATGGACAACAAAGTAATTGGTATAGTGTGTTACGCAGATGATGCAGCAATTATTGCTAAATCAGAAGATGATCTTCAGAGAGAATAGCAAAAGATCCGCTCAGATGTAAGTTATTGGTTGAGAACAACCCCATAGAAAAAGTGATGCAATTCAGATATCTGGGCATAGATATATCAAGCACAAACGTAAAGGACCTAAGGAGTCAAATTAACAGAGAATCTGCATTGTCAGGATGTCTGCAGGAGATAGTTTGGTCAAATCCGTATATGCGCACAGATCGTAAAACTAGAATCTACAAGACTTGTATACGAACGATCATGACCAATGGCATAGAAGTGCGCGAAAAAAACGAAACAGATACTAAGAAATTAAAACCCTAAGAACATTAGTGGGCAAAACAAGAAGAGACAGGGTAAGAAATATAAACGTTAGAGAGCAGTGCAAAATTCAAGATATTGTAAGATACAGAAGGCAGCGTAAGAGGATGTGGTACAAACATGTAAGACGAATGGATGAGAATAGACTCCCAAAAATTGCCCTAGAAAACAACCCGTCCGGTTCAAGATCTCCCGGAAGACCACCTAAAAGATGAAGGGATAGTTGGTAATCTACCTCCCAGCAAACTAACCAGAGGCAGCTTCAGAATAAAACAGATCGAAAGATCTCCAAGAAGTAGAAGAAGAGATGGTATGAAGCTTCACGCTAGTCTACAATACTGCCTACGTTATAATTTTTTTTAATAATCTAACTTTTAACTAATTAAATTACGAATCTCTAATCAATTAAAAATAAATAAAAATATGTAAAAATATGCCTTTTTTGCGCACGTCATATATATGACAAACTTCTTTCTGCAAAACTGCTGTAAAAAGTAGCATATATTTCATCCCTGAACCTTCTATTTTGCATGCAAAGAGAAATGGAAATAAAATTCGGATCCGAACGCAAAGGAAACTCCGAAATCCAATAAAAATGTTTAATTCTTAAAATATGCACCTAAAATCTCGAAAATATCGATCGAGATGTCAAGTGGAGAAAAACGTGATATATGAAAGGAATCGAAAAAGAAAGTTCTTTAAGTTTTTTATTGTTTTGCTGTAGATTTTATTGTTTTCTGCTTTCAGAAAATAATAACTTTTGTATACGTAAATTATAAAAAACCTATTATATACAAGGTGTTTAATGGCAAAACCATATTTATCTAAAGGTTTCGTTGTATTCTTCTTTCTCTTTTCGTAGAGTATAGTATTTTAGTTATTGTTTTCATCGCATGTACTGATATATTTGTAGTAGCTGTTGAGGTTAAATCGCTTGTTTGGGTATCTCGCTTGCGTAAAAATTGATAAACTAATTTCTTCTTTATTTTTACTGAAACAAACTTACAAAAAACTCACTACAAAAATTGTACTTCTACTCTCAAATAAAGTCTATAGCTATCTTCCTGTTCTTCTTTCTGCGTCTGCTGTCACTTCTTAAATAAAGGTGTGGACAACTGCACCCACTCTCACTGCATCTTTAATTATCCGTAACAGTAGTGATAAGGGTGCAGGCTGGGTAAAAGGTAAACCTAGAGTCTAGGGTAGTGAAATGAGATTTTTCTGAAAATGGTGGAAAAATATTACAAGGCTTGATAAAAAGAAAAATGAAGACTTAAATAAAGAAATTAATATCAAGAAAACGTGTAGGATGGCTTTCGAAAAGATAAATAGAAATTTGAAGCCAGAGCAGGCTACAAAAATGTAAACACTGAAATGAAGAAGATGAGTAAGTGTTGCGTTTTGCACATACGATGACCTCAATAATATAACAATTGGGATGATCAGAAAGGGGAGAGAATATATTATGTTAAATCTAAAACTTTTTCGCATTGGGTATGTATATTCCTATATAAAAATAATAAACAAGTAGACTATATAAATTATACTTGATAAAAGAAGTAAAATCAAACATAAATATACATTAACAAACATACAGTCATACATAAACAAGAATATATGGATGCAGGATGTTTATGAATGGGTTTTAAAAACACATTAACAACAAAGGAATTTGAGATTTCCATTGTTATGGTTAAGTATGACTAGAAATAGCGCATAAATTAATATTAGACTTTAAAGAGTACACAATATGCGCATATATAATAATATAATTAATCCATGGTAAAATGAACAAACCTTGTTGATAAAAGATACACAAAATGCAATCAGACGTAATACAAATATTATTAAACCTAATTCAAAAGTATAGTCGGTAATAAAATACACATTAATAATGAAATTAGTACAATTAAACTCATCATGTAAACGCTGTGATATACATACAAAAAAAGAATAGTAAAATTATTACAATCTAATTGTGATTTTCAGCCTTTCTACCTTTCCATGTTTTCTTTGTCTGGTCTCATAACATGTTTTGGGATGAACTTTGTTGGATAGCCGTTTGCTAACTTTTAGTTCATTTAAAATTAAAATATTTGTCCTGTGAGTCCACGGAATTTGTCATATTCTTCTCCAACAGAACATTTCAGTGGTGTCTATCTTTCTTCTTTTAAAATTAATGGAAAATCCCAGTAGTTGGCTGTATACCATAGTTAAAAAACTTATGCAGGAGTAAAAAAACTTCAAAAATTTGTATATTGGTATAAAAACATTTAATTAAGACTTGTTAAAAGTGTTGTCCAAAATTTATAGATGCATAACGTTTTCGATCTCATAACAGACAATTTAGGAGAAGCCAGAGTTATGCTATAACAACTACAACAAGTAACCCAGAAAGTCGGTTTAAAGATAAACTATGGAAAAACAAAAATGATGACCAACCTCGTCCCCAATGAGCTAATAGAAATCGAAAAGTCGCCCATAGAATTTGTGGAAAAATATGTGTATTTGGGTCACGAACTAAGGTTAACGCGAGATAACCAAACATGCGAGCTTCTCAGAAGAATAAGTCTGGGTTGGGCTGCATTCGGAAAAATGAGAGACGTATTTAAAACAAATATACCGATCCATTTAAAAAGAAAAGCTTTTAACCAGTGCGTTCTACCAGTCCTCACATAAGGAGCAGAAACCTTAACTCTCACAAAAACATCAGCCGAAATATTGAGAAGGACACAATGAAAGATGGAGAGATCAATGCTTGGAATAAGCTTAAGAGATAGAATAAGAAACGAGGAAGTCCGTAGACGAACCGGAGTGGAAGACATTATCGAACATATTACAAGGCAAAAATGGAGATGGGCTGGACATGTTGCAAGAATGAAAGACGACAGTTGGCCAAAAAAATTGCTTGAGTGGAGACCACAAGCTGACAAGCGAAGGCGAGGAAGACCCCAACGCGATGGACCGACGACCTCAAAAAAATCGTGACCAATTGGATAGCAGAGGCGCAGAACAGAAGCAGATGGAAAAGTCTAGAGGAGGCCTATGTTTAATAATGGACAACTCAGGGCTGATTGATGATGATGATGATGAACGTTTTCGATCAAGCTCAGATCATCCTCAGTGCCTTCTTTTGGTAACTAACACTAAAATTGCAGTGGAGTGTTTACAGTGCTGCTCTATGAGGTTGAATCATGGACACTAACCGAGGCATCCATGGGAAAACTCGAGGTGTTTGAGATGGGGTATTATAGACGGATACTGAGGATCTTCTGGGTGGACCGAATAACAAACATTGAGGTTCTACGTCGGATGGATAAAACATGTGAAATTATATCCACAGTGAAACAGCGCAAGCTGTGAATATCTTGGACATATAATGCGAAACGACCATAGATATAACCTTATTACAGGGAAAGGTCTACGGAAAGAGGGGACCAGGAAGAAGAAGTATATCTTGGCTCCAGAACTTACGAAAGTGGTTTTCCTTGACCACTTCAGGATTATTTCGAGCTGCGGTCAATAAAGTTAGAATTGCCATGCTAGTAGTCAACATCCGTAACGGATAGGCACCACAAGAAGAGATTCTTAGATTGTTTGTTTTTTGCAATTTATGCCGTCATTAAAATTTGTGCTTATTTCTTTATATATTTATCTTTATATATATTTATATATATATATATATATATATATATATATATATATATATACATATATATATATATATATATATATATATATATATATATATATATATATATATATATATATATATATATATATATATTGCGTTTCTCGACTTTTGTACGTACTAAAATAAGAACCATGTTGATTGACTACAAACTAAAAAAATATGTTTAATGGTGCATTTAGATGTCATTTTAATTAGATAGCGTACTTCTGATTTGTTGACATGCTCGATTTCTTTCCTTTATCAGTCTGTCTTTGTTTCTAGCAGTTAATGATGAATTCTCAACACAGCGAAACACGTTATGTCTTATTGTGAACGTATTATCTAGGTAGTTTTTTTCTAATAGCTTACTTTGAGCAACAGATATTGGCAACATTTCTTGAGGAGGGTTTTTATTTAGAAGCGTACAAAAATACACTCAACTGACATTAATGACATTTCTAAGCACACTTTGATCATACAATCATTCACTTAATTTCGGAAGTGATTAGAAAACTTATGGTCCACTGTATCATAAATTTTATCGAGATTACCGTACACATCAATGAGAAACAGTCGATCTAAAACCACTCTATTCGGGAACGTGGCTTCGAGTGAAGTTCAGGATTACCGAGCTGTATAAAGTCCTTGAGGGTATCACGACTGCCAGTGATGATGATGAATGGGAGGTGTGTATTCAGCTAAGACAGCCATTATGTTGTCTACGAACAGGGGTTGCTAAAACCGCTTATTAAATAAGAAGTGCCTATGAATTTTCATGAACGCTTCTTAAACGAAAGCAAGAGATTGATTGGTATATTAATGTTTGTAGTACGTTTCAGAACAGTCTGTTATATGTATAGAGTTTAGAAGAACATATTATTATTACAGATAAATATATGAAATTAAAAGATTATTAACATATTAAACATAATCAAAGTCGCAGAAATAAATGTAATTGTCTTATACTCCATACATTTTATTATCCAATATGTTTAATACGGGTGTAATATGAGTACACCAAAAGATTTACACCATCTAGCGGAAGTTACTTTACGGAAATATTATTTTTCGTAAATTTTGATATTTTTTATGGCAAACAACTATCATCATCATCATCATCAATTAACCGTAATTTGTCTATCATTGAACACAAACCTCTTGTTTGCCTGTGGTCTCTACTGAAGTATTTTTTTTGTTGATCTCCATTTTTGGTTACAATCTAATCCAAATTATGATTAGATTCTAAGTTTAGTAAGTAGGATTAGAAACTTAAATCAAATAGATTGTAAGTCGAACATTTTTTTCCACAAACCTGTTCAATTTAATAACATTTAAAGGGTTTTTACAAATAACTTTAGTGGCTTTACACATGTCGACACCTGATATGAATAACTATATATATTTCAACCCCCGATAAATGCCTCTTTTTCTTTAAGAGGACGTCTTCGGTGCTGTATTTAGTTAAGCACTAAGCGTGCCGTTCATTTTTCACGTCTTTTTGTTTGCAATAAAACAAAATCCTATTTAATATTTTATGAGCATTTATCAAAAATAATCCCTTAATTTAATGATAAAATAACACATAGCGTCAGATTGTTGGCTTTATTCTTTTATGATGAAAGTTTCAGAAAAGGGCGCGACAATTTTATCTTTCTATAAGAAAAGACATTATGAAAATGACTTTTTTGATAATAGATAGAAAGATAATTTTTTCTGCGGTCTTCTTTGCCCTTTCTTTTAGGGTTTTAATACGGAACTTTATGAAAGTTGGCAAAGCTGCCGTCTTTATCGAATTTATGAAAGTCGGAGATATTCGCGACATTATTTCTCGATTTCTAGGTACATTTTTAACGTCATATAATATATGTATATATATATATATAATATATATATATATATATATATATATATATATATAATATTAAATTTGGAATTAGATTTTATTGTCAATTGAAATTAACGTTTCGGCAGGAAACCCTTGCCTTTGTCAAGATTCTAAAATATATAAGATTAGTAACAAAAAGTTGTTGTAAAATTTAGAAAAATATATATTATATATCTATATTGGACGCACCAGCCCACTGTTTCAATCCAGAATACGTTCTCACAAATATGACAAGAACAACAGCACTGTGCTCACAAAATATAAAAATGAAAAGAAGCATAAATTTGACTCCGAAAACAATAAAATTTTAAAAACCGTACAAAACAAAAAGAATAGTGAGATATACGGATCAATAGAAATAAACAGAAATATCAACAAAACTAATGACAAAAAAGATAGACAGAACCCAAATAAAATATATTTCAATCTGATTTAAATAGTAATAAGAAATATTACACCATAATATCTCTTAATGTCATAATATAAATATCTCCACTGTACATTTTTCGAAAACACCATCGATACGCCCATATAAAAATAATTATATACTAATAACAGTAAACCATGACATATCAGATATCTATTTTCACTTGTGTCAATTCAATAATGTCAGTGTCCCGTTTTACGTTTTGGCAATTTTTTTTATATATTGTACAAAAACTTTTTGTTCATATGAAAACAAACATCTAACAAACAATCACATTACACCAATCTCTACTTCATTGGATCAAATCTATCTCCTCAAGAACTTTCCGTTTATTGTCAAACAACTTCAATAGCAGACTTAAGTTCTCCATTCAACAATACATGATAGTTTCAACCATGTTCTACCATCCATAAATTAATAGAGTACCGGCATGTAAGTAATGTTTATTTATTTGCTCATTTATTAATTTATTACAATCTAATAGACTATTTTATAACAATTTGTGGGTCTTACCTTGTCTGTTAAAACTTTTTATACCATTTTATTCCTTTCTATTCATTTTGAAAAACCACAGACATGTAATATTGGCATAATTATTGTAATTTATAACATCTGTAACGACTATTTTGCTTACCACAGGGTAAGAATATGGGGGACAAGATTGGGCAAACAAAATAATCGAAACAAGTGCATACGGACACTCAGTTGGTTGTTGGAGAGCTGGGTCGTGGATAAGTTGAAGATATTGGGGGTTGGATTGGGGCAACTACAAAAAAAAAATAAAGGGGTACTTATACAAATCTCTTGGGACAAACAGAATGAAAATAAACGGAAACACCTCAAGAAATTTAATATAGGGCGCCACTTGAGGTGCCCAATTATACCTATTACAACCACTAGTTGTAACTAGGGAAATAATTGTATAACATCAAAAATATAGAAAAAAGTATCTTTTTCAAATAAAACTCAAAATAGATCAGAGAAACAAATTAAACATTTATTTTTGTCTCAAACAAAACAGATCAAAAATACATATTATAAAAGAAACATGTCATATAACATAATACAAATATCAAAAACTTACATGTTCTTTGTTTACTATATTATGGCCAATTCGATTATCAAAAATTAAGGATCCTTCTTAATGAAAACATATATATTTAACCTTATATATGAAATATCGTTTCTACATAATAATCAAATTAAAATTGTCATAACAGAAACAAAACAAATTAAGCTTGCTGTCAGGTATCACATTTAATTTTGATGACAAAGAATGAAAGCAATTATTACTTTAGCCAAAAAATATCTGTCTTTACTTTGAAAAATTAATATATTGAATTGTTACCTTAATGTTTTTTTTATATACAAACACTTTGAAACTTTACATCTCTGGGGAAGCTACTCGGACAAAACTTTCAAAACTGGAAGGCAGCAACCATCAGGAACTAGTTCTACACTCCAGGACAAAACGATTGGAACAGGAACTTAGTGGAAGAAATAAGCCGACTACGGGGATATCCTATATCATATTTCTTAGAAACTTCCGGTATTTATTCAAATCTGATAGTATTATCATTGACCGGTCCTAAGACATTTCAAAAGAAATTAAATCCTCTTTGATTCACAAATGGCCCAACATTTCACATCCGCAAAAAGCGTCTACCACCATTTCAAATAGGTTCTTGGACTCACATTGTAGCACGTCTGCTCTGCTTCAAATCTAATCGTCGACCTATTGTCACATGTCTGCTCTGTTTGAAACTTAAATCTCGACTCCGTTTCAAATCTTTGACTCCATTCTCACATGTCTGCCCGCTTGGAACTTAAATGTCGACTTCTTGTCACATGTCTGCCCCGTTTGGAACTCAAATCTCGACTTTATTGTCCATGTCTGCTCTGTTTGAAACTTAAATCTCGACTCCGTCTCAAATCTTGACTCAATTGTCACATGTCTGCCCTGCTTGGAACTTAAATCTCGACTCCTTTTCAAATCTTTAACTCAATTGTCACATGTCTGCCCCGTTTGGAACTCAAATCTCGACTTCTTTTCTTCGTTACATTTTACAAGAAACTCCCCAAAAATTTCCCTTCCGTCTTGCAGCTAACCTGTCCCCACAAACTAAAGAACCAAAACAATATCCCCTCGCTCCTATCGACAAAAAACCTTTTAAATATTCCTTTATTGCGTTTTTAGACGCCAGTATTGGTATCCTAAATAAACAAATATTCTTTTTGACTCTCATTCTAATAACGAAAAACAACTTTTTGTCAACTGGAATATTAGGGGGAATTCATGTAACATAACACCTCTTTGGCGACAAAAAACTGTTTGTTTCACCTAACATTGTAACACAGAGATAAAAACATATTTCCAACGTTAATACGCATTTAAAAATCTCGTCAAAAAAAACTTGAAATATTTACAACGTACCTACATTTAACTTTATTGATCGATTTCTTGGTAGAAACAACAGGGACGTACCATAGAAATATTTTATATGCACTTTAAATAAAAAACGCTACACATCTAATTTGTTTATCTTTATTAGACAACACCCTAATATGGGTTTTTAATATTTCAGCATTTATTTAACTTTGTATCGAGACCTGAAGATGCTTTGCATATTGTAGAAAGCGAAACCGTTCGTCTGATAGTTAAATTAAGTTGATTGTGAGTAAGTCTTATTTATTATTTCTTTACCTATTTGAAATGGACTCACACAAGCAACACATTCATGATTTTTATTATTTTTCTTCCAAGGGCTTCTCGGGCAACATCCAGAAGTTTTCTTCAGCTCAAGTATAGTAATTTGGAAAGGGATAAAAAACCTTTTAATTTAGTTTTTTTTTGTTAAATCTTCAGTTTATCAAAGCAAAATGTTCTAGATATATATATACAATATAATCTTAAACACCTACACAATAAAATATATTAAACTGAAAAAGAAAAACTTACACAGGACTGCAGAGATAAATGATCGCTTTGATGTCGCTGAGATATTTCATTTGTCCCTTCAGCAGGATATTCCTTAATCCCGGCTGGCTGTCTCGTCTCATGGAATACGGAGATATGCTCTTACCGTCGATTTCTATCTCTCTATTACACAAGCCATCCCCCAAGGTGTCCATATCGTTCGGAGACGACTGTATGCTACTCAGTCTGGATTTGATCAGCTCCGTACGGAGCACTTCGATCTCGAACGTAACTGATTTTAAGCATTGAAGCTAAAAGGGGAAGGATATTAAGACTTTATTGTTATAGTACGTCTAGAAAATATGTATATTGTAATGTACTTGTAATGTAATTTCTTTTTATGTATAATGTCCCGTTGAAATGTGTCTTTAAGGATGTTTTAGTTGAAAATGTATCAAACAAAAAACTTTTTTTGTTAGTTAAAGCTCAGCAGCAAGATGATTCCATTTAGGCGAGGAGACGAAGCACTAAACCTAAAAATTTTCCGCAGCAAGATGAATAATAATTGTGAAACATTTTATATTCGAATCGGAAAAGTAACAGGAAAGTTTGTTAACACAATTCATGGTGGTAACAGAAAAAATTTCATTTTGTGCATAAGAAAATGCATTTCCAAAGTACATAGAAAATTAAAAAATTGCAATTAAATAAATATTGACAGGTATGAGTTTAATTTTATTACTTAAAGGTTTACGAGGTCGTTGAACATGAAAATAATTTTGTTCACGAACTTTACGAACACGGACACAAATCGAATGCAAAAAATTGGTACTTTTTAGTGCTTTAATTCCTGGCCTAATTAGAATTGTCTAAATTTTGACAAAATATCGAAGTGTATGAATAGGAGCACTTAGTTTTTTTTATTTAATTAATGGCTTTGGATCACTTGATCCATTCAGCCTCGATAATGTATTTGACTACTTGAATTTGTTATTGATATATTGACCTATTGCATTTGTTAATAAAATAGTACTTCACCTAGAGGTAAATTAAAAATATACTGTAAACATCAGTATCACAAGAATCAGTAAATTTACAAGAAACCATACTTTCATTCGTTCCATTCAGGGTCCTAACTAACTTAAAGTGAATGTTTAAAACCAATAAGGGATAATATAATAAAGGGATACTTTTCACGCTAAGGTGCCTTTCATAGCGACTTTATTACAACACAAGACAGGCAACGGCTAGGAGGTAAATATATAACACAATTACACATTCGATCCCAAATTTTTCCTTTAGTCCTTTTTAAATATCCCCAAAAAATTTGGTATCCCCAAAATATTATGACGAGAGATATATAAAATAGAAGATTGACACTGAGGAAGAGGTATTTGTTATTTTATTAAATTTTCCAGTAGATACTTAATAGCAGCATCATTGCACCTGAACATCCAATTGACCTGAAAATCCACCTGAACCTGAATATATGCACCTGAACATCCAATTGATATCATCAGTGTTACCATTACAATCGCAAAGTTCTGTTTCACTTATATTAAATATATGAAGATAGGCTTTCACAGTAGCATAATTAACAAGGCATCTAACAAACATTGAATCTATTCTTCTATTTGTAAATTTTTGTATAAAGGTTGTTACTTCTGTTACAGAAAGCATTTCATTCAATTTCCCAGTTTTTTTTAATTCTTGTTTACGCAGCGAGACTAAATCACTTCTATTGAGCCAACTAATTTCTACACTTAGTTTTTATAGTGGAATAACGGTCTTTCCTAACAGTTCATGAAATCCAACATTATTGAAGTATATGTTACTATGAGGTATAAATATACTAAAAAAAAGTCATTATAATAAAGAAAACTATACCACAAAATGAGTGTTCTTGACACAGTTTTTCAATTCCTTGCAGAATTAGCAACAGAAATACTTCAACATGATAAAAGTATGCTATTATATGGATGTGAAACTTGGCGATTAACAAAAAAAAACAAAGAAAGATAGAAGTTACGAAAATGGACGTATTGAGGCGATATATAACGTTTTCTAGAAGAAAGTAGATGAAATGAAGGAAGACGGACACCTACAGGCTACAGGAGGACAGAAGACAGGAAGATCAAAGCAAACGTGGATGGAATAAGTAAGAACAAAAAAGAGAATTATATTTAATAAAATGAAATCAGTGCAGGCTGCTTTGACAAACTACAGAGAAATAACCTTATTTTTGCACTATATTGGTAAAATTGTAGGTGTACTTGGATAAAGGACTAATCTAAGGAAATTCCTAAACGAGATTAAACAGTTTGGTTTGAAATTAAAAAAAACATGTATAACCCTTGTAAACAAACTGCTGGTATATGAAGTAGCTGATAGAACTGAAACGAACAGACCTATGTTTTGCAACTGTGGGTACACCCTTTACCTTTTCCAAGGTACTTTAACAAATATAAATATTCAAGTTGCTTGTAAAAATGGTTAAGAGAAAATCATTTAGGTATCAGTTTTTCATTATTATTATAATGGTTTTTACGTCTTGTCTACCTAGTAATGCTTCCTCTGTTTGGTGGCATCATTATCCAAATTAATTACTATTTAAATGGAAATAAGCCACAATTGAAGATTAAAGTACGTTTCTCAAGTTCTCAAAATACAAACATTGGAAAAGGTTCTCAAAAAATCGCTTTCCGAAGTGGAAATTAAAACGTCAATAAACGTACTTTGACCTTTAATTGTGGTTTATTCAAATTTAAATAGTCTTCTTCTTCTTCTTCAAGTGCCGTCTTCGTTCCGAAGTTTGGCTATCATCAAAGCTATGCGGATTTTTGATGCTGCAGATCTAAACAATTGGTAATTGGTGCAATTGTACCATTCTCTCAAGTTTTTCAACCATGAATGCCTTCTTTTTCCTATAGATCTCTTTCCCATTATCTTTCCCTGTATAATCAATTGCAGCAACTGGTATTTATCTCCCCTCATAACATGTCCCAAATATTGGAGTTTGCGCTTTTTAACAGTAAGTATCAGCTCTTTCTCTTTCCGCACTCTCCGCAAAACCTCCACATTTGTTACTTTCTCTGTCCAGGGTATTCTTAATATTCTACGATACATCCACAACTCAAATGCTTCTATCTTTTTGGTATCGATCTTTTTCAATGTCCATGTTTCCATCCCGTAGAGGAGAACTGACATAACGTAACATCTCAAAAGGCGAATTTTAAGTTTTAGACTTAGATCTCTTCCGCAGAACACCTTTTTCAATTTAGTAAATGTGGCTCTAGCTTTCTCTATTCTGGTTCTCATTTCTTCAGAGCAAATAGTAATTAATTTAAAATGCCACAAGAAAATAGCTTCAGAACAATATCATTATCCAAGTTGTTATCTTCAGTTAACTCTTTAATATTGTTTAATATTAAATTTTGTTCTAGTGGATACTAAAACTTCGTTGTATACAATTGCAGTTAATATGCTTAACAACTTAAAATTTCGCAAAATGTGCATGTTGCTCTATCAACTAAAGTTCAAAGTAACAAACCATCTCTGATTACTTTAAGTTATAACTTCTGTAACGCTAAAACTACTTTTGTTTGGTAATCAGTAGATTGAAATTAAGTTTTTGCTTGCCAGTAAGCAAAAATAAGTCATTGATTCATACACCAATGTATTTTTACACTTGGTGGAACACGAATATTGCCCTATTCGTATTTTTTTATTATTGTCCGTAAGAGTTTTTCTGTATGTTTCCCATTTCGGCAGTTCATTATCTTTATTCGATAGCCTTCTTACATGTTTTCTTAGTCTTTCCAGTTTTCTGTTCCACCAAGGCGTTTGTCTGTTATTCGTCCTAGTTTTAATTGGGTAGTTATCCTGGTACAATGTGAGAATTGCTTTCCTCATTACATCATTCGCCTCTTCAGTATCTAAACATGTTTTGATGTCTTTGTATACGTTATCGGTTTAAGATATTTTCAAGAGTCTTCTATAAACCCATATTTCAAAGGCTTCTAAGCGTCTTAAAGAATGTCCAGGTTTCACAGCTATATAAAAAAAATTAGTTAAGATATCGGTGAAAAAAAGTAAGTGTCAATTGAAGTTAGGTGACTTTTGACAAAGAGTATAGATCTCTTATTTTGTTAAGTACTGATATTGCTTATTATATTGGAGACATAACATCTTAATCAGGATCTAACTCCAAACTTATCCAGCAATTGAGATATTTAAATTTGATGGATATGTTTTGTTACATAAGAATAATAAGAATTCTATGAATTCTTAAAATTTGTGTGTAACAAAGCGAGGAAAGACGCTTTAACATAGAATTAATAAGAAATCAAAGTATGCGCGTATCCAAATACAACAAACTATTTTGAAAACATCTTTAGACGAAAGACTCAAGAGGTAAAAGAAGAACAAGTTGTGACGTGTCTCCTGTAATTTATCACAATGATCAATCACAGTTGTTTTTTTATTTCTACTATTTTAAATACTACAACTAAAGATATTTTAAATCCAATAAAAAATATGCAATACTTACATTTTTCCACGTGAAAGATATTCCCTTTGGTGTCCTTAATTTAAAATACTTCGTCAACGGCTTCCCAAGAAGTTTGTTTTTGTCACCCGCAACTTCCACTAACTTTTCTCCAACACCAATTATCGTTAGAGTCGGATCTAGTAGTACGGCAAACGGAAAAAGTTCGAGAAGAACGCAACAGGAAAACGGGGGCAGGTCGCATTTAATCTGGGTCGCCTCTTCTGCTTGTTTGTTCAATATCTACCGTAAATTGGAAATTTTTAAAAAAATATTATATTTTCAGCTTTAAGTGTCTCTTATTTTAAAGTTATATAATAATCGAAGATATTTTTATCGAAAACAAAATGTTCTATGTTTTCTACACGAATATTTCCAAGCTTTTCTAATGTTGCAAACTAAAAATTTTAAGTAACAATAAAACACTGAAAGCTTTGTTTTCAAAACTTTCACAAAATTTATTATAAAATCTTATCACTATAGCTGTTTCGACAGAGTGCCTTTATCAAGTGATGTATTTTTGGTATGCGTTTACACTTTATAGTCTTTAATGAAATAGGCTGAGGAGGGGAGAACTGTTTATCTCAAGTTGGTCATTCAGTATTATATCTGTGTTTTTTAATTTGTTAATTTCCACAGGTTTTAACAAAGATAGCTAAGGCCTTTATTCTGCATGTGAAGAATTTGAAATTCGTTATTAAAAGAATGGTTATGATCCAGAAGGTGAAGTGCGTATGTAGAATCTGTTTTTAAATTATTGAAAACCCTTTTATGTTCTGCTATTCGTTTATTAAAATTTCTACCAGTTTGATCGATGTAAGTTTTGGGGCAGACGCCACATTTAAGTTTGTATGCACCACTGTGTTAGTACTTTTTATTTTGTCTCTTGTTGTTTTTAATATACTTGCCTAAGTTATTGTTAGTTCTGAAAGCTAGTGTTAGTCCTTTCTTTTTTATGTGTTTGGCTATTTTTGTTGATATTTTTCCTGTATATGTAATCGAGCAGAAGGAGGTACCAATTTCAGGGCTTTCTTGTGTAGTTTTTGATTTAAAATTTTATTAATTGTTTGTTTGTTATACCCATTGTTTACTGCTATTTGCTTAATAATATTTAATTCTGTCTCAAAGTTGTATTTTGACATCGGAATCTCTGTTAATCTATGTATCATACTATGATAGGCTGCCAGTTTATGTTGTGTCGGATGAGAGGATGAATTGTGTATAGTCGTATCAGTATGGGTAGGTTTATAAAATATGGGGAGGTCATGTTTGTTTTTAAGGCCTTTTAAATATAGTTTTGGTTTTTTAATTTAACATAGTTTTGGTCTTACAGACCCTCGCTTTCTTTCCAGAATTTCTTTTTCCTTCCAATTTTTATTAATAGGAAAACTGTGTTTCTGCTTATGTTAAAATGTTTTACTGGGTCTGCTAGTGCCCAGTTATCTTTTGTTGAGTTAAGTCGTTTATTTTATTCTTTAATAATAATAAAAATAATAACAACAACCCTAGTTTGTCATCATCATCCAATGTTTAGTTTGCAGGACACAGTAAGGATTCTTTATTTCGAGATGAGTGAACATTTTTATACCCGTTTAAATGTAGTACGAAAAGCAAACAAAGCAAACAGTCCCAGAAACTACTGGGGTGTCAGCATTCGTCATTTATGGAGCATATTGGAGGCTGTCGAGATGGAGTTACTATTCGAATCAGGGGCTTGTTTGGATTGTGATGTCCTTTCCAGAGTGCATGTGTGTGTTTTTTGAGCTAGATGCATAAAAACTACCATTTATATACTCTTTATAAAATGAAAGAATACAAAATAATATCAAAATTTAGACCTTAATAATTATTACAATTTATGAATCAACATATTTACTCAATTGTTTTTTGTTTGTTTATTTATTTTATTATTTGTCTGTCATAATCAATATAGTCGCTGATATATAGGGAGATATCAGGGACCTTAGAAACTACCGCCCCATTAGCTTGTTATCACAAGTATATAAGCTATTTACAAGAGTTATTACTAACAGGCTAGGAAGTAAGTTGGATTTCTATCAGCCAAGAGAGCAAGCAGGTTTTAGAGCAGGATATGGCACGAATGATCATTTACAAGTAATTAAGAACTTAACAGAAAAGAGTTTTGAATATAACAAGCCATTAGTCATGATATTTGTTGACTACGAAAAAGCTTTCGACACAATAAGTCATCGAAATATGTTAAAAGCCTTAACAGAGTGCCGTATAGATCATCGCTATATAAACATGATAAAATACATCTATCAAAATGGGACAGCAAGCGTGAAACTGGCAGATAAAAAGACCAACGTATTTAAAATAAAACGGGGAGTGCGACAGGGAGACAGAATTTCGCCAAAATTGTTTACAACATTATTAGAGCATATGTTTAAGACCGCAAATCTGAGTGAAAAAGGAATTAATGTCAATGGAGAAATGCTTAGTCATTTGAGGTTTGCTGACGATATTGTCCTTTTTGCTGACAATGTTGATGATGCAGTATCGCAACTGGAGAAACTATACCTAGCCTCCATACAAGTTTAATTAAAAATCAACCACACAAAAACACAAATCATGACAAATCTTGTGTTAAGCGAATAGATTTCAGTAAATGGCATGCATATTAAAGAAACCACCTCTTATAAGTACTTAGGATATGAGATACGCATAAGAAGAGATAATCAAACATGCGAACTAAGCCGCAGCATAGAACTCACTTGGGTGGCATTCGGCAAACTAAGCTATGTTCTTAAATCAGAACTGCCTATGTGTCTTAAAAGAAAAGTCTTTACTCATTAACACTAGCCAACAAAGTAAGAAATAAAATTTGTGTTACCCAAAGAGCCATGGAACGATCGATGTTAGGCATTTCTCGTAGGGATCGGATCACGAACAAGGAAATAAGACGGAGAACAGGAGTGACAGATGACATAGAAATAATTATGACCCTTAAGTGAAACTGGGCAGGGCACATATGTAGAATGTCGGATAACAGATGGACACAGCGAATAATACAGTGGAGACCGAGACAAGAAGCACATCGAAGTAGAGGTCGTCCACCAACAAGATGGTCTGATGACATAAAACGGACCGACAAAAATTGGATGCAAACAGAAATACATGGAAAAGACTGAGGGAGACCTATATCCAGCAGTGGATAGATCCGGGTTAAATGATGATGATGATGATGAATCAATATAGTATCAGACTAATCAAATGTACTGCTCAAAATAATCAAATCTTACTAGGAGTCGTATCAGTTTATTTATGAACCAGCTGTATATGTTTTTCCTTGAAATAATATCACAGTATAAAGTATCATATTTTCTTTATTGTGTCGTATTTTTATAATATATATTTTACTCTAAGTTTAATGCGCGGTATACTGTATAAAAGTGTTCATATTCCAGCACATTACTTCAGGATTATCCGAAAAACCCTCCCAAAACAAAAACCAACACTCATCCATCAGTGTCTTTGCTAATTAGTGACAAATGCCAGTTTCCAACGTTCTAGTCATTAGTTTGTTTTGAAGGTCACTGTCGAGGCACATTGTTTGGTAATTAGAGCCTTAAAAGGGTGAGTATATTGGCATATCCTGCAATAATCATTGATTGTATAATGTGATTTTATTGTTATTGCATTTATGCTCATAGCATAATAGTTACGTTGGATGGCATGGCAATTCTTTAATAATGTTTACAAATCTACTTTTATTTAAGTCTATAATTATTACTTTTTATTTTTTTAAAGATTCATATTTAAAAATTAATTTGTATGATTGTTTAGGAGGTAATTTCGAAAAAAGATAATTAATGTTCAATAATAGTAATTTACGTAACAAGTTCAATAAGTTCCGAAAGTGATATTTTACGAGACGAGTAGGAAGTTTCCAGCCATTTTGTATTATCCTTATTTGTGTAACCATGTTTCCAATGATCATAGCATTTTCCATCTTCCACAATTCTCCCCAGCCCAACCTTGATAGCTATTTAAGTGGCATTTATGTCGCTATAAAGATTATAGCAATTTTTCTTCTGAACGATTCACTGCATTTCGATGTTAATATATCTATTTCTAAAGGATAACTCTACCAATCTTATCGCTCTCTCTCTCATTCTCTCTCTTTCTAATGCGCTATAGCTCAAATCGAGACTTGGCTTCCTCCAAACTATGCCTCCAACCATGTTCGTCTTGCTTCGATTTACTCCAGGTTCTCACGTCTAGCAAATTTTCCTCTCCTCTTTTCCGTGGCCTTCCTTTTGGTCTTGTACCCTGCATTTTACTCACATAGCCATACGGGTAGTAGGCTGCCTGAATGAAACTATATGGAGATATAAAAATATCGGAAAAGTAATGAAAGGCAGAATTTAGAAAAAAAGTCATCAGACCAATAATGACATACTCGGCAAAAACACAACTTGACACAGAGAGGACAAAAAGAATGTTAGAAACAGTGGAGATAAAAACCTTAGAGAAAAGTAAAGAGCATTAAGAACTAGGTAAGAAATAGAAGAGTAGAATGGAACGACCATAAGCCGAATGATAACAAATAGATTAGTAAAGACATCAAGAGACGGTTCCTCAATAGGAAGATGATCAGCAGGAAGACCACGAAAACAATGGAACGACAACTTACTAGAGGCACATTGAAAAACAGACAGGGTCATGTCGTCATAAAAAGAAATAGAAGTTCTTTATGTAAGTTAGATAAGAGCTGTAGGATGACCAGATTATGGTTAAATGATCAAGAAGATGATATATAGATGATCTTTTTACCAGAATGTTGAAGCTATCTTAATGTTAATAATGTGTAGAGGTCACCTCTCTATAAAAGACAAAAACTGATTTCCCGAAGCGCCCACAAATCATATATATAATTACTATATAATTATTTACTTACATATTGAGAATTGTCGAAGTCCAAACGAAATGTAACGATTATCAAATTCCTTCCATCTGATGTTACCTTATTCACAGTGTCAATTACCCGAGTTTCTAGGCTTAAATTGAAGAAATCAGTAGCTATTTGATATAGCTGACCTGTAATTATATAAAAAAAAGAATTTTAAGTTATAACTGCAAGATTAAGTTCTCGGCGGAAACATAGCCCCATAAGGTATTAAAATAGATGCCTAGAAATTTATGTAAAATACGCTTCCACAGCTGTTCTGACCTCATCATTTGATCAAAAACGCTCTTCATCCGTGAATTTTTTTTCGGTATTGAAACAGATAAAGCCGCTAGGGACCAAATCTGGTGAATATGGTGGAAGCTCCAAAAATTCTAACTTTAATTGATGCATTTTAGCTAATATCGAAATGCTCATATGACACGGTGCGTTGTGCTTATTAGATATGCTGATGATACAATACTAATAGCAGAAAATATTACAGATCTAAAAAGAATTTTAGATAAGGTTGTTGCAGTGAGTGAAGAATTTGGTCTGTCACTAAACATGAAGAAAACAAAATTCATGGTTATATCAAAGAAAAACATTAGACACATCAATCTAAACGTAAATAATAAGACGATAGAGCGAGATCAGAATTATAACTATTTGGGGGCAAACATTAATGAAACAGACAATTATAACAAAGAAATTAGAGTTAGAATAGAAAATGCTAGAAGTGCATTCAATAATATGAAAAAAATATTATGTTGTAGAGACCTCAGCCTAAATATTAGAAAACAAGTGCTAAAATGTTATGTATTTTCTGTTCTTTTGTATGGTGTGGAGACATGGACTTTAAATAAACAATGTCTCAATAAATTGGAAATACTTGAAATGTGAACATATCGAATAATGCTGAGAATCTCCTGAGCAGACAGAATAACCAATGAAGAAGTATAGAGAACAGCAGGGCGATACTGGATTCCATCAAAAGAAGAAAACTACAATATTTGGGTTATATAACACGTGGTGACAGATATGAATTCAGAAAACTAATAATGTAGAGAAAGATTCAAGGAAAACGCAGCATAGGTAGAAGAAGAATGTCCTGTTTGAGAAACCTCAGAGAATGGTTTGGATGCAGCTGAACTAAACCCTTTCGGGCAGTAGTATCAAAAGAAAAGCGTGATGATTGCCAACCTTTGTCGCGGAGATAGCACGTAAAAAAGAAGAGTTGTCCTTATAAAAAAGGATTTTGTTCTTCTGCAAATCGGATCTTTTCTCACGATTAACTAATGTAATTTTCAATACAACGTCGCGATGTTTTATAATTAATTTGTTTGTTCCACTAGATTGTTGTACTTTCGCGATCTGTAGCAGTGTATTTGGAAGGCGTACGTCGATAGTATTACAGTGTTGTTCCGTCTACCGATTTTCTATATTTTGGTGCAAATAATAATGTTTTATCCATTTATTTTTGTCCCCGATATGCGTGATTTAATTTATGACATTTTTGAAACACCCTGTATATTAAACTTTAATTTTGGTTGTCTAACGATATTCTTTTTTTGAACAATGTCTCTTTACCTCGTATATATTGCGTAAATCCTTTTCTAGTGCTACGGTATACCAAAACACAGCCTTCGTTATCAACATCAGTCAAATACATTGAGGGGCTCTTCATTTTCGGATACGACACCCTAAACTGAGCATGAAGGTTATCCATGCTGCTTAAAAAATCTGTAAAATATCTTCCGGTTGCCTTTATGGTAACGTCATATCTAAAACGAGAAGATTATAAACACAAGTATAGCAAAAGTAAAGTAATGCAAAATAATCGTCGTTTTATTAATATATATTATAAAATTCTATTATAATGGGATATAGAGCTAATCTAAAATGGCAATGAGTAACACCGACCTGTGGAAAACTTACTCAGAAAATAAAGATAACAGTACAAAATACAAGAATCTTCATTAAGCGACTTAAGAAAAAAGCCAATATTGAAGACAGTAAGCTTGACGCGCATCTGAACTAATTCAGAATATATTAGCAGACCTTCATGGATTGTTAAAACTCTTTAATATTCTTCTTAAGTTTGTTTCTTGTAATATTTTAATGTTATTTATAATCTTTAATGAGAAGTCACTACAATTTGGGTTTAAAATACGTTTCAATTTGAAATATTATGACATATAACGACAATTATTTTGCACTACAACACAAAATATGTAGCTGCAGCTGAACTATTACCCGTAATTGCTAAAAAATCGTACAAAACATCGTCCAAAAAACATCATAGTATCATCTACAGAGAGTGAAGTGACTTTTGCCAAAGCCGCTGCCAAGGAAGACATAATATTGTCTGGATAGGTTTGATGTGTATTAAATACGGTGAATTTATAGTCTGTTTCCAATAATAACTTCTGCCAAACATCTTCGCCGTATTCGAGCTAAAATTGTAAAACAGGATTAAAAATTTATACGTTTTTACCAAACATAAAATAAGAATGACCACAACATATGACAACGTTTAATTTTCATCTCTGGACCTTTAATTTTGTCACATTCTAACTATTTTTTTTAATTTCTTATATTCTGTTAACCTTTTTCTGACCATAATATCTTGACTTATTAGTATTGTAATTACGAGAAAACTCTTATAAGAGATTACTGACAACATGCACCCATAAGCTTAATTCGCTTGGGTTTACAGTTTACTTTAACCACTATCGACACTAATTTCATTTTAACTCGTTAGAGGTCGCTATTAGCATGTATCGGTGCATTCTTTTACAAATAATGGTCACCTGGATTGGATAGTCCTATAGGATTGTATACAGGAGCTCACAATAGCTGCAAAATACATCCAGAAAAGAAGTGAGCAACGCAAAGCCCAAAAAAACTTGAGAGGAAACTCAACTCAGAAGAGCCTACAATAATTATAGGAGACCTGAATGTGAGATCTCCCAACTGGTTCGATAGAGCAACCAACAACAACGGAAGACGACTTTGCGGCCATCTCGAAAACAGACCTAACACCTAGTACACAGTTAGTTAGGACCTAACACCTAATATAGAGCTAATAAAGCTAACAAATGCCAAAAAAGCCCCAGAACTTGACAACATTACAAACAGGGCGCTCAAAAATCTACCAACAAAAGCTATTGTTTACATCACCAACATAATAAGCAATATGCTCAAGCTAAGATATTTTCCAAACAGATGGAAGGAAGCACATGTCATCAGGATTGCTAAGCCAGAGAAAAATGGCAAAACTATAGACCTATCAGCCTATTATCATCGATAAGCAAGATAACGGAAAGAGTCATAATAAAAAGACTCAACGAAGAATTCCAAGCATTACGCACCATTCCAGAAGCTCAAGTCGGGTTCAGAAGCGAACATTCCTGCGAATTACAGGTACTAAGACTAACAGAATTCATAACGAAAGGATTCAATGAAAAAATGTACACGGCATCAGCATTTCTAGACGTCAGTAAAGCATTTGACAGAGTCTGGCGTGAAGGACTTATTTATAAAATGAACTCAATGGGATACAGCGAGGCGATGACATGCCTCCTTGCATCATACCTAGTCAATAGATGGTTCAGAGTTCGGATAGGGGCAACCCTATCCTAAGTCGAGACTCTGGAAGCAGGTGTGCATCAGGGAGCGGTGCTACCGCCGTATCTATACACCATTTACACGGCCAACACGTCAACAGAACCAGGATCTCTGTCTTCATGTTGACGACACAGCAATAGCTGTAAGCTGGAGAAACCCGGATCATGCAGCTAATCATCTGCAAAGAGCACTGAACAGATTCCAAAGATGGTGTATAAAATGGAAAATAGCCTTAAATCCCGACAAAACACAGGCTGTAATGTTTAGTCACAGAAGAAGTGTGCCAAACCGAGAAATCACGATCGGAAAACCCCAGTAGAATGGACCAACCAAGCAAAATACCTAGGAGTATTACTGGACAAGAAATTAACGTTTACACAACACATCACCCAACAAATATACCAAGCTAAAGCTTTGAAAAATCAGCTCTCATCGCTTATAGGCAGAAGAAGCAAACTGAGATTTAAAACTAAAATCAGGGTTGCAAATAGCATCATCCTGCCAGTTCTATTGTATGCGTCTGCTGCGTGGGGTCACACCTGTAAGACAAACAGTAAAAAATACAGACCACACAAAATCAAATGGTCAGAGATGCTCTCAAGATACCTAAATACGTACCACTGAGATACGTATACAGAGACTCAGGACAAACAAGGATTCTAAGCACGCTAGACGAGAGAGCATATGCAATATTTAACGGACTAAGAAACCACCCCAGCAGAATGCTGAGAGAGCTGACTAACTACAATGAGAACATAAGGAAGATACACAGACGACCTAAACAACAGATAGCTGGATATAGGGAGAATCCAAATGAATAATTAAAAAATGAGATGTTTGCGGAGATGACGGACTACCGATATGCAGTCAGTCAGTAAACACACCCCAAAAAAACTCTGGCGGGAGGGTACGCTTTTAGGTTTTTAGGTTAGGACTCTGGCGAGAGGATACAGGTACTTAGGTACTTAATTAAGGACAATATACACAGGGTATGTAAAGGCCCTATACACCCTGGAATGCACACCCCAAATACACGCACACAATAGAATAGGAAAAAATAGTAAGAACTGTTGCCAGGAATGTTAGAGTTCCGAAGCTCCAAGGAAGACCAAAAAAAACGTATTTACTGATTAATTTCACTTAGGTTTTACTACTATGTCCTTAAGGCATATCAAGTGTACTGATCTTTTCGCGAACTCCGAGCATTGAGACCATGTGCCACAAACATGGGCTTGATGGCCGGACCCTTCTCGGATGCGCGAGAAGAACAAAATTTATTTTACTAAATCGGCAGCTGAGTGGCCGGGCACTCACTCTTTTCCAGACGTAGAGTCGTTAGCTCAGTTTTTGTTTTTGTTTAGAGACTCAAGTCCCGAAGTCAAGTTAGAGTAACTTCTATAGAATCAGTAATGTAAATAGGGAGAAAAGCCTACATGTGGCTTCCCCTACAGATAGGTAGCCTAACCACAGTAAATAAAAACAGAAGGTGTCCCATTACCCAGAGCATCTTAAGTAACTTTCAGATCATAAGCCTCCTCACGTAATTCACAGGATGAAGAGGGTAGAGGAAAAGCCTGAGGGTCAGATAGGTACCATTTCAACTAGTGAAGTGTGACCGGTTTGATCTTCGGACATGTGGATCCCACTCTTACATTGGTATACACATGTTCCTTAGGGGCAATGTTGATCACTGCGTGTGTGTGTGTGTGTATGTGTGTGTAGGATTGTACATCGCTGCAATGAAAACATCAGGACGGTATACAGAAGACCAAAACAGCAGATAGCCGGATATACGGAAAACCCAAATGAACAATAAAGAGTGAGATGGTCGCAGTACAACCGAATGTGTAGTCAGAGAGAAAGCAAATCAAAAAAACTCTGGCGAGAGGGGGTACGCTTGTAGGTTTAGTTAGATTAAGTCCATTATACACGGGGTGTGTGATGGCCGTATACAACTCGTAATGCATACCCCACCACACGTACACTTTTAGGATAGTTTAGTTAGGGAACAAAGGATAAGATCTGATGGTCTGGTTTTTTATAGTTCCGAGCACCAGTGAATACCCAAAAGAAATTCTTGCTTTCTGTCTAAATAACTTTGAATTTTACATTAGAACTAGTGATTTCATTTTTTAATGTAACTCATAACTAATTCAAATATAAAATGCCCGTCAGGCCTTCTATATACCGCAGCTGCGGTCTAGGTCCCTCAGGCAGATCAAGTAAATCTGATCTATTCGCGAAATTGGTTTTTTTTTTAGGGACAAGTCCTGATGTCCAGTTAGAGTAATTTCAATAGAATCAGTAAAGTAAATAGGGAGAAAAGCCGATATGTGTGCTACCCCTACAGTTAGGTGGCCTACCCACAGTCATTAAAAATAGAGGGTGTTCCATTACCCAGGGCACCTTAAGTAACTTTCAGATCATAAGCCTCCTCACGTAAGTTACACGATGAGGAGGGGTGGAGGAAAAGCCTGGGGGTCAGATAGGTACCACCTCAACTAGTGAGGTGTAATCGGTTTGATTTTCGGACATGTGGATCCCACTTTACAATGGTATTCATATGTTCCTAGGAGCAGAATTGATCACTGTGTGTGTGTGTGTGTGTGTGTGTGTGTGTAGGTGTGTGTGTGTGTATAGGATTGTATATCCGAGACATACAAGGTAGCGGGGATTCGCCTCTGGATAGGATCGTACTTTTATTTTCGATTTGCATTACTTATTAGATTGTTAGGTGTGTTTAAAAGCCGGTGTTTATCATTATCTACTAAAATTATTATAGTTGCAAAAATATTTACATACACTACATTCACACATTTACCAAACGTAATATACGTATACGAAGAAAGTTTACCATTTATAAATACAATTCAAAAAGAACTTACATTTAAAAAAAATTACATGAACAAGTCGGTTCTAGATCTATAATCATTGTTTCTTTGAGAACAACCTATTTGCATTCTTTTAACTGTCATTGGTTATTTTCTCCATTTCTAATTCAATTAGACGAACCACAGATGAATTTAGGGTAAGCGAAACATTACTTTAGACAACCTTCCATTTACTTTGGTCTATAGACCAAAAAGACATAAAATGCATTGAAAACTTGTACTGGCATCAAACGGCACAGTTAAAAATAGACAATTCTATATCCAAACCCATACATATAAGAAGGGGCGTTCGACAGGGATGTGTGCTTTCCTCTTTCTTCTTTAACATTTATTCGGAAGCCATACTTCAAGAGTCTTTGGAGGATGCAGAGATGGGAATCAAGGTGAATGGAGTATTATTCAACAACATACGATATGCTGATGATGGTGTCTTAATTTGTGACAACATAGTGGATCTTCAACAACTTGTCACTATAATCCGAGAATACAGTAAGCGAATGGGATTAGATATTAATACCAAAAAGAACAAATTCATGATCATCTCCAGAAACTTGAATGCACTTGAAAACTCCACCATAACACTGAATACTAAGTTCATTGAAAGAGTGAGTAAATTTAAATACCTGGGATCGTGGCTTTTTGACGACTGGGCATCGGACAGGGAAGTAAAATGTCGCATTGAGCAAGCTCGACAAGCTTTCGTAAAATTTAAGAAGATACTGACTTGTTCAGAGTTCGATCTTCAACTGAGACTAAGGTTTACTAAGTGCTACGTACGGTCAGTGCTGCTATATGGCGTAGAGGGCTGGACACTCAAAACGAGGGGTATAAACAGATTAGAAGCTTTCGAAATGTGGCTTTATCGCCGTGTCCTAAAAATACAATGGACAGCAAAAATCACAAATATAGATGTCCTTAAAAGAATAAACCAAGTATGCCAACTTTTCGAAACCATCAAGAAAAGGAAAACGGCGCATCTAGGTCACATCATGCAAAATGAAAAATACCAGTTCCTCCAACTTATAATCGAGGGTAAAATTGAAGGCAAGAAAGGAATGGGACGCAAAAAAATGTTCTGGCTCTGAAACATAAGGTAATGGACAGGGATTAACGACATACAATCTCTGATACGTATTGCAAGAAATAGAGAATTAATAAAAAATGTGATCGCTAACATCCATTAGTGAATTTGCATCTGAAGAAGAAGAAACATTACTTCTTCTCACCCATGTTTTTAGCTCATGCCATATGTGTTCAATAGGATTGAACATGCAATAGTAAGGAGGAAGTCTTAATACTGTTTGATCCATTTCTTTCGCCAAACTGTCGCAATAATATTGTTTTCTAATGGAAAATGATTTTAAAGTTATAAGTAATTGTTTTTTTAGAATAATTATTTTTATAATATATATCATTTTTCAGCATATGTCAGCATAAGTCTGGATTCTAAATTTGGAACTTTATCCGGCTTACGGCTGTGTAGCTGGCATTGCCCATCTCAATTAACACTGTTTGGTGCTATATTTGCCTTTGTTCTCCTTTATTTGATGAAGTTTTTTTTTTCAAAACAAGAATTGTCAAAAATTTACAGATGACAGTAGAAGGTGATCAATGTGTGGAGTAACTAATGGATTTAAATTTTGAGTTTTTTACAAAACATAGACTTGTGGTCAGTTTATTTAAAATTTGCACTAGTAAGTATTAACATTATTACATATACCATTTTTCAAAGTAAAACACTTGCACGTCACGATTTCTACAAAGTGACGTCACTTGTATTTAAAATTTCCAGAACATCAACCTTAGAGTTCAAATTTTCCTAACACAGCTAATAATACGAAACCCATACGGAACTGCTCGATCTTTCATAGGCGTCAACATGGTGTTTAATTTTAGTAATAATATTAATCTTAGCTCTAGGTTTCATATATATATATATATATATATATATATATATATATATATATATATATATATTTATATAAACTAAATTTTCACTTTTATATAATCCAGCGTAATTGAGGCCAAATTTAGATAAACGCGGTAGAAATTCAAATGAAAAAAAGCAACGCCAAAAAGGTTTCAGAAGCTGAACGCACAGAAAATTTTCATTAGTTAATCACGTAAAAGGATTCTTGAATGAGAGCACTAATGAAAATTGTATTATTTTCAAAAGTCCGTTAATTAAATCGAATGTACTTCCAGACAATGAACCAATTTTCGATAGCGAAATTAGGGCATGATAATTTTAAGTCTAATGAACTTAGAATGGAGTTTGTAGGCTTTTGTTAAGCTAAGACTTTGTGTTATAGTAGTGATTAAACTTGAGCAAATTTGCAAATTCTTTTTCATATCTTAAGGATACACAATTATTGTAATGAGTCAATTTTTGCAATTTGTTACGGTAAATACCAGTTTTATTAGTATTTAATTACAATAAATAGTGATAAACAAACATTTGTCTACAGACTGGTGATATTTTCTTAATTGCTGCATACATCGTGTTCCAAGCAACAATCAAGTACTGCAATATTTATAAACAATTGTCTAGTTTTTTAAAATTAACCTACTGATAATAAAGTAATTAATTCTGCCAAGAGCTCTAGGTTTTTGGCAAACCAATATAGGCAACACATTTTACAATATGAGTTTGTTATTTGTGGACATTCCAGGAGAAATATAAACAATTATATTTATATATAAATAATATATAAATATTAATATTGATATTGATGTTCTTTCGATAGTACTAATTTTGATCATATTGATATCGAGTCGAATGTAGTATCGCAAACTAAAGTGCATTGTAAATGTAACTTTCTAATTTATTGGAATAAAAAAACCAAAAACCGGTTTTTGGAAAAACCGGTTTTCGGTTTTCCGGTTATGGCCGGTTATAACTGCCAGGTTAAACCGTAAGCAAAAAAAACCGGTATAACCGAAAACCGGTGTTTTGTCAAAAACCGCCATCCCTAGTTGGAGCTTAACTAAAAAATTTGACAGACTGCTCTTCCGGCCTCGATCTTGCATCTAAGTTATTGACATTTATTGAAAATTAAGAATTTTTATGAGTTTTACAGTTTTCTAAACAGCAGGTTTTATAAATCGCCATTATAAAGCTATAAACATGTTACATCAAGTAATTAATATTGTTCTGAAGCTATTTTCTTGTGTCATCTTAAAGCAATTACTATTTGAATGGGAATAAGCCACAATTGAAGTTTAAAATAAGTTTATTGACGTTTCAATCTCTAGTTCGAAAATGGTTATCAAAATACAAACATTATTGTAATTTCACTGACCTTTCGTTTCAATCCATTTATTCAGGTATTGATATGGAACTAATTTTTGTATCACACAAATTGATAAAGATTAAAATTGTTAGATTCAATGATTTGCTACCGATTACCTCCAACGCCTCCCAGCGGGGTCGATTTTTTATCCTAATCAACCACCGTTAGCATCAAAAATCGTCAAAAACGCTCGAGCTCCAAATAGATCCCCTTCAATATATCTTAATCAAACTCAGCATTTTTCACTTGCTTTATCTATTCCCTTTTTCACCTTTTTTGATTTAAAATTAATGAATAAAGTTTATCATCCGTATAAAATGAAAAATCCATAAATATATAACCGTTGGAAATGTTTGTAGAGTTACACTTGTTAGTTGTATGACAGTTTGAGTCGAACTTTTAGGTCAAAGCGATTTTTTTACTCGAACAAACAATTAAAACTTAGAGAAATGTCCTTTTGGAAAGTTAGCCAGAGATATTAGGAAAGTTTGCCACTCAATAATTAGGGTCTAACTCGATAAATATATTTCCTTTGAGAATAGTCCTTGCCATAATTTATCTATACATAGATTAAAAAGTTTTTCATCAATCGATTTTAATTTCAATCTTGGAACAAATACGTCCTAGTATGCATTTTCATAGTAGTGAAAGCTTGTAAATGTATTCTATGAGACTGGACATTTTCGTAGTAGGTGTAATATTGTCTAGGCCAGGGGTCGGCAACCTGCGTCTCGCGAGCCGCATGCGGCTCTTTGGATGTGAAGCTGCGGCTCTGTAGTTCCACAAGCAAATTTTATTTATTTTACCAAAAAAAAGTTTTAAAAAGCCTTCTGAATCGATTAACGATGATTAGACACCGATTATCTCAGTCACTTATACTCGATTCCCACCGCACCCCTCCGCTATAACACCTTAGTGATTTCAAAAAAAAGAACCAGAAATCTTGAATAAAATCAAAGATTTGTCACTATCCGCTAAAACAGTACAAGATAGAGTAGCTAAAATGTCTTCAAATGTAAGATATTTGCAGGTGGAAGATATTCAACTTTCTTCCGCCTTATCACTTGCTATAGATGAGTTTTGCTATGTAAAAGACATGGCACAGGTTACCCTTTTTGTCAGGTATATGTCTTCCCAAGGTCTCAAAGAAGAACTTCTGGAATTGCTACCGCTCTCGGGACAGCTAAAGGGGAAGATATGGCGCATGCCGTGCAAAAATGCCTTGAAGACAATGAGATCGACTTAAATAAAATCGTTTCAATAGCAACTGATGGAGCCAGAAGTATGACAGGAAAAAATAAAGGGACAACAACCATTCTTTAAAGCAAATTAAATCACGAAATTCTTACGTTTCACTGCATAATACACCAAAAATCGCTTTATGCCCAAACATTTCCAGCCGAAATAGTTGAGGTCATGAATTTGGTGATCAAGATTGTTAATAGAATCTTGTCAAAATCACTCTACCATCGTGAGTTTAAAGAATTCTTAAACGAAATGGAGGCTCAGTATTCCGACCTCCTAGTAATTTAAGGTTTTTTTTATCAAAGATTTTCTTTTTTTATATTTTTGTAGTATAAGAAATAACTGAGATAAAATCGTTTAAACCTAAATTTTTCTGCGAGAACCAGGTAGCCAGGGCCCTTTAACCGTTTATGTTTTAAAAAATAAGTGATTTAAAACATTAAATTTAATACGACTTTGTAGTCCTTGAAATTACCTTTCAAATTGTTTTTAAATAAACCTGATATTTTAAAAATCAACGGAGTTATTGTAAAAAAATAAATAAAATTTCTTTGGAAAAATTTTTGGAGTAGAGATTTTGTATGTAGGTATATATAGGAAAAAAGATAGGTAATAAGAAGTAGACGTTTCGATACGTATATGCTCACGAAATATACATAATAAGATCTTTGAGGCATATATTTTCTATTTGAAAAGAAATTTCGGTAGTAATGTAACTGCTATTTTTGATTCTTACGATGAAGATAGTAATAACGCTGCAGAACGGAATCTTCAGTCACAAAAGTTTACTTGTAAAGAATTTAAGTTTACAAAAGATATGCCAGTAGCTATTAGTCAAGACAAATTTTTGAGTAATTATAAAAATAAAAGGCTTTTTATATCATATCTTATGGAGGAACTAGAAAAAAAATCCATAAAATACAAGCAAGGAAAATGAGAAGCTTACGATTAATAGTAGAGACAACAATTGAGGATAAGAGCTCAAGTTTGCCAAAAGTTATAATAGCAGAAGACAATGATGTTTTAACTATTTTAACTGCCCGAGATAAAGCTGATGAGGAGACTTATTTTTTGAAACTTGGAAAATAAAATGTTAACTTAGTAATATATCATTGAAAAAGCTTAGAACTCAATTATCCATGCATAGGAGTATATATTCTATTCTCTCATTGTTTCTCTGGATGTGACTCGACTTCTGCTTTTATAATAAAGGGAAAAAATTATTGATCTTCTAGACAAAAAACCTGATTTAAGAGAGAAGATCGATATATTTTATAATAAAGCCGCTGATATCGATGCCATTTTAGAAGCTGGTAGGTACTGCACAATATTATTGTATGGAAGTGCAAAAGATGTGAATATGAGTAAACTACAACGCATCGAAGACCTATCAGCTTATTTGGAACAGATACGTAACGAGTCCTTTATTAAGGCTACCACTAAAAATTGTGCAGTAAAGTTTTCATCTCTGGTCGCAACGGTTGTTGCATTGAATGAACACATTAAAAGAGGTTATTTACAAACGAAGATATGGCTTGAAAACAAAGACATTCGTCTAGTTGACTGGGGATGGTACAAAATTGAAGAGTCTTTGTTTCCAGTTAAAAAACCCAATCCTCCTGCTCCAGAAGAATTGTTAAAAATGTTTCTTTGCAACTACAAAAAAAGGTGTGGCGCTTCTTGCTGGTGTCGAAGAGTAGGGTTATTTTGCAATGCAGCCTACGGATCATGCAGTGGGGACAATTGAAAAAATAGCCCTCCAAATAATGAAAAAGGAGAAATTGGTGAAGAGATGAAGACTGATGAAGAGTGAAAAATTAACAATTAAAGTACTATTAATATTTGATTAATTAATGAAAGATTACTTAAATAAAAAATGAATGAACTTTTCATATATTTTAATACGTTTTCCTTTTAACTAACAAATTAAATTTTTATAAGTCGCATAAGCACTGAAAAAATTGTTCAGGAAATGTGGAAAGAATATTATTAATAAAGTTTGGAATATATCTATAAAGTTTATCATAACTATAGTGTATTTTTATGTATGAGAGAGTAATAAAACAATAAATTATGTATGCAAATCCCTAAACTGTTGATACGGGTGACTCAATGAAAAACAGATATTTGTCAACAAGTTTACAGAAGTATATAGGAAAACAATTTTAAATTGAGTATGACCACCAGGTATAAAGGTTGGAGCAGAATAGAATACAATAGTTGTGAGGGTTACTAATCCCTAAATAAGGTTGCCAGTGTCGGAGTGATAGAGGTTAACAGGTACTAATGAATTTGCAAGAAATGTAAGATGTTTATTTTATTGGTTATATATAACCAATAAAAGTTTAATAAGTACCTACCTATTTGCAAAATAAAGTTTAATTCTTTAGATAAAATAAAACGTTTTATTTTATCTGAAATGAGTGCATTTCACGAAGTAAGGGTTTCAACAATCAAACATTTAATTCTTTAATTCCAGGAATCTACGACAGTAATTGACTAGATAATTACCTTCTAAACTTATTTCACAGAAAATGTGATAGTGGGTTTTTCCATTTTGTAGGAAGGTCCAAGGGCGTATTTAAAATTCTTAACAGTTCACTAAAAGTAGGTACTTCAGTTGCAAGGTGCAGTTTATTGTGTATACTAGTGTTATGGAAAACTTGGAAGTGCCGTGTAAAGTAGTGTAAACGCCGAAAAATTGGTACTTTAACAGTTAATGAAAAAACATTAATATTTAATTGTTTTAAATCATTTACAGACAAACATTTATGTGAAAGTGTTGATGAGACCGTTGAGTTAGTTAGCAGTACACTTGGTGTTGGGAAATCTACGATTTACAGAGTTATTAACGAAGAGAAATGTGGTAGTTTTCAAATGCCACGTAATGCTCCAGGGACACCAAAATTTCAAATAGAATATCATTTTAAAGAAGGACTTCGACGGAAAGTGCATGAATTCTTCTTTAGACAAGAATTTCCAACATTGGATAAAGTTCTTGTCTTAGCTCGAGATGATAAGGATTACCCAGAAATGAGTCGAAGTACGTTATGGAAACTTTTAAAAGAAATAGGCTTCCGCTGGAAAAAGAATCCCAGAAAGTCTATTTTATTAGAAAGAAGCGATATTGTCATATGGAGAAGACATTTTCTAAGAACCATAAAGGAAATGAGAAACCAAAAAAGAAAAATATTTCATCTTGATGAAACATGGATCAACGAGGGTCATACACCAAATGAATTTTGGCAGGATGAAACTGTTACAAGTCAAACGCACGCTTTTGTAAATAACTTATCTACTGGTTTAAACCCACCATCAGGAAAGGGCCTGCGCTTTATCAGCGCAGGCTGATAATAGTACACATTGGCAGTTCAGACGGTTTTGTTGAAGGTGGTTTATTAACTTTTGAATCAACTCGTACCGGTGACTACCATGAAGACATGAACGCTGATGTCTTTCAAGAATGGTTCGAACAAATGATAGATCTTCTTCCTAAGAATTGGGTAATAGTAATGGATAATGCAAGTTATCACTCCAGACTTATAGAAGGACTGCCCACAACCAAGTGGTTAAAAAAAGACTTGCAGAATTGGCTGAGTTCAAAAAATATTACGTACCATCCCGGATCTATAAGAAAGGAACTTTATTCGTTGTGTGCCCTGCATAAAGAAAAATTTAAAAAATACGAAATTGATGAAATTGCCAAAAATCGTGGAATGACAGTACTTAGATCCCCACCATATCATTGTGAATTAAACCCGATTGAACTGGTAAAATTTAAAAAAATGTGAATTTTTTAAAACCCTTTTTAATGTAGGCCAGTCAGTTCTAATATAGTGTGTGATAAAAGAGGTCACTTTTGTTGTACATAAACATAACACTTTATAACACTGAAATAATTCATTTATTTTTTACAATTATTCAAAGTAATTTTTCAATTAATCTTGAGCACGCTCATGGATTGGTTGGAGGTACCAGTT
This sequence comes from Diabrotica balteata, assembly GCA_918026665.1. Taxonomy (NCBI): domain Eukaryota; kingdom Metazoa; phylum Arthropoda; class Insecta; order Coleoptera; family Chrysomelidae; genus Diabrotica; species Diabrotica balteata. The sequence goes on along the minus strand of OU898283.1, from coordinate 106,777,424 downwards.
AAAATTATGCTAATTACTCTCTCGTTCATAAAAATAAACTATAATAAAAAAGTTTCTAAATTATTTAAGGTAATTAATTAGCTAATAAATTATTTAGCTAATAAAAAATATTTTCCATTATTTTCATGACAAGGGGTATTTTAAGGGTGCAAAATTACGCAATAAATAAATAAATACTTTAATACTCAGTAAATGAGATTTCAATTCAGTAATTTATTATTTAAATAAACTATTTGGGTAATATTAATATGCTATTTGATATTTCAGAAATATAAAAAATGATCTTTTCATGATTTTCGATTTAAGGAATAGTTGCTAAAAGGGTTGAAAAATTAATTAAAATCATAAGTCATGCTTATAAATGTTGCAACATATTTATTTTATTTAATTAATCGAGATTACTTATGCCAGAATGCTTAAATCTGCATTTTTTACCATTTTTAAAAAAAGAGGTGAATTTCACCCCTAAAATTCAAAAAGCGCAAGTTGAGCATGTGTCACTTTTGAAGTTGAGGGTAAAATATACTCAATCCCAAATTTTCATGCAAATCGATGAAAGGTCACCGAAATCGGAGGTAATAGTTGATTTTTACCTTCATCCACTGTATTAAATTTTTTTTGTTTCTCGTCAAGCCAAGTATAATAGAAATAAAAATATGAGAATATTTTTAAATACTTATCTATAATATAAAAATGAATATATAAAAACTATTTTAAAAATAAGTATCTGATATATTTTTATAAGCACTGACAGATTGTTTCGTTGTGAAAATAAAAAAAAACAGTAGATTATAAATAACTTTCTCTGCTTCCGCGTGATAAATTATTTTTCAAGCAAACTTTAAAAAACTCACCTGCACGAAGTGCTGGACGCTCTCCAACAACATTCCATACATGTTGATCGCAAAAACCCTGTTCTCTTTCAACTAATCTTCACCCCACAAAATTACACAACCCTTAAATAACTTTTTCGTACTAGAAAAAGCTTCTAAACCCGTTAAATAACTTCTCTCCCCGACCTCGTTCGTCCTGGGATTTTCACAGGAAATGCCTCGGAGAGAAAACGTTGGGAAAGCGCGGAAAAGTGTCGAGAGCAACAGGTTGCTGCTGGGTGCACGACCAGAGTCAAGGGAAATTCACGCAAGCGGACTCTGTGTGATTTTCTTGATGTGTGCTGTCGGTGAGGAAGCATATGAAGTTCAAGTTTATTGCAGAGTGGTGTGGAGCTGAATTTAAATGAGCTTTTTATGTTGTTCTAAGGCAATAGGTCTCTATGTATTTAAGGAATTATGTGATGGTTTGTATATTAGTCGACTAAAGAGGAGTCTAATAAATAACTAGAAGTACGTTGGTTGAATTAATTATACAGGATTAATTAAAAGTTGCCATATTGCTAAATAAAACATTTTTTGTGCTAAAACAAATACCTTTTCTTCCCTATAACATATCAAACTGTCGAACGTAATGCGAAATTACACGTATCAAGTAGTTAAAGCAAGTTAAAGCACAATTATGATAAAAATTTGATTTTTTGTGTCAACTGTAAAAGCAGAGATCACGCATCTATCTCAAAAAAGTTTTCCTCTAATGACAATCAAAAACAATTTAAAATATAATGATAGAGCAAAACACCTCATTTAAAGAAGCCAAAGAAATATCTGAGAATTCCTTATCCAGTTTAGTAAGTCGCAAGTCCTTTTCACCGCTAACAAATTATGACAAAAATTTTCCAGAACTTCCCAACAACGAACGTATATCGTTATCTCTTCTTCTTCTTTCAGTGCCTATTCGTTCCGAATATTGGCAATCATTCTGGCTATAATTATTTTATTGACTGATGCTTTAAATAGATTTGTTGTTGTTGTGGAGAACCATTTCCTCAGGTTCTTCAACCATGATATTCTCCTTCTCCCAATTCCTCGCTTTCCGAATACTTTACCCTGTAGGATTACCTTCAGTAATCTGTATTTAGTGCTGTTTCTCATTATATGTCCGAGATATTCCAACTTTCTCTTTTTAATGGTATACATCACCTCTCTTTCTTTGCCCACTCTCCGTAATACGGTCTCGTTGGTTATCTTGTCTGTCCATGATATCCTTAGAATTCGCCTGTATAGCCACATCTCGAAGGCTTCAAGTTTTTTCTCCATTGCTTCAGTTAGTGTCCAGGATTCAACTCCGTAATACAATATTGAAAAGATATAACATCGTAGGAGCCTCACTTTTATCTCCAGATTAAGATTGTGGCTTTTAAAGAGTTTGGCCATGTTATTGAATGCACTCCTAGCCTTCTCTATTCTACATTTTATTTCCTGTGAGTGATCCCATTGTTCATTTACTGTTGTTCCAAGATAGTTATACTGTTTTACTCGGTCCACTGGTGTATTATTGATAAGTAGTTGAGCGTCTCTAACTTTATTTTTGCTGATGATCATAAATTTAGTTTTTGTTATATTTACTTGAAGTCCAAATCTTTCACTTACTTCATTTACTTTGTTTATTAGTTGCTGTAAACTGTTCAAACTGTCTGCAAAAATACCGGTGTCATCTGCATAACGGATGTTGTTTAGGCGTTCTCCATTTAGAAGTATTCCATGTTCGCATTTTTCCAAGGCTTCACTAAATATTTCCTCTGAAAATTCGTTCTTATTGTGGCTGATTGGTTCCAGTATAAATTTTGTATTATACGCCGATCTTTATCATCTATTTGGGCTTTTGTTAGAATATCCATCATTTTTTGGTGTTGAACTGTATCAAATGCTTTTTGGTAGTCCACAAAGCAGGTGTAAATATCGCAAGTCATATCTCTGCATCTTTGAAATAATACCTGTAGACTAAACAGTGTATCTCTTGTACCTACGCCCTTCATGAATCCAAACTGTGTGTCTTGTATTCTCTCTTCGCATAGCTTGTATATTCTACGATGTATAATTTTAAGAAAAAGTTTTAATGTATGGCTCATTAGACTTATTAGCCTATATTCTCCGCACTTTTTTGCTCCCTGTTTCTTTGGTAAGGTAATAAATTCTGAAAGTAACCAATCTTTTGGGATATTGCCTGTGTCATAGATATTATTGAAGATTTTACATAGTACTCTTAAAGATTCATCATCACGAAGTTTAAGAAATTCAGATTGTACTCCGTCTGGTCCTGGAGCTTTACCTTCTTTTAGTGATATTATGGCTGCTCTTATTTCTGCCACTAGTATAGGTGGTCCTGTTTCCGTAGGTATTGGGGGCTGGTTCTCTCTCTCATCAAAAAATAAATTTCTTATGTAATTTTTCCAGGTATCATTGATACTCTCTTTGTCCACGATTATCTCTCCATTGTCATTAACAAGTTTACTTATTCTTCTGTTTTTACATTTACCTGTAATTTCTCTTACCTTCTTATGCACGTTGAAGTCGTCGTATTTACTTTGGAGAATTTCGATTTCTTGGCATTTTTTCTCCAGTTCTTTCTGTTTGGCTTCTCTGATCTTTCTCTGTATCTCTCGCTGTAATGTTTTATACATGGAGTTATCGTTCTTGTTTTTCCTTCTTTCTTCCATTAGTTGCAGAATCTCTGTCGTCATCCATGTCTTATTTTTACCTTCTTCGTTCTTCATAAAATTGTCTTTAATGTCGTCTATTGTTTTCTTAAGGGATTCTATCTTATCTTCTGTGCTTTCCGTTGTATTATCGATTTCTTTAAATTTTCTATTTAATGTTTTGCTGACTATTTCTTTTACTTCGTTACATTTCAGTTTTCTCATGTCATGTTTTTTTACAGTTTTTCCGCGTATTTTGTTTAACTTAGTTCTATACACGCCCACTAAAGGATTGTGGTCAGATTGAATATCAGCGCCTGGGTAGGTTTTAACACTGTTGAAACTATTTAGATATCTTTTGTTAACAAGCATATAGTCTATTTGATTTCTAATAATAACGTCTTCTCCGTTGTCTCTAGGTGATGTCCACGTATACAGGCGTCTAGCATTCTCATATTTACCATTTTCTGATCCTGAATAGTATACTCTGTAGTCTTCTATATCACAATAACTTAAGTCAGGCCACCTCATTTCACTTATGCCCATTATTTCTATTTTCATGCGTTCCATTTCTTTAATTGCGCATTGGATTTTTCCTGATTGAGCCATCGTCCTAACGTTCCAAGTGGATATCCTCTTCAGACAATTCGTGTGGACTTTTTTTAAAGGTGTTTTATTGGGTATTTCACAGGGATTTTACATATTAACGACCTGAGAGGCCCTGTGGTCATGGGAATGACCTCTCTTGCCGGATCTTGGTCTCCGATGTCCATGATCAGTATGCGAATTTTTATTGAGTTGTACAGCCCCTAGTAACACACGACGTCCTATGGACGTCCAATATACGTCCAGTTTTGGTCCGGACGTCCCTGGACGTAAAATGGACGTACTATGGACGTACGAAGTGGGACGTACTTTGGGTGGACCAAATATGGACGTTCTCTGGACGTCCGTACTCGGACGTTCCCTGGACGTCCATACTCGGACGTTCCCTGGACGTCCGAACTCGGACGTTTTCTGGACATCCGACATTTACCAATTATGGGATCAAATAGCAAATATTTCAATAAAATAAAAAATTATTTACGTTAATAAAATAATTAAAAGCGAAAAGGTTAAATCACAATTAATTAAAAATTGTATAGTTTAATATATCCAAAACATGTTTTTGTTTTTAGGTAAAGTGTAAAAATCTTTTATTTCTAGATAATTCGTTACAATTGTTTTATTATTCTAGTTATTAAGATAATAATATATATGTTTGCTAATTCTAATAAGTAAAAATATGATTTTTATCGACAAGATGAATCTTGATAATCTTTTCCACAGAATAATTGTCTCTTGTCTTTTCAAAGACAAAATAATGAAAAATAATGATGTGATATGACATGTGATGATTGATGAAATTAATTGTCAATATTGTCATTGTCATGTCATACCTATTTAATTTAAACAAATGGCACAGTTTAATCATAATATTATTATTATTGCTTTAATAAAAGAAATAAAATAACTCTATTTAAGCAGTGTACAGTGCATTGGTCTTTTTTAAAATAGTGCATGGTTAAAAGTTTGGTACCATTTTTGTTAGGTTATTTCCGAATTTGATTTTTATTTTATTACAAAAAGGTAAGTAATTTTTCTTAAAATTGTTTATGTTTAAAAGTAAACGATTTGTTTATAAGCGTCATCAACAGAGGAAGGTTACGAAAAACCTAGAGAATATTGTTGAAAATATTAATAACCCCCATATTCCGTCTTCTTCAAACCTCTTCGGAATCACTAACTGATAATTTTGACGAGAGTTTCAGTTCAAACATGTAGTTCTGGTTACAATACTTCCGATTTAAACTTTTTATTAACATGTTAAGTGCCTAAAATAATCCAAATTACCACGTGGCCGACCATTCCAATGATACTTTACAAAGCTTTTTTTTCAATGAAACTGAAGAAGGGTTTAAATATGGTTTTAACGAGAATTCTGGAGAACCTTATCGAGATGTTTTTAATTTTTCTAATAATTTATTCAACTGGACTTTGTCCTTTAATACTAGGTGATTTATTAAAAAATTATAAAGAAGTTCCCGATCTTTCTCATTTAAGTTCAGATGCTAGAACCCTTCTTGCTTCACCCAGAGAACAATTACTCTGATCCATATGATTCAAATTTCAAACATATTTTTATCTTCACAATAAAACAATGTTATAGAAATGTGTGTAAATTTTTATGGAATCTCATTAAAAAAGAGTTTTAGTAGTCAGTTTTATCGTAGTTTGTATAATTTGTTGATATATCCTAAAATTGTAAATTTAATAGACATTTACCATGGTTATGAGAAACCAAAATTTGCAAATGAATGTTTGTTTGATTTTTTAACAGAGCCTGTTTTTTTTATTAGATAGTTTAAACTAAAATAATTAAGCATGGATGATCAAGTTTGTGGGGTAGTTAGATTACTGTTACATGTTGATTTATATTTTAGGATAATGAGCTTTCCAAAATTGGTGAGGAAACCATAAACGAATTTGTTAGGAGAAGCCATAAGAAGCTGGTCTGCAATAAAATTCAAGGAAAATATAGTTGGCTAGGGAAAAAGCAATATAAAACTTTTGAAGACACACATATAGCTCTGATTTTAAAAGGTTTGTAACTGTTAAACATAAATCAATCTAAGGAATATTTAAAAACTTACACTATCACTTAAGTGACCATATACAGCCGATGAAGCATATCATTAACTGTGTCTTATATGTAATTTAGATGGCAAATTTTACCATTTCACAAATGTTCAGGTCTGGCTATGAGATTGCTTTAAGAACTACACTTAGCTATATGAGATGAAGGTTTGTTGTTGGCTGTATATATTTTATTTATACACTGTTATTTTTGTTTTTTAAGTATCAAAGTGTAATTACTGCTCATTTGGTCATTAGAAATAAATACCAATGGTTTTGTTGGTATTCTTCTAGTTCAGGTGAGATCCATTAAAACTGCAGCACTTGAAATTCAGTTGTTTAATCATACGCCTTTGAATGATGATTTATTTACAATAAGCAAAGTATAATGAACTAAATCTGAAATTAATTTGTTCAATTTATTACATTACATTATAGTACATTAATTTTGTTTTCAGATGCTGCCTGAAAAAACTCCAAGACCAGTGTTGCCATGGAGAAGGAAATTGAAACTTGATAATGAAATATCTGAGATGTAAAGAGGAGGCAAATAAAATTTAATTTGCATGTTGCATTAGCAAATATGATTAATTTTGTAATGATTAAATTGTGTGGTTGGTGCACAGAAAGGAACAGTCAATTTTTGAGACTGTTTTATTTATTAAAAATAGGTACCTAAAACAGTATCTACTGCTGAAATAAAGTTCCATATTAAGTAATGATCTTTTTCATACTTATGATTTCAACTTTAAAACTCAACAATTAACTTGTCTGCTTTCAATTGCCGACCACACACTTGTAAGGTAAATCAGAATGGGAATGGATAAGGGAAGTTGAATGGTTCTGTTTTTAGTGAGCCACAGTTTCAACTATTTTGCCAATTTTTTTAGCAGTATTCACAATCCTTCTTTCTCCTGTGTAGACAAGTGTAGTCAAAGATCCCATATCAGTCACAGCCATATTTACTCTTTAACTATTAAAATTTGTGACATTCTAGCATGCTTACAGTGTCTTAATACCAATAAAGGTCTTGGTCCAGATGGAATATCGTAACTTATTTTTAAGGAATTGTGCATTCTTTTTATGTAGGCCTCTATGGCTTATTTTTTATAAATCTCTGAGGGTCACTTTTCATCACAATTTATTTATTGATTTTATCCATTGATTCAGCCATTAACTTATTGATTCCTAATTCACAAGGAATCTACGTTTCTGTAGTTGGCTGTATACCATGTATTAAAAATTTAATTAAAAATCCTTTGTAATAGGTATATATTTAAGGCCCAAACGGGCTAAGTTAAAAAGACAAAACGTTTTCGGAAACCATGTTCCATCATCAGTGTCTATGTACTGAGAAGCCAAGTTGACCATACCGTCAAATAAAATTCACAAGGAATCTACGTTCCTGTAGTTGGCTGTATACCATGTATTAAAAATTTAATTAAAAATCCTTTGTAATAGGTATATATTTAAGGCCCAAACGGGCTAAGTTAAAAAGACAAAACGTTTTCGGAAACCATGTTCCATCATCAGTGTCTACTGATGACAGACATCATCACAGACAGACTAGATCCTAATTATCGTTCCATTATAATTCTTTCTACTATTCCTAAAATTTTCGAGGCTTTACTTACTGATTTTGACTGAAAAAACATTTTTTATGTCGATTAGATTTATACTGACTTGTCGCATCTACTGTTCTTGCAAATTGTGTAGACCATATTCTTATTCGGGTATGATCAATTTCTTGAATCTGGATTCTCTTATCAAAAGTGTTATCTTTTAATCTTTATTTTTAAACTTGTTCATAAAATAACCAATCTCCTGAATTGCTTCAGCTAGTTTGTTTTAATATTCCTCCCATTCACTGTGTCAGTATTTATATTTCCATGTTCCTTACTGCAGAACTAATTATGATTCACACATAGATATGGTCTGAAACTTTTGTATCAATAGGTTTAGGTACTATTTGAAGCACTAAAATGCTAAATGAAACTTTTTATAAATGTGTACATATTTATTCATGTATGTTTTATTTTTATCTGTAATTTTGTGTATATTTCTATAATGTTCCATTTTTGTATAATTTTGACAGTGAATTTGTTCCATTTGTTATGAATAAATAAATATATGTAATAATAAATGTTAGTTCCTTTAAACATTTATGTTTTATTACTAAAAATTATTTTATATTTCTATAATGTTGCATTTTTGTATAATTTGGACAGGGGATTTGTCCCATTTGTTAATAATAAATAAATGTAACAATAAATGTAAGTTCCTTTAAACATTTACGTTTTATTACCCAAAATACATTCTTAATATGCACAGGATGACACCACTTTTAGTATTTTTAGTATTTTTAGACGTCCGAGAACATCACAAAAGTCCGTCAAGTAAGTCCTCCGGACGTATTATGGACGTCCGATTAAGGTCCAATTAACGTCCCGGTACGTCCAACTAACGTCCGCTCGGGACGTAAAATGGACGTCCATAGGACGTTCGGCGCAGCGACATTCGGACCAATATAGGACGTTAAACGGACGTAAATAGGACCAAAGCGGACGTCCGAGGGACGTCCTTAAAGTCCGTTAGGGACGTACTATGGACGTCCATTGGACGTACGTGTGCTATTAGGGGCCATTATCGATATCTCAGCCTAATCAAATCTCTACAAAATTCAATGTCAATTAAAATACTTCCTTTTCCCAATCCACTCATGCAAGTGCTAGACCTCCAACCAAAAAGAAAAGAAAATCAAACTCTCCGACTATCCAATCACCTGTCCACTTCACCTTTGGACCTTCACAACCTCTGCCAATAAATTCAAATAAACCAAACTACTCTAGTTTGGAAATCAAAAAAAGTAGTATAGCTATAAATTTATCGATTTTTATCATGGACTTTGTCAAGAAAATGATGTGAATGAAGAAGATGATGGAACTTGAGATGCTCTAGATCAGTCTTAAGCCCTTTTTTTTTAATCTGTATACTGCTTATTTGTATCGCCTTAATACACCAAGTATCCCTTATAAAACAATCCAATATGCTAATGACTTCCTAGTCTGTAGAGAAAGGACTAAATATGAACTATCCCTTACAATCTTAAAAAAATTACACGAACATTTCTCAAACTGGTTTTGAAAAAATGTTTTGAATTTATCCATTAATAAATGGTAATAACAAACGTGTATTTTTTCACGACATAATATTCCTAACATAAATACTATTATATTAAATGACCAAACTTTAAATTTTTGTAAGTCAATAAAATATCTAGGTATCTCTCTAGATCAAAAGTTACAATGGAGAGTACATATCGAATATAAATAAGCTTGACAAAAGCAATAAAGGTCTCAATTTTTTAAAATCAATTTCTAAAACTTGGTGGGGTGCTGACGTAGAAACAGCTTTGCTTCTTTATAAACCTTACATCAGGTCTATTCTGGACTATGGATATATACTTCATGGATCAGAAAGTAAACAAATTTTAAATAAAATTAATTGATGTATTTCAACGGACTGTTCTACGTATCTGTATGGGAACAATGAAGTCTACTCCAATAGCTCCATTGCATGTTGAAGCTTTAGAACATCCTTTAAATTTTAGACGAGATTCTCTAAGTGAAAAATTTGTAGTGAAAATTTCATGTATCAACAATTCTTTATATTCTGGCATAAGCTCACTAAATACAGATGATTTATCAAACAGATACTGGACTCATAAAAATTCACGAACCCTTTGCACGACCTTTAGAGCCATGTATAACAATAAGTATACTCAACAACACATTATAATACTCTATTATAGTATACACAACACATTATAATACTCTATGATTAGATTCATGCATCTTAAATTCTTATATAAAAAAATGGCCCAAGGCAACTGTAATCTATATACAGATGCATCCAAAACATCGGAAGGAACCGGATGTGCTTTCTAGATTCCATCCAAGTCAACAGAAAAAAATGTTCAAACTACCTCTCAATTGCTCAATTTTTAGTGCTGAATCACTTACAATTCTTGAAGCCTTGATATATTTCGACAATTTAAACAATAATAATAATAAGTTTTTTTGGTAGCGTTACAAATGTTGACAATAGCCATTCCTCTGGGATATTACCTGAATCGTATATGGCGTTCAACAGTTCAGTTAACTCCTTCGTGCTCACTTTACTCATCACCTTAATAAGTTCAACGGGTATTTCGTCCAGACCTGTAGCCTTACTATTCTTAGACTGTTTTAAAACAGCCTTTACCTCGCTTTCTATTATTGACAGCCCTGTCATGCAATTTATTTCCGGAAGGTTGCCTCGGTCGTCCCAGAAAAGTTCTTCAATATATATTTTCCAGGTAACCAACTTCTCATTCACTGTCGTCGCCAGATTACCGTCTTTATTTATGAGGAGGTGTGTGTTTCTCCTCTTATATTGACCAGTGGCTTCACGAATCTTTTAGTGAATATTTATATGATCGTGTTTCTCTTGGAGCTCCTCGATTAGTTTACATTTTTCTTGCATCCATGTCTTATTGGCTCTTCGTATTTCTTTTTTAATTGTCTGGTTGGTTTCTTGGTATTTCTTCGCGTCCCTGTTTTTCATTAATCTTCTTTGTTCCATCATCTGCAGAATGTCATCAGACATCCATTCTTTATTTTTTACTCTTTTTTCTTTCCCAGATGTTCTTTTCCCGTATTCAGCATGACGTCTTTGATATAACTCCATTTTTGTTCTACACTCTGTTCTTGTTGTTGAGTCGTTTCTAGTTTTTGTCTTATTGTATCTCTCACGTTCTGACGAACTACGGAGTCTTTTAGAGTGTCATAATCCAGGTTCTGTTTAGGTTTATTTTTGACGAATTTCTTTAGTTTGAGTTATATCTGGCCCACTAATGGGTTGTGGTCCAATGAGACGCCTGGTCCTGGGAAGGTCTTCACCGAAGTCAAGCTGTTCTTGAATCTTTTGTTAATGAGAATAAAGTCTATCTGATTTCTGATGATATTACTGGCTGTATCTGCAGGTGACTTCCACGTATAAAGTCGTCTCGTGGGAAGTTTAAACCACATGTTAGCAATGCTAAAATCTTCTTCCTGGCAAAATTTTATGAGTCGGTCTCCTCTTTCGTTTTTCTCGCCTAAGCTGTGTTGTCCGACGATGTCTTCTACACTGCTTTTGCCTACTTTGACATTGAAATCACCCATGATGATGGTTAGCTCGTTCTTCTTGGTGTATTTTAGTGCTTTTTGTACAATTGCGTAGAACTCATCGATATCCTCTTCTGTTTTTCTAATGTTGGAGCGTATATTTGAATGATGTTCGTAGTAACGGGTCTGCTTTGCAGCTTCATCAGAATGACCCTGTCAGAGAGAGGTAGCACGCTGATCACAGCCCCAGCGACCTTTTTGCTCAGAATCACCGCTACGCTATTCCAGTGATGTGGTTTGTCGTTTCCCGCATAGTATACCATATGCTCATCCACACAGCACTGTCCCGAGCCTGGCCATCTCATCTCACTGATTCCCATCACGTCGGTATTTAGTCTTTTCATTTCTTGAATGGTGTTGTGTATCTTTCCCCCTTCAAACATACTTCGAACATTCCAAGTACAGATTTTTTGAACGTTCCACGTGCACCCTTTATCTTTACTAGTGTTTAAATATTGGTAACGATTTCGTGGGTTGACGACATGGGAAGCCTTACATTTTTGTGTTCTTCCTCCTCTGCCGGATCTTGGTATCCGAAGTCCATGTTCAGTACCTTCTCCAAATTGGTTTAAATTAACCATGATGAATGAACTAGGGACTATTTATGGGGTGGTTTCCCGTTGCCTTCCCCATAGCAGTGTCACAACCGACTGACGATAATGTGAGTGGCGCCTGTGAGTATCTAGAATTAAGCCTACAGGATTTATTTATTTTCCCACAGCCTTAATACAGTAATGACATTACTGCTGCCTAATGTCATGTCCTCAGTTGATCCGCGGGTACTTATTTGGCTAAGCCTTATTTGTATCTGTCCTGTATATCTACAGAAAAAAAATGGACAGAAGATGAACTAAAAGCTGCGATCACTGCTATACGATCTGGGCGAAAAATACGAGAATTAGGTCGATCATTCAATATTCCAGAATCCACTCTGCGTGACAAACTAAAGTCCAATAGCCATAAAAAAAATAAAACTTGGCAGGAAACCAATTTTTAATGATGAACAGGAATCTACCATAGCCAACCATGTTAAAAAGTTGGCAAATATGTTTTTTGGAGTCACACCATCAGAACTAAGGCGTTTAGCATATCAGTTTGCTGAAGAGAATAAAATAAAACACCATTTCGACTCGATCAAGAAGATCGCTGGTGAAGATTGGTTAGAACTCTTTCTAAAGCATCATCCAGACATTAGTGTTAGAAAACCCGAAAGTACCAGTCAGAACCGCATTTCTACATTCAATAAAGATAGGGTTAAACGACTTTTTAACAATCTGCTCACAGTTATGAAAAAGTTCAAATTTCCTGAGAGTCGAATTTTAAATGTAGATGAAACGGGCATTTCTACGGTCCAGAAACCATCAAAAATTTTGGCACCAAAAGATCAAAAGCAAGTAGGATCCGTCATATCTTCGGAAAGAGGGAAAAATGTTACCATAGTATGCGCTGATGTTTCAGAACAGTTTGTCTCTCCTATGTTCATATTCCTTCGAATACGTATGAATCCATAATTAATGAGAGGAGACCCAATTGGAGCAATCTACAGACGTTCAAATAACGGTTGGATATAAAGTGTTATTTTTCGACTGGATAAAACATTTTTGTCAGCATGTAAAGGCCTCGAAAGAAGATCCAGTGCTTCTCATATTGGATAACCATGGGAGATGGAAGTCACATTTCTTTGGAGATTTATGCTTACTGCAGATCACACGGAATTGTTATGGTTTCACTTCCCCCTCATACTTCACACAGGCTTCAACCTCTTAACCTAACTTTTTTGGGCCCCTAAAGAATGCTTTCAATCGTGAGTACGACTTGTATCTGAGAACTCATACTCATGAAAAGATCACACATTTTGAACTTGCTTCCATTTTTGACAGAACATACCTGAGAGTTGCCACGATGGACAAAGCAACATCCGGGTTCCATGCTGCTGGAATATGGCCCACAGATCCTAATCAATTCTCTGTAGATGATTTTAGCTTAGTAGATCACACTGAAGTTGATAATGCACGTTGTAATGGAATTAGAAACCGACGTTACCAATAATGACAGGGCCCTTGATCAGTCGAGATGTGACAAAACTCTGCAGAGAACTCCACCGAGAAATACCGAACCCTAACCGAGACCATCAAGATGTGATGAAACTATGCACAAGACTCCATCTTATTATGCCAAATTGAAATCAAACCAGCAAGCTGCACCCCAGCCTGGAACGTCAGGAAATATTGAAACTCAGTCTAGTATAAGTATTGAAAAGCTTCTAGCTCCTCTTCCTTCCTAATTTATAAAAAAAAAGTTCCAAAACACGTGCAAAACAACACTCAGAAATTTTCACTTTCACGTCAATAACAACGCAATTAGAAATAAAACAAGAAAAGAGAAATATTAAGAAAAAAGCTGAATTGGCCAAAAAAAAAATGAAACCAAGAAAAAAGCGACAGAAACCGTAGGATAACTGACTTCTAAAGCAAAGAAACGACCTGTACGCAAGAAAGCTGGAGTTAGAAACTTACATTTTGATGATTCTGAGTCTGAATGTTATGATGAGAGTAAGCTTTGTGATGATGATGAATTAGATGATGTAGATCTAACATTAGAAAATGAGGAGTGTTTGGTGTGCGGTGAATTCGAACGAGACAAAAAATTTGGTACCGTTGTGTAATGTTTTCGAATTGGGCTCATTCGGAATGTAGTGGTTGAGATTCAGCAGTTAATTATACATGCGATATGTGTGCCAAGGTTGAACGAAAGACAGTCGGAAAGTAAAGTAATTCTACACAGAATTACCCCGTACTTGGGGGAATACCGCGCAATGACAATTTTTTTCTTCAAAATCCATTAAACTTTAATCCTATTTTTTATGGGAATAAGATACAAATTTCAGTAGTTAAATTATGAAAGTTTGTTTGCACATAGGAAACTTTTTTTAAGTAGTTTACCTTAGGTGCGCAGAATTCCCCTAATTCCCCGGGTTTTTCCTAAAAATTAGGCGCGAAATATCCGAAGAATTCAAAATTATTAGAGGAGTCAGATAAGGATGTATTATTGTCACCTCTAATATTTAATGCTTACCGTAAAACGGGGTTACTTAGGCCACTTTTGATATTCAAACACCTTTCAAATCTAGACCAATCACTTTAGGGATTTAAAACTTGGTAAAAACGTGGGTCTGTATCTAAACTTTATTGTTTAATACCAAAAATAGAGTTAAAAAAATTTTTTACCTGTCAAAAAAATTTAAAACATGGTGGCCTAAGTTTCCCCTTAGAACGGGGTATGAAAAACCAGGCATGATAGATAAATGTGTGGCGTAAGTTAAACACTCCTGGGGTAACTAAATCCGTACACAGGGCTAAAATAAAGAATACCTATGTTTAAAAAAATGAATTTAATTGGAAAAAACTTTATTTACTAACATTTTTATATGTTTTAAGGTTTTTGAAGATTAAATAATCAATTTAACTCTTACAAAAAAGTGTAGTGCCCACGCTTTACATTTGTAGGGTGAACAACTTTAACAATTTGTGATATATTTACATCCATTTCATCAGCATTGTAAGGAAATACAAAAACAGTCCCAGCAGTTTTCGTACTTTTTCTTAAAAAACTAACTGACACTTCATTTGTTTCTGGTGATGTATTTAACACTTTTGCATTAAACTGCTTTACAGCTTCTTTTTTGGTTCCCTCATCAAATAGCAGTTCAACAATTACAAATATAGCTGATTTGCCAGTAATCTTCTCCCATTTCACTGTGGTCCTCTTGGCTTTCTTATAGACGTTCTTAGGTTCGGATTCCTCAAAATTGTCATCAGTGAAGTCACTTAAAACAAGTTCAGCATCTGAATCTTGCAGTGAGAATTCTTCATCATTGTCACTAGAATCAGAACTGTCCTTTCTAGCTCTTTTTGAAACACGGGTTTTCTCTTGAGCTTGCTTTGAAGTACTTGGCTGTTGCTCTGCAGGGTTATCAATAGAGTCCTTCATATCATCCGGCTGTACACCTACACCAGGTGGTACATTTAATTTTTTTTTTCTTTCTTTGGCTGATTGTGTAGTATCTTCAACTCTGTTTTTTTCAAGGAAGGATTGTAAAGTTGCAGCCCAAGTGTTTCCATAGTCATTTAGGGTTTCTCTTTCGTTCTCCTTAGATCTACTAGGAAGCCTCTTAAGTACTTGCTCCCTGTCAAGAGGTGAAATTCCTGAACCTTTAAAACCACTTATCAAGTTTTTTGCTATGTTCTCTTCACCCATGTCACCAATACACTTCTTCAATAGTCTTGGTAATGTATCCTTAGGAAGTGTATCACGATTCTTCTCTTTCCAGTCACTTAATGTTTGGCGCCACTTTATTTTCAGTGGCCTAAAAAAAGATACATCAAGAGGCTGAGTAAAATGGTTACTATTCGCTGGCAGAAGCACAAACTTGATGTTCTTCATCTTGCATTCATTAATAATATCTAGTGAGATGTGGCCTGATAGGTTGTCCCCTATTATTACCTTAACAGCATCTTTGTCAAACTTCTTGAAGCATGGAATAATTATTTTTCTGAACCAGTCTTCAAAAATTTCTAGCGTGAACCATCCACTCATTGACCTGTTATAAACTGCTCCCTTAGGACCATTCTCAGTCCATGAGTCGTAAAGATTTAGTGCCTTGTACGTTATGTACGTTAAGCCAGTTGCTTTTGTTACCCCGTAGTCAACACAGCTGTAAAAGAACAACAAACAAAAAACAACTAACCCTAAATATGGAGAATGAATTAAAGCATCGTCTACAATGATAACTAAGGTTATATTTTAAGATAGTTATTAAGCTTGAAAGAAAACGGACTGGGCTGGACGGAAAAAGTTTAAACAGCTATGAAATTTCAATATAAATTACCTATAAATAAGAATAAATTGCTAGGTTTATCTTTTAATGTGAATAAATGTTGTATTCCAGCAGCTTAAAGTTTATACGATTGTCAACTCACATACACATAAACATCTACAAATGCTGCAAACAGTGTTGTCAACATGGGCGCTCGAAATTTACCATGCAAAATGGCTTTTGTTACCCTGTAGGCTTAAGTAACCCCGTTTTACGGTACTTACTTGATAAGAGGACTCCTAACATAAAAAAGTTGTTAACATCGCCAAAACAAAACTTGCAAATTAAACTCAGAAATAGCAGCTTTATAAAAATGAAATAGAAGGAAAAACATTGATTCCTATAAATACGAGATAACGAAAATTCCACAAGAGAATCGGTAGTTTTAGAATCACAGATTTATACATCTGCTAAATTATTTTCAAACATAAATTTTATTGTTAATGTTATAGCCTTTTATCACCACCTTTTGTAGAAGTCGTATTATAAGAAGGAAATTAAATTTATATTGTTCTTATATTCGAAAGTTGCGGATCTAAACCGATTATAATTAAAATTATTGTCCAAATAATAACCAATTTAGACGTGTAAATAAATAGGGCATTAATCATGCTGTCACAAACGGCGAAACAAACATTTTGTGGTGCAATGAATCCAAATGAAATGATT
Source organism: Diabrotica balteata (assembly GCA_918026665.1). NCBI lineage: Eukaryota > Metazoa > Arthropoda > Insecta > Coleoptera > Chrysomelidae > Diabrotica > Diabrotica balteata. The sequence goes on along the minus strand of OU898283.1, from coordinate 106,760,467 downwards.
AATGTTGCTGGGTATGACTTTTTATTATCCAATAAAAATGTTTCCCGTTTTCCACATTTCCAATAACATAAAATGGAAAGTAATTTCAGATGATTGATTAATTGAATCCTTTATAACCACCAATATATATCCAACTATGTATTTTTGACTAATTGAATATACTTAAAAAATTATAACTGCATCTTTTATTTTTTTCTATATCTGTCGAATATTCACCACGATAAATTTTCCAAGAGAGTGAAGAGGGAAGGGATACTTAAAATAGAAATAATTATTCTATAAATTTCGCATATAGGTATGTCGTTTTAAGGAATTTTTCATATTTTTTAAAAGCAATGACAATTTTTATATGATATTTATTTTTAGATTCCACTGATTACATGGAATTTTCAATAAAAAAGAAATTTCGAATTCTGCAACCAAATGCAGCTAGTGCCATCTACCATTACTTTGACATAGTCTTAAAGAACAAAAGTAGATTTTGCTAAAAAGTTGGTGTCTATTAGAATACATTCCGGGTATAAGAAATTATTTTACTGGTTCTTTTATCCTTAAACTGTAAAAATATTTATAGTAACTAAATACGCATATATTTTCAAACAAAAATATGCAGTGAATTAAAATAAGTGTCTACATAAAAGGAGATTTGTTTGTATTCTGCTTTTCTAACCTCCGCAGGCTGTTTGCTAGCCACTCCATAACCTTCACAGTTCATTCTTCATATTTTGAAATAAATTAAATTATATGTTTTATTTTTAGCTTGTTTTTTCTCTTGTTGTTTATTTTACAGTCGCTTTAACAAGTTACTGTCTTGATAAGATAAAACCGGCTGTTATTCAACTAGTAGCTCAGTCTGTAGTAGTACTTTACTGAATATAAAACTTGCATTTATTTTGAAGCAGATAAAGATATGGCATTTACAGGAAAAGTAATTTTAATAACTGGTGCTAGTTCAGGGATTGGAGCTGCTACGGCTAAACAATTTGCTAGTCTCGGTGCCACTTTAGCACTTGCTGGTAGAAATGTGGATAACTTAAAGCAAGTGGCCTCAGATTGTTCAACCAAATCCATTCCCCTGCTGTTACAAGGAGAACTAACGAATGAAAAGGACACCAAGGCAATTTTGGACAAAACTATCGAGCATTTTGGGAGATTGGATGTCTTGGTGAACAATGCCGGTATCATAGAAACAGGTAAATAAGTTAGCATCACATAGTTACTAAAAATAGACATCTGTTGATAAAAACAAAATTAGAAAATCAAATGGTGAATGTCACCAACTGTATATTGAACTTTGGTAATGAAATATCATTTTTGAATTATTTTCGTAACCCCCCAAGGTTATTAGAAGAAAATGCCAATTTACATGGTTAATTGTTGGGGAGTCTCAAACAATTTGAATTACATGACAAAAAGGATGGAATCAATGTTTTATTTTAAGTAATAAATGTGTATCTATATACCTAATATATGTACTGTTGAAATAATGTTCTGAATAATTGTAGAGATTTTATAAAAATAGTTATAAAAGGAAGAATGTGATGGGAATCTATTCAAGTACACTACGTTTTGGGGTTGTCAGCTGGAATGCAAGCCTTAAGATTAGATCATAGAAATCAGTCATCAATATTGTTTGGCCCTTAGATATTTGTGAGTAAAACTGACATAAATTCAAATAGTAAATCTTAAAAACACTGTTAAAGAAAGGTTAAAAACTCATTTAATATGTATGAAACTGTGTTCTTGTCAATAGGTTGTAGTATAGTTACAGAGAATCACTCTCAAAGTCTTAGTTATCAATCTTTATTTAATTAATTACATAAAATTTACTTTACTACTGAGATTACAACTGTAGTGGGTAGTCATACGTTAACATAAGAAAACACTTTTTATCTAGTTAAACATCTTGAAATTTTGTATACATACACCATACTCTCTACGAAACATACAATTGCTCTCTATTATTAAAATATCTTATCTTAAACAGTTATAGTGAGTTAATGGAAGAGCAATATTTTGGAGACATCAAAGCTGAGTAGTTAATCATGTTCATATTAGACTATCTAAAACAAATGTCCTAGTAACTGAATAGGTACTAATAAGTAGATTTCGTACTAAGGTAATGGAACCAGTTATACAAATCTGGCAATAAAACAGTTACAGATTTAAATATTTTTATTAACTATGTCTCAGGATAGTTGTTAATGTTTGTAAAATAAGAAACTAACTGAAAATATTTACAAAATGTAATATTAAACAAAAAATGTTAGATTTCCTTACAGGTTGCAAATTAACCAGTAGATGACATTTAATATTTTCAAAATTCCAGTAGTTGACACCTACAGGATCCAGTTATTGACGATATTTTAACTATCCATCAACTTAAAGCTTTTTCTTAAATTCATATTTTAATTGAGCTCCAGCACAGGTTATATTGGGAAATTCTAACTTCGCAAGGATTTGGGAACAATTAATGAAACTTATGTCCTTATTCAACTTAAATACAGTTTTTGTTTCATTACAAGCTATCGTACCTACAACATCAACTTCATCATTGTTACAAAATTCTTGTATAATACACACAAATTTATATTCCTTCTTTTTAGCTGGAAATAAGACAAGAATGTAGTCACCTTCTTTACACACTTGTATGGAGTTTTGTCCATTCTTAGGTATATTTTCAGTCATCTAGTCTGTTCAATGTTCTTCAATTTTAAAATCTAAATTTTTATCTTTTTCTGTGTCACACACTTTATCTTTTTGTTTGTACCATTCCACACAAAACTGATATCATCAAGGCTATCACCAGACTCTTGCCATTCTTCACAAGTCTCTGAATCTGAAGAATCTGAAAAATTTGCACTTTTTCTTCTTTTTCTTTTTGTTTTATTTTTCTTATTTTATTGTTTTGTCCTGTTTTATTTTTATCATTTTTATTATTCTTCTTTTTTTGTTTTCTTTTCTCCGCTGTTAGTTTTTTATTTTCCTCTTGTACTGTTTTTTCCATTTGCTTTTTCTCGTGATATTCTTGCCATTTATTTTGCAGTAATAACTGAAAGTACTTTTCTTTCTTAGCTCGTTTTAATTGCTTTGACTGTTTGGGCTCAGGCCAAAATAGAGCTCTTTTAAATGGAGCTGGAAACACACATGATGATGTCCACGGTTGTATCAATTGTGGGGCTTCTGTTTGACTTCTTTCTGATGTAAAATGTTTTGTTGTTTTAGTTAGTGAGTTAACAGGAGATTGAGGATATTTTAAATAACTCATTACCAATATTTGGCTCCTCTAGAGGAACATTGCAATGGTTGGATATGTCAGATTCATGTAACTCAGTGTTTATTTGGTTAAGAGCATTTGGATTCCAAGGAACAAGACCAGAATGTGAAATGCATTTTGAAGTACGTTTGGTGTCACTCTTTCTTCCATTAGTTCAGCAAGGAAGGGGAAAAATTGAACCTTTTTTAACACAGGAGCATTATAATTGATTAATCTTCATTCCCGAAGATCCATTCCATTTCTTTATTAGTTACCATTTTTTATCCGTCTCAGTATTTTGTAGAATTTGTTATTTAACATTCATTAATCCGTTGTTGATTTCATCTGCTGGGCGTTGCCTTATGAGTGGGTTCCTTAACTAGACTTTTACTTAACTAGAATAGTTTATCATGTAGAAGAATTTAATAATAACATAAACACCATGTTTTTATATTTTTTTGTTTCTTTTTTGTTTTTTTTTTTATTTATTTTATTGATGTTTTGTATATTTTTCGCGTCAGTGGATGTCAATATTGAGTCGGTATGGATTTTAAGAAATTATTTACTTTACTTTACACTTTAGACTTTACGAATGATTCGGAACAGCCGTCTCTTAAGTCCGAATTTCCATTATGATTGCCGACCCCAAAAAGACTAGAAAATTTGTAAAAACTTTTTTTGAGCCATTTGGACTTAAAACTGAGTAGACCAATCGTACTTATCAGCATTTAGGTACCTACCATGTTTATTTTAGATAGTTAGTCTAAGTAACTACTCAGTGTTATTGTTTCCAAAATATTGGTCTTCCATTAACTGTTTAAGATAACAAGATATTATAATATTAAAAGCAATTGTATGTTTTTATATAGTGTATGGCGTGTATACAAAAAAATTAAGATGTTTAACATGATAAATTGAAAGCTTTTTTATACAGAAGTAAGACTACCCAGAACACTAGTAATAATAATTGTATAATCGTGTCAATAGATAATAAATTCAATTTGGTATATAGTTAATACAGATTAGAATCAATCTCCGAAATAGGTTACTTACGAGAGTGACTTGACTGTAAAACCGACAATGCTCTCAAAGAAATTTTATTTTCTAACTTATCAACACAGTGAAAGCAGATTTCCGCTAACCTGCAATTAGCGCCGGTCTGCACCGTTGTCTCGCGTCTATATACTAACAGAGTAAATACCTGTAAAACCGAGAAAAATCCTTCAAATTTGTCAGTTCTTCAACAACTTCTACTAAAATATCGACTTTTGATGACTAAACTGAAAAGAAAACATTCCCTTAATCTCGAAAGAATAATTTATGGAGAATATCATCATCTATTTCAAAATTGAATAAAATGATCATGATTAATGATTCTCCCAATATTTGCGAATGACTCAAGAAACTTTTAATTATATTTTAGCAATAGTTGTAATGGAATTTCTCTCTCTTGTTCCAAATAGGTCTTTCAAAAACGGCAGCAAAAAGTGTCACCTTGACAAAGATCTGCGTTTGGTTTTAGGTGCACTTAAATCTACACCTACTGAAAATCTATTAGCCGAATGTATGAAACCTCCCTTACATTTAAGAGGTCTTTTTTAACTGAAAAGTTTATTCTAAAATGTCAATAACTAAACCTACCTATTGCAAAAAATATCCGACATATCTGTGTCTTAGTTGACAAATGGTGTCATAACAAAATTCTCCAACTTTAGCTATAGTATTTCCTAATGTTTCTTCCTATTTAGAAATCCCAGCTAAAACCAACTTCGTCCAATCTAATTTCAATATTCTTTATTCCCAAACAGAAGTTTATTTCCCTACTTTTGATGATAAAAACGCCATTCAACTTCAGAAACAACTTGTCAAATGTGTTAAGCCATATAGGATTTTCTCAGATGGGTCAAAATCCATTTTAGGAGTTGGTTGTGCGGTGTATATATCCCAAAACAATCAAGAACGCATTATGTTTAAATTAAACCAACAATGTTCCATTTATTCCGCGAACTGAGTGCAATATATCAAGCTCTGGAATGGACTATTGAGAAGAAAATGTCTGATCAAAAAATAGTTATCCTGCCGGTTTCAAAATCTGCGTTGTCTGCTTTAGATAATTCGTATAAACATATATACAAAAACAGTATTATCGTCAAAATTTTAGAAAATCAACTAAGCTACATAAAATAAATAATTTGGTCTCTTTAATTTGGGTAAACGGACGTGCTGGTATCTCTGGCAACACCAAAGCAGATTATTTTGCTAAAGAAGCGACTTCAAAAAGATTGGAAATTAGTTGGCTCAATAGAAGTCATTTAGTCTCGCTGCGTAAACAAGAATTAAAAGAAAACTGGGAAATTTAATGGAATGCTTTCTGTAACAAAAGTAACAATCTTTATACAGAAATTCACCCTGCTTTACGTACTGCACCTTTTGCTGCAAGAAGTCATCCCAATAGAAGAGTATATTCAATGTTTGATAAATGCCTTGTTAGTCATGTTACTGTAAAAGCTTATCTTCATAGATTTAATTTAAGTGAAACAGCACTCTGCGATTGTAATGGTAACACTGATGATATCAATCATTGGATGTTCGGGTGCATTATGATGCTGCTATTAAGTATCTATTGGGAAATCTGATAAAAGAACAAATACCAGTTCTTCAGAGTCAATCTTCTATTTTATGTATCTCTCATGGTAATATTGGAATCGAATGCAACAAGTTTCATTGAAAAGCATCCAACTGCAAAAATTTGGTAGGTTTAAGGGAATTCTGTATGCAATTAGTTTAATGAAAAACTGAAAAACACCAAGCCCAGACCAATACCAGAAATTTTCTAAGGGGATACGCATGGAACTTCTTCGTGGCGGCCTGATATCTGATGATCCTCATCCAGATTTTCTCACAGTTCTTCTCAATGCCTTCTTTTGTCTGTACTAATGTTCCTGTAGAGTTTCTCTTTCCGTGCGCGATACTCTTCCTCGATTTGCTTGACGACATCGGGTTAATTCCCGCTTTGTTCTCGTTAAACTTCTCACGACTATACATTCATTTTCCATGTCTCGCTCAATTTTGGCATTCCATCAGTATGGCATAAACATACACCCGGGCGACTTTCCTACTTCCTTCAATCGTTTCTTTAATGAATCTCACCTGGTTTTCCACCTTGGCGATCGGTGCTGGATACTACAGTAATTTGCTGTTTGCTAAATATGGTAGTGTATCTAGGCTGTTAGCTAATATAGCAGCGTCGTCTAAAAATATTATGTTGTGAAAGAGTTTTTCGTTTATTGCTATAGTGTATTGTTGTTCCAATAATGCTTCTTTAAAAATATATTTGCTGTAAAGTTTGAATAACAATGGCAATAACACACACTCCCGTCGAACGCCTCGTTTAATTTCTGTGATTTCTGTTTCATAATTGTTCATTTTGACGGTTAGTCTTTGATTCCAATGCAGATTAATAATGATAATAATATATTAATAATGTTTAGTAGTTCAAATTTAAGATCTGATGTAAAAAGTGTATTAAACTATTATTTACGCACATATCCTTAACTATTCAGTCTATTTTTATATCAGCCTCAACATTAATCTACAATAATAACATTTTACTTTTAAATGTTATAAACTAATGACATTAATATTTACAGGAAGCATTGAAAACACAACTCTTGATCAATATGACCGTCTAATGAACACCAATGTCAGATCTGTTTACCATCTCAGCATGTTGGCTGTTCCTCACTTGGTAAAAACGAAAGGAAACATAGTTAACGTAAGCAGCGTGAACGGAATGCGATCTTTCCCCAACGTTCTAGCTTATTGTATGTCCAAAGCGGCTGTGGATCAGTTCACTCGTTGTGTTGCTCTGGAGCTAGCAGGCAAACAGGTCAGGGTTAACAGTGTAAACCCAGGTGTAACACTCACTAATCTTCAGAAGAGAGGTAAAGAGATTTTGTAGAAAAATGTTTATTTCCTTATATATCATTAACTTTTTTGTAGGTGGTATGAATGATGAGCAATATGAAGCGTTCCTACAAAGGACGAAAGACACGCACGCCCTTGGTAGGCCCGGAAATCCTGACGAAGTTGCCAAGACAATCACCTACTTAGCTAGTGATGATGCTAGTTTTATAACTGGAGCTAGCCTGCCAGTAGATGGCGGTAGACACGCTATGTGTCCAAGATAATTACTATTTGTTTGTAAATATGTAAATCTGTTATGATTTTTTTGAATATTGTTTATAAAATTTCAATAAATGTTTTTTATTACTAAAGGTTGATTTTAATCAAAATTAAAGAAAGAGAAATGCGCAAAGCCTGTAAACAATTAAATTGACATTGTAATTTCTACTGAAAACCCAACGTTGTGAATAGAATACCTCATCTAATTGAATCCTTTACAGCACAAGGAAATAAGTGCGTGTTTTGACAGTCATTGTAATTACTTACTATCTAACAAATGTTTCTGTTGGGAATTTGTCTTTATTGTACAGCCGGCAATTGACGGATTTGTAGTAAACTGTTTTTATTTGCGAAAAAATATCACAAATTCCTACAATATATAAAATTAACAATATAAAAAAAAAACTAATTAATTCCCATTACTTACTATTCTCTTGCTGTCTGCTAAATTTTTTCCTAATCGGTGACAGTTTGTTTTCTGGCGTTTTAATATTGTATCTCATTATATCTGACCTAGTCTATAGAACAATAGCAACGGGGAATTTTGGGTAACATGATAAAACTAAAAACAGTTCCACAGAATAATAAACAATCAGAATGCCCACTCTCCATGGAAAATTAAGTACGCGCAGACGTTCCACCATGTTTTAAAGGGAACCAGTGTTGTTTACTGAAAATTTATGTGGTCTGCATAGAAAAATTAACCCATTACACCAAATGTGATTCTCAATACTAGTCTGTGTTTCAGGAAGTCTGTGTTCAAAGGAATTGGTCAGTAGGGTTCCTGGTTGGTAATGAATCATATAACGGAATTTTAACCGCTTTCACTAGGCGCTTCCAGGCACCACCCATATGTGAAGAGAAAAATTTTAGCTCTGATTTAATTCGTGAATTGGCTATTAATTTACTGTCAAACTTTTGCAGCTCTTCTCTCAATACTCGTTCAGCTGCAATGAAATTCGTTCCTCGATGACAATAAATATGCCTTGGTCGTCCTCTTCTGTTAATAAAATTTGTCAAGCATAGTATAAAACTGTCCACATCTAGTTTGTAATCTACTTTGAGATGGACAGCTGTAGTCGTGAGATATGTAAATAAAGCTCCCCATTTTTTTCCGTCCGTCTTCCAACAGTTACATTTATTGGACCAAAATAATCCATGCTAGTGTGTGTAAACGGAGCAGTAAATTTTTCAAGTCTTCATGGCGGTAGAGGTAATATTTCTGGTGGTTTTGGCTTAGCAAATTTGACCTTGCACTTTTGACAATTGGTCCTAATCTTATTAACTAGTTGTCTAAGTTTTCGTATATATAAATTTGTTATCTTATCTCATTTACTACAATTTCAGGATTTCTATGGTGATATCTTTTGTGATAGTCGTCAACAACTGTTAAATGACTTTCTATCGGTAAAATTATTGGCCTTTTTGTTTCTGAAATAACATCTCTTGCTTCATCTAATATTCCTCTTTTACGAAGTAAACCATCTTCATCCAGATATGGCGATAATTTAAATAAACAACTTGATTTATTAATTATTGTGTTTGGAAAAGTGTTCAAGACGTATTTAAATATTTTTTTTTATTATTCAGAATATGACCTTATTGAGTTTTAAATCTTGTATTTAATTATAATATATTAGCTATATAATATGGCTTTAGTTCCACAAATTTTAAATTCTCGAACTCAAATTGGCTGAATTATTATTATGAAGTTCTGAGAATTCACTTGTCTGAAAAACAACATGGGAAACTATTTATCAACCCAAAACACTTCGGAGTTCTTAAGGAAACATACCAGTCGTTTGTGTAGAAAGTTTAAAATGTAATTTTAAGCTTAATTTATTGCCATTCACGGAGGTCTTAAAAACAAAAGAACCACCCTCGTTGACTTTCGTACATACATATCTTTTTTCATATGATCGGTCACTCTGCAACAACTTCTCGTCGTGAACGTAAGCATCAAAACAGCATCGAGTGTGCATCCCGTTTATCCTTAAGACTCCGAGCGGGGACCAACCACAGACAAAAGCTAAGTGAATCTCATATAGAATTGACAATAAGTTATTAAATCTGCGAATTATTATTTGAATTACATTTTATTTTACATATCCATTTACAAATATTTGCTATTTTCGCTACTTTTATTCATAGTCAAAATATTGCATTTTTTCTTCATTATTATTCTAATATCATTTAACCAGCGACCTCTTAAGTTTTATACAAAACAAACTGTTTTCTGTAAACTACCAGAATTATTAGGTTTTAACCGTTTTATTTCATTTTTGTAATATTCACATTGAGTTTGCTTTATTAACATATTCCTATATAGCATCTTCAAGTTCTTCTGAAGTTAATATTTCTTTAGGCTCTTCACATTTCATCAAATTTGCATAAACAATTCTTAAAAATCGAAACATATATGCACTTGCTCTTAAAATTCTATTAAATTGAATAAATCTTTCAAAACGTATTAAAAGTCTATTAAATTTTACTTCATGAGTGGTTAAGATTTCATCAGCTTTTTCCTTTTTAAGGGTGGTATCTGGAGCCCTACTGTTTTCTAATTGATACAGAAAATCAGAACCTTTAAACCAACACCTCGTGTTTTTTATATTAGGACGTTTTGTCCATTTAGTAGCTTCGCCGGCTATGTTATTGTGAAACATATGGCTATAATGTGAAACCATTGAGTTTTGTTGAATTTCGGCCACCTACATATTTTGGTAATTTTCTTGGGTCTTCATTTCTTAACCAGCTTAAAACTGTTGAAGAATCTGTCCAATAAACAACGTTGTGCACAGTTATATAAAGATGTTGACAAAGGTGCAAACCTTGAACTTATTACCGCACCATTTAGTTCCAACCGAGGAATAGTTTGTGGTTTTAGTGGGACTACATGTGTTTTCACTCCAATCAAAGTACACTCTATTTTCATTATTCTTAGATATGCCACACAAGCACTTTCGTGTTCGCTGGCATTTAGAAATATGTGCATTTGCGTATTGGTATCCTTCCAGTTTTTAAGTTTATTAAGAAAGTATCTTGGGATTGAAACCTTCTCTATTTCTGGAAGCTGTTTTAACCAAAAAAGCCATTTTTGAAACTCTTCATTGGTTATTTGTTAATCTAGTCCTATCTAATTCTTTGGAAACAGATAGTTCACTATTTTAAACTCCTAGGCTTTCAACTGAAAAAAAATCTTTTACAGTATTAAAGAGTTCTTGGCTAGTAATGTTTCAGAACTACATTCGCAAATGTGGTAAGTATAGTTTAATTCCATATCGTTATTTGAAAACATTGCAAAAATAGTCCAACCTAACCTGTACTTCTACTTTGTAGCTATCGGTTGAAGCTCTAGACCTTCCTTTACTCAAAGTGAAAACGCAAAGTCCCAGTTATCTAAGAATATTTAGAATTGAGGAAAAGCTTTCTTATATGATTTTAACGGCAAGTTTTTTAGATAGGTAAAACTTTCTTTAATTGCCTTTGCATCGAGAGTTTGTTTTGGAAGGCCTAGTTTTCTTACCGTTCTGGCTGGTCTGTTGTCAAATTCTTTGGCCCCATTATAATCACCAGCAATAAAAGAGAATACTTTTTCTGACACATCTTCTAAGCGTTGTTGGTTTCCAGTCCATTGTAAGAAAAGATGTTCATTTAGCTTTTTAGCAATACTTTCTTGTAACAAAGTAAAGGAATGTTCTTCCTCTAGAAAGGCAAATGTATTGACCTCCCTACTTCCATTTCTTAAAACAACAGGAAGCATTTGAAAATGTGTTCCTTGATGTGCATTACTTTCATCATCTGCATACAAGAGGTGTGATCTATTGTTTGCATACTGCTTTCCTTTTTATTAAGCTTTTTTACTTTTTGTACTTTTATTAGGTACTTGTTTTGAAAATTCATGAAGAAGAGGATGATGCTTTGTTTTTCATTTTACAGAATACTTACAGTGATATCTGTGTTTCTTTAAGCAAAGCCTACATAAATTTAAGGCTTTAACAGCCTCCCATCTTTGAGATAATGAATATCTCTGAAATTCTGGACAATCTGCAATCTTTTTACAATCTTTCTGATACACAGTTTACATTTATGTGTTTTGCTGGAGATATCTAGTTCATATATATTAGCATGCACATTATTATTAAATTGCCATTTTTTATTACTTTGGTCATTAAGGGCTAGTGTAGGTAGTGCAGAACCATTTGTTGCTAGATTACACCACCAATCAAGCAGAAAGTTCACTTAATCCCTGAAACGGATGTTACATAGTTTTTGATTCTTTCTTCCTATTTCAGGAGCTCACTAAATACCACTTCTTTATATTTTAAGCTTTGCCAATAGTTTATTTTCAAGGAAATTCTTTACAATTTAGGGTATTACATTATATTTATTAACCAATAAATACATACATTACCTGCAGTTCATTTTAATTTTCAAAAAGGTTCTTTCATAGCAAGAACAACTAACATTCTATACTTCTCAATTCAGCTTATTTAAAACCAGGTAAATAAAAACGGAAGGAATGCATAAAAATAAATAATATTTACAAAACAGTATATTACAACTAACTGAAGCTATTAACAAATACACAAATTTTACTGTTGTATGCCAAGCTCTTCATCTGTCCATTTGGAAGGATCTGGATAAGGAAATTCGCCCTAAAAAACAAAAATGTATTAGTTATTATTAATCCAGGTTTCTTTATGTATTAAGTATATCTACATAGTATTCCTTGAACACAGTTATTTACATCCCTTCTCTATCCGACAGTATTAAATATTTGTGTAGTTGAAAATTACCACCTTTTTAACATATTTTTCTGTATGTTATACTTGTTTCGCTTGCTTAATTAAAATACTTACAAGAATATGATCAGGTTCTGTCCACAAGTGCCAAAGGATCCACCACCACATAAAACCTTGAACGCCCTCGGCAGCCCAGATAACAGTTCTTGAGGCTTCTGGAGCTCCTTTTCGGTAATTTACACTAAAAAAATATTATGGACAGATATGTGGGTAAAAATTACATAATAATGTCTGCTATGTAAATGTTAAGTTACCTGTGTCCGCTGTTTCGTACAGATTGGTGTACGGGAGCTATTTTTAAATTTTTAAGTGCCCTGAGGGTATTGAGACCCCTGGAAATTAACATTTTGAATTAATTTCTTTCTGAATCTAATAATTTATGACAATTGTATTTGACTGACAGTTAACCTATTTGAAAATGCAGAAAAATTCTTCTTTTTCATATCTTTAAATGCATATAACTGGAAATCATCCAAAATAAGCTGAGGTGAAGATAGCTAGAAATGATGCATGACAGAACCACAGAACGAAATATTGATGTGTAGCAGAACGAAATTAATTATTTAGAATTCTCAAAAGAGAAAAAGTAAAAACAATTTTAAAAGAATAAATAGTAGAATGTCAGTATTTGGTATAATTAATAAACTTAAAAAAACATCTGTTGCAATTTGGCAACTGGTTTGAGGATTGCCAAATCTGTTCGCAAAGGGCAATTGCCAAAAGATTTCTAATAATGAATTACAATTAATATTGAAAAAATCAAATATCGTTTATTTTCTATAAAAAATTTAAAAATTGTAGAATCATAGAACCATATATTCTAAGCACATAGCAACATTGCCATACGCAAGTATGACGTTCTGTGGATGCATTAATAGCTTAGCCACAGAATAATAAACAAACAGAAGGGCCACTCTCAGATGCCGCCTTTGAAGTTTTTCAGCACGCGGCCATGTTTTAGGAGGACACAGACATATGATTTGTGTGGTTATGTAATTGTTTATATTTATGTTTAATTATATTATATTTATGTTATTATATTTAACAATGTTAATATAATTGTATAGTATGTCTATGATTGCCGTAAGTCAAATAAACCTGGTTAATTTTTCCATGCACACCACATAAACAACACTAATTTCTTTAAAATCCTCCTAAAACATGGCGGAACGTCTGCGCGGAGGAGATGCGCGTACTTAATTTTCCGTGGAGAGTGGGTATTCTGTTTGTTTATTATTCTGTGGCTTAGCCACAGAAAGAACGTCATACTTGCGTATGGCAATGTTGCCATGTGCTTAGAATATATGGTTCTATGACTCTACAATTTCACTGTACAATTCTACTGTAGCTGTCTTTACCGCAGCGTATTCTGGATCTATGTTCTATATCTATTATTTTTGTTCTAGTTTAGTATGGTATTTTAAAATTATTTTTATTAATATAGTTTATTATTAATTATAGTAAAACACTGTAACATTTTCATCTTTTTGATGTGTACAAATAATTATGAGTTACTGATGTTATACTTTAATCCAGTCAATGTATTCTTAATTCTTCTTTTTTACTGTTAATGACATTTTGGGTTATGTTTTAAATCGGCACAAGACCCCGAATTTTTGTTTTATAATATTGATAATAACTAAATCCACATAAAATGGCTTCAATATCAGCAACAGAACAAAAAGGAATGCAACAGATTGATCTCACTACATTGAATGTACAACAACTATCCCAACTAAAACACCAATTGGACAATGTAAGACTCACAACTTACCCAGTACATGTGTTACTAAAATTAGCTTAATCTTTTAGGAAGTAAGTCTGTTTCAAGAATCTCTTGCGTCTTTGAAGGTAGCACAGGGCAAATATCAAACTTCAGGAGAAACACTGGAGAAAATCACTGCCGAGTCCGAGGGACAAGATATTTTAGTACCTCTAACTGGATCTGTATCCTTTAAAAACGTATTTCAGTCATTCGGGACAAGAAACTTTACAGTATATGAATATAGAATGCATACTATAGGCGTTACTATATAGTAATAAAGAGACTTCTGGATATATTATTTATGTTGACTGTATCATTATTAAACTATAACTGTATTCATTGTTAAAATTAGCAGATTATACTGCAATTACTGTATTTAATAGTTTTTCCTTAACCAAAATACCTAGATGTATGTTCCAGGTAAACTTCATGACACACAAAATGTTATAATCGATATTGGAACACGATATTATGTAGAAAAGGTAACTAAATATTAAAACTAACTGAATAAGTTGATCAGTAATATAATAACCAAAATTCATATAACAGTTAATTTGTTGTTCGATTTGTGTTTTATACATGTCTGTTCTGTCAGTTACATTTTGCAAATAGTTGTGTAGCATTGTAGAATGTAAATTTAATATACATATTATGTCAATCCATAATCAAATCAATTCTAAATTTCGTAAGTGTTTTATAGTCTATATATAAACATAAAGTCAGATATAGTGATGAGAAGGTCACAAACAATCTGTTCACAAAGATCTGATCTTTTTGAAGACCCATGATTGATACAATAACTTTATGTGATCCTATCGTTTGAATGACCCTATGAATCATGCCTACGAATGACACTGTCTAGTGTTTACTAAACAAACTGTGTGATTACTACATGTTGCTCAGTCAAATTAATGCATGAACTATTAACCACAAAGGAACATTCAAAAGAACGGCGAAACCCTTACGCTGTAAAACTGTAAAATGAGAATTGTTGAGTTAATAATCCCGTAGTCTGTTCTATTTATAAATTTGTAGGAAATCCATTTTAATTGTTAAATTATCATTTATTCATGAACATAACAATATGGAATTTGTAAGTTTACTAACTTCTTCAAGTACTTTTTTTATATTTTAATGATTTCTGGAGATGATTTGAGAAATACAAATTTATGTCAGCTTTAAACTATATTTCATTCTTAAATTTATAGTAAGAATATCGAATTCTACATGTAAACAACAATATAATTAAAGTTGTTCTAATTAATGAATCTCTATGAATGGGTGCTGCATTATCATTAATTCATATACTCGCAGAAAGATTCATAGGCTTATCAATATTAAACTCTACACACTTGACCTTTACACAATAAATTTAATTAGTCCTTCATATGAACGGATCTTTATGAAAGGATTAATTTAATGAATGACCTGGAAGACCTGGGTCACTGAAAGGAACCAGGTCTTCCCATCACTAGTCAGATACTATCATTCTCTCTATATTGCTTTAAACTATATTATAACTAAACTATTTGTTAATTTCTAAATGTTTTAAGATTGCCTTCTTCTTTTAGGACATTGAGGGAGCAAAAGATTATTTTCAGCGAAAAGTCAAGTTTGTTACAGAACAGATGGAAAAAGTGCAGTGGCTGGGTATAGAGAAAAGCAAAATAAGGGAAGCTGTTATTGAAATAGCTGAAATGAAGATGTCACAGCAGCAGCAGCAACAACAACAGAGCTGAATCCTTAGAAGTATTTAATTTGAATCTTTGGTATTTATTATTATTTCACAACAACACTGTGCCTAATTTAACTGCTGTTTTGTTTCAGTTTGTATTTAGCTTCTGTAATATCTAATATGACATATTATTTATAAAACAAACAATTTTAATGAAATATCTTTACTGAAGTGAAGGTTTTTCATTATTTTTTTTTATTGTCAAATGATTCTAACAAGATTATTTTTAAAATAAAGAAATTATCAGTTTTGGTGTAGACTTGTGTATTTTAGCCCTGTAGAAAAAATTCAGGTAAATTTCAAAGAAACCAGGGAAACACTATTTTTGACTTAGCCTAAAAAATGAAAAAAAGGCTATTTTTTTTGTAATTTAAGGAAATAAAACTAAAGAAATTGCTAAAAAACCTTGAAATAATAAAAAAAAAAATTGTAAAAAATAGGAAATTATTATAAAAATGTTGTAAAAATATAAAACTACTTACAAAATCATATGATATATATATATATATATATATATATATATATATATATATTATATAATATATATATATATATATATATATATATATATATATATTAATATTTATGGCCTAAACCATTAAAAAAGTAAAAATTTTTACAAAAAGTCGTAATTTATTAAAATTATGGAAAGAACTCTGCGCACCTGCATAATAATTATAATTTGACATATATATTCGTAATGTTGGCACGTTTATAATTGCTTTGTATAGAGTAAAAATGTATAACATATTTGAAATAACAAATTCTAAAATACTTACCAGCAAAAATATTTTTTCTACCGGCAATTTAGCATACTCAAAAAAAGTACCCTTCCTTGCCGATGCAGAAAAACCACAGCGTTTCAGCGCTTTTTTATGTTAGCTGATAGGCTTGTAACACCTAAATCTTCCTTTACTATCCACTTTCAAAACACTGCCGCAAACTGGACATATTCTAGTATTTTTTAACACCCCATGTGAATAAAAAAAGTACATTATTTCATTTTTACAGTCCATTCGAACGCTATCATTGTAAGAAATTTTACATGAGGTGCAACTAGCCATTTTGTTTGTTATAAACAAATACAACTGAACGTTACTAAGAACAAATTATTTATAAAGAGCCACCTAAAATTTTTGGAATAGTCCAAGGGGTGGATTAGAATGTTGTCAAGTTTAAATATTTTTATAAATATTATTTATAAAAATATTTAAACTTGACAATATCTAATACTATTTTAATATATTTTTTCATATTTAAAATTGATTTGGCAACAACACCTAAAAAGATGTTATTGCAATTGTCACACTGTTGCCAATGTTCGACATACTTTATTCTCGTTAATGAATAGTAAAAAAAATAACACCAATATGCCTCTATATTCTTTGATAACACTTAAACTAACCCAATCTAATCAAGCTAGCATAACTTGATTAGATTAAGTTAGTTTAAATAGTTTATACCAAAAAACAAGCTACAATATATATGATGAAATACGAAATAAAAATAATATTTAATAAAGTGCGAAATAAAAACATTATACTTAATAAATTAGTCGACAACACTGCAAACAGGAAATCAAAAGTTGCTTGAAAACCGGAAATTGAAGAGACCTACCTGATCAAACCCAAGGTTAGTAGATATTTAAGTAGGTTGCCTCGTAACTATAGACCAATTAAATGCTCGCTTTTTAAAGGCGGGAATACGTCACTCATACGACACTTTTAAAATTGCCATAAGCTTCAATGCTAATAAAAGGTTCAAAAACTTAGGTTTTGCAATATATTTTGGGATTTTCTTGGGTATAAGGATGTTAAGTGGTTCTTATATTAGTAATTATATCAATTTTTTATAGTCTGATGACAAAAAATATAATTGATTCTATTGATAATATTGTGTGTTTTAAATGGAGATAACAGTTTATTTCGCACAAAAACCCAAAAAAAAGTAGAAAAAGTTCAAAAACAAAAATACTAAATATGTATTCATTATTATAACGTACAAAACTACATATAATTGTTAGACAAACCTTGATATCACAGCTACGACAACACACTTCACAAGTGTTTATGTATACAAATAACTAAATAAAGTCTATAAATAATATTGTCCTTATATCTATATTGAAAAATAAAAACTAAACAATAACTAAACAAATAAACGTCTTAATGAGAAAACATAACTAGATCAAACCTAACTTAATGCAATCTAAGCTGCAATATACACAAGGTAATAAATTATGAAAAACAAAATATTTTCTTTTTTCGATGAAACACGCATAACATATTAATTTTAACCCCCTCTGTGGCTCAGTGGTAAGAGCGCCTGCCTTTAAACCTAAAGGTCGTGAGTTCGAATCCCACCTGGGTGGAAATTTTCGTTTATTAAAAAAATTAATAAATGAAAATAATTTCTATCCTTGTGTGATCGGTACACACCGGAGGGACCGCAGACGTTCGGATACAATTAGCGTCTCTTAGCAAAGACAATGACGTCGACTTTGCTAAGTATCAAGACAATTACTCTACACACACACACACTACACCTCAAATTGTAAGATTGGCGAATGGATTTAGTGTCCGCAGTCATTTAAACACAAACAAACAACAACAACATATTAATTTACAAGAAACAATATTTTTTGAAAATATGGCAACATTGGTAGAAAAGTGACGTGACATTAACATAACAACAACACAATCAAAATGGACGAAATATTTGAAAATTAATGTCAAAACACGCAATTTTTAAACGAATATTATAGAAAAAATATGCATTAAAATACAGAATCCGCAATTTTTAGAGCATTATAAAGTGAGTACGAAGCCATACATAACAAATATTCCAAGATTTAACTTGTATTTACCGTCCCCGGTTTCCTTGAATAATACCTTTTTTTTTATTGTCAAATGATTCTAACAAGATTATTTTTAAAATAAAGAAATTATCAGTTTTGGTGTAGACTTGTGTATTTTACCCCTGTAGAAAAAATTCACAGCCAAAAGCTTTATGGTTGTAGGAACTACCCAATTAAGGAGATAAAAAATTAGAGAAAAGAACAATAAACCAGATTGATCGTGAAGTATTTAATGAACAGATTAGAAAAAACAAAAGAAGTGTTGTCCGCAGTGGTACAAAAAACAAGAGATGTAAAGTGCAAGAAGAAAAAGAAAAAAAGATTGGTTTTCTAAGATGTGTGAAAACATGGCGAACAAAATAAAATATTTCAGGGTATGCTAAGAGATTGTAATACAAAAAATATGTAAGTAAACACTGGGAACAAAGAAAATCATATGATAAAAAGATGTCAGAAAAATATAATTTAAAAGAAAAACATTCTATTGTATATCGTCGGTGCAATGCTACCCCACGAATGTGCAACATGAGTGTTAGCAGATATTCGACATTTAAACTTTCAATTAGTTGCTAAAATTCAGGATTTAATGCGACATTTTTTGTACTTTTATTAACAGATGTTATAGTTATATTTTAGAAATATTTTCAGGAATTTACAAAAATATCCATCAGTTTTCAAAAATAGATACATTCGTGATTGTGGCATTGTATATTTTGTAATAAAATGCATATACGTGAAATTATATCGCCATTTATCATGGTAAAACTGAAACAAAAAGAACTTTCTAATATTGAAAACTACAAAAATAGAAATAAGTAAAACACTTAAATCATATTTTAGAATAAGTTAATTTTCTTTTGAATCCTCGCTTTCATTTGGCTCTGGCAAATTGTCTCTTATATTTTTATCGGTAGTTACAGAATTATAAAAGTTATCATAGTTCTTTGAAATTATTAAATCATTACACATTCTCTGCAGATCTTTAAATTTAGCAATCGCAATTGGCAACTGCTTATCATAGTCGACATTTTTGGGTTGCCTACGACTTTTCATGCTACTTGTTGAAATTCATCTCCAATATTTTTTTTATAGGACATTATCACCATGGCATCGGTTTTAATGTATCGTAACCAGCAAATTTGTTGCCAGGGAATTTTGTTCACTTTATAGTTCTGTATTCCAAAGGATTTGAAATTAAAGATTGTGATGTGGGTATTAGTAAAAATAGTTAGGTAATGACTGTGAATATTGATTTTATAGGATTTTATTAAAAGAAAACCATGTGTTATAATTTTAACCTACATCTTACAACAACAAAACATATCTATCTGTCTCTTGTCACCGTTCACTCTCGGTGGACACTGTCATGGTTACTTGGTGGTATTCAGCCACGGAGCGGTGTGGCTGTTACATCCTCCCCCTTTGCACCACCCTGGCGACTCGCGGGTGGGGCAACAGAGTCTAAGCAGGAATAGAGCTCTACAGGACAGCAATGACAACGTTTTGGTCGGGGTTGTCTACGTCTGGCAATATGGTCAGGAGCAGGTGCTTCAATTTGAGCAAGGTCATCTCCAACATGGGGGTCCATTTCGCTATCGTCTAACCCAAGGGTCAAAGACTCTGGGCAGGAGACCAGTGGAGCAGGAGGGTCGGCTTCTGAGGATTTCACTGGACGACCTCTTCTACGGAGAGGTTGAACTGGAGCAGGGCACGGATCTTCTGGATCGGCATGGAAAGGCGTCAAGGCTGAGACATGATATTTCCCAGCAGGAACATCTGGAGTGTCGAAGTGTGAAACTTCATAGGTTGTAGGGGACAGCATTTTGGTCACCTTGTAGGGTCCGTCACGACGCGGCGCGAACTTCGAAGTTATGGACTTAGACGCGTCACTTAGTGTATGCGAATCGACTAGCACAATATCACCTACTTCGAACGAAACAGAGCGGCGGTGGCAGTCTTTATACTTCTTACGTCTATCTTGAGATTGTTCATGTGTCTCGCGGGCTTCACTAAGAGCTTTACTCAAAGTTAGTAGATAGGGCGTGATTTGTGGCACGAAGTTGTCCTTGGCTATGATGCTTCGAAAATCACGATTTGCATCATCAGGAGTTCGTAACTCGCGACCGAACGTGAGGTACGCAGGCGTGAAACCGGTTGAGTCGCACTTCACAGTGTTCATCGCGAACCGTATAGCGGGTAACTTTTCAGACCAAGACGAATGGTCATTATTTGTTAGAATAGCTAACTGAGTTTTAATGTCTCTATTCTTTCGTTCGACGGGATTAGCTTCCGGGTGGTATACAGGTATAAGGTTTTGTTGGTATCCGAAACAATGCGCCACTTGCTGCATTACCGCACTCACGAACTGAGTACCGTTGTCACTGATGACTCGACGAGGGATTCCGTATCGTAAGATTATGTTGTCTATGAAACACTTGGCGCAGGCAGCGGCAGTAGCAGATTCTAGCGGGAATAATTCTACCCAACGACTAGCAGTGTCTTCCACTACCAGAATCCATGTATAACCTTGAGGAGAGAGGGGCAAAGGCCCAAATAAATCAATAGATAGCACTTCAAACCTCTGGGACTGAACAGGGGTTTGTAGGAGACCAGCGGGTTTGAGGTTAGAGACTTTATAGCGTTGGCACTCAAGACATTTACTTACATGGTCAGAGATAATTTTCTTCATTCCAGGCCAATAGTAGCGTTTTATTATTCTTTGATATGTCTTCTCCACTCCATAATGACCAGCAGTAGCGGAATCATGGTACTCATGCAGTATGTGAGGAATACGTGTACTAGCCACTACCAATTGGGGCTCTTCTTCATCTACTTCAGGAGTATAACGGTATAATATCCCATTGTTCATGATATATCCTCTTTCTGCCACCTCTTAAAATCTACGCTTGTGTCAGAAGAGGGATCTTCTAAACATCCAATAATCTTGGCAACATCTGGATCATTAAGCTGCTCTTCTCGAACATCAGCAACACTAAGAGTTGGAAAATCTACTCTTACTAGATGAACTTCAGCTATGATGGGAACTTCTGTCATGGGAGACCTTGATAGAGTATCTGCGATTACATTTTTTCTTCCTGTGATATATTCTATTTTTAGGTCATATGGCATGAGCTCTAGAGCCCATCGAGCTAACCGTCCAGTAGGGGACTTTAAGGTCATTAGCCATTTTAAGGCTTGGTGATCACTTTGCACTATGGTAGTAGCGCCTTCTAAGTATCCTCGAAATTTCTTCACTGCCCAAACCACAGCAAGAGCTTCTCGTTCTGTAGTGCTATAGTTTTGTTCAGCAGGAGTCAGGAGTCTCGAAGCATACTCTACAGGTCGTTCGTTCTCTTTCTCCCCCTGCAGAAGACATGCCCCAAAGCATAATTGCTAGCATCTGTACGAAGGATATAAGGTAAATTGCAGTCAGCTTGTCGTAGGATTGGGGCGGAACACAATAATTGTTTCAGACATTCAAAGGCCTCTTGTTGTTCTGCTCCCCAGGTCCATTTCACATTTTTCTTGGTTAAATTCGACAAAGGTTTAGCAACATGGGAGAAATTTTCAATGAATCTACGGAACCATGAGCATGTTTGCAGGAATTTTAGCAGTTGAGTAACATTTAAGGGTGATGTCATGTTTAGTATGGCAGATACTTTATTTTCACTTGGCCGGATACCCAAAGGTGAAAGGATGTGTCCGAGATATTGGACTTCCTCACAGGCGAATGAACATTTTGCTCTATTTAGACATAATTTAAATAGGCGCATCCGGTTGAATACTTGTTTCAAATCGTCTATGTGATCAGAGAAGGATGGGGATAATATTATGAGATCATCTAAATAAGCTAGGATATTCAGATTTTGAAGACCAGCACGAAATTTATCAATCATCCTTTGGAAACTAGCGGGACTGTTACACATACCAAAGGGCATGCGTGTGTAACGAAAGGTGCCAAATGGACACACGAAGGCTGTTTTGTCACGATCAGCGGTTCGTACAGAGATTTGATGATAACCATATTTTAAGTCGAGGGTAGTCATAAATCGGGTTTCCTTTGCTGCATGCAAAATATCTTCAATACGTGGCAGAGGGTACTTATCTGCACGTGTTATTGCGTTTAAGCGTCGATAGTCTACTGTTAATCTGATACCTCCATCTTTCTTAGGCACAAGTACCACGGGTGAAGCATATGGGGACTCACACTCTTCGATTATGCCTTGAGCCAAAAGTTTATCTAATTCCTGACGCAGTAATTGCCTTTTGGGCTCTGACATACGGTAAGGTGGAACAGATATGGGTACATCATCAACCAATACAATGGAGTGTTCAGCATATGGAGTAGGGTCTTTATTATATACAAATAAATCAGAATTTTCCTTAACAATGTTGTTAAGATTGGATCTTTCTTCTAAGGATAGAGAAATTCCTTCATCTGCTCGTAGTTCTAAATGAGCAAGAGTAACGCTATTGACCTGGCAAGGAGAGCTGACCTGAGCTGGATCTGGAGCAAATGAGTAGGGGATATTAGGGACATCACCATAAAACCATGAGTCATTAGGAATGTCTAGAATGATGTTAGCTTTTCTTAAGAAGTCTGCCCCCAGTAAGGTACGACTATTTGTGTGTGTGGGCACAGAAATTAAGGAAATGCTATGAGAGCGGTTTTGTAAGATAACAACTAAATCAAATACCAAAACAGTGGTAGAAGTAGTCCTACCATCCGCTAGAGTCATGTCTACACTTTTTGTGGAAAAGGGTACCTCATCCTTCAAGAGGATATCTCTTAGCTGAGAGCCAGCAATACTGCACTGTGCTCCCGAATCAAGATAACAATGACCTACATGACCTTCAATAGTGACCTGAACAATGGGTTTAGTTGATAGGTTTGTGGCAAATTGTTGGTCGACATTAACTGTTTCAGCAAGCATAAATTCAGATACTGCTGAGGATTTACTAGATGATTTGCATTTCGGACAATTACTCTTAATGAATCCAGGAGTCTTACATCCATAACACGAAATCTGATTCGAAGTAGAAAAAGTTGGTTTAGGGCTAGTACGAGAAGTTACTAGAGGAGGATTAGGTTTGGGCTCAACCGAAGATTTTCGAGAATCTGCTTCCCTGGTTCTGGCTGCGGCCAATTTTCGACATTCATCCTTCACGTGACCTGGATTTTTGCAAAAGCTACACCGTACCCGTTTTGATTCGTTTTCGTTTTTAATGTTTATTTCCGGATTTTCATACGATTCTTCAGTTTGCCTCGCTTCTTTTAAGAGTTCGCTAAATGTATTGATCTTATCACGTGCGACTTTTTCACGTATTCTCCTATGCAACAAACCGTATACCATATCTAATTGAGTAGCTTCGGTTAATGTATCTCCGGTAACTGAGCTATTATCGCGCGCGCTTTGCATACAAAAATGTCACACGGTGTTTTAGCATCTTGTTCCGTCGAAAACAGTTCCCGATACACTCTGTAGGCTGGTTTTTGAGGTCCAAAAGTCGATCGTAATAAATTAATGGCGCTGGCCCACGTGTTTACCGTATTTTTAACACCTTGAAACCACGTGGCGGCGAAACCGTCTAGCAGCATGGGTATACCCTTTAATGCGTTCGCGTCAGACACGTGGCTGCACTCTTTATAGATCTCGACCGCATCTATAAAAGCTTTTACATCAGCCCCCTTTGATCCATCGAAGCGAGAAGCGCATTTTGCTAAACTACCCGAGTCCGAAATAGGCCTTGCTATTGTATTTAATAAGGCTTGAAACTGTTCGCTTGTTAAATTTACTGAAGACATTTCTGCTGATGTTGATTCGCTTGAACTAAAAACCGTCGCCGACCTAAGCGAATAACTGTGTTTATCGTTTGTTGCCGTGATTGCAAATTTAACACAAAAATAGTAATAAAAATTAAAGGCTTACAGTTTCTGTTGCTTATTTCTTGTAAATACCCTTGAATGGAAGCTTGATATTCCCACAGGATATTTCTGAATGGTCTGTAGTGGAAGATTAATATTCCCACAGGATGTTTTGAACGATCTGTAGTGGAAGATTGATATTCCCACAGGATGTTTTTGGATGGTCTGTGCGGAGTTTCCACAGCAGTCACATACACAGTAGATTTATTGTTGTGAAGCACTAAACTAAGTGAAAATGTCCACTAATCACCTTACAATGGCGGGAGCAAAAACACTTTTTACTGTTCACAATGAAACTTTACGATTTTCACAGTACGAACTACACTTTAAACTATTTTGCCCAAGTTGGGTGCCAGTTGTGATGTGGGTATTAGTAAAAATAGTTAGGTAATGACTGTGAATATTGATTTTATAGGATTTTATTAAAAGAAAACCATGTGTTATAATTTTAACCTACATCTTACAACAACAAAACATATCTATCTGTCTCTTGTCACCGTTCACTCTCGGTGGACACTGTCATGGTTACTTGGTGGTATTCAGCCACGGAGCGGTGTGGCTGTTACAAGATGTCATCAAACATTATGAATCTGACAAAAGGACGTGGGTGTGCATTTCTTATCAACTGAGCCCAGTATTCGGTGAATAAACAGAAACATATTTAGATTTCTGTTCGATTTTCGAGTGGAGTAAATCACGCTCCATCTCGGTATGTCCTGATTCAAAATACTTGTGATTAATAGTTTTTAAGTTAGTGTAATCCATAAGAAGTTTCAAGCACATAGCAGCAAAATGTAAATTTTTTTATTGACCGCCATTATTCAAACGTCAGTAAGGTTTGGTTGGTTAATAATGTAATTGTAAATGCACGTGGATATCTCGTTTGACCCCCTTTTTCCTTGAGTTTCGTCTCAAAGATAACAGATTCCGTCCTGATTCTCTAAGTTGTAGACAGTCAAGTTGTAAATAGCCAATTTACGTAGGTAAAATTTGTCCTGTTGGACTCTTGGCAGTCGTAAGCACTGCTTCGAGGTCAAAGTTAAACGATAGTACCTCTGAATTATTCTTTGCAATTTTTTTGTTTATGTCTCGAGCCTCAAGAGCCAATTGTTTTCTCAATGTGTGTTTGTAATGAGACTGTTCGTGTATTTTTTTCTTCCTCTGTCATATTTGTATATTTTAAATACTTTTACACTACTCGTTTTTGGTTTTTGGAGGACAGAAGAAATTTTAGATTTAATGGAAGAAAGACGTCAATATAAGAACAAAGATAATCAGATGTACAAAAAAAGTGGATAAACAAATAAAATACAGAATTAAGAAAGCGACAGAACAATGGTTAAAAGAACAATGCGCAGAAATAGAAGAATACCAGAAAAGACATAATAGTTTTAACACACATAAAAAAATTTAAAAATTAACTCACAACAATAGAACAAGAAAACCGGGAATACTGAAAGATGCAAATGGGAAACTTGTGTTGAATACTAACGACAAATTAAAGAGATGGACTGAATACATCAATGAACTTTTCCAAGACAATAGAACAGTACAGATGGAGATAGAAGTAGAAGAGGATATAGTTTCAAGGATATTAAAAGAGGAAATTAAAATGGCATTAAAAAACAACAAAAATGGTAAAGCATTAGATCCAGACCAAATCCATATAGAAATCTTAAAATGCATGAGTGATGAAACCTTATTAATGACTTATTTAACTCAGTATACAAAACAGGACACATACTGAAACAATGGTTACTCTCCACCTTTTGTGCTATCCCTAAAAATAAAAACGCTAAATATTGCAGCGAATATAGAACAAATAATAGGAAAATATTACCAGAAACGGACTAGGAACCAGAGAAGCGTTATTTTCTTTTAATCTGTTAGCTCAAAGATGCATGGATATGAATGTTGTTACGTTGATTTTGAAAAAGCTTTTGACAAAATAAGACATGAAAAATTAGTCCAAATTCTAATGACAAAAACATACACCATAGGGACTTACGAATAATAACAAACCTCTACTGGAATCAAAGAGCACAAATCATAATAGATAACGAACCCAGTCCAGAAATTGAAACCAGGAGAGGAGTTAGGCAGGGATGTATTATGTCCCCATTACTATTTAATGTATATACTGAAGCCATTTTTGAAGAAGCATTACTAGCTCAAAGTGAAGGAATTATAATTAACGGAAGATCTATTAACAACATAATAGATGACACACTGATTATGGCAAGTTCTGCTGAACAACTCCAATTACTGCTAAACAAAACAGTTTCTATGAAAAATATGGATTAAAAATGAATATAAAAAAGACCCCATGCATGATAATAACAAAGAAAACAAATATACCAACAAACATACATTTGGGAAATGTACAGATAGAAAGGGTTGATAAATACAAATACCTAGGAACCTGAATTTTAGACAATAATGATCAAACAACCGAAATAAGAGCTAAGATAGAAATAGCAAGAAATGCGTTTGTAAAAATAAAAACAATTCTCTGCAACAAAGATCGTAGATTAGAACTGAGAGTAAGAGCACTGAGATGCTACGTGTTTTCGATATTGCAATATGCACTTGAAAGCTGGACATTAAAGCAAGAACATATAAATAAGTTACAGTCCTTTGAAATGTTGTGTTACAGGAGGATGCTTAGAATAGCATGGACACAGTAGAAAACTAACACGGAAGTATTGCGAGAAATGGGCAAATAATGCGAAATAATAAACACAATGAAAGTTACAATATCTGGAACACGTACCTAATGAGGGGACAGCGATATGAAATGCTAAGGCCGATAATACAGGGAAAGATAAGAGGAAGAAGGAACATAGGAAGAAGAAGAGTGTCATGGTTGAAGAATTTAAGGGACTGGTTTAAATGCAGTTCTATAGAACTCTTCAGAGCAGCAGTAGATAAAGTAAAGATAATGATGATGATATCCAACCTCGGATTAGGAGACGGCACTTAAAGAAGAAGAAGCTCTGATGTAAACAGATCAGGCTAGGCAAGAGATATGCCATGCAAGACGGAATTGCATAGCATGCGACTTGCATAGCTTAGATGTAAAGCTATGTTTAAGGGGATCAGGCATAATCCCATCGCAAATCTGTCTGATAGACAGATCGAACAACCTCAAAAGATGTTGTCACCGCTCGTTATTAGCATGCTCAGTCTATGTTTATATTTATTACGTATATTATTTTGTTGGTTTTTCTTTTATTTATTTTTTTATTATTATAATTCTTTTCAAAAATATTATATTTGGTTACAAATTTCAATTGATATACCTCTTAATTCTTAAACATAAATTTAGAATTTATATGTACATATATGTTTTAACATATTTATTATAAAAATAACTATTTAGGCAATTGGCTATGATTTAGATAGTTATTTAAATTAAAATCTGATTTAATGAAGTGTACATTTTGTGCCTTGAAATCCTATCGCATGTGAAAAACAATGCACAAAAACTATCAAGCGACCAGCTATCCTAATATCCAAGTCTACCAAAGGGCTTACATAAATGTTGTTTCCTTAAAAAATAGCTTTGTGTTGATGTTTAGAACGCTGAAACGCACTATATAGTAAAAGATGTACTAAATGGGTTAGAACAGGTAACCAGCAATTAAATATGTGGAACAAGTAATACTGTACGTGATACTCATTTCAACCCGTTGCAGCGTAACCGTTGTAAAGCCGCAGTATTTGAAGATTAAACATAGAGGGCGCATTCATATGTGAACGTGGTTTGTTAATGAGATTATAGACTGAAATTGGATTTAAAGTAATTCGGCTTCCAGCGGTTTGATATTATTTGCAGTTATAACTAAAAAGATTACAGAACATTGTCGTAATTTTTGCGATAAGCTTTAACACCGAAATAAAGCCTACTACGATTTTTATATAAAATCTGGTACAAGAAATTTTACGGGTACAAATAAATTATTACAGGAAATGATGCAAATATGGGCTACGCTACCCTATGTGTATTTCTTTATAAAAAAGAATAAAACTTCTATTTCAATTCGAAAGGTACGTAAGAAGTAAGAATAAATATATTTAGTTACTTATAACCTGCCAAAGTCCAGATTGATTAAAGAATATATAACAACTGTTTTAAATGTGGAACTAATGAAAAATTAGACTTTTGCGTCGTTTGAATAATGATCCTAAAGATGGGCTACACCCAAAAATATGTCTTAAATTGATGTAAAATGAGATAAATGTGTGACAAATATATTTTAATATCTAAAATACAAACAATATATCAAATAACTCATAGGCAATGACGTATGTGTTTGATTTTCTCAAGTTTTTTTGCTACTGCTGATAGCCTCGGGCCACTAAAAGAGCTCTTTTCACTAACTAACTTGTAACGTTATAAACGCCACATCTTTATTAATTTATATTTAAATAATTATGGTAAATTAATTATTATTTATAACTGGGAATAAGCCACATTAAAGATAAAAATACATTTATTGACGTTTCAATTTCCAATTCGGAAATCGTTCTCAAAATACAAATAGTAAATTAAACAAATTTTGTTTTTTGTTACATAGTGAAAAAATTCTTCTGATAATTTAATTTTATCTGACTCATTTATATTGACAATTCAGACATACATTATGCATTTTAAAGTAGACGACTTTAAAATGATATTGCCAATATTGTTGAGTTGCGCTCCTGGGACGACTTTACTTATAAGATAGTTCATTCGATTACATGAAATCAACTTTAACTTGAGAATATCCGTCAGAAAAAATCATAGCATGTAATTCGTCTTTAAAAAGACAAACACATGACATGATGACAGTAAAATTCTCCTGTTAGTGATTCCATAGTAAATTATGAGGGAAAAACCAGGAAAAAAACCTCATAATACTATCCCGACATTGTAAGTATTTGTTCGTGAATTTAGTTTACCTTCAACAAACATCAAAATTCTGATTTTATGTTACGTTATTTAAAAAACATAAATGATGTATCCTCTATAATATGTTACTGACTTACTAATACTGGTATTTTCTTATTAATAACTTCCTCTTTCAATATTGGTAACCAGATCCTACTACATTCTGCCGAGGAATTTGCGACACAATTGGCCTCATTTAGCATAATTAGAGCCGCTTCTTTGATTTTTCTTTTTTTACCATCCGTTTCTTTTAGGACTATATTTGAATTATTCCATTGAACTCTATGTTCATTATCCCATGCGTGTTTACATATTTGAGATCTATCAAATTCTCTATTTTTAATATAAGATTGATGTTCACTTATTCTAACATTTAATGGCCTTGATGATTCACCTAAATAAAACTGATCGCATTCACAAGGTATTTTATAAATGCAATTCTTTGTCCTTTCTTGTTCATTGTAGGTTTGGTTTTGGACAAAATAGATCTCAACGTGTTTTGTTGTTTTGAATGTTGTTGAAATGTTGAATTATTTCCTATCCTTTTAAGTTTTTCTGATAATATATAATTAATATAGTCAAATAATTTAGAATAATTCAAATATAGTCCTAAAAGAAACGGATGGTAAAAAAAGAAAAATCAAAGAAGCGGCTCTAATTATGCTAAATGAGGCCAATTGTGTCGCAAATTCCTCGGCAGAATGTAGTAGGATCTGGTTACCAATATTGAAAGAGGAAGTTATTAATAAGAAAATACCAGTATTAGTAAGTCAGTAACATATTATAGAGGATACATCATTTATGTTTTTTAAATAACGTAACATAAAATCAGAATTTTGATGTTTGTTGAAGTAAACTAAATTCACGAACAAATACTTACAATGTCGGGATAGTATTATGAGGTTTTTTCCTGGTTTTTCCCTCATAATTTACTATGGAATCACTAACAGGAGAATTTTACTGTCATCATGTCATGTGTTTGTCTTTTTAAAGACGAATTACATGCTATGATTTTTTCTGACGGATATTCTCAAGTTAAAGTTGATTTCATGTAATCGAATGAACTATCTTATAAGTAAAGTCGTCCCAGGAGCGCAACTCAACAATATTGGCAATATCATTTTAAAGTCGTCTACTTTAAAATGCATAATGTATGTCTGAATTGTCAATATAAATGAGTCAGATAAAATTAAATTATCAGAAGAATTTTTTCACTATGTAACAAAAAACAAAATTTGTTTAATTTACTATTTGTATTTTGAGAACGATTTCCGAATTGGAAATTGAAACGTCAATAAATGTATTTTTATCTTTAATGTGGCTTATTCCAGTTATAAATAATAATTAATTTACAATGCCACAAGAAAATAGCTTCAGAACAATAATAATTATGGGTTTTTAATTTCCTTATTAATTTATTAATTCCTTTAACCTTCAGTTTCTTTTTTATTATTTTTACTTCAAAAAATAGTTGGCACCCTCGCTCTCTTTCTGTCCAGTAGAATAAATATTCGCTCTCTCTCTCTCTTTCTGTATAATAAATATTCTGTTTTATGTTGACAGAAGAGCTAATTCCATCATAGGCATACGTTTTATGACATCCGTGCTATACTTCATTGTCGTCTATCTCTTTTTTCTGTCAATAAGTTTTTCTTAACGTGGTGGGTTATTTTTTTTATATGTAATTAAAATTTATAAAAGAAGGTAAGAGTTATTGTAAGGTTCATTTGATGGTCTGCAGAAATCTCTTGCGGTGAGTACTTTTATTGTAATCTATATTTTATAATTTTGACTGCATTTTTAATATTCATAACCTCACTTCTTCGAAAGCCACGTTTTTAATTTTATGCATGTAAGAATATTACAAAACTTAACAAATTTTAATAATAATTCTATATCAATTTATCCTTGCCATCTGCTATTTGTTTAATTGTGATTTTGTAAAATAATTGACAAGGAAGTTAACCCTCTTTGAATTCTCGCTAATACTAATGTTATATTCTAGTTTATTGGGTTTATTGGATAATTTATTGACGAATTTCTGTAATTTTTTATGGAATAATGTATATTTATGGA
Organism: Diabrotica balteata; assembly: GCA_918026665.1. Classification (NCBI taxonomy): domain Eukaryota; kingdom Metazoa; phylum Arthropoda; class Insecta; order Coleoptera; family Chrysomelidae; genus Diabrotica; species Diabrotica balteata. Next base: position 106,728,929 of record OU898283.1, on the reverse strand, counting down.
GTGGTGTGGAGCTAAATAGCTGCAGCTGTCTTCAAGAGCTACCCACATGCTCTGGAGGCGGCAACAGGACCTATAACCACATAAATTGGAGGGAACAGGAGCAAGCAACTAATATATGCTATAAGTACCAAGTAAAATCTGTTTGTTGTAAAGCTTCAGACATGGTTTGTTTTTGCAAACTAGATATTTTGTTGAATAAATATGATTAGTTAAATTATTGTTTTATTTGTTGCCAACTAAATTTTTGTTGTTTAGGTAAAGCATAGACAATAAGCTCACATGGTTAATTGAGGTATTATTTTATATTAGTATTTCAATCCTCTTTGGCAGTCTTATCCTATCGTAAATCAATGATTACGTCAATACCCTTAGATTTTACCAAAGTCTGGGTACCGTTGTTTTCTAACGCCAAAAGTTAATTATCTATGGCCTTCTTCCATCCATTTTCTATCAAAACAGCTTCAGTGTAGTTTTTAGATAATTAAAAAGGTAGACAGTCAGCAGATAACGCCATCATCATACTCACTTCATAGTCATCAAGATAACAAGGTATACATCTATCTCTTAAACTTCTACGTATTTCGTTATTTTGATTATTATTAGGTTGTATTACTTCAGGTTTAATTTGAAGAGATTGGGTAAGGGTTTGCTCATCCACACCTATATGTCTCATTACATGAACTGGAGATTCACTTTCGCATGTTTCATCAAATCTTACTCAACGAGATGTAAACACTGCTCATTTTAAAGGGTCCTAGAGTCGGCATCCCTCGTCACAATAGCCAATAAAAATACATTTTCTTGATCTCTCAGCAAAACTTACAGGATCGATCTTCTTCAGGAATATGTTTATAAGCATTACATCCAAATAATTTAATTTTGCTCATTCCAGGTTTGTAACCATACTAAACTTTAGCTGGTGTACAGTCATTAGGAAATGTACCCGTAGGAGTTCGATTTGTTAAGTTCACAGCAGCCAATACAGCTTCTCCTCAAAATGACTTATCAAGACTGCTATCAAAAATTTAATTATATAAAATAGTACGATTTCTAAGCCCTTCGTGAGCCTTGGCCTGCTTCAGAACATTCTTCCATCCTTCCCTATCGAGTGTCTGTCTCCTCCAGCCCCTCACTTCAATCTCCCTCAAATCTTCCTGTACATCGTCCAGATATCTGTATTTAGGTCACCCCCTTCTTCTTCTTCCGGCTTGTTTAGCATAGTTATTTTAGTGGTGTCACTCTCATCCATCCGCATAACGTGGCCCACCCACCTTAGGCGGTTTATTTTGATGGTCTTCACAATATCTGCATCACTAAAAAGTCTATAGAGTTTAAAGTTATATCGCCTTCTCCACAGACCCTGTTCGCTTACTCCGCCATATACGGTCCTCAATACTTTTCTTTCGAAGTCTCGTAGTAACTCTTCATCTCGGGTCGTCATTGCCCATGTTTCCGATCCGTATGTGAGCACTGGGCGTATTATTGTTTTATAAAGTTTGCACTTTGTTGCTATTGACATACTTCTCGCTCTTAGTTGAGGGCCCAGGCCAAAATAACAGCGGTTAGCCACGCATATTCTTTTTTTTTTATCTCGTTGGATGTATTATTTTTGTAGTCTACCAGTGATCCTAAGTAGCAGAATTCTTCTACCATTTCTATTGTTTCGTGTTGCACCACTAAGTTATTTTGTTGAATTCTTTATATGGCCGGCATATATTTAGTTTTCTCAATGTTAATCAGAAGTCCGATGTTTTCTGCGGAATTTTTGATTACTTGTGAAAGCCTCCACTGCTTTATTTTGGGTTCTTCCAATTATGACGATATCATCAGCGTATGCCATTATTTGTATATTATACTACGGGTATATATCGTACCTTTTAAGTTTATTCCCGAATCTCCCATAACTTTTTCTAACGCTAGGTTGAACAGCATGCATGATAGATTATCTCCCTGGCGCAGTCCTCTGTTGGTTTTAAATGGTTTTGAAACATCCACTTGTACGCGCACTTTACATTCGACTTTAATCATTGTCATTTTAATTAATTCTACCAATCCTTTTGGTATTCCTACTGGTAAGTTGGATACTTAAGAACCGCAAAATACCCCAATACTTGAGGAGCAAAGTGTTCAACCAATGCATCCTTCCTATCATGACATATGGATGTCAAACCTGGACCCAACCAAGGCAAACATAAATAAACCACTAGCCACAACAGAAAGAACAATGAAAAGAGCAATGTTAGGTATACGACTGTCAGATAAAAAGAGGAACGACTGGGTAAGATCAAAAACAAAAGTCGAAGACATAACAACATGTTATGCCAAACTTAAATGGAGCTTCGCGGGTCAAATTGCTAGACAAAAATACCAACGTAGGAATAATACAACATTGAAGACCTTACGAAAGTAAACGACCAAGAGGAAGACCACAGATGAGATAGGTTAATAATAGAGACCCATGGAAGGACTTGGGAGAGACCTATTTTCAAACATGGACGATAGAAGGCTAAGAAGAAGAAGAAGAAGAAGATCAAACTTAAAACACTTCTAAATTTCCGCAACTAGACCCATAACCTGTTTACGCATGTCAATACTAATAACACTATTATTATATTTAATTAGAAAAGAAATACGTTTTATTGTTTTACATGTACACGTGTACAGAGACCGGTGACAAATGACAAGTGAGTCATAAGTCATCAACAAAAAGAAAACGTGTTGCCAACATACAGAAAGTAATTATAGTACTGCTTACACAATCCGATTTAAATGTGACGTGTTGGTATTGATTTTTTTGTAAAGACAGTTATGTTTCTCTTTTGCATATCTATGGAAGAAACGGTTATTTACAAACAAATACCTTTATCCAAGTAACTGTACTTTACCTAAATGAATTTCAACGATTTAAAATTTTCCAGTTTAAATCCGTCCTCTGCTGATGGCTAATAATATCGACCACCCTTAAGCCGGTATATGCAAATCTGGCTCGCTGTTATGTCATTGTAAACCGTATTTTTCACTGATTTACCATTACACGTAGTTCTTTTTGCCGAATTCGTTTATACGCTCACACGGAAACTAATAAAGTAATATAAGTTGCATTAGCAAAATAGATTTTCATGTAGCAACTATGTTATTCATTCATCTCATGCATACAAATCGGGTTTCAGTGGGGTCGGTTCCGCAAAAATCGATCAAACTTTTATAATAAGGTGGGATTGGCCCGGATAATGTTTGACGAAATTGAATTTTTTTCAATTCTTCTTTATATCGACTTTATAAAAGGGTTTTTATGGTAGCTATTACAGAATGTATGGAATATAAAAACATGTAGATACCCTATGGCAAGGATGCGTAAACCTACGAAAATTAAGGAATTTTTAAAATTGTTGACGTAAGTGTTGGATATGCTCTATAAGAATCGAGGTAACATATACAGAGTGGGTCTAATAAGTCGGAATGCATCCTAATGTTTCTCGATAGGCCACCCGGATCAAAAGATATCGAATTTTTACCGTCGAGGTGATACAAATTTTATTGAACATTGATTTCGCGCACGTAACTGACAATTTTATTTAAAACTACCTGTTTTATTTAAAATTTGTTATTTGAAATATTTTGTTCTATGACGATTTTCTATGACCCCTCTACAAGGGGGGTTTTTGATAAAATTCAGCTTGTTTGTAATATTTTTATGGGTTCAGTGGCATTTTCGTCTTTGACGATTGGAGTATTAACCAAAGAAGGAAAAAAGTTGCAGAAACATGTAAATTAAAAAGATTTTTAAATACATTTCAAACGAGCTTTAATAAATTCAAATCCATAAGCTTTTAACGAAAGTAGACGTATTTACGAGCAGTTTATTGGTGACGACAAAGTACATTTTGTGAAATGGAAGTAAGAATCATACATATTAAAATCATACATAGAAAAATTATTTGCATCTGACAGGACTGATGATCACCTATATGGAGAAGGAGAAACAGGACCCTCAATCCTTAAATCGAAGATAGAAGATGCCATTGCAACACTAAAAAACAATAAGTCAGCAGGTCCGGACAATGTCCCCTGCGAAATATTAAAGATCCTATGTAAATCAGACAAACAGTTCCTTGATAATCTAGTTGTACTTTTTAACAACATATATAATAGCGGTAATATCCCGGAGAACTGGCTGCAGTCAACATTTATTACAATCCCGAAGAAACCAAATGCCCAGATTTGTGATGACTACCGGCTTATAAGCTTGATCAATCATGTCACTAAAGCGTTCACTAAGATCATTCATAGAAGAATATATGATAAATGTGAGTCAAATATTGATAGATCGCAGTTTGGTTTTCGGAAAGCACTTGGAACTAGAGAAGCAATTTTCGCTCTTCAGGTGCTTATACAGCGGTGAAGAGACGTTGATAAGGACGTGTATTTGTGCTTTGTAGATTTTAGAAAAGCATTTGACAATGTCAATCATGAACAATTGATAGGTATTCTGCGAAAGACAGGTATTGACGACAAGGACATTCGAATTGTGGCAAACCTATACTGGGGTCAAACAGCAAGAGCAAAAATTGGCAACGAACTTACTGAAAGCGTGCAGATCAAAAGAGGTGTCCGTCAGGGGTGTATATTATCCCCACTCCTATTTAATATGTATTCCGAGGAAATATTTAACAAATGTATGGAAAATGCAAATGAGGCATAAAAATAAACGGCGAGTTAACGAACAATATAAGATATGCCGACGACACGGTGATACTTGCCAGTACCATAGACGAATTACAACAAGTAATGGAAAGACTTTATTCAGTTAGTGAGGAGTACGGCCTGAGCCTCAACTTCAAGAAGACAAAGTGGATGCTGATAAGCAAAAAGCAACAACCTGCTCGACAATTACGAATAAGTAACATACTAATTGACCATGTAGAATCTTATGTGTACCTTGGCACCAACGTAAATGCAAAATGGGAACAGACCATAGAAATTAAGGCGAGAATAGAACGAGCTAGAGCAGCATTTAGCAATATGAAAAAGCTCCTCATAAGCAAGGATTTGTCTCTTCCCCTAAAAATACGTCTAGTTAAATGCTACATTTTTCCGATCTTGCTGTATGGCGTGGAGGCCTGGACGCTAACGGAGACGCTAACGAGAAAACTAGAAGCATTCGAAATGTGGGTGTACCGACGCATTCTTCGTATATCCTGGACCGAACATGTCACCAACATAGAGGTACTCCAAAGAATCGGAAAGGAGAAAGAAATCGTGAATACAATTAAACAAAGAAAGCTTGAATATCTAGGCCACATATTGAGACACGATAAGTACCGTCTGCTACAATTGATTGTCCAGGGAAAAATAGACAGTAAGCAGGGGCCAGGCAGGAGAAGACACTCGTGGCTCCAAAATCTGCGGAAGTGGTTCGGGCTCACATCGGTCGAACTATTCAGAAGCGCCGCAAACAAGATCAAAATTGTCATGTTAATAGCCAACGTTCGCAACGGACAGGGCACTTGAAGAAGAAGAAGGTTAAAATGCCTGAGCCACCAAAATACCAGGGTAAAAACCCTTTAAATTACATGTTGTTCTTAAAGATTGTATATATTGTAGTAACTAAAATGGGGATTAGAGGTTAATACCGAAAAGACACAATACATGAATATAGGAGGCATCGGTCAAGACATGGAAACAGAAAGCGGATTAATTAAAAACGTTGATCAGTACGAATATCTCGGAGTTACACTAAGCGAAGACGGGAGAGACGACAAAAATATAACAAGAAAAATAGGAAAAGGAAAAAACATGATAAAAACACTACATCCGATCCTGTGGAATAAAACTTTAACTAAGAAAACAAGAAAAATATATATCAGGCTATGATTCAGCCGGTGCTGACGTATGGGTCAGAAGTGTGGGTCTTTAACAAGAATATGTCACAAAAACTCCTCTCAACGGAAATGATGTACTGGAGAAGATGTTCCGGGTTAACTTTGTTTGACCACATAAGAAATGAAAACATAAGAGAGAGAATGAAAGTAAAGAACACAATAATGGATACGATAGCCGAAAAACAATTAAAATGGTATGGACACCTGAGACGGATGAACGAAGAAAGGATACCACGAAAGGTTTGGAACTGGAGACATACACAGAGAAATAAAAGGGGAAGGCCAAGAAAGAAATGGATATCCAATATTCATATAGAAATGGAAAATAGAGGTCTTCAAGAAGGAGACTGGGCCGATAAGAAATTATGGCGATTGGGATGCGAGAAGCGACAAAATTAAAGTTGCAAACACTCGCTATATATTATATATATATATATATATATATATATATATATATATATATATATACCAACCAACAGTAACTATATATATATATATATATATATATATATATTATATATATATATATATATATATATATATATATACCAACCAACAGTAACTATATATATATATATATATATATATATATATATATATATATATAAAATGTGATGTTTAATATTAAATTGAATTTGACTTCAGGTAACATGTTGAAGTGAGTTCCGGTGTCCGGAGAGTAAACCTCTTCGGTTTACCTCCGGGTGTTAGATGTGGATATACCACATCTAACAAGTGTTCTAGCTACAAATATTATTATTCCTAAATACCAAAACGAATTTTTTTACACTACTCACACAGAAATCTTAAGTGATGGAAAATCACAATATGGTATATTTAGACCATATTGTGATCTATACAGACGGATCAAAATAACCAACATGTACAACCAGTGATAACTTTGTACCAAAAATGAAGATTAAAAAATTATTTATTTTAAATAATCAATCTAGCATCTTTTCTGCTAAAGCATGTGCTATATACAAAGCCCTTGAATTGTGCTGTGAAAACCAGTGGAACAAAATTGTCATATGCAATGATTCACTGTCAGTATTACACTCCTTACAAAACTTTAAATTCAAAATCAATAGCAATATATTCATATTAGAAATTTTTCAACAGTTACTAAAACTATCAGTTCTATATGGTGTTAAATTTTTGTGGGCTAAGGGACACTCAGATATTTTTGGCAATACTATTGCTAATTCTATAGCTAAAAATCCATTACAGCACCCACATATGGTGATAAATGAATTCAACACATGTGACCTACTTGCCTATATCAAACAACATATTACATTTAAATGGGACATACGATGGATTCAGTTTGGTGAAAGCACAGGCACTAATTTATACAAATTACAACCAACAGTAACTGTAAAACAATTTTACAAAGATGTTACACTAAACAAAAACACAGTGTCAACTGTGCTAAGATTAAAAGTAGATCATGGATGTTTTCCGAAACTTCTACACAAAATAGGAGTTCTCCTAACAGATCGATGTGAGTGTGGAACTAGTATAGCTGATTTAAATCACATATTTTTCAACTGCCCACTACATCAAAATACAAGCAGGTGGCTGCTAAAAGAATCGATAAAAGAATGTTTAAGTACACCATTAAACGTGAATCTTGTATTAAGTGAAGACACTATAAAAATTTTTAAATAACAATTTCTTGTAAAAATTAAATTAAAGGTATGAGTGTAAAATTGATCGTATGCATGAACCTTTCCTTTGTGTGTTTACCATATATGTTGCCCACCTACCCAACCGTGGTTTATGTCTTGTTTGCTACAATAAAGCCGCTCTGATGAATCCCTGAGCGTGAAAAGTGCCCTCCTTGTACATACCTGTAAGAGTGAATACTAATAGTTTTGTTCACGGAGACAGTCCCTGACTGGTTTCTGACTGATTCGCATGCGTAGTTTTGGTTTCAGGCGTTCGCGGTGTTAAAAATCCGGGACTTTGACAAAGAGTTCGATGTTCGCGGACAGTTTCAAACTGGTTCATGATAAGTCCATTTGGTTCATGGATTAAAGTGCGGATTTTTAGTTAGCGCAAGCGTTATCGAAACTGTAAATTGTCAGGTTTTGTGTTTGTTTTTTTGGTCAATCGTTAATATACTAACTAACCCATTATTTATTTTTGTTGAGAAGTGGCAATATAATCTTTATGTTTCCACATCTTTAAATAAATATAACTAAAACTCTCTAAATCTTTTTAGCGGTATAAATTAAAAAATATAAAAAAGTCATTTAATATTTTATTGCATTATAAATATGGAACTAAAAACAGTACATATATTTATAATTATTAAAAAATTAATGTTATTTATAGATAAGCGATCATTTTACATCCAGCGATGAGGATTTAGAGAAAATTCTGAACGTTCAGAGTCACTGATATAAATTTGATCTTCGTAGACATCGTTCCGTCTTACTACACTAGTACCACAGAATAAACAACATTTTTTTATTATTTATTATTGCTTATTATTACAATTGTTTATTCCTCTGTGCTAGTACCCTATTTTTTACTTACCCATTTTGGCAATATAGTCTTTAAAATAAATTTTTGTCAAACGTCTGTGTTCCTCGCCTTGTACATATAAACAAAACAGCGTGTTGATGTTTTGGGGTTAAAAACAGTCAGAAACGTCCGGAAATCGTTCGCGGAGAAATAGCTGTTAAAAACTAGTAACTAATCGCGCCAGCGCACAACATTAATCCCAAATCGGTCCGAAATTTATCCAAAACTAGTCAGGGACTGTCTCCGCGAACAAAACTAATATGCATATGTAATTACGTGGCTAAAAATTCCAACCAAAGCCAATAAGCAAAAAAATCCATTTCGTAGATTTCATTAGTGACGTCACTCGACACTGAGGAGTAGGCAGATTGAGACCTCAGTGCCGTTTGACTTCTTCTTCATCTTCTAGTTCCATGACAGTTATCGATCGTTGGATAACATGTTGGCTACCATATTCGCTATCGTGACTTTATTGACAGCAGCTCTAAATAACGATGTAGTTGATTTTCCATACCATTGCCTTAGATTTTTCAGCCATGATGTTTTTCGTCTACCAGGACCACGATTACCTTGGATCTTTCCCTGAATGATCAGATGTAAAAGATCAGATTTTTTAGGGTGTCTCATAATGTGAGCGAAGCTTGCGTTTCTTTATTATATTGACCAGTTGTGTTGTTTGGCTCAGCCGTCTAAGGACCTCCTCATACCCACATCTCAAAGGCTGTCAAGCGTTTAAGCATAGCCTCAGTTAGAATCCACGCTTCCACTCTATACAGCAGGACAGGAAAGATGTAGCAAGATGTCATACGAACTCTAAGGTCAATGAGAAGATCGTGACTGCAAAGTACGTTTCTCATTTTTACAAAGGCAGCTCGGGCTTGTTCTATTCAGCTTTTAATTTCTGCGGTTGGATCCCAGCTCTCATTGATATTACTGCCGAGATACACGAGTTTCTCTACTTTGTCCAGTGTGGCATCCCCGATTTTTATACCGTCATCCTGTATATAATTTTGTTTGCTAACTATCATATATTTAGTTTTCTTAACGTTGAGTTTTAATCCATACTGATCACAAGTCTGTTTTATTTTGTTCATTAGATTTTGAAGGTCTTTTCCGCAATTGGCAAGGACTAAGGTATCGTCGGCATATCTAACATTGTTGACAATTACTCCATTCACAATAATACCTTATGTTGTCTCCATTAAGGCTTCCTTAAATATTTCCTCCGAATATAAGTTATAAAAGTAAAGGCGACAATATACAGCCTTGTCTCACTCCTCTTTTTATATTTATTTCATCCGACAGTTCTTGTTCAACCTTTATTCTTGCCACTTGATGCCAGTAAAGATTTGTAATTATTTGTAGATCTTTATCGTCCAATCCAGCTGTTTCCAATATTTCTAGCATTTTGTTATGCTGGACTTTGTCAAAAGCTTTTTCAAAATCGATTGCACAAATGTACACATTTTCATTTATATCTGTGCATCTCTGTACTAGCACCTGTATACTAAACAAGGATTCTCTTGTACCCAAGCCACTCCTACACCCAAATTGAGTATTGCTAATTCTGTTCTCTAACAGCGTGTAAATTCTGCTGTGTACCTATTACTCGCAGGAAGATCTTCAGGAGCCGTTTGACGGTTCTCGTATTTCTACAGAACACGATATTTTACACCACAAATGTATCAGGTAAAAGTATTTTTTTTTTTCTTTAAATAGCTCAGCCAATGCATATAATATTGATTCTCCTTTAGTATTGGGTTGCATAACAATTTTTGATATGATTATGGAAATTTCATATGAAGATATACAATATGAAAATAGAGTATGATGCTGGAACAGGAAACAAATGTGTAACCCTGGATTAAAGTATTAGAAGAAAAAAGTTTCTTAGTATTTTAATGCTGGCCGTAAAATTTCTGTGCGTACATGAAAATTTTTTATTAGTTTCAGTTAATATCGTAATCACATCTTTATTTTATTTTGTATTGTTTATTTGTGTACTTAAACTCAAACATAATTACGTTATTAAATATATATTAAAAGAAAATTACTATTTAACTGGGAATAAGCCACAATTAAAGATAAAAAAATACGTTTATTGACGTTTCAATTTCCACTTCGGAAATTGTTCTCAAAATACAAACAGTAAATTAAACAAATTTTGTTTTTTAATACATAGTGAAAAAATTCTTCTAATAATTTAATTTTATCTGACTCATTTATATTGACAATTCAGACATACATTATGTATTTTAAAGTAGACGACTTTAAAATGATATTGCCAATATTGTTGAGTTGCGCTCCTGGGACGACTTTACTGATAAGATAGTTCATTCGATTACATGAAATCAACTTTAACTTGAGAATATCCACCAGAAAAAATCATAGCATGTAATTCGTCTTTAAAAAGACAAATATGACATGATGACAGTAAAATTCTCCTGTTAGTGATTCCATAGTAAATTATGAGGGAAAAACCAGGAAAAAAACCTCATAATACTATCCCGACATTTGTTCGTGCATTTAGTTTACCTTCAATAAACACCAAAATTCTGATTTTACATGTTTCGTTATTTAAAAAACATAAATGATGTATCCTCTATATGTTGCTGACTTAATAATACTGGTATTTTCTTATTAATAACTTCCTCTTTCAATATTGTTAACCAGATCCTACTACATTCTGCCGAGGAATTTGCGACACAATTGGCCTCATTCAGCATAATTAGAGCCGCTTCTTTGATTTTTCTTTTTTTACCATCCGTTTCTTTTAGGACTACATTTGAATTATTCCATTGAACCCTATGTTCATTATCCCATGCGTGTTTACATATTTGAGATCTATCAAATTGTCTATTTTTAGTAAAGATTGATGTTCACTTATTCTAACATTTGATGGCCTTGATGTTTCACCTAAATAAAACTGATCGCATTCACAAGGTATTTTATAAATGCAATTCTTTGTCCTTTCTTGTTCATTGTTAGGTTTGGTTTTGGACAAAATAGATCTCAACGTGTTTGTTGTTTTGAATGTTGTTGAAATGTTGAATTTATTTGATATCCTTTTAAGTTTTTTCGATAATCCTTTTATGTAGGTATTGTTATTTTCCTCGTATTATTCCTTGTGTATGCTGTAGGATCTCGTTCTAAGTTGTTCTGTTCTATTCGATCGATAGTTGAAAATTTTTTATTTATAAACGATAAAGGAAAATCATTTTTTAATAAAACAGATGTTAACAAATGTTTCTCCTCCAAGAACGAATTCTCGTTAGAACAAGTAATTTTGGCTCTATCGTATAAGGATTTGATTATTCCCTTTTTTACATTAATATTGTGATTTGATTTGAAATTTAAATATCTATTGGTGTGTGTTGGTTTTCTATACAATTAAAAGCATTTACAAAATTACTAAAATATGTTCGAAGCGTTGTCTACTGAAACTGAATGATAATTATCAAATATGTAGTTATCGAAGTGAAAATGGTAGCCAAAATGAGTTGGTTGATCTGAAAAAACCCCGCTGCTGTGAAGGTAGGTCTTAATTTGTCCATATACTTCGCCATCACCTGCAAGTCGTTCCTTAGTGGTGATTTATCCAGATTAATTAATTTTCTGTGACAGGTTGTTATGACGTTGTCTCCACTCTTCTCGACTGAATCACACGACATCACTAAGGCTACAGTAGTAACCTGCAAAAAAACTGTGTTAGAAAATGCTATGAGTCACATGAAATAGGGATGCCATAAATGTTTACCATCATTTGACAAGTCTCAAAAATATTAAAAATTCTTTATTAACCTTCGCTTTTTTTCATTTTCAAGTTTAAGAGCTGTTTCAAGAACTGAGTTTCAGTTTTACATTCAGACATCTGGTTCGAATAAAGGATCTGGTTGCAACGGTGTCTATAATAAAGGTTTTTAATTAGATACACCTGGCGGCCGCAAAGTAGTGTCGACTTTTATCCTTTTTCAGGGATATTGTTTGAAGGTCTGTGGTTAATTGTGGGAGATTTATTTCTTAGTGTCCTACTGTATTAATGTGTCTTAATGTCTTACTAGTTCAAGAAACCCATCGAGGTAATGCAAGCCGCAGACCAAGGATTCGAAGTATGAGACTAGAGAGATCACACGACCAGTATGGTAGCGAAGTCTTCGTCAGACCAGATACCGACATAGTTTCCACATCTTTAACATATCGAGATGACATCGAAATCCTCACAGTGGAACAAAAGTCTTGGACGGTAACGTCCATCTACAAACCGCCAAACGTTAACTTTGTTTTTGAGGAACCGGATAACTTTCAATCACAGCAAATAAAATTCATATTTGGTGACTTAACTGTCACAGTATCGCGTGGGGTATAACGAAACAGACTCGAATGGCGAACAACTAGAAAATTGGGCTGAAAACATGATTCTCAAACTTGTTGATGGTCCAAAACAGCCCACGTCTTTCAACAGCGGAAGATGTCGCAGAGGTTACCACCCAGACAATAAATTTGTCAGCGATATGATTGGAGACCAGGTCACAAACATTGTTGGAAGCGCCCTCCCAAAGACACAGCACACATCAATAACTTGCTTTTTGAAGCGACAATCAGATACGAAAATTGTTCCTTTTAAGAGAAGGTTTAATTTTACTAAAGCAAAATGAGAAAACATTCGCTGAAGCATTAGATCAAGAAGTTTTCTAGCTAGAACCGTGATCTGATTTATACGATAAATTTGTACAAATCTAAAGAATCTAAACCCTACTTAAAAGATACGAGCAGTTATATGAAGACAATCCCTTTTCGAAAGCAACAACACAGGCCCGGAAGTAAGTGCTACATACGATATCCGCCAACAGAACGAACAGGTGGTGCAAGCTGGTCACGAGTCTAGACATGAAACAAAAAAGCAGACGCGATTGGAAATTAATTCGGAATCTTGGCAACAATCTCCTTGGCAACAAGTCTCTTAACAAATGGTAAGATAACACTAAGGAAGAACAAAGTGAAATACAACAAAATATTGACAAAGAAGAGGATGTCCTAAGTTCCTCCTTTTGTATGGAGATGAGAACTGCGATCCAACAAATGAAATGTAATATAGCAGCTGGCCTAAACGATATACGAACAGAACAAATAAAGCACTTTGGACCAAAAATCCTAGAGTCGGTCGTAAAAATGACGAACTGTTACGTCCGTACATTCCAAATCCCCAAAATATGGAGGAAAGCTAGAGTGGTAACACTCTTAAAACTAGGAAAGGATCCGGCGGATACAAAGAGTTTTAAACCTGTCTTTCTTTTGTGTCACCTTTTCAAGGCGTTCAAAAGAAAGATACTGAACCGGATCACTGAATCAGGGTACATTAAAATTATTTCTGAACAAGCAGGATTTAGACCCGAAAAATGCTGCTGCAGTTAAACTTTTAATCTCATCCAACATATTGAAGATGGTTTTGAACGGAAAGAAATAACAGAAGTAGCGTTCATACGCCTAACTGCCGCCTATGACACAGTTACCCACCAACGGCTCCTGGTAAAACTCTACGAATTATAAAGGATTTTCGACTAAAAAATTTGAAATGTCTTCTTCAGAATAGACGCTTTTACGTAACGCTCCAGTCCAAGAACAGTCGGTGGAGAGATAAAAAAAATGGAATCCTTTAGGGAAGTTTCCTTGCGGCATTGCTATACAACATTTACACCAACGACCAAGCCAAAAACCAACAAACAAGACAGTTTATTTGCGCGGATAATCCAGCTGTTACAGCTCATGGAAGAACCTTAAATGAAGTCGAAATAAAACTGACAGATACTCTAGCAGACTTAGCACTATACTATGACTAAAACTATCTGAAACCCAATCCTACAAAAATCCAAGTGTGTACTTTCCACCTTAGAAAAAAGCATGTCCGAAGGACACTGGAGGAAGAAAGGCGTGGTCAGATGCTGGAACACAATGAGACGCCAAAATACCTCGGCGTACGTCTGGATAGAACTCTGTCATCGATATTACTGTCAAGATATTAAGAAAAAAGTAAGCGCCAGAAATAATATCATCCTCAAACTAACAAACACAAAATGGGGAGCACAACCACACACTCTGAGTACTTCTGCCTTAGCATTATGTTTTCTGCCGCCGAGTTTGGAGCACCAGTGTTGGAAAACTCTACTTACGCTAAAAACGTCGATATTGCGTTGAATGAAACGGTTCGTATAATATCTGGTTGCCTGAAACCGACACCGTCGAAGAGGTCTACCCTATATTTGGAATCGCTTCAACCTCAGCTCACATCAGAGATAGAAAAAAAGAAGCACATGACGGATCGAAGATACTTCTTGTATGACCACCAGTTTCAGCTAAGTAGATTAAGATCTCGGAAAAGCTTTCTGAAAAAATCACGATCACTTCCCGAAGAGCCAAAGACGAGCCGAATACACGTATGGCAAGCGTAACATACAACACATTTTGCTCCCTTAACCTAAACCTATTCTTAGCGAATGAAAGGGCCATCTATGTGGCCAACCATTGGAAACACAAAATTTAAATCTGTTGGTGTTGCAGACACGGAAAGGTAGTAAGTTGTACTACTAGTATTTTTAGTCTTATCTACTAGTATTTATAGTAGGGCTATGTGACTGGCTTCTGGTAGTCGATCTAGGCCACCTTCTGACCTCATTCTTTGACTTTGACGAAAACGGCAATCCTTCACCTCATCTTGCCTAATTTTCTGTTTTTTCTTCCCCTCTTCTTGTCTACGCTTCTTCTTCACTTCTTTTTTTTGTCTGAGCTTCTCCTTTTCCTCTTTTATTTTTAAAAATCATGCAGCGGTCCGGACGTATCGAATTCTTTATCAAGATTTCCCCTTTACAAGAATTTAGCTATAACTATAAATATTACTTACCACGTATACAAGGGGATACACCAACCCATTCATGATGTATTTATAAGTGACATGCTGCTCATCTTGCTTTTGTCTAGATACCAACAAAGCCCTGTTGGCGTGATTAAGCAGGGAAAATACCGTGCAAATTAATATTAGGAAAATCTTCCACCCGAATATGACATTAAATTCATCCGACATGACATATAAATCCTGATACAAAGAAAACACTTTTTTCAACTTCTCCTCCTTACTTTTGTCCTCGTTCTTTGACACAATATAAATTGGAGATTTCAAAATACTTCGTATCATTTTACTGAGAAAATTATATCTTTTCCGTAACATCTTCGCCGTGTTACAGATTAGAATAAGTTCGAAAAATTGATAATACATTGCGATTTTGTGAGTAATATAGTTGGGACGAATAGTAGAGTTCATTTTCATTTCAACAGCCGATATTGTAAAGTACACCAGATGGTAAAATGCGATCTCCACAAACAACAACTTGAAGTTTATTCTTACAGTGAAGTTTTCCGTATGCAATTTCTTTTCAACTTTTTCTGAAGTGTTTAGGAAGTTTTCCCAGTGTTTCGCGTAAAGTTTTAAGCTACCCAAAAGGCTTTTGAATAGGAAAACAAACTCGGAAACTGACTCCGCACCTAAAAAGTTGAAAAAAGTCGAAGTAAGTGGAGAAACTAATAGCTTTATAACATAATTGTATTTATTTAGCATTTCAATAAATATGTTATAAGATGTGGTAAGATTTAGTTATATACAAGAAATAAATGCTAAAAGATTTAAAAGAAGTCTTATGTTTAAAGAAAAAAAATATAAAAACACGTTCACCGGAGATTGAGCAAAACTATAATACCCACAACCCAACGCGGGTAATGGGTATTATGGTACATTGAGGAATTCTACAGTATTCACTACCTTCCTTCGCTCAACCGTTTCCATCTCTCTCTGTTATCCCATTCTACATAGTTTAGACCTCTCTTACTCATGGCGTCGTCTACTTCGTTCCTCCGGGATCTTCGGGGTCGTCCTCTTTTCCTCCTTCCTATGGGGCTTCATTCGGTTATTCTTCTTACATGTCTATATCACTTTAGTCTTTTTTGTTCTATGTTAGTATCTCTGTTTCTATTGATGTTCTTTACTTTATTTCGTCATTACTTCTCCTATCCATTCTTGTTACTCTGAAGCATCTTCGCAAGATATTTCATCTCTGTTGCTACTATCCCGCTGTTTTTCTTGTTTGTAATCCAATTTTCAGCCCCATATGTCATAATACTTTGCCTAATAAGGTAGGTGTAGGTAATATGGCCATGTACAATAATATGGCCATCCAACAAATTTCTTACTATTTTTATGTTTAAACGGTAGAACTCTTGATATCATAGTAATACACATTTAGTGCCAAAATTGTTAAACAGATGGTGACACATTCTCTATACGTCAGAACCATACACCATTGTTGTGAAAACTTGTCATTGCAGAAGCTGGTTATTAATTTCGTAATTTTTAAAAAAATCTTAACTAAATCTAATAGGTAAGTTTTTAATATATTAATTCTACTTACATGTTTCGTATACGTTCAAAATCATGTACATGTTCTTATTTTATTGTATAAATTTTGATTTAATACATTTTTTCTTAGACAAAATATCAAAATACAGTATTGAGTAATATGACTAGGTGAAAAGTAGGGTTATATGGCTATGGCCATATTTATCTTACGTGGCCATATTACTCTACAATGCATATTTTGTTTGCTGTATTGATACTATTTCTTTTATTACAGAAATAAAAAATGCCCCAGTATCAGCGCAGGGGCCTACGAGGCAACTGAACGGAAGAAAATTTGTCAGCAGCTTTAAGAGCGGTGGAAAATGGGACCGCAGTTAACACAGCTAGTCGCAAGGGTACTTTGTAAGTGTGTATATCGGTTTACAGAACTCAATAATATCCCAAATCCTTTTCAAGAAAGCAAAGGAATAGCTGGTCGTTATTGGCTACGTGGTTTTATGAAGCGCAATCCTCAAATCAGACCTAGGAAAGCACAAAACTTAAATCCGGCTAGGGCACAAAAGCTTAATAAATTTATTGTAAAAGATCATTTTACTAAGCTGGAAGGTATTTTAAGAGAAATGGACATACTTGATAAGCCCGAACGGATATATAATGTAGACGAGAAAGGTTGCAGGTTAACACTTCACCACCAGCAGAAAGTTTTGGCGCAAAAAGGGGCTAGAAGAGTACATGTTGTAGCAAACGAACATGAAGAAAGTGTTACCATTGTTTCTTGTGGTAATGCTCTCGGTACAGCAATCTCTCCAATGGTACTTTTTAAGGGTAAACGTAGTAAGCCAGAATGGGTTGACTCAGTACCTCCAGGTGCTGTTCTTCAAATGGCTGCAAAAGGTAGCATAAATATTGAAAGGTTTTCAGTTTGGCTTCAACACTTTTCAAAATTTAAGGTTGCTGGTCCATGTATTATCATATTTGATGGTGCAAGATGCGATTTAGATCACAGTATTGTAGAAACTGCCAAAAGATACGAAATTACTCTATACCGTTTACCTAGTAATACTACTCACGAGCTCCAACCAATGGACAAAGCTGTATTTAGAGCCTTTGAATATTACTGGGATGATGAAGTTATGAAATATTATTCTATTCATAGCGATCGTGTTATTACCAAACAGAGATTTGGGGCAATTTTTTCTACAGTTTGGGACAAAACAATGACACCATCTTATATAAAATCGGGGTTTTTTTCAACGGGACTTTATCCATTCAACCCAGAAGCTATCCCAGAGATAGCGTTTGCCCCTAGTACTATCACATACCAACATCAGGAAGATACAGAGAATGTCACATTATCAGAAACTAACGCTTGTAATAAAGCAGATGATTTATCCATGCCATCAACTTCAGGAATTTAACAAAAATATTACCGTTGTCATTCTACTTTGGGATTACAACCGAAAAATAGCTCAGAAGTATGTCTGGTCACTGATAGTAGTAACTCTTGTCGTCCCCCTACTTCGGATTTTCAACCGAAGAATAGCCCGGAAAAACCATTTATAGACACTGATAGTAGCAACTCTGACTTATCCTTTAGTTTGCATGATTCTAGCAGTGATGAAGTTATTGATTCAGAAGACGATCACAGTGATTTCTCAAACATTAAAAATACTTCATTCACAATTACGCTTGAAACACCTGAAAATGCAGCAATAAAGAACGATAACACAAAGCCTAGAAAACCAGCTATCAACAGTCGAGCCCAAGTTGTTACTAAAGATTTATTCGGTAGATGTATTGGAAAAAGTGATTCAGAAAATATTGAAGCCAATACGCATACTACAGATGGTAAAAGAGTCGTCAATGCTACGAAAATTACCCAATCCAAAAACAAATTTAAGACCTTGCCTGCTAAGAAAAAGGGAACAAAAAAACAAGAATCTTGGTTCTGCAAATTATGCAAGGAAGACAGGGTGGTAGATATGAGACTGTGTAGCGTATGTAGCACTTATATCCACGAAGAGTGCATGGGTGTCACAGCTAAAGACAAAATTGATACGTTCTTATGCCCTGATTGTGAAAAATAAGACAATATTAAGTTTCTGTACTGTATTTGCTTAACATGTAATAAAACTGTTAAAAAATCTGAAACTATTTTATTCTATTTTGTGTTAAGCTTCATAATTAGATATAAAAATTGACTTTCTGTAGAGTGGTCATATTAGCGACACCATGTTGGTAATATGGTCAATAGCAGTATTTTTTAATTAAGCCATAAATATCATATTTTTATCAATTTTTTGAAAAATTATACAATAAATATATATTTAGATAACCCATGTACCTGTAATAACAGTTACTTTTTTAAAAAACAAAAATATATTTGGCCACAAATACGGACAAAAGTTCTTAAGGTGGCCATATTACCTCCACATACCTTATTTAACAAATCGGTGTTTTTTTCTTTAAATTTAGGTGTCTATCCCACCATGGGGGGTAGACAGATACACGTAAGAATTGACCCCCAGTCCCCAGCAGCTCCGGAGTCACCTTCCAAGGCAATGGTAGGATCGAGGAAAGAGTAGAGGGTGCTAAAAATCCCTGGGTTTTAGAAGATTGCCAGAAAAAACGAAAACAAGCAACGAAACTGGATATTGCGACTTATAATGTCAGATCACTGATGAGAGACGAAAAGCTAACCGAACTGGAAGAAGAAGTAAAAAAGATGAAATGGGATATATTAGGATTAAGTGAGATAAAAAGAAAAGGGGAAGCCTGTATGAAGTTGGAATCCAGGAATGTACTATACTATAAAGGAACTGAAGAAGAATCATTAGCTGGTGTCGGTTTTCTTATTTCTAATCAGCATGTCCATAATATTAGACAATATATTGGAATTTCAGAAAGGATTGCGGCTCTAATAATGGACATAAATAAAAATATAAGTTTAAAGATCATACAAATTTACGCCCCTACATCATCACATACGGATGAAGAAGTGGATATATTCTACGAATCATTGACACAAACAGTGAACAAATACAAAAGCACCTACACAATCATTATAGGCGACTTTAATGCCAAATTAGGAAGAAAACTAGAAGAATCAGAAAATAAAATCGGCAACTTTGGATATGGAACACGAAACGAAAGAGGAGAAACATTAATAAATTATATGGAAACGAACGGTCTATATGCGATGAATACCTTTTTCAATAAAAAACCACAGAGAAAATGGACGTGGGTCGCACCCAATGGTTTAACAAAAGATGAGATTGATTACATCCTATCCAAAGAAAAGAGCATAGTACAAGACGTTACGGTCATAAACATGATTTCCGTAGGAAGTGATCACAGAATTGTTAGAGCCAAAATCAAAATTAACTCCACAACAGACAGACAAAAATTTAAACCATCTAAAAAAGAGATAGATACAGAACTTCTTAAAGAACGCAAAGAACAATACATAAACCAGCTAAAAAGAAGTGACATATCACAGCTAAAGGGTCTGCAACTAGACGAATTAAACGATAAAATAACAACAGAACTACTAGAAGCAGGCCTGAAGATTGCTAATAAACAAAAGCGAAAACAACAAAAAATTAGCGCTAAATCACAAGATATGCTAAAAAAACGACGACAACTACTGAACGATAACAAAAGAAATACAGTGGAGTATACCGAACTGAATAAAACCATAAGAAAACAGATAAAGGAAAATTTAAAGAAATACCAAGAAGACCGCATTAAGAAAATCATAGAGAAGAACAAAAGTTTAAAAACAATGAAGACAAATATAGGAAAAAGAAAACTAATCATGCTTAAAGCTGAGAACAATGAAGAAAGAGATCTAGGAGAAATAGTAAAAATCACAGAAAGGCGGAAATCCTGCAGGAGCCCTTTTGTTATGGTGAAGTTTCCTGGGATTCTTGGTCCCATTTTATTGGACATTTTCTTTTCTTTATATAGAACTTTTGTAGCTTCTTTGAGTTCTGTCTGTATTTCTAATTTGTACATTGCCTCCCATCGTTCTGACCTTTGTACAGAGTCATACGCCTTTCTCAAGTCCACAAATGTCAAATGTATATCTCTATTTTTTGCTTTTTTCTTTTCCAACAGTTGTTCCAGTGTGTATATATGGTCTCTGCATGATCTTCCTGCCGCGAAACCTGCCTGATCCTCCCCGATTTTGCCCTTTTATCGCTTGTTCTATTTTTTCTCGCAGTATCTTCCCTATAATCTTCCCATTTATGATATTACGCTAATTCGCCTGTAGTTTTCGCATTGTTTTCTATTTTTCTTCTTCACGTGCCATCTCCTCTAAGAAGGTTGGCAACCATCATGGCAATTCGCACAAGTGCAGTTAAACCAAGCTCATAAATTATTCAACCAAGAGATGTGTCTTCTTCCGTGACTTCTTCTACCCTGTATTCTTCCTTGCATTATTAATTGCAACAAGTTATAATGCTCGCCCCTCATAACATGTTCCAGATATTGCAGTTTTCTGACTTTACCTGTATTTTAGACCTCTTTATCTTTTCCCATTTTTCTCAACACCTTGACATTCGTGACTCTATCTATCCAACTTATTTTTAATATCCTTCTGTAGGCCCATAACTCGAAAGCTTCCAATCTGTCCGAAATATCTTTATTTAAAGTCCAAGCCTCCAACCCATAAAATAATGCGTAGAACACGTAGCATCTCAGAAGTCTTATCATCGTTTTCTATCTCGTTTCTTAAATATAGCTGTTTCAATATTTAAGCAGGTTCTTTCCCATGAGTACTTTTAATTTGCGCAAATGCGGAAAAGTCTCCAAACACACCTATACTCTATACTAATTCAATAATAACAAGTAAACTAAAATTAAATTTTCCTTAAAATTCTATTTATTTTATTAAAAAAAAAAAACTAAGCAGTAAAATTCAAATATCTTACTATTGGAAATAAGAAGACACTTTTAATGTTTATTACAGTTCTTTTCAGAAAATATTTACTTTACTTGTTAGCACAAGAAAAGCTACCGTGATATTTAGAATTGTATTTTACATTTGATTTTACAGTTATTATGAACAGTGATTTTTGCATCCACATCTGATGAAACCTTGGTTGTACCCGGATGACATCATTGCTTCCATATGGATATTGACCTGTTCATCAGGTACATCGATGTTGTTAAATTTATTAGGAGCTTGTAGCGTTTACGCTACTGATTAGTGCAATATTATCAGAGTTAAAAAATTGCATTAATAAAACCCCTCACGAAATTTCTCATGATCCGCCAGCGATCGATTTTCAAATGGACATTTTTCCCCACACGTGCAGTAGTCGCTTTGAAAGGAAGATTGGTCGAGTCTGTACGAGAACGATCAGTTTTGGTCAGAACTCGTATACGCAGACACGCCAACCGGTGAAATTTTTTCACCTTCAAAGTGACGGAATTGGAGCAAGGAAGATAATCTGGGGGAAGAATAAAATAATAATAATAATAATTAATATTTAAAATCAAGATTCATTTATAAGAGTTCCACATAAAAAGGAAGATTTTTTTTTGGCGTGCTGCGGCTCCATGTAAGTAAATAATTTCATACGTATTATCTCTTTATCATATAATCAAATTGATCATTGCAGTTAAGTATTTCTTTAGAGATTTATTTTTGAGTTCCGAAATAATTTAAATTTAAAATTTCCTTGATTCACTTGCAAAAAAAAACATAAGGTCATTTTTTATATAGTCAAACTTAAATTCCTATTTATTCCATATTATCTTATTAAGTTTTTTGGTTTTCTTTTTCTCTAATTTTTTTTTTGGTGGAATATAAAAAGGTTCGACAAATATTGGACAGCCTTCTGTATTCTGCGCATGTTCATTTCATGGCGCAAGCCTGTCATGTCTACGAAGTAACTTCGGAGATGTTGACATGTTGACATAACCTAATGTTTTGTTTTGGTGCAGTCAATCTATGCTGCTACACGTATTAAATAAAATAGTAATTAAATCTGATAATTCTTTTAGATTCCGTCACTTCACTTGAGAGTATTCTCTTAAAAATATTCCCTCAAGGAATAGTAACAGAATTTATTAAATAGTTAGCAACTCTTCTGGATTTTGCCGTCACTCCAAGAAGATAGACCAGTGACTGGTTTTGTGCCCAGACTCTCCTGGGATTTGTATAATTGACTGTGTAATTTTTTTGTTAATGTCTATTTTGTACACTTTTCATATGCAAATGATAAGGTGAATACCTTTGTGATAATCTAATTTTGATATTGGGAGGGAAATAAATTGGGATTTTAAATAGGATTTAAAGAGTCTGACCAAACTCACTTTTTTTGATATAATATATTTTTTTAATACAATACATTTTGATATAATAGAATTTTGATAGTGGTGAGGGAAATAAATTTCATGTGTTTTTTTTTAAACATTATATAAGGAGTATTGAAGACTCACTTTTAAATGTAATACATTTAATATAATTGTAACAGATTTATCACTTTTGATATCTTTACAATACGGTAATTAGTATCTCATTTTAGTAGAACTATTTAAATTTAAATTACTAACCTTTAGTTTTAAGACCTTGGCTACCATACGGACTATTCTTGGTGTTACTAATATTTTAAACTTTATTTGGCCAGTGGTAATGACTATTCGCTTGTTAAGGGGCTATTAGGTGCTATTGTATCTTTACACCACCCACTACCACTGTTATTTAGCTTTGCATTATATGTAAATTGTTAATACATATATATCTATATACACATTTTTATAAATATATTTATTGTTACTATTTTGAGTTTTATTTCAGTTTCTACTAACCAGTATATAATATAGCAAGACAAGATTAGTATTTAGTATTTTGTATTTCAGGTTATTATCTCCAGTATCATTTGTTTCCAGTCATTTGTTACTTCAAAATCTCAACTATCGTTGAGTTGGCGCCCTTCTTCTTTTCTTCTTATCGTCCTTTTTCTATAAATTTATTCCCAGTGACCTTCTTTAGTTGTATCACATTTGATATTAACAGGTCTTATTTCGTTTCTTGTCTCATTAGCTCATTATCCTTGCTATCTGCTTTATATCTTTAAAGCCACAATTCAATGCATTAAAGCTAGCCCGAACACTCACTTGAGATTTAGTGTCTCTTTGGCCATTTAACTTTGTTCCTCTGAGCTTAGCCATATTTTTAGTATTTTTTCATCACTTCTCTTTCAGTTCTTCTGAAATTGTAAGTTCTACTCTTCCTAAAATCCAATACTCCCGGAGTATTGAGGTTTCAAGCTACCTGAAACTGGTTTCTAGAAAACTGTTTGTCAAGAACTCCATGCTTTGTACCAAGGATATAGAAATCATCGTTCTTGTTTATTATAGTGGCCATTCCATTTCTTGGAGCTAGTCGGCTCCGGTCAACATTTTTGAATATGGTTTTAAAAATATTGTCTTTACAACTTCCTGGAGCAACTCAATAAATATACCTATTCTCAAACCTAACAATGCACGAACTGGTATTTCCTCATATAGACCCATGGCATTATAAACTGGCATCTTCTTCTCATGGAACCGTCCTTTCGAAGGTTGGCGATACAAATGGCAATTGTAGTTTTGGAAACTGATTCACGAAAGATTTCTGCAGAGGAGCGGTCGAACCATCCCCTCAGGTCTTTTCGCTACGAGTTCTGGCGTCTTCCTACTGATCTTTTGCCCTATACTTTTCCTTCCAGTATAACTTGAAGTAATTCATATCTTTCGCCTCTCAACACTTGACCCAAGAATTGCATTTTCCTGGCATGGCGTTATGATATTATCAGAACACTTCACATATGGAATTTTAGAGGTATTATCATTAATTAGATTTCAAATTTTCTTAAATAACGGAATTTTTAAGTAACCACTGTACATTTGTAATGAGACATCAAGCCAATGGCACCCTTCAAGGGTCTGTAATAAATGCAGCGCTATGTTTAATTGCCATGAATAATTTTATACAGATGCATTTATATATGCAGATGATCTTGTGCTAATATCTCCAGCAAAAATATATTCTCAGTTCACCGTCACTTACAAACCGCACTTCATGAACTCGAAAACTGTTCGAAGAAAACAAGATCTCAGTTTTCACTCAGCAAATCAAAGTGCTTGTTATTTCAAAGAAACGTGATCCAATTCAATCACATCTAAAATTATATAACCAAATCTTAAATTAGGCTGATGACATTAGGTTTTAGAAATGATCTTCGATGCGAAACTAACATGGAAAAAACATATACTTCAAATTAAAAAAAACCTGCCATAATGAATCAATATTATGAAAAATCTCTCTTATAAAAACTATGGAGCTGCATATATCTGCTTAATCCCTGTTTACAAAACCCTAATAAGATTTAAAATAGATTACGATTTCTTATCGATCTTATTTTATATTGTCTATGGCCTTAACCTACTTCAACATAACCTCACTTACCATAAATATAGTTATAATACAAATAGACTACGTGTTGCACTACAGCTCTATTCCCCCAGTCCGACAGAGAAAACTGACACAAATCAGTACCTGCATCTCTTTCTAATAGACGGAGTTTATTACCTACGATACCTTCCCAGTCCTAACAAAAGTGAAGCAAAGGTCACCTGCTCGATAAACCCGATCCATTAGAAAGAGATAAAGGGACTGCTTTGCGTCAGTTTTCTCTGTCGCACTGGGCGAATGGGGCTGTCGTGCAACACTTAGTCTATTTGTATTATATGTTCATGTAACTTACACCTAAAATAACCTATACCATATAACTGTTTAAGTACTAACCCAAAAGTACACCTCGATGAATGGAGTGGAGTACCAAAAAATTAGATCTGTAATAAAATGTGTAAATCATAAACAGCGGCATCATCAGCAAGATGGTCACTGAGTAACCATGTTTTAACAATTTGCTTTTGGTTTGGTCTTTAATGTCAATGGGTGTTAGTCCAAAAAAATTGCCAATTTTGTGTAGAAAACCTACCAAATAATTTTGTTTAAATTTACAAAGTTTTTTAGTTAATAATAATAAATACAATCAAATAAAATTCCCAAATTACTATTACTTGATCCAATAATAATAATAAATTATTTTTAGAGCTAAGTATTAATTGATTATCATAAAGTGCTGATAATATAATTCTAAGGATATTTTAATACCCCTCACAGTATAATAAAACAGATTAAAAAAGACTTTAGTACACCAAACTTACTTCACTTTTGCTATTGTCACATTTTATTCTTCTAAAATTCGGTAGTGATAATAGATTAAAATGCATTTTGTAAAAGTGTAAAAAACAGAGGGTTTCAGTGTTTTATTCTTATACAAAAAATACCTCCCAAGAAAGTAAATGCCAAGAGCTCAACAAACATATAGGGCCAAGACGACCAAGAGAAGCATGGAAAACGGTAAAAAAGTAAGTGTGGAGAAGAAAGTGCTGCTATATGGGCATCCCAATCGAAGACGAGAAGTAACATATATACGACTAAGCTATTCTAGATAAAGAAGCTATTCTAGATAAAGAAAAGAGTGATATAGAATATATGCTTAAAAAACTCGAAGTGAATTGCACCAAGTGGGGCCTCACAATTAATACTCAAAAAACCGAGAACTTAGTTGCAGGAGAAAAACCAGAAAACCTACAAGTTAAAAGGAACACTATATAATCAACTAAAACTTCTAAATACATGGGAAACCAAATATCATCAACAGCAGTGAGAAACGAAGAAATACTTTTCAGGATTGCCAAGCTAGATCAGCCACTTGACGGTTACATGGACTATTGGAATAATAAAATAACAAACGAAAATAAAAAAATAATTTTCAAAATAATAATAGAAAGTATCGGCTTCTACGGTGCCAAATTCTGGAAAATAAATAAATAAAACCAATTATAGTTTATTCGTCTTCGGGTTTGGACCGTGTCATTTGTGAGTGACCCAAAAGTGGGTTCATCTCGACGTTTCGCTACAATTGTATGTAGCTTCTTCAGGAGAACAAAGAAAAAGAAATCAAAAGACAGGAAGATGGGTAGTTAGCAACGGTAACTCAGTTACTCAACGCAACCAGAGGCGAATACTAACTACCAAGATGGGCATTTGGTCACAGTAACTCACCTACTTAACGCAGCCAGAGGTGAAAACCAAATGCCAGGACAGGGATTCACGTCCAACAGCTCAGAACACTAACGCGTCGAGAGGCGGGGAGTGAATCCGACGATTACTCCGCTACCGCTCTATTTATAGTCGCCTAGTGACCTGTCGTGTCGGGACGTATCGGCACACTCCGTGGCGCGAACGTCAAGAAGCGCGCGATGGCCAATCATGTGGCTGCATCGTGGTAGCGGGACCGGACGGCGGCTCTAGACTGAGATTCCAGATGGGAGACAAGTAGTATCCTTCCTCTCGATTGATATTATGTGGATTTTTCGGATCTCTAGAGATTCGCGGATTTTCCTGGAATAAAGGAAGGGGCTCTTAGAAATAATATGGGTTTTTTCGAACAATATGGAATGACCAGTTTCTTGGCAGTGTTCTGCAACTGCAGAATGGGAGAAAAGACCTGATCGAATGCATCTTTGATGCTCTTTTCCGCAGGCATTTTTCCGCAAGATCTGCCAAAACCAAAGACTTGTTATCATTGGTCAAGTGATCTCGCAGAACAACTAGAGAGTCAGGTATGGGGATATTGGTAAATAGGGATGATACATCGAAACTGACGAGAATGTCTTGAGGATCGACCGTGAGGGAGGAGATTAAGTTGATGAAATGTGTGGAATTTCGGACATAAGAAGAGGTACGACCAGTATAGGTCTTAAACTGATTCGACAAGTACTTTGCGAGTTTGTAGGTAGGAGAGTTAATCGTAGTCACAATGGACGAAGAAGTACGTTGTCTTTATGGATTTTGGGAAGACCGTAAATTCTGGGGCAGATGGAGTTTTTCGGAACTATGGACTTCTTAACATCATCGGAAAGATCGGATTGTTTGATGGCATGGGAAATTTCGCGTTCGACTCTAGGAGTGGGGTCTCGAGAAATTGTATTATAACAGGATGTATCCCTAAGTAAGTCGTTTACTTTCTCTGTGTAGGAAGGAGTATCCAGGATGACTGTGGCATTACCTTTGTCTGCAGGAAGGATTATTATCTCAGAAAGAGAACGGAGATTTTTGAGAGCTATGAATTCCTCACGAGATATATTGGAAGTAGGGATTTTGGCTGTATCAAGACATTAAGCGACGTCAAAGCGGATACGGTCGGCTGGAATTTTGGGAATTGTACGGAGTGCCGCTTCCACATTTGAAACTATTTCTTCGGTAGGAATTCTGGAAGGATTGATAGCAAAATTAAAACCTTTAGATAGAAGACTGCTTTCTGCACTTGTTAATTGGTGAGAAGAAAGATTAACGACGGTGATAGTAAGAGGTGGATGAGAAGTAGAAGTGGTGGAATGTGATTTTTTCTTAGATACAGTGGATTGGAATTTCTTTTAGTGAGTTTCGTTGCTTAGAAGAAGGATTTTATCGGCTTGATAATAGGAAATGCGGTCTAAAAGTGACCAATCATCGACACTAAGAATACTGGAGAGTTCAAGATGCAGCTTAAAAAGTTTTTGGGATTGAAAATTAAGGGTGTTTCGAATATGTTCAATCCGTTCACGAAGTAGAGATAGGCTGGCTCGATGTAGAATTCGGGAAGAAGATGAAGAGGAAATGTGATGTTTTAGAACAAGAAAATTGGGAACCAAGTATTAGCGAATACTAACTACCAAGATGGGCATTTGGTCACAGTAACTCAATTCTTAACGTAGCCAGAGGTGAAAACCAAATTCCAGGACAGGGATTCACGTCCAACAGCTCAGAACACTAACGCGTCGAGAGGCGGGGAGTGAATCCGACGATTACTCCGCTACCGCTCTATTTATAGTCGCGGTGACCTGTCGTGTCGGGACGTATCGGCAGTTATCGGTTAAGTAGTTGAGTTACTGTGACCAAATGCCCATCTTGGTAGTTAGTATTCGCCTCTGGTTGCGTTGAGTAACTGAGTTACCGTTGCTAACTACCCATCTTCCTGTCTTTTGATTTCTTTTTCTTTGTTCTCCTGAAGAAGCTACATACAATTGTAGCGAAACGTCGAGATGAACCCACTTTTGGGTCACTCACAAATGACACGGTCCAAACCCGGAAGACGAATAAACTATAATTCTGACTCTGGCCGTGGAAGCCTACGATTTCAAATAAAACCAAGATCATGGAAATGAACGATGACGATGTTGCCGGCTCACTAGACTTGAAAAGTCGAGGAACAAAGATATTTGGACATAAATGGTAATTGGTCTAGACATAATAGACACAATTAAAGCCAAAAGAATGTACTAGTATGACATCTGCAGAGGATTCCTGAAAATAGATGGCCAAAAAAGTAAGAAAAATTGACTCCGCCAACCTGAAGAAATCGAGGCAGACCAAGACGGTCCTGGAGAGGAGATATCAAGAGATGCGGATATCAGATTCATTTAAAATTATAAACTATTTTGTTAGCCTATTTATTTTTATGTACACCGGGTCATGATGTGAACCTTTTTCTACTATAGTATTTCGCTTTAACTAAATTCAAGTTCAGAATATTATCTGACCGATAATATACTTAATATTGTTCTGAAGCTATTTTCTTGTGGCATTGTAAATTAATTACTATTAAACTGGGAATAAGCCATAATTAAAGATAAAAATACAAACAGTAAATTAAACAAATTTGGTTTTTTGTTACATAGTGAAAAATTCTTCTAATAAGTAATTTAATTTTATCTGACTTATTTATATTGACAAT
This sequence comes from Diabrotica balteata, assembly GCA_918026665.1. Classification (NCBI taxonomy): domain Eukaryota; kingdom Metazoa; phylum Arthropoda; class Insecta; order Coleoptera; family Chrysomelidae; genus Diabrotica; species Diabrotica balteata. The sequence goes on along the minus strand of OU898283.1, from coordinate 106,699,269 downwards.
TCAGACATATATTAGCATAATTAGAGCCGCTTCTTTGATTTTTCTTTTTTTACCATCCGTTTCTTTTAGGACTACATTTAAATTATTCCATTGTGTTATGTTAATTATGTTTATTATCCCATGCGTGTTTACAGATTTGAAATCTATCAAATTCTCTATTTTTAATATAAGATTGATGTTCACTTATTCTAACATTTAATGGCCTCGATGATTCACCTAAATAAAACTGATCGCATTCACAAGGTATTTTATAAATGCAATTCTTTGTCCTTTCTTGTTCATTGTTAGGTTTGGTTTTGGACAAAATAGATCTCAACGTGTTTGTTGTTTTGAATGTTGTTGAAATGTTGAATTTATTTCCTATCCTTTTTAGTTTTTCTGATAATCCTTTTATGTACGGTATTGTTATTTTCCTCATATTATTCCTTGTGTATGCTGTAGGATCTCGTTCTAAGTTGTTCTGTTCTATACGATCGATTGTTGAAAAAATTATATGTTTGTTGAAGGTAAACTAAATTCACGAACAAATACTTACAATGTCGGGATAGTATTATGAGGTTTTGAGATGTAATCGAATGAACTATCTTATAAGTAAAGTCGTCCCAGGAGAGCAACTCAACAATATTGGCAATATCATTTTAAAGTCGTCTACTTTAAAATGCATAATGTATGTCCGAATCGTCAATATAAATGAGTCAGATAAAATTAAATTATTAGAAGAATTTTTCACTATGTAACAAAAAACAAAATTTGTTTAATTTACTGTTTGTATTTTGAGAACGATTTCCGAAGTGGAAATTGAAACGTCAATAAACGTATTTTTATCTTTAATTGTGGCTTATTCCTAGTTTAATAGTAATTGATAATATACTTATTATACTAATTAAAATTGTAAGGATTTGTTGACTTTATGCTATACAAAATTAGCTTTTTTTGTTTTGGGTAATATTCTTTGAAGGTATTTCCTATTAAAACACCAGAAAGTTACTTGATACTAATTATATATAATTTGGGAAATCTTTAAATTTTCATACCTAAAATAAAGATTTTCTTTGACATCCCATACATACACTTTGCAGTCTGTTTTTACATTATTTTTTTTGTGATTACTTTGCAAAAGTTTATCTCTAATAAAAAATTAGCCCCAATAAAGACAATTATGTAAAGGATATGACATAAGATAAAATCAGCAAAAAATTGTATATATCTGACATTCTGGAGAGAGAAAACATTTAACTAGTCACATTTGCTGATAATACAGCAGTCCTGACAATAAGAGCAACTATATAAGAATCGACGGTTCTTCTTCTTCCTCTTTATAAACAATTCTTCTTGTTCATTGGCGGATTAATACCTTAGTGGAAGGTTGTAAGTCCATCTTTTGCGCGATCATCCGATGCTTTTTCTGCCGACTAGTGACTTATCTCTTGCTATTTTGACGCCTCCGTTCGGCTCGCAGAGATAAGAATACAGCCGAGGCGAGAAGACCCTGCCTGTCGTAAGAGGTGACTAATGGGTGGGCAATGAGAGGTATAGAGCCGTCGTTCGAGCTGTCGGATTTGTAGAAACACACTAGAGATGCATAGTCATCTCGGACACCGGTCTACACTCCTAGTATTCGAGACGAGCATCTGGTGGGACCACTCTACTCTCATTCCACAAGAGCCTGGTGAGGTTGAACGAGCTGGGCCCGTAAATACCTCCCAGGGCCTTACACCACCGAGTCTGGTGTCGGTGTCCCCGCACGTACCTACCAGGAAAGATTTACGAGTGGCAGAGAATCGATTCTTCGGCTTTGACCTGTCTACGTGCGAGGTGGAATTTCTCCGCCTGTGTCGCCTTTTCTTCCCAGGGGAGGAGGTCTCCGGACGGGTGACGTATTCGCAACACAGGTACTACGGGCAAGGTGGAGCTCCACGATGTTTCGGCATCATGCTACCTTAGTTGGTGTCGGACCCGTAGGGGCAGTGAAGTCCCTAAAGGTCGTATGCCGAAAGGCCAGGTAGAGCAGGGTCCTGCCAGTTTTTATAATTGGAGGACACAAAGCTAAGCTATGCTATTTTGACGGTATGGGTCTCCTCCATTCTGCTTAGGTGATTATACCATTTTTTTTTCAATTTTGTGTCTAATATCTTCACTTTTCTTTCGATCTTTCAGCGTATTTCCTGGAGCTCTTCTCATTACTCTCATCTCTGTTATTTCCAGTAGCCTTTGCGTTGTGGATGTGTCGAGTCTTGTGTCTAAGGCACATGGCATTATTGGTCTTACACTGGATTTATAAATTATTGACTTCATCTTAGTGCTAATATGTCTGTTTCGCCATATAGTATTATTAAGGCATCCTGCCAGTCTATTTTCTTTTTGAACTTGATCTCTCACTTCTTTGTTCAGGTCTCCATAGCTAGACAGTGTAATTCCCAGGTATTTTATTTTCATTATTTTTTCAGTACCGATGCCATCAATCTTTATTTTACATCTGGTTGCTTTTTTGCTCACTACTATTGTTTTAGTTTTCTGAGATGAGAATGTCATATTAAATTCTTTTGCTCAACTCTGCCTAGGAGTTATGAGCGCGATGACTGGGTGGATTGAGTAGCTTGGAAGCCGCGTTCATGCTCACAGCCAGATAAATGAGGAGGGTTGATGGACCAGGTTAGCATCCTACCCATTGTAAAAGAAAACAAGGCTTAAAGAACCGATATAAAGCCTCTAAACCAGACGGAACCTAAGATGATGAACCACGCAAAGAAAAGGAAAACGAGAAGGAAAACGAAGCCCACAATCAGATTAGCAACATGGAACATTACTTCTTTCAATAACAAAGGCCAAGAGGTAATAAAAGAACTGATAAATAAAAACATACACATTTGTGCAATCCTAGAAACCAAGAAGAAAGAAGAAGAAAAATTATTTTGTTCTTATGTTAAATCTGTGGACTTAGTCTTTGCAGACTATCTTTATCTTGGGCTATCATTATTGCATCATCTGCATAAAAGAGTATTGTTATTTCTTTGTTTACCATTCTGTATTCTCTTCTTTTGTTAACGCATTTAATGATTTCATCCATGATTCAATTAAAGAGCATGAGGCTTAATGAATCCCCATATTAAGTTTTTCAGTTGTAGTAATTACTGGTGTTCGGTTCAATTCGGTTCGGTTTTAGCGTCGTTTGTTCTTCTTCTGCATAGAGCTTTTTTAGGTAGTCAATCTACGTATCTGTTTTTATGTGTTTTGGTTCTATTAATTTCTTTACCTTCGTTCTTTGACCTCTTATGAAGCGTCATATTTCTTTTTGCACACTCTAATAATCATGTTCCATGATTTCTTTCGAAAAGCGTTCCCAGTGATAATTTTTTTTTTTTTACAAGAGCATGTGTTTAGTTTCTAATTGTATTCTTCTTGTGTTTTGGTTGACATGTATTTCAGGTAAGCTTTTTTCTTTTCTTAAAATTTTTTTTTAGTTCTATACAAAACCATGGAGTACTTCGCCTTGGGAACGATTTATTTTTATTTATATTTCTTTCACCAAGAACTTCTTTGGCCGAGGCTAAGATATTAGACTTAATTTTTGCCCAGCTTTCTTTATTTTCCACTCCATCATTTTCTGTGATATATGTGTTTTTACTTTTTTCGGTTATTCGTTTTTAGAATAGGTATCTTGTAGAGTCATCCTGTAAGAATATACAATTAACTTACAAAATGCTATTAATAGCATAGAACGCTGGTTCAAAAAATTGGCGTATTATTATATAATAAATCAAATAATACAAGTAATATGACAAGTATATCGAAATAGAATCGAAAGAAAATAAGTCATCTCTATCAGAACAAGCCGGGACAAAAGTCACCTGAAGTAGACTTAATAACCACTCAAAGTACACTCAACTGCACAAATACAACATGTAATGACGACAGTCAAGATATCATTTCTTGTCGAAGATCTACAAGAAGCAGAACTAGTCTAACTTGACAATGGCAAGTGTAACCTAGCCTAAACGTCGTCAAGACAATAATTTTTCTAAAACTGCAGACATCACATATAGCTTATTCTGATTTTAGTAATTTTTTCACCTTTACAGATGAATTTGTTAAATTCATTTCACATTATTTAGAATAAAGTTTATCGATTCTGGACAGGATTTAAATTAGATTGGATTTCTTTAATTTTTGTACATAGATATAAATTTTTATGGGTCACTTACATACTATAAATACAGCTTTTTTATATAATATACCACATATTTTTATTTTTACTTATATTTTTTATGGGAAGACTGTGTGTACTCCAGTTGCCAGAGACGAAAATGCAACTGAATCTCTAAAAATCATATGAACAAGCTAAATTTGCGAACAAGTCTGTTGAGAGTGGCATGCGCCTATAGGATTGCGTCTGCGGCAGCCTTGTGGACCATTACTGGATGTTTTCCGTCGCATGTTTTGGCGGAGGAAAGAAAAGAGCTTTATGAGAGAAGAGGCTCAAATCTTACAGTGGACGAGAGAAGACATGAAAGGAACAGGTCAATTGAAGGATGGCAAGAAGAATGGAACAACACGGAGGATGTAGCATAGTGGACGAAAATGCTGATCCCGAACATAAGAGATTGGGTGGACTGTAGTCACAGGCGACTGGACTATTTCCTGATGCAGATGTTTTAGGGCCTACCTCTCTGGGTTCTCTTTGGGTTAGTCTGACTTAGATGAATGCCTGTACTGTTGACACTCGGACACTGTGACACATACGATGTTAGACTGCAACAGATGGATAGTAGAAAGGAACACAATGGAGAGAGAGTAGTGTGAATTTTTTTACAGTGAGAGAATTGATTAAGAGAATGATTGAAAATAAATCAGGTTGGACTAACATACACAACTATATTCGTGCAGTGATCAAGAAAAAAGACAATCAAGAAAAACAGCTAACGGATCAGACTGTATAAGTTAGAATGCGTGAGTCAGACTGTGGGGAAGGAGGAAATGCCTGTTTGGGAATGATGCCGTTCGAGGAGCGATGAGGGTCTTCTACGCGCTACCTGCAACGAGATAGGTGATAAATGGAGTGTGGATGTGTATGAATGGATAATGAATAAATGAAGGTAGTGCTTCGGAAGTGATGCCGGCCTTACAGCGTCCATTCCGCTTCCGGATCGCTGGATGATAGAGGAGGGTCTGGTTTAGCAGGTAGGCGTTCGGCATAGACTCGGCATATTTTAAAGTACCTCGGAAACTATCGCCGGGAGTACCAAGAACGATTTCTGCACTAAGGTCAGTTAGGCGGCGTCCTAGACTGAGATGTCTTTTAAAGATTGGTCTCTAACAATGGAAATATTTTTACGACTGGTCAATGAAAGTGATAAATTTTATTATTCTCATGTGAATCGTAAAAACTGGCAAAACGTGAGCAACGTTTATTTAGTGAACAGTTAAAGAAATTGACTTCATTTACGGCAAAATACTATGGAAAATATAGGGGGAAACCTGTGGTAGAAGTGGTAAACTTTTTGCATCTTTTTCGTGTCCCAAAATTAATATACTCGGCTTTTTCATACGATTTTTAGGGATCAAATCTCTGACGGAAAGTGGATGAGTGGCAGAAGACTTAAAAGACAAAGGTTCAGATGCGGTAGGCAAGATAGACAGAATTAAGTGGTGAAGAAGAATTAGAAACAACAACAGCTGAAAATGAAAAACCTAAGGCAGAAGAAGCAAAAGAAGAGGTTTATGTAGATAAGTTCTTAGATTTGTATCTATTTATTTGGGGTCAATATAGTTAAAAACAGTGTCATCCGATTTTTGTCTGGAGTCTTCTTCTTCTCCTTTTTTGCTTTTTCCCTTTTGATAAATGATATTGGTGGCGCAAATATCCTTTTATATTTAATGAAAATGGTACTACCTACTAACCATTAACAACACTCCTGTGTAGAGAATACTGTTTATACTGATAACAGTTGCATTTAAGGTAAAATATGTAGACCAGTCCTAGAGGTATAACTAATAGCAGGACTATGAAGTAGCTGTATCGTATCAAATTTAGGCATCTAAACGTACTTCTCAAGGGGATAAGACCAAGGAATCTTCCAATCTTAGTCTGAAATTCTGTCAAATATAATGAATAATTAATGTTTATTTTTGACAGAGTACCAAAAAGTTACTGACACGAATCTTTCCATTAATATAAGATAAAAGGAAAAAGTTTACCAGTATTAAATACTTATTTGGATATTTACATCGAAAGCAATTGGTTCAGATGTTCTTTTCTTATATCCACAAGGAATCTATATTCCTGTAGTTGGCTGTATACCATGTATCACAAAAAATTTATTGAAAATCCTTTATAAAAAGTATATAATTTAAAAACCCAACCGGGCTATATTACAAAACGTTTTCGGAATCTATGTTCCATCATCAGTGTCCACTGTAAAAAGTATGTAACCACTTAATTAAAAAAAACGTGAAATTTAGATTTTGACCAAAGTTAATACAAAATGTGGTAAATACTTACTTGGTGTACATGTATTGAGCCGCTAAATATCTGGGTATGAACCCGTTAAAGGTTGTGTGTTTAAATTTAGTTTACATTTTATGGCATTATATATTATTGACTCCACTTGAAGTTGCTGGTCCTGAGACAAGTGTCTACGAGGACTTGATGATAGAAACTAATTGAAATGACAATCTTGACAAGTTAGGACGAAAGTCCGAACAAAGCAGTCAGTGTAACTTAATGTGTTAGTCTACTTAAGACAGAAGCCAACGCTATTTAAAAATTGTCTTGAATTTATGTTAAGAAGATGGAGAAAATTGTTTTATTGATTAATGTATGTGGAATGAATTGTGGCGAGAAAATTATGTGGAGATTGTTAGGCAACCAACTATACATAAGTCTAAAAGTGGTGTAAAATAAAGATTCTAAAAGGCCCTTTTATGTTTTTTCAACATTTGGTACCTGAAAAATGTAAAACTTTTTAAGTTACAAGTTCATGAACATAGATAACTGATTAGGTGTTGGATAACGGATGAAGTTGGTTAGTTGTTTTTTGTGTGTTAACAACTACATAAGACGAACAAAAATGATGGTTGAGACGTGGTTTTGTAATATGATGATCATACATTACTCAACTTATAACTTAAGAAAAAGCCCTATCCGTTATAAAGCAATACTAGGTAAATGAGAAATATAAAAAGGATAAGTTATAAGCTCATGAGGTTAAGGTGGGTAGATAAAGTTAATAGACTTTTGGTGTATATTGACAAGATATGTAAGGACTGTAAAAGTAAAATGGTTGTGGGTGGCTCTGTTAAATTTAAGTAAAAAAGGAAGATGTGATGGTTTAAAAATTATGAGAAGAGGAAAGACTTTACTAAAGGCTGAGGTCTCCAGAGATCCGAAACCAAACCCTGAGGGAGCTAGGTGGATAAGTAAAATAAGAACTGAATAGTTTAGGAGGGGATGACGAATAATCTACTCTGAATTTAGAGGTGTCGAAAAGAAGCATGGAAAACATTAGGTATAGTTGTCAGACTTGAAGTTTAGGTTAAATAGAAAGAAGTGGGGAAAGATGGAGACTATGATATATTGAAAGAGAGGTTTTGGAGTGAACTAAGGAAGGTAAATAGTTGACCAAAGGATAATGATAAATTTAAATTTTGTTGTAGAACTAAATTAATTGTTGGGTTATTGTGGATAAGTGATACGTCTTCTGGGATATTGAGGGTGTGGTTGTGTTCTTTTGGATATTGAGAGAAAGTGGAAGTGTTTTCTCTTCTTGTGTGCTCTAGAGAGCGTGAATACAGTGATCTATATGTTCTTCCTATATAAGTGGCATCACAATCTGAACATTTTAGTCTGTAAAACCACCGTTCATATAATTGATAGGATCTTTGGAATTAGATATATGCTGACCAAATTATTGGGTACTTTAAAAAAGACATGGATATTTTTAACCGAATGTTGGATAAGATTTCGAATATCCCCAGAAAGACTTTCGTGATGGTATGGGAGTGAAACGTAATTGTGTTTGGTGGTAAGGTCTCCGGGGAACGCAGTCTCCTGCAGGGTCTTAAGACGTCTTCTATGGATGAGTTTGTTGATGATGTTGTGATCATATCCATTATTTACTATTTGTCTGAGAATGTTATGTTCTTTTTTGTAGTTAAAATCTGAAAGTGGAATGGTTTCTAGGCGATGGATGTAACTATGAAAAGCTGCGTACTTGTGTGACATGGGGTAGTTAGATGAGAATTGTATTACATGGTCAGTCTGTCTGAGTTTCTTATAGATACTGAAGTCCAAGTGGTCAATTAATCTGGTAATGGTAAGATCAAGAAAACTGATTGACATAGATGATTCTAGTTCCATGGTGAACTTAACATTGGGGCGAATTTGGGGTATTTTAGAAAGTAATAGTTCAGCTGAATTGGAGTTACCTAAAATGAAGACTAAAAAGTTGTCAACATAGCGAAACCAATAGAGTATTTCAGGATTTTTCATGATCTGTGTGGATTCTAAATGATCCATAAATACATCAGCTAATAGGGGGGGGGGGAGACAGCTACAGATGGCTAAGCTATAAGGTTGTCTATAATACTTGTTGTTAAAAAAAAGAAATCTTAATCTAGGGAAAGTTTTAATAATTGATGGATTCGACCGTTACTTGATGGAAATTCATTTTATGTAACAATAAAACACTGAAAACTTTGTTTTCAAACTTCCACAAAATTTATTTTAAATATTATCACTACAGCTGTTTCGGCTGATTGCCTTTCTCAAGTGATCTATTTTGGCTTGGGTTTACAAATTTATAGTCTCTAATGAAATAGGTTGAGGAGGGGAGAACTGTTTGTCTCAAGTTGGTCATTCAGAATTATATCTGTGTTTTTTAATTTGTTGATTTCCATAGATTCTAACAAAGATAGCTTAAGGCCTTTATTTTGAATGTGAAGAATTTTAACTTTGTCATTAAAAGAATGATTATGATCTAGAAGGTGAAGTGCGTATGTCGAATCTGTTTTTCTATTCTTGAAAGCCCTTTTGTGTTCTGCTATTCGTTTATCAAAGTTTCTACCAGTTTGACCGATGTGAGTTTTTGGGCAGTCGCCACATTCAAGTTTGTACACACCACTATTTAAGTGTTTTTTATTTTGGCTCTTGTTATTTTTAATATATTTGCCTAGGTTGTTATTTGTTCGAAAAGCTGGTGTTATTCCTTTCTTTTTTATGTGTTTGGCAATTTTTGTTGTTACTTTGCCTGTATATGCAGTGGCGGCTCGTGACATCTGCTATAGGGTGTGCTGCATGAACCACGGTCAATATAAAATAATAGAAATAGAATAACATACGAAAACAAAAACAATAAAATTAGCTTTAATACTAATTAATAGTAACTAATAACGACATGCTATAAAAATCTGATTAACTTACATTTATTGCATTTTTCTAAATTGGAAATTAATACGCCGGTCCTTTTTTGTCGCAAACTTTTCGATTACTTTATCGTTAAAGTTCGGTATTGAAGCGATGAACTTTTTTTCTATCGAGAGTGTGGAAAGGGCTGTTAATCTGTCTTCGCACATTGAATTTCTTAAAAATGTTTTGATCCGTTTTAAAGTTGAAAAACTACGTTCAGCTTCTGCTGTGGTCATTGGCGTAGTCACCAGAATTTGTATCAACTTTTTGGTTTCTGTTAATGTGTCCTCTAAATTATTAGAAATTATAAATTTTAGTAAAGGCACTGCACCTTTTAATGTTCTACACTCGATATTGGAATACAAAACTGACAGTTCTGTTCGCAAACGGTTTTTATCAAAGAAGTTATAAGCTGTACAAGTTAAATCCAATTCATTTTCAGGAAACTTATTATTATATTTTTCGAAATGTTCTGAAGATAAAAGTGTTGCGGCAACTAGATGATTTGTATATGCAAACCGTTCTTTTGCATTGTTTATAATAACATCACAAACTTCTAGACAGGCAATACGGTGATCCTGTTGGCTGTTATTTGGGCGTTTCCTTTTTTGGACACTAGGCGCCGCATTTAAATTTGAAGCTTGATGTATGATAGGGTCTATTTTATTTCGGACATTGTTAATACTTTGCTCAAAAACATGTATAGCTTTCTGTGCTTCGGTTGGGTCCATGTTCTTTTTTTGAAGATTATTGTACAAAACGTCAACATGTGGCATAATATAATGAAAAACAGTCAGCCAGAAAGTAAAATTTTGATCTTCCAGAATACGTCTAAGTCCTCTTGCTTCCTTGGAAGTAATAGCATTTGACTCTTCTTCTAGTTGCTCCATACACTCAATAATAAAGTCTCTATATTCGTAAACGACATTTACTGTACGAATATTGAAATTCCAGCGTGTAGGGATTGAACGAGGAATATTTTTTCCAACTATTTGATTTAAGACAGCTATTCTTTGAGGTGAATGACTAAAAAATCCAGGTATATCATGTAAATCTCCAAAAAATACGCGTACTTGGGAATTAATAGAACATGCTCTTGACATTATTAGATTCAATTGATGGGCGTAACAGTGCACACAATGAGCAGTTTCATATTTTCTCTTAATTATTGTTTGCACTCCGCCATGTATCCCACTCATAACAGCTGCTCCGTCATAACTTTGTGCAATGAGCTTATTTTTGTTATTCTTTAATATTGGGTCTAAAACATTCAAAATTGTGTTAGCTAAGGTTTCAGCATCATGTTTTTCTGGAAGCAAAAAAGTCCAAAACCTTTCAACTGGAGCACCGTTTTTTACATAACGAAAAACAATGACCATTTGAAATTTCATAGAAACATCCGTTGTCTCATCAGCTATCACTGCTAAAAATGGGGCTTCATTGATTTCGTTTAAAATCTCCTCAGCGTATACTTCTAGCATGCAATCCAAAATATCATTTTGTATTGTTTTTGAGGTACCTTTGAAAATTGTCGCATTTGTAAGGTGTTCACTAAGTGTTTTATCAAGTTCAGCAGAAAAATTCACTAAACCACGAAAAATTCCAGGGTTATCTGATGTTTCAGATTCATCGTGTCCTCGTAAGGCGAGCTCAAAAGCCCCACAGAATTTTATACAGTCAATTATTTTTGACAAAACATACCTGTTTTTCGTCACCTCTTCATTGTGTTTTTGTATATTTATCCAATAAGCAGAGTCAAGTTGGGCCTGTATATTAAGTTTCCCAAATAATGCAAATCGCATTTCATTGTTCATATGAGTTTGCGTGTTTTCATGCTTCTTTATTTTTTCACTTAAATGCACTAGATCCCGCACTCCTGTCTCGCGCCACAATTTTTCCTCTTTATCTGCGCCGAATAATGCACACGGAAAACAGAAAAAAGCATTTTTTTCGGAACATCCACAAATCCACTGATTTCGTAGATACATGTCTTTATTAAATTTACGCGTATATGTTTTTCCACGGCTTTTACCGGACACTTCAATATTAAGATCAGGCATAGGACGGCCACGTTCTTTTATAATCAACTGTTGTTGATAGTGAAGTTTTTGAAATTTATTTACACCTAATTTAAATTGAAACTCCATTGTTTTAAACACGCTCGAACAAAACAAATTAAACAAAATTGTAACCTAAGAATTTCTAAACACGGCACAGATGCAACGGTCACGAATAACTGTCGTGAATTGCAGCTCGCAAACACATTTCCGAGGCCGTTAATCAGCCGATTGCCGAAGCACATCGGCTAAGATCGCCGTTTGCCTAATAAATGCATTTTACCGCTGCCAGTGTTTCGGTTGTTATCGACGCGGCTTCACTGGAGCAGCAAATACGTAAAAAGATTGCTTCACTGGAGCACCAAATACGTAAAAAAATTATACGGTTTCACTAGAGGAGTAAATACGTAAAAAAAATAATATTAATCATCGTTGTTGGTGAATTATTATTAACAGTTTATGTTTAATATGATAATATGGCAGATTTGAAATAAAACTATATTAATTATTCTTTAATAATTAAGATTTGCTATGGTTGTTTGGTAGTTCTGCAGCTCAGCAGCACATAAAGAAAAGCCGCCACTGTGTATATGTAATCGAGCAGAAGGTACTGATTTTTTCTCTGGTGGTGGAAATAAACAAATTAAGCTAGCGTTAGAAAATTCAAAATCAATACTAAATCCAATAGAACAGAAATACCTCAGTATCATGAACCCACAGCCTCCTAAATTATATTCTTTCATTAAACTACACAAACTGGATCACCCAATAAGACCTGTAGTTTCTTTTTATACAGCTCCGTCATATAAAATTTCAAAAAAACTGTTAGAGATTATTTTAGACCACACTAAATTTTCACCTAAATTTACCATAAAAAATACAATAAAACTAGTTAATAAAATACAACATTTTCAATTACCTAACAACTCCAGATTAATTTCATTTGACGTAAAAAATCTATTTCCTAGTATCCCTCCTACAGAAACTTTTATTCTAGTAAAAAACCTTTTAGACCAAAATAGTACAAATCCAATAATTACATCTGAAATTTTACATCTTCTTGAAGTTTGCATAAACCAGGACTACTTTGAATTTAATAATAAAATTTATACAAATAACAGTGCAGGACTTATAATGGGTAATCCTCTAAGCCCATTGCTATCAGATATTTTTATGGATCATCTAGAGACAAAGATTTCAAAACATCCCGTATTCAGACAGTTTTTATATTGGTGGAGATACGTAGACGACGTACTGGTATGTTTCACAGGAACTAACAGGCAACTGGACCAATTTTTATCATATATTAATTCACTTCATAGTCATATTGAATTTACAATAGAAACAGAACAAAATCAATCCATAAATTTTTTAGATTTAAAAATTAGCAGACTTCAAAACAAACATGACTTCTCCATATTTCATAAACCTACCCATACTGACACGACTATACACAATTCGTCATCCCATCCAACACAACATAAACTGGCAGCTTATCATAGTATGTTACATAGATTAACAGAAATTCCTATGTCAAAATACAACTTTGAGACAGAATTAAATATAATTAAGCAGATAGCAGTAAACAACGGATACAACGAACAAACAATTAATAAAATGGTAAACCAAAAACTACACAAGAAAGCCCTGAAATTAGTATTTCCACCACCAGAGAAAAAACTCAGTACCTTCTGCTCGATTACATATACAGGCAAAATAACAACAAAAATTGCCAAACACATAAAAAAGAAAGGAATAACACCAGCTTTCCGAACAAATAACAACCTAGGCAAATATATTAAAAATAACAAGAGCCAAAATAAAAAACACTTAAATAGTGGTGTGTACAAACTTGAATGTGGCGACTGCCCAAAAACTCACATCGGTCAAACTGGTAGAAACTTTGATAAACGAATAGCAGAACACAAAAGGGCTTTCAAGAATAGAAAAACAGATTCGACATACGCACTTCACCTTCTAGATCATAATCATTCTTTTAATGACAAAGTTAAAATTCTTCACATTCAAAATAAAGGCCTTAAGCTATCTTTGTTAGAATCTATGGAAATCAACAAATTAAAAAACACAGATATAATTCTGAATGACCAACTTGAGACAAACAGTTCTCCCCTCCTCAACCTATTTCATTAGAGACTATAAATTTGTAAACCCAAGCCAAAATAGATCACTTGAGAAAGGCAATCAGCCGAAACAGCTGTAGTGATAATATTTAAAATAAATTTTGTGGAAGTTTGAAAACAAAGTTTTCAGTGTTTTATTGTTACAAAGTTTTAATAGTTGGATAATGGAGTTTGTGGAAGATAAGGTAATAGGGTTGGCTCTTAACGTTTTGTGATATAGCCCGATTGGGTTTTTAAATTATATATCTTTTATAAAAGATTTTTAATAATTTATTTTTTATATATTCCTTTATTTTTATTCGTTTAATTTATTGCTTATTAACATTCAACCTTGCGCGCCTTAAATTACCACAACGGACGTGCCGCAGCAATTTGCTGCCATGTAGTTGAGGAATAGGAAACAACTAGTTAGAGCAAATAATACTGACACTTTAGTCACAAAAGCATTGTATGTGGAGTACCACACCGTTCAGTATTGGTTTCTCTACTTCTCGTTATCTTTATAAATGACAGGACTAACTTAAAAATTGATAGAAACATTTTTCTTTTTGCTGATTATACCAGTACCACCTGGAGTCACCAGATATCATATACTTAAAATAAAAGCCTGGTCCGATTCTAATTTACTCTCTTTTTACGTGGATAAGGCAGTAGGATTATCCTATAAAGGAGCTCTTCAACCTTCACTTCTTAATAACAGCCAGATCAATATTATTGATTCTGTAAAATTTCTTGGTATTTTTATAAACAGCAACTTGTTAAGTAAGAAACTAGCATCAGTCTGCTAGCAATAAGATCTGTTTCGAAGGAAATCAATTTAGCATCTTCCAAAATATCCAGTCTTCGTTTTTAGGATTATAGTACAGCTGCCCAATTCATGTTATTTTTAAATTACAATAAAGAGCAATGCGGTGTCTTTTTGGCCTCAGTAGAATAACACATTGCAGAAGCTACTTCTGTTTGAAACTGTCTGAAAGAAACTGTTTGCTCAATTTGTAAACACCTACATGTTTTTCCAGCAAGACCTAATCATTACTACTCCACTAGAAATTCAACCTTTGATGTGTATTTACCGATCCCGTCCACTGAGTTAGTAAAGAAATCTATATTATATTCGGCAAACAAAATTATACAACCATTTCCCTTTTGCAACTTAAATCTGCCCGTGACTAAAGTCCCGTTAAATGAAAAAAGCTTATCTATTTGAAAGACCATGTTATTCAGTAAAGTAATTTATTAACGAATAACTCAAAAATTACAGTACGTTTAGGTAGAAGCAACTAAAGTATTTTTTATAATATATTTGAGTATCACATGCAGCAACTTAAACTTATTAGTTCGTGAGGTTTTATGCAGTAAATTTTAAATTGTTATTGTTATTTTTTTCTCTTTTTGTAAGTTTTGTCCATAAAATTGTACAATTTTCAGTGAAATAAAGCATATTTCTATTCTATACTAAAAAAATATTTTTTTGGAATACGATTTATTATGTTATTATGTTACAAAATAATATTTTATTTTTATACTTTTTTAAAATAAATGATTTGACTTTACTATCTCAAGTTTATGAATATTTAAAACCTTATATTAAGGATAAATATGTATCTTCTGCTTGCGGCATAAAGTGCTGCCGCGCGCCCACTTTTGTGATTTTTAAAAGCACACCCACCCGAGGGTTAAGTATAAATAAAATTCAAAACATTTAGAGAGTAGAAAGATGTCTCAAGATATTAAACTTTTTTTATATTATATACAAGTTTATTTTTTTACAATTATTTAAGTTTTAAGTACCTATTTAAGTACAAGTAACTTTCTGGTAGAAAAACACAAAAAAATACAATCACTCTAAAAAAATTTGTTTACCTAAAAGTCGAATATCTGGATTCTTAACCTCGACATTATGATCGTTTTTGATATTCTCAACGTAACTTTTCATCTCTTTTTCTTTGTCTGGCGACGATCTGTTAAAGTTTCTGACGGTAATGGTTGTTGGTTTATTAAGAAACTTTTTGTACGACGTTTAAATCGTTTTTACCAAAGCCGTAAGTGTCAATATTTTGATAAATTATCAGCGTAAATTATGTTTGTTTTTATTCTGCTCCGCCTAGTTTTATAATGAGCGGTTTGTTGATTCTCACCTACATAGTGGTTGGAAATATGGGAAGTATATATATGTTAATAGTACAGATACGTGATTTGTCATAGAACACAGCAAAGCAATTATTGCGCACTTAGATGTATCGATTATGTCATATACAATGAAGGACAAAATTATGGAATAAATAAATTTTTTCTCGAATAGGCAACTTTAGATACAAATTCCGAAGCAGGTTGATTTTTATTTTTAAATTATAATTTTTTGGCATATACAGATTTGGATATTTTTGAACGGAACGTAGGATCTTTAATACAATTAATGAGATCCCTTAATTGCAATTAACCAGTGTAAATTTTAATATGAGGAGACTAAAAGCCAAGGATTACAAGTGCAATTTTAAACAAAATGAAGTGCAAAAAGTGCACTAAATAGTTGCTATAGAGTCAAATATTGTTGTGGCCAAAGGATACAAGCGTCTCACTGTACAGTGCTGCAATCTAGCGGATATAAGTACTATCTCAAATATAAGCGGTTTTCCTGACTGGCTTCTAATTGACCGTCATCAGCGTTGTTTGTTGTTGAATGTTGTACACGCTTGTCGACACTGTTGCTGTCATATCTTTTAATTCAAACTTTACCCATAATATTTTACGATAGCTGGCAACTTTAAGAGTAATGTAATCAAAGTTTTGCTACCTAAATCTAAATGGACATAGCAAGTATTGTATATGAAGAAGAACAGAAGTCTCAACATAACCTCTTTAGGGATAAGTGAAAATTATGTAAAGCCCATAGTTTATGTTTATAAAGGCCATGAATCAGATTATTATCAGATAAAACTCTCTCTCTCTCTTCAATCCTCACCCCCCAGGGGGAGTGTAGTGGTCGACGTGATGTCGTGTATTGTCCGTCTCCAGAGATCTCTATCTCTGGTCATTTCTTTTATTTCATGCATAGGTCTTTGGCATATTCCTGTAATTTGATCTATCCATCTTGTTGGGGATCTTCCTCGTATTCCTTCGGCCTTCTACCTTTGCTTGTATTATGAGTCTTTCCATGTTTTCTGTGTTTGCTCTCATAACATGCCCAAAATATTTTAATTGTTGGAGATGGACTTTACTAGAGAGTCGTTGACTAACTTTTAGCTCTCTTAAAATTGAATTATTTGTTCTGCGGTCGGTCCAAGGAATTCGTAACATTCGTCTCCAACAGAACATTTCAGTGGCGTCTATCTTTCTTCTCTCCGATTGTCTCAGAGTCCAAGATTCACATCCGTAGGTCAGTATTGGGAATATTAAGCAGTTGATCAACCTCATCTTTATTGCTCTTGAAATTTGACAGTCCTTCCATATTTTGGTCATTTTTGCTGTGGCAACTTTTGCTAGATCAGATCTACGTTTAATCTCTTCTTGTAATAACCCTGTGTTTATGATTAATGATCCCAGATATAAGTATGAGCTCACAACCTCGAACCGGTCAATGTGGTTATGTGTGGATGATTGTTGTGTAGTCTATCCACTATCATGATCTTTGTCTTTGATATGTTTAATTGCAGACCAAATATTTGACTTTCGTTTTCGATCAGTCGTATAAGTTCTATCAGCTCTGCTTGACTATTTGCAAGAAGGGCTGTGTCATCTGCGAAACGTAGGTTGTTTAGTTTATGACCATTTATTGAGATGCCCTTTTCCCATCCTTCAAGTGCTCTTCGCATAATATACTCCCCATATATGTTGAATAATTGTGGAGATAGTATACATCCTTGTCTGAAACCCCGTCTGGATGAAATTCGTTCGAAAGTGTGTCAAGTACTTTAACTGATAAAATTTAAGAGATGAAACATATCTTATTTTTTCAGACGACTCTATATGCAGATTCTATATACCAGCCTCAATCTAGTGAGAGTGACAGGGAATTTGAAGTAGAACCTGAATTACCTAAACCAAGACCATGGAAATAACATACAAACACCCCGGTAAGAAGAGGCTGAGAAGGTTAGAGTTCAGTGTCATAAGCAGCAGATACATCGATAAAGACAGCGGTTGTTTTTGATTGCTTTTGAAAGTTTGATTCCACATAATTGGTAAGGCGAGTACCTGGTCTGTGCAGCTGCGGTTTGGCCGAAATCCTGCCTGTTCCACTGGTAAATGTTGGAATATGGTTTTGCTGATTCTATTATACAACAGTCTTTCGAACAATTTGTACACCATACTTAAGAGTGCGATGGGACGGTAGTTTTTCGGTGAATTATTACTTTTCCCTGGTTTTAAAATGGCGACGATTTTTGTATTTTTGAGTTGGTGGGGGACGTTTCCCGTTTGAAGGATGTCAGAAAAGAATTCTGCGAGCCATTGCCTAGTGAATCTGCCGCTATGTTTGAGGAACTCAGCGTGAATAGCGTCGAAACCCGGCGCTTTTCCTGTTTTCATTTCATTTAGGGCTTGCGATATTTCTTCATGCGTAAATGGGTTGGAATATTCTGTTGACTGTGCAAGACTAGATTTTATGGTTTTGAGGTCTTTTTTAACTTTAATTGTATGTAAACGACTTTGAGGTGCCCTAGAGGTTGACACTATGTGCGTAGCTATTTGCGAACGGGTGGGTTGCTACTTCCGAGTTTCAACCCACCCGTTCGCCAAACCAACCTAGTAACTTCAGACCAAATAGCTACGCACATTGTGTCAACCTCTAGGGCACCTCAAAGTCGTTTACATAGAATTTGAATGTAGAACTGTGTATGGAAAAAAACGTAAATCCTGCGAAGGAGAGTTGCTATAGGTATATTTTCCATACTAATTTTAACATTTCACTCAAGAGATCTCACACCGACACGTGTTACAAATGTGACACACTACAGAATATTATTAATAATGGTGTTGATCCAGAAAGAGTTGCAACAGCACAAATTAAAAAAGAATTAGACTTGCGCAAAGCACAAGCTGCAAAAAATGCAAAGGATGATGATACATATAATTTCAAAGATGACCCAACTACAGTAGTTGTATGCTTTGATTTACAAAAGACGCTTCCAACTTCTAGTTTAACCTGCAAAAAGGCATACTATAACCGTCAACTTTGGACTTATAATTTTTGTGTGTACAATGTTTGCACTGGACAAACACAGATATTTTTGTGATATGAAGGCCAAGGGAATCGTGGTTGCAATGAACTTGTTTCCTGCCTTTGGAAATACATAGAATTAGAATTAGTTTACTACTAGCTTTAGAATACTAGCTTTAGAATAGCTCGAGACAGAGACAGTTTCGCCATGCTAATCGCCAACGTTAAGGGGACTTGATAGGGCACGTTAAGAAGAAGAAGGAAATACATCCAGACGCTGCCACCAACCGTTAAGCGCATAATTCTGTGACAATAAGTGACAACTGTGGCGGCCAAAACAAAAGTGATTGTATTGCAAAGTTCTGGCATTATTTAGTCCAAAAGATACAAATTGATATCTACTGTTTACCACAGGTTTCTGGTAGTGGGACATTTATTCCAAAAACAGAAACCATCAGCAAGTTTATGTACCAAGTATGGTGGCCGACATCATAGTGAAATCTAGGAAGTTTATGGTGACGTAAATGGAGGATGATGACTTAGTGTCTTTAGATTTACTAGAACTACATTTTAGGAAAAATGTACCGGGTATCAGTAAAATGCAGCTTATACATTTTAAGAAAGCATATCCATACACACTGTTTTACACAGAAAGCGTCAAGCTTCCTACCTTTTGCCAGCTGAACATGAAGTCCTCAAGAGCTGGTCGCCCTCTCAACGAACTCCCGTTGTCATACGTACAGTCACTTTTGCCATACGTTTCGCCTATCTACCACGACTTCTTCAACACCCTACAATACGCTAATGGGCCTAACAATGTTCCTGTCGAAGTTAACCAGAATGTCATTTTGTTCCCCCAGATGCCGAAGAGCCAGGAAACATTTTTGATAGCGAGTCAGAAACTGATTAGTTATACTTCACGAATGGTAGCTCCAACGAATTAACAAGCTCCATTTGGCTAACTTTACACTAGAGCGATTTAAAGTTTCTTCTTTTTATGGTGCCTATCCGTTACGGATGTTGGACACTAACATGGCTATTCTGACTTTGTTGACTGCTGCCCTGAAAAGTCCGGTGCTTGTGTTAGTGGTTAAGTTAAACCATTTTCGCAGGTTATGCAGCCAGGATATTCTTCTCCGTCCTGGACCTCTCTTCCCAGGATCGTTGTTCATTGTGCATTATATGGCCCAGGTATTCAAGTTTGCGACGTTTTACGGTTACGACTACTTCGCGATCTTTACCCATTCTATGTAGTACTTCTTCGTTGGTAATTGTGTCTATCCAGGAAATCCTCAACATGCGTCTATAGCACCACATTTCAAATGCTTCGAGTCTCTTCAGTGATGCTTCAGTTAAGGTCCATGACTCCACGCCATATAAAAGAAAGGAAAATACGTAGCATTTTAGTGTCGTCTCTGGAATTAATAACCCATGGAAAAACGTAAAAGCAACTATGTGTATTTCCTATGGTTATTCACATCGCCAGAGACGGCATGGCGCCCCACGTTGGGCGCCATGTCGTCTCTGGAATTAACAACCCATGGAAAAACGTAAAAGCAACTATGTGCATTTCCTATGGTTATTAATATCGCCATGATCTAACATTGCGCAATATTGCACAATATTGCGATGTTAGTCCAGGACGCTCTTTTGGGGCATTGTCTTGAAAAAGATAATGCCTGTATGTTTATTTAGGGTTGTAGAAATAAAACACACTATTATGAAGGAAAAAAAGGTCAACGTCAGAGTCTTAAGGTGTTCGCGTAAAATTGCCGAGTCCTTCAAGTGAGGAGCTCGACGGCTACCCGCTGAGGGTAAAACCACTACTATATTTAAAGTTATTTTAACTTTTATATCAAACCTTTTCATTTCTCAACCAATTAAAATAATTAAAAGTTTCAAAAGGGAAGGACTAGGCAAAGTCGAGGCGCGTGATTGGTGCGCCTGGACGTCATTAGTAAACGAACTTTTATTTCCAATTTTATGTCGTGGTCTATTAAAAGATTTTTTTCATTTTGACGAAAGCTGATCTTGCCTTCTCGATCGTTATCTTAATTTCCGTCGATTGGTCCCACTGTTCATTTAAGTTTGCACCCAGATAACAAAAGTTGGTGAGTTGTGTTATAGGTTGTTGGTTAACTAGTAATTGACCAGGTGGTATCCTATTTTTGCTTATAACCATGTATTTGGTTTTTTTGATGTTAAAATCAAGCCCAAACCTGCTACTTACTTCTGTCATCCTGGAGACAAGTGTCTGAAGACCTTCGAGATTGTCTGCAAAAATGACAGTATCATCAGCGTACCTTATGTTGTTCAATCGTTCTCCGTTTATAAGTATTCCCTCGTCTATGTCCGTTAGCGCTAGGTTCATAATGTGCTCTGAATATGTATTGAACAATAATGGAACAATATATATCCCTGTCGTACACCTCTTTTTATCTTTATATCGTCTGTTAGCTGATCGCCAACTCTAACAGCTTTAAAGTTTGCAATTTTGAAAAACAATTTATAAAACATGATTAAGTGGTTCTATTGTCATAATTCCAACGAACTTTAAATGCAGTTTAGATACTTTATAAACAGTCATTTATAGACTATGTATTTTTTAAATAGCTTATAAAATAGTGTCGGTTAGTAATATTTTCTGCTAAATCGCAACCATGAAAAAGTTACCCACCGACGATATTTTTTTACCTTCAGTTGAAAAAAATATCATACATTTTTGAATGTATTTTAAGAAATGTAACCTATCCGAAAAGCATTCATGTTTGTGTTAGCAAAATGGTTGAAGTAGGAAACTAAAAAAAATATTATACAGTAATTATCATATTAATAACAAGCCTTAATTGGAATCTCTGTCGTCTTTCTCTATACGACATGCTTTATTAGTAAAGTGTATACTTAAATTTCTTATTAAAAAAAATAATTTCTTGGCATACTGCTAAAGTGTTAGAAATTTTCTTCTAAGCTAAGCTTTTTATCAAGAATAGTTTTTTTTTTAAATATAAGATAAACTTTTCTTCATTTGTATACAATTTTTTGGGACACACTGTATATCATACCTCACCAAAAATCATTCCCTTATCCTTTGTTCCTTATCCAAGTTATAAGCAAAATAATGAGTTTGACGTTTAGATGGTCTATTTAAAAAAGGTTCCTCTAAAAAATTGTAAAAACTCTAGATGAGAGTCTTTTTATATTATCCATATTACACATTTCAACTATCAAACCCGTGTATAAAATTTTGACGAAAAAAAATTAATTTTTACTTAACTTAATTGGTCCATATTTTATTTGAGGCTCATCTCATAATTCTGTACCATTTTGCATCTTTGAAATTTTTCCTATACCAAACCCTCATTTTGTACCTTCTTTGTCCGTGTCATGTGTTTGTTGTTTGATGATTCTTTACGGAAAATGTGCCTTTTGACATTGATGGTTTCATTAAAAATCCATATACGGCACGTAGCCGAACCTGTTAAATTTGATATGGAAGTTTTGCTTGTAAATACAGCCCACGACAGAAGTTTGGCTATCAAATCATGTTTTCAAGTTTAATTTGATTTTACAAACCCTTTGCAAATAGATTAACGCATTAATTATAGATATACACCCACTAACATCATGCAATTAACATATATACCTAAACAAACCGATTGCGTCCCTGACACAACATGTTTACCGATCATTAATACATGATAATAAACTTGTAATAATTATTTATTTATCAGTTGGTACGATTTGAAAACTGAGCACGAATATTTTACATTAAAATGTCATTTTTGTTTAGCAGTGCATTTCCGGATCATGTTTATGAGAAAGGATACTATGATATATTTTATCTATGCTATAAACTATATTTTATAGACGTCGCCATAAAAATAAAACTTTTATAGGAGTTTATTTTATAATCAGTTCAGGTTTCCTATAAAATAATCCTGACTTCTGAGGAATTAATAAACTTCTAAGGGGGAACTTAGTTGGTTCTGGAATATTTTATCTCAGAAAATGCCATAATTTCAGTACTTGGTGTACCGGATCAAATGCTATACATAAATCTACACAATTTTTATACATGTTAGGGGAAGGGTGGGCAAGTCGACATACTCGAAGAAGGTAAAATAGATTTATTTTGAAAAATGTAAAAGGTATCATGAATTAAAAAGTGCAATAATACAAACACAACATTTTTTTTTAATATTTATCAAGTCGAAAACAAAACAAACAAAACAACAAAAACAAAAACAAACCTCCATTTTACAACTATAAATGTAAAACAAAAAAGAGTCAAAATGTCATCTTGCTCTACCCTGAAGGGCAAGACGGCATATACGTGGATTTATACATACAGTGATTAATTATCAACCGTGTCCGGCCTCAGTTTTCGTGGAGGAGGAGCTCCGAACTGAGTAGGGGCTCTTCTGTACTTCACGAAAGACAGACTGGGCGGATGATGTCCTCAATCTCGACACGGCACGTCCCATATGACTGATAGGGAAAGTTCCTGCAGATATGCAGTACGAATAAGGCATTGCCAAATAAGTACCCGCGGATCAACTGAGGATATGACATTAAGCAGCAGTAATGTCATTACTGGGCTGTGGGAAGTAAAAATCCTGTAGGCTTAATTCCAGATACTCACAGGCGTCACTCACATTATGAGTTAGGCGGCTGTGATACTGCGATGGGGAAGGCAACGGGAAACCACCCCATTATGATCCCTAGTAAAGTTATCATGGAATCAATGAGTATAACAAATATTACTGATCATGGGCAGCGGAACTCAAGATCCGGCAGGGGAAGGAATACACAATCAAACCACAGGGCTTCCCAGGTCGCTAGCCAGCGAAATCCCTGTGAGCAACTTTATATGAAGCCGGTAAGTTGAGAAATCTACTCTCTGAAATAACCAGACTAAACATTACTATCATGGGGGCGACTGAAACAAGGTGAAAAAAAACAAAGTGAATTTCATTGCAAATGGTTACGCCGTTTATTTTTCTGGAAATCAAGATTATATGCATCGAAATGGAGTAACAATAATAATCAAACAGTATATTAATAAGTATGCCACTAATTTCATCCCAATATCAGACAGAATAAATTTATAATAGCTGAATGCTAAACCTGTAAATATAAATATCATCCAAGTTTATGCTGTCACTACTGACGCAGATGAGCAGAATATTGAAGAATTCTACCATCAGATAGAAGTGCTAAAAATAACAAAGAAACACGAAGCAATAATAATTATGGGTAACTTTAACGCTAAAGTTGGACACAAGATAACGCAGGGCATCACCGAAAAGTTTGGCTTGGGAGAGAGAAATCAAAGAGGTGAACGTCCAATAGAATTTCGCCAAGAAAATGACTTCGCCATTACAAATACCTGGTTTCAACTTCCAGAAAGACGTCTTTACACGTGGAAATCCCCTCAAGATGGACATCAAGGAAGAATAGTACGGAACCAAATAGACTACATCCTAATAAACCACCAATTTCGTAACAATATTAAAGATGTAAAAACTTACCCCGGTGCTGACATAAACTCAAATTACAATTTACTCTACTTCAAAATACAAATTTAAAGAAATTAACAAAGCCAACTAAGCCTTGTAAGATATATCTCGACCCCCTGAAAAACCCTCAAACGCGCGAACACATATCACAGCAGATAAATAGTAAAATACACAGAATATCAAATATACCAAACGAAAACAGAACCATTAACGAATGCTGGTATGATATTCAAAACTCAATTCTAGAGAACGTACAAGAGTCTTTAAAAACACCTACCATGTTGGCAAAAAATGAGTGGATGGCATAAGAAATTCCAGACCTGATGGAAGTTCGACGGTAACACAAAAATAGAAATATTATCGAATACCGTGAAATCAATAAACGCATAAAAAGAAAGACCTCCAAAAAAAGCATGACAGTTTCAACCTCCACAAGAAACTTAAATATACTGCCGGAATTAGAAAACAGAAAAATGCTCACATACTTAAAGGCGCGGACGGAAAAATTTGTGATCACGAACAACAGTGCAAAGAATGGGAGAGATACATCACTGACATTTTTGACGATGCTTCTAGAGAAAATGCTCCAAATACTGCTTGTGACAACCAGTTAGACAGAGGTCCCAGTATACTGAATTCGAAAGTCAAAAAGGCAATACAGCAAGCCAAAAACAATAAAGCCCCTGGACCAGATCAAATCCCTGCTGAGCTACTTAAACTTTTGGATGAGGAAAGCATTGCCTGCTTAACCACTTCAACAAATTTTACAACGAAGGAAAAATACCAGATGATTGGTTAGAGTCACTGTTTATAACATTACCAAAGAAAAGCAGGCCCACCAAATGCAGCGATTTTAGACTAATAAGTTTGATAAGTCACACACTGAAGATACGAATTATACAAAAACCGAGTATTCCTTCTATACGAAAGTAGGATGGGTAATAAGCAATTTGGATTTAAAAACGGTTTAGGAACTAGAGAGGCACTATTCTGTATGCGCGTTTTATTACAAAAAAGTTGTGAATTCCGAAAGAATGTTTATCTTTGTTTCATCAACTTCAAGAAGGCGTTCGACACAGTGCAACACGATACACTTTTTGATTGCCTACGGGCAGCAGGACTTGACCACTATGATATAAGACTGCTGAAATACTTATATTACAATCAAGTAGCCTCTATCCAAATTGGAGACAGTCCGACTGAAAAAAATATCCATTAAACGTGGAGTACGGCAGGGTTGTGTTTTGTCACCCATTCTTTTTAATCTGTACTCTGAAGAAATCTTTAGGGAGGCTTTGGATGACAGACAAGAGGGAGTAAGACTAGGTGGAGAAGTAATCAACAATATTAGATACGCTGACGATACAGCCATTCTTGCAGAAAATTTACAAGATCTCCAAACATTACTAAATCTAGTAGGTGAAGCAAGTTATCAGAGAGGCCTTAAAATCAACATTTCAAAGACAAAGTGGATGGCAGTTGGAAAGATCAATATAGATCAAGGTCTGATTTCTCTTAATGGAGAGGAGATCGAAAGGGTAAATCATTTCAAATAACTTGACAGCTGGTTAAATGTGAATTGTGACTCTGATGAAGAGATAATAACCAGGATCGAAATATCACGTAAGGCTTTTATGACGTGGAAACCAGTTTTATGCAACAGAAACCTGTGGATGAATATTTGTAAGAAGGTCCTGAAATATTATGTGTGGTCCATTCTATTGTATGGTTGTGAGACATGGACGTTAAAAACCACAATGCTAAACAAGTTAGAAGCATTCGAATTGTGGTGCTATAGACGAATCCTAAATATATCGTGGGTTTCGCACACTTTCAATGAAGATGTTATTCAAATGATCAATTCAGAACGTCTGCTCATAAACACCAGAAAGAGGAGAAAAACAAAATACTTTGGCCATATAATTAGAGGACCTAAATACCATCTACTTCGCCTTATAATACAAGGAAAAGTGGAAGGAAAGATATGGATTGGTCGACAGAAACTTTCACGGCTGCGTAATATTAGACAATGGTGTGGTTCCACGGTAGAAGAATTATTTTGCGCAGCAGCCGACAGAGAAAGGTTTCAGGAAATTCTAAACATGATGACGGCCAACGTGTGAATACGGACACGGCACCCAAAGAAGAAGAAGATCAATTATCAAAACCTAATTCACAAATAAAGTTCTGAGCCTTCATTGATAGTCCTGCACACTTTGCATGAGCCCACATTTGACACTTTTGGCAACGTAACCAGCCTTCTTGAGATTTGGATAGGCTATATAACTCATTGCAATAGAGGCATGTGCAATCATCGTCGTCGTCCTCATTAAACGGCTCTTCACAGTCTGATTTTTTTTCACAGATTTTAACTGTCGCACTTCGTTCACGTTTTTCTTAATTTTACAGTTCTCTTATCTCGACAAACTTGTGAGTATCTTTATCTCCACATTCTAAGGTACCATCAAACACATTTTTTTTCTTTACTGAGTTTTGCTTATTCCCTCTTACCTCTCTCGCTTTTCTGTTGTTCTCGCTATTTTGTAGTTCGCGAAGACTTTGGAGGTATGGACTCGTGGTAAGAACATATTGCTAAATATTGGCCTTTCTTCTTCTCAATTTTCTTGCATTTCCTTGAGGAAGAGGTAAAATTTGCAAAAAACGTTTGTGACGTTATTAGCTGAAGACTACATGTTCATGTGGCTTTGTATTTACTGTTTGGTTTATTATAATGTTTAGTTTATTTTGAGTTTCTTTACGAGTTTCAGGTTAAAACTCATTGGCTCCCATGTTGTTTTGCAGTTTGGCTGATTTAATGTTTTTTGTCACACTGGTATAGGTGGGGCAAGTGCATCAATGTTATCTAAATTTTGATTACTAATGGATTAGCTGCTGCCATCCAGCATCTAACGTTGGAAATACATGTGAGTGCAGCGCGCAAACAACCGACCGGACCGTCAGTCTTAGTTGTTATTGTTGATTCTCAACGAAGCAAAGTTTGTTCATTAATATCATCGCATGTTATAAGGTAACCCTGAAAATTTCATCTTAATTCATCGGTTTCACCTATGCGTTTAGAAGTCTGATTTTTGGTGAGTAACTAGAACTTTTTTATTGTTTTGTGGTAACATCTATATTTTAACGTTTAATTGGTAACTTTATTTAAAAAAAAATGTAGGGTACTCTTGCCCCAGTCAAAAACAACATTGGAGCTAGTGCCTTATAATTAAAGGGGCAAGTGCGTTGTGTATTAGTACGCACTAGCCCCAATGTGTTTTCGATATTTTAATTTAGAAGATGGTGCTACAAAATTGTAGCAGATTATGTGATAGCAAATAACATCAAAATACAAATTCAACAACAGTGTTCCCGGCGAAGACGGGTTTCTAAGTTTTAAAAAGAGTCACAATTTCTTAATTAAAAAGCCACAAAGCGTAGAGTTTGCTCGCAAAAAGAATATTGATCTGTTTATTGTATACAGTTACTTCGAATTTTTAGACTAAATTTTAAATAATTGGGGATTAAAAGAAAAACCTGCACAAGTATGGAAATTTGATGAAATCAGTTTTTGTGCAGATCCGTCCAAAAATAAAATTGTTGGACAAAAGGGTATGCCAGCAACCAAAACAATTAGTGGTCCGGGAAAACAAAAAACAACTGTTCTTATAGTATCACCACTCATAATTTTTAAAGGAAAACATGTTTGGGACCAATGAGTAGCAAACCTGAGACTAAGTACTCAAATATCACATATGCCGCAACAGTTAATGACTGGATGGAAACTAATGTTTTCAAAAATTTCTTCAAAAAAAGGCTTAATCAAGGATTTATATAATGATGTCCCATACGACGAGCATACAACGCATATTGGCGTGGATTTGATAAGACCATCAATTAAAAATGAAATTACCATTCTTAAGGTACCACCATACACTAGCCACTTATTGCAATCACTAGATCTATCTGTATTTGTCTCTTAAAAGTCGCTGAGATGTTAAATTAGTCCAGTGGCAGAGAAAAAATGTTGGGGTGAAACTCCCAAATGTTTGTTTTTAGAATTAATTGCAAAGATATGGAAAAAAACCGACCTAGGCATATTGATAAGTGGTTTTACTAAATCTGGAATTTTTCCTTTAAATCATAATGTTATACCACGGAAGTATTTGGATCTCTTAGCTTTAAAACAAAAGGATAACGACAACCAAAAAGAAAACTGGAACTATCAACCGAGGTACGAAGACTTTAGAAACTATTTTGACCGATTCACCCATTTCATCTACATACTTCAAAAGACCCAAAACAAAAATCCCAAGAAAAGAATCTCTGCTCGAGCTGAAATAATCACACAAGAAGACGTACTGCAACGACTGATAGATAACCTTAACAAAATCTAAAAACTCTGTCAAAACTAAAATATGTAAGCCGGCGAATACGCTGAACGCAAAACCAAGAAGAAAGCAAACCAAGCAAATTAAAGTAAATAAACGTAAGAACATTAGTACGCAAGAAAGTGATCAATCTTGGGAAAGTGATAGAAAAAGACAGAATTACAGAATTTGATGACATAAGTAAAAATGATTTGGAAGACGTTGATCATATTGAAGCGGTTTCAGAAGAGAAATCTGAAGAGAATGGCATGAGTGAAAACGATTTGAAAGACCGTGATGAAGCAGTTTTGGGAGAAAAAACTGAAGAAAGCAACACGAAAAATAACAATAATTCTGTTACACTAAATGTAGGCGATTTTGTATTGGCTAACTTCTACGGAAAAAAGAAACTATGTTTGTCTCATTAATACAGTTAATTATGAAGAGGTTATAGTAACTTGCATGCGTCAAATAAATAAAAATAATAACACAGAATTCAGACTGGACCGTAAAGACATTTGTTTAGTTAGCTTAACAGATATTGTCAACTAATTAAACAATCCTAGAGTTATTGAATCTCAGGATATTCCTGAGAAAATGATTAAACCAAGGTTATTTTTAAATTTCTAGAGCTAACAAGAAGAAAAATCAAATGATTTCTACCTGCCGAAATCGAATTCAAATTTTTACCACTGTGCTTTCTAAAACTTGCAAAACAAACAGCTTGATAAATTACTCGGCAAGGTAATCTAAAATTGCATTCCACATGCCGTTCATCATGGTCAAAATTTGCAGTGAATTTAATTTCTGGTACTCCAAACGGAGTAAAGAAATAAAACATAATGACGGTACTAGATTTTTGTTTTAATATAGAGCAGCGGCAAGCCGCTTATATGTGTTTCGACCTCACCTCTTTAGGTCTCCTCAGAGCGGTATAGCTACTACCCTAGGTATCTAAAATATTACTTACTTACTTATTACTTACTAAAATATTACTTACGTACCCGTTACTACCTAAAATCTATTACCCTTATTATGTTCTAGAGCTAACTTTATGTTTTGTAATGAATAAATTAGTTTTACATGTTCAGTATGTCATTTATTTATAATTAAAGTTTATTTTTACTAACACCGTAGAACTCTTTTCTTTAATGTTTTGTACCGGGTGGTCCAATAAGCCGGCTATATATCAGAAACTATTTATGTTATAACATTGGGAGAAAAAATTCCTTATTAAAAGTAGAAAAGAGAAATCGCTAGAAATAACTTTTAAGATTCTGGATTAACCGCTAGGGGGCGTAACATGCGAAGAAAAATTTGAAAACCAGTTTTTTGAGAAATATGTCTAATTATACCAAGTGTTAAATAAGTAAACTATAAGGAGGCATAATTTCTGCACAAAGTTGTTTAAGCACTTTTTTTTATTTTTTCTAATAAAGGGTGGGGGAGAGTGGGAAAGTATTTGTGTGGATGAGTTAATTTACATCTACTATAAAATAATTGCATTTAGTTTTAACTGTCCTAGGTAGACGGTACTTTCGAATAAACAAAATTAAAATTTGTTTTTCGTCGAAATGTTTAATGAAAACACCTATTTATTGTAAATTATAATGGAACTGGATTATATTCGTAACAAAATGGCGCAAACCACACGTTAATAGCTTTTGTCGAACTCGAGATATGAATAAAAACGAATAAACATAAGTAAGTATAGTATTGACACACCCTGTATTATAAATTAATTTAAAAAATAAGTCAGTAAGTACTCTCCATTTTGTTTATTTAAACATATATAATATACCATTGTTATATAAAATAACAATGGTAATGACCATTGTGATTTCATAAATGATTAGAAATGGTTTTTTTGAACTAAGTAGGCTACGACAATGAATTTGACAGGGAGTTCATATTGTTTATTTATTGACAGCAGTCAAAACATTGTTAAAAAGAGTTATATGTATTATAATTCGAATTGAAAATTGCATTTTTTTCAATAGATATTATAATTGGTAATATTAGGAATTAATTATCAGTACTAATAATTCGTGATGAGTATATCAAATTCTATGATATGATTGGAGTTTATTTCGAATATTACCAAAATGGTGCTATTGCCTCACGTATATATTCTATAAGATATCCTGACAGGAGACATTATGGCAAAGAAGTAGAGATTTGCCGTCTACTTATATGTGAATTCTGTTAAATTAAAGCAAGAACATTGATTGAATTATCTTCGGTCATACCTCCACTACGTCGTTTAAAACAAGGACAAGAAAAACTACCAGTTTCTCTAATCTTCTTGCCTTTCTTTTAAATACTTCTTTGCCATAATGTCTCCTGTCGGAATATCTTACAAAATATATACATGAGGTAATACCGACATTTTGGTGACATTCGAAATAAACTCCAATCATATCATATAATTTGATATACTCATCACGAATTATTCGAACTGATAATTAATTAATAATATTACCAATAATAATATCTATTGAAAAAAATGCAATCTTTAATTCGAATTATAATATAACACTTGTTAACAATGTTTTGACTGCTATCAATAAATAAACAATATGAACACCCGTCAAATTCATTGTCGTTGCCTACTTAGTTTCGAAAAAACTATTTTTAATCATATGAAATAACAATGGTCAAAATAGGTATCAATATTAAAATTCTTCTGCTATAAAAAAAATTTGAAAGCACCTACTGACTTATTTTTTAATTTAATTTATAATACAGGGTGTCTCAATACTATACTTACTTATGTTTATGCGTTTTTATTCATATCGCGAATTCAACAAAAGTTATTAACGTGCGGTTTGTGCCATTTTGTTACGAATTTAATCCAGTTCCATTATAATTTACAATAAATAGGAGTTTCCATTAAACATTTTGGAGAAAAACAAATTTTAATTTTTTCTATTTGAAAGTACCCTCTACCTACGACAATTAAAACTAAATGCAATTATTTTATAGCACATATGAATTATATCACATATGTGCTATAAAATATATATGCACATATCATCCACACTCTTTCTAATGTCACTAATTTCGTTAAAATCGGTTGATCCAAACCAAAGTTATAGGTATTTATCCACGCATACTTTCCCACTCTCTCCCACCCTTTATTTGAGAAAATAAAAAATAAAGTACTTGAACAACTTTGAGCAAAATTTAGGTCTCTTTCTAGTTTACTTATTTAACACTTGGTATAATTGGTCGTATTTCCCAAAAAACTGGTTTTTAAAATTTTCTTCACAGGTTACGCCCTCTAGCGGTTAACCCAGAAACTTGAAAGATTTTTCCAGCGATTTCTCTTGGCCACTTTTACCAAGGAATTTTTTTCCTAAAGTTATAACATAAATAGTTTCTGATATATAGCCGGGAGATCGGTCTATTGGACCACCCGGTACATGTGCGTAAATAAAAGTTCGTAACTTTTAAACTATAATAAGTAACTGATTTATGTAAAGCGCATTGAAAAGTACAAATATTCAAATTGTTCCTCGTCATTTAATGTATCAATTATTCGAGAAATGAAGGTCCTAATGTGCACTAGCCCCGTAATGAGGAGCAAAATGAGCATTATAACAAAAACTATTATAACTAATGTTATATTGGTTCACTGTGTAGATTGTGTATGCGATAATTAAACCAGCAACAGAACACTAAAAGTTATAATTAAAAAATAAAATTTTTATATAACTTCAAAATTTATCTATTGACTTTTTTTAGGCCACACTTACCCCACCTTATCTTACTTATTGTTTATCAGTCTGTCTTTGATCTGCACTTCTCTGTCATCTATACCATTACTGAACCCACAATAAAGCTTTTGATTTGAGAAACGTTGTCGTTAAATCTTGGTGAACGATTAGCTAGATTCATCTACTTCTGTCAGCTTTTTCGATGCAACAAAGTTCCTGAAACGCTTCCTAACCATATCTGTCTTGTTCTTCATCTTTTCCCCCCTTTCAGTGAGACTCATTTTATTATCAAGGAAAATAAGAAAATCAATCATAAGCCAGCGTTGTTTATTTACAAAATAAAAATAAATTAAAAATAATAAATAATAGATCCAGTCTTTATAACATAAACGTCGAAAGGAATAAAAATCCCGTAGTCTTCTTACGTCAACACACAGTAATACATTTTGTATTTCCTAATATCCAAGTTGGTATTTTGCAGAATGTGACTCACGATCATAATAAAAATAACGACAGCGAAGCAGACATTTAGTCCCACGTCAATCAAGTTATCTCTGAAGAATCTTGCGGTTTTTTGACAACTTATCAACTTTCCGTCCATGGTCCTGAAACAAAAATAGAAAATAATGATAATGATAGTGTTGTAAACGAGCAAGGAAGGGTCAAGACGATCGTAGGGTCGCTCGACCCAAAAAAATCGGGCGGGAAGTTTGTATTACGGTAGGCAGGAGCGTAACTCAAAAATATTTTGTATTTATTTACTAAAATTAAAGCAGTTTGGTTTGATAAAGGATGTTCAATTTTTACATGCAAAAAATAGTACTATATTTTTAGTATCAAATCCTATATTCCCAACCTCAATACTAAAAATCATTACCCTAACTTAACCCTAAGTAATAATTCCTACAGCAGTTTTAGTAATAAACGGCACTTTTAGAAATGAAAAATATTATCCACAAGAAAACTAACTTTCTGTAGTTGGCTGTATATCGTGTATCACAAAAAATTTAATAAAATCCTTTATAAAAGATATATAAATCATAAATGTGTTGCTTGTGGGAGTCCATTTCAAATAGGTAAAGAAATAATAAATAAGACTTACTCAAAATCAATTTAATTTAAACTATCAGACGACCGGTTTGGCTTTCTACAATATGCAAAGCATCTTCAGGTCTCGATACAAAGTTAAATAAATGATGCCGGTTCTCTATTAATTGATGGATGGTAGAACATGGTTGAAACTACTATGTATTGTTGAATGGAGCACTCAATTCTGCTATTGTAGTTGTTTGACAGTAAACGGGAAGTTCTTGAGGAGATAGATTTGATCCAATGAAGCAGAGATATGTGTGTGATTGTTTGTTAAATGAAAGTGATGTTATATACCATTGTATTATTTAAAAGTTATTTATACTTATTCGAAAGATATATTTATAAAATGTGTGTTATTTATTGAGTAATTGTTTTATGAAGGTGACATATTATCAAAGAAATTTGATAACTACAAGTTGAAAAATAATTGCACACCCACACAATTTGTACATCTAAACTTATTCATTGTCATAAAACTGTCACCTTCATAAAACAATTACTCAATAAATAACACACATTTCATAAATATTTCTCTCGAATAAGTATAAATACCTTTTAAATAATACAATGGTATATAACATCACTTTCATTTAACAAACAATCACACACATATCTCTGCTTCATTGGATCAAATCTATCTCCTCAAGAACTTCCCGTTTACTGTCAAACAACTACAATAGCAGAATTGAGTTCTCCATTCAACAATACATAGTAGTTTCAACCATGTTCTACCATCCATCAATTAATAGAGTACCGGCATCATTTATTTAACTTTGTATCGAGAGCTGAAGATGCTTTGCATATTGTAGAAAGCGGAACCGGTCGTCTGATAGTTAAATTAAATTGATTGTGAGTAAGTCTTATTTATTATTTCTTTACCCAAAAGATATATAATTTAAAAACCCAATTGGACTATATCACAAAACGTTTTCAGAATCCATGATCCATCATCAGTGTCCTAAAAAGCATATAACCACTTTAATTAAAAAGAACGTGAAATTTAAATTTTGACCAAGGTTAATCCAAAATGTGGTTAATACTTACTGGGTGTACATGTATTAGGTGACTAAATATCTGGGTAAAAACCCGTTAAAAGTAATATGTTTAAATTTAGTTTACCTAATTTGATCTTATATATTAAGATGTTAAAGTTACCAGTGGATTTGGCAACGTACGACTCGGACTTGATGATAGCAACTGATTGAAATGATAATCTTGATATGTTAGGACGGAAATCCGAAGAAAGCAGTCAGTAAAAATTGATGTGTTGGTCTACTTAGGACAGAAGCCAGCGCTATTTAAGAATTGAATAAGTTAAAATTAAAATTAAAATAATATAACAGTAGCAACCATCAATGTTGTAGTTTTTAAATTGTAAATTTGTCCTGAATTTATGTTAAGAACATAGAAAACATCGCTTTATTGTGTAAAACACAATAAAACAATTTTTAAGTCTAAAGGTGGTGTAAAATAAATATTCTAATAATAGGCCCTTTATGTTTTTCAACATTTGGTACCTGGAAAATGGAAATTAGGTACATGAGAAATGTAAAAGGAATAAGTTATCCATTCATGAGCTTAAGGTGGGCAGATAAAGTTAATAAACTATTGGTGTATATTGACATGCAAACTTTGCCAAGTTAAGAAAACAAATAAAAAGATCTTGAGAGAGAAAAAATAAGTTGCCAAGAAAAATCTTGCCGTAGAAATGTCAAACATGTCTTCAAAAAAAGAATTACTAAATATGGTCTCCACTTCACGTGCTCCTGATATATTAATTGCCATTGACAGGCAAGATTCTTCTTCTTTGTGCAAAAGTAATAGGTACAGTAGAAGACATGCCGCAATGTCAGAAGTGTCGTTTTTGGTTTGATGAATCATGCGCCGACATTAAACCTGTACCTAAATTGTTCTTCTGTGTCGATTGTAAATAACCATTGAGAAAGTGTATTATACAGGCTTTGTTTTAATATTTTTTCAACCCTTTGTTACTTACAATTGAAATAAAGTCATGTTTTATTTTAATGTATGGTTGAAATAAAATTCTTTTTAAAAAGAACAATCTCCATAAAACTAACATTGAGTACGATCAAGCATGATACCATGACTATAAGATAAGATATTGCGCATGTTTTTGTGACGTCATTGGAGAGTTGCACGTTCGAAATGTCAGTTTTTTGTATATATCAATAAATAATCTTTAATAAATAGTTTGGAGATATCCTAATGTGTAGGATTATTGTAATTATAAAACCTCTAAACTTATTTTCGTCTAGTAATTTCATCACAGAATGCATACAAATCCCATTTAACTTTAACAAGATTTCAAATTCTGCTCTCCAATGACGGCATGCGCGAACTTGACCGATTTTGAGCTACAGGAAGATCCTATATTATTATTCATAGTATCATGCGATCAAGGAAACCTGTGGTACGATTTGGGAAACTAGGTTCTTAATTCGTACCACTTGTAAGCTTTCAAAAAATAGGCAACTTTCCCCTAGAATAGTGTATATGTTCCAATATCTTAATATTTATCATTATATGTAAAGGGACCTTTTGCCTCTTCTGGATTATCAGTACCTTGGTTTTTTATCGTTTATCTTCATTCCAAACTCTTGACAAGCATCATTAAGTTATTCTTTGAAGCTCAGTTTCAGAATTAAATATTATCAACTGATTCAATTCCTACATATATTAAAACCGTATAAACCTCTCTACCTTATTATTATACTTGAAAATTTATATATCCCAAAGAAGTAAAAAAGATCAAAAAGTTTTTTCAAAAAGTAATAACACAACAAAAAACAATCAGTTTTCCAGCTTTATATTAATAGAATTATTTTCGACTGTCGAAATGAAGCGAACGTTAAGATAAAATCGATTTGAGATGTTTTAGATTCGTCCTTTGATCTTTTGGGAATACACAAAGAGTCGTAATTAATATTACTTCTTCTTTACGTCGAATTTATACAAAACGATTGATTTACCGCGAAGGGAAAAAGATGAGGGATGTATTGTGTCGAAATTTACAATTAAAGTAAGGTTTACGTGGTTTAGGTTTAGGAACCATAATTATATCAGCCAGTAGCAAATATAATATTGGGAATAATCACAAACCCTGATTTACGTCCTTTGTTTGACATTTTAGCGTCAAACTGTACTTTCTTTTTTATTAAGAGAAAAAGAGGGACTTATACAGTGTGTAAAAGCCAAATGGAATAAATTCATTATTTAGGTTACTGTACATATTTATAAAAAAATCCCGAAACACGTCAAATTTAAATTATAACTTGACATTCTTTAACGTGAAAATGCAACCCCTACCTTCAACCCCCTTAGAATGACAGGTACAACCCCAATTTTTAAAATAGGTATAGGCTTGTGATATATCGTTTGAAAGGTCTTTTCATTCTCCATTCAAAAATGTTGTCGCTTTCAAGTTTATTAAGATTAATTAAGATAAAATAAATTAAAATCATGTGGTTACCGAAATTCGCTACAATACAATCAAAAACTAAAATGTAATGCAAAACGTAATAAAATGTAGAATACGAAAAAGAACCATGAATGTTAATGAAGTAAATGTTCAAAATGTTCACCGCGAACGTCTTGGCAATATCCTAATCTCAAATAAAACTGTCTTCTAACAGTATTTAACAAAACAGGCGTGATCGACCTAATCGTAAGCGTTATTCGTTCTTTTAAGTCATTTAAATCAGAAGGTTTAGTTTTGTACACATGGCTCTTCATATATCCCCATAAAAAGAAATCTAATAATGTAAGATCAGGTGATCGCGCTGGCCATTCAATCGATCCTCGCCTCCCTATCCACCGATTGGGAAATATTGTATCGAGGTACTGCCGAACATTAAGTTATCCTGCTGAAACCATATCGTTTTCGCTAGAACTTGAGGGTTTCCTGGATCAGGATATAAATTTGCCAACGTTGGAATGACATCATTTTGAAGTAGTGCCAAATAATTGTTGCCATTCAAGTTGCCATTAATGAAAAACGGACCAATGATATTGTTTCCTACAATCCCTGCCCAAACATTAACCTTTTGAGGGTATTGAGTGTGTTCTTCTCTCATCCAGTGAGGATTTTCCGTGGCCCAGTAGCAGCAATTTTGCCGATTAGCATGGCATTCATTCATCAACATTCATCAGAAAACATAACGTTTTCTAATTGGATAATATTGTTATCCAAAATGTCTATCATTTGCTCACAAAAAAAGTTCTCCTATCAAAATCGTCTTCCATGAGCTCCTGAGTAGATATCATCTTATAGGGATGCAATTTATTTTCTTTTAATATGTTCACTATCGATGTATGGCTAGCATTGAATGTAGTGGATGCCTGTCTACTCGATGTATGTGGATTTTAATGAAACTCAAGCAACACATCTAATTTGAGTTCATCTCTCAGTGCATTGGCAGCTTATCTGCCTTACGTGACCAAACTCGCGAAACTGCTTCTCTATTTTACTTATTGTTCCTTGGGATATAGGCGGTAAATTAGGAAATTTCCCATGAAATAGGCGAGTTACTTCCTGTTGTGTTCGGGTGTAACCAATCATTTGTAAAACTGTTATTTTATGCATTTCCGTTAATATAACCATTTTCCAGAATTGAATTGAACGAACTTTTTACTTAAATTAAAATACTGACAACTTAAATAAAACAGTTTACTAATGCGTGTTAAAATAACGTTGCCACGGAAATTCTTTAAAGTTTTTTAATGGTTACCATCTAAAAACCACATTGCTATGGTTTTTGTTCACTTTCTCGTTATCAAGACCTAAACGGGAAATAAGTTTTGAGTATATTTTAGCGAATTTCGGTATCTACATGATTTTAATTTATTTTATCTTAATTAATCTTAATAAACTTGAAAGCGACAACATTTTTGAATGCAGAATGAAAAGACCTTTCAAAAGATATATCACAAGCCTATACTTCCTATTTTAAAAATTGGGGGTTGTACCTGTCATTCTGAGGGGGTTGAAGGTAGGGGTTGCATTTTTACGTTAAAGAATGTCAAGTTATAATTTAAATTTGATGTGTTTCGGTATTTTTTATAAATATGTACAGTAACCTAAATAATGAATTTATTCCATTTGGCTTTTACACACTGTATATCCAAGACACTTACAAGTAGGGCCAAGTGGTGCAAAAACGAGATGATTTTTAAATCTTTTAATTGTTTGTAACCAAAAACCAGATTTTAAGGCTTTGTCATATTACCCTGTATAGAGAAAGCCGTGTAGTATACCTCACGGTAAAAAAAATTATAATGTTTATAATAAAGAGCGTAATTTTTTAAAAACGGTGTGTCTAAATGAAATAACATAGTTAACTTTTAAATTCTAAGATTATTCTTACAAAACTCACATAACTAAATACAAAATATATGTTGCTATTAAACTAAAAAGAAAACAATTTAAAAAACAAGTTAAATAAACCATACCTAATTCAAAAACGAGGTAAAAAAGATTTTGATCAGGATTTAAAGAACTAAAGTCAAAAATATTATTATTCTAGGTACTTTGTACTACATATTATTGAACGACGTACTTTTCAAAGTCGATAGGAAGCCAATATTGCTGAGAGATACGACAGATCGTACTTTCTATTTCTGGCAGAGGCAGTTTTGTTTCTATATCACTTTCGTCGATGAAGTACTTTTCCTCAATGGCTGGAAAAATAAATTTAAATCCTTTGCATCTCAGATATTTTACTTCTACATTGCTCTTAAAAATTTTAAGAATTTGTGCCACGTAGTAAACTTGCGTCTTCTTAGTATTAAATTTAGTTAGGATAAAATCATTTTCCCTAAGTTCATATGCTTCCGTAATTTCAAGGTTTGTTTCTCCATTTTATGAAGGCTCGTCATCACAGTCATCTTTAATAATATCTTCTAGAGTCAAATCCTCTACATCGCTTTCATCTTGGTAAACTTGCTGTTCGTCAATGCTGCTTTCACTGTCACTATCAACTACTGTTATATTCGCGTTTTGTTTCTTTCGTGATTTTAAAGACTATTTACCCTCACTTTTCTTATTTTGTTCTTTCTCCTGTATTTCCTTTAAGTACTCTTCTGTTGTTAGGACTTTTGCTATAGAGTCTATCTTTCTTCTTCTTGCTGTTATGTTTGGGGTTCTTCAAATTTTCTCCAGTAAGACTCCAACAGACTCAATAAACTGTTCGGTCTGCGGCAGTGGAGTTTCTTCATCGCAATTTTCGAAAATATCAAGTGGGTTTTTAAACATCCCATATTCTCTATATCTAAGTAGCTTTGCAGGATCTAAGCGTTCTGCTGGATATCTGTTCTTATCCAATGGAAATATCCCAACCTTTTCAAAAGAAGAATTAATTATTTCTGCAGATAAACCTTTATTCCAAATGCTACAATTCAAATCACTAAATTCGCTTCTATATGGTTTTCTCTGATTAAGTCTTTACCAGTTAATCAAAGCTTTAATCCATTTCAATTTCAATGGACCAAAGCAACATCTGTCAAGAGGTTGCAGCAAGTCAGTTGTATGAGCACGGAGTTTCAATAAAGTTATATTTTCTTGCACAGGCAATTATATCGTCGATTTATCCAAATAGGTAACATGTCTATCCATTATGATAAAAAGTGGGCCTTCATGAACCAGTGCACAAAACTTTTGAAACTACTCTTGAAAAATCTGACAAGTCATCCATCCCTTTTCAGAGGCTACGTAGCATGTATTCGGCAAATCGGCCTTACTTAAAATACATATTTTAATTACTAACTATATTTTAACAAAAGGTTGACATCTTACCTTAACTGCTCCATAAATTTTGCCCTTGGAAAATTATTAGAGGAGGCAACAAAGTACCACTTCCTGAAATGCAGGCCACTACGGTGGTATTTTCCTTTCCTGAACCTTCTATGATCCGGTGAACTTTCTGACCAATACAAGCAGCGCCTTTTATTCTGGTTGGATCGGAAGAAAAACTGGTCTAAATTCCAGATATGACTGGGCTTGTCTTGCAATTTCAAATCAGATATGCAAGTATTCAGGCGATCGTAAAAGCCAAAG
The DNA here is from genome assembly GCA_918026665.1 of Diabrotica balteata. Taxonomy (NCBI): domain Eukaryota; kingdom Metazoa; phylum Arthropoda; class Insecta; order Coleoptera; family Chrysomelidae; genus Diabrotica; species Diabrotica balteata. The sequence continues at coordinate 106,658,741 of OU898283.1, read as the reverse complement.
ATGATGAATGGATCACTTGTAGCTGACCTTCTTCATCTTTACAGTTGCTCACGCTTTTTTGACTTAGTCTATTATGCTTGTAAAAATTTTTAAACCACTCTTTGCCAGGCTTTCGTTCCGTAAAGTGGGTAGTAAGGTGGTTTTCTTGTACATAGGTTTGAACTATTGCTTGTATCTCCGGTTTAGTGAGAGCAAACCCCAATTTTGCCATAATTTTTATCTTATCACTTAAGTCTTTTTCAATTTCTTTGGTTAGAGAAGTTCTTCTTCCCCGTTTACCAAGTACACAAGTACGTTTTCTTGAAAGAGCAGATTTGTCAATTTTAAACTGTGCAGCTGCACTTTTAAGAGATAAAGTGCCATCCTCTATTAGCTTTAGGGCTGTTTCCATGTCCTTTTTGTCGTAGCTTTTTGGGAACGTCGGCATTATTCTTAAAGGTATAAAAACTCCGTCTTGTTCTTAACTCGCACGTGTCTCGTTTTTTACACCTGGTGGTGTCTCGTTTTTGCACCTGTTATTTACGACGTGCTAGCTTGAAAACGAGTGAAGATAGACTAAACTCAAGACGACACTATAAGGTGCTCCCTAACTTTCGCGTGATTGGTTGGTGGGTGGGTCCCAATTTAAAAATTGGCGGGTTTCATGTTTATTAAAATGACAATTGAGGTATTGTGGCACAGTATGTCGGTAAACAATTTATTAGCAATATATTGTGGTATTGGTGGATGATATTCACATTTTAGGATTAAGCTGAGTAGTACAGTTTTATTAGAAATTAAAATGCTAGTGATGCTTTTTTTTATTAGATATATAGATATTGTTTAAATTTTTTTGTTTAGGTAATTTTTTACTAAGATTTAGAGGTTCCTCTTATTATTGTTATTTCTAGAACATTCATTACCATTATTATTCTCATTAGCTTTCTCTATGTGGAATCGGCTTCTCTAAGTATTTTCCTCTAAACTTTTCTGTTCTCTTTCAGGGACTAAGTACCTCTCCGCTTTTTGTATGAGTATATGGATTTTCAGAAACATATAATTTCTGATCATCCCCTTTTTTACTGCCCTACATTCAGTACCATACATCATAGCTGGTCTAAAGGCAGTCCTATACAAATTACCTTTTAGTTTTCTTGGTACCTTTTTTATCACACATCAGTCAATTTGCCTCTTTCCTTTACCTTTTTATTATAGTAGAATTTTTATTATAGTTTTATATGCTTATTTACAAGAAAGTTAATTTAACATTGTTATATGTTTACTTTATTAGTAATTATATAGTAAAATTTCATAATATATATATATATATATATATATATATATATATATATATTATATATATATATATATATATATAAATGCTTAGCTTAGGCCTGAATTTTAAAGCTGTGTTAAGTAATGATGTTATAAAGCTATTTGTAGACTTTTATATTAGAATTGTATTTTTAAATCGGGATGTACTGGGCCCTAGGCGAGGTTTAGAGGGTTTTTCCTTCGCCATTGCACAAATAACGGCCTCCCCCTCCTTTGATTTCCCAGATTTTTAATAAAGAATAAAAAAAAAGAGGTTGGTCTTCGTAAATGGGTATATTTATTTAAAAAAACCCTTAAAAGGACTACATCAATAAAACAAACGTTTTCGGACCACACAGTCCATCATCAGGTTTTAAAATCGAAAAATGCTAGGTCACAATGCCTGAGCCACCAAAATACTAGGGTAAAAACCCTTTAAATTACATTTAGTTATAAAAGATTATACATTGTGTTGTAAAATAACTGTGATGTTCAGTATTAAATTAAATTTGGCTAGAGGTAACACATGGCTGAAGCGAGTTCTAGAGCCGGTGAGAGAGAACCTCTACACGCGGAGAACAGCTGGGAACTGGATTTTTTGAACTTGTTTTCCTTGTGGATTTTTTTTGAAGAATAAAAACATTTTAGACATAGCTATTTAGTGTTTTATTTGGTTTGCAATAGTTATTTCCAGTAAACCTCTGCTTCATTTTGTTGACAATGACAATTTTTCATAGCACTCAATTCACAATATACCTTTTTATTATCCTACATTTGTGGTAAAATCTAACAGAATTCAGTGTAAGGTTCTAAAAAATGAAAATGGATTATTGTCAATTTGAATTTAGGCAAGGCAGGTCTACAACAGCAATTTTTATTAAAAGAGCTAATTTAACAATTTAGAGTGAATTTACATAGTATAATTTGAGAAAGCACGTGATGAAGACATCAGAAACCTACTGTGTGTGTAACAATTATAATAGTGTTAGAACAACTATTATAGTGTTAAAACGATTACAAGTGAAACTGGCAAATTTTGTGTGAAAATCAGTGAAAATCAGGGTTTCGCCCATATTTATTCTCATTTGTGCTGGATTAGATAACAACTAAGCTCCTGGGTATTAGTAGAAAAGAGTAGCGGAGACAGGTCATTGAAGAAAAATGATTAAAATTAAGTTGGATACAAACAAAATATTTATAATATTCTTTTAAAGATGAAATTTCAAGACCAGATAGAGTAGTTGGCTTGGATAGACAAGAACTCATAAAAGATGATAATGTTCGGCTTTTAGGATCGGTATTACCGTTTTATCTCTAATATTTTAATTAAAGGTAAAGGAAAGAGGCAAACTGACTGATGTGTGATAAAAAAGGTACCAAGAAAACTAAAAGGTAAATTGTATAGGACTGCCTTTAGACCAGCTATGATGTATGGTACTGAATGTAGGGCAGTAAAAAAGGGGATGATCAGAAATTAAATGTTTCTGAAAATCCATATACTCATACAAAAAGCGGAGAGGTACTTAGTCCCTGGAAGAAAACAGAAAAATTTAGAGGAAAATACTTAGAGAAGCCGATTCCACATAGAGAAAGCTAATGAGAATAATAATGGTAATGAATGTTCTAGAAATAAAAATAATAAGAGGAACCTTTAAATCTTAGTAAAAAATTACCTAAACAAAAAAATTAAAACAATATCTATATATCTAATAAAAAAAAGCATCACTAGCATTTTAATTTCTAATAAAGCTGTAGATACTAGTCAGCTTAATCCTAAAATGTGAATATCATCCGCTTTGTATCAATACCACAATATATTGCTAATAAATTGTTTACCGACATACTGTGCCACAATACCTCAATTGTCATTTTAATAAACATGAAACCCGCCAATTTTTAAATTGGGACCCACCCACCAACCAATCACGCGAAAGTTAGGGAGCGCCTTATAGTCTCGTCTGAAATAGGCAGGAATCACACTGCTCGACCAGACCGACCGTCCACGATCGACCAAAATTACAAGTCTATGAAAATGTATGCGTTGACTCAGACTGGTGGACCGTCCATCACTTACAGCGACCGACCGCGATCGTCCAGTTTTGAAATTCGGACTTGTTGGAATTTTTGGTCGTTTGGTCGATGAATATGGAACATTTCGCATTCATTTGTGCTGTTTTGAGCTAAGACATTGACCATTGACATTTAAAAATTTGTAATTAACCTATAAAATTGGATTTGTTTTTGTTTCTTTGGATTATGTAGTTTGTATATCCAATACAACAATTAAGGTTCTATTAATTTTTGGAAATGCTAAGGAATACTCTGGAATACTAAGTTTTTGGAAACAGGACTTGTTCATGCGATAATAATTTTGAAATTTTATAAAATCATTTAATAGAATGGGGTATAACACAAATAATTCTCCTTGTTGGTGTCTTTTTAAAAAATGTCTTAAGAAAACAAACTGTCCTACGCCTATAAAGATATCAAATAAGTGATAAATAATTTATCAGTAGAATTATTGCTGCTAATTCTATCCATAATTCAATTTTTTTACAAAGAACCCAATAAAATAAAATAACAAAAATGTGGTTATGTTGCTACACATTCCTGACGTCTTGATGGTCGGTCGATCGATCGTGAACGAATAATGTGAGTTTAAAAATAAAAATACAAAAGTTGGTTGTTCGCCGTCGGACGGTCGGTCGTGGTCGATCTAGCAATCTGATTCCTACCATATCATAGCCGCATGTGCTATTTTAGAAATCCGATACTTGCCGAGTCTATAGGATCGTTCGGAAAAGTTCGTATATACAATTTAAAAGTTGTTTTAAGCAAAATGCACAGTCAGATGCGATAGTTTTTTCTTATGTTTGTGTTTACATTTATTATTATTCATTACATATTTCAATTGTATAGATGTGGAAGCAATTTGTAACGTATGTTTTATAAGGTTATTGTTATTTGCATTAAGAAAAATTGAATATCTTGTTTTTGACAGAAATTTGGGCTGCCTCATTTTTGCACCACTTGACCCTAAGTAATTAATATTTTAGAAATGTTTTCATTCATTTTCAAATTAATCCAGCTAGTTAAATTATATAATTTTTCCATGAAAATTAGCTCAATGTGAAATTTTTTTATTGGCATTGAAATTATCTGTTTGTTATTAAAATTGTTTGCATTACCTGCAATTCTATACAAAAGAGCAACTATATGAAATAATTTTACAAATAATGAAAAAATATATACCGTGTATTTTAATTTATTTATTTGCTTTGAAATGTATTTTAATATATTCAATATTTGTAAGCGAAAACGGGAAACAAAATGGATGTTGGCTTAAAGTTATTAAATCTGTTGATTCGGGATTATATTGCAGAAGTTTTTTTTAATTAAAATTATCAATTTCGGTTCATCTATTTTTAATATTATTTATTTGAATTTCCTTTACCTTCCACAATTCTGGGATTGAATCCCATGATCTAAATCTTTTTTTAAATAAGTATATTATTTTTTTCCTTTGTTATATTAATAAAGTGTTATGGATTTTGGTACCAAAGCTTATTTAAGACATTCCTTGGCTTGGGAACCTGTCGTGTAGGAAGTATAGCGTTTAAGGTTAGATGTAAGTTTCACTTTAATAGTTATTAAACGATGTTCTCGTTCACCTATTCGTTTTATTAATACACAACATTCTGAAAACAAATCTGGGACTGAGTTATTATAGTTTATACTGAGGAAATTCTTAAAGTTTATACCATCATGATAATCAACCTATAAGCGTCAACTGCTAGGATTTTTGGGTCCCTCTCAGCTCTTTTTATTTGTCTCTGTCTGACTTAGTCTCTCGAGAGACATGTGGCACTCCATAGCTCTCTGACCTATGCGAATATTGTTCACTACCTTTTTTGCGAGTGTTGATCTTTCTGTTCCATAAGTGAGTCACACTGGTCAAAGATTTTCCTTTTGAGGTAGATGGGTAGGTCTGATTTAAATCCATAGTTTAATTTACCAAACGCTGCCCAGGCTAAGGCTATGTCACGTGGCAGCCCACACGTCTGGTTATCTCGGTCCAACCGAATTTTATGTCCTAAGTACTTTTACAATTCAGTTTGCTCGATATCACTTCCATTAACCGCAATATTTAACACCAGATTAGTCATTATTTGCGTCTTGTTCATGTTAATCTCTAGTATGACCTCCAAGGAAGCGTGATATAACTTTTCCAACATTATTACTGCATCATCCATACGATCTGCTACAAGGACGATGTAATCTGCGAATCTCAAATGACTGAGCTTCTCATCATTTATATTGATGCCATACTCGTTCAGATCTACCTTCTTACAAGTATGTTTTAAAAGCATCATGAATAGCTCTGGAGATATGGTATCCAGAATTTATTTGTTTTTTGCTGAAGTAGTCTTACTCTAGCTTAGGCATTTTGTTAGATATATTTGATTATGTTAGTGTAGCGATGGTCTATTCACAATTCTGTTAATGCGTTTTTTCGCTGGTTTATGGTAAAGAATGCTTTCTCGTAGTCCACGCTTTCAGTGTTAAAGGTTTGTTGTATTCTGCATACTTCTCTATCAGGTTCATTCTCACTAGTATGTGGTCAGTAATGCTCTATTCTGATATAAATTCAGCTTGTTCTTTATGTTGACATAAGTCTAACTTAGCGTCCAGCCTTTTTTTGATAATTTTTGTGAAATGTTTGTATATGTGTGAGAGCAAACTAAGAGAATGGTAGTTTTTTAGAACTGTTATGTCTCTTTGCTTGAGTAGTAAAACAGTGACCGCATTTTTCCATTCAGAGATGATTTTTCTTGATACATGCATTCTGTGATTGCCTAGATCACTATTCTTTATCATCATAAGTGGCTTGACAATTTGTTGTGGATCTTGGCCTGCTCACGAAGAAGTCGCTACTCCTGTCGGTTCCTGGCAACCTTTTTTTTAATGTTTCTGGAGACCGTGAACAGTTCTGTTTGCTATTGATATGCATCTGTTTATTTCGCTACTTGTCGTGTTTGTTGCGTTTAATAGCGGTCCAAGATGTGTGAATTCTTTGAGTTGCTCAAAGATATGTGTCAATTTGAATTCTCTGTTGGATAATTTGGGGATCTTTCGAAACCAACATATATTTGGTTATTTCCTTGCTTCCACAAGTCCTAATTAACTTGCCGCGTCCGCAAGCCTTGTAAAATACTGCAACATGTCTCTCATACTTCTGCCCACTATAACTATATCGTCAGCGAATGCCAGAATTTGCGTCGATTTGTTGAAAATAGTTCCATTCATTCTAATATTTAATTTTGTTTGGTTTAATTTAATTTTATGTACACTTCATTTAGCCTCAAACCTACAACCTTATTATTACAGACGGGTGTGAGTGTGAGATCTGGATTATGCAATCTAGTTTAAATCAAAATATTCTATATGTCATACTTCATCAGCTGATTTTTTCAGTAGTAGTTCTAGTTGGACCTTTGGCTAATGACAACTTATACAGAATTTTAATATGTGCTGATCACAGATCCATAACTTTGACTGCCTATCAAAGTTGTTATATGTCACATGTCACCGTATCATTTCCGCTTAGATCATTATCCCTCCAGATACTGACAAAGAATGTAGTGTAGAATCTTTAAAGTAATTTTAAACTGTTTGTCCCCGTTTTAGTGTAGTGTTTTGTACAATTTTATGTTATTATTAATGTTTCCACATTCTACGCTTGCCGGATAGTTTATATTTTGACGAAGTAAGTCTAAAACGTTAATCTCAAAAACTTTTTTTCATCCATTACCTTCAAGTTTTTTATCGAAGTTAACTAATTTCCTTCATCTAAAAAACGATTTCTTGGCTTATTTAAGATGCCCCTGAAGATGCTATTTTAGTCGAAAGTACTTGGGCTAGATTTAATTAACTTGTGCTCGATAATAGCCTTATTTTTCAAAGTTCATTAATTCGAGCATTCAATCTCATTTCAATTAATATTTAATTGTCTGATTGCCTTTTCTAAGGTAATATTAAAAAGGAGGCACGCCAGAGGATCCCCTTGTCTTAGACCATTATTAATGTCAAAGAACGTACAGTTTTCTCCTTTAATTCTAACGCATAAGCTTACGTTTTGCATTAACTAACTTAGAATCTTAAAGTCTATCATTGCATTATACAATGCCCTTCTTTTCATACTCTATCGTATCTATGTTATATTTTAGTGACTTTTTTAATATCTGTCTATGTGCTTGAATATGGTATGTAGTTGACTTTTCAGCATTAATTTTATATTGATACTGACCAACAATATCCTTTATAAAATGTTTAAGTCTTTAAAACAATACATTGTATTACAAGATTTTATACGTAGATGCTAACATAGTAATGCCTCTTTAGTTCTTACACTTCAGTTGATCATCCGGACATATTATTTCTTTAAGACACTCTTCTGGTACCAATTCATTCTGCCATATAAGTACTATTATTTTAGGGATTGCTGCAAAAAGTTGGTCTCCACTTTTTTTATACATTCCCGAACAGATTTCATCGATGCATGAGGCTTTCTTGTCTTTGAGTATTAGGATGGCATTTGACACCTTAACAGCTGAGTTTTTATCATATAGAATTTTACTGTTAGTGTCTTTACAAATTTTTAATCGTGGTTTAATGTTCGTATTCTCTCTTCTTACGTCGATGAATACGTTTATACTCTATTCTAAGATGTCTATACTCTTTTTTTTCTTCATTAGTCTAGGCGGGATCTGTTTTGGATTGGAAATTTTCCATAGGAAGCTATTTTTTGCTGGAATACCTTCAGGATGTGCCCAATATCGATAATCACGATATGCGCCAGTCACAAACCCTGTGCTAAATTTTTTATTTAACAAAATCTGAAAACAATTAAAAATTTCTCATTTTTTTGCTCTTATTTTCGTTTATAATTTGGAAAATATTGATCTTATATAAAAAATTATAAAAAGTTAAAAGTTTCGTTATTCAATTTTACACAATATTTCGTTGGCTAGAAATTTAAAATTTAACGTTTATTGTTGAAAAAATAGCAATAATTGGAAAAAAAAGTACAAAAAAATGAAGTTAATCCTTTACATGTTTTCGACTTTCTAAACCTAACTTACAAGCTCCATATTCCGCCTAGAAAAACTTTTTAATATGTTTAAAATATGTGCTAAATTTAGTTAAGATCGGTCGGATAGGTTTTGTATAATAATTTTGCAATCCAGCCTACTGGACAAAAATCGCAAATTTTCAAATTTATAGTAGGCAATAAATAAGGCCCTCAGATAGTTGCAAATTTTTTTTACATATAAAGGAAGGCTCAAACTTTCTAATTTATCAAGTACCGTGTACCTTACTTCCTTTGGATAATTGTTTTCTTTGAACAAATTTCAATATACAGTCTGTCCCAAACCCTTTTTTCAGTGCGTCACTAATTTTGACGTCATATAGGATTTTAAGAATGTCGAGAATTATTGCATGACATTTTAGTTAAATCTGACAGTTGTAGGATCGTAATCGGCTAAATGTGAAAAGGTTTTTTTTTTAATGCATAACAGTTTGTCATAATTCTGTTCTATTCTGTTCTATTTTATACATTCCAAGGAAAGTACTTAATTAGCTTAGATTCGTTTATGGATTTATCTAAAGTTTTATTTAAGTTTAGTTAAAAAAACAATATAAATAGTTTAAATAGTGAAGCAGGAGTTAATCTACCAGTTCCGGTATCCAGATGAAATCGTGTTAATGAGTTTAGTTAAAAAACAAGATACCGAATGTAAGTTTACCTTCTTTTTTATGAATAACAAAAATGAATATTATATTTCAAACAATCCATAATCCTATTCATAATCTGATTCTTTAAAATCAATGATTACACTAAATATGTGGCTGGTATCAATTATATCTTACATTTCAAGAAAATGTCGTGGTTCTAAAAAGAACCGTTTTAATACATATAAATATCCATAACGGTATTAGTTTAAGATATTTTCTCAATATCATTCCGGAATTCACAATCTGATTCGCGAACGACAGAAACTGATAATAAAGATAACTCAGCCTCTTTTTCTAATTGAAACTAATTTAATAATTTTAATATTAGTCTTTCTTCATTCTCGGTTTATCTCGGAATGTTTAAAATATTTTTATGACAATAAATACAAAATTTAATTTTCACTGTAGGTAAAATGTCTGAAAATACTAACCTGGAACGGCAATTATCATTTTATCAGTTGACATTGTGAAAGTACTGTCACTGTCATTATCAAGATCATCTATGTCAAATTATATTTATATGCATAATTGATTGGATATCTATTTAGCGTATTCTAAACTCCAACCAATTATACGTTCGTAAGTAGAATTCGCTTTAATATGCGAATACCCGTGACCGATACCTAATTTTCTAAGTTCTATGTATAATAATCAGAGACTCACGTTTTTTTCTGTCACTTCTAGTTTAATGCGTTAGAGAGAATTCGAACAACTATGACGCACTGAAAGAAGGGTTTGGGACGGACTGTAGATGGTTTTCCCATAATGTTTGCTGAATATTAGTTACCAACAATTCTGCTGCTTTATCTAACTGCTCTGCGTTTCGTAGTGAATTTATTTTCTCTTCAAGGCTCAGCTTAAGACTTGCCTAATCTGTCAATGTGTTTGTTAATGTAGAGTTAATTTCTATATTAATAATCTTGTCACTCATGGTTTGTATTATAGATCAGATCAGAATGATCAGAATTTAAGTCCCAATAGTTGTTAATGTCCAAGAAATTAGCAGTAGTATTCTTATTGATAAAGAAGTCTATTAGATCAGATGTCTTGTTTCTTCAGGCCAGTAAGTTGGTCTAGCAGTTGATTTACACCTAACTTTTTTATTAGCAAATAAAAAAAGAGAAATTTATCGAAATATACTTGAAATTTCACCGAGGGACAAACTAACTTAAGTTAGACAAATAAAAACGGAACCAAACGACTTACAATAAAGTAAAAACTTTTTTTTTGTACAATGATATACAATTTTATTATTAAAATTTTTTAAAAAATTTATCAAAATGGATTTATAAATTTTCTGAACGTTTTCGATGCTATTAGATCATCCTCAGTGAAAAACGTCCACACAGTATTTGGAACTAGCCACATGATGAGGTCAGATGATCCTTAAATTACATAATTTGAGTAATTAACATTATAATTACTAAGACACTAGGTTGATGAAAGAGGCCACTCCAGATATCGTTTTCAAAAAAGATTATTTAAACATTTTGGGAAATGTATAACCATCACGATGCTTAAACGGAGAAGAAGTTCCAGAAGAATGGAGACAATCGTATATCTCTCCAATACACAAGAAAGGCACTAAAACGGATCCTAAAAATTATAGAGGGATCGCAGTGATTGCTACTATAGGCCGATTATATTCAAAAGTACTGAGAAACCTGATAGAAAATTATAATAAAGATTAACAAACCGAAGAACAAGCGGGATTTAGGGCCGGACGCTCCACTATGGATAATATTTTCACATTAAAAATTGCAATGGAAAAACGAGTGCAGAGAAATAGAGAAACCCATATAGCTTTAATAGACCTGGAAAAAGCATATGATATTGTACCGCTTTCCCAACTATGGATAGAAATGGATAACTTGAAAATAAACCCAATTCTTATTAACGCCACTCAAAAATACTACGGACAAAACTTTGCAAGAATTAAAATGGGACAAGAAATCACCTCTCCCTTTCAAACACCAAAGGGACTAAGACAAGGCTGCTGTCTGTCACCCACCTTACTTAAAATCTATTTGGACAGATCCTTAGTGAAAAGGGTAAAAAAATGTAGAAACATGGGAATAACGGTGGAAGAAAACACGCTATATACACTTTTCTTTGCGGATGACCAGGTAGTAATTGCCGAAGATAGCTACGATCTTCGCTATATGGTAAGAAAACTGCAAGAAGAATATGAGATGGCAGGTCTAAACATGAATATGACAAAATGTGAATATCTATCAGTGGGAACAGATGAACTATGTGACCTAGTCTTGAAAGACGACAAAATCAAAGGCGTACAATCCTGCAAATATTTGGGGGTCATTTTGTATAAGAAGGGAAATAGCGCAGATGAAATCAGGGAAAGAATAAACAAGGGTAGAGCAGCGACCCGTGCGTTAAACTCTCTTCTCTGGCAAAAAACAATTCGACGAGAAACCAAAAAACACATTTACGGTAGTATAGTCCAAAGTATTACACTTTACGGTTCGGAAGTATGGGACGTCACCAAAGCTAATAAAAACAAACTTATGACGACAAAAATGGATTATCTGAGACGAAGCTGCGGTAGATCGAAACTAGAAAGAGTTAGGAACGAACAAATAAAAAACGAAATGAAATTGGAGCGAAATATCAATGATGACATAGAAAGAAAACAATTAATCTGGTTCGGACATGTTAAAAGAATGCCAGAGTACAGATGGCCTAAAAGAGTACTGGAATGGATCCCTCCTGAAAGAAGAAAGAGAGGACGACCACGGAGAAGTTGGCGCAACGATATTGATGAACCAATGGCGGCAAGAGACTTAGAAGAGGCAACTGCGTATGACAAATTGGCGAAATTGGGGGCGGAGAAGCGGCGACAGCCGTAATCAATCCGTTAATATATATATTATATATAACCATCACGTTGTTGTCTATAGGTTATGTTTTTCAAAATTAATAGTTGGCTGTTGGCCTCGATATTATAAGCAACAACATGCTTATGGTTGAAAAATCTGAGGACGGTGTTGGTGTTCTTTACCCTCGGAATATCAAATTCTGACTATTTTGCGTATGTTTTTTTAGTTTTAGTTTTAACAGTTATTAAAGTGAAACACAAAAAACAAATATCTAAATACGGAATAACCTCCTGTTACACTAGGTTACATAGAAATCACTAGAAAATAAAATGAAATATAAAAAACCAACCTACTTTATATTTTAACATCCGTCTCTGATCTTATCCGAGGTAAAAGGTCACGAATAGATTTCAGCGGAAAAGGGGTATGTATGTTATTTTGTTTTATAAAAAGCTATTTGGAAAAGGATGCGGAAGCTGTAAGAGGGAGGATGTTTCGTATTTACGCAAAAATATGGGAGAGTTTGTTTACAAAATACCAATATTATCATTTCGGAAGTTTGTTGTTTTTTCAGGCATCATCAGCGATTTTGAAAACAGAAATACTATACAGAATTAGTCAGAAATTTGTACTGTATGTTTACGAAGTAAATTAATGAGTTTTTTGCTATTTACATACTTTTACCACATCATCCATGCAGGTTTATTGGTGCAAATATAAACGCAATAATTTGAGCTTTATTACATTAATTAAAGTAATACAATGGATTATCGTTTAAATAATTTATTACTGTGGAAATTTGAGTTTGATGGCAGTATATAGATAATTTCTATAGTAGAAGCCGCAGAGAGAATGCAGTGTTGGTCTTACGGGGCGCAGAGATGCCTCTTATGTCCGCATAGTGGTAGATATGTGGTAGTTTGGCAATAGACTGAAAAATGAGGACCGTACGCGCTTCGTTTTAAAAATCTTTAATCAGTAATTTAACTGAGTTAAATTAACAAACATTCAACAAAAAACAAATCATTAATATAAAAAATATCTGTATACATATAATATCCAATACCTCGTAAATACTAAAAACGGTTTGAGAAGACGTTAATTCCAAACTTGGCGAAAGACAAAGACAACGTTGTAGTTTTTGATATCACGTCATGCTACTCCCGCAAAATTGGATTTCCGGAAAAAAAAATGTGAACCAAAAGGCAAATCATGGATTGGCATAACGAAAAAAATATTTTTTCGAGGAAGATTTTAAAACTGCCGCTTTACTATTGCAAACTGAAACGGATTGAGATGGTGTGCAGTCAAGTGAAAAGGTATGTGGTTTTAAACAATGTCTATTTTAAAGAAAAGACGGTAGAACGGTTGATAGAAGAAGCTTACCAACGCATATCTAAAGAGCAGTGGCATAATTATATAAACCACGTGAAGAAAGTAGAAGAAAAATGTTTGCGGTGGACAATTTGCACGAAGGTACTGAACCGGTGGTAATTAATATAGGAGATGATTCAGAGGATAAGGGTGATTTAGATATGAATTGCAATTAGTATTAATTAACAAGAAATATCTTAATTTAATGCTCATTAGTTTTTTTAGTACTGTACGTGCAGTACATTTCAGTTTAACGCTTATGATTCGCCAACATCGGGAATGATTCTGAAAGTTGTTCTTGACCATCAGTATCATCAACAATTACCAATGCGTATCAAGAGTCGGAAACATTTTTGCACGGTTTAAATTTTGAAAATGCCTCATTAACTAATTGTACTTTTAATATTACTATATATAAAAATGATGTTTAATTGTTGTTAATGACATTTGTATTGTTGCTTTGTGACATGTTTCATATTGTTGCCATAACAACATTTTTCCCTCCGCCGCGCCGTAAAGAAATGGGAAAAAAAACTGTTGCCGGCGGAGACATCAAACTTTGACAAGATCAAGTTAGATAAGTAATGTCATCATTATTTGACGTTTGAAGAAAAAATAATTTCTATTAAAATTTCTAGTAAAACCAAAGGACAGGAAAAATTATTTTCAAAGTTTCTAAAATCCAGATTTTATAGCAATAAATCCGAAACTCACATTTTAAAATAAAATATTGTCACACATCCGGGTATTAGAGACATCATTGTTACATATTCTGCGATGTCTGTCCAAATTGTTTCATCTCGGTTATGATACCCTCAGTCTTCCTAAATCGGTCCAAACCTACAGCATTCTAGCATCTTTCCACGTCTCGACCCCGTCCTTGTGTCAGTTTTCATTTTTGTCGACCACGCATTCATCGGACCCTTTCTCTCTTTATAGGGATGGCAGGAACAGAGGGTCATTCGACAAGGACTTTGGGCCATTCCGATTTCAGACGTTATTGCAGTTTTACTAGGTTGGTAAACGTGCTGGTGGCCGCTTGCCGCCTCTTAGAAATTACTGTTGCTTCTTATTAACACAGTTATGGGACGGCGTTGTTTGAATGGAGGGTTGTAAATATTGTAAACTGCATTCATTGTTTAAAGGAATGTAATTTCAAATTATATTACCACCGTATTAAGGTCACAATATAGTAAATAGTTCTTGATAGTGCATCATATGTTGTAACGACTAGATTGAGACAATTTGAATTGAAAAGTTCTTGTCTAAGTTTAAACTGAAATTTTGTTTTATTTACTATGGTTTCAGAACAAATTCGTATTTAAAAAATGTTGTTTTAAGTTCATCTATTTTATTTTGGCTACATTTTTAAAAATATGTTTGTTCAAACTTCAATTAATGTTTTAATCGTGTTAAATATGATACTGTTATAATCAATATTATAATTTGCTTATTTTGTCTGTATTTTTGTAATAAAAAACCCGAGCGCCACCTATCCACAAAAACTACTACTAATTTTAATAATATACAGTGTTCCAACGAAAATTTGACCCCTAAAAAATCTAAGAAACCAAGAAATTCTTCAAAATTAAAAAAAAATCACGTCAATTTGTATTGGGAGGAAAATTTTATAATTATAGTTAACCACCAAAACCACGGATACCAAACGAACTAATTAAAAACGGAACGGAAAAGTTATTCCGCATGCTACACAGAATGTTCGAAAGAGGACTAAATAGAGAGGAAATACCTGCGGAATGAACACAAGCATACATCACATCCATACATAAGAAAGGAAACAGGAAAAAATGTGAAAACTACAGAGGAATTAGTATAATACCGTCGGTAGGTAGACTTTACGGGAAAATTATCAAGGAAAAACTAGAAACTGAAATAATAGAAAAAATTGGAGAAGACCAAGCAGCGTTCACAGTAAGAAAGTCATGCCTAGATCATACGTACACATTAGAATAACTGATAGAGAAGAAAATGGCAAAAGGTAGACCGGTCCATCTGGCGTTTGTTGATCTAAAGAAAGCATACGACTCAATACCTAGAGTCAAATTATGAGAAGCAATGAATGATCTCGGAATCCGACAAACAATAATAAAAGCAGTTAAAGCACTGTACAAAGAAAACAAAGTAGCAATTAAATGTGGAAATAAAGCCTACAATCCATTTAAGACGACAAAAGGACTTCTACAAGGCTGTGCTACGTCCCCTACTCTGTTCAAAATATTCTTGGAAAAGACACTCAAACCATGGAGGAGAAAGTGCGAAGGAATGGGCATACCAGTAAGAGACGAATACCTATACACCTTAAGTTTTGCCGACGATCAAGTAGTCATCGCACAAGATGAAGAAGATCTCAGATTTATGCTCAGAAAACTAGAAGAAGAATATAAAAACAACGGAATGGAAATAAACTTAGAGAAAACCGAATACCTTACAACAGAAAACAAGGATATGAGAAACCTAGAGATAGACGAGGGAAGACAAGTAAATGGAACAGATAAAGTCAAGTATTTAGGAACCATAATATCGAACCAGGGAACAGCAGAAGAAGATATAAACAACAGACTAAGACAAACAAGAAACTATATAAGACAACTAACTTCAGTGCTGTGGGATAAGAACATTACGATAAAGACAAAAAAGAGAATATATAATACCCTCACAAGAAGTATCCTGACATATGGGTCCGAAAACTGGACAATAAACAAGAGAACTATAGGTAGAATAAGAGCAGTAGAAATGGAATTCCTGAGGAGAAGCTGTTGTAGACTTACAAAAAGAGACAGAATTGAAAACGCAGAGATTAAGCGGAGAATGGGAGTGCAATCAGACATAATCGACTATATAGAGGAGAAGAGACTATCCTGGTACGGCCACGTAAGAAGAGCGGACAGAGGACGCTGGATAAACAAAATCACAGAATGGAGCCCGATCTGAAGAAAAAGGAGAGGAAGACCCAGAAGGTCATTCAGAGACGAAATCGACGAGGCACGAGGCTATGGAGGAAAGAACCCTGCGAGATGGAGACCGGAATGACAGGGAAAATTGGAGAAAACGGTTGAGTGAAGGACGACAGTGAAAACTGTGGAAATCCTGTGAGTAGTAGCAGTAAAAAATTCTACATTTACGTACAGTTATTTACTATTGTAATAGAAAACAAATAAACGTAAACATGATGGTGCATTGGTAGCATATACAGTATGGTGCAAATTTATGGAATAAATTCGAAAAGGTCGATTTTTATTTTTAAATTATGAGTTTGTGACATATCGTCGCCTCAGAGCAACACTAGGACATCCAAAAAATATTGATTTTCGGTTATCAATATATAATAGGTCAAAAAGAGTGCCTTTATTGAGTCTAACACTAAGGTATGATGTAAATATTCACACTAACGCGATAAAATACACATCCTTATGTTACAAACATTTTAAAGTATATTTTCAATCAGCGCAACACTAGGTTAAGATAACATATCCTACTGTTTCACCAAATTCGTTGCTGTAAAAATATATAACTTACTGTTGCTCCAGAAGTTTGGCGCGCCGTTAGCAACGAACGATAATATCAGGTCTTTTCTTGTTAGTCTACTAAGATTAGTGACTGTTATCAGTAAATCATACACCTTTACAATAACTAGACTTCGGCAAATATGCATATTGCATATTTTGCATATTGTGCATATTTTATGCAAATATTTCATATTTTGGCATATTTGTATAAAAGTTTGCATAAAGTGCATAAAAGTTCAGATTTTTATACTGTATTTGAAAATTTTTAAACATACCAATTTATTTCAATTCTTGTATAAAATTTTGTAGTCATTTTAATCAAGAAATGATCTAAGTACGTAATCTCTACAGGTACAAAACATTTACAATTTCAAAGAAGATCAATTTAAGTAGCCCTCAACATTCTTAGAAAGTCTCGGTCACTGAGGTATTCAGTTATTGGATAATCGCTAAGGGTTCGCTCATTTGCATCTTATGATCTAATCCCCAAATCTATCTACAATTTATTGTATTTTAACAGCAGGTAAACGGCTAATAGTTTTGTTCCTAATTTAGGGATTTTCCAAAATCTCCCAGTTTATTGAATTAGGTACCTAAACATTTCTAATTTGATGCTCAGATTTGTAAATCATTTTTGTTTTGATATTCAAAGCGTAAACACTCGTTATGCGTAACAAAAAGGAAGATTGTGATTTAATAATGCCTAAAACAACCAGTGCTTCAACTTGGATTAAACCTTATAAACAGCTGTCTATGGATATGGGAAAAATCTACTGCTTAGTCTGTAACAAAATTGTAAGTATCTAATATTTTCTATTAAATATCTAATATTTCATACATACAGGGTGTTTCCAAATGACACTTACAACGTTTGACTGTAGATACTTCTCGAAAAATTGAACAAAACGATATAGTTAATGAGGGGTCAAACTTATTTACTTTTCGAGATACAGAGTGTTAAAATTTAAAAAAATTAAATTCTTTTAGTTAATAACAACAATAACTTTAAAACCAATAAACGTATTTACTTGAAATTTAGTACTCGTAGGTTGTTTTTAAATGAAAAATAGCTTCCTTTAGTGAGAAAAAATTGTCCATGGTACAATACAATGGTGTGTATTTAGAAAAATTTTTCACCTTTACTTTTTTTTATGAAGTTAGCTATTCTAAAACACAATTATTTTTATTGTAATTGAATTAACAAAAAAAACTTTTGTTGAATTTTAAAATAAGTTATATGATGTACTAACGGTTAGTAACAAAAACTAATTTGTGGATTAATACTGCATTTAAAACACTTAGCGAGTGTTTTTTTTTCCAAACCAGTTATTTGATTAACCAAAAACACCTTGTATATTTTTATATTTTAAAGGTTGGGTTAAAATAAACGTTTTTATTTTTATTTATAGATAGCATGTGAGAAGAAATTTCAGATAGACCAACATGTGAGAACTGCTTCACACATTGCAAAAAAGAAAAAATAGGAGGAAAACATCAAACTTCAATGGCTAAATGTCTCCAATCTACTTCAAAAAAATTAGATGAGCAAGAAACTTTTAATGAAGACTTGTATCGCGCATTAGTGTCTGCAAACATACCGCTTTCAAAATTAGCAAATGTAAATTTTAGTTCGTTTCTAAAAAAATATTGCAAACTTAATGTTCCAAGTGATCGGTCTCTAAGAAGAAATAATGTGAACGGGCTATACTCGTCGGTGTTAATTAATATTAAGGAAGAAATTGCAGATAATTATTTTTACATATCTGTAGACGAAACCACTGATTCCTCAGGAAAGTATATTGCTCATTTATTGATTGGTGTTCTTAAAGAAGATACCTTACCAAAATCTCATCTTATTTCATGCCAGCAACTTGAGAAAACAAATGCTTTAACAATTTAGCGTTTTATACAAGAAACATTAGCAACTTTTTTTCTTCCGACAACTATTCCTTCTAATAAATTACTGCTTATTTTATCGGATGCTGCTCCTTATATGGTGAAAGCAGGACAAAATTTAAAAATATTTTTCCCAGATTTAATACATGTTACTTGTGTAGCGCATGGATTAAACAGAGTTGCAGAGGAAATACGAAAAAAGTTTCCTCTTGTAAATACCATGATATCCAGTGTCAAAAAAGTATTTCTTAAATCTCCTATAAGAATTCAACTTTATAAAGAAATGCTATCTAACATTCCTGTTCCACCACAACCTATTTTAACGCGATGGGGAACATGGTTAGAAGCAGCTAATTTTTATGCAGATCATTTTGTTAAAATAAAGAACATAATTGATACGTTAACAGATGAAAGTTCCCAATCTCTTTTGGATTCTAAACAAACTTTTCAGAGTAACTTGCTTCAACAAGAACTTTCATTTAAAAAATCAAATTTTAGTTTTGTTCAAAAAACAATTACTCAACTAGAATCACCAAAACTGTCATTGTTCGAAAGTACAGCATTAATAAAAGAATTTGCGTCATGTTGTCGGAACGTTAGAGGTAATATTGGAAAAGATATTTTAAAAAAATTTAAAGCTACTATGGAAAAAAATAAAAGTTACCATATTCTTTCTGAAGTAGTCAGTGTTCTAGCTGGAAATATTTCGGAAACAATTAATTTAGAACCAAATGTTTTGGTTAGTTTGAAAAATGCTCCCGTTACATCAGTTGATGTTGAACGAAGTTTTTCCATATATAAATATATGTACTCAGACAGAAGCCACAAGTTTTTGTTAGAAAATTTTGAACACCACTTGGTCATTTATTGTTACCATAATTCTAAATAAGTTTATTCATACTTAAAAATGATGTAGTTACTTAAAATAAATGTAAATCTTAATGAATAGTAGGAAATATTTAGTTATGTACACTTTTTTTTTAAATAAAATTGTTACTATTTTACGATTTTTTTATTTATTTGTATGCATATTTTGTAAAATATTTGCATATTTTCGGGTAAACACGTGCATATTTATGCGCATATTTTCTACATTTTTATTTGCATATTTGCCGAAGTCTAACAATAACAATTATTGTTTAGTTTAGAGCAAATTTGATTTGTTAATCCTTTTAAAAATGTGATGACCAATGCTTTTACCTAGTATTTTTGTTATTCACGGCAATTTTAAGCGGATTAACAAAACAATTTATTTCTGAACTCAAGAATACCAATAATTTAACAAGCGCAGTTTTTGTTTACTTTTTTAGATTTTTTATTAATTATTATGTTGTTTTTCACTTAATTGGCGACAAAGTTATTAGTTGCTGTTAGTTTTGTAAGGTTATTTTAAGTTTCGTATATTTCGAAATGAAAAAAGGATAAGTAGCTGAGTATTCTTTTAGAACATGAATTATCTTTTGTGCCTTCGTGGAAAACTCAGAAAAATAATTTTGGACACCAGAGCCAACGTACTGCTAAGTGGATTGAAAATCAAAATTTTAGCTGTGAAATAGATTACGAAATATCTTCATAATATAGCCCTAGTCCAAGTGCTCAGAAAGTTAATTTAGACGACATACAAAAATGATCCACTTTCACCTGCAAATACTACCCATAATAATACTGAGTTAACAGTCTTAACAACCGTACCAATAAACGGTAATGAGAAGCACAACAAAATTTTCCATAAAAGTAAGAAAAGCACCTTCTTTAATTTTCATATTATCTTAATACCAAATTGTTTATAAAGTCATTTGGTTTAGATTATAGCATATTAAAAAAGTACAATTAAAAAAATTTATGTCTAATTTTAGTGATTTTGAAGGATGCCACATCTCAAATACTTACTGTGAAAAATACATCTGAAAATGATATGACTACAAGCGAATTTTGCCAAGATGATGATTTAATAGACCCAGATCATGTACCTGATGAAGAAGAAAATAATATTACAGAAATTATTGACGTAACCACGGTACCAGAATGCAACGAAATGAGTCAAAATGTAGCGGGTAAAGAGAATGAAAATACCCCAAAAAATGAATCTTCGAAAAGCAGGAAAAGGTTAAGACACAAGAGTAAATGGAAACGAAATAAGAAAAAGTTTAAGATTAACTCCGGTCAAGAATATATCTCTCAAGAATTTACAGATTAGGAATAAAACATGTAGCAAAATATATTCTTTTTTTATTGCATTTCTTAAGCAGTCGAAATCCCATTAGAAATAGAACTATAGCATTCGTTTTATATTCTAAAATACGCTATATTTTCAGAGAAGAAAATAGCAAAACAACGATATTTTTTAATATTTCATGGACGATGCGCGACCGGAATATGTCAATATATCTTTTTTTGCTTTATTTTAATCCTGACCATTCAAGGGAAGATATACACGGTATAGTAAAACGGGATAAAATATTTTTGTTTTTAAAAAAATTTCAAAAACAACCAATTTTTTTAAAGTTTATGCACGATCGGAAGATATCAATCAATTTTAAAAATTCTTTTTGGTATTTTATTATTATTGAGTTAATGCCTCGAAAACTAAGATCATTGGCATAAAAAAACTCTACACTAGTAGCAACTTTTCCGCGGTATAGAAACACGAAATAAAAAAAATAGTTTTTTTTGACTGTAGCAGAGTTACATTTCTAAGGCAAGTAAATTACCTTTTTAGGTTAAATCATTAAATTTTATATCTTATATTTTTATAATTTATATAAATTCACATTATCAAGAATCAGGTGTGTGTAGCCAGGGTATTTTTATTCTTTTTGTATATAAGTAACTAGATTAACTGTTCATAATTTTTGGTGGGTATTTTAGGATAAATTTAAACTGTATATATTAGGATAGGGATTAAATTTTTGGTGAAAACTAAATATTTCAATTAATACCTGTTTCCCTCTTTATTTCAGCAAACAGCTTTACAAGATACCTTGGAAAGTTTATCTAAATACTTTCCTGGCGCCCACTCACATTTAGGAGCAACTTCTATAACCACTTTTATTTACATTAGTTATATATCTATAGATTTTTTATTACCTTGTCATTCATTTTCTTATTCTAGGGTCTCTGTAGGGCATGCAAATTGGCCGAATCCTCCTTTGAGTGTCAAGTAGTCACTGTCCGGCAACTTCTGCTAGCCAGCTTTAAATCTATGTTATCTTTAACATTACCCCAAATACTTGTGTTACATTACACATATACACTCTTATTACATTGACATCCTAAACCTCTCAGTCCTCACATTTTTGTTACATACATTACACACTTTTGTTACATTGGCTAATGTCCAAACTCAAAGCATTCCATCTCCACCCTTTCCTCCCCCTACTTCCAAACCAACTCGCTAATCCCCGGAAAAAATCAGGCTACTACAAAGAGTAACAAATGCATATTACTTCATACAATGTTAGAACTCTCATATTACACCAGAAGATGATGGCACTGGAGGAAAAGCTGAAAAGCATAAAATGGGACATCATTGGCATCAGTGAAATAAGCTAATTACGGCTTAATCGCATAGGATTAGCCTAGGCAGCGTGTGGTAAATTAAACTATGTATTTAAATCGGATCTACCCATATGCCTAAAAAGGAAAATCTTTGACCAATGTATTTTACCTGTACTCACTTATGGAGCGGAAATATTAACACTCACAAAAAAGGTAGTTAATAAGATTCGCGTGACTCAGATGGTTATAGAGCGACAGATGTTGGGTGTATCTCTGAGAGACCGAATCCCAAACGAAGAAATACGTCGTATAACAAAAAGAACCAACACTATCAGAAACAGATTATCAGACAACTGATGGACAAAACGTATTTTAGAGTGGAGACCAAGGCAAGAAGTAATACGGAGTAGAGGACGCCCACCAACTAGATGGAATAAGACCTGAAGCGTGTTAGGAATAACTGGACGCAACGCATACAGGTTAATGATGATGATGATGTCCACCAATATGGTTTTTTGTTTCTTTTTTGTTTTATATTTTAATCTTCTTTCTTTACTGTCTTTACAACTTGGGGTGAGTCTTCGCCGTATCCACTATCGTCCTCCATCCTCTACGATCTTGTGCTTTTATTTCCCATTGTTGTACCCAATTCTGGATAAACTGGCTTTAACATCATCCTTCCATCTTCTCGATCGGCCTACTGATCTTCTACCATCTGGTCCTTCAAAAAACACTGTCTTTAACACTCTGTCATCTTTTGATAGTACCACGTGACCTGCCCACCTTATACGGTTTGCCTTGATAGTACCAAACTATGTTTGCAGGTCCATATAGAGTTACCAATTCAGCATTACGGCGTGTTCTCCAATCCCCTGTGAATTCATCTGTTTGAGGACCAAATATTATTCTGAGAACCTTTCTTTCAAATACTAGAAGCTTATTGATTTCCCACTGGTTGAGAGTTCATGTTCCACTACTATGTGTAATAATTGGGCGAATAATCAGTGTTAATTTAGATTTTCTTTTTATAGCAGCTTCGATCTTAATAATGTTGAAAAGGAGTATAACGCTCTATTTCCCGCAGCTATCCTTGCTGAGACCTCTTTTTCTATGAAGTTGTCAGCTGTGATTATCGCCCCGAGCTATTTAACAATTTGGATACTGTGTATACCATTTCTGGTACACAGTTGATGTTTCCAGAAACTGCGTATACCAAATTTGGTCATATGAAATGGTAATGTTTCAAGCTGTGTGTACATTTGGTGAACACAGTTCTGATGGTTTTAAATGCGTATCTAGGTTCCTACAGTTTACTGCTAAATTCTGGAGAAGCAGTTTGGGACTTAATCAACAGATGGCTGTACTATGACCGATTTTTTAAAATTATGGCGGAGCAGTTTGAGACTCCTTCAGCAGATGGCATATTATGGCCATTTTCTGACTTGCAGAAACTTGTTGTTTGTGCAATATTAGTCTTGCGTGTTTACGGTTCTAAAATTAGTACTTAAAATGTCAAATAAAAAATTAAGTGATGCTGAACTACGTGAAATAGCCGAGAATATGAGTGAAATGGAGTATGAGTTTATTAGTGAAGATGATGATGATGATGTTATGGATATAGATGATCCAAATGATCAAGATTCGTGTTCTTCTTCCTCTAATTTAGAAATTACCAGTCATGGGCAAGAGTTAGAATTCGAATCTGATCTAGAATCTCTCAACAACGATTCTGAACCTGATAATTTTTTAAATAATCCTAATCCTAATTTCATTTGGAATAATTGTGCAGGTAATATATAAATTAGTATTCACTTTTCTAGTTTTAAGTTTATAATTTTGTAGGTAATTTGAACACATTTACTTTCGTGGAAGATTCAGGATTCTCCCAAAGTTTTTTTGCACAAAGGGAAGAAGATCATCCAATTCATTTTTATAAATTATTTATTGACAACGATATCTTATCACTTATTGCCGAGGAAACCAACAGATATGCTGAACAGAAAATAGTATCAGGAATTACAAATGAAACATTAACAAAAACAGCATTATTGGGACAATGGAGAAACACAAATCAATCCGAAATTTTTGTTTTCTTAGGTCTTCTAATATGGATGGGTTTGGATCGTAAACCCACTTTGAAAGATTATTTTAGCGCCAATATGCTGTACAAAAATGAAATTGGAAAATTTGTTCACATGTCCAGGATAAGGTTTGAGCTTCTTTTGTCCAATTTGCACTTCTCAAACAACGAAATTGCCTCAGATGATAGGCTCAAAAAATTCCTTCACTTGCAAAATTTGTTAATCAAGAAGTTCCAATCAGCATATACTCCTTACAATAATGTGTGTATAGATGAGACGATGATTCCTTTTCGAAAACGACTGAGCTTTCGCCAATATATACCGGGGAAGCGTCACAAATACGGTGTGAGATTATTTAAACTATGTGGAGTGAAAGGTTACACATACAATTTTAAAATTTATACAGGAAAAGAGCAAACACCCAATGAAAAGCAAATTGGTACAAAAGTGGTGCGACAGCTTATGGAACCACTTTTATATTCAGGTCGCGTTTTGTGCACAGATAATTATTACACTATCGTGAATTTATCACACGAAGTTCTGAACAAAGATACACATTTAATAGGCACACTGAGAAAACACAGGAAGCATAATCCAAAAGTAGTAAGTGAGGCTAAATTAAAAAGGGGTGAATTAGTCATGAGACAGAGTAACAGTAAAATCATAATTGGAAAACGGAAAGACAAAAGAGATGTCATGTTTCTCACTACGGAGTCTGTCCCTGAAATAGTGGACGTGCCAACAAAAAGGGGTGTCGTGAGAAAGCCTTCCACAATCGTGCAGTATAATAATGTGAAATCATTTATAGACGTCTCTGATCAAAAAGCATCATATTCATCAGCAGTGCGTAGGGGTATTAAGTGGTATAGGAAAGTTTCAATTGAACTTTTGGTTAACACATCTATTATAAATGCACATACTGCATGCGAGGCTATAACAAACAAAAAGATAAGTATCACTAAATTTAGAGAAGAAATCGCCTCAGAAATTTTTCGTTGTCAAAATATTCAGATGAAAAATTTGGATGATCGTCGTGTTAACAAAGAAAGAAATCATAAACTTTCCGAAGTGGAACAGAGAGGTCGTTGTACAAGATTTTATAAAAATAATAGTGCTAGAAACGGACGCAACTTTGCTATAAAAGAAACAAAACGTGTTAAAACATCTTGTCTAGCATGCAGTGATAAGTTTTTGTGTACCTGCTTTTTTGACACTCATTACTGTCAAGCAAAAAAATGAACATTGTGTCCAAAAATGGTACACATAGTTTCTAAGAAGATAATTACGCATTTCTGCCACAAACTGTGTGTACCATTTCTTGACACGGCCCTTATACATGATTTTTTTTTTCAAAAAAATACCTAAATGTTGATATTTACATGTTTTTAGTATTAAATATTGTGAATTTTACCAAAATATAGTTTCAGTTTCTGACAAAAAACTTCAAATTTATAGCCAATAGCCAAAGTGTTAAAATCCTTTACTACTTCGAAGTTGTGATCATTAATAATGATGTTCTGCCTAACTCTTGGTCTTGGATTTTTGGTTACTACCATGTATTTCGTATTTTCTTCATTTATTCGGAGACCCAGACTACCTGTTTCCTCCTCGAGCTGTGAAAACACCTCTCTCACGTCTATTGTAGAATGCGTGACTGCATATATATCATCAGCAAAGACCAGCAACAGTTTTGATCCTTGATCAGCAAATCCTCCTGTCAGCTCAGACGATATTTTATTTATTGCATATTCTAAAGCCAAATTGAACAGCAATGGAGACAAGGGGTCCCCTGCCTAAGTCCTGAATTTATACCAAATAGCATCGATTTTCTGCTTACTATCTTTACTTGCGCATATGAGTCTGTCACGCACATTTGCGTTAATTCTACTAATTTTTTTCATATTTCCATTTCTAACATTGTTGTCCACAATTTGCTTCTTTTTATGGAATCATGTGCTTGCTGGAAATCTATGAAAATTTGGTGAACATCGGGGTTGAATTCTCAGTTTTTCTCCATTATTTGTCGGATGGTAAATATCTGATCTACAGTTGACCTTCCAGCACAAAAGCCGCATTGGTAGTCGCCTAGAATATCTTCCGAATATGGTGTGAGTCTTTAGCAAGTCTTTAGCAAAGTGAATATCTCAGCAAGATAATTGATAGCACTTTATATGATGTGCTAATAAGCGATATGCCTCTTCGGAATTGTTCTTTGTTTCCTTTCTTATATATGGGAATTTTAACACTTCCATTCCATTCTCTAGGCATTTTCTGTTGTTGCCATACTCTCAGAATGATGTCATACAATTTTTAGTGTAAAAGGTTTCCTCCTTTTTTAACAACTCTCCATTTATGCCATCATTTCCTGGTGCTTTATGGTCTTTTAGAGACGCGATCGCATTCTTTACTTCCTCAAGTGTTGGTGCTGGTATTTCGATATCTGCAAAATGACACGTAATATCTGCTCCCTCTTCTCACTTTCAATATTTAGTAAATTCCGAAAGTATTCCTTCCATCGTTCGACGACTTCCACTTATATCATTATAAGTTCACCTGCTTCATTTCTCATAGGCTGTGTTGCTCCAACACTTGCACTTTTTCTGACTGACTTCACTTGACTAAAGAATTTCCTTATTTGATTCCTCTCGCCACTTCTGTCCATTTCTCGGATTTGCTGTTCCAGGTAACTTCTCTTTTTAGTTCTGAATAGTCGCCTTGTTTGTGCTCTAGTTCTGTTAAAATCTGCTTTGTTCTCATCTGTTGGGTCTTGTAACATTTTCAATCTTTTTTCGTTTTTATTTGCAAAATTTCCTCGCATGCTTTGTCAAACAATTTCCGTTCTTGGTCGACACCTCTTTTTTCCAATGGTTTTCATGGCTGCTTGTTCTATAACTGTTGCCACTTGCTGCAGTGCTGCATTATGCTCTTCCTCTCCCAGCAATTGAAATCTGTTGCTTATTGCCACTTGATAATAATAGATTCAATGAACCTAATTAATTAATTTGTATCCGATAATTTATTTAATAATAAAAATTTCACTAAATATTGAAATAATGGTCCGTTGTAATGAATAAGTGTTTAATGACAAATTGCCAATACTGAGAATGTCAGTACAGTTCCCCGAACATTCGCTAATTAACCAATTTCTCATCATTTAACAGTAAATTTATTTCCAACCGTCGGCCTTGACTCCAAATTTTACACTGAAAAGTGTAATTTAGTTCACAGCGAACGTTAACCTTTCATTAAGATTTTTGGTTAAGGTGTCGATAATTGTTCGATAAGAATTATATATTAATTATGATAATTAAAACAAATATACCTGTTATAAAAATATAAACAAAAGTATTTATAAACGTCGAGTCAATTTCCATCTATTAGCGGTATATTAACCTAGGTTGTAAAAGGAAATATCTAAGTTTGGCATAAAAAAGAAAATTAAGACAACTATCTTAAGTTTTTATAACAGTGACAGACTAATTCTTAATTTGACTTGTCGGTAAAGTTAGCGTATCCAACTTAAAGGCCAAATTCAGACCAAGACTATAATGTATTCCTAATTTATTACGAATAGTAGGAGACTTTTACTGTCACTACTGCTATTGTTGTCTTTTAAAAACGAATCACATGCTATGATTTTTTCTGACGGATATTCTCAAGTTAAAATTTATTTCATATAATCGAATGAACTATTTTACAATAAAGTTGTCCAGGCACGCAACTCAGCAGTATTGGCAATATCATTTGAAATATGTCTTTTGAAATAAAATGAAAGCCGATTTAATAGCGATTCAACAGATGAGATTGACTGGTTCAGGATGTATCGAGTGAAAAGATTACAATATACACTATAGCGGACATAGTACTCGACAAGAGTTTGGCAGTGGTTTTCTAGCCAGTAAAAAAGCAAAACAATTAGTTCTTAACTTTAAACTCATAAACAACAGAACATGTTATCTAGGTGAGAGGTAGGTACAGTGAGACGGTCGGAACACTGAGACAAACTCGGTAGAGCTTACTAAGTTAGGTATTATCCTGTAGAACCATGTACGAACATGCCTGTTACCACCAAGAGCGTAGGCTCAAAATTTTGGCCCAATGCTTTATAAATGCATGCAAAACATGAATCTTGTATGTATTTTATCATCAATTCATGTAAAACATGAATTGATGATAAAATACCTACAAGAGTTGGGATTGGATGCAAAGGATATAAGAATCATCGCCAATCTGTATTGGAATCAGACAGCAACAGTACGTCTTCTAAATTCCAACGAAACAGAAGATTTCTCCATTAAAAAAGGAGTAAGGCAAGGTTGTATACCGTCCCCAATGCTGTTCAATTTATACGTAGAAAAAGCCTTCGCAGAAGCAGTGGAAGACTCTAATAAGGGTATTAAAGTTAACGGCATATTTATTAATAACATCAGGTATGCCGATGATACAGCCATAGTGGCAGATAACATCGAAGATCTTCAATGCCTTTTAAATGATCTAACTCTTGCAAGTGAAGCTCGGGGTTTGAAAATAAATATCAAGAAGACAAAATCAATGATTATAAGTAGAAATGATTACCCCAACGCAAAGATATATGTCTCTGGAGAAGAAATCGAACAAGTCAGGCAATTCAAATACTTGGGATGTTTGCTGAATGAGGGTTGGGACACGAGAATGAAATAAAGAGCAGAGTTGGACAAGCCAGAAATGCTTTTTTGAGGCTTCGTAAGTTTCTGACTGATCGCAAATTGGACTTCAACCTCCGATACAAGATGCTTAAGTGTTACGTGTGGCCTGTTCTCCTGTACGGAATGGAAGCATGGACGTTAAAGGCCAGTTCCATTAACAAACTTGAAGTGTTTGAAATGTGGTGCCTGCGTCGAATGCTCAGAATATCATGGACAAACAGGGTCAGAAATGAGGAAGTACTCAGAAGAGCGGGCTTACAGGATAGGGAACTTTTTAATTATGTAAAAAGTAAGAAGACTGCATACTTGGGGCACATTATACGAGGAGAATGATACACTTTTCAGCAACTGATACTCGAAGGGAAGATAGAGGGTAGGAGAGGTCTCGGACGTAAAAAAATGTCATGGCTGCGCAATATTCGACAATGGACAGGAATCCACAGCTATGAAATGCTTCGCAATGCTGCTAAAAACAGAATTATTTAATCCAGAATATTTAACATCTCACCTGACAAGACGATGTACGGTGGACGCCTACGCAGAAATGCACGGCACCTTAAGAAGAAGAAGCTTTATAAATGAATTCATTTTTTTCAAATCCTGAGAAAACTAATAAATATTTTTGAAACATTTAATCGCAGAATGAGAGACTAAGTTATTCCGAGGGCCGAAAGTCCTGTAGAATAAACAAAAAGTTTCTTTTATATGAGACATTTATAATTGAAAATCTCACTTAATTTTCTCTTCTTTTTCACCCTGTAACTTACTAAAATAAACATTATAGAAGTTTTTAGGAATTTTCGGCCCTCGGTAATAATGTAATCTTTCGATCTGCGTTAAAATTTTTTTTTAAATACTTATTGGTTTCTCAGGATTCGAAAAAAATGCATTTAAAAAGCATTGGCCCGAAATTTTGCACCTAAACAAGAAACCGTTGAGATTCAACAAGGAATGTGTTAGTTTCAAAAACAGATTGGATGAATACAGAGTGCTTTGTGCAAATTAAGTATTTTATTAAGCACACTGGTAGTACCAGAGAAAAACCTTCTTTATTGCTAATGGATAATCATCAAAGTTATTTATCGATTGATGCAATCGATTTATGTAAAAATAATGGCGTTACAATTCTAACTATACCGTCACACTGTACGAACATATTATTACAGCCGTTGGACGTAGGCTTAAAACCGATTAAAACCATTTCAAACTTTCTATAATGCTGCAGTAGATGCATGGACGAGGAACTATCCCGGTCAGACATTTACAATTTATAACGTAGCAGGATGTGTGGCACAGTATATCCACGAGCAATGAGGTCAGTTAACATCACAAGCGCTTTTTGAAAAACCGCAATATTACCATTTGATCGACATGTTTTCACCGAAGAAGATTTTTTGCCAAGTTTTGTGACAGGCAGGCCACTTGTTGCAGTTGAAGCTGCTGCAGAAAATATTAATAAATCTCTAGATGTAGAATATTCCAGGTCCAAGTAATACTGATACCACAAAAACCTTTGTTAGCCCAACAATTTTTAAGGGTTATCCTTAAGCTCCGACAAGAAAATCTTTGAAGGGGAACAAAAAACGCAAAGGAAAGACGATGATAGCTACGGATACCCCGGAAAAAATGAAACTGATTAAATCTAAAGAAAAAACACCAAAACAGTAACTAAAGGCGTATTAGATAGTGATTCTGACGAGCAAGTTGAAAATGAACTGGAACTACAAGATTCCAGCATAGGAGAGGATTTTATTGGTGAAGATCCCGAACCAATTAGTTTTGAAGATCTTGATCACTGTTCCAAAAATGGGAATTATATCCTTGTTGGATTTACCTTTAAGCAAAAGACATACTATTTAGGCAAAGTCATGTGTCAAATAAAAGAAAATGCTTTTGAAATATCCTTTTTAGGAAAAAGTGCTAAATGTGAAAACCGGTTCTTTTTTCAGTTGTCTCAGATGTCTCACCTGTATTAAAAAGAGACATTAAAATGATTTTGCGGGTTCCTGTAATGCAAGGGTTAACTAAGCGCCAAAGTTCGCTTTTAAAATTTGAATTAAACTTTAACAGTTTTAACGTAAAATAATGTTAATTGTTGCGTCTCAGTGTTCCCACATTGAAAGTAACAGAGAGACAATTAGTAATTTTTAGTTTAAATATTTTTGAGGTATTAACTTTAGTTCTTTTTAAATTTAAAAAAACGACATGATTTTTCAGTTCTTGTTTATACACCAAATGTAGAGGTATAATATAAGTTTACAGTAGCATTTAATAAAACAGTTATTGTCATTGAAAGTTTTGCGTCTCAGTGTTCCTACCACTCCCTTACGTCTTAAAGAGAAATTCTTTAACTGTAGCTTACTTCGTGTACACGCACCCACGAAAGAAACGGAAAAGATGAATTCTACAACACCTTAGAGAAAGAATATGATCAATGTCCACGTTATGACGTGAAAATAATTGCTGGGAACCATAATGCAAAAATTGGCAAAGAGCAATTTTTCCAGCCAACTATAGGATATGAGAACATAGAAATCACCTGACAACGAAATGATTAACCAGGTCGATAATATCCTAATAGATGCAAGGCATTCTTCCGATCTCATGGATGTCAGAAGCTATCAAGGGCCAAACATAGATAGTGAGCACTTTCTTGTAATGGCAAACATTAAAGGAAGAATATCGAACCTAACGAAGAATAAAAATATGAAACAAGACCAAATTAATCTTGATAATCTGCGCATTGAAACCGTTGCAAGGAGACACATGGATGAAGAAATAGAGGAATAATTTGTAGAGGAATAGAGGATACGGCCTCAATCTTGAACCGATGGGTTGAATTTTTCGACACAAAATTTAACGGTCATTATTTCGAAGAAGCAGATAGCACCGTAGCAGATCGAAATGATTGGAGTATATTTAGCCCAAACGAAAGACCTATCACTGAAGAGCTTGCCCAAGCCATTAGGCTTAAAAATAATAAAGCACCAGAAACTGATCAAATTTGTAGTGAGCTCTACAAGAATATTGGCGACGCCCTACTACAAGCACTACATAAACTTTTACTTCTTGTCTGGCAAAATAAGACCATGCCCTGGTCTTAGAGGAATGAGAAACAATCTTTGGAACTTATATTTTTGAACGTGTTATTATGGTCGAGGGCCACGGAACGAGGGCATATTATGGTCTCCAAAAACAATTCCACTTAACAAATATCCAAAGAAAAACTAAAATTATATACAAAACACTGCTGAGGCTGGTCTTCACATAGGGAGAGGAAACATGGACTTTAACGCAGAAGGAGGAAAGACTTCTGGGAATATTCGAGCGTAAGATACTCTGTAAAATATTTGGAGCTATAAACGGTCCAGGGCAGTAGCTCAAAAGATTTAATTTCGAATCATACGAACTCTTTAATGAACCAGATGTCGTAACGTTAATTAAAACACAGCGACTTAAGGGCCGAACACATGACACGAATGCCTGACAACATGATTGCTAAAAAGTTAACGACAAGAACACCTATAGGAAGAAGAAGCAGAGGCCGACCACGAATTAGGTGGTTAGATGGAGTTGAAATTGGCTTAGGGATACTAGAGAAACCGAAGAGAATATTGACTAATCTTGGAGCAGGCCAGGATTCACAAAGAATTGTCGAGACAAACATAATGATGATTTTATCATTTTATTCATATGAATGAGTCAGATAAAACTAAATTAGAAGAATTTCTCACCAAGTTACACAAAAAAACAAAATTTGTTTAATTGAACACCATGTTTCGTATTTTGAAAACAATTTCCGAAGTGGCAATCGAAACGTCAAAAAGAAACTCATTTTAAACTTAAATTGTGGCTTATTCACAATAAAAATAGTAATTGCATTAAGATGCTACAAAAAAGTAGCTTCAGAACAATATTAATAATCAAAGAGTGTCGAATAAAGACTTGGCAAGAAGAGTTAAATAAGGCAATGCGGATAGAAAAGAAATACCTAGTATTAAAACGTTAAGATTATGGTAAAAATAAAACTAGATTCCTACCAAAGTAACGATTATAAAAACATAGAATCTAAAACTTTATTACACTATCAAAACCACGTACACATTTCACACAAATTAACAGTACAATCAAAAGCAATATTTACCGGTTGTATTTACTAATTATAATGTCTTTAGCCATTTTGTTTGTTGTACCTCACTCACTCGGTCACTGATACCGATTGGAATGAACAAAATTCTTGTCGACCCTCAACTCTTTGCCTCAACTAACGGTGAACGCGAAGTCGCTTCTTTCATTATACCTACTGCAGATCGCCAGACACTACACAGGGAAGATACTATGGTATAACCAGGTAATCACCGACTTTCACCAATGTCACAATGTGTGGTGTATTATACTTGTATATAAACGACGAGCGAAAGTATTGTTCGCAGGACTATTTCTACGACTATTTATAAGCGATTGTGACAGACAATAGGTTTCGTTACTGTTACTAACATTCTTAATTTGTATTAATTGTTTCGGGTTTACGCAGGAACGTATTAGAAAAAAAACGTGTAGTAAGTAATATTTTACCGCCTACAATACTTTTTTTTTATTTACGGTCTAATGAATAAATTTAATAAAAGTCAAATTTATCATCCGATTAATAACAACATTGAATCATCTCTTTAAATGTTTATAATTCTCGTATGATGAGATGCCAATGAAAAGTAAAGCAATGTTCAGAAGGTTGCAAAAGAAAATTTAAAGCTTGAAAGGAGAATTAAAAAATAGCAGTGAATGACTTCAGAAATTCTAGCATTAATGGAAGAGAGGAGAAAAGCCAAAGGGAGAAATGAGTCAAGATATCAACAACTACAGAGTAGAATTAGGCAGAGATAAAAGGCCAAGGAAAAGTGGTTAACAGATCAATGCATAGAAATAGAAGAGTATAACAGAAAATATGACAGCTTTAATATGCATAAAAAAATTAAAGAACTAACAAATACCAAAAAACGAGCACACTATGGGATACTCAAAGGTGATAATGATAAACCCATTGCACACATCAAAGAAAAACTAAGATTTTGGCAGTAATAGATAATGAAAGTATTCGATGATGATAGGATGATACAAGAAGAAACACAGGGACAACCGTGACCGAAAATAATAATGTGCCAATTAGAACATGCGATTATAAATGCAAAGACCGTAAAATCAGTAGGCCCAGATGAGATACCCACTGAGCTAATTAAATGCATTGACGAAGAAACACTGCATACAGTTTTAGATTTGTTCAAGTATATACAACAGGAATAATACCCGAAGATTGGTTGCTGTCCACATTTGTAACACTACCAAAGTCAGTAGGTACATGCGAAAGAATGCTCCCAGTACAGAACAATTTTCTAAATAAGCCAAACACTTAAGATATTTCTCAAAATAATACATGGAAGAATATACAAAAATAGAAGAAGATATAGATGACACTCAGTTTGGATTCAGAGAAGGACTAAGAACGAGGTAGGCTCTCTTCGCTATTAAGCTTCTCGCGCAAAAACGACTAGATATGAACCGAGATCAAACCAAACCAGTTAAAGAAAACGAATGGATTGACAAGGAGTGCCAAGAAGCAACAGATAACAAAAACACGGCATACCTAAAGACAAATCAAGCTGGATGCACAAGAAGAGCAAAGGAAGAATACCGGACACTAAAAAGGGAAGAAAAACGATTACATAGAAGAAAAAAAGACAATTTGAGCAAAAGCAGTTGGAAAGCACAGAATGGCTAAGAAATCAAAATGAAACTCGAAAGTTCTACAGAAATCTAAACAAAATGCGCAAAGAGTTTAAGCGAAGAATAAGGAGGTGTAAGGATGTAGAAGGAAACATCCTAAATGATACAGCCTCAATCCTAAACAGATGGGTTGAATTTTTCGATGCAAAATTTAATGGCCATCATATCGAAGAAGCAGATAACACTCTAGCAAATCGAAATGATTGGAATCCTTTTAACCCAAACGAAAGACCACCTGCCATCGAAAACGTTGTCCAAGCCATTAAAAAGCTTAAAAATAATAAATCACCAGGAGTTGATCAAATTTGCAGTGAGCTCTACAAGAATGGTGGCGATGCCCTACTACAGACACTTCATAAGCTTTTACTTCTTGTTTGGCATAATGAGACCATGCCTTGTGAATGGTCTCAAGGCGTGATATGCCCGTTACATAAAAAAGGTGACCAGCTCCAGTGTGACAACTATAGAGGTATAACCCTGTTAACAAGTGCTTACAAAATACTAGCAAATATTCTCTACGAAAGGTTGCAAGTTTACACAGTGGGAATAATTGGTAAATATCAAGTTGGATTCACTCCAAAAAAATCAACAATTGACCAGATTCATTCAATAAGACAGATTCTCGAGAAAACATTAGAATTCAATATTGAAACCCATCACCTATTCGTCGATTTCAAGGCCGCATACGACAGTGTCAAGAGAACAGTGCTATACCAATCAATGCATGAGTTTGGTATACCAGAGAAACTTATCCGACTAACGAGAATGACAATGTCTAACTTAGAAGCCACTGTTAGAATACAGAGAGAGAGAGAGAGCGAGAGTTCTAGATCCTTTGAGATAAAGGATGGACTCAGACAAGGAGATGCTCTGGCTTGCCTCCTATTTAATATTGCCTTAGAAAAGGCAGTCCGAGATACACGAATTAGGGATGACGGTACTATTTACAATACATCGATACAAGTCTTAGCATATGCTGATGACATTGACATAGTAGGGCGTAGCAAGCGAGATGTTGAGCAATATCTCCTGGAATTGGAAACAGCGGCAAAACAGGTCGGTCTAGTCATCAACGAAGACAAAACCAAGTACATGTTGGTTACAAAGGATCCGATAGCAAATGAGGAACGAGAAACAGTCTTTGGAAGTCATACCTTTGGACGTGTTGACAACTTCACATACCTTGGGTCGCTATTGACTGCTACCAATAAAACAAGCGAATAAATCAAAAGACAAATACATCTTACAAATAGGGCATACTATGGACTCCAAAAGCATTTCCACTCAAGAAACATTCAAAGAAAAACTAAAATTATTATATACAAAACATTGCTGAGGCTGGTCCTCACATATGGAGCAGAAACATGGACTCTAACGCAGAAAGATGAAAGACTTTTGGGAATATTTGAGCGTAAAATACCCCGGAAAATATTTGGAGCTGTAAACGACCAAGGGCAGTGGCACAGAAGATATAATTTTGAATTTTATCAGCTCTTTGATGAGCCAGATGTCATAACGTTCATTAAAACACAGCGACTTAGATGGGCTGGACACATAATACGAATGCCAGAAAATACCATTGCTAAAAAGCTAACCACAGGAACACCTGTAGGAAAAAGAAGCAAAGGCCGACCGCGAATTAGGTGGTTAGATGGAGTAGAAACCGACTTACGAATATTAAAAATCAGAAGATGGCAACATGTTGCCAAAAACCGAACAGAATGGCGACGAATCTTAGAGCAGGCAGCAAAGATGATGATGATGAACCGAGATCTCTATGTCTGCTTTATAAATTACCAAAAGGCTCTTGATAGAGTACGACATCAGAAACTCGTAGAAAAGAATGGGAATAGTCGAGATATACGGGTTATTGTCAATCTGTACTGGAATCAAAACGTGAAGGTTAGAATCGAAAATGTCGATACAGAAACTATGAACATCAAAAGAGATGTTAGACAGCGTTGCGTGCTGTACCTATTGTTATTCAATCTGTATAACGAAGCTATTTTTAAGAAAGGAGTATCAGAGGAACAACAG
The DNA here is from genome assembly GCA_918026665.1 of Diabrotica balteata. Lineage (NCBI taxonomy): Eukaryota > Metazoa > Arthropoda > Insecta > Coleoptera > Chrysomelidae > Diabrotica > Diabrotica balteata. The sequence continues at coordinate 106,621,935 of OU898283.1, read as the reverse complement.
GTTATATCAATAAATGGAAAAATCTTGAACAACATAAGATTCGCAGACGACACCGCTGTTTTTGCAGAGAGTCTAGAAGCTCTGCAACGCAACGCTTAGTAAATAGATTACATTAAGTCAGTTTAAAATATGGACTGCAAATGAATGTTAAGAAAACCAAGTGCATGATTATTTTTAAGCAACATACAGTAGGAAGGCAGGATATCGAGGGAAAACAATTAGAAAGAGTGAATAACTACAAATACCTGGGAACCTGGGTAAATGAAAACAATGACCAAGGTAGAGAAATAAAGATACGCATTGAAATTGCAAGAAAAGCATTTATAAAAATAAAAAATATTTATTAATCGATACCTTCCTCTGGAGCTGAGGATAAGAGCCTTAAGATGCTACGTGTTCTCGGCTTTGTTGTATGGAATTGAAAACTAGACACTAAAAGTGGATAATATAAAGAAGTTGAAATCATTCGAGATGTAATGCTATAGAAGGATTTTGAAAATACCATGGACCCAACGAGTTACAAATGCAGAAGTGTTAAGAAAGCTACAGAAGGATTTGCTGCTCAGTAGATCTTTTCAGACCAGCCGCCAATAAGGTACGGATAACTGTGACATACGACTTAAACCAGAATAATCAGATTCATTACCTCCTACATGCCCACTCCTGGTGGAATTGTAATGATGACACTGAGATTTTTAAAGATTGGTTGCGCTATTTTGCGAAGTACAAATCTTCTTCAGTTTTTGATGGTGCTTCTTCTCATCTCGATTATTTTATTGTTCAAGAAGCAGATACGCTTAGTATTACCCTATATTGCTTGTCAAGCAATACAATACATGAGCTTCAGCCCATGGATAAACCTGTTTTTAGATACTTCGAGCACTTCTGGGATGATAAGGTTTTAAAAAAATGGACTCATAACAGAGATCGCTTAATAACATAGCAATGTTCCTGAACCATCTTCTTCATAGTATGGACACCTGTTAACATCAAATCGGAATTTTTGGCAAAAGACATCTATCCTCTTAATCTAGATGAAATAGCAATAGAGACATTTGCTCAAGTACAGTAACTGATCACCCTATTAGACCCGATGAACAATTAACCGATAATTATCCACTAGGAAGGTTAGAAAAATTAAAAAGCGCTCTACCGTAGAGTCATCGACAAGCAACCGTGATTCTGATCATATATAATTAAGTGAGATGGAAACATTAGATGAAGAAAAACACGACACTTCCTTTTCAGATATGCTAACCACTCCAGATATGGCACAAAAGTCTACACGAGCAAAAAGAAAAGCCGATGTGAATTGTAGAACGGAAGTTGTGACAAAAGATTTGTTCGACACCGATAAAGCCAATACCAGCCGTAAGAAACCAAATTTACCTAAAGTATTCAAGAAACCAAGGGCCAAACCAAGGAAAACTGGTGTTGCAAGATGTGTAACGAGGATAGAGTAACCGATATGAGATTATGCAGCATTTGTTTGTGTTACTTACATGAAGACTGCCTTGGACTAACAAAAGAAGACTTATCTATTGCTAATTTTCAGCAAATATATCATTTTAAAGTATAATGTTCAATCGTTAGACCATATTGCATTTGAAATAATAGGTTGGCGATATTGCCAACACAGGTTGGAAATATCGCCAAAGATGACTTTTTTAAATTGTCCGGTAAGTGTGTAAAAATACCCAAGTTATTATTTTACTAGTTTCTACGTAATTTCAAGTAGTTCATTGAATAGCTCGAATGGTGCCATCATTTTAATACCACTCTTTTTTCGTCGTTCGGTTTTTTCATATTTACCCAAAGCTTCTTCTGCTGCACTTTTAAGACAATATTTTATGTAATTGTAATGGCGCTCAACACTATCAAAGTTTTGTTGTAAGAGTTTTTCATCGAGTCGCTTTTTGTATACTGCTTTTGTGCTTTCAGGGTTCAGGCTATCCAAGTTGTATTTGGTGTTTATTGTTTTTTGCTCTTTTTCCTTGTTGTGTTCTTTATTTCTTGGCTAGTCGTAGGGGCATTATTTTAGCGTTTACTAGGTAGTGGTCTCTTTTACATGTGCTTCCTCTAAATGCTCTTAACGTCTTGTATATTGATTTGCGTAGTATGTCGGCCGATCACATATTCTATAATGGATTTCAAATTTCTTGATTGTTGGACCCAAGTGAATTTCTATATTTCTCGGTACTAGAAAAAGCCGTTAAGTATTCTCAGGTTGTTTTGTTTACAATGTTGATAAGCCTATCTCTATTGCCATTTCTAGCATCTTCACCGAATTGATCAACTATTTTACCTTTAACTTTTTGGCTCGTTCTGGTATTTAGGTTTCCCAATAGGAGTATTTCTCTTGATATTCCTATTTCTGATATTTTCGTAAAATAGTTGTTCAAAGAACTCTTCTTTATCTTTTCATAAAGCGTCTTCGTTTACTGCATAGATGCCAAGAATGGTGACTTTACTACCATGCAGGGTTAGGCTAAGTTTGATGATGCGCTGATTCACTGCTTCCCAGGGTGTTATGCACCTTCTGAGTCTTTTTCTTATAAGTATGGCCATACCCTGCTGGGCTCTATTATCTCTCTTCATTCCTGGGAAAAGTAATCGTATTCTCCTAGGTTTTCTGAGCTCTGCCGTTTTTTTTAGTCTTGTAAAATATCCATTTTTGATTTATTGGCTTCCACAATTACGTCGTTGAGTTTATTGGAGAGCCTTGAACGTTTCAAGTACCAATATTCATAGTCCGTTTTCTAACCTTAAGTCTTCTTCGTTTGTTCAATCGTTTCCGAGGCCTGTTACTGGAAGTTTTAACCTTTAAAGTTTTTACAAGTATCGAGGGTTAACCCGATGCCTCAACCCGTATCCTGGAGGACCGGCGCTTTGATTTCGGATTGCTGCTCCTAGACCGGTTGCCTTCTCTACGGCTCAAAGAGACCTGCCTTCCGTTTATTCCTTTTATTTCATCTTCATCCCTTAAAGGTTGGGTTGCCACTTCCGCCATTGGATTCCCAAGCCGTCGTGGTTTTCAACCGTTACCATGGTCAAGGGACCCTTAGCAGGTACTAGTTTCCCGGGTCAGGAAGCACCTGGAACCTGCGGAAGGCAGGGATCAATTAACTTTCCCTGATAGGACTATCCGAAAAGAAGTTCCTAACCGCTACTACCACTGTCTTTATCGCGAATGCTTGATAATGGCAACAATAAATAAACTGAGTATTTAAAGGGATAAAACCGAAAAAGTGGTCCAAGGTAAAACGGTCTCCCTTACACCACCACATGTGGACATTATTTTTATCTCAATAAATACAATAACTGTTTGCATAAATTCCACACTAATTAGTTAATATGAATAATTGTATATTTTAAACGCTATGTATTATAAATGGTACAATCAGTTTTTTAAATACATGTTTTTGGAAGTAAATTTCTTTATATTATTATATCAATGTACAACCAACACATAATTATAGATTATATCAGTCAAATATAAACAAGTATTTTTGGAGTCATTCTTTATTTGTCCATGTATTTTTAAAAATCAATGACAGTTGGAAACGACCCTTCCGTTTGTCACTAAGTTTAGCTCGTCTCCAATAGGTATATCACGATACAGTAAATTACTTAATGAAATTATTTTTCCTCCGTCAATCAACTTGTTTATTAAAAAAAAAGCCATCGAAACAAGAAAGCCAATATCATGAGTGTAATTTAATATGGACAAATTCATTAGAGAAGTCATCAAAAAATCGAAAAAAAATTATTTGTATAGACAGAAAAAAAGAACAATGTATTATAAAGAATCAGTTACTCAGAAACAAAAATTATTTAGTAAGCATTATAATTTTTTTATAATAATAATATATATTAATAACATAATGTATCATACAGTATGTCAATTTTAAAACTTACAATGGACTAGATATTACGAACAAAAGCTGGTACCAAAAAATGCTTGCAACTGTTTGTAAGATAGTAAGGGGGAACTAAAATGACATGAAAGAGAACTCACTTCCATCAAGGCCTCACCCACCACAACCAAAAAAGTTTAAACTGCAAACCCCTACTTGTGATAAATAATTAAAAAGACGACAAAAAATGCTATCCAATAGTATAAATAATAATTATACAGGGTGAAGCAATAATTGTGAAACTTTGGCTTAAATGGAAAATTTAATGAGGTTTTTGTTGAACTACAAATTTGTTAAAAATGTTAATTAAGTAAATGTTCAAAGTGGGTTCCGTTGTTTTGTAACAATAATACAGCCTATTTTCAAATTCTGCACGAACGTTGGCAAATGTTGTTCGAGTAATAGCGCGACATGCTTGCGTAATTCTTTCCCGCAATTCCTCAAGTGACGTAGGTTGAGTTTTATAAACAACTGACGTAAGGTAACGCCATAGAAAAAAGTCAGGTGGCGGAAAGTCTGGTGACCTCGGTGACAACTCAATAGAATCTCTTCTTCCAATCCATAGAAGAGAATAGAATTCAAATTCATGTAAGAAAAGTTATTGTAATATAGTCGAACTGTTAGAGTATCCTGGTTTGGTGTCTCCATGTCGACCTCCGGCAAACTTTTCACAACAAAGAAGCCCAATTCACATTAAACTCCACGAACACGAGGATGGCGTTGAAAAACTTACGATCCACTTCCAGAGCGGTGGTCGTAGAGCGACAGGAAGCTCCAAACACGATGGAGGATGCTACGGCCATAGACAGTGATTTTCAGGTCAGCCAGGCAGTCACGGGCTCTCATAGCGTTCTAGAGGCTCTCATAGCGCTCTTATTTTTAGACTCTTGTAACAAAAATGGATTTGGCTGGAGCGCCAATATAACAAGAATGTGTAGTGTAGCAATAGGGTAAACTCTAAAATGTACCTTGATACACCAACGAACTAATATGTGGAATAACAGAAGATGGAAGGGATTAGATAGAAATAAATTATATGAAAGAAATAAATAAAGGGTAAATATGAATTTTAAAATATAATAAAATTAATGCTGGCTAGCGACTATGCAGGAGAATGACCACTTGACACTCAAGAGGGATTAGGCCAATTTGCATGCCCTACAGTGACCGTAAGATAGAAGAACTAATGACAAGAAATCTACCAAGAAATAAACAGATGAAAGATAAAGTTGCTCTACTGAATATTTGGGCGCCAGGAAGTTAAATGGTTTCTTCCGAGATATCTTGTATTGCTGAAATATTAAAGGATAGGTACCAAGTGAAATCTTAATTGTTTTAACCCAACTTTAATCAATACCTATATTTATGTACAAATTATTTTAAACCCTATATATAACAATATAACCCAACACCTCTTATGTACAATTAACTAATCTATATTTACAATGAAAACCCTGAATACAATGATGAAAACAATTTCCCCCCTAATGTACCTGATTATGTGAAATTTTGACTAAGGTTATGCAATAGTTATAGTAATATAATATAAAATGAAATATATAATAATATAAACGTTACAATGATCGAAATAAATGAAATAAACCTCTCCGGATATGTGTGCACACTATAACCTGTTAACGAGAGATTCCAGGGGAGTTACAATCTCAACCCTTGGTGAATAATAAATGTTTTTAATAAATTTACACTGACTATTATTAAAAAAAAAAATGAATATGATTATTATTAATAAAAAGTTAAAGCCTTGAAGAGGAAGTTAAAAGGTATTATTACAAATATTAAATGAAAACAACAAAAAAACAAAACTAGTTCTTCCTGTCGGTTTCTTTCTCCATGGACCTGGGAGGTGGTCAGGATGAAGAACTAGATGCAGGTGGGTAGAGGTCCAAAACTGGACTCCAATAAAAGGTACTGAGACTTTTGACTCTTTAAACTAAAACCATAGAATTCTTCCCTGTGTTTAAATCCCCATAAATTTAAATTAAAAGTGTTTCTTCCCTCCCCGACTTGTCCTGGAATCCGTAACTAGGCTAAAAAAACACAGTTGTGTTACTACAAAGTCCTTTGTTCATACAAGAAAGTAAAGAAAAACCAAGAAATGTCAACACGTTGCTTCAAATTGAAGCAAAAACTATAATGTGTTTCTTTAAAAAAAATAACCTTGGGACTGTATGAAAATGTTTGGATACTTAACTAGGTAATTTTAAGGAACGCCTGGTATATAGATTATAGAATCGAAAAAAGGTATTAGCCGGTTTAAACGGTATGGAATTATAATTTATAATTGTTGGTTTTCATACTCGTAAAGAAATAAAATTATAAAAATATATTACTTGTAATCTGTTGAGGTATTTAGGAAATAAATGGAATAGTTAAATAGACCAGAATGTATTTTGAAAGAGGATTAAAGAAATAGATTTAAATTTCACCAACAAGGCGGATGATGTGACATGTTTTTATATATAATTTATTTATAATTTAAAACTCACCGGCTGTGGTCCAAACTTAAAGTGTTTTCCCAAAACAACAAAATAACAAAAAGGCTTCTTCCAACACAACTGATTTTCCAAAAAAATAAAAAAATTAAACCAAACTCATGGAATAAAGATGGCCCCCACAGCCGCCTCTGAACACGTCTGCTCACTTCACGATTCCAAGACCAAGTAACGAACACACGATGTTACGACGGAAACGAAGTAGAATTTTACATAGAGGGCGCAACTTGCTGCCAACTTTTAGGCATAAAATTTACTGAAGTTATTCAAATGTTTGGTTTAAGAATATTTAGAAATGAATTTAATTTGTAATTGAATTAAAGGATTCCAGTGACAAAGCAGTAAATGGGTATTTAAGTAACGGACTCGTTACATTCCCCTCTTACTTGGAGAAAAAAAATTTTTAAAGTGAAAAAAATTTTTTTTTTTTTTTTTACTTGACTGATTGATTAGATGTAGGTTAACCAATACTTCAACCATATGTGGAGCAATCAAGAATCGAGAAAAAGACATATATAAAAAAAATTATAGCCATGGCAACAATTTGCCAAGTACAGCTATAAACTATATTAACTCACTAAAATACTTCCAAAACAATCTACATCGATTCACACGATTATAATTAACCACAGATTATGAGTGATGTAGAGATAAAGAAATGGTTTCATCTAAAGATACCCATACTACACATACTATTTAGAGTAAAATTAAAGTAAAGTAAGACTCTAACATAGCATAGTATAGACTAGTAATACAAATGCTCAATACAAATAATCCAAAATAATGTGAAATCGGACCCTGGTTCCAAAATTGACTCATCAATGGACAACAGATTTATAGGAGAGCATATCCAAGGAATAATCAATCAGGCAAATAGGTGGACCGATACACAATAATAAGTAACAATAAAAATACCAAACGTATATAAAACAATATACGTAACAATAAAAATACTAAACGTATATAAAACAATATAAGTGTCGAATTGGATGGTAAATCCAAAATTGACCATACAGTGGACAACAGATTTATAAAGTAGCATATCCAAAGATAATCAATCAGGCAAATAATGACCCAATTCACACTATAACCAAATAACCAAATAGGGTAGGTCCACATATACCCACATCCGGTAATATGTGCCTAACCTAAAAATTCATCAATTAAATTATTGGATCAAAATGTGGGACTAACGGCTTAAACAAAAGGACAGCCATAAAACCGATTCCATCCTGATGATCTGCCATCAGTACATTTGGGATCCAAAGTAAAGACCAAAAATAAAAACTAGGAGGTGTTATAAACTCAATCATCCTAGCAAATGCAAAGCTGAACAACTTGAGCTCAAAAGGTAGAGTACCAAAGCATGTGAACTGCTGTGGTAACTTCTTACAACAAAATTAACTTATGCTGATACTCGATAACTATAGCATGTAGCTACAACAAATTTATAAGAATATCTAACATAAGAGCACTAAAAAAAGTTTAATGTGCCAGTAAACTCTAACAACCATAGCTAAATAGTAAGAGTAAGGTAGAAGTAATAACAAACAGAACATCAAGAACGAGTAGACCAATTTCTGAAGAAACTGCAAATTTATAGGTCGTTCTGATATTAATAAAAGAGAACAGGATAATTTCTTGTTCAATATACCAAAATATAAATAAGTGCCTAAGGAAAGAAGTGAAAATAACTATAAATGGTCATTTGTTGCCAAAATATGAAATACTATTCATAACTGTAATCTAAACTTGCTAGCTGTAAAGGGAATATGTCATGGATTGCTTCCTCCAATAAACTATATAAGTAAGAATAATAAATCAGCTAAGGAACAATTCAGTTATTAGACCAAAGTCTGAAAATATTAAGGAGCTAAGGAGCTAATAAAATATTAAGGAGCTAAAATATTAAGCTAAATATTCAAATCCTAATTAACATTAACAATGGAAGACATTCTACTGCCTAGATAACTGTACAACTTGTCATGAAAATGGTGAATTCCGAAATTCATTGAACAACTGTGGCCACTAATTGAACTAAAACTTCGAACCCACGTATTCATTCACCTATACACAGGCAGAATAGTCTATATAATATAGGATGTACTAAAATTATGCATACTGATTGTCTATATAAATTCCTAATGACTGACTTTGAAAAAAAACATCCCACATAGCAAATCGAGATACACGTTATTATAAACTAGTCATGACCAATAAACTTAATCCAAATACATAAAAATTACAACATTCTTTCCAAACTGGCAAAACAAGTAAGTAAAATGGGAAGAAAGTGATACAACACATAAACATATAGCACAGTACAGTAGCATTACAATATTTAGTTCCATACCAGTGCAACACCTAATATAAGTAAAAATCTCTAATGGCTTTAATAAATTTAACTTATTATAAATAAATACTAATCAAATTATAAGCTGTAGATATTCCAAATCTGGTGATTAATAACAAAAATCTAAGAAAATACCCAAATCGTAACCAAACCGAGCCAAAACAATAACAATCATAGGAATAAGTTAACTTAATAGATATTAAGTTAATCTTCCTCTGAAGATGAAGATGCTGCCTCATCTGTTGTATTATCAGGGAGTAAATCCTTTATATGAAATTGACCAATTCGTCTATTTGTCGAATTGTCTTTTAATTCATATACTAAAGGAGATATTACCCTAACGACAGTACAGGGAACATATTTCTGACAAAACTTAGCAGAAATGGCATCACGTTTATTTGATTTCACAAAATTCCGTTTCAAAACTCGATCGCCCACAAAAAATCGCAACTCTCGTTTCCTCAAATTATACTGATGCTGATTTCTAAGGTAAGAAGCTTTCAACTTCTTCCTAATGTCAGCGAATATTGGAGGTAAGTTTTGAAGATCTTCCATGCGGTGAAGTTTCTCAGAAATTTGAGGAAGAGTTGTTGAATTTTCAGAAATTAAACCAAAATAATCACCTGACAGTGGAACATGCCTACCAAAATTAACATAAGCTGGAGAACACTGAGTGATTTCATGAACAGAAGTTCGAATGGCTTGAGCAACTGAATGGATATACTTATCCCAAGCTCTATGATCACTGTAAGTGTAAGATCGAAGAGCAGTAACAATGCTACGATTTACACGTTCAGTGTGGTTAGCTTGCGGATGATAAGCTGCATTGTAGAATATCTTTTGGACCTTATATTTACTTAATAGATCTTTAAAAGCTTTAGAAACAAATTGTGGACCATTATCACAAGATACTATTTGGGGAATACCAAATAGTAAGAACACTTGTTCCTCTAAGAACTTCAAAATGGCTGGAGTTGTAGCCTTACGCAGAGGACAAACTAAAGGAAATTTGGTGAAGTAATCTACAACTACCAAACAATATGTGTTACCTAAATAACTACGTGGATACGGTCCAATAAGGTCTAAAGAGATCATTTGCCACGGAAAATTAATATTCCTAAACGAACCCATTAATCCAGCTTGAGGTAGGTTACTCGGCTTGCATGTTGCACAAACTCTACATCTAGAGATGTATTTCTTAACTGAGTTGCGCAAACCAGGCCAGTAATATAACTCAGCTATTTTACTAAACGTTTTATAAAAGCCAAAGTGACCTGATGTCACATCATCATGAAAAGTTCTTAAGACTTCATCCCTATTTGCTGTTGGGACTACTATCTTCCAATCAGACATATTCGATAGAGATTCAACTGGACTGATAACATGTTTATAGAGGATATTATTCTCCACCTTGAAATCAGGATACCTAGTAGGTTCTTGGGTGACATTATGAATCATCTTTCGATACCAATTATCTGGAGATAAAGTGGACAGATCTAAAAGATTGATATCGAATGTACGTGACAACGCGTCTGCAACCACAACACCATTGGCTTTGCGATGAACAATATTGTAATCAAAGACAGAAAGCCTACAAATCCAACGGGACAAACGTTGTGACGGATTTTTCATGGAATGTAACCATAATAAAGAACTATGATCTGTGATGATAGTAAACTTACGACCCTCAAGATAGTACCGAAAGGCATCAAGACCATGGATAATTGCAAGAAGTTCTCTCTCTGTGGTGGAATAATTTTTCTGTGCTTTATTGAGCTTTTTGCTGGTATAAGCTATTGGATGTTCCGAACCATCCTTCATTTGAAATAGTACACCACCTGAAGCAGTGTTGGAACAATCTGTCATGAGATAGAAATGCTCTTTAAAATTCGGAGACGTCATGACAGGAGCACTAGTAAGAGCTTCTTTTATACGCCGGAAAGCATCATCGGCTTCTGAAGTCCATGTAATAGTTTGGCCTTTTTTCCTATTTTTAAGGAGATCTGTAAGTGGGGATAACAAAGTAGAATAAGACGGCACAAACCGACGATAATATCCACACATACCTAATATCCTACGGACTTGAGTAGTAGTCTTAGGTATAGGAAAATCTTTGATAGCTGTAACTTTATCAGGATCAGTCCTTAAACCTTTACTATCGACTACATATCCTAAAAATTTAAGACTAGGACGACAAAACTGACATTTATCTAAATTAATAGTTAAATTAGCCTCTTTGAGACGTGAAAACAACTTATCCAAAATTTCCATATGAAGAGAAAAATCAGGAGTAACGACCAAAATGTCATCCAAATAATAAAAAACATAGGGCTCTAACTGAGGACCAATGACTAAATCCATCAGACGACACATTGTCTGAGGAGCTGAAACAAGACCAAAAGGCATAGTGACAAACTGAAATAATCCTTTCCCACTAACTGCAAAAGCTGTATACTTTTTACTTTCCTCACTCAAAGGAATTTGTAAAAAGGCTTTAGATAGATCGATAGAAGAAATATACCTAGCATTCTGAAGTTTACTGAGAATGACGTCTATTCGGGGAATAGGATAAGCATCCCGATTTGTAGTAATATTATTCAACTTTCGACCATCGAAGCAAACCCTAAAAGATCCATCCTTTTTCTTGGTTAACCACAAAGGACTACAGTAAGAAGACGTGGAAGGTTCAATGATATTCAACTCTAACATGGAATCAATTTCCTTTTCCAAGTCAACTTGCCAAGCCTGAGGAATAGGATACTGATATTGTCTAAAAGGTGTGGTATCTCCCACCTCGATAGTGTGAGATATTAAGGATGTACGACCTAACTTGTCTTTCGACGAAAGAGTTGTAAATTTAGAGATCATATTCTCTAATTGCCTTTGTTCGGAACTAGATAAACTAGTAAAATCCTGAATAGCACTAAGTAAGGACAGATTAAATTGAGAAATAGAAAAGGAAAAATTAGAACAATTTAGTGTGCTATTAAAAGCATTTAAGAAATCCATACCTAAAATTATAGAATTCTGAACTGAAGGAATAATATAGAATGTAATTTGTTTACATAAATCTGCTACTGTGATTTCAGTTTCAAATTTGCCTGTAATAGACTGAACTGTACCATCTGCAGTAGACACTTGCAGAGAAGAAATGGGCATAATAGAAATCTCAGCATTTTTCAGTAAAGCTAATGAATGTGAACCTATCACAGAAATGTTCGAGCCACTATCTAAAAGAGCTAAACAAGATTGTCCTAAAATCTTAATAGGAAGATAAGGTCTATTATCATTATGTTTCTTCACTAATAATGAATTTAAATCAAAACAATCATTATCTGATTGGTCAAAAATTTTAAATGGTGCTAAACTAAACTTATTGTCTCTACCTACACAATCAGAGGATGCAACAGGCAAACAAGAAGAATCAGAAATAAAAGAATCCTCCTGAATTGTGGTAGACTCTGGTATAGATATTGGAACTACTACACTGCTACTATTATGTCTATTACTAAAATTTGGGAAGATATTTGGGGAAGATAATCTATGTAAATCAGATGTATTATATTGGGAAGTTACTTCTTGGAATGACTTGGTGTGGTGTGTGTTGGTTTTTTTGGAGACAACCCCTTTCCCTTTCCGACTGGAAGATGGGTTTGGGTGGCTTGACGTGGTTGGACCAGTGACTTCGTTTGATGTAACGGTTTGATTCCCTGATGGGGGTGTGGACGGAGAAACGCTCAGGGGACGGACCTCCGATCGTTCGTTTCCCGAACACCTAAAACAATTGCGTTTGAGGGTATTTTCTTTACCACAACCGTGGCAGAAAATACGGGTACGAGGGATGCCGCAATCATAAAAAGTATGGCCAGACTCACGACAATTCCAGCACACTACAGAACTAATAACTGATATATTACGTTCAGAGCCCTTAGGTTGCCAAGAACGGTGTCTAAAAGAATTTTGATGACCGAAAGAGTCAGAAGAGTGTTTAGAAGTGGTTGGAGGTTGAGAAGACCAAGATAAAGTTTCCTCCAAACGTTTACACTTCTCGGTTATGTCTGCTATACTGGTGATGTCTACTAAAGCTAATTGCTGATGATAAAATGGCAGTAGACATTTGAGGATGATCTTAATCTTTGCAGAATCTGTCAGAGGTGTTTCAAGGCGACTACACATACCCAAAATGTTATTTATAAACATCGTAACAGACTCGTTTGGCTTCTGTTTACGATTTTTGATTTGGTCTAGAAGGTCATCTTGAAATGAATATGGAGAAAATCAGATTTAAGTTTCTGAGCCAAATCAGACCAATTAGAAAAGTTAGTGCGGTTATTCATAAACCACGTAAAAGCTGTGCCTGTAAACAACTCAGCAGAAGCTGCAAAAAGATCATCTTCACTCACTCCTCTTGATATGCGAAGACATTCCACCCTATCCAAAAAGGAAATTACCTGGTCATAATGACCTTCACCAGAAAATGTAATGCCCCATTTATGAACCTGAACGGTTTGGGTTGTAGAAATGAGTTAGCTGCTTGGACAGAAGAAATTGGAGTTGATGTAGCAATGGGATTTACTCGTGAATCAAGTTCACCCTCTAGGCTAAGAATTCGGACTGAAATAGAGCGTTGTAAGTTTGCTGCTCCTCATCTGAACAGATAATAAATGAACACGGCCTGAGACTGTGAGCTAGACGTGATATCAGCCTGGAGTATAGGCTATCTTGGACAGTCCCTCTAAAATCGGCTATCCTTTTAGCCAAATCATCCATAGTCTCATCAATCTCTTCTTGTTGTTCCCAAAAGGGAATACTTGAGGCAGAAATTTGTCGAAAGCTCCTGTTTCCTTCTTCCTGCCTTAAAGCTCCACGCAATATCTTGCGTTTTAAATCCACATTGGAAGACGCATCAATGGGAATGTCCCTAATTCTCAACTCATAATCTAATTCTTTAACTAATAAATGTTCTACCTTGAATGCAGACATTGTGAAAGAAAAACAAATAGATGAATAGGTAGAATAGACAAGGAGATAATATACTCACACTCCACAAAACCAATCGAATAGTAATATAAAGTTTTCAAAAAAAATATATAAGTAAATATGTACCAACACACCACAAAATCAATCCAAAAATAATTTCAAGTTATTCACAAAAATTTCAAAATGGTTAAGTAAGTTAAGTAAATATAAACACAATCCTTGAAGCAACACACAATGGTTTCAACAAGTATATGGTTAACAAATACTTGAATATAAAAAAATTCACCAATATTGGCTAATATATATATGTATAAAAAATAGTAATATCTAAATTATTAAATTCTTAAAGTTCAATAATAGTAAAATAGATAGTTAACTGTACACAATGAGATTAAAAGGTGAGGGTTTAAATATGAATATAAGTAAACTACAGCAATACAAGTATATCTATAAATGTAAATCTAATAAGAAAAACAATAAATAAATAAAGAAGTTAAAAAAAATGAACAAAGAGCAACAGGAACAAATTAGAAATAATAAAGAATATTTTGCAAAGAGAAATATACTTCAGAATGTACGGTCTGAACTGAGAAAAGGCCCCACGTTGGGCGCCAATGTAACAAAAATGGATTGGCTGGAGCGCCAATATAACAAGAATGTGTAGTGTAGCAATAGGGTAAACTCTAAAATGTACCTTGATACACCAACGAACTAATATGTGGAATAACAGAAGATGGAAGGGATTAGATAGAAATAAATTATATGAAAGAAATAAATAAAGGGTAAATATGAATTTTAAAATATAATAAAATTAATGCTGGCTAGCGACTATGCAGGAGAATGACCACTTGACACTCAAGAGGGATTAGGCCAATTTGCATGCCCTACAGTGACCGTAAGATAGTAAGAATTAATGACAAGAAATCTACCAAGAAATAAACAGATGAAAGATAAAGTTGCTCTACTGAATATTTGGGCGCCAGGAAGTTAAATGGTTTCTTCCGAGATATCTTGTATTGCTGAAATATTAAAGGATAGGTACCAAGTGAAATCTTAAATTGTTTTAACCCAACTTTAATCAATACCTATATTATGTACAAATTATTTTAAACCCCTATATATAACAATATAACCCAACACCTCTTATATACAATTAACTAATCTATATTTACAATGAAAACCCTGAATATAATGATGAAAACAATTTCCCCCCTAATGTACCTGATAATGTGAAATTTTGACTAAGGTTATGCAATAGTTAAGTATATAATATAAAATGAAATATATAATAATATAAACGTTACAATGATCAAATAAATGAAATAAACCTCTCCGGATATGTGTGCACACTATAACCTGTTAACGAGAGATTCCAGGGGAGTTACAATCTCAACCCTTGGTGAATAATAAATGTTTTAATAAATTTACACTGACTATTATTTAAAAAAAAAAAAATGAATATGATTATTATTTAATAAAAAGTTAAAGCCTTGAAGAGGAAGTTAAAAGGTATTATTACAAATATTAAATGAAAACAACAAAAAAACAAAACTAGTTCTTCCTGTCGGTTTCTTTCTCCATGGACCTGGGAGGTGGTCAGGATGAAGAACTAGATGCAGGTGGGTAGAGGTCCAAAACTGGACTCCAATAAAAGGTACTGAGACTTTTGACTCTTTAAACTAAAACCATAGAATTCTTCCCTGTGTTTAAATCCCCATAAATTTAAATTAAAAGTGTTTCTTCCCTCCCCGACTTGTCCTGGAATCCGTAACTAGGCTAAAAAAACACAGTTGTGTTACTACAAAGTCCTTTGTTCATACAAGAAAGTAAAGAAAAACCAAGAAATGTCAACACGTTGCTTCAAATTGAAGCAAAAACTATAATGTGTTTCTTTAAAAAAAATAACCTTGGGACTGTATGAAAATGTTTGGATACTAACTAGGTAATTTTAAGGAACGCCTGGTATATAGATTATAGAATCGAAAAAGGTATTAGCCGGTTTAAACGGTATGGAATTATAATTTATAATTGTTGGTTTTCATACTCGTAAAGAAATAAAATTATAAAAATATATTACTTGTAATCTGTTGAGGTATTTAGGAAATAAATGGAATAGTTAAATAGACCAGAATGTATTTTTGAAAGAGGATTAAAGAAATAGATTTAAATTTCACCAACAAGGCGGATGATGTGACATGTTTATATATATAATTTATTTATAATTTAAAACTCACCGGCTGTGGTCCAAACTTAAAGTGTTTTCCCAAAACAACAAAATAACAAAAGGCTTCTTCCAACACAACTGATTTTCCAAAAAAATAAAAAATTAAACCAAACTCATGGAATAAAGATGGCCCCCACAGCCGCCTCTGAAACACGTCTGCTCACTTCACGATTCCAAGACCAAGTAACGAACACACGATGTTACGACGGAAACGAAGTAGAATTTTACATAGAGGGCGCAACTTGCTGCCAACTTTTAGGCATAAAATTTACTGAAGTTATTCAAATGTTTGGTTTAAGAATATTTAGAAATGAATTTAATTTGTAATTGAATTAAAGGATTCCAGTGACAAAGCAGTAAATGGGTATTTAAGTAACGGACTCGTTACACTCTGTGGATGTGTTTTGTGAAATGTGGTCATTGAGAAGAATGATGCGCATACCTTGGGTGAATAGAGTTCGAAACGATGACTTCCTTAATAGAGCCGGCGTGGAAAGAGAACTCTTTGAATTAATTAAAAAACGCAGGATTGGTTACCTTGGGCACATATTGAGAGCAGCAAAATATGAAATACCACAGTTAATCCTACAAGGGAAGATTGAAGGTAGGAGAGGAGCCGGCCTCAAACAATTATCCTGGTTAAGGAATATTAAAGAATGGACAGGAATACACAATACAGGTGAGCTGTGTCACGCCGCCAAGAACAGAATTCTAGTAATGAGATAGTCGCCTACGCACTTTGGTGTATGGCATGTTAAGAAGAAGAAGAAGCATGTGTTTTCTTTCAACTGCAAAATGAAGTTTTATTTTGACCATTGTTGTGATTTTCTAAGAATTATCTTGTCTTTTTCAAGACAAATTAACATAATGCAGAGCGTCCTGCGTGATTTAAAGGGTTTAAGACCCATATTTTCCACCCCGAGACGATAAGCTGTAGGTATATATATATATATATATATATATATATATATATTATATATATATATATATATATATATATATATAATATATATTTATATATATATATATATATATATATATAAATATATATATATATATAATATATATATATATATATATATATATATATATATATATATATATATATATATACTCGTGCTTCAATATCTATGCTTTACATGTGAGAGTTAAGGTCCAAAGAATACCGGAATAATAAAAAACATATCTGATACAACACTATATATTGAAATAAAATTCACACTCAAATATCTTCAATAAAAATATCTCATATAATGATTATCAAAATTTTGTTCTTCGTACGTGAACCTTCAAAATTAATGGTACATACAATATAAATTAAAATCTCCAATCAAAATTGTTGTTCTAAATCTAATGATCAAAATATTCCTATCTTTTCTAAAGCAATTATAAAAATTGTGTTGTTAATAAAGAAAAACCGATGAATAGCAAAACTATCTCTCTTGATGATGAGTTGTCCCCTATCAGTCCCCTAGGTAATCAGCAATCTTACAACAAATTGTTGCGAGTCTATCGTCTTCAATGATCTCCTTCAAATGCACGTATCGTTCAAATTATGTCAGCCTCTTCTCCTCTCGATAAACTGAATCTTTCGTTCTCGCCTGAACAGTGACTTTTGAAATATAAGTAGAAAATATAACTTACAATATTTTACTGTATCAGCTTCTGTCAGATACACTAATAATCTCCTTCAAATGCACGTATCGTTCAAATTATGCTAGCCTCTTCTCCTCTCGATAAACTGAATCTCTCGTTCTGGCCTGAACAGTGACTCTTGGAATATTAGTAGAAAATATAACTTACAATATTTTACTGGATCAGCTTCTGTCAGATACACTAACTCCACGAAAACTCACAAACATTCACTTCTACTGCTTCCTACCTCTGAGGAACCACCCAAAAGCAACGACCGTTCGCCTTGCACCATTGGAAACCAACTGATTATTTTTTCTTCCTCAAAAAAGTAGCTAAATTCTCATTCTTACAAACCATATCCCACTTTTTCAATCTCCTCCAATCAAAGCTCGCCAAAATTATCCCCATCTTTTCATGTAGACAACAAACAATAATTTTACTTACAATTATAACTTTCCTAAAAACTAATAACATGGGTTAATCGGTTTCTACAAATTCTTAAGAACTAACGGAGAAATATATTTTCTAAATATCTATTCTATTGTCCTAATTACTGTACAAGTCCATTTGGAAAACCCGTTCGCATTGTGTCCGGTTTCACTAATTTCACTCGAATATTTTTTACAAAGAAAATAATTTATGCATATCTTAAATTTTGTTTATTAGGGTAATAACAGGTAATCCAAGAATAATGGACGTTTCAAATTTCCATTTAAATATTGTCTGAATTAGATGTATATGTTTGTTTCCTGATAATTGTAATAAAGATAATTTTAAAAGAACATATAAACTAATCAAACAATCCGATCTTTCCGATGATGTTAAGAAGTCCATAGTTCCGAAAAACTCCATCTGTCCCAGAATTTACGGTCTTCCCAAAATCCATAAAGACAACGTACCTCTTCGTCCCATTGTGACTACGATTAACTCTCCTACCTACAAACTCGCAAAGTACTTGTCGAATCAGTTTAAGACCTATACTGGTCTTACCTCTTCTTATGTCCGAAATTCCACACATTTCATCACCTTAATCTCCTCCCTCACGGTCGATCGCCAAGACATTCTCGTCAGTTTCGATGTATCATCCCTAGTTACCAATATCCCCATACATGACTCTCCAGTTGTTCTGCGAGATCACTTTACCAATGAGAAAAAGTCTTTGGTTTTGGCAGATCTTGCGGAAAAATGCCTCCTTTCAACATATTTTTCTTTTAGAGGCAATTTCTACAAACAAATATATGGAACACCAATGGGTTCTCCCCTTTCCCCTATCATTGCTGACATTTTCATGGAAGCCTTTGAGTCTTTAGCCCTAGAATTTTACCCCTTAAAACCAAAAGTCTGGTTCCGCTACGTTGATGATACATTTATCATCTGGCCCCATGGTCAACATACCCTTTCTCCCTTCCTAGATCATCTTAACTCACAACATCCGAGTATAAAATTCACAATGGAAGTAGAAAATAATCGGTCCCTTCCCTTTCTCGATGTGTTAGTCACCTCCAAGCCCAATGGCCGATTGGGTCACTCTGTTTATAGAAAAAAGACTCACACGAATCGTTACCTACATGCTTCATCACACCACCATCCTGCCCAAAAGAATTCTGTGATCAACTCTCTCATCCATCAGGCCATTTCGATTTCTGAACCTGACAACCTTAGAGAAGAACTTGGCCATCTGCAAAAAACCCTTGTCGCCAACGGTTACTCCAAGTCCACAATTCAAAATATTACACACCGACATCTACATCCCCCTTTACACCCTAGGACGACAAATTCAGAATCTTCGGGTAATACTCCTGTGGCTTTTCTTCCGTATATTCGAAGTGTCACTGATAGGATTGGCAAAATTCTTCGCAAAGAAGGTATCAGGACTACTTTTCGACCACCCAAGAAAATCTCACAATATCTACCCTCTCCTAAGGACCCATTACCGCCCCTATCTTCCTGTGGTGTCTATTCTATTCCTTGTTCATGTGGACATGTGTATATTGGCGAAACTGGTCGTTCCGTCAAAACTCGGATTCAAGAGCATCAAAGATGCATTCGATCAGGTCTTTTCTCCCATTCTGCAGTTGCAGAACACTGCCAAGAAACCGGTCATTCCATATTGTTCGAAAAAACCCCTATTATTTCTAAGAGCCCCTTCTTTTATTCCAGGAAAATCCGCGAAACTCTAGAGATCCGAAAAAATACACATAATATCAATCGAGAGGAAGGATACTACTTGTCTCCCATCTGGAATCTCAGTCTAGAGCCGCCGTCCGGTCCCGCTACCACGATGCAGCCACATGATTGGCCAGCGCGCGCTTCTTGACGTTCGCGCCACGGAGTGTGCCGATACGTCCCGACACGACAGCTCATCGCGACTATAAATAGAGCGGTGGCGGAGTAATCGTCGGATTCACTCCCCGCCTCTCGACGCGTTAGTGTTCTGAGCTGTTGGACGTGAATCCCTGTCCTGGCATTTCGTTTTCACCTCTGGCTGCGTTAAGTAGTTGAGTTACTGTGAGCAAATGCCCATCTTGGTAGTTAGTAATCGCCTCTGGTTGCGTTGATTAACTGAGTTACCGTTGCTAACTACCCATCTTCCTGTCCTTTGTTTTCTTTTTCTTTGTTCTCCTGAAGAAGCTACATACAATTGTAGCGAAACGTCGAGATGAACCCACTTTTGGGTCACTCACAAATGACACGGTCCAAACCGGGAAGACGAATAAACTATAACATATAAACTAATTCTTTGAGAACCGCGACAAAAACCCTATATAATTATGTTATTTAAAAATACTCATAAAACAATCAAACAATATATATATATATATATATATATATATATATATTATATATATATTATATATATATATATATATATATATATATATATATATATATATATATATGTATGTGATATAGACATTAAATCATACGCCCAAAATGTAAAATGTAAAATGTATTGTGTTTTTCTAAATTATGTATTGAAATATTATTTAAAATAAAGGAAAATAAAATTTCTACATCAAACATAATATTGTTTACAAAATTACAAAACATAAACACTAGGTAGGTATTTCGTTAACGGTTACTTTTTTATGTTGCGTTATTGATATTTAGGATGATATTGCAAATATTTTCTCTTTAATAAATACAGGCAAGAATTCAATAATAAATGAAACCGTTGCGAAGATTGCAGATTTTTATTGAAAACAAGTCGATACGGGTATTACTAGTATACGAAAGTATTTCTGCAGAAAATTATAAGGTTAAGGTTAATACTCTTTGTTATAGACTTTAAATCAAGCTTTAAAGTTTCAAAGAAACTGTAGATTTGTTTTCGAATTGTAATAAATCTGTTGACGTTGGAAGTTACCTAATTTATATGATTCTTCATATTCTATATTGTTACTATCTTTGGTGCATCTTTACCTTTATAATTCTAGACTTTTAGTCTTATTTAATTCGAACTATCTCTTGTATATCTACTTTTTGTCCTTTTCAGCGGCGGATCCAAGGAGAGCGATGGGGACGATCGGCTCCTCTCAAACCAAGTGATTTTTTTAAGTTATAAAGATTATAAATAATTTTTTTTTTAGAAAAATTATAGCCATACATTTATATTTAAATATTTAGTATACTTAGTCATACAGGCATCAATTGTATATCAAATGAACTTTTCAGAGCAACCGTTTCAAAAGTCCGAATAGCTATGATGATTGCCGATCTCCGCGGCGGAGATGGCATTTCAAAAAGAAGAAGTCATACAGAAAATGTGTAATTAAAATGTGGTATGATCGAGAGACCATTATACCCGACAGACAGGGCATTCTACCTATTATAATTAATATAAACGGTGACAGTGATTCCAGTATCAGCTGTGACATAGACAGTGATTAGTAAGTAAAGCATCTTATTGCTCTTTGAGCATTAACTCGGCAACTGTGTTTTGGGGTGAAGACAACCACGTCATTCATTAGTGCTTGTTAAAATAATGGCAACATCGCCACTACACGCCACCACACAGTTGAAGTTCAGTATTTTTTAGTTTTTGGTAATTTTCACCCTACACCGGTTCGTTTTTAACAGGTAAGTTCTTATAATACTACAATTTATTTGTGTTTTTTTTTTAAACAGAAACATAATTGAATTACTAGGAATATTAAAAATTAATTAGATATTATTAAGTTCAGACATATAGAAATATGTTTAGTTGGGAGAAAGAACAAGAAGCCCTCTTGAAGCTTTGGCAGGATTAAATAACTGGATCAGAGTTAGGATCATAAAGAGAATCTGAAAATGAAAGTCAGCAGGTTAGT
Source organism: Diabrotica balteata (assembly GCA_918026665.1). Lineage (NCBI taxonomy): Eukaryota > Metazoa > Arthropoda > Insecta > Coleoptera > Chrysomelidae > Diabrotica > Diabrotica balteata. Next base: position 106,600,003 of record OU898283.1, on the reverse strand, counting down.
CTTCATCATACTGAGCCTGGAACTTCTAATCAAGAACGTCAATAACTGTCAGGAAGAATCTTCTTAAGACAAAATATGTTTGAAGATGATTGAGTAAGATAATATAAGTTTTTTATCGGATGAGATGGGAAAACAAAATGGGCAAAAAACTGTCCTACTAAATCGGTTAGAACATTTCTTGCTAGGAATTATTTATGGATAATATTATTGTAAAAGGTATTGTCCAATGCACTAATGAAAATATCAGTTTAGTCGCTCAGAATTATAATGACCAACATAAGTATATCACGAAGCCTACTGAGGTCGACGAAATTCGTGCAGTTTTCAGATTATTATATCTATCAGGCGTTTATAAAACAAATAGGTTAAATCTGGAGGACCTTTGGGCTATAGTTGAAACAGAAATTGACATTTTCAGGCTAGCACTGTCCTTGTAAAGATTTATATTATTTTACTAAAGAGAAGAACGAAAAAGATTAGATAAACTGGCAGCTATACGGGCTGTTTTTGATCGATCTGTATCCAATTGTCAACAATATTTTGTTCCTAGTCGATACCTGACTAACAAACATTGTTTTTGTTTTCTAAATGCTTGTCTTGCACTTGGTTTTCTTAACGTTTATTTGTAGTCCATATTTAATACTGACTTGATGTAATCTATTAACTAAGCGTTGCAGCGCTTCTAGACTGTCTGCAAAAACAGCGGTGTCGACTGCGAATCTTGTTGTTCAAGATTTTTCCTTTTATTGATATACCATGTTGTTACGCTGATATTGCTTTCTTAAAAATAGCTTAAATATTTTAGGAAATATCTTAACTGTGTAGTTTATTAAGAAAATTGTTCTGTACTGGGAGTATTCTGTCGCATGTACTGACTTTGGTAGTGTTACAAACGTGGACAGCAACCAATCTCCGGGTATTACCCCTGTTATATATCTTCTTCTTTAAGTTCCATCTTCTATCGAAGGTTGAAAATCATCATGGCTATGCGGACTCTGTTGACTGCCGCTCTAAAAAGTTCTGCACTACTGCATTCAAACCATTCCCTTAAGTTCTTAAGCCAGGATATTCTTCGTCTTCCCACATTTTACTTTCCTCGGATTTTGCCCTGCATAATAAGTTGTAATAATGCGTATTTTTGCCCTCTCATCACATGTCCCAAGTACTCAAGTTTTCGTCTTTTAATAGTTAATATTATTTCCGCCTCATTTCCTATCCTTCTAATTACTTCCATGTTTGACATTCTTTGAATCCATGATATTCGTAGGATTCTTTTGTAACACCAAAATTCAAAGGCGGCCAACTTTTTCAGATGAACTTGTTTTAGTGTCCAAGCTTCCAGACCATAAAGAAGAGTAGAGAACACGTAACATCGAAGCATTCTCAGGCGTAGTTCTAACCTTATTTCCCCACAACAAAGAAACTTTTTAAGTTTAATAAATGATGTACGTGCTATTTCAATACGTGTCTTAATTTCTTTGGTTTGGCCTGTTATATATACTTTGTTAAATAGATCTAAAAGTACCTATATGCAGAGTTTCTATGTCAATGCATTTAATAAGTTCAGTGGGTATCTGATCTGGGCCTTCTGATTTTGCGGTATTTGCATTTCTAATTGCTAATTCTAATTAGCACATTATTATTTTTGGTCTTGTTTGTTACTATGGTTCTTCTTGTATCATTTTATTAATCGTCGCATAGTTTCATTATGTATTCTTGCCAACACCTTAGTTTATCTTTGAGTATACCATAGTGTGATCGGTTTTGGTATTTGTAAGTTCTTGTCATGTTCTTTCTCTTATCTTCCATGGCTATATGGTCAAATGATCGAAAAACGGTAAAGCAGCAGGACCTGGAGACATTCCAATTGAGTCGGTAAAGTATGGACCAAAAATATTACATGAGATATTTCAACTATTTAACAAATGTTTAAAAGGACAGAATATCCCTGATGATTGGAATGTTGGATACATCAGCTCAATATTCAAAAAGGGGAAAAACGTAAATCCTCTAATTATAGGGGAATAACTGTTATCACCTCAGTGGGGAGGTTGTACGGTTGAATAATAAAAAAAAGGGAATATAATTAGAATACGAAGACATAGAAGAACAAAATAGATTTCGTGCAAGAAGATCGTGCACTAATGGTATATTCGTTCTGCAGCAGGTAATCGAAAAACGGAAGGCAATGAATCTACCTAACCACCTATTGTTTGTAGATTTAGAGAAGGCATACGATACGTTACGTTCTATGTATATATATATATATATATATATATATATATATATATATATATATATATATATATATATGCTATCGCAATTATATACAAAAATGCAAGAAGTTTCGTTAAAGAAGAAAAATTTATATCTGAATCATTTCCAATAACAAAGGGGCTTAAACAAGGATGTTATCTATCTCCGACCCTATTTAAAATATATATTTAATCATCGCTAGAGCAGTGGAGGAAACAAGTATCCGGAATGGGAATAGACATAGGCGGTGGTAAATGTCTAACAACTTTATTTTTCGTAGATGATCAGGTAGTCGTAGCGAATGATAAGGAAGACATGGACTACATGTTTAGAAAACTAAAAAAGGAATATACAAAAATGGAGAATATGTCAAAGGTAGAGTATCTTAAAATAGGAGATGATGAAGAAGAATCTCTACTATGGTCTAAAGGTATTAGACAAGAAATGAAATTGACAATCTGTCAAACCTTGGTAGAGCCCATTATGATTTATGGGGCAGAAGTTTGGCAGATCACGAAAAAGATTGAAAGAGATTAGAAGTAGCGGAAATGAATTTTCTAAGGAGAGCGTATCATCATCATCATCATCATCATTTGGCTCTACAATTCTAGGTGAGTCTTGGCCGCGTTTACTATTTCCCTCCATTGTTGTCGGTCCTGAGCAGCTATTTCCCACTGCTGCACTCCCATTTTATATAGATCACTGGCCACTGCGTCCTTCCATCTCTTTCTTGGGCGGCCAACTGACCTTCTGCTATCGGACCTTTCCCAGAATGTGGTGTTCAGAAGTCTTTCGTTATTTGACCTTAGGACGTGGCCCGCCCATCTTATTCGGTTTGCTTTAATGTAGCGGACTATGTTTTCATCTCCATATATTGTCTGGAGTTCATTTTTGTGTCTTTTTTCCACTCTCCTGTTGTTTCTTCTCTACAAGGCCCATAGATAGTTCGCAGTATCTTTCTTTCAAGAACCAGTAATTTTGTCATTTCCCGCTGGTTCAGCGTCCATGTCTCGCTTCCATACGTTATTGTGGATCGAATTATTGTCTTGTATACTCTTATTTTTGCTGATCTTGAGAGTATTTTTGATTTAAGGATGGTCATTAAAGAGTAATATGTCCTGTTTCCTGCTATTATCCTGGCTGCCACGTCATTTTCATATTTGTTTTCAGATGTTATGATCGCTTCCAGATACTTAAATTCTTTGACGACTTCGAAGTTATATTCGTTAATTGTTACGTTTTGCCTAACCCTTTGTCTTGGGTTCTTCGTAACTACCCAGTTCTTGGTGTTATTCTCGTTTATCTTAAGACCAATTTCCTTGGCTCCAGTCTCGAGTAGGGTGAAAACATCTTTTGCAGCTCTGGTGGATTGTGCTATTGTGTCCACGTCATCCGCAAAGGCTAATAGTATTTTTGATCCTTGTGCGGCAAATTTGTTCGTCAATTGTGGCTGAGCTTTCCTTAGTGCATGTTCCAGTGCGAAGTTAAACAGCAGGGGAGCGAGAAGATCTCCTTGTCTAAGCCCGGTGCCAATGTGGAATTCCTCCGACGTGGTGTTGCCAATTCTGATCCGTGCGGAAGCGGAAGGAGAGCGTATGGTGTATCCAAAAAAGATTATATCAGGAATAAAGATATTAGAAGGAGTTATATTCGTTAATTGTTACGTTTTGCCTAACCCTTTGTCTTGGGTTCTTTGTAACTACGATGTACTTGGTCTTATCCTCGTTTATCTTAAGACCAATTTCCTTGGCTCCGATCTCGAGTAGGGTGAAAACTTCTTTTGCAGCTCTGGTGGATTGTGCTATTGTGTCCACGTCATCCGCAAAGGCTAATAGTATTTTTGATCCTTGTGCGGCAAATCCGTTTGTCAATTGTGGCTGAGTTTTCCTTACTGCATGTTCCAGTGCGAAGTTAAACAGCAGGGGAGCGAGAAGATCTCCTTGTCTAAGCCCAGTGTCAATGTGGAATTCCTCCGACGTGGTGTTGCCAATTCTGATCCGTGCGGAAGTGGAAGGAGAGCGTATGGTGTATCCAAAAAAGATTATATCAGGAATAAAGATATTAGAAGGAGGACAAATACTGTATATTCCAGTGTAGACAGAATTGAAATGAGACAACTAGTGTGGTATAGTCAAGTAAAGTGAAAGAATGAAGATAGATGGCCAAAGAGAGCTTTAAATTACATATCTCAACAAAGAAGAAGGGGAAGGCCTTCGGTTGCCTGGAAAAAAAAATATACGGCACATAATAAGAAATAGAGCCATCAAAGAAGACGAATGACGGTCGAAATGTAAGAAGCGTGAGAGGCTGTACGAACCTCACTTATATTCTTTTCATATTCAACTCATATCTCTGAATTGTTTATATGAATTATTGAATCAGGTAAAATTAAAATTTTAAAAACATTTTTTATCAAATAACAGATTTATTATTTAGTATTTTGTGTTTTGTTTTGTATTTTTGAGAACGATTTCCGAAGTGGAAATCTAAAAGTCAAATAAACTTATTTTAAAGTGAAATTGTCGCTTACTTCCAATAAAAACTTCCTATTAAAGTGTATTACAATAGTTTGCGTACACATCAAGAAATCTGAAATGAAAATAAAAAGAACTCTGTGCACCTTTAATTAAAATTTGATATTTCTCAAAGAAAACTTAATTTTTCCTTCGTATAAACTTATACAGCGTAGAAGTAATGTCCTGCACTGTGTGTGCCGGTTAAAGTGCACATATTTTTAACAGCTTGTGTCATTAAAGCCGGAAGAGCTAATAAAAGAGTATTTTGTACACCGTAAATAAGCTACAGTGTATAATAAACTTTGAGGTTATAAAGTTCACAATGGAGTATTTTTGCTCGTATTTCAGAACTAGGCTTCGTTTATACATTTCTTTTGAAGTTGCTACAAAAGAGGTTGTATTAAGAAATTTCTTTTTGTTTTTTTTTGTATTTGAAATATGAGTTAACCATTTAATACAAAATTATTGTTAAATGAAATTAACAGCAGCGAATGCGAAGCAGAAGTTGGTAAGGTCAATGAATGCGCTTGTATTCTCAACATGTTTATACGGGACAGAAACTTCGGGACTCTTCACGCACAAGAACGCCAAACATGCCTTTGAGACGTGGTGTTAGAAGTGGAAAAGAACGCTGCCCATACTTTAGATACCTCATCTGACAAACTTTTTCATTTTTATCCAATTAATTTGACATTAAAAAAATATTGTCCACAACATGTCTACAGCGAATTATAAAGTTCTTTGGTTACATGATTCGCAGAGGTGACAATAATTTAGAAAGATTAATTGTTTCTGCAGCCAAGGCTCTGCTCATACAAGAAATGAATAATGCCAAAGCAGATATTATTGCTTTACAGGAAATGAGGTGGATTAGCTCAGACATCTTGGAAAAAAATAACTGCAATATTTACTACAGTGGACATCCTACCCGACACGAATTTGGTACCGGATTTATTGTAAGCAGCAAGGTCAAACATAATGTAATCGATTTCAAAGCTATTGATCATAGGATATGTCGAATAAGACTTAACGGGAAGTTCGCTAATATTAGCATTATTAGCATCCATGCTCCAACGGAAGAACAAGAAGATAATGAAAAAGACATGTTCTATGAGGCACTAAACCGAGAGTACGATGAGTCCCAAAAAATGACATCAAAATCAAAGCAGGAGACTTTGATGCCAAAGTCGAGAGAGAGAGAGAGAGATAATATTTTCGCTCACTATCGGAAAATAGAGCCTACACGTAGACTCTAATGATAACGGTCTCAGAATCATAAACTTTGCGATGTTTAAGAACATGGTAATAGCTGGGATAAGATTTTCCCATAAAGATACCCATACAAAAGGGAACTTGGAAATCTCCTGATAATGAAACGATTAACCAAATAGATCATATAATCATCGATGTAAGACACTGCTCCAACTTATTAGATGTTAGGTCTTTTAGAGGAGCAAACGTAGATAGTGATTATTATCTAGTTAAAGCTCGATTTAAAGAGAGAATATCCAGTAGGTAAAAGAAATAATAAATAAGACTTACTCACAATAAATTTAATTTAACTATCCACAAGACCAGTTTCGCTTTCTACAATATGCAAAGCATCTTCAGGTCTCGATACAAAGTCGATACTTATTTATTATTTCTTTTACCTATTTGAAAATGACTCACACAAGCAACACATTCATGATGAGAATATCAAATTTAAAAAAGGAGATGGGGAGAAGGAGAGAAAAAATCGACATTAATAAACTAAGATCCCGACATTGCAAATGTATATAGACAGCAAATAGAAGATTAAATAAGGACAAAAAACTTGGAAGAAGAAAAAAATATTAACCAACTATGGGCAAATATACGAGATATTGTTTTAGAGAAATGAGTTAAAATATTGGGCAAAACCAAGTCAGAAAAAAGAAATCATTGGTTTGATCTTGAGTGCGAAATGGCCACAAATAGAAAGATCGCAGCATATTAAAAAACCATTGACGCAGGTTGTACACGGAGAAAAAAGGAGAGTATAGACGTCTTATAGAATAAAAAACATCGGAGAATAACTAGAAGATCCAGAAGAACTATGGAGTGAATTTAAAAACCAAGTTAACGAAATCTCCACAAACAATGATTATAGAAAAAACTTAATCAAGAAAAATAACTGGATGACAGACGACATCTTGAAATTATTGGAACAACGTCGACTAGTAACATCTAATGTAACAGAATATTGACACCTGTAGAGAAGAATAAAAAAGAAGATCAAATTAGCCAAAGAAAAATGGATGAGAGAAAGGTGCGACGAAATGGAGAATGTAATATCTAAACACGACTTATTTAATGTGCACAATAAACTGAAAGAAATGAGTAATATATTTAAAAAACGAGTTCCCTCTGTACTTGTTGACACTAATAACAAAATTATTGTAAATAAGCAAGAAATAAGAAAAGAATGGCAGCTGTATATATCAGAGTTGTTTGAAGATGATAGGAAAAATATTTCCGAATTCGGAAATGACGGCCCAGAAATTATGAAATGCGAAGTAGAACATGCTATAAATAATGCTTAAATTAGAAAAGCTTATGGTCCAGATAATACACCAACTGAGTTGCTGAAACTAATAGAGAACGATAACATAAAGTAGTAGTAAAACTTTTTAATTCAATATATAACACCGGAGTGATATCCGCAGATTGGCTCAAATCCATCTTTATCGCAATACCTAAAAAACAAAATGCGAGAAAATGCTCAGAATATCGATTAATTAGCCTAATGAGCCACACTGTTAAAATTTTCCTCAGAATACTTCACCACAGAATTAGACGCAAATGCGAAGAAGATCTTGAAGATACCCAATTTGGTTTTAGAAGGGCTATGGGAACCATGGAGGCACTTTTTGCACTTAACATCCTATTAGAAAAATGCCGTAACCAAAGAAAAGATGTATTTGCGTGTTTCGTGGACTTCGAAAAGGCATTCGATAAAGTACAGCATGTAAAATTATTGCAAATACTGAAAAATATCGGAATAGGTGACAAGGATATTCGTGTCATTAAAAATTTGTACTAGAATTAAACTGCTATCGTAAAAATTGGACATCACTACACCGATAAAATCCCCATACAATAAGGAGTAAGACAAGGTTGCATTTTGTCGCCAACATTGTTCAATGTTTACTCGGACCAGTTATTTAAAAAGGCACAAAAGAGACAACCATATGGAATAAAAATCAACGGGGAACTACTTAATGTGATTAGATATGCAGACGATACAGTTTTCTATCATATAATATTGAAGGCTTTCAAATTCTGCTTGATCGTATTCACGACGTAGAAGAGGAAATGGGCATTAAAATATACTCAAACAAAACTAAATTCTTCGTGTTTAGTCGTGACCCACATCTCGATGCAAAGCTTAAATTAAACAGAGCCCAAGTTAAGAAAGTTCACAAAATGACATATTTGGGAACTGTGATAACGGACCAACATAGAAATAAAACGTAGAATAGCAATGATTAAAACTACTTATATGAAAATGAAGTCATTTCTTTGCAATAACCATCTCAGTTTAGAACTAAGGCAAAGAATGGTTAAGTGCTATGTTTGGTCTGTACTTTTGTATAGTGCATAAGTGTGGACGCTAAAAGTATCGATCATGAACAAAATTGAAGCATTGGAACTGTGGGTTCATAGACGAATACTGAAGATACCTTGGACAGCAAGAAAAACTAATGAAGAAGTACTAAGGAGGGTCAACAAAGACAGAGAACTGCTAAAACCTGTTAAACATCGAAAAATGTCTTATCTGGGACACATAGTAAGGGGAAGTCGATATAAAATTTTACCACTGATCCTTAAAGACAAAATAGGGGGCCGTACAGGTGTAGGAAGAAAACAAGTTTCTTGGTTAAAAAATATTCGTGAATGGACTCAGATACCAAATGCAGGACAAGTATTCCATATTGCAGAAGATCGAGAAGCCTTCTCAATAGCGATTGCCAACGTAGGATATTTCTAATATGGCACGCGAAGAAGAAGAAGAAGACGTCTTAAAAAAAAGGAAAAACGCATTCATCGACGTAAGAAGAGGGAATACGAATAGAACACTCTCAAGGATATACAAAGTTTATTCGATAAAAATGAAACGAGGAAATACTACAAATCCTTAAATACTAGCAGTCGAGAATTTAAACTGCGATTAAAAATTTGTAGACACTAATAGTGAAATTCTAGAAGATAAAAACTCAGTTTTTAACAGATGGGCATAACATTTCAGCGAACATCGAAATATAAACGATATTGAAGGAGAGTACAACATAGAATATCATTAAAATCTACAACGTCAACTCTACAGTGTAGACCCAACAAGAGAAGAAGTGTGAAATGCGATCCTAAAACTCAAAGAAAATAAGGCCCCACGAATCAACGAAATATGTTCGGAAATGTATAAAAAATGTGGTGATCAACTTTTTGCAGCAATCCATAAACTCAGAGTACTTATATGGCAGAATGAATGGGTACCAGAAGAGTGGCTGAAGGGAATAATATGTCGGTTGCATAAAAAGGGTGATCAACTGGAGTGTAAGAACTATAGAGACATTACTCTGTTAGCATCTGCATATAACATCTCCGGCAATATATTATTTGAAAGAATTAAACATTTTACAAAGGATAATGTAGGTCAATATCAATGCTTGGATTTATCAATGCTATCAATGGATTTATTGCTACCGAATCGTCGAGTAGTGCGTCGATGCCGTCGCCCTAGGATTGGCGTTTGATTTTTATTATCTTGAATCAGCGGCGGCTCGTGGCCTAAAAAAGTGGTGAAGACGAGGAAACCTTGCTGGAGCCAAAAGGAGTTTGGTACCTACGTCGCACCCAAATCTCATTAAAAATCCGTTAAAAAAATGTAGAGTTTATTGCTCTAATAACTTGAAAACAGTTTTTTAGGGCACTTATACTAGATACGATTCGTTCTGCTTGCCTGGAATATTTTAATTTGAACCTTAGACATTTAATTGATGGTTTTTTGGGAATTAAAACACCACGCCTGGTAAAACGGGTTTGTTGAGTTTCGATTCAGCAGCCCACTCTGGGTCAGATGCTGATTGCAGCCGATCACTCTGGATCAGACACTGCAGTGTTTACTGGTTTGGTCCGCCCCGAGTATTTTATTTCCCCGGTACCACCTATATCTATGAGGAATTCCCCTATCCGCCTCCTGGGGAGGCGCTCGATGGAGGTCCAATAACCTCTCACGGGATGACAGTGAGAGAAACAGAGAGAGGGAGAGGACTAGAGTAAGTGACAGATGTCATAGAAAAAATTGCACAAGCCAAATGAAGATGGGCTGGACATGTAGCACGTTTAAATGATAACAGGTGGACCAAAAGACTCATAGAATGGACACCTAGAGAAAGATAAAAAGTACACCGAGGTAGACCACCAAACAGATGGATGAATGACTTGAGAAAAAGAGTGGGAAATTCGATACAGATGGCACAAGATAGAGAACAATGGAAGAATATGGAGGAGACCTATATCCAAAATTGGATGCAAGAGGTTGCGGAATGATAATTGTGATCATACTAGAACCGAGGATGAAGAGATACTTAAACAAAAAAAAGCAGTATAAGATAGACTAATAGAACTGACTTATCTAGTTTTTATAAATCAAGTCGATCCTTCTGTATTTTAAGGAGGCAAATCTTTTCAATAATATCCTCGTAGAAAAGATGCTTTAGCATAAGTTCATTTAACAGTTCTTTATGAAGTGCGATAACAGTCAAACTGGATAGTCTATCTTATGAAATAGTGTTTCTTGTCAAAGTTTTTAACCTTTTTAAGCACGAAAAACTTCTTTCTACGGAAACGCTTGTGGTAGCATTCGATGCATTACGGAGAGACTTAGAATACGAAAGAAAAGATATCGGCTTCAGTGGAGATTCCATAGATGTTATTAATTACGCCGTAAGTAATGTTTATAATTTTGTGGACAATAGGTTAGTAGGTGTCATTTGTCAACTAAATAGAATTATATATGACAAACCTATAATTTTTAAGTCGGTAAAACTTTAATTTTTAATTATTTACTATACTATAGCAAATTTTGATGTATCAAATATTTTTCTTGTAAGTTGAAATGTTAGGACCAGGTCTGATAAGAAAAACAAAAGTCAATAACGAAGATATAATTAAACCAATAGCGTGTGTATGTGTGTGTGTGTGTTTTATTGGCACTGGTTTTCACAACCAACTGGCCAGTCAATTTGTTTTAAGTTCTCTCTTTACAAAATATATTTGTTAGTATTTACATTTAAAACTATTGTATTGTATTGACAGTTAAGACATGGAATGTTAGGAACTTATTTACTAGATTACTCTGTTTTTGCTGTTTTGTTTTTTGTATCTTTTTTTATTTATTTTTTTTATTGTTTTTTTTTTATTTATTTTTTTTTATTACTACGCTAACACATAAACCCGATTTGACACCTCGGAGGTTTAGATCTTCTTAGTATTTTTTTTATTTTGTTCTTCATTTTTTTTATTCTTTATTATTTTTTTTTATCAGAGCTTTAATTTTAAATAATTAATATGACTATATAAAATTTTATATACATCTAGATTATTTGACTCTAAAAGATGTGTTAGATTAGAAGGTAATTGAACATTAACTTGAACGATTGATTGATTAATTTTGATTAATTTTCGTCGGTAAAAAAATTTGATATTTCAATAAAATGTAAAGGACATTCTAACAGCATATGTTGTACATCAGCTAGCTCTCCACATATACATTCATTATTATTTGCCAGTCCCATTTTTCTTTTGTAGACTGGAGTCATATAATGATTCTTATTCTACAAATAGTTTCGATGAAGCCTCTGTTGGAAACTTGTTTAAACCATGTCTTGACGGAAATTTTGGTTTGGATTATTTTATAAAATTTGCCTTTGTCCGAATTGTTGTAGTGTCTCTGCCATTTTGTCCGTTTGAAAGACCTGATTACAGATATTAAATCTCCTATAGGAAGTTGATAGGTTTGAAAAGTGGATTCTTTCATTGTTGCTTTTTTAGCCAGATCATCTACTATTTCGTTGTTTTTTTTTATACCAATATGTGCTTTTATTCAGCACAATATGATATTTTTGCCCGATTTCAAAGCTTCACTGTTCAGTGCTATAATGTCACTGATGATATAATTTTCTAGAAAAGTATGTAAATTATATTTCAGTTTATTAAACCAATAGCAATTCTACCAAACGTAATCGAATTATCCTATTAAGTACAGTATAGGAAACGCTTGTCGATGGAATTGTCAGAATTAAACAAAACAAATTATAGGCTTCTGCAACAATGTATTTAATTGGTTGTAACTTTATAACCAATTCTTGCAAATTCACATTTTTGCAATTTTCGTCAGCATAAAGAAGGCAGAGCTTACTTTTAAGTCTTTGATGTTTAGTAAATTGTGTGCCATAAAACTTAAATAAATTTTGAAAAGCGTAGGAAGGGAAGGTCAAACTGTATGACTCAAATTTTGTTGTATCTGCTAAGCTTACGCATTTTAATTTATCACAATCCTGAAAACGTATATCCATTTCCATTAAAATATTATCAAATATTTCAAAACATAATGCTCTGTATTGAGTAGTAATTGCATTCTTGCTCATACCATCATCACACCTAAACCGTTTGGAAGTATTAATGACCGTCATTGTGCTTGCTTTTTCAAAAATAGAATTAAAAAATTCTTCATTTCTTTTATCACTTATTAATTGACGAGTTCTCCTTCTCTGGTTTAAATAAAAATTAATATCTAGGGACTTTTTTTGAAGAACATCATATAAAATATCTGTTATATGAAAAATGTCGCTAAAAACTGTTGCTAAAAATCTGAACTCATTTAAATCTCTTAAAAACCCTTTAGCCAGCTAAACTGATTTGCGGTCTGACTCTTCAGAATTCATTATATTATCAAAAACCTCTTTTAATTTTTCCCAGTCTTCAATAATTACACTGATTAATTTTGAATTAGACGACCATCTTGTCTCTGTAATTGTTGGCATACGTCTAGCCATGTAGATGCAAGAGCGTACGATCGTTTTGCTGAACTATGAAAAAACGATGGGATTCTGGTAATAGTTGCAAAAAAATTTGACATTTTGATATTTTCTTAAAGCTCTGTTGCAAAACAAGAACAAGTCAATGAGCTTATAATAAAGTGCACTAAACAAATAAACTTAATACTGTGACTAAACTAAACTAATAAATACACTACATAAACTATACTATATAAAAAATATCTATATAATAGACTAAATTTCAAAATATTGTCGGTGAGAGAAATTTCCTAAAAATAGGAATACTACATACACATTAAACTAGTAGGTGAAGACGGATAGTTTATTTTTCAATTGATCTGCACTTGTTAGTTTTCTCAGCTATCACTAAGTTAATGATACTAACGACAGGCTGACGTCACGTTGCCATGACAACCGTGAACGCTTGTGCAGATGAATTCCGCATTTCAAAAATGATATTCACCTATTCCTGAATCGTACACGGCTATAGTGTATTTTTATGTATGAGAGAGTAATAAAACAATAAATTATGTATGCAAATCCCTAAACTGTTGATACGGGTGACTCAATGAAAAACAGATATTTGTCAACAAGTTTACAGAAGTATATAGGAAAACAATTTTAAATTGAGTATGACCACCAGGTATAAAGGTTGGAGCAGAATAGAATACAATAGTTGTGAGGGTTACTAATCCCTAAATAAGGTTGCCAGTGTCGGAGTGATGGAGGTTAACAGGTACTAATGAATTTGCAAGAAATGTAAGATGTTTATTTTATTGGTTATATATAACCAATAAAAGTTTAATAAGTACCTACCTATTTGCAAAATAAAGTTTAATTCTTTAGATAAAATAAAACGTTTTATTTTATCTGAAATGAGTGCATTCCACGAAGTAAGGGTTTCAACAATCAAACATTTAATTCTTTAATTCCAGGAATCTACGACAGTAATTGACTAGATAATTACCTTCTAAACTTATTCCACAGAAAATGTGATAGTGGGTTTTTCCATTTTGTAGGAAGGTCCAAGTGGCGTATTCAAAATTCTTAACAGTTCACTAAAAGTAGGTACTTCAGTTGCAAGGTGCAGTTTATTGTGTATACTAGTGTTATGGAAAATTTGGAAGTGCCGTGTAAACGCCGAAAAATTGGTCCTCTAACAGTTAATGAAAAAACATTAATATTTAATTGTTTTAAATCATTTAGAGATAAACGTTTATGTGAAAGTGTTGATGAGACCGTAGAGTTAGTTAGCAGTACACTTGGTGTTGGGAAATCTACGATTTACAGACTTATTAAAGAAGAGAAATGTGGTAGTTTTCAAATGCCACGTAATGCTCCAGGGAAACCAAAATTTTAAAGAGAATATCATTTTAAAGAAGGACTTCGACGGAAAGTGCATGAATTCTTCTTTAGACAAGAATTTCCAACATTGGATAAAGTTCTTGTCTCAGTTCGAGATAATAAGGATTACCCAGAAATGAGTCGAAGTACGTTATGGAAACTTTTAAAAGAAATAGGCTTCCGCTGGAAAAAGAATCCCAGAAAGTCTATTTTATTAGAAAGAAGCGATATTGTCATATGGAGAAGACATTTTCTAAGAACCATAAAGGAAATGAGAAACCAAAAAAGAAAAATATTTTATCTTGATGAAACATGGATCAACGAGGGTCATACACCCAATAAATTTTGGCAGGATGAAACTGTTACAAGTTAAAGGCACGCTTTTGTAAATAACTTATCTACTGGTTTAAACTCACCATCAGGAAAGGGACGCAGGCTGATAATAGTACACATTGGCAGTTCAGACGGTTTTGTTGAAGGAGGTTTATTAACTTTTGAATCAACTCGTACCGGTGACTACCATGAAGACATGAACGCTGATGTCTTTCAAGAATGGATCGAACAAATGATAGATCTTCTTCCTAAGAACTGTGTAATAGTAATGGATAATGCAAGTTATCACTCCAGACTTATACAAGGACTGCCCACAACCAAGTGGTTAAAAAAAGACTTGCAGAATTGTCTGAGTTCAAAAAATATTACGTACCATCCCGGATCTATAAGAAAGGAACTTTATTCGTTGTGTGCCCTTCATAAAGAAAAATTTAAAAAATACGAAATTGATGAAATTGCCAAAAATCGTGGAATGACAGTACTTAGATCTCCACCATATCATTGTGAAATTAAACCCGATTGAACTGGTATGGGCACAGATAAAGAGTGAAGTTTTAAGAAAAAATACCACTTTTAAAATTCATGATGTTAAACAATTGTTTTTGGAGGCCGTAAATAATGTAAAACCTGAAAACTGGGAAAAGTCAGTAAATCACACTATTAAAGAAGAGGAAAAAATGTGGAAGCTGGACAATATTACTGATAAAATGATCGAGCCAGTTATTATAAATCTTGGTTCTGAAAGTTCATCTTCTGAATCTGATTTGGATTTGTAACAAGTAGCTGTAAGTTTTATATTAATATTTTTATTCATCTATTTAACATACCTTAGACGGTTTTAAAAACTTTTTTTCTCTTTTGTAATTTTTAAAAATTAAAAAAAATGTGAATTTTTTAAAACCCTTTTTAATGTAGGCCAGTCAGTTCTAATATAGTGTGTGATAAAAGAGGTCACTTTTCTTTACATACACATAACACTTTATAACACTGAAATAATTCATTTATTTTTTACAATTATTCAAAGTAATTTTTCAATTAATCTTGAGCACGCCCATGGAGTGGTCGGAGATACCAGTTAAAATTATGCTAATTACTCTCTCGTTCATAAAAATAAACTATAGTGACACAGGTCAGGACTTGACCGTCAAGTACCTACCGCTAATGAAGCTAGTTATCTTTTTTAATTTTTAGATTAATTAAAAGAGAATAAATAATGAATTTCAGAATTTAGATATATTAATGTTGCTTTTATTTTTTATTTATTTGTCTCAATTTAATTATATTTTTTTGGTGAACCTCACCTTCGCCTACTTCACCTGGCCGGCCGCCGCTGTCTTGAATATACTTTTATTTTATTATTGATTTGTTCCAAATATATTTTTATTTTAATTAAACCTAAGTTGTACTGAATCTGCTGTGTAAAAGAGTTACGCGTCACAACTTCCAAACGGAGACGACACGTGTAGAAGAAGATACACCCTGTATAACAGAATAAATCAGATCAAATATATTAAGCGAGCACAAAAAATTAACAATTTCCTTTCAGCTTTCCTTTTCTTTGTATTTTAAAAAGTGCCAGCCGTCTTAAACATTCTCTCAAATAACCGGATATTTAACATGCTTTAAAACGGATGAGTATCCCCACAGAAGAACCTTAGACGTTCTAAATGGCCATTGTGCTTATCTAAATCACCCGCACTTTGCGCATTTTCTTTCACTCCATATCCGTGGAATCGCCGTGGAAGGCGTACAGGACGAAGCAGTATAGAAAGGGAACTAAACAAAAATTTCGACGCACAAATTGCACACCGAACCCGAACCGTTTGAGGGAAAATTTTCACGCCAACGAAAAAAGACAAAAAATACAACAAAGGCGTGATTTACGCAAATGAGTGTGGGTAGCAGCAGAATATTTGTCGGGAATGAGGACTGTTGGTGTGTTTCCCTTTAAATATTTACAGATTCTCTTGGGACATGTTTTTATAGGGTTGAAAAAATTAAACCTTTTTGCCTTATGTTGTTTACACGGTGTACAAAAAGTAGATGTTTATTCTAAATTTGCTATTTTGACATTAGGGTTTACCAACAGCTCTTTTTCCATCTTGTAGGTTTGAGTGGTCGCTATAAAATAGCTAAATTAAAAGTAGAATTATTATTCAAATAAAATCTTTGGAACATTTTAAATATAGTTGTCTCTGTGTTTGATTAATATTGATAGGGAGCAGAGGCACAACTAGAATTTTCCTGAGAGGGGGTGGCTGAACACCGAAATTTTTTTATGCTACCTCTATTTTGAGTCCTTAAAATATTTGCGTTCTAGTTGAATTTAAAGTACTAAAGGTAGCAGTGCCAAAGACTCATGTATCTGTTATCCTACCTACCAACTAAAACACCCTCTCCTACTTGTGCGCAATTAACTGTCGCACGTATCGTGTTCCGAAAGTGGGATGGCTGCTGTAAGGCTGACGACATTTTTTTTAACACTCCCTTCTCTTATCTAGATCTTGTCTCTGTCATTCGTCTGGTTAGTGTTTCTCTTATTTCTTTCTTTTTAATTTTAGTTCAGAACATTATTCCACCCCTCCTTACTTCTCGTTATCTTCACGATCATTTTACTCACAGCCACAGGGTTCATACCTATTTCTCTATACATTCTGTTTCTCCCCATTGTACTGGGTGGTCAAATAAGCCGATCTCTCGGCTATATATCAGAAACTATTCATGTTATAACTTTAGGAGGAAAAATTCCTTGGTAAAAGTGGTCAAGAGAAATCGCTGGAAATAACTTTCAAGTTTTTAGATTAACCGCTAGTGGGCGTAACCTTTGAATAAAAATTTGAAAACCAGTTTTTTTGTGAAATATGCCCAATTATACTAAGTGTTAAATAAGTAAATTAGAAAGAGGGCTAAATTCCGCAAAAATTTATTCAAGTACTTTTTTTTTATTTTTTCCTCACCCTAAGTAAAGGGTGGGGGAGAGCGAGAAAGTATTTGTGGATAAATACCTATAACTTTGGTTTGGATTAACCGATTTTAACGAAACTAGCGTCATTAGAAAAAGTATGGATGATTTAATTTATATCTACTCTAAAACAATTAAATTTAGTTTTAATTGTCATGGGTAGACGGTACTTTTGAATAGAAAAAATTAAAATTTATTTTTCTTCAAAATGTTTAATGGAAACACCTATTTATTGTAAATTATAATGGAACTGGACTACTTATATGTGGACTCTGTTGAATTAAAGCAAGAACATTGATTGAATTATCTTCGGTCATACCTCTACTATGTCGTTTAAAACAAGGACGATGAAAACTAAAAGTTTCTCTTAATCTTCTTACCTTTCTTTTAAATATTTCGTTTCGATTTCCTATCAGGATATCTTACAGAATATATACGTGAGCCAATAGCGGCATTTTGGTGACATTCGAAATAAACTCCAATCATATCATACAATTATGCATTTGATATACTCATCACGGATTATTAGTACTCATAATTAATTACTAATATTACCAATATTAATAATATATATATATTTATATATATATATATATATATATATATATATATATATTATATATATATATTATATATATAGATATATATAATATATATATATATTATATATATATATATATATATATTGAAAAATGTGCAATCTTCAATTCGGATTATAATATAACACTTTCGAAAAAACTACTTTTAATCATATAAAATAGCAATGGTCAAAATAGGTATCAACATTAAGATTCTTCTGCTATAAAAAAATTTGAAAGTACCTACTGACTTATTTTTTAATTTAATTTATAATACAGGGTGAGTCAATACTATACTTACTTATGTTTATGCGTTTTTATTCGTATCTCGAGTTCGACAAAGGCTATTAACATGCGGTTTGCGCCATTTTGTTACGAATTTAATCCAGTTCCATTATAGTTTACAATAAATAGATGTTTTCATTAAACATTTTGAAGAAAAACGAATTTTATTTTTTTCTATTCGAAAGTATCCTCTACCTATGACAATTAAAACTAAATGCAATTATTTTATAGTAGATGTAAATTAATTCATCCACACTCTTTGTAATGACACTAATTTCGTTAAAATTGGTTAATCTAATCCAAAGTTATAGGTATTTATCCACAAATACTTCCCCACTCCCTCCACCCTTTATTTGAAAAAATAAAAACAAGTACTTGAACAACTTTGTGAAGAATTAAGGCCTACTTCTAGTTTACTTATTTAACACTTGGTATAATTGGGCATATTTCTAAAAAAAACTGTTTTTCAAGGTTTTCTTCACAGGTTATGTCCCCTAGCGGTTAACCCAGAAACTTGAAAGTTATTTCCAGCTATTTCTTTTGGCCACTTTTACTAAGAAATTTTTTCTCCTAAAGTTATAACATGAATAGTTTCTGATATATACCCGAGAGATCGGCTTATTGGACCACCCGGTACATATATTACACTCCAGCATTGTGTGAGTACTAGTGTCAGAATATTTGTAGTGTAGCTATTTATCTGTATCTGTTTTTCTGATCCTATGAAGAAACGCCTTAAAACTGACACACTGTGCAGTTCCTTAGGCTCGAGATCAGCATCTTGGTCTATTGGGTAACATCTTCCGAGTTTTTCCACTTTTCTTGCCATCTTTCCATTGATCTTTTTCTTTCTTCTTTTTTATGGCTGTTGTCAAATGCTGCCTTCTCTCATAAAGATGTCACCTTTCTACTGCTAACACTTGCAGAGGAACACAGCCCGTGACAGTCCACAAAGCCGCCGCAGATACAGTTCTGTAGGCCCATGCTATTCGCAACAGACTTTTTCTGTTTATATTTAAATATAATGTGTAAATAAATTAAATTTATAATAAAATGTCTAAAAGCGTTGCTTTAGAGTCATATGGTTTATTACCTTTTCTTTATCTATTTGAATGTCCTGGTGGATAAATTCTTCTTTTTAAGGTGCTTGTCCGTTCCGAACGTTGGCGATGATTCTGGCTATGATGACTTTGTTGGTTGCTATACGAAATAGCTGTGTTGAGGTCTTTCTATACCATGCTCTCAGGTTAGCAAGCCAAGATATTCTTCTTCGTCCTGGGGCCCTTTTTCATTCAATTTTACCTTGCAAAATACATTACAGTAGCTCCTATCTGCCTTGCTTCTTATTATATGTACCAAATACTGCAGTTTACGGCCCTTCACGATGTTGACCAAATTCGCAGTTGTGTTGATCCTCCGCAGTACTTCTTCATTGATGACTTTGTCTGTCCATGGTATCTTCAAGATCCTTCTGTATGATCATAGCTCAAAAGCCTGAAGTTTTGAAGAGTTTCTGCCTTCAATGTCCACGTTTTTACTCGGTACAAAAGCCCGGAGTACACATAACATTTAAGGAGCCTTATTTTTGTTTCCAGAGTGAGGTAATGGCTCTTGAACACAAAACTCATAGTCAAGAATATACTTTTTGCCTTTCTGATGCGGCATTTAATCTCTTGGGTATTGTCCCACGATTCATTGATTATAGTTCCCAAGAAGTTGTATTGTGAGACTCGTTCAATTCTCATTTATTTCAATTTCAATTTTCTCATTTCCTTGCTGATGATCATTACCTTGGTTTTGCTCGTATTTATATCCAGTCCATATTTTCTACTTGTTTCTGGTATTTTGTTCGTTAAGTTTGCTAGCCCTTCTATGGTATTGAAAAACATTATTGTATCATCTACATACCGCAGGTTATTAAGCTTGACTCCATATATTGAGATGCCTTCATTAATATCTTTTAGAGCCTCTTCAAAAACGTGCTCCGGGTACAGATTGAATATTAGTGGTGAAATTAGGCACACTCCATTTAAGATTTTGACCTGATCTGTATATTCTTCATCTATTCGGAGTACTAGTAACGGAGTACTGGTGGATAAATGCGATATGCGGACGATACAGTACTCCTAGCTTCTAGTCAAGAAGATCTGCAAACACTACTTGATAGTGTCGTTGAGAGTTGTAGGGAGGCAGGTCTGGATCTTAACATAAGGAAAACCAAAATACTCGTAATAAGTAAACAACAGAATATAAAACCGTCTATATATGTAAATAATATCAAACTTGAGCAAGTTGATAAAATCGTCTACCTTGGACAGCAATTAAATTGTAATGTAGAAAATCACGGCGAAATTAGATCCAGAATAGAGCAGGCTAGAGCTGCTTTTAGAAGGATGTCCAAGGTGTTATGTAACAGAGACCTAAAATTGGCATTAAGGATCCGCCTACGTCGCTGCTACGTGTTCTCGGTCTTACTTTATGCTGTCGAGTCCTGGACTGTGAATAAAATCGATCTAAATCGCCTTGAGGCTTTCGAAATGTGGTGCTATAGAAGAATTTTAAAAGTTTCCTGGGTGGAGAAGATTCGTAACTCCACAATACTAGAACGTCTCAGCAAGACTACTGAGATCATAAAAAGCATCAAGCAGAGAAAGCTGGAATATTTCGGACATGTAATGAGAGGTCCCAAATATAGATTGCTACAAAACATCATGCAAGGAAAAATAGCAGGCAAACGCAGTCCAGGACGAAGAAGAACCTCATGGTTGAAAAACTTGCGAGACTGGTATGGTGTAGATACAAGCATGCTATTTAGGGTGGCAGTGAATAAAATTAAAATAGCTATGATGGTAACCAACGTTCTGAAAGGACATGGTACATGAAGAAGAAGAAGGTGGATAAATATCAAAGCTAAACCATTTAGTCTTTCTTTGCTAATAAAAGTCTTTATTACTTTTACCGAAGAAAATAACCTTTCACATGTACAGGTAATTTAATTATTGAATTAGCATTTTGGATTTTTTGTATTGCGTGTGAAAGGCAAGTTACATTTTCCTACTATTCTTTTTATATTTTTTTACTTTATATGAACTGGGACGGGGGTTTAACACCAAATACCACCCCCCTTGGGTGCACCAGTGATGGGGTGTAATGATAGTTTGCTTTCTCGTGGTACATCGTGAGTAACGCTAAATGAGCTATAAATTTTGGATGCCAAACTAGCCACTGAGCTTTACTGGCAATCAGTACGAAAAAGTAAACTAAGAAAAGAAATTTCTATGTTGAAGTATGGAAAACTATGGTGTACATGGACTATAATAGTTTGTTTTTCGTTTTTGTCGATCGAAGAAATGCTTAGAGATGCAGTTCGCACAAATGACGGTATCAAATATCAGATCAGCAGTGACGTTAATAGTTCCTCGGAACTAGTTCCATTTAATTTTCGAAACTATTTAATTTATAATATAAAATGAACTAGTTCCAGAAACTAGTTCGTACCGGAACTACCCACCACTAATATACAGGCAAGATATCAACAAAAATAGCCAAATAAATAAAAAAGAAATGAATAACACCTGCTTTTAGAACAAACAACAACTTAGTCAATTATAATAAGAACAACTAGAGCCAAAAAAAAAACTTGAACAGTGGTGTATACAAACGTAAATATGGCGACGGCCCAAAGACTTACATCGGTCAAACTCGTAGATCTTTTAACAAATGTGGTTTAATACTCCAAGCAAAAGCTATTGAAGTACATGAACTGAAATTAGAACATTTTATTTGAAATTACAAGACATTATTCTTAAAGATGAAATGACTTCAGACCAAATATTTAACTAGTATGAGACAGACCTTCACTTTCGAATATTTCATTCGCAAACACCAGCTGCTAAAAATGAAGAAACTCCACCAGGGTACAAGAAAATCAGAGAAAGTCATAAACATGATCTGCAACAATGCCTCTGGTTCATTAAAATGAAGACTTCTTTTAATAAAAAAATTCAAGGGCATTCAAAAATATCCAAGTGAATTACAACCTATAAAAATCAACTTAACTTAGTAACATTTTCAAGAACTGGTTTTTAATGACTTTGTACCAGTCATTGATGCCTATCTAAGGACACAAATCTGCCTCCGAAAGCTTTGTTGTTATTGGACAAAGCACGATCTCACCGAACTGATTAATAGTGACCAACGTGTTTATTCCACCCAATGTAACCTCTCTCATCCAAACCCTAGACCAAGGCGTTATAGAAGCAACGAAGATGAAATATCGGCGGCGACTTCTTCAGGTACCGCTACATACGCTGAATGAAAGGCTGGCTGTAATTAACGTATTGAAGAAAATCATGGTTAAAGATGTATGCTATTGAAATGCATCTGCATGGGACAACGTAAAAGTGTCCACTATTCAAAAATCATGAAAACAATTATTTCAGATAGAAAACTAAACACAGAACCTTTAAAAAGAAACTGATGACTGTGAAGTTGATACTATAGACAACCTAGTCAGTCAATTACCAGTCGGACAACCAATCGGAAACTAAAGTTGGTTGAAACCAAATAGAACTGGCAGATGACGCAATTGTGCATCTAGTTTTAAATATCAACCATGAAGAAGAAAAAGATACAGATAAGATAACTCCAAAAACTTCTCGTTCCGATGGGTTTAAGGCCCTTGAAGCAGCTCTCGCAAACATCTAGCCGCAAGAGGAATGGAAGCTAGTAGGCGTTCTTCATTTTCAACGTTGGCGCATCATCGCCTGCTTAAAAAGAGGAATGAAGCAAATATTTTTATCTTTAATATACAGTTTCAAGGCATTAAAATAACCACAGTTATCGTTATTTACCAATCACCAAAGACAAAATTGAGAAAGCGCTAAAACGTTTAAAAAATTAAAGGATTTTTAAACAGGACAATTAGCTTGATGCACAATATTATAAAAGTGTTCTTACGAGTGATACACGAAAGTATCTATAAAAAGCTAGATGATAGAATAGCTGAAGCTGAAGAGAAGCATTATTTACTGTACAAACAGAAATCGAACGATGTCGAGATCTCAATTGCGACGTGTTCATATGTCTAGTCGACTTCGAAAAAATTTTCGACAAAGTACAACACCGAACAAGGGCAAAAATACTGCAGAACATAGAATTAGATGAAGAAAACCTCATCTCATTCTATGTTCTGCAGTATTTCTGCAGTAATGACAGAAAGCCATAATACGAATAGACCATGATACTATAAACTACAGATAAACCCACGCGCACGCGATCAGTCGTGTGACGTCACTTGGCGACAAATGTCACCAGAAATGTTCTGTGTTGTATGGAGTTTTGTCAGATTTAGTCAAGGTTAGTAGATATTTAAGTATCTACTTAAATATCTACTAACCTTGAGATTTAGTTTTGTTTTATCGTTTATCTTGTACGTTGACATCGGTTTACTGGGTAAACCATCTTTCCGAAAGAGGTTTACTTAAACCATATCCAGATTTTATAATTAAATGTAATGAACTGGACTATATTTTTAACAATTTTAACAAAGGGTCATTAAAATTAACCAAGAATTATTTAAAATCGCTAATGGATTTAGCTGTGTTCAGATGTAATGTTAGTAAAGGTGTAAATTATATTTTAAAATTAGAAAATTGAATAGATATATTAAAGAAACATCCAAAGTTAAGAAGAAGAAAATATTAAAAATTGTAAAATAAATTGTTAAATAAACTTGTAAATTATTACAGTGTATTTTATTTTATCAGTTGTATTAAATTTTTATTTTAATAAATCAATCCATTGTATATAAATTTCCATATGCAAAAGGATGTTTAGTTCTTACTTTTTTATATAATTTTAGTTTACATTGCTAGGCTAACAGAGATGTATATATAGCATATTTTTAAGATTTCATTGCAGATATTTTACCTAACATCCCTTAATATTCTAAATATTTTAATAAAAACCCCTTTCTTTCCATATGTGTTTTACCGACTGTGATGATAAAAGGTTGGTGATAAAAGTGACTTTTATCACCAATTGACGTCATGCGCGTCGATGTACAAAATTCGATTGCGAAGTGGGTTTATCTTGGAAGTCTTAGTATCATGCGAATAGACAAAAAAAAAATCGAAATAAATACATATAAATCATGGAATAAGACAAGGATGTGTGCTTGCATTTAAGATGATACAATATAATACTCCTTGCGGACAGCAGATAAGGACTACAGATCTTGGTTAATCGCATTAACCAATACTGCGAAAGTTATGGAATGGCACTGAATACAAAAATCATGGTGGTAAACCAGAACAAGATTGAGGAAGACAGTGTTTATGCTAAAGGAAAACTTTAAGGCAGGGTACACAGATATCAGTTCTTGGGTTTCGAACTAAATGAAGAATGGGATAGAAGAACGGAAATAAAACGGCGTATTAAGATAGCCAGAAGTGCTTTTAATAAGACGAAAGCAATATTATGCAATGGAAAACTCAACATTGAAATTAAAACTAGAGTATTGAGAGGTCTTCTCTGTCCTGTTGTATGGAGTTGAAGCCTATACAATTACAGATGCGACAGAGAAAAGACCCATTAACTTTAAAATGTGGTGATATCAAAGAATGTGGAAAATATCTTGGACACAACACATAACAAATGCGAAGACGCTACAAAGAATGAAAAAAGATAAAGAAATACTCAACACTATAGAGAAAAGAAAAATAAGCTACTTTGGTCCCATACTAACAAACAAGAAATACGAACTAATGCGGCTGGTCATACAAGAGAGCGTGGAAGGCAAAAGAGGACCGGGTAGAAGACGCACGTCCTGGTTGAAGAATCTGAGACATGGAGTGGGAAAACGTCAATAGAACTTTTCAGAACGGCTGCAGATAGAGTCAAATGAGCCATGATGATCGCCAATGTCCATAGGGATGGGGCACGTTAAGAAGAAGATCGTTATTTGCGTGTTTTTCTATCAGTACAACCAATCTCGGTGTTAACCGAGTTTTTTCCGAATCCGAGGTAGTCACGGTCCCAAATACCTCGAATAATCGCGAGTCTGCTCTATCAAGGTAATAAAAAGTTTTTAAAAGAAAATTTGAGCATACGCCAAATAAATTAATTGCATGCAACCGGTAAAACATGATGCAACAGTATAAATAAAAATGTAGATAATTTACCTGCTAAAACAAATATGCACGTTCTGGACTATTTTTTGATTTGTTAACTAATTCAATCTCTGCATAAAGCATTAACCAATGTCACTCACATCTGTCTAATTAAAAACTTTACTAATATCGCATTTGTTTTACAAACTAAATATAGGGTAACTGCCAAGGATTTTTCTTTAATCAATACATTTAGCGATTCAGCTGAGCAATACACCTAACATTTATTTTTACGCGTGTTTAGCAAAAACTGGTCGATTGAAAAAACTATGTCAACAATTTAATAGTTTAAGTACATTCTTGAAAGGTTAAATAAAAAAGTGTTGTTTAATTTAATTTTATTAAGTCAGCTGGTCGCATAGACATGTGTCACCCAAATACAGATGTAAATAAACAATATTTGTTTACGAATTAGCGCCGATAGACAAATTGTTAACATTTCGTAGCAACTATTTTGTAATAAATACTTGTTCGAAAAGTCTTGATAAAGTTTTAAAAATGCTAGAACTGGAAACCTCCATTTTTGCCATTGATTGGATAATTTATAATGTAATGCTCTAAATTTTCTAAATGATGACTGAAATTGTTAATTTTGAATGTTGTTCTATTATTAAAGCAGTATTGCTTACCAATCGTAAAAATACAGGGGATATAGACAGTGGCGACTGGTAATAATTTTTTCAGACGTGCTTTTCAAAAGGCTATTTCTTAACATGAAAGTTAATCCTTTTATTTTTATCCAAATTTATTTACATCACCTTTCCGTTCTCCTTCTTCTCTTCTTCTTTTTATGTAGACATGTCTCGTTTTCCCGTTTCTCGTTTTCGTAGTTTTCCCACTTATCGTCTTCATATTGGGAAACCGTCTCTTGCCGACTTTACTACTCTATTTGTTGTCATTGGGCTTATATGATGGTTCTATTCTACACTTCTATTTCTTACTCAGTTCTTGATGTTCTCCACCTTGGATAGTGAGGCCGTATATCTGTACTTCCACCTCTGTCCCATAGTGTCTTATCATCAATTTTTCCAAGTGTTTTCATCTCTGCTGTTTTTAACATCCGTTTTGTCATGTTTGTATCAGATCGTGTTTCTGCTGCGTATGTCATTATTGGTCTGATGAATGTTTTATACATTCTGCCTTTCGTTGCTTTCCCGATATTTTGATTTCCCATATTGTTTCATTAACCCTTAACTGGTGACCGTGCGTCTCACAGACTCCGCACGTTTATTAACGCGTCTGCGTTTCTCACCAGAAATACATAGCAACCTGTAATTCGGTGTACCTTCCTAGCTTTTAGAGTATATTCGAACGTGTTAACAAGGGGTACCTCGCTAGTCTCGTTTTCGAAATATTTATGTCACGGAGTCTACTAGACGCAAAGTTATCATTAGTGTTATTTTAATATGGATAGTTCTCGTAAAGCTGTAAGAGTATTAAACGATGATTATAAAGAAGTGTGCACAAAATGGTATAATGAGGCGAACAGTGACATTAGTGATGATGATGTGGAAGAAGGATATTATATAGAAAGTAATCATTTTACGGACAGTGAACAAAAACTAAGTGAAAATGAACAGCAACAAGACTTAGAAATGATATCTAGCGAAGATGAAGAAGAGTGTGTCAATTCCAGCAATTATTACTATGGAAAGAATATTTATAAGTGGACTAAAACGCAGCCAACTAGAAACGTCCGTACGGCTGATCACAATATTGTTGTATTCCCATCAATCGCAGTATAGTCTGCTTCTTTATACTTCTATTTATGAGTAAACTCATAAGGATGTACGAAGTCTGTTAGCTACGAACGGGAAAGGACGGTCTATATTTAGAGCAGTTATGTCGCAGAAACGTTTTCTGACCCTGATGGCCGCCTTAAGATTTGACGATGCCTCAAACCGAGAACAAAGAGCAAGGGATAATTTAGCTGCTGCTATGCAAGAATTCTTTGACTTATTTTTAAGCAATTCAAAAGATGCTTATACGGTTGGGAAAAATGTGTGTGTAGACGAAATGTTGGTAGGTTTTAGAGGCAGATGTCGCTTTAAAATGTATATTCCCAGCAAACCCTGTAAATATGGGATAAAAATCTTATGTATGACTGATGCACGAACTGGGTATTTACATAATGCTTACATTTATGCTGGGAAAGGTTCATATGGAGCCTCACAAATGAAGAAATAAGAATGAACATACCTATTCAAGCCACTACATGATAATATTCAACAAAGACAAAATGCATAGTTACAAGTGCAAATTTGCTAAGATATAAATTGGAGCTGGAAGGTCAGATAATAGAACAAGTGATGGGGTTTAAATATCTAGACATTATCTAGCTACGGAAAGCTCGAAAATGAAGTGGAAGATCAAGTGAATAGAACATACAGAGCCGCAGGCTGCATAAATGAAACAATATGTAAAAATAAAAATATCGGGACAGAAACGAAAGGCAGAATTTACAAAACAGTCATCAGACCAATAATGACATACGCGGCAGAAACAAGACCTGGGACAGAGAGGACAAAAAGGATGTTAGAAACAGCAGAGATAAAAACACTTAAAAAAATTGATGGTAAGACACTATGGGACAGAGCTGGAAGTACAGATATATGACATAGATGCAAGGTGGAAAACATCAAAACCTGGGTACGAAATAAGTAACATGAAAGAGTAACATGAAACGATCATATCAGCCGAATGACCACAAATATAGTAGTAAAGACGACAAGAGACGGTTCCTCAATAGGAAGACGATCAGTAGTGTTGTAAAAACAACATTTTATGTTAATTTTAGTGTAATTTTTCGTTCTCACAAATATTGGTTTGGATCTTATGCTACAGACTGTACTTTTTGCCTGCAGAATATTTGTGCCATAAATACCTTATAAGGGTTTTTTGGGTGGTAAACCCGACGCCGTCTTGTCGGCACTTTTAGATTAAGATTCAAGCCAAAATCTCTCGCAGATGTGACCAGTGTCTCAAGCTGTGCGGCAGTGTGAGGTACCTAAGCCGGTAGCTGTTCTCTTCGCCTCCAAAATGCAGTGAAATGTGTATTTGTTTTCTCGATAGTTCGCGCGCCCCTAAAACGCCGATATAATAATGGACAATGTTTTAAAGCGAACTCTTTCGTTAGTATTAGTGCTTGTGTAAATATTCTCTCGTTATTAAATGTGTAGATTCAATTAATTACGCTTTATTTTTCTCTAAGTACAACCCCTATTAAACCAAACACATAAGGAACCATCGCCGTGAAGTCTGCTTGTATATATCAAAGGAAACTCTTGTACAGTCCATGGTCCTAAAATTATTGGTACTGTACACGCACGGGGAAAGGCATTTAATAAGCTTTTCCCCCAACAAGTGGTGGAAATCAGAGAAAATTTCTTCAAGTAGGATGACCACGAAAACGATGGAATGAGACAACTTACTGGAAGCACATTGAAGAACAGACAGATTCATGTCTATAAAAAAAGGAGAAGAAGAATAAGAAAAAGAAGATAATATTCCACAAGTAGTAATATAGTTGGAATCTAAAATTGCTTACCCTTCAACTAGGGTCCTTTTAAAATTCCCTATCAAATTTATAATATCAACAAACGATATTGCTACTTCGTCTGCCATATTTTAAAACAAGTGCTGCCACCTATAGTCATTCGAGAACGCAAATAGACGCTTTAAAATTTTCAAACACTCAAATAAATTTGAATTTCCCGCCAACTCTCATTTTTTTTTCAAATATTTTTATAGAATACAAAGAAACCTTTAATGAAAAAAAAAAAATCAATCTATTTTGGTAAAAAATTAAGCAAATTTTGGCCAAAAAACGATTTTTGGCGTTTTATTGAATTTTTAGGTTATGTGTCAATATTTTGCGCTAAAATTTGGCGAATATGTATCTTTTGTGATGATGCCGAACAATACCATAGAATTTGTTATACCTTGGCAATTTTGATAATCTTTTTCGGCTATGCTCTTGATCACTACTGCGTGAGATCTGATCCTATATTGGCACTGGGATATATTTTTCGCTGATATATTTGCATTCCTATATATGCTAAATATTACTGTTAATGTAAGAGTTAATAATTTGGTTTCGAAAAACTTCAAATTAAAATCTGGAGTTCGACAGGGATGCGTAATATCCCCTATCCTTTGCGTCAACATATAATGCGTCAAGTTTTTGAGCAATGGCAAGGTGGAGCAACGTTAGGAGGAAGAAAAATCAAAAACCTACGTTATGCTGATGACACTGTTACGTTGGCGTCATCACCAGAAGAACTGGAACCAATTTTGAATATACTAGTCACGGTGAGTACGGAATATGGTTTGAAAATAAATATGCAGAAAACCAAAGTGATGATCATCGATAGAATCAGAAACAACCATGCAGAGATAAGAATCATGACAGGTTACGAAGTGGTTAGGCAATTTAATTACAGGCTCTGTTATTACTAACAGTGAAGGATGCGAAGAGTAGATTAGTCGACGCATCACAATGGCCAGATCGAAAACAGCCAAATTCACAAAAATTTGGAATAACACTGACATCATAAAAAACACAAAATTACTCCTTGTTCGATCATGAATATTTTATATCGCGACCTATGCTACAGAAACTTGGACAATAAAAATAAGACAATAAAACCAATTCAAAGCGTATAATGGCATTTGAAATGTGGGTTTACCGTAGAATGCTGCGCGTACCATGGACCGCCCATCGCACAAATAACTCAATTATAGTAGAACTTAACATAAAAACTAGACTCACTACAACTATCAACCAAAATATACTGAGATATTTTAGACATATAACTAGAAAAAGAGACGGCATGGAGCGAATGATAGTTGAAGGTAAAGTAGCGGGTAAAAGATCCAGAGGAAGATCTCCAGTACGATGGTCGGACCAAATCAAGGAGATGGCTGGTTACTCATCATCCGAAGCAAAACAACACGCACAGGAGAGAGATAATTGGACAAAATAGTGAAACAAATTACATGACGCCACTATAATCCGTTCACAAATTGTTGAGAGCACGAAATGTGCCTCAAAGTCATAAAACGGTCGTAAAATTTGTATCATCATAGGCGTTCCTGAGGTGTTATTCATTAAAATTAATGCGTTTTACATTTATTTTCCTTTCCAAAATGTTTATCAATATTAATAATGTTGTAATGCTAATATATTTAGCAAAAAACAATTAAAACTTTCACGGCTAATGTTGGTTATTATATTATATTAATAAAAATAAGAATTTAACCATTAACAATTTTGTAAATAAGAATACCTTATCTCTTTGGATATTTCAATACTAATCTTCGACGTTTAATCACTTTACTAGAAAACCTGGAATTCATATCCGAAGGTACTATTCGTTGCAAGATAGATTAGGATGGAATTCCCAGATTTTTAATAATATAATGGGTATAAATATGCCGGCTTTGGACACGTGGCTCGTCTGTTCAGTTTATATTCGAAACTTAACTTGAAAGGTGAAGTTATTACGAACAAAAACAATTTTTTTGTTTAGTACGTTTTTGATCGCATGTAATTTACGGCTCGTCGGTGTTTCCGCGTCTACGGCAGTAATTGGCGTCTCGAATATTCCTTTTGCGAATTATATGCAGTGCGTGAGTGATTTTTTTATTCCATATACCTACGAACATATACGTACCTTTCGCTCGTGCTCGTTTTGTTGGATTGTTTGTGATGGCTTCATCATCAACATCATCAAGTTTTACACCGGTACTGTTGCGTACAGTCAGTAAGACTGTCTAGTCACCAAGAGAGAAGACTGTTGTCCTGAATGTTCACGATGCTCTGGTTTCTCAGAATCCCACAAACACTGTTCGCAACATAGTCGAAGGTTGTGCCAACATGACTGGCGTAGGGGAGTCAACTATATATAGGTTCCTATCAGAAAGAAAAAAACACGGTATAGCTAACCCAAACACAAACGAACACTTAAAGAGAGTAAAAAAGCCTATTGAAATTGATGAATTTGCCAAAAATGGTATTCGAAGGAAAATTCATGGATTTTTTTTTCAAAAAAGAAATACCAAACCTAAACCAAATTTTACAAGAAGTTAGAGACGACCCGGATTTGCCTCATATCGGACGAACTAAATTGTGGCAAGTTTTAAAAGAATTAAATTTCCGGTGGGAGAAATCAGACCGAAAATCACTTTTGATTGACCGGGAGGAGATAATATGTTGGAGAAGAAATTATCTAAGATCCATACGAAAATTCCGGACTGAAGGAAGGCCAATCTTCTACCATGATAAAACGTGGGTAAACTCAGGTCATACTCTAAAAAAAATTTGGTCAGATAAAAATATATTAAGCTCCAGGCAAGCCTTTATGGAAGGTTGGTCTACTGGTATCTTCCCACCTTCTGGTAAAGGCAGTAGATTAATAATTTCTCACATTGGCAGTGAAAAAGGATTTGTTAAGCATGGTTTGTTGGAATTTCAGTCCAAAAGCACAAAAGACTATCACGATGAGATGACAGCTGATGTTTTCGAAGAGTATTTTGAGCAGATGATTGAACACATACCACCAAATTCAATTATAGTATTAGATAATGCACCATATCATTCACGACTGGTAGAAAGACTTCCAACGACTGCGTGGAAGAAACAGGATATTCATGACTGGCTGCGGAATACGTATCTCCCTTACTAAGATGGAATGGTAAAAGCTTTTAAAATTTGCCCGGCAACACAAATCTAAGTTCAAGAAATACGTAGTTGACAATATGGCGGAAATGTGAAACATCACAGTCCTTAGACTTCCACCCTACCACTGTGAAATAAATTCAATTAAACTCATTTGGGCACAAATGAAAAGTTATGTGGCTAGAAAAAATACGTCATATAAAATATAAGCTGTACGTGAATTGTTATACGAGTCTTTACAACATATTACAAAACAAAACTGGAAAGATGCAGTAAGACATGTAATAGAAAAAGAACAAAAAATGTGGGATCTTGATAACATAATTGATGCCACCGTAGAGACAGAACCGCTCGAGACGACTCGGATTCCGAAGTTGATCCTATTTATTTTGAATTTGAATAGTTTTCTAATCGTAATTATAAGGTAAGTAATAGTAGTTGTAATCGTAAGGTATTTAAGGGGAAGGCGCAAAATGTCGCCTGTCAAAATATTCGAAGTGTTTCAAATGTATCCATTTTTTTTTCAAATCCTGAGACAACTAAAAAGCATTTTTGAAAAATTTAAAGGCAGAATAAAATATTTAGTAGAATAAATAAAAAGTTTCTTTTGCATGCAATATTTTTAATTAAAAATTATACTATATTTTCTCTTTTATTTTCACCCCTGTTACATAACATATTAAAATAAACATTGTAGAAGTTTTCAGGGACTTTCTGTCCTCAGTAATAATGTAATCTTTCATTCTGCGTTTAAATTTTTCAAAAATATTTATTAGTTTTCTCTGGATTCGAAAATAATGGATACATTTAAAACACATTGAAAATTTTGCCAGGCTACATTTGGCGCCTTTCCCCTTAATTAAATAAATGTATCTTTTACAAATGGCAAGAAACTTTTTATTTTTGAATAAAATAAAGAAGTTTTATTAAAACAAAAATACAATTTACATAAGTACAATTTAAAAAATATATTTATTTAGTTCAATTAAATGTTTCAATAATATACTCTACGACACTGTCGGTCATCTGTAACCAAAATACCTTCGTAATCGGATTATAAGGCTGTGTTGTATTCCTTCAGATACAAGGTGGGTTAGTCTAAAACATTTTAAACCGTCAGTTTCAGGTTGGTTTTTACTATTATATCGTATTACCTATCCTCTCTGTATTTCAGTTCTTTAATTAGGGTTAAACTTGTAGTGAGCTATCAACAAATTGTGAACCGGTTATACATCCTTACGAAGGAGAAAAGATTGAAGAGGTTGCATTCCTACTTAATCTCTGCTTCTGCTTAAATATGAGTGAAGTGATGCTTCTTTGTCGTTTTTGGAATTAATTGAAACCTTTAATTCAATTTTTATTTAAAGAATGATTTCCCAAGTGTAATTCCAATTAAAAACAGTAAATAATATTAAGTATTTGGCTCGAAAGATTAAACGCAATTACAAAGATTTGTATCTATATTTTTCTAACAAACCATTCAGGTTATGACAATATATTGTTAAAATAGGTAAATAAACAAGCTTGTAATACCTTGACTCAAATCGTTTGCCAAATAAGGCAGAAAAGTAACTGCTTCTTTTAAGAACAACAACATCGCATCAATTTGACGGTCGGGTTCAGATTTTTATAGAAGGCCATAAAACTATAGTTGGAACGATATTGTGTAATGTTGTTAGGCATTAGGTTTATTGCCGACAATACATTTATGGACTTCTAACGACGAATGAGAATAAAAATATCACGTCTTGGACTAATAGTGCACGGTATTAATGTTAACTTTATAATGAATAGATAAGAAGTGTATTAATTTAGTAGTGGTTTTTTAATGCGGTATGTCCGTGTTTGGTTTATGTGTTGGGCGATAACTGCCATGGCTGCAACATGTAAATAAAAATTAAAATTATTTTCTACAGGGCTGCACTTGATATTTTCATGACATAATTTTCTCGTTATTTTTATATAATTTTTGACTAATCTTTATCGGCTGAGCTATGGGATTATCCAAGATAATGCACCTTTTGGGGGTTCGCCGCTAGTCAATTACCATCTTACTAACAGGTGGATATTGTAGATGTGCAGATAGTGCCACGACGAGCACAAGCACGGTGCAGGGTTGTATTTATATTTTCTTTTCCACAGAAATAAATTAAAATGAATGTTTTCTAACGTAACTGATCAGAAGTGCTCATCAGACACAAGAGATAAAAAGTAGGGAAAATGATTGTAATTAAAAAATATTATTTACAAAAGATAATTTTATTTTATAATGATTTAATTGTATTAATGATAGATTAATTGTTTTTCGGTGAGAATATGGCATATAAGATATAGGCATTATTAACACATTCTTTTAAACGAGAGAAACTCAACTTGTTAGGTACAAAATTAGACCAAATCAATCAAAAATAGATTATTTCATGACAAGAAAAGATAATATACATGAATGTAAGGACTGCAAGGTAATAGTTTTTTTTTTAATTGCCGTATTGCCAGATTCCAATAAGAGCCTAAGAAGGTGTCCATTGAATTCTGACAGGCAACGGTGGGGAACCATACCTATTACCGTAAATCAGAAAATGTTTAGACGTTAGGCCATAAACTAATAAATAATATTAATCATAAATTTTAAATCCCTGGCTCAATTTTATCCTCTGTCGTGCTCCTTTTTCTTCATCACCCAAGAAATCAGACAGTGTACTTCTCTCCATTCTTTTTTTCAAAAATTCAATCAAGCCAAAAGCATCTACAAAAACCTCCTCATTTAAACATCTCTTTAGATTGATATCCCCATTTTTACGTTTCTGTCTTGTGCTAGTTTTTTCAAAACTCACGTACTTGTGTAAGCTGAGCGATTCTTCTTCCAAAACAGTCCAGTTTACGACCCTGTTGAAAAATGTCGTGTAAGCCAGTGTGATGTCCAGAAAGGGTTCACTATTACCTCTCACGAATGTAGGTGTCTTACCGTCATTTAACACGGTAAGCCCCATGGCGTGGATCCATTCTGATCCCATCTATTTCTCTATCCCATCTTGCACTCGTGGGCTCCATGGACGATCCTTCGCATTCAGGTCAGCAGCTATGACGACCGGTACAGTCTCCATCCTAGCCTCTTGCATAATCAAGTCAATGTACTCTTCATATACTCGAAGCGGGAGGTTTGGTGAAACATAGCAATTATACACCAGCAAGTTTTCGACATAAACCTTAACATAATCATTCTTAACGGAGTGTCTAGTCATGCCACCTCCTCGATTCACCACGTATACGGCCACGTCAGATTTCCTATCTTTAATGTTCCCCTGTCGAGAGAGCAACTTTACGTTTGGCTCCTGAAATAGGATCATGTCATAACCTTCCTTTCGTGCAAGTGCCTCTGCAACATCGTGAGCAGCCCTCGACCTTCCCACATTTATTTGTAGAAACTTCGCAATAAATGGCTCTTATCTCTTTAACTTACTTACCCGTACGCTGTCTGATTCCTAGTCCTAAGTGCTTGAGTCTCTTTGCACATCTGTAGCAGCACTCCTCTCTGTTTTCTCCCTTGCAGTTGATTTTACTATGCCCAAACTGCAGGCATCTAAAGCACCGCTGGATATGCAGTCTCTCTCGTATCTCGCATAAGTTCCAGCAGATGGGTATGTGTTCTTTTTTCAGTGCTTTCTTGGCTGCGATCCGCGTCAGTCCCACCGTGACGTTTGTGTTCCATTTTCCCTTATAGAGACAAGTTTGACGTCATCAGATCCCCTGCTGCCGTATATCTCCGGACCTGCCTCATAATTTCTTCCTTTGTGACGTCTATGTCAAATGTGTCAACCTGAACTGATACCCTGGACGTCCTCTACTGTGTTTTCCTCCGTACGGGCCACAATTGTCTTCTTCAGGCACTCGGCCTGTTCTTTTCCTACCTGTAAAGATGACTTAAAGGAGTTTCTTGAGGTTCCTATTTCTGTAGCCTTCCACTACTTTTAGGGATGCCTCCCTGGTCCCTACAATCTCTATGTTTTCCCTAAATTTAGATAGAATTGCCAGTAGTCTCTTGTCTTCGTCCATTTCTGTCTCCCCTTTTTCCACAGGGACTATAAAAATGATCTGACGTCTTCCTCGGTTCTCCTCCTTCTAGCCCTTTCTTGTAATTGTTGTTATAGTATTAAGTTGGAAGTATTTCACTTGTCCTGATCTATATGTACCTTCAGTGCATATTCCCAGTTCCGGTTTTCCCCTTTTTTTACCTTTCCCTATCTTCGGGGGAGAACTCTTTAAAGTCCACCTGTGTGAACATACTTACAGTCTCCTTCTTCGTGACCTCATCACCGTTTTTTTACTAGTTTTTCCGTTTCTCGATGCTACCGAGCGCAACTTGTCTGAAAGTTCTCTGCATGTCTTCGGTGACTCCTTAAGTTTTTTTTATTTCATTTTTAATCACAACGTTCGTGTTTGTATGGTCGGACATTAGTTTTAATAAATTATTAAGGTTATAGTTAGTGAGACAGTAAGCCAACAACATAAGTTGCTTCTACTGAGCATCGAAGTAAAAAAGCGAAACCAAACCAAAATATCGGAGAGGACCACAAAAAATCAAGTTAAAAGATGAGAAAGATGGTCTATTATGGGCAAAAATAGTAGAAAACAGTGTCGTAACATAAAAGGAACTTCTAATACAATTTGGAGATTGATGGCTAGTATCATTAGAGATACGACTATTGAAACACTTGGAAAATGTCAGGAAAGAAGTTTGAGAATAAGAAGACCTGGTGGTAGTCTAACGAAGTTTGAACAAAAAATAAGAGAGAAAACAAGATTATATCTTAATCTTCAAAACTATACAATTTCCATAAACGAAGCAAAAGTGGCAGACGCAAAAGCTAAAGTAAAAGCTTATAATAATTTATACAATTAACTTGATACCTGGGAAGGAGAAGCCAAGATTTATAAAATGTATCCGAGATACTTTGACAAGTTATTAAATAAAAAATTTGACAAAAAACCAGTTGAGTTAACGGGGATAGTAACAACAATGGTGACCGAAATAACAAACGAACAAGTGGCTCAAGCAGTTCAAAAACTAAAGAAAGGAAAAGCAGTTGGACCAGATAACATTACTAGGGAAGTGTGGAAAGCATTAGGAGAGACAGGGACAAATTGGTTAACAGGTCTATTTAATAGAATTATGGAAGTTGAACAAATGCCAGATGAATGGAGAAGCACTGTATTAGTACCTGTCTACAAAAACAAGTGAGATATACAACAATGTACAAACTACAGGGACATAAAACTACTTGGTCACACCATGAAAATATGGGAGAGAATACTTGACAGATAAATACGTGAAGAAACCGAAATATCCGATAATCAGTTTGGCTTTATGCAAGGCAGATCAACAACAGACAGCAGTTTTCATTATAAGACAGTTGATAATTTGTGGTTGTTTAGTAGTTATTCTATTGTTACATTTTAATGTTCATTAAATAATGGAAATTTAAAATTAATCCCAGGGGATTATCCTGGATATCCGTGCAAGCAAATTATTTTAAATGCATTTAATTATATCATCTAAATTTAAAGAGTGTTAAAAGTGTTAGAAGTTTAATCGACAAAGTAAGCGCTATGACTGGAGTAGCTTCTAGTCATCATCATCATCATCATCCTGGTGCTACAGCCCTTAGAGGGCCTCGACCTTCTCAAGCTTTCTACGCCATTCTGTTCTGTCCCTTGCTTGAATTTTCCAGTTGCCGACTCCGATCTTCTCCGCATCTTGTGTTACCCCATCCATCCACCTCAGCTTTGGTCTACCCCGTCGTCTCATTCCCACAGGTTGCGCTGTTAGAATCTTTTTTATCATGTTCGATTCAGGGGCCCGGGCTACATGTCCTGCCCACTGCAGGCGGTTTCGCTTAATTATAGTGGTAATATCTTTACCACCAAACGTATGCTTGTAGATATTCTGCAGTTCGAAGTTATATCTACGCCTCCATATTCCGTTCTCACAGACCGCTCCAAATATCTTGCGTAGCACCTTTCTTTCAAAAATGGATAGAGCGGATTCATCTGTTTTCGTTAGCGTCCATGCCTCTGATCCGTATGTGAGAACGGGGACTATCAGTGTTCTATACAGCCTTATACGAGTTTTTTGAGACAGACTTTTGTTAGCTAAGTACTTTGATAGACCATAATAACACCTGTTTGCAATTATTATTCGCCTTTTTATTTCCTCAGATGTATTATTATTGGGGTTAACCGATGTCCCTAGATATATGAACTCATTGACTGCTTCGAAAGTTTGGTCATTGATGATTAAATTTGTGTCAACATTTCCAGCTCTTGTGTTTGTGTTAGTCGCCATGAATTTGGTTTTATTTTGATTTATATGTAACCCCATTCGTTCTGCTGCTGCTACTAGCTCGGTTAGGATTTCCGCAGTTCTCGCCCTAGTTCTTGTTATAATGTCCACGTCGTCTGCATATGCTAGAATTTGGACTGATCTATTAAATATTGTTCCCCTGCTATCTAAATTAGCGTCTCGTACAACTTTTTCTAAGGCGACATTAAAAAGCTGACACGCCAGCGCATCTCCCTGCCTTAACCCCCTATGTATTTGAAATGGGGTTGACGAGTCGTTTTGAATTTTTACTGTTGACAGCATCTTCGCCATTGTCACTTTTATCAAACATATGAGTTTTTTTGGAATTCCTAACTCATTCATAGCGTTGTAAAGACTTGGTCTTAAGACACTGTCATATGCCGCTTTAAAATCGACAAAAATATGATACATATCTATGTTAAACTCTTGCGCTTTTTCGAGGATCTGTCGTAGTGTAAAGATCTGGTTAATGGTTAAATGTCCAGGCCTGAATCGTGCCTGATATTCCCCTAGAAACATTTCAGTGTAAGGCTTTAATCTCTCGTGCAAAATATTTGATAATATCTTTTATGCTGTATTTAGGAGAGTTATTCCGCGGTAATTATTGCATTCCAGTTGGTTTCCCTTTTTGTGTAACGGGCAAATTAAGCCTAAGCTCCATTTTTCTGGCATTTGCTCCTCAGACCAAATTCTACAAACAATTTCTCGCATCACCTTGGTGAGCTGCTCTCCACCGTGCTTAAATAACTCTGCTGGGATGCCATCGCTACCTGGGGACCTATGGTTCCTTAGTTTTTCTATAGATATTTTTACTTCATCTATCGAGGGGAGTTCCACGAGTTCCTCATTTCGGTATTCCAGCTCTATATTGTTAGTAGGTTCCCCTTCCAGCAACTCTCGAAAGTGCTCTACCCATCGTAAAAGGATGTCCTCTTTGTTGGTAAGTAAGTAAGTAAGTAAGGAGTAGCTTCTAGTACTATTTCTAAAATACGCAAAGAAGCTGCGAAAGGAGGATTAAAAACATAAGTCAAAAAACAAGAAAACGTAGAGTGAACAGTAGAAAGTGCACTTAGGAAGTAGTGGTTTATACGCGGCTCCGCGGCCTAGTTTTTTCTTTAAAAATTTACTGCCAATATTGAACAAAGTTTTTGAGCTTGTTAAAAAAGACGAAAATTTGGCAATATGCCACAAACGACAATGTTTGCGCTTCTTTATGAAATGGCTCCGAAAGGAAGGCATCAATATTTGCGTGAGATAAAACATTTCGTTTCCTAACGATACACCGTCGTTTATTTGGATGAAACTTAAGTGAATGTCGGACATAGTGTTTCCAAAGAATGGAAGAACCCCTCATTGACTTCAGCCAAGGATGCCAATGACAGCTAGGGATGCAAATGAATAAGGGGTTGCCAACGAACCTGAAATAGCCAACATAACAAGGCTCCCGATTTGTTATAGTGCATGCATGTAGTGAATTGGTCTTATCTGTCTATTAAAGAAACAAATGTAAAAACAACTTCTACAGTTGATTCTACAAGGCAAGACTGAGGTTAAGAGAAGCCTTAGACGTAGACGTCTATCCTGGCTGGCCAATGTTAGGAAGTGGACTAGTCTAACGTCAACTAATCTATTTCGAGCTGCTGCGAATAGAATAAGATGGGTCAATATGGTCGCCAACATCTCTAGCAGATATGCACATTTAGAAGAAAGAAACAAGTAATAATAATGCATAATTCTGTATTCAACTTTATGGATCCACTTATTAGTAAAGTTAAGCTACCTATATCTACACAGTGCTCAATACGGCTGTAATTAGAATAACTCATATATTCACAGTCTAGTAGCAGGTAGACACTCTTTACGATCCCGGTAAAGACAGGTCTGCTTCAGGGATGCGCCCCTGCCCATGCAAGCTCGGCCTTTTCTCCCAATCCTCTTCCGGGAGGGAAGCGGATCCTAATCCCTAAATCCTACCCACCAACCCAGATCTACCCAAATCCTTCCCTTCCCTCCTCAACCCGCACTGGACCAGCGTGAGGAGATAACGGTCCAAACCTTCAAGTCAATGTACAGGACAAAAAAGAAAAGGCCCCCAGTGCCCAGCACTTCCAGAGTCTTGATCACGGCAGCGATCAAACAACTAACGGAAGGGGGAGTGCTAAGAATCCCTGGTAAGACCCGGCTGCCACAAGATGACAATTTGGCTATGCTTTTACAATATTCGAACACTGACGGACGAGAATAGATTCCCAGAAATGGAAAGTGAACTAAAGGATATAAAATGGGATATCCTTGGTATATGCGAGACCAGAAAAAAAAGTGATGAGTATATAATACTAAAAAATGGCACATATTTTATGCATAAAGGTGGCGAATACACTGGAGTAAGATTCTTGGTAAAACAAAGCCTCACACAGTGTATCGAAGAATTCAAGCCCATATGAGACAGAGTAGCATATCTCATCATAAGGATTAATAAAAAAACCCCTCTGAAAGTGATCCAAGTGCACGCTCCGACCAAAA
The DNA here is from genome assembly GCA_918026665.1 of Diabrotica balteata. NCBI lineage: Eukaryota > Metazoa > Arthropoda > Insecta > Coleoptera > Chrysomelidae > Diabrotica > Diabrotica balteata. The sequence continues at coordinate 106,558,913 of OU898283.1, read as the reverse complement.
GTCACGACGATGAAGAAGTAGAAATATTTTATGATGAAATAAGAACAGCTATAGAAACAAATAAAGCAAATTACGAAATACTATTAGGAGATTTTAATGCTAAATTGGGCAAAAAAGAGAAAGATTATGAACATTTAATTGGTAACTATGGCTATGGGAAAAGAAACGATAGAGGAGAAATGCTTCTCAATTTCATGAATGAACATAACATGTACTCAATGAACTTCTTTTTCTATAAAAAACCAAGCAGAAAATGGACATGGATGAGTCCCGAAAAAAAGACAAAGAATGAAATAGATTATATCTTAACGAAGAATAGAAACCTAGTAGAAGACGTATCAGTATTAAATCAGTTTGACCTAGGAAGCGATCATAGACTAATAAGAACAAAACTAATAATTAACAAAAAACTAGAAAGAAACAGAATACATGAAAAAAGATACAAATGGACATCTGAAGAAATCAAAAATAGTGAATTTAATAAAAAGATAGTGCATGCATTAAATCAAGTTAGCATGCAGCAGATAAACTCCAATGATATTGATGATTTGAATAACCTTATTACCGAAACAGTTAATAAAAGCCTTCTGCAACTGAAAAAACCAAAAACAACATACAATGATTAGACAAAGAAATATTACAATAAATAGAAAGAAGGAAGATCTTAAATCAATCTAACAAAAGGGGAACCGACGAATATAGAGAACTTAATGCCTCAGACCGATACTAGGACGACGTCAGATGATATCATTAATAGGAAAAGACGAAAATGAAATCACAAGTAGAGAAAACATACTGACACGAATAGAAGAATTTTACACAGAACTTCACAGATCACATCAACAAGATGATGAGATGAGACCAGCACGGAAATTAATAAAAAATGTTGGATCAGAAAAAATGCCAAATATAACAATTTCAGAGGTAACTACAGCATTGGAAAACATGAAGAGAAATAAAGCTGCAGGAGAAGATAGTATTACCACAGATATGATATTAGAAGGAGGTAAGGAACTAATTGCAACTGTAACTATGCTTGTGGACAGTTGTTTACATCAGGGCAAAGTCCCTAAGAGCTGGAACAACTCTATAGTGATCTTATTACACAAGAAAGGTGATAGTCGAAAATTTGAAAACTACAGTCCCATCAGCCTACTGTCACACCTGTTTAAAATACTCACCAAAGTCATAACTACTCGACTAACAAGGGAATTAGATGAATACCAACCATATGAACAGGCAGGTTTTAGAAAAGGCTATTCAACTTCCGATCACCTGTTAACCACAAAAATATTAATAGAAAAATGTAACGAATACAAGTTTCCAGTTTTCCTAGCATTTATAGACTACGAAAAATTTTTCGATACCATAGAACACACGGCCGTAATAAACGCAATGCAAAATTGTAGAATAGACAGCAGATATATTAACTTAATGAAATAAACTATGAACCAAGCTACAGCTACATACTACCTAAATGAAAATGAACACACGAACCCTGTACCATTAAACAGGGGAGTCAAACAGGGAGATACTTTATCAACCAAACTGTTCACCTTAGTTTTGGAGGACGTTTTTAAAAACGTAAATTGGAAATATAAGGGAATAAACATCAATGGCCGCTACCTCAGTAAGTAATCTACGATTTGCAGATAACATAATCCTGATAGCTACTGACCTACAAGAAATGCAAACCATGCTTGTAGAACTACATACCGAATCTTCTAAAATAGGACTGAAAATGAATTTAAACAAAACAAAAGTCATGCACTCCGTAGACACCGTGACAATAATAAACGATAAAGTTATAGAAAAAGTTGAAGAATATGTATACTTGGGACAAAAAATAATCCTAAATAGGGAAATTCAGACTGAAGAAATAAAAAGAAGAATAAAGTTAGCTTGAGCAGCATTCGGTAAACTGGACTATATACTCAGAAATCAACAAATTCAATTACATCTTAGATCTAAAGTTTTTGATGCATGCGTTATTCCGATATTAACTTATGCGGCACAAACATGGACAATCACAAAAAAGAATATGAATATACTTAGTGTCACTCAACACGCGATGGAAAGAGCAATGGTATATCACTTAAGGACAAGAAAACAAACACATGGATAAGACAGAAAACCAAAGTCACCGATGTGGTGCAAAAATTATTAAAGTTGAAATGGGAATACGCTGGACATGTAGCTAGGAGCGATCTAAACAAATGGCACAGATCAATTTTAACCTGGAGACCATACCAACACAAAAGACCCAGAGGCAGACCTCCTATGAGATGGACTGATGATCTGAAAAGGACTGCTGGGAAAAATTGGCTACAAGTAGCGTACAATAAAAAACAATGGAGAGTAAGACTTAAAGAGGCTTATGTTCAGATGTGGACGTGAATGGCTAGACGAAGAAGAAGAAGTAGCAACAGGTGCTTAAGACTATTGACAACATTGATCTGCATAAGCCAAACGTTGCGTTCTTAATGTGAAATAATGTATAGTAATCTTGATGAAATCGGATTATTAAGTATTTTTAAGGTTTCAGGTTTTCTAATATCCAATTACTAGGATTGATAATTTATTTGCATTCTAGTAAACAAGCAAGCTAAACTATTACCAGACCTGTTGAAATTACACATGGCTTCATCAGAATTACTTGACTGTACATCACTTGATAAGCACGATATAATTTAATAGATTTATTCATAATTACCGACATAATCGTAACCATATATTCAACCAATATTGATGCCTACACAATAAAAGGAACTTTTTTATTAATATCCCATTTTAATAAACATTTTATTAACAAAAACGGGCGAACATTCCATCACCACTCGCAAAAAAACGTAATTTCGTCTCGGATCCTAGCGTCCTCGCAGATGAAAGCTGTATCCGCAGACCCATATATTTTCTTTATAACAATAAAAAACAGATATCGTCATTGTCCCTTTTTACCTCAACTACCCATCTGATAATTTTGTTTCCGTTTCATTTGGCGCAATTGGTTGAAGAAAAACTGATAGTCTAGCACAAAATTGTAATAATACGGGTGGTTGGCGACAGGTGTTTTAAATTTGCTAAAAATTTGAACTAAGTATAAAAAAAACATGATTTATGGACGAAAAAGGATATATAAAGCTATTATTGCTCTTTGTCCAGATTATTTGATATTTCATAATAAATCGATGTATCTACAAGCTACTAAATGGATATATTTCTTCATCCTTCATTTGTGAAACTTAAATTCATGATATAACAAATTAAACAAAGTAATAAACATTCTGTGTCCGGTCTAGCTTTCGTAGAGGAGGAGCTCTGAACTGAGTAGGGCTCTTCTGTACTTCACGGAAGACAGACTGGGCGGGGGATGTCCTCAACCTCGACACGGCACGTCCCATATGGCTGATAGGGAAAGTTCCTGCAGATATGCAGGACAGATACGAATAAGGCATTGCCAAATAAGTACCCGCGGATCAACTGAGGATATGACATTAGGCAGCAGTAATGTCATTACAGGATTAAGGCTGTGGGAAGTAAAAATCCTGTAGGTTTATTCCAGATACTCACAGGCGTCACTCACATTATGAGTTAAGCGGCTGTGATACTGCGATGGGGAAGGCAACGGTAAACCACCCCATTATGATCCCTAGTAAAGTTATCATGGAATCAATGAGTGTAACGAATACTACTGATCATGGGCTGCGGAACTCAAGATCCGGCAGGGGAAGGAATACACAATCAAACCACAGGGCTTCCCAGGTCGCTAGCCAGTGAAATCCTTGTAAGAAAAACATCACTAGACATTCGATGAAAATGAAGAATCTATACAAAGTGGCTGCATGGAATGTAACCTTATATGAAGCCGGTAAGTTGAGAAATCTACTCTCTGAAATGGACAGATTAAACATTACTATCATGGGGCGAGTGAAACAAGATGGCCAAACAAAGGGAATTTCAGTGCAAATGGTTACGCCGTTTATTTTTCTGGAAATCAAGACCATATGCATCAAAATGGAGTAGCAATAATTATCAAACAGCATATTAATAAGTATGTCACTAACTTCATCCCAATATCAGACAGAGTAATTTTAATACAGCTGAATGCTAAACCTGTAAATATAAATATCATCCAAGCTTATGCTCCCACTGCTGACGCAGATGAGCAGAATATTGAAGAATTCTACCATCAAATAGAAGAAGTGCTAAAAATAACAAAGAAACACGAAGCAATAATAATTATGGGTGACTTTAACGCTAAAGTTGGACAGAAGATGACGCAGGGCATCATCGGAAAGTTTGGCTTGGGAGAGATAAATCAAAGAGGTGAACGGCTAATAGAATTCTGCCAAGAAAATGACTTCGGCATTACAAATACCTGGTTTCAACTTCCAGAAAGGCGTCTTTACACGTGGAAATCCCCTCAAGATGGACATCAAGGCAGAATAGTACGGAATCAAATAGACTACATCCTAATAAACCACCGATTTCGAAACAATATTAAAGATGTAAAAACTTACCCCGGCGCTGACATAAACTCAAATCACAATTTACTCTGCTCCAAAATACAAATTAAATTGAAGAAATTAACAAAGCCAACTAAGCCTTGTAAGATATATCTCGACCCCCTGAAAAACCCTCATACGCGCGAACACATATCACAGCAAATAAATAGTAAAATACACAGAATATCAAATATACCAAACGAAAACAGAACCATTAACGAATGCTGGTATGCCATTCAAAACTCGATTTTAGAGAACGTACAAGAGTCTTTGAAAAACACCTACCATGTTGGCAAAAAATGAGTGGATGACACAAGAAATTCTAGATCTGATGGAAGTTCGACGGCAACACAAAAATAGAAATATTATCGAATATCGTGAAATTAATAAACGCATAAAAAGAAAAATTAAGCAAGCCAAAGAATCCTGGCTTGAGAATTTATGTAAAGAAATAGAAGACCTCCAAAAAAAGCATGACAGCTTCAACCTGCATAAGAAACTTAAATATACTGCCGGAATTAGAAAACAGAAAAATGCTCACATACTTAAAAGCGCGGACGGAAAAATTTGTGATCACGAACAACAGTGCAAAGAATGGGAGAGATACATCACTGACCTTTTTGACGATGCTTCTAGAGAAAATGCTCCAAATACTGCCTGTGACAACCAGTTGGACAGAGGTCCCAATATACTGAATTCGGAAGTCGAAAAGGCAATACAGCAAGCCAAAAACAATAAAGCACCTGGACCAGATCAAATCCCTGCCGAACTACTTAAACTTTTGGATGAGGAAAGCATTGCCTGCTTAACCACTTTCTTCAACAAAATTTACAACGAAGAAAAAATACCAGATGATTGGTTAGAGTCACTGTTTATAACATTACCAAAGAAAAGCAGGCCCACCAAATGCAGCGATTTTAGACTAATCAGTTTGATGAGTCACACACTGAAGATACTCTTACGAATTATACAAAACCGAGTATTCCTTCTATGCGAAAGTAAGATGGGTGATAAGCAATTTGGATTTAGAAACGGTCTAGGAACTAGAGAGGCACTATTCTGTATGCGCGTTCTATTACAAAAAAGTTGTGAATTCCGAAAGAATGTTTATGTTTGTTTCATCGACTTCGAGAAGGCGTTCGACAGAGTCCAACACAATACACTTTTCGACTGCCTACGGCAGCAGGACTTGACCACTATGATATAAGACTGCTGAAATACTTATATTACAATCAAGTAGCCTCTATCCAAATTGGAGACAGTCCCACTGAAAAAATACCCATCAAACGTGGAGTACGGCAGGGTTGTGTTTTGTCACCCACTCTTTTTAATCTGTACTCTGAAGAAATCTTTAGGGAGGCTTTGGATGACAGACAAGAGGGAGTAAGACTAGGTGGAGAAGTAATCAACAATATTAGATACGCTGACGATACAGCCATTCTTGCAGAAAGTTTACAAGATCTCCAAACATTACTAAATCTAGTCAGTGAAGCAAGTTATCGGAGAGGCCTAAAAATCAACATTTCAAAGACAAAGTGGATGGCAGTTGGAAAGATTCATATAGATCAAGGTCTGCTTTCCTTAATGGAGAAGAGATAGAAAGGGTAAATCATTTCAAATACCTTGGCAGCTGGTTAAATGTAAATTGTGACTCTGATGAAGAGATAATATCCAGGATCGAAATATCACGTAAGGCTTTTATGACCTGGAAACCAGTTTTATGCAACAGAAATCTGTCAATGAATATTCGTAAGAAGGTCCTGAAATGTTATGTTTGGTCGATCCTATTGTATGGTTGTGAGACATGGACGTTAAAAACCACAATGCTAAACAAGTTAGAAGCATTCGAATTGTGGTGCTATAGACGAATCCTAAAGATATCGTGGGTTTCGCACACTTCCAATGAAGATGTTCTTCAAATGATCAATTCAGAACGTCTGCTCATAAACACCATAAAGAGGAGAAAAACAGAATACTTCGGCCATATAATTAGAGGACCTAAATACCATTTACTTCGCCTTATAATACAAGGAAAAGTGGAAGGAAAGAGATGGATTGGTCGAAAGAAACTTTCATGGCTGCGTAATATTAGACAATGGTGTGGTTTCACAGTAGAAAAATTATTTCGCGCAGCAGCCGACAGAGAAAGGTTTCAGGAAATTGTAAACATGATGACGGCCAACGTCTGAATACGGACACGGCACCCAAAGAAGAAGAAGAAGAAGAAGAAAGGTTCTCAAAATGTTTTTTTTGCGGTATATTTAATTTATATATTTTACATAAGGTTAAACTACAATTGTAAAAAAAACAAATTTTATATTTCACCTTCTAACCTCAAAAATTCCAAATGGATAGTTTATGAATCATACCTAGAAGAAAACACTCGTTGAAAAAGGGGTATGACGATCTACATCACATACCACAAATGTCTGATAAACGTCTTGCGGAATGGACCAACATGTCTTCTTCTTCTTTTTATGTAGACATGACTCTCTCTGTTTTTCAATGTGCCTCCAGTAAGCCTCTGTCCGTCTTCCTATTGAGGAATCGTCTCTTATCGTCTTTACTACTCTATTTGTTATCATTTGATTATATGATCGTACCATTCTACTTTTCTAGTTGTTACCCAGTTCTTCACCTTGCATCTAGCTCTGTCCTATGGTGTCTTACCAATAATGTTTCTAAGTGTTTTCATCTTTGCTCATCCTTTTGTCCTCTTTGTTTCAATTCGTATTTCTGTCGCGTATGTCATTATTGGTCTGATGACTGTTTTGTAAATTCTGCCTTTCATTTCATGCCCGATATTTTGTATTTTTCCATATTTCAAGAATAATTTGAAATTGTGGCTTATTAGTGATATTGTTTTCACTGCAATATTTAGCGTTTGTATTTTTAGGGACAGCAAAAAGGTGGAGAGTAACTATTGTTTCGGTATGTGTCGTTTTTTGTATACTGAGTTAAATAAGTCTACTATAATGTTTAAGGTTTCATCATTTATGCATTTTAAAATTTCTATAGGGATTTAGTCAGGACCTACAGCTTTACCATTTATGCTGTTTTTTAATGCCATTTTAATTTTCTCTTTACATCTTTTAAACCATATCCTCTTCTACTTCTAACTCCATTCTAATCTGTTTTGTTCTATTGTCTTTAAACAATGGTATTCTTTTCTGGCATTCTTCTATTTTTGCGCATCGTTTTTTTAACCATTGTTCTTTCGTTTTGTTAACTCTGTGGTCGCAGGGTTAAAGTTCTTAAGTCAAGTTTTGGCCATTTTGAGTTTAATGGACCAACAGATAGGTGGCTATCTATATTTGTGGGTTAAAAAAACCTGAGTCCTGTAACGATTCGTTTCTACAATACAATTGAGGAAATAATAACATAAGTCAAATATTGTTTGTTTGTATTTGGGTAAAACAACCTTAGTGACATAAGAACTAATTCGCTTATGAAATTTTGAGCAAAAGTTCCTATGACAATTTAGGAAGTTATACCCGGTTATAAAAATTGCTGGCAACCTTGAATTAGCATCACATAAGAATCAAATTTCTTACTGTGATTGACCGTTTATGTTTTAGAAGCTTGTTTATCACTGTGTTCTGTGTTACAAAAGTTTGTATTTTATCTAAACTATAATAGTTTATAAGGAAATGGATAGTTTTTCAAGAGGAAGAAACTAGCCCTAATGGGTTTATCTAAACAATATAGCTGTAAAAATTTAATTAAAAATCCTTTGTAAAAGGTATATTTTAGGCCCAAACGGGCTAAGTTAAAAAGACAAAATGTTTTCGGAAACCATGTTCCATCATCAGTGTCCTAGAAAATAGTTAACCACTTAATTAAAAAGAACATAGGTTAAAATTTTGACTAAGGTTAAAGAACAATGTGGTTAATACTTACTAGGAGTACATGAATGAAGCCACCAAGATTAAATATGTGGGTAAAAACCCGATTACATATGTTTAATTACATTTAGTTTTAAATTAATGTTGAAATGATATAAGATTACAGAGTTACCGATGGATTTGGTAACATGGCGACATATGACTCCACGTTGAAGTTGCTAGTCCTGAGACGGTATGTCTTCGAGGACTATATGAGTGCAACTGATTGGCAATGACATTTGATGACAATATTGTTAAGTTATGACGGAAGTAATCACAGAGCAGTCAATGTAGCTGTATGTTTCTACTTAAGACAAAAGCCAACGTTATTTAAAATTGTGAAAATTAAGTACATTAATATAACAGTATCAACCATCAAAGTTGTAGTTTTTAATTTATGAAATTGAGATGATATAAGGGGGCAAAATTTATATGGTTGTAGTTAGGCAACCAACTATGCATGTATGTAGTAATGAAATATAGAAAAATTTTTGATTATATGGCCCTTTATGTTGCTTAAACATTTGGTACCAAGAAAATATAAACTAGACACATGTGGAAGGTTGAATTATAGAAAATATTGATGTTAATGGTTGGATCTAAATATATTTATTTATAATTGGAGGTGTTCTTGTTTGAATAAAATAAAACTGTTTTAGTGAATGTTCACATGTTATTTAACTTTCAACTCAAATATAGAGGTCCTGTATGTCAGAAGCAACATTTGGTACCTAGCAAATGTGAAAATTTATTTTGAGTAATAAGTTCATGAACATAAATGTCTGACAAGGTAGTAACAGACTAAAAGGTGTGGAAGTTTTATTGTATTAACTATTATATGTAATGAACGAAAGATTTTATTTTGATGGTTGGAACATGATTATGTAGTATGTTGCAAGTGTGATAATCTGCTTATAACTTAAGAAAGGTCCTATCTGTCATAAGGCAACACTAGGCACAAGAGAAATAAAAAGAATAAGTTATAAGTTAGGTTTGTTGAAGGTATAAGTTGTCTCAAAGTGTGATGATGGTATGGTTGGCTTTGTTGATATTAAGTGAAACTAAAAAGTTTTTGCAATGTCATCTTTGCAGAAGAATAAGTTATGTGATTGGATATTATTCAAAATGGATATGAGGATCTTAAGGTGTTCGTTCAACTAATGTGTGAAATTAGCAAAATTTGAAGGTTGAGATATGGTTATGTATTATGTTTTTCATACAGAACTCGAATTATAACTTAAAAAGGCCCTATCTGTTATAAGACAACACTAGGTACATGAAAAACTTTAATGAATAAGTTATAAGTTGAATCTGTCTGCGTTGTGTACTGGACTTAACTTGAAATTGAAAGAATAATAGATAGCTATGTTTAAATTGAATAAGAAAGAAATTTATGGTTGTTTTGAATGGATGGTGGGATACTGGACCACTGCAGAAAGCTAAGATCACCAGAGGTCTGCCACCAAACCCTACGGAAGATGTGAGAAAATGTAAGAAGAGGACTGAAATGTTTGTCAGAAAGGGTTGCTGAATAGTTTGAGATTTTTGGGGGGCTAACAAGAAGCATGGACAGTAATAGATAAAGAGGGTTAGACTTGAAGTTTTGTTTAATGAAGAGAAGAGGGAAGAGATGAAGAGTGTGTTATGTTGAAGTAAAAGTTTTGGAATGGACTGAAGTTTATTGATAAATGTGAATTTTAGTTGAGAGGTAAATTAGTGGTGAAAAATTATGGGAACAGTTGGCGATGAAGAGGAAGGAAGTCTCGATTAAAGGACACATGACGATTAACACAATTTGGGCTTTTTTGTTTTTCTTTTAAAATTTCAAGATCTTCATATAAATCTAATTTAAGGAAGTTTTTTTTTTTTTTTTTTTTTTTTTTTTTTTGGGGGGATGTTGTGGATTAAGTGAAACTTTGTCCTAAGTAGAAACATACAGCTACATTGACTGCTCTGTGATTACTTCCGTCATAACTTAACAATATTGTCATCAAATGTCATTGCCAATCAGTTGCACTCATATAGTCCTCGAAGACATACCGTCTCAGGACTAGCAACTTCAACGTGGAGTCATATGTCGCCATGTTACCAAATCCATCGGTAACTCTGTAATCTTATATCATTTCAACATTAATTTAAAACTAAATGTAATTAAACATATGTAATCGGGTTTTTACCCACATATTTAATCTTGGTGGCTTCATTCATGTACTCCTAGTAAGTATTAACCACATTGTTCTTTAACCTTAGTCAAAATTTTAACCTATGTTCTTTTTAATTAAGTGGTTAACTATTTTCTAGGACACTGATGATGGAACATGGTTTCCGAAAACGTTTTGTCTTTTTAACTTAGCCCGTTTGGGCCTAAAATATACCTTTTACAAAGGATTTTTAATTAAATTTTTAATACATGGTATACAGCCAACTACAGGAACGTAGATTCCTTGTGAATATAGCTGTAAGTATTACATAATATAATTATTATTACTATGTAAAATGTTAGTGAGATTATGATTATATTTTATTAGTTTACAAAATTGCAACGTTTTTAACACGTACATTATTTTAAATTTGTTGCTAGTAAACTTATGATTTGTATTGATTTTATATAAATATAATTTGGTTTTGATTTTGACATATTTGTTTTATTTATCAGATAAAAATCAGGCAACCACATGCACATCAGACAACAGTCAAACAACAGCCAGTACATTGGGTGATAGTATACAGAGTGCCTCAAAAAATAAATGTAAGTAGAACTAAGTTTAACAAACATATTTTACTAGCTGCAGTTTGTTTTTTCATGTTTTCTTTTAATACCACTTCATATTTTTTCAGGGCAAACCGTAAATGAGTTTGAGGATCCTTTTCATAATAGTGATGATGAATACAAAGACCCAGAGGATAATATGACCCAGACATGTATATCAGGCAACAGTCAAGCATCAAGCAGTACATGGGGTGATGATATACAGAGTGTCTCGAAAGATAAATGTAAGTGGAAACAGAGTTTAACAAAACTATTTTTCTAGCTGCAGTTTGTTTTTTCGTGTTTTCTTTTAATAGCGTTTCATATTTTTTTAGGGCAAATTTTAAATGAGTTTGAGGATCCTTTTCATAATAGTGATGATGAAGACAAGGACCCAGATTACATTCCAGATTTAGACGAATCAAATTTAGACATTTCAATGAACAGTTTAGATAACAATGTTGCAGGACAGAAGAAAATTGAACTTACCACACCACAAGCTACTAGTGCCCCAAATGGAGACACAGGAGGAAGTACTACAGCAGTAAAAACAATGAGAACCACAGATATAGTTCAAAAAGTCCCTTCTAAACGATCAAGGATTGTTAGAGAAACAAGGAAGATTTGCAGAAATACTGGTCAACTATATGTCACAGAGAGTGGTAAAGAAGTACGGGGTAAATTTTGTCAAGATTTATTACCATGTCGATTGAATTGTAGTATTAGATTTGAGACGGCTAAACGACAAGAGCTGTTTTCTGGTTTTTGGTCTTTAGGAAGTCACGATCGTCGAGCTGACCATATTGTTAGCTTGATTACGTCCAAGCTTAAGGCAACAACTCGTATACGCTTAGATACTAACAACCGCAAAAGAGAGTTGACATATACCTACAATATTAAAATTGATAGAGAATTCCATAAAATATGTAAAGTATGTTTTATGAAAACTTTTGATATCACAGAAGGGTTCATCAAAGTTCAACTTTGTTATATGAAAACTTTTGATATCACAGAAGGGTTCATCAAAGTTCAACTTAACAAAATACTGAAAAATTCCGATGGAGCAACTATAAGTACTGACAATCGAGGAAGACATTCACCAGTAACAAAAACTACACAGGAAAGAAAAGATAAAATCATCAATCATATAAATTCGTTCCCAAGATATGAAAGCCATTACAGCAGAAGACATACTGAAAAAAGGTATCTTCCATATCATTTAAATATTTCTGTAATGTATTTACTTTACAAAGAATTAGTAACGGATCACCCAGTATCCTACAATGTGTATAGAAATATTTTTGAGGAAATGAATTTAAGTTTCAAAGTGCCCCATAATGATACATGCAATGCGTGCGATACATTCAAACTAAAAGTGAAATTATGTAAAGATGAACTAGAAAAACAAGATCTCGTAATTGAATGGAACAGACATAAAACTGCAGCTGACAAACATTTTGAAGCAAAATCAAAGGATAAAGCTGACGCAATAAAAAATCCTTCAATTAAAATGGTAACTTTTGATTTGCAACAAGTCTTACAAACTCCTTATCTACGTTCATCTATAATATTTTATAAACGTCAATTGGCTGTATATAATTTAACAGTCCATGAAGGTGACACAGGAGTAGCTTGGAATTTTATGAAACAATCGCAGGACGAGGTGGTAACCAGATTGGTTCATGCATATATAAATATATTTCTTAACTTTCACCAGATATAACTGATTTGATCATGTATTCTGACACATGTACAGGTCAAAATAGAAATTCACATATAGCTGCAATGTGTTTTTCTATAGATCACAAATTTATGGTAAGTGGACATTCACATATGGAGTGTGACACAGAGCATGCAAATATAGAAATGAATAAAAAGAAGACATCCATGGATATTCATCATCCACGTGATTGGTCTCAGTTAATCCGATTAATGGGATCGAAATATGTTGTAGTAGATATATGGACTAACCAGATTTCTTAGATTTTAAGCAATTATATGCCAAAGAACTGCAATTAAAAACAAAGGATAACGAGAATAATAAATTTGTGTGGCATGATATACAATGGATGCGATTTTTAAAAGAGGAAAATAGGTGTACTTTGTTATATAAAAGGTCTCTAGAATTAGATGAGCCTTTTAAAAAAATTTCTTTTCTAAGAAGAGGACAAAATATTACAGATTTAAGGCCTGCAATTCAGTATACTGAGTATTTACCTATAAGTAAAGAAAATCCACAAGGAAAAATTCCTGTAGCTGGCTGTATACCACGTATTATAATTATATATATTATCAATAAAAGAGGTTAATCTTTGTAAATGGGTATATTTATTTAAAAAACCCTTAAAAGGGCCACATTAATAGAACAAACGTTTTCGGACTACACAGTCCATCATCAGGTTATTAAAATCGAAAATGCCTAAAAATAAGTATAAACCATTTAGTTAAAACAAACGTGATTTTGAAATTTTGACTAAGGTTGAAAAGCAAAAGATGGTTATACTTACTAGGTCATAATGCCTGAGCCACCAAAATATTAGGGTAAAAACCCTTTAAATTACATTTAGTTATGAAATGTTGTACATTGTGTTATAAAATAACTGTGATGTTCTATATTAAATTAAATTTGACCAAAGGTAACACATGGCTCAAATGGGTTCCAGAGCCGGGTGAGAGACAACCTCTGCACTCGGAGAACAACGTGGAACTGATTGACAAGATACTTTTGAAGGATGAAGATAACAGAATGTCAATGCAACAAAAACTATAAAAGTTGTACATAGTATTACTACAGCCAAAAGATTCAACAAGTTTTGATGATTTTAAAAATAACAACAATCTAGGTGTTGGGATTTAAAAACTTTTTATTTATTAATTTAGGGTATAAAAGATGTCAAATCAATGATGGTTTTATTGTCATGATTAATATAATGACCTATGTATGATACATTATGAAAAATCCTGAAATTCTCCATTGGTTTCGATATGTTGATGACTGCTTAGTCTTCATATCAGGTAACTCAAATTCAGCTGATCTATTACTCTCTAAATTAAACCAAATCCACCCAAACATTAAGTTCACTATGGAACTAGAATCATCTCAATCTATTAATTTTCTTGACCTTACCATCACCAGATTAAACGACCACTTCGATTTCAGTATCTATAGGAAACCAACACAAACTGACCATATCATACCTTTGTTTTCCAACCACCCAATGTCACACAAATATGCAGCATTCCATAGTTACATTCACCGATTATTAACAATTCCACTATCACAATCCAACTATCATACAGAAGTTAACACCCTTAAACAAATAGCATTCAATAATGGATATGACCCCAACATCATTAACAAACTTATAAATAAGAGACAACTCAAACTATTGAGAGAGACTGCGTTTCCCAGAGACTTGACCATCATAACTCAGTATTTTTCTTTGCCTTACCTTCAAGAACGTCTTTCTGGAGATCTTAGATACATCCTAAAAAGATCTGTTGAGAATACCCACATTTCTTTCAAAGTCCCGAACAATCTAGGACAATGCTTAACTAATACAAAAGATCCCATCAACTACATGGATCGTAGTGGCGTTTATAAATTACAGTGCTCTGATTGTGATGCTACATATATAGGTAGAACCTGTAGATCACTAACTTCGCGTTCCTTAGAACACACTAAAAAAGAGAACACTTCCACCTTCTCTCAACATCTTGCACAACATAAACATACCCTCAACATCCCAGAAGACGTCTCTTTGTTACATAATATTCCCCAAAAAAATTTTCTAAAATTAGACCTATATGAAGACTTGGAAATAGTCAAAGAAAAACAAAAAAGCCCCAATTGTGTTAATCGCCATGTATCTTTCAACCGTGACTTTTAACCTTTACATCGTCAACTTTTTTCATAGTCCACACTTCACAATACTGTCCTATTTTCTCTGCCTTATTTTCCTATACAAACGTCAACACCTTATTCCTACATAATCTTGTGGTTCTTCAAACACCCCTTTTTATACAATATCGTCACACCTTCCTCTCACAAATTTCTGACCCCAATTTTAACTTCAGAACCATCCACATCCACCATACCAACATTTCACTATCTTATCTCTTCACTCACTTCACTCTTCACTTCTACATCGTTTTCCTGTTAATTTTGTTCTCTTTCATTATTTCTTGGTCAATTCATATATTAAACATGTATCCAATAGTTTTAATTTAGTAATCACTTAAACATTATCTAACAATTTATTAAAATTCATAATCTACCATATTACATAGAATCCTAATCTACCTTTGTCCACCTTCTTTCGGTCAACAACTTAGTAGCACACTTATACAACAAATTTCAGGTTTCTACAAACTGAATTTAATACCACCTAAATAGATTTTGTTCAGGGTGCTAGATACTTTAAGTATAAAGGACCCCTATTATCTCTAATTGTTGATCAACTCCTTTTCTCCTTCAACCCCCCCCCTCCTTTCATTTCTTTTACTTTCATTCTCATTAGTCTCTGAGGAACCCAGTCTCTTCGATTTTAAATTCAATCACATATGTTACTACTTCAATTTCTTCAGCCTGTAGATTTCCATCTTACTAAACTTAATTTTATTAATTCTTCACCATAGGAGCATTCCTAAATAAAGTCATTTAAACATGAGGTCTGATATTAGCTTCAAATATTTGTTATTTAATTTTTACCTTGTCCTAGATGTGTTAAACATAAAAGGATAAATTTCACAAATACAAGCTAACCCAAAAATTAAATACACTTTAGACCACATTCCATACGACGAAAAGCAACATAAGTTGCCTAAGGCACAGGTCATTATATTAATCATGACAATAAAACCATCATTGATTTGACATCTTTTATACCCTAAATTAATAAATAAAAAGTTTTTAAATCCCAACACCTAGATTGTTGTTATTTTTAAAATCATCAAAACTTGTTGAATCTTTTGGCTGTAGTAATACTATGTACAACTTTTATAGTTTTTGTTGCATTGACATTCTGTTATCTTCATCCTTCAAAAGTATCTTGTCAATCAGTTCCACGTTGTTCTCCGAGTGCAGAGGTTGTCTCTCACCCGGCTCTGGAACCCATTTGAGCCATGTGTTACCTTTGGTCAAATTTAATTTAATATAGAACATCACAGTTATTTTATAACACAATGTACAACATTTCATAACTAAATGTAATTTAAAGGGTTTTTACCCTAATATTTTGGTGGCTCAGGCATTATGACCTAGTAAGTATAACCATCTTTTGCTTTTCAACCTTAGTCAAAATTTCAAAATCTCGTTTGTTTTAACTAAATGGTTTATACTTATTTTTAGGCATTTTCGATTTTAATAACCTGATGATGGACTGTGTAGTCCGAAAACGTTTGTTCTATTGATGTGGCCCTTTTAAGGGTTTTTTAAATAAATATACCCATTTACAAAGATTAACCTCTTTTTATAAGTAAAGAGAAAAAGCAGACTTGGTCAGCATTTTACATTTAATAAATCCAGTGTTCCATGACTATTATAAAAACCTAAAAATCTCTGGGTCTAGAACAAAGGATAGCGTCACCTCTGATGATGAGTAATATTAATTTATTTTTTTAAGATTTTTTTCCTTAGTGATCAAAAAATGTTTAGTTTGTATGATTTTATTAAATATTTACTATATAATACGTTTCTGTTATTTATTTTTAATATGTAAGACAATAAATAACGACTACAGATGCCATCTTTTCATAAAACATGTATTGAGATCAGTGAACTAAAAAACTTAAGTCATATAACCCATTGGGACATAACTACTTAAGTCATTTTTTTTATGAATTAAAAAAAATTGAACTAGTTAGCTATGCAACTCCTAGATAAACAATAAACTAAAACTGATATACAGTTAAACTCTTACATTTAGTAACGATTTTAAAGTTATGATTCTGGAGAAATGTCTAAATAGTTCAACCTCGTATATCTCGATACACTGATTTCTGACTTAAGAACTTTTACCCTGCGACCACAGAATTCTATATTTTATTTGTTTATCCAATTTTTTGTAGATCTGATTATATTTATATTTATATTAGCGTCTTTCTTCCATTAAATCTAAAATTTCTTCCGTCATCCATTTTATATCTGGTTGGTATTAGAATTTCTTTATGACTTATGTTTTATCTATTTCTGTCTTTATTAATAACCATTTTTATCCGTCTCAGTATTTTGCAGAATTTGTTCTTTAACATTCATTAATCCGTTGTTTATTTCATTTGCCAGGCGTTGCCTTATGAGTGGGTTCCTTAATTTACTTGTATCGACTTTTACATTTGTTGTTCTTCGTTTTATTATCTATTTTTATTTTGAGCCTAATTTTTGTCACTACTGGGTTGTGATCTAATCCTATGTCGGCACTGGGATAGGTTTTTGCGGATATGATTGCGTTCCTGTATCTTTGTCTAACTAATGCATAGTCTATTTGGTTTCTTACAATTCTCTCTTGATCTGCTGTTAACTTCCAGATATATAGTCTTCTCTTTGACATTTTGTACAATGTATTAGCTATAACAAAATTATTGTTTTGGCAAAATTTGATAAGCCTTTCACCCCTTTCGTTTCTGTTGCCCAGACCATATCCTCCTGTACATTCTTCTACTTTTTCTTCCCCAACCTTTGCGTTAAAGTCTTCCATTATAATTGTTACATCTTGCATTTTAATGGATTTTAAAATGTATTTTAGGTCTTCGTAGAAAAATTCAATATCGCTCTCTGGTTTGTCCGTAGTTGGAGCATAAATTTGAAGGTTGTTTATTTTGGGTTTGCTCTATTTTAATTGTAAGAGTATAATTCTGTTGAAGTATGTTTTTGACATCTACGAAGTCACTAAATCTAAAATTATTTGGAAAGGGAATAAGTGAGCTGAGCATGTGAAAATAACTAAAATAATTTTTTTTTATAATAATTGACTTTAAAAACTATCTCTGTTCCCGATACAAGAAAGCACATGTATTTTTCACACTGTGTTAAAATGTAAATATCAAGTCGATTTATAATGGGTATTTTAAGATACTGAAAGAATTTTTCATTGTTACAGTAAACAGAGATAAGTGTGTGTTGCGAAATTATTTTATTGGAAAACAAACAAAAAAGCATTTCCTTTTCATCATATTACATCGATGTCTGTACTGTATTCCTGAGTTAACAAATCGGCGAGTCTTTACTTCCTTACGGAAACTCGATCCGGACTATGCGGAACATAAAAATAAACGCAAGCAACTCAACGGATGAGCCCAAGTCGGCTTGTACAATAAAACAAAGGATAATTCAATTGCCGGTCGATGCGGGACCTTTATCCACTTTGGAATACTTTCCCAGTTTTTACAACAAAAACAAAAAGGGAAATTAGGCTGTAGGAAATTATACTTTTGTTTAAAATCAAATAAAATATTCAACAAAATAGGGTTTCTTTCAGAAATAAAATATGGGAATTTAGGGCGCTTAGAAAATGTTCACGCAAGTTGAATTTATCAAAGCGAAGTTACCTCCCATTCTATATATATTTTAATTTTATTGTATTTTAAATATTTAAATGGGCTCTATGTAATTTGGAGAGAAGGAGTAGAGTTTATTTTCTGTTAACTAAATTACGGGGCTTGTTTAATTAAAATTAGTGATGTTAATAACGGTAATTTTTAATAGTGACAGTGATCATAATTATTTTTTGTACAATAACAAAATCAAATCAGGCTAAAGATTTTAAATCCGAAAATATTTAGAGATGCATTAAAGGAAACTCGTATGTTGAACATACAAGACAACCCAGAATAAATATGGAAAGGTTGCATAAATGCCATAGAAACCTCTGCAGAAAGAACCAGAACCGAAAAAAAGATACACATATCAAAACGACAGCAGCAAAAACGAATTAGCAAGGTTAAATACAGAAATTTAAAAGAGCATGTAGGGATGATAAAAATAAACATATAAATTAAGAATACGAAAAGCTAAAGAAACATGCAAACCGGTATGAATCCCATGAGCTATACAACAAAGTCCGATATCTATTCACGAAATTTAAACCAATCACACAAACAATAATAGATCAAAACCAACATATTATAAATGACGAGAAAGGAATTGCGGAGGTATGGAGAAAATACTGTCAAAGTCTATATGCAGATGATCCCCAGAATGCAAATCACGACGAGTTCACTGCAGAGACAGAACCAAACATTTTAAAGTCAGAGGTAGAAAAAGCAGTCAAAAAATTGGAAAATAGAAAATCTCCTGGCGTAGACCTGATCACCGCAGAAGTTTTAAAAGAGACTGGAAATGTTGGAGTAAATGGTATGCGAATGATCTTCAATATAATTTAAGAAACTGGAGAGTCACCCACTCACCCAACGACTGGGCAACATCCACTTTCATCCCTATATTAAAAAAAGGAACTCCGCTAGATTGCAGCAACTACAGAACGGTAACCCTAATATTCCATGCAAGCAAGGTACTACTTCATGTAATAAATTGAAGACTAAAAGCTTTTCTATTGCCTGATATATCAGAAGACCAAGCAGAATTTTTCCCATGAAAGGACACAAGAGCCAAAAAAACTCGTGAATTCAATACTCCTATGCTTATGTGTTTTGTGGAATACAATGTCGATAAAGTCAAATGGCAGCAGCTATGGTCCATACTAGCGGACATACGAACACTCCACTACTTAATTCAACTACTTAGAAGTCTATATGAAAATAATAAGTGCGCAGTAAAAATAAACAACCCCCATGCAGATCATTTCAGAACAGAGGTAGATGTCAGGCAGGGATGCATAATCTTGCCAACTCTGTTTAATATGTACAGCGAACACATTATGCGAAAGGTACTAGACGGATGGAAGAGTGAAATATCAGTAAGAGGTCAAAAAAGCAGTAACTTGAGATATGCTGATGACACTTTAATAACCGCGGAAAATCAAGAAGAAATGGAAGACATAATGAGATGTCTGGAGAAGAAAACTAAAACATATGGATTAAAGCTAAATAGGAAACTGACAAAAATTATGATAGTGGACAGAACTTCGAATAATCTTCGACACATTTAAGAAATTGGGGGCTTTGAAGTAGTAAATAGTTTTATGTACCTGGGGTCGATAATAACAAATGACGGAGGGTGTGACAGAGAGATACGTAGAAGGTTGACTATTACTAGAACAGCTATGATGAAACTGGTAACAATTTGAAAAAATTCTAGCATAACAATGCACAAAATTAAGGCTGGTAAGGGACCAATTTTTCCATAGCCACATATGCATCCGAAACGTGGACCTCAAAGAAAGCGGATAAAAAGAAACTAGACACTTTGGAATGTGGTTATACCGCCAGATGTTAAGAATATCCTGCATTAATCGTCACACTAACGTATCGATACAGAAACAACTTAAAGTAAAGGATAGATTGGTTAAACAAATACATCAGAGATATTTGCAATATTTTGGACAATTTGCTAGAAGAACAGGTACGATGGAAAAACTGATAGTCGAGGGTAGAGTTAAAGGAAAGAGACCTAGGGTAAGATCTCCAAGCCGTTGGGTAGATCAAACAAAAATATTAATTAACCAAGGGTTACATGAAACCGAACAACTAGCGCAGGTCAGGGAAGAATGAAGAAAAATCGTGAAAAAACTGTAAAGGCTTGATGGTGTCACCACATCCCAAAAGGGAATAGGACTGAGGAGAAGGAACAAGGAATCACAGTAATCGTAAACTTAAAAACACGATCGCGATCACTATATATTAGGTAGTACTATAAAAGCGTATGTTTAACTAACGCAACTAGATGGTTTGACTTACAAACTTGAAATCACTATTATGATTTCTTGAAAACAAAAGTCTTCAAATTTCTTTCTTTTAATAAAACCAAAAATGAACTCTTTCTTAAGTAACTCCTAAATTACCGTCCTAAATGCCATCTCAAAAGTTCGAATAGCTATGATGATTGTCGACCTCCGCCGCGGAGATGGCACTTGAAGCAGAAGAAATTACCGTGATTAAATCATTGGTAGTGAACTCACGTTCAATTATTAATTAAAACCGATCTCTAATTCAGAAAAAAATTATTGGTAAATAAGACCAAATAGAAACAAAAATTTGTGCCCCTAAAAATCATCGAATCCAAGAATGCAACAAATGAAAAAAATTAAGCTTACAGAAAAATGCTCACTTGACGAACTAGAACAACTGTAGAGAATTACCAGACAAAGAAAAGAGAATACATAAAAAACGAACCCCTTAAATATATAGAAAACCTCAACCAAGAGAAAGAATTCAAAGTATTCTATAATAGAGTTAATAATAACAGAAAAGAATTCAAGGGAACCACAAGACAATGCAGACGTCAGAATGCCGATTAACAACACGGAAAGATGTATTGAAGAGATGGGTGAATTACTTTAGCCAACTACTCAATATAAAGAATGAAAAAGAAAACCTACAAGACGAAATAGATGAGGTAAGGGGAACAGACGAGAGGAAAGAGGAACCACCAACGATTTTTGAAGTTGCAGCTAAAAGGCTAGCCAGAAACAAATCACCCGGAATAGATAATCTCTCAGCTGAACTATATAAAGAAGGTGGGCATGATACCATAATGGCACTCCAGCAGCTTATACAAAAAATATGGACACAGAAATCCCTTCCCAATGATTGTAATATTGGAATACTCTGCACCATACACAAAAAAGGAGATATGTTTGAATGCTCTAATTATAGAGGAATTAGTCTTGTAAATGCAGCAAATGAAATATTTTTCACAGTATTGTGTCACCGCATGGCACAATATGCAGAATGGATAGTCGAAAAATATTAGGCTGGTTTCAGAAGTGGTAAATCCTAAATATCCTCTTTAAATTCACAATTATATCAAGAAATACAAAAATAAAACTCAACACAAGAGTCCTTACATAGGATTCAGAGACTTTACTACGGCGAATCTTTGAAGCAGTGAATGACAATGCAGTGTGGAGAAGACGATATAACTTCGAACTTTATAGAATATACCAGGAACCAGATATCGTAAAACATATTTAGATATGACGTCTAAATGGATAGGGCATGTAATGCGGAGGGAATAAAATGACCCAAATAGAAAAACGCTTCTTGATAGACCCATTGGTCAGAGAAGAAGAAGAATATCCAGAACAACATTCCTTGATGACATCGATGAAGATATGAGAAATATGTGAATACGTGCTTGGCGGAAAAAGGCGATAGATAGGGACGACTGGAGAGAAATTATTGAGGAAGCTAGGACCCACGCAGCCTTGTAAAGCCAGACTCATGATAATAATCATGGTAAATATGTCTATAACTAATTACTACTACATATAAGGTATTCATCTCACTGTTTCACCAAGCATTTTATATCATGCTTACAACATTGTTGTGGCTCTTGCTCAAATAATTATTTTACGACATTTATTACTGCTTTGTCCGACTGATAATGATTACTTTTTAACGCCTTTTTCAGTAATCAAAGGATATAAAAATCACAAAGCCATAAATCTGGAGTGTAGGTTGGATGCTGTAATATCTTGAATTTCTTTCGACGTCGATTTAAAAATTTCAATCATTGTATTTTCACCATCCATAACTAGAAGTCCAGTTTGAGAAAAGTGTGTGAAAAATAAGTATAAGTTGTTTTTTGTGCAAATACTGCAGAACACAGAATTGGATGATGAAGACGTGAGAATCATTGCCAATCTATACCGATATCATATATAAAGCCATCATATGAATAGACTAACAAAAATTGAAAGAAATACCTATAAAACGTGGAGTAAGACGAGGATGTGTGCTTTCCCCTTTACTTTTTAATATATATTCAGAAAAATTGTTTAAAGAGGCAAAAGAAGACGTAAATGAATGCATATTTATTAACGGAGTGCTTATGAATAATATTAAATACGCAAATGACACAATACTCATTACGGACAGCAGAGAAGGATTACAAATCTTGGTTGATCGCATTACCCAATACTGCGAAAGGTATGAAATGGCACTAAATACAAATAAAACAAGAATGATGGTGGTAGCAAACTCAATGGAATGAAAGCAAACTCAACATTGAAATTAGAACTAAAGTATTAAGATGCTACGTGTTCTCTGTCCTGTTGTATGTTGAGGCCTGGACAATTACAGAGGCAACAGAGAAAAGACTCATTTAATTTGAAATTTGATGTTATCGAAGAATGTGGAAAATATCTTGGACACAATACACTATAAATGCGGAAAGGCTACAAAGAATGAAAACAGAAAATCTGAGACAATGGAGTGGGAAACATTTTGTTTTTAATACAGTATTTCGTCTCTTACAAATAGTTTCTTATGACTTTTGATTTACAATAATTAGAGAAGTAGGAGTTCAAAAATTTAGAATTTGCCATTGAGTTTCCTATGGCAAATTATAATAACGTACCTGAATTAAGACACAAAATAAAAATCAGTTTTCAGGAAGTAGAAATAGCCATAAATTCGCTACACTGCAAGATACCAGACGCATGGAAAAACAGCATAATGATACCAATGTTCAAGAAATGAGATAAAGAAGACCTTAACAATTATAGAGGTATAAATCTACTGAACACCGCACTTAAGCATACCACAAAAGTCCTAACCAATAAAATCAATAAACTAACAACTTTATCAGATGAACAACAAGGATATAGATGCCGTATTTGTACTAAGACAAATCACAGAAAAGGCCATCGAGTATAATAAATCAGCATTCCTATGTTTTATAGACCTGACAAAGGCTTTCGATCGCATCCAAGTCGAAGAAGTCTTACACCTACTGTATAAAAGAAACATACCAATCAATATTATACAAACCATCGAAAATATCTACCTTCATAATCGAATACAGGCAAAGAAAAATGGAAAACTAACACAGTATATACCACTACAAAGCGGAGTTAGACAGGGTGACTCGTTAAGCCCACTTCTCTTTATTATAATAATGGACGAAATGATACAAACAGTACGTAAAGGTCATGACTATATAATGGGGAACAAAGAAATCCAAATATTATGTTATGTAGACGCCGCATTAATCGCCGAGACAGAAAACAATCTCCAAAGACCAACACATATCTTCAATACAACAGCTAAGAAATACAATATGATAATATCATCAGAAAAAAACCAAATGTATGACAACACCTAATTACCCACTACGGTGTAAAATCGAAATTGATGGGAAAATAATAAAGCAGGAAGCAAGGTTTAGATATCTGGGAATAGATATAACTAGTTACGGAGATGTTAAAGAAGAAATACGACAACAAAGCTTAAAAGGAAGTAAAGCGGCGGGTTCTCTTAATGACACAATCTGGAAGAACAAACACCTAAGACAAGACACAAAAACAAGAATCTATAAAGCAGCAATTAGACCTATATTAACATACACGGCGGAGGTAAGACCTAACACATCTAAAACAAGACGACTGACGAATATCAGGGAGAAGTCTTATTGGATAGGGAGAGAAGCGAAAACATAAGAAGAGCATGCAATATAGAAGATATAAATGGATGGGTAACAAAACGAAAACAGGAGTGGAACGAACACAACAGTAGAATAAGTCACCAAATGGACGAAGAAGTATTGGCAGACCAAGAAAAGATGGTACGACAATTTAAACAATTTAGGAGGCTAATATTAAAGAAGAAACAGGCCTTAAAGCCTACATACTAGAAGGAAGAAGAAGAAGAAGTTTCCTATGGCCCATTTGACGATTCATCACCCTGTATATACATTATGTATACAGAATATATGTCATGTCATAATCTGTATAAGTGAACAAAGGTAGATTTTTAAGGAGAAAGGAAAAATTAAAGTATTTCAACTAAATACATTTTGTCCCATTATTAGAAATTATCAGTGTGTAGTCTTTATTTATTATTTATTTTTAGGACTATTTTATCGATTATAAGTGTTACTCATTAAAAATAATTAAATAGAAAATGTAAATTGCAAACACCTCTGGTACGCATGCCTCAGTCACGAAAAATAAACACAGTCTCATCCAAAAATACCCACAGCTGTTATTATAATTCAGAACGTTTTCATGTGCAATATACTAGGGAATAGAATACTAATAGAATATAATATTAGCAATCACAACACACCCTCGCCGCTTAAAAAACAACAAAAGCAAGATCTCTTACCGGCGAATTCTCCTAGAGAAATCCCTCGGCATATTAAAACTTCAGAATGGCGGAAGTTTCAGGATGGCTTTTCG
This sequence comes from Diabrotica balteata, assembly GCA_918026665.1. Lineage (NCBI taxonomy): Eukaryota > Metazoa > Arthropoda > Insecta > Coleoptera > Chrysomelidae > Diabrotica > Diabrotica balteata. Next base: position 106,533,478 of record OU898283.1, on the reverse strand, counting down.
CTGAAACAAAACACTTTCAGGCATCGGCAACCACTGTATCACGACGAGATCGCGGTTCCTGAACGCACTTTATCGCTATCTATAGATCTCTATCTGAAATTGAACGCACACCGACAACCGCGGTGAGATTATTAAGGTTTGTGAATGATATCGTGCATGTTTGGTTTAGAAGGCAAAATTTTATTAGCGACGGAAGTACAGTGGTGTAACTTAAAACGTTTAGACAGTTTTTTGTTGGAACTAATTCGACCAAGAAATTATTAACCGATAAATTGGACAGTGGCGTCGAATATTACAAACTGTAGTAAATAACTGAACGGGTCCCTCTACAAACGTCGCAACTGAATTTTTCATAAAGTGATGTTTTATATTATAAAATGGTTACTTATGCAGTTTAATATACAGTTGTGCTATCCTAATTTTTAGTACTGAAATTTGAGGTCAGTGTAAAAAGCTTACATAAGAAACATGGCAGAAACAACGTCTGTTTCTCCAGTGTGTAGTGATTTAAAAAAGGCAAATAAAGGTAAAAAAAACGAAAAATACACTAAAACCAATGACAGCAGGTAAAGAACAAAAGGTTAAAGGATAGTGAAAAAAGTTATATAGGCTACAAAAACATTGTTAAAGTCGAAGAACAGTGTCCAAATGAGGTTAGTCTAAAAACATTACATGTGTATACTCTAATCTTAAATTTTTTTCCTGTACGTCTGTTTTAGGATTTAACTTGTTCGTTAACTTGCAACTATGATGGTTGTTTCGTGCTTAACCAGAATTTGGAAATAAAAGTTGATATATTTAATCGTTTTTACCAGTATTCTTATAATGGACAGCAGCGGTTGCTTGCAGAATAATATATATGAAATGAAGAGAACCTAACCGAAGGATTGTGCCTGAAGATATATCCAAACGCCAATGTACTATCAAGTATTCACTTCCAGTAAATAATATTGCTTCACAACGGCAGCATGTATGTCAAAAGCAAATTATATCTGTTTTGAATTTAACTTGCCGGAGATTGCAGCTTCTTGCAAGTAAAGTTAAGCAAGGTCTCAGCATTGACGATGGTCGTGGCAAACATAACAATAGACCACGACATATTCCTGATGCGGATCAAGAGCTTATCATTACGCATATTTCTTTTTTTCCTTGCAAGAAAACTATTATTCGACAAACTCAAGTAAAAAGAAATATTTTGCTCCAGACCTATCCATAACTTATAGAATGAACCAATTATTTCGAAATAAGTACCTTACCACAAGGGTGCAATTACACTTGTGTAGGTCAAATTTTTGGGGTTTTAATGAAGTAGTGATGCGCATCATAAGGTGTTGCTTCCAGATAACACCTCTAGCCTCTCCTACTCAATTCCTATCCTCACCTCCGAGAAGTGTGATCCGGATCACACGGGTGAACCCCGGTAAACCTGAGCAACCCTACTGGAGACTGGGTAACCAACCCCAGTGGAAGGTAGGGTCAGGGCTGACGAGGAAGGGAGAAATGGTCCTCCGAAAAGGGGTTGGGCATGAGGCTAACTCCCTCATCCCATAAAAACTTATTGTTACGAAATCTCGAGATAGAAAAGCCGGACTGAATTCAAGACGACGACACACGCACCGAACTAAGGACAATGATTTAAAGATCAGTACTTGGAATGTAAGAACGCTGTATAGGACAGCGGGACTGAAGCTGCTGCAAGATCAACTCCTAGAATATAGAATAGACATTGCAGCCATTCAAGAGATGAGATGGACAGGAACCGGCATTTTGCAGAAAAAAGAACATGATATATATTACAGCTGCAACCCGAACCGACATGAGTTCGGAACCGCGTTCCTAGTATCAAAGAGAATCAAAAATTTTATTATTGGTTTTAAAGCCATAAATGATCGGTTATGCATCCTTCGAATAAAAGGAAAATTTTTCAACATATGCCTAATTACCGTGCACGCGCCAACCGAGGAAAAAGACGAAGAAATTAAAGATCTATTTTACGAAGATCTCGAAAGAGCATATGATAACTGTGCCAAAAACGATATTAAAATAATCATTGGAGACATGAACGCCCAGATAGGAAAAGAGATATGCTACCAAGATTATATTGGTAAACATAGCCTTCACGACGTTACTAATGACAATGGTTTAAGGCTTATTAGTCTGGCAGCTTCCAAAGATTTAATTGTGGGAAGTACATGTTTTAATCACAAGAATATCCATAAAGCCACTTGGATATCACCAAATGGACACACCACAAATCAAATCGACCATGTTATAATTGACAGAAGGCACTTTACAAACCTAATGGACGTAAGAAGTTACAGAGGAGCAAATATTGACTCAGATCATTTTATGGTAGGGGCCAAGTTACGACAAAGAATTTCCAATGCCAAGAAAGAAAGGGGCACTAGACAAGTAAAATATAATTTACATATGCTAAAAAATGAAAACAAGGAGAAACAGTTCCAGTCACATATAAAAGAAACCCTAGAACACACCTGGGCAGTCGACCAGTCAAGCACGGAAATGTGGAACAACTGCAAGGAGGCTCTGAAATTAGCAGCCGAAAGCACATTGGGAATATCCCGAACCCAAGAAAGAAACGACTGGTTCGACCAAGACTGCAAAAAAATAACAGATGAGAAGAACGAGGCATTTAGGACCATGCAACAACGAAAAACTAGAACAACAATAGATAGATACAAAAACTTAAGGAGAGAGGAAAAACGCATACACCGAAAAAAGAAACGAGACTCGGAAAATGACATGTTAGAACGGCTCGAAAGCCATATGAGTCACGGAGAAACAAGAAAGTTCTACCATCAAATAAATAGTATTAGAAAAGAATTCAAACCAAGAATCAACTATTGTAATGATAAGGAAGGCAACTTACTTACCAACAAAGAGGACATCCTTTTACGATGGGTAGAGCACTTTCGAGAGTTGCTGGAAGGGGAACCTACTAACAATATAGAGCTGGAATACCGAAATGAGGAACTCGTGGAACCCCCCTCGGTAGATGAAGTAAAAATATCTATAGAAAAACTAAGGAACCATAGGTCCCCAGGTAGCGATGGCATCCCAGCAGAGTTATTTAAGCACGGTGGAGAGCAGCTCACCAAGGTGATGCGAGAAATTGTTTGTAGAATTTGGTCTGAGGAGCAAATGCCAGAAGAATGGAGCTTAGGCTTAATTTGCCCGTTACACAAAAAGGGAAACCAACTGGAATGCAATAATTACCGCGGAATAACTCTCCTAAATACAGCATACAAGATATTATCAAATATTTTGCACGAGAGATTAAAGCCTTATACTGAAATGTTTCTAGGGGAATATCAGGCAGGATTCAGGCCTGGACGTTCAACCATTAACCAGATCTTTACACTACGACAGATCCTCGAAAAAGCGCAAGAGTTTAACATAGATATGTATCATATTTTTGTCGATTTTAAAGCGGCATATGACAGTGTCTTAAGACCAAGTCTTTACAACGCTATGAATGAGTTAGGAATTCCAAAAAAACTCATATGTTTGATAAAAGTGACAATGGCGAAGATGCTATCAGCAGTAAAAATTCAAAACGACTCGTCAACCCCATTTCAAATACATAGGGGGTTAAGGCAGGGAGATGCGCTGGCGTGTCAGCTTTTTAATGTCGCCTTAGAAAAAGTTGTACGAGACGCTAATTTAGATAGCAGGGAACAATATTTAATAGATCAGTCCAAATTCTAGCATATGCAGACGACGTGGACATTATAACAAGAACTAGGGCGAGAACTGCGGAAATCCTAACCGAGCTAGTAGCAGCAGCAGAACGAATGGGGTTACATATAAATCAAAATAAAACCAAATTCATGGCGACTAACACAAACACAAGAGCTGGAAATGTTGACACAAATTTAATCATCAATGACCAAAACTTCGAAGCAGTCAATGAGTTCATATATCTAGGGACATCGGTTAACCCCAATAATAATACATCTGAGGAAATAAAAAGGCGAATAATAATTGCAAACAGGTGTTATTATGGTCTATCAAAGTACTTAGCTAACAAACGTCTGTCTCAAAAAACTCGTATAAGGCTGTATAGAACACTGATAGTCCCCGTTCTCACATACGGATCAGAGGCATGGACGCTAACGAAAACAGATGAATCCGCTCTATCCATTTTTGAAAGAAAGGTGCTACGCAAGATATTTGGAGCGGTCTGTGAGAACGGAATATGGAGGCGTAGATATAACTTCGAACTGCAGAATATCTACAAGCATACGTTTGGTGGTAAAGATATTACCACTATAATTAAGCGAAACCGCCTGCAGTGGGCAGGACATGTAGCCCGGGCCCCTGAATCGAACATGATAAAAAAGATTCTAACAGCGCAACCTGTGGGAATGAGACGACGGGGTAGACCAAAGCTGAGGTGGATGGATGGGGTAACACAAGATGCGGAGAAGATCGGAGTCGGCAACTGGAAAATTCAAGCAAGGGACAGAACAGAATGGCGTAGAAAGCTTGAGAAGGTCGAGGCCCTCTAAGGGCTGTAGCACCAAGATGATGATGATGAGGTCAACATTTCATTACAAATTTAACTTAAGATTTGGTGTTCCCAGATCTGATACATGTAAAGTTTTTGACAAATTTTATATACAAATTGTTGCAATCCAGAATAATGAAGAGTTAAAGCAGCTAGTCTTGCATTCTAAGTAGCTAGGTCATGGATGATGTTATCAGTGAATGTATCAACAATTGCTCTTTTTTTTTCTTTTTTCAAAAGATATAAAGATGATCTAATTTTGGCACTTCCTAAATACAAAATGAACATTCAACTTCGTAAACAGTCAACATTTTCAACAACATCATAATCAACATATACAATTTACAGTTGAGGAAGAGGTAGATAATTCTCTACCATTCCTTGACATGAGAATTGTAAGAACTACAGACAATGTGTTGAAAATCAGATGGTTAAAAAAACCCATGTGTAGTAATAGATTTATAAGCTATTACTCTCATCATCCAAATAAGATGAAAATGAACCTTATAACAGAATTAAAATAACGTGTTTTAAGGCTTTTTCATCCATATTACCTACACGATGATCTTCAATTGTTAAAAAATATTTTAATTAAAAACTCTTATCCTCCAGATATGCTATATAGGATGCTTTTTTCTAATATTGTTATTAAACTTAACACCATTTTTTGCTAAATCTCAGAACATCTATTATCATTCACTACCTTTTATACCATCATTAACACCTAAATTAATTTAAACACCAAAGGTTATTGACAATATAAAAATAGCAACAATGAACACCAATACTATTTCATTTTTATTCTCCAAAACTAAGTATCCCATAGACAAATCAGATAAAACAAAATGTAGTATACAGCCGAAAGTAGCATGAGGCCGAAAGAAATCTTTCAAATCGCATTATTTCTCACGAAAGTGACTGTAGAATTAAAAAACCATCTTGTGAGTTAGAAGAACATATAATCGACAAAGATCATATATCTGGATTTTGGTAACATTAAAATTTTGTGTAGTGAAAGTAATAAATTCAAAAGGACTTTTTTGGAAATAGTTTGTATTAGCAAAAGTGATAATAATTTAAACAAAAGATCAGAAATTCAAAATCTAAGCAATATTTATAATTATAATATTTCTTTGTAGGTTATTTATAAAACCAGTAAAATATCATATTTGGATTTAATTTTCCATATATTTGTTACATTTTTTCAGGCATCTATTAATGATGAATAAATATTCTTCTTTTTTGTTACTAAATAAAAAAGAATTTTTAAACAGAATTTTATTTTTGGCAATATAGGTAATTGTCAAAAATAATAATTTTAAGTTGTCATTTATGATATTGAGGCTTATTTGTAATTGGTCGCTATTCTAACAAACTTATTTATAAATTCAATTGTTTTTGTGTTAAGAAAGTTTATCAAAATTATATTAGAAAATTTCAGAGAAACATTTATTAGATAAGAACATTTTTATAATAGTTTTTTGTAATATGTTAGCAGCAATTTTATTTACCAAACTAATTTTATTTGGCGAGTTAGTAAATTTTTTTTCTAGTTCCACTTTGTAAGATATTTTGTATTTTTTAGCAACTCTTGAAAATAATTGTAAACACAATTGAAAGCTCGAGATAAAAAATAGTTAACCAATAGCCCTATTTTATTGACACTCCAATCCATCCAAAACATATTTATATATATTATGTATAGTATCGTTTTTGTTCTGGTGTTCTGTATAATTGCACTGTGATATTTGAACAAGATAAACAGTGTTTCAAAAGGGCAATAGAGCAGGAAAACGCTGCAGGGTATCACGAAATATAAGCGACGACAAAAGATATTTTTAAAAGACACAAATTTTTCTCTGCGTGTTTGAAAGAGAGTGGCTGCGAAAGAACTGTGAGTGGAAGCATCTGCTTGATTACCTCAGAAAATTCTGTTTATTTGCGTAAAGGCAAAAAGAGAAAGAAACCGGAAACAAGTGAAAACTTGTTGAAATGGAACGAGTAGAAATATATTGTGGAATTTTGAGTCGGTGCTTGAAAAATAAACCATTTGAAAACAAAATTCGTCAAGATGCTGGATTACAGTTACGAAATAACTTTGTTCAAAGAAATACAGAAATATTTAGATAATTCCTTTTCTGGTCGGTAATTTTTTAGGCTGTTAAGAAGTTGTTAAAATATTTATGCATAAATGTATTATAATTGAAAACTAGATAGAGAATATAACATTATTTTTTCCTGGACCGTTTGTCCTGTAGTCACATAATTTCCTTTACCAATACTTACATTTCCATCTGCCCCATCCATTATTCTTTAAACAATAAAGTAATTACTAATTGTTTTTAAATATGTTGACAATCAAGCTCTTATTGGTTGGTTGGAAATAAGCTGGTTAGCATGGACCAGTATGGTGGAAATAAGTTGTTTTGCATGTAAACGTGGTTTTTAACATGCTTTTACCATGTGTAATAATTTTTTTGCATGGATCTGTTAAAATAAACCCCTTTGGCTACAACATAAAAAATTTTAAATTCAAAATACAAAATTCTACCAACAGATAAACAGCTGCAGAAAAGAATTCAAACCTAGAATAATCGCCTGTAAAGATAGGGACGGTTCTATAATTAGTCACAAAGAACAGATACTAAACAGATGGGCGGACTATTTTGAAGAACTGCTTAGTGGCAATTACGAAGATGGCGAGATTGAGGATCCCATGTTTCAAATGAATGAAGATGATCGGCAACCACCCTCCACCGAAGACGACATTCGAGAAGCCATCGCAACACTGAAAAATAATAAAGCCCCCGGTTCGAATAATCTCCCGGCCGAACTTTTCAAAAACGGCGGCGACCCTCTCCTGAAACACATGCATAAACTGATAACTACAATTTGACAACAGAAAGAAACACCCACAGACTGGAAGTTAGGTGTACTGTATCCTATACACAAAAAGGGAGACATTATGGTGTGTGATAATTATAGAGGCATCACTCTACTCAATATGGCATATAAAGTGTTGTATTGTACAAAAGACTCCTCCCCTACGCCGAACAAATAGTGGGAGGATACCAGTACGGTTTTCGTCCTCATAAATCAACAACAGACCAGATATTTACAGTGAGGCAGATCCTTGAAAAAACCCTAGAGTTCGGCGTCGACACCCACTACATATTTGTTGACTTCAAAGCTGCATACGACTCCGTTAATAGAAATAAACTTCTACTTGCTATGGTAGAATTCCGCATTCCGTTTGATCTTGTCCAGTTAACTGAACTTACACTCACAGGTGCAGAGAGCATGGTAAAAATCCAAAACGATCTCCCAAGACCCTTCCATTGCAAAAATGGACTAGGACAGGGTGATGGACTATCGTGTCTCTTATTTAACCTGGCATTAGAAAAAATAATTCGAGAGTCGCAGATTAGTACGAATGGTACTATCTTTAACAAATCAGTACAAATTGTGAGATACGCAGATGACATAGACATTATAGGTAGGTCCACAGAATCCCTGACTGAAGCATTTTGGTCGTTAAGAGCATCTGCACATAGAATGGGACTAAATATAAATGTTCAAAAGACCAAATATATGTGTTGGACTAGGTCAAGCAACCCGACACCTACACGAATAATAATTGATGACCTAGAACTGAAAGGTGTCGACACCCTCATATACTTAATGTAGCTGCTAACCAAAGATAACAACGTCAGTGAGGAAATTAAAAGAAGAATAGTGCTCCAAATAGTATAAAATATAGTGTAAAGCCAAACTGGCGTTAACTAGTTTTTTGTTTCGCACCTGAAATTGGCTCTTTTCTCGATAACAGCAGTTTTTTAAGTAGTTTAGACAATATGGGTAGCAGGTTGAGAAGTCTGTAGGACTTTATTTTCTCTGGTGTTAATTAAGTACGATTATTTGGGCTATTTTCAAACCTAATAACAATAAGCTGTTTTTAATATGGCATTTTCAGTTGTGTAAGACACTTAAAATACCATTTCTTGTATGTAAATTTTGTGATCTACTATACTGTTTCACCCTGAAATTCCCTCGGCACGGCACCCATTTTTTTATTGATACTGCCGGTGAAATCTGTCACGAACTATTTACCAAAATTGACAATAAATTCAGGACATTCTAATTCAATAAGAAATTTAGCATATCAATAAAATGCCATTCGCGACAAATAAATTCACGGAACGAGCATTCTAAGAAAAATTCTGGCAAACTTAGGCCTAAGAGAAATATTGAGTTTTACATTTGAGGCACAATTTGGAAGAAGTTTTCCAATAAAAACATATCTAAGGATTTATTTCGGCAGTTTTATGGTTTCCGAATGAATGGAGAAATTATTACATTGTGACTGTTTAATGGGGAGTATAAAAAATCGTGGAGGTGTAAATATACTAAAAGGCAAAAGGGTGGTTATTTTATGTAGACAATGATTTCTCGTAACAAAAAAGTTAGTAAGGAAGCTTAAAAATGCAGCTGGTTATACAGTGTATATGTACAATGAAGAACGTTATGTTACTGGTAAAAATGGGTAAATAATGAGTTTACAGCGCCTGTAAGAAATGACAAGTTCTAGTAAGCGTACAAAAACGAATATCTTTAAAAATGATAAAGGGGTATTATTACTGATATAAAGGAGAGATTATGTCACTGGACCAATTACATTCAATAACTATTTAATGATGACAGAGAAGAACTGTCATTAGAAATCACCGATAATACCGGACCACCAATATTAAGAGAAGAAGTCATCTATGTCATCAAAAATACAGCTACAGTCAAAGAGGGTAAATACAGCCAAAGAGGGTAAAGCTACTGGACCAGATGAGGTGCCCATCGAATTAATAAAACTCATCGATGAAGATGTTATTGATGTTATGGTTAAACTCTTTAATCTAAGATATCAGACTGCCACAATCCCCAGACAATGGCTGCAATCAACCTTTGTAGCAATTCCCAAAAAAACAAGTTAAACAACTTGCTCAGACCACAGAACAATAGCTTTAATGAATCACACACTTAAAACATTTTTGAAAATAATTTACAACAGAATTGTTAAAACTCTTGAATATGAGATTAGTGACACACAATTTGGCTTTAGAAATGGTATGAGTACAAGAGATGCTTTGTTCGGCTTGAATGTGCTGGCTCAGAGATGCATGGACATGAATCAGGATATGTACTTATGTTTTGTAGACTTTGAAAAGGCATTTGATAAAGTTCAACATAAAAAGCTTGTAGATATATTAAAAAGCAAAAATATTGACAGTCGTGATCTGAAAATTATATCTTATTTATATTGGAATCAAACTGCTAAGGTAAGAGTTGACAGCCAGTACACCGAAAATATCAAAATACAGAGAGGAGTCCGTTAGGGTTGCGTGCTGTCTCCACTACTTTTCAATATCTACAGTGAAGCGATATCTATCAAAGGGGAAGTTTTGAATAACTTACGTTTTGCAAACGATACAGTAATAATTACGGATAACAACAATGATTTACAGAACATAATGTAACGCCTTAATGAACGCTGCGCTGTCATGAGTACGGACTGAAGATAAATTTAAAGAAAACTAAATGCATGATCATGACTAAATCTGCACATGCAAATATCCAATTGACTATTGAAGATACTACAATTGAAAGTGTTAATAACTATAAATACTTAGGAACATGGATAACATCAAATGTAGACCAAACCAAAGAAATTAAGACACGTATTGAAGTAGTACGTAAATCATTTATTAAACTTAAAAAGTTTCTTTGTTGTCGGGATATAAGGTTAGAACTACGCCTGAGAATGCTTCGATGTTACGTCTTCTCTACTCTTCTTTATGGTTTGGAAGCTTGAACACTAAAACAAGTTCATCTGAATAAGTTGGCCGCCTTTGAATTTTGGTGTTACAGAAGAATCCTACGAATATCATGGATTCAAAGAATGTCAAACATGGAAGTAACTAGAAGGATAGGAAATAAGTCGGAAATAATATTAACTATTAAAAGACGAAAACTTGAGTACTTGGGACATGTGATGAGAGGGCAAAAATACGCATTATTACAACTTATTATGCAGGGCAAAATCCGAGGAAAGCGAAATGTGGAAAGACGAAGCTTAAGGACTTAAAGGAATGGTTTGAATGCAGTAGTGCAGAACTTTTTAGAGCGGCAGTTAACAGAGTCCGCATAGCCATGATGATTTCCAACCTTCGATAGAAGATGGAACTTAAAGAAGAAGCGCATGTATAAAACTGGAATATATTGAATAAGAGATAAAAAGGTTATACAGAAAACTAGGCAGGTTGAACAGTCCTATGGTGACGTCCTCGCTAATCGGCTTACTAGAATACTGGTGAAATGTACTGCGGAAATAACAATAATTCAGGACAAACCAGTTCCAACAAGTCAAACAAATGCCATATGGATCAAATTTTCTAGTGCCAAATGTTTTAATTGGAAAATTGGACCCAAGAAAAGATACGACCGATATCGCTCAGTTGCTGCCGTTTTATCTGAATTTGATAAACGAAAAGACGTTTATGGAAAGAGTAAAAAGGGGTATTTTTTAAAATAAAACTTGATTTTACAACTAAATTTAGGTGCTGGGGAAAACAGAATAATGTAAAATAGCTCTATTTGTAGCTTTTAAAATGTCGTTTTGGAAAATAAAACTGTACTCTATTAGAAACGTGCTTTTTAAATCAAAGAAACTTAATTTGAGAGAACTAAATTACTACTAAAAAGTCTGCCCTAGGACAAGATAATACTCACATAAGTTTTCTTCAACATCTTCCAGAAAATGTCAAGCTTAATCTCTATAACAAAATATGGAGCAGCCATGAATTTATCTCAAAAATGACGGAGGGTATAATATCCTACTTATTAAAACCAATTAAAACACAAACTGATCTGGAATTATATAGACCAATTTTAGTAACTAACAACCGTAAAATATCAAAAAATAATAATAAATAAAAGACTGTTGTAGAAAAGAAAAAAAAGTGTTACAGTAGGTGGAACTGTGTACTAAGCTTCATATTATGTTTTCTGTATTTTTTAAATTTAAATAGTACATTTAAAATTTTAGATGCATTTTAGAGTTAAGATGCATGCAAAACAATGCATACATCTAAACTCTGGAAATCGCTTATACTATACATACAGGGAAAATAGACGAAACATATGATGGAGTAGGATTTCTTGTCAAAAAGTATCTCACGCCATACATTTCCACATTATCAAAGCGTTTCTGATAGAGTAGCTTATATTATAATAGAGCTAGATAATAAAACCAAGATCAAGGTTATACAAGTGTATGCTCCTACAACAACACATCAGGAAGAGGTAGTTGAAATGCTCTAAGAAGATTTGATAACAGCATTAGAAGAAAATTATACAAAGTGTACCATCATTATGGGAGATTTCAACGCAAAATTGGGTAAAAAATACTGTAACCAAAATAGATGGATGGTTATGGTATAAGAAATTAAAGAGGAGAAAAATGATATAACTTCTTAGAACAACAAAATTTATATGCCATAAACACATACTTCAAAAAACCAGTAAACCGAAAACGGACGTGGATATCTCCCGATAAAAAGACGAAACACGAGATCGATTACTTCTTGTGTGGGAACAAAGACATTTTTAAAGATATAACTGCTCTCAATCGATTTACAACTGGCAGCGATCATCGCCCTTTGAAAGCAAGGATTCTTATTAAATAGACGAAAACCAGTAGAAACATGCCACATAATTATTCTAATCAAAAAGATCAAACTAAAATACGACAGAAAGGAGACGAGTAGAAGAATTTGTAAAACATTATCAACAAGAATATTCTGACATGAACACAATCATTTAAGAAATGCAACGAAAGCTCTTGAAAACATTACTGACTGTTGCAAATAAAACGAAAAATAAAGAAGACCGAATAAGTGAAGGAACAAAACGGTTGATGGAAAAGAGACGCACATTTCTAAGCGAAGGAAAGCAAAACACCAACAATTTCAAAGAATTCAATAAACAAATAAGGAAGAGAGTAAAGGAAGATTTCAGAATCTATAATGAAAACAAGGTAGAAAAAATAATAGAAACTAACCGAGTCCTGAAATGCTTAATATAATACTTAGGAAAGCCTATAATAATCTCATTGAAGGATAAAGATGGAAAAGAAATAAGAGAAAGGAACGAAATCCTAAAATTTACTTAAACATTCTACCGTGATTTATATTCATTAAACAAGAACCCAGATAACACTGCAAAGAAAGATCGTAAGAGAAAGATAACGAATGTCAACTCAGAAATACTCCCTAACATAGAATCCTTCGAAATAAAATAAGCTATAGCATAACTAAAGAACAATAAGGCTTCGGACCCAGATGGAATACGTGTAGAAATGTTGAAGGAGGGGAGTGAAATTATTCTCGAAAAATTGATTTTTTCAACGAATGTCTTCACAGAGGAGAAGTTCCAGATGATTGGATGGAAAGTTTGACAATACTTCTTTTCAAAAAGGGGGACAGGGGAGATCTGAAGAATGTAAAAACTGTTTATGAGAGTAATAACTAACAGGTTAACGTCGAAGCCCGATAGCTATCAACCGGTAGAGCGGGTAGGATTCTGAAAGGGTTACAGTACAGAGGATCATCTTCTCACTGTCAGCATTTTACTACAGAAAGCCAATGAATATCACTGAAACTTATATATTGGCTTCGTTAATTATAAAGAGAGAGAGAGAGAGAGAGAGAGAGAGAGAGAGAGAGAGAGAGCTATAAACAACTGCAGAATAGACTCCCGATACAGAATGCTCATACATAATATTTACAAGAAAGCTACAATGAAATTACAAATAGATGCGAAAACCACAGCTATACCAATCAACAGAGGAGTTCGCCAGGGAGATGTTATCTCACCAAAGCTATTTACACTTGGACTGGAAGACGTGTTCAAAGACATTAACTGGGCAGATAAAGGAATAAATATTGTTCTGAAGCTATTTTCTTGTGGCATTTTAAATTAATTACTATTTAACTGGAAATAAGCCACAATTAAAGATAAAAATACGTTTATTGACGTTTCAATTTCTACTTCGAAAATCGTTCTCAAAATACAAACAGTAAATTAAACAAATTTTGTTTTTTGTTACGTAGTGAAAAATTCTTCTAATAATTTAATTTTATCTGATTCATTTATACTGAAAATTTAGACATACATTATGCATTTTAAAGTAGACGACTTTAAAATGATATTGCCAATATTGTTAAGTTGCGCTCCTGGGACGACTTTACTTATAAGATAGTTCATTCGATTACATAAAATCAACTTGAGAATATCCGTCAGAAAAAATCATAGTATGTATGTCGTCTTTAAAAAGACAAACACATGACATGATGACAGTAAAATTATCCGGCTGGTGATTCCATAGTAAATTATGAGGGAAAATCCAGGAAAAAAAACTCATAATACTATCCCGATATGGTAAGTATTTATTCTTGAATAGTTTACCTTCAATAAACACCAAAATTCTGATTTTATAATGTTTCGTTATTTAAAAAAACATAAATGATGTATCCTCTATATGTTACTGACTTACTAATACTGGTATTTTCTTATTAATAACTTCCTTCTTTAATATTGGTAACCAGATCCTACTACATTCTGCCGAGGAATTTGTGACACAATTGGCCTCATTGACAGTTGTCAATCTGTCAAATAGACATTTAAATGCAACGGAGAATTTAATATTGTCAAAGGGTCTAAACTTTGCTATTACTCAGCCATCCGTTTCAAAATTAGACATAATAAGCTTAGTTGAGAAAATATCTCAATGCTTTCCAACCCACGAAAAGGAAGAATACAGAGTGTTATGTAAACTTGAATTGGAAAAATATACTAAAATTGAACAAAACATAAGCAAAGAGGAACTAAAGGCTATAAGAACTTTAAAAAATGACGACTCCATAATCATCCTACCAGCAGACAAGTGAAATGCAACTGTGATAATGGATAAAATTTAATACGAAAACAAAATTAAAGATCTAATAATAAACGGACCTTATACAAAATTAACAAAAGATCCAACAAAGCGTTTGGAAAACAAAATATATAGAACTTTATTCAAGTTTAAAGATTTTTTAACAAGTTATCAGAGAGGACTAATTACACCTCATTACAGTAAGACTCCTCATTTTTATGGAGTACCGAAAATTCATAAAACGAATATACCACTTAGACCCATTTGTAGTACCATGAATTCTCCTTGTAGTGAACTATCAAAATTTGTATTAAATATTTTAAAACTATTTACAAATAAAAATGACACATTCATAAAAAATACACAACATTTTTTAAATAAGTTATCAAATATTGAATTTAATTCAAATAATACTTTGGTAAGTTTTGACATAAATAGTTTATTTACGAATGTGCCATTAAATAAGACTTTAAGTATAGTCAAGACAAAATTACACAGTGATGATTCATTGGCAACTAGAACAAGACTAAACATTGGGATTTGCTGGAAAACATTTTTTGAAGTGACTTCACAAATACCCGGGAACAATCTTTCACTAAAAATGCTGGAATATTATCCGGTCCGGACGTCATTTTATTTTTAATTCTTTTAAACGCTACTGAAATTTCGTTTATTTGAAATTCTTTAAAAGTAATAGTGGGTAAGTAGATATCTCTACATTCTTGATTATTAAATACATTGTCGACAGGTAAATAAACTTTTTCCAAAAACATCTCAAAAGCATGGATTATATCGCGAGGATTATTAAATGTATCGCCGTTGTAACACATTTCACCTGGGATTCTAGAAGTTTTATTGTTTGCATGAACATATGCCCAGAAATTATTAGATTCGTTAGAAATACTATTCTGAATTTTTATTCAGTTATATGTAGTTTTAATCATTTGTTTAATTATTTTTCGCAACCTTTTAAATTCATGCATATAGAGTATATTACCTGTTTTCTTATAATTTGTGACATTTTTTGATTTCAACTTTTGATTTCTAAGAATTGCAAGGCAAAACAGACGTTGATAAAGATGGTTATATATATATATATATATATATATATATATATATATATATATATATATATATATATATATATATATATATATATATATAAAGATGGTATAATAGCGAATTGGTTTCTTGTACTTGTACAGAGTAAATCGCAATAAAAAGGAAAAATTTTATTCCGATTACTCTGTACCAGTTTTTAGCGATTTTATTCCATTTCCTTTGTATTTCCATTTACTCTGTACGAGTACAAGAAACCAATTTGCTAAGGATTTTTGCTTAGTTGAGGAATGTTGTGGAATGCAAATTTTAGATTCCCCATGTCTCTAATAACATTTTTATAAACGTCTGTTTTGCCTTGAAATTCTCAGAAATCTGAATCTGAATTTGGTTTTAAAAATCAGTTTACGGATTTAATATCAGATGTCGCTCTTTACATCCATTCGAAGCCATAATAGAGTTGCTTCCTAAGACAGAAGAGATTTATTTTTACGTTCAGAGCGACTGTAAATTGCCGTTCTAAAAAAACCTATTAAGCCGAAATATGTATAAGAAGATACACAGACGGACTATACGTAAAATCAAATAACTGTCTTTTTATTTTTAGGTTGTTTGGGCTTAAGAAGCACATCTCTAACAAAATAAAGTTTTATTTTCTAAATGACGCTTTAAAAGCTACAAATAGAGCTATTTTACATTGTTCTGTTATCCCCAGCACCTAAATTTAGTTGTAAAATCAAGTTTTATTTTAAAAAAGACTCCTTTTTACTCTTTCCATAAAAGCCCTTTCGTTTATTACTCGAATTCAGATAAAACGGCAGCAACTGACCGATATCGGTCGTATCTTCGCTTGGGTCCAATTTTCCAATTAAAACATTTGGCACTAGAGCTCATTTTGGCTCGCCACAGAATCTGCAGCGGACATTAAAATTTACGGATAATATAATTTTTGCCATAAACATAAGTTCCCACATTTTTATGGGTCTTTTGGAATGGTTTATGAACTAGGAACAGGGAATAAATATTTACGAAAAATAATTAAGCTGATATAGGTAACGATTGCTCGGCGAGAGTTGGTCTACCGCTTTTAAAAATATTATTGGATATAATTTAACGAAGAAAATGTAATAGAAATGTTAACTTAGGCTAGAAATTGAAGACTAAAGGGAAAAACGCTGTAAGTCAATTTGTTAAATTTTTGGAAAACGCGGTTTTTAGATTCAAAACTTCATAATTCATAAATAAACATGCTAAACCACTATTGTATTGAGTATTTGACAACTCATATATACAGAGTATGATATTATAAAATTGAAATTGTCATGTACAGTAGGTAACGAGAGAAATTAAAGAAAAACAACCAAAGATCTGGAGGAAAAAGGCAAAAACGCTGTAATTGACAAAATAATATAATATGAATTCAACGAAAGAAAAAAATAAGCAGAACTAGACTTGTTTAACTTAACTAAAGGTAAAAACATTAATTATCTGTTACATGAATCAATAACATTGTAAAATTCTTAAGATAAAAAATAAGTCATGTTTTTTTTAGCTGATCAAAATACATTCTTCCTTTTTCTTAACAAAATTTTTTTAAAACTTGAAGATCTTTGTATTTTGCCATTGGAATGGGCAGTGACTCAGTATAGGATCGAGAAGGAAAAACGAATTCTTTTTCAGTATACGGTGGTTCCCTACCAGTCACTTTTTTGTTAATGACAGCCGAAACCATGGTTCCATTGTAGGTGTCTCTGAAATAAATTAGTCTGGGATGTTGCTTTGAAATGCTTGATTCTCTTATTGGTCTAGTTTTAAAAGGTGCTTTTGTAACATAAATAGGTGCAAGAAAAGTGTCCCAGCTACGCACCAAGTAGTTATCAACCACTTCTACTTTATAAGGCACAGGTTTTTGACGAGCCAATCGTAACACTGCTTCCCAATCTTCTGGGGTTCCTGCTGCACTTTTTTGACTAACGATACCAAAATCTTTATCCGTCTCCATGCACGAGTGACCTCTTATAGGAAAAGTCACAGAAATAGAGTCAAATCTGTTTATTTTATTGACTAAATAATGTAGAAACCGGAATACCGTCCAATTTTTATTTTTGCCTCCACACGAATCACAGAAAATCACTAAGTTACGAACTTCAGGAGGAAGCTGGATTGTCACATAGTCATACAGAAATGAGCAAACTTAATTAGCACCCTTTCGAGCTACTGTCTCAGGGTACGAGTACATAACAACATCATTATCACTAAGTCGATAGACATTAAAGGAGTAGAAAGACAACTACCTTTTATAATACACGTCGTTACTCGTAATATTAGACATTGGAAGGTTTTTATTATAGCCCATGGCTATGACTTCATTTTCTCTTGAGATCCTTACGCGTAGTTTAGCTTTTGTTTTTCGTTTGTAAAATGTCTGTGCTTTCAGCAAGTAAAATTTCTGCCCTGTTTTAAGTTTATTAATCAATTTTTCCTCTTTACATTTCCTTATTTTTATTTTGGAAGCATCATAAATGCTGCAAGTGTCGGTCCTGGGATACCCAAAAGAGATATTAAAGCGTGTGTTAAATGTTTTTCTATATACTTCATAGCACACTGCTCTATTGGAATGTTTCTCAAGAAACATTTTGTACATCTTTTTAATGTTAAGTTCCTCTGGAAGGTACTTCCTGCTAGATTTTTTTAGGCTGTAGTGACTTATGCGTCCTTTGAATGATTTTTTGTGATTTAAAATTAACTGCATAGTTTCTTCAGACAATTTGTTGCATCTTGAGCCATGTTTACCACTATTGTCCTTGGCGGTTGTACCATGTTTTAGGGCTTTTTGTACAGTTTGTAATCTTCTCGTGGAAATGCCATGAAGAGCAACAAAAGCTTTTTGAAAAACCTGAACGTCTTTTGCAGGTGATGTATGCCCCTCATCATTAGTTACCGCAAGGCGAATTCTGTAATAAAAAGAGCCATCTCTTACGTAGCAATTCTCTTCATCTTTTCTTGGCCTTCTTTGAGTTACAGGAAGTATGGATATTAGACCGCCCAAATACATACTTTGCTCGTTCCAATTCAGCATAGAATTAAAATTACGAATAATTGTATTTCTTTGTTTAACCGTTATATTTTTAAAACACTAATAACGTTTGCAACGGCAGTCCTCACCTGTTTCGTGAGTTTGCACTTTTAGCGCTTTAGGTACATCACGTATTCGCCCAAAACTTTTTCGTTTTCTTGTAGTTTTTGACTGTAAAGCCTCTTTAATTTCGCTGTCCTCACTTTCCATATTAATAAACAATAATTTAAACTTACCAAACGTTAAAAAACAAACAGTGATTATGATAATATTGATACAACTTGTATGAATGCTGAACAATGACTGTGATTTTCCGTGTTAAATTGTCCGTACGGACAGGCGCATTGAGCACCTAAATCTGACTAGACACAGCAACACAGGTCCTGGTCCAAAATTAATACGATCAGACGAAGGACGTGTTCCTATGCTTTTTAGATTACCAAAAAGCGTTTGATCGTGTCCAACACCACAAGTTAATGCAGATTCTCAAGAAAGTTGATATAGACCAAAAAGACATAAGATGCATTGAAAACTTGTACTGGCATCAAACGGCACAGCTAAAAATAGACAATTCTATATCCAAGCCCATACATATAAGAAGAGGCGTTCGACAGGAATGTGTGCTTTCCCCTCTTTTATTTAACATTTATTCGGAAGCCATATTTCAAGAGTCTTTGGAGGATGCAGAGATGGGAATCAAGGTGAATGGAGTATTGATCAACAACATACGATATGCTGATGATGGTGTCTTAATTTGTAACAACATAGTCGATCTTCAACAACTTGTCACTATAATCGGAGAATACAGTAAGCGAATGAGATTAGAGATTAATACCAAAAAGACCAAATTCATGATCATCTCCAGAAACTTGGATGCACTTGAAAACTCCACCATAACACTGAATAGTAAATCCATAGAAAGAGTGAGTAAATTTAAATACCTGGGATCGTGGCTTTTTGAAGACTGGGCATCGGACAGGGAAGTAAAATGTCGCATTGAGCAAGCTCGACGAGCTTTCGTAAAATTCAAGAAGGTACTGACTTGTTCAGAGTTCGATCTTCAACTGAGACTAAGGTTTACTAAGTGCTACGTATGCTCAGTGCTGCTATATGGCGTAAAGGGCTGGACACTCAAAATTGGGATATAAACAGATTAGAAGCTTTCGAAATGTGGCTTTATCGCCGTATCCTAAAAATACCATGGACAGCGAAAATCACAAATATAGATGTCCTTAAAAGAATAAACCAAGAACGCCAACTTATAGAAACCATCAAGAAAAGGAAAATGGCGTATCTAGGTCACATCATGCGAAATAAAAAATACTAGTTCCTCCAACTTATAATCGAGGGTAAAATTGAAGGCAAGAGAGGAATGGGACGCAAGAAAATGTCCTGGCTCCGAAACATAAGGCAATGGACAGGGATTAACGACATACAATCTCTGATACATATTGCAAGAAATAGAGAATTAAGGGAAAATGTGATCGCTAACATCCATTAGTGGATTTGCATGTGAAGAAAAGGAAGAAGGCTATTTAACAGAAGGTCTAAGTTATCTCTTGAAAATAAACTGCTTCTGTACAAAGCTATACTTATGCTAGTTTGGGCATATGGAATAGAACTATGGAGCTGTGGTAAACCTTCAAAAATGAAGATACTTCAAACAATCCAATCCAAAATACTTCGTATGATAAGTAAAGCCCCATAGTATGTATCTAACCAAATACTTCACAATGATTTGGACATCCTATTACTTAGGGACATAATAAAGCATCACTTTATGCACCACTGATCACAACAACGAACTGAAAAATAATTTATTCGACCAACCACTTGCCGAAAAAAATTTGAAGAGGATATGGCCAGAAGACCTACCGCAATAATACTTAGAGAACTGTCACTGGACGGTAGCTAACTCACGTTAATTTACTTACAGGCTATTTACTTATTACTCTGTGTATAAAGTAGATTGTAAACATACAATGTAACGATAAAAAAAAAGTCGTATCAGTTTTTTTTTGGAACCAGCTGTACGTAATACAAGCATGTAAATATCAGGTAAGTGGCTTTGAGTTAATCATAACTAAAATATATTTCAATTTGCTACAATAGTTTCAAAGTTACTCTGTAATTAAACGTAGTGAAAATTTATACGAGAATGCCAATTTGAGAATGAAATAACATGTTACATTTCTACAAATTTCATCCCTTTATATTAAATTAAAACTTATAATTAAACAATAATTTTACGTGAAATGCCAAATCTAAAAGAACCAAGTCAATTCAACTTCTAAAATGTAATATATTAACTCCTGTCAGTTCAAAACATTGTAGATTTACATTTGGCACAAAGCACAGGAACTAGTTCTGGAACTTCATAGTTAATAATTCTGTTTAATTGATTTCTGCCAAATTAACTACATATTATGAAACAGGAGAAAATACAAAATTATCTACATTTAAAGGTAACGTACCAGAAATTTCTGAGAACGATAAAATACCAGTTACTCAAAATAGGAGTTTCCAAGATGGGGTCTGATAGTCCAGTCGCAGTTTTAACAGTGGAACTAAATAAGCTAAAAAACGTTAGCTACATAGCACACTACCACCTAGCATTGAAACTCTCGTGTTGAAGAGTAAAACAATGATTGGCGCATCACCTAGTGACCGGGCGCCTAACTATAAATACATGGCGCGAAATTCAAAGTTTAGTTATATTACCTAGGATTGTGAACTCATTTTAAAGTAAAGGAAAATCGATATAATTCTAAAATAACAAGAAAAATCCTTATCATATACGATAATAAATATTTTTCGTATACTTTTTTGGTTTTCTTGTTATGTTGAGACTATATTTATTTTACATTACAATAAAATGCCAAAGTAGTTAAAAAAATTAAGGAATAAAATATAGAATAAAATCTTTATTTATAAAAATGTTACAAGAAATGTTATATGTGTTACAAGAAATATTAATAATACAAACCAAGTGTACTATAATTTAGTTTTCTTAATGTTGTGGCAAGAACTGGCCAGTATTTAAATAATTGTTTTGTCTTAGTATGTCAAGTTTTATGTGAATAAAAGAATAATTCTGCAAAAGGCATTTTACTACAATTTTATTCTCATAATTCGCAAATAATTCAAACATCGGTATATAACATTAAAGATTTTTTTAGAAAGCAATGAATCTAAAGATAAATCCCTAGAAGACAAAGATAAGTACATGCTTTTAATAAATTTAGTCTATAATTACATAAGTGAAGCAATCAATGGGAAAAACCAATTGCTTTTTTCACACATACTCTCACAGATTCTGAATGAAAACATGCAATTAAAAAAATGCAAATGCATTGAAGTATTAAAAAAATGCAGACATTATCTGGTAGGAAAGCAATTCAAACCAATTACAGATTAAATCACTATTATTTTATATAGAATTCTGGCATATATAAAATCTGACAAGGAGAACTAGCTTTACTTCACAAGAATTTATTAATTATCTACACTCTAAAGGCATATTTCATGTAGAACAACACCATATAACCATGAAGGAAATGGTTAAGTCAAAAGATACAATGAGTTATATGAAAATTGGTGAATCTAGCATTGAAAACCAAATATTTAGACATCACTAAATGAAAAACTGCTTTACGAGGAGCTCTGTACTATATACGAAGTTTACTATTGAATTTTTATATTATTGAATCACGATAATGATGAAGATGAAAGTCCAAATAACACATTAGAGAATTCCACTACTAAATCAATACCAGATGTGACAGAAAATTTACCTGTTCAAAAACCTGATGATAATTATGAACCAAGATTGGAAAATTCAGATTTTCAATCTAGCTGTAAATCAGCTGGAGCTAAAAATAAACCAAGATAGTTGCAATTTTTTGTTCACAAATAGGGACGGAAAAATGTAGTATAATTTAATCTTTTAAATGTTGTGACAAGAACTTGTCAGTAATTAAATATTTTTTTTGGAATTCTAATGTCAAATTAAAGCCTAATAAGCAACAGACAGCCGTCAGACATTCTAAATTCTTTGTAGTACTTACATCCTAATCTAATAATACACACTACCAGCGGTCAGTGAGAACTCTTACTGTCTGGCGTTCTACTCACAAAAAGACAGAACTCAAGAACTCTGCTAAGTTGGAAATAGAAAAATTAAATGATTTAGTTCTAGAAAGAACTTTATATACATTTATCTGATAATGTTTATAGTTATATTTAAACCTATAAACCCAACAGTTAGCTCTAAGATTCTAAGATCCAGCACTATAAAGATGATAAAATAACATTAAAAATAAAAAAATGTAAAGTATTACCTAGTTACAATAAAAACATGAAGTATTTTACAAAGTTAAGTTTCCAAACTCTATGTTACCAGTAACTCTATTCTACTAATATTTATATATTTACTGAGAGATATATTAAATACATTAAGATTTAGGTTGTTCTATACAATGGAACATTAAAAGTACATAGATGAGACAAACCATGGTAATATGGTACTCTAAGACCAATTTGCTAACCTGAGAGCATGGTATAGAAAGACCTCAACACAGCTATTTCGTATAGCAACCAACAAAATCATCATAGCCAGAATGATTGCCAACGTTCGGAACGGACAGACACCCTAAGAAGAAGAAGTATATACTTGGTGTTCTAACGTTCTATTCGTCTTTTTGTGTAAAATTTTATTCACTAGATTAATTGAATAACCATTGTTTATAGCTATTTGTTGAATTATTTTTAATTCTTTATTAAATGATGTTAAAATTAATGGTAACGATATTAAACGATTAATGTAACTGTAGAATGCTGCCATTTTATGTTGAATAGGATGATGTGAGTCAGCTGGTATAACTGTACCAGTATGAGTTGGCTTTCTATAAATATCAAGAATAATCATGCTTCTGTTTAATGTTAATGTTAAATCTAAGAAATTTAAGCTATTTGAGTCATCTTGAATCTCCGAAGTAAATTTTATGGTGTGGTATAATTGATTAAGGTAATCTAAAAAGGAATGTAGATTATCAAGAGTACCACCCCATACTATAAACGTATCATCTACATATCTCGAGTAGAACTTAATGTAATTAGTGAAGGGATTGTTTTTTATTATTTTGTTTGATCCAAGATCATTCAAAAAATATCTGCGAGAATTGGGGATAGAAAGGAATCCATTGCAGGTCCATTTGATTGAACAAATGTCTTATTGTTGAAATTAAAGAAATTCTGGCTCAGGCAAATATTCAAAAGCTCTGCCTATTCAATGATTTGATTTGGAGAATAATTGTTATTCCATAAGTCAATAGTAAATATACTTATGACTTCTTATATTGGGATATTGGGATATTAGTGAATAAATTGGTGATATCTAAGGATATCAATATGTCACCTGTGGAAAACTTTAATGAAGTTGTTTTATTGGCTAAACTTAGATTATTATTAACTATATATTCAAATTTATTATTGTATAATATTTTTAGGAATTAGTTTAAATACGTTGCTAAGGCAAAGGTTGGAGAGTTTGAAAAGGATACAACTGGTATGATTGGAATGTCTTTAAAAATTATTTGTTTTATGTATTTTCAATAGTCCATAATAATCTAGGAATAATAAATTTGTTCGGTCAAAGTATCTTTTTTGTGGTTGTATCCAGTACTTTATTACTTTCATTCATTAAGGTTCTAACTTTATTGGTAAAAGATTTCATTTCAAAAAAGAAACTTTTGTTTCGTTTCGTGTTCCTGGTTGTGTCCGTGTCTTTCTAGATTTTAGTACGTTTGACCTTGCTGATCTGGTCATTGTAAGGCGTCAACGTATCTTTTCTTTGCATTCACCATTGTTTGTGATAACAAAACCTAAGTAATTGAAACGGCTTACCACTTCAAACTCCGATACGTTTCGTGTTTCTAATTCGATCGATTATCATTACCTTGATCTTCTATACATTAATTTTAAGTCCATATTCACAACTTATAGTATCTAGTCTGTTCATGATGTATTCAAGCTCATAGTCATAGTGGCAGTAATTAAAAAAGGTCCTTGTGAAAATCAGGTCAAGAAACGTAAAAGTGGCTGCCGTAAGCAATCCAATCAAGAAATAATAAAGGACCATATCGAATCATTTAAGCCATCAGTGCGTCAGTATTGCACAAAAAAAAATATCCTAATGTTAGGTATTTATCGAAAGAGTGGACATATTAGAAAATATTTGATGATTTTGTAACAAAACATCTATCTGTTTGAATAATCGAAGTCGGTCAAGTTTTAAAGGAAATGAATATTTCACTTTGCAAACTCAAATCTGATATCCGTGAAAAGTGCAAAATAATAAAGTACACGTTGAAAAATAAAGAAGGTGATAAAATTCAAGATTAACTAAATTCCTACCGTGCTAAAGCAGAAAAGACAAATGTAGAATACAAAAAAGACTCTACCGAAATAGCAAGTTCCTCGAAACGTATGTACTCTGGATTTACAAAAGTGATTGTTTTCACTATTATGTTGAAAAGTAAAAGCGCAAATTTCACTACACAAGTGCCGATTTGTTGTATTAAATCTTACGTTTGCTACTTTAAGTAAACAATCTAAAAATGAAAGGTTTTGTACTCTGGCATGAGGTTTTAGGTGTGCGTTAGGCTGACTGGATTATTGATGCTTTATTAGAAGTAATAAGAAAAGAAAGAGTTGTCTCTCATTTTATATTTTGGGTAGATAACTGTATATCCCAGAATAAAAATTTTGTTCTATATAATTCCTTAATAACTGAAGTCAATCGGTATGCCGGACCACATGAAATCGTTATACGATATCTTACAAAGGGTCATACGTACATGTCTGCTGATGCAGAAGTGTCTATGATTTTCAGAAGCTGACTTTATTTGTAAATAACTCTAGAAAAAAAAAGAGATACTTGTGTTTCACTTGAGGCAAAATAATAAAAGAACAACAACTGAGAACCTAGAGGATTCTGTGAAGGGTTTTCTAGTACAATATCTGATAGAAGTTTTTTTTTATACGAAGAAGTAATTGTATAAAATATAAAGCACATTTTGAGGACGATTAAAGGAAATTAGATTTTTTACAAAAAAAAACACTGTCCAAACACGTTTAGGTTTAAAACTTTAAATATTCGTGGAATCTCAAGCGATAAAAAGGCCTTATTTAAAAATAACTAGTACCATTAATGCCGAAAAAACCAAAGGTTTCTTACGGCTTATACATTCTAAAAAGTTCGTTTTAGATAAAAAAATTTTTTTTTTTAATTTTTTTTAAGTTTAAATTTAAATTTAATAACTTTTTAAAAATTAATTGAAAAATTTAAAAAGTAGAAATATAATTACTGTTTTATCATGATGCCGAATTGTTCAGGAAGTAGAAACCTCCACCAAATTATATAGCCACCATTTGTTACTTCACCATTTTTTTAAGTCCACTTCTAGGTTAAAAATTGAGTTTATAAATGGGATTAAGCCACAAATTATTGATTGTATTGAATATATTACATTTTTAATTAAAAATTTGATTTTTTAATTTCCATTCTGGAAAAAGTTTTTTGCTTCCTGAAATGCCTTTTTATTAGAGCAGGTGTTTGGGCTCTATCATATAATGATTAATCCCGTACATGACGGTTTTTGCTCAGATTACTTTTTATGTGCATGGATTTACTTGAAATTTTGACAGTAGGTACCAAATAGCTTAAAGATAAAAATCTATTCTATGCCAATACGTGCTTTTTCTGCGAAGGCGATTATCGTAGTCGCTAGATTAGTGAATTTTAAAACAAAAATATTCTTTTTTCGAAAAGTCAATATTTTTGGAGTTATTCGAGACTGAAAGTTCACAAATTGTAATCAAAAAAGCATGATTTTGTACGATTCTTTGAAAACTTCAAAATTTTAGATTTCATCGGAAAAAGTGGATATAAAATAATTCTTATAAAACAAAGAAATTTGTTTTTTATTATTACCATAAACTTAAAATTAACAAAGTTATGTGTGGTCAAAAGTAGACTTCTATTTATCAAATGCAAAAATCCGAACACTATGATGTTAAATTATTGGAAAACAGAATATTTTCATAAAAAGCTTATAAAAACTTAAACTTTAAAGATTTTAAAAACCTTTAAAATGACCACTATACTCTGTTTTTTTAACCAGGAGGAGTAAACCAAAAAGACAGATTTACACCCAAGAAAGTTACTAGAAAAGTCACCAAATACATCTTTTTTTTTGCTGATTATCTCGGCCTTGCGGCAATCCAGTAACCAATATCGGACAGCCTTACACGTCAATTTTAAGCCAACTTTGTTTATTTATGTTTGAATAATATTTTTTTTTCAATTTACCTCCAATATATATTATAATTTATAATTATTACAATAACAAAAGGACGTTTTTCACATTTGGTCCCATGTATAGACATATATTTAAATATCGGATGATCCAGTTTTATATATCTCTTGAGTCTATGGCATTTAATTATAAGTTAGAGAATATTTTGATTCGGAGAGTCAATAATATTACAGATCTAAGTATGATTTTTCACAGAAGTTTGTCTTTTAATTTGCAAATAGATCTTATACGCAACAAAGCTATGCAAATGCATGTGTCAAAAAGTTAGATAGAGTTCAAAGATTTCTGAAATACTGTTCTTGTAAACTGTGTAGACCATATTCTTATTCTGGTGTTATCAATTTCTTGAATCTAGTTTTTTTTCTCACCAGAAGAGTTAACTTTGACTTTGATCATAATTTTTAAGCTTAAAAATCCAATCTCCTGAATTGCTTCAGCCAATTTGTTTTACATATTCCTTCCCGTTCACTGCTTTAGATTTTACTTTTTCATGTTTCCTATCACAGAATAAATTATGGTTCAAATATAGGTGTGGTCCTACTTTTCATGCATGATTATAGTTATCTCATTAGACAGATTTGTTTCACTTATGTATCAATATCTTTAGGTTCTATTGGAAGCACTAAAATGCAAAAAGATACTTTGTATAAATAAATGTGTACTTACAATTTCTTTAATTCTCAATTCTTGTTTAATTTTGACAGTGAATTTGTCCTATTTGTTATCAATAAATAAAATTTACAAAAAAATACTGGATTTCTGTGAGATAATCAACAAATTCAATCTTTTATGTTACATTCTAACATAATTTTGCTGTTTTCTTGTGATGATCTACAACCAGGATGAACAAAACCAACTGTATCAATACACTCAATTTAAAATACAACATTACTTTACTAATGTTCTTTTATTGTGATGAAAACAAAATGAAAATGCTTCTTAACAAGTATACACTAAATGTAAAAGATAGTTGCCGTTTATCTTATGATAATTAGATATAAATAACATACATTTACAAATTTATAAAAACTTTAAACTATATTTAGTATAAATATCTAGAAAAATATCACATTAAACACTATTTGCATATCACTTAGAGTTATAGTAGTTATTACAAACAACTTAGAGTCACAAATCGATTTATATATTAGAGGAAAATAATAATAAATAAATTTCACAAATGTCATTAGTGTCAATATGTCATAATTTAGTGGAGTTAAAGTAAAAGACCGGACAGGCAGGGACACACATTCGATATGTAGAACAGTTCAAGATAAAGATCAATTTTCTGTAGTTATAGCCAACCTTTAGTTATGGAGAGGGCACCTTAAGAAGATAGATTTTTCTGAGTGTCTTTAATGTATGGATAACATTGTATCAGAACGTCGTACTGCATGTCATTCGGTGAGTGTCAAAAAGGGACATCTATTACTTGTGGTCTCTTCAATAAGACATAAACTGCATTGCTACAGGATGAACATGGTAAAGTAAAATTTGAAGTAGAGGACAAACTTAAAGAACCTATTCGAAGACGATAGGATTAGTTCACCTTCCGATATTACTAACTGCGACGGACCCCTAATAACACGCTCTGAGGTTATAAAAGCCATGCAATCATCAAAAGATAGCAGAGCGCTGGTCCTGATGAAATTCCAACTGAAATATATAAGCTTATAAATGATAGTAGTGTTCTAGAGGCTGTAACTTCGTTTTTCAATACCGTTTATACCAGCGGACAACTACCTAGTGGTTGATCTAATTCACTGTTTATAGATCTACCTAAGAAGACAACAGCAAAAACCTGAATAATTCATATATCTGAACTAATTCAAGAACTCATTCATAGGTGGTCGAACCACCTATCGCTTCCTAAAGCCGGCCACTCACGGTACAGCGGTGTCGTTTGACATAATCGGACAGAGGCGCTGTTCAATTTGTAAGAGGCGTTGTATATCTGGTGTGCCCACACACTATACTGCGCCGCAGTATTTGTTCGGTTCTCGACCATGTCAAATCAAGCAATCATTTTAGCATCTCTTACTTTGTGTATAACTAAGCATAAAAAGAAACCTAAAATAAAACGTAGATTCTGGTGCAAAGAATCCAAGATTTTGGTGCAAAATAAATCTCGTCTGCCCCTGCACCCGATTTACTGGACTGCACTGCTCATTTTAATTCTCTTTTATAGGATGTTCCAAAATTGTTAATTTTGTTTTCTTAGTTACTCTTCATTCGCATCTTTGTTTACTTCTTGGAACTTTAAAACTAGAATGTCCATTGCCTGTTTTCGGGCGTTTCTATCCTGGTACGTTTTACCTTTTATTCGCTATAAGCATTCTTGTTTTTTATATAATTTAAAAAACTCTCTTAAAAAATTCTCGCCAAATCAAGCCATTTCGATTTTCTATAATATGATCAAAGCAAGTGTGTAGTTAAAAACACAATTGAACAACGCCGCTGTATCGTAAGTGGCCGCCTTTAGGCAAGCCCCTCTTTCGTTTATCGGAGATGGAGATTTTGAGCGGTGTTGCCAATATCATACCACTAGATGTTTATAAAATAACTACAAACTTCAGAAATAACTACAAACCATTAAGTTTATTTTTGTTATTAGTCTGTTGTAGTAGATTGGTAACTACAATGAAGAATATAGGCAAATATCCGATTTATTTAACGATACGAAGAAGATATAACTCTCAAAAAGATCCGCGAATCGGATTATTACACCGCGATTGGCAACATTGACTTTGAGCTGCGCTCTAGACTATGGTGGGTTCTAAAATTGTATGATCCGTTATAAATTCGTTCAATCTGTTATATATATATATATATATATATATATATATATATATATATATATATATATATTATATATATATACAGGGTGGTCCTTAAGTAATTGTACAAAAAGAAACCGCAGATTCTATACCTTAAAATATTACGATTTAAGCCAACTTGCTTTAATAAAATGTTGATATTAAAAAAGATACAGGGTGTTAAAGTGGAAATTTAAAATTTTATTTTTCGCTATAACGTTCATGTTTGTAAACATTTATATACAAAAATTTACAGCTGGGTACTATTTGATATCTGAAATTATACTTTGATGAATACTTTGATATAGCTAATAGAGGGCGCCACATATGCCACATACATGGCATAAATTTACACTTAACTTTTTTGTTTTTTAAATTACCGGTATTTAAAATAAAAAATATTAAAGATACATTATTTTAACAAAAAAAAGGTATACCTGTTAATAACATCAAAACTCAATACTTTTCGAGATAATCGCATTTTACAAATCAACTGCATAATTCTGATTTAACGCAATTACTCCAGGCAATGAAAGAAAAATAGATAAAAACATCAATACTTCTGAATTTTGTTATAATATACCTTAATAAAGTCAATAATTAACGAAATATTAAATAAAATAAATATATCAGCAGGATAATTAATAATAGGATTTGATAAAATAACAGAATAATTGGATTTTACATCAAACATTTTATTTTAATTTGTATTAAATTAAAGTCATAATCAAAACATTTTATTTACAAACCAAATTAAGAAATAGTTAAACTAAATAACATTAAACTTTTTGTCAAAGTAAGTGTTCACTATGTCCACCATTTTCTTTAATTCATTTGTCAATACATTCCATAAAATATCGTCTCATATTAAATAGCGTCATTGGTTCTAAAGAAACTGCTGCAGTATTTATAATAAGTGTTATAAGTATAATAATAAGTAATTTTTTGAAATGTTTATGAATTAAATAATTATATTAATATCTCACCACAAGAATATGACTACCATGAAGAATCCAACGTTCAGGAAAGTTTAAAGAAGTATTTAAATACTGTCTCACTCCGCTTTCTCTGTAATGTAATGGTGTACCATCTTGTAGAAACCACATATTTCGCCTTAAGTTTGATGACAATTCTTCCAATAAATCAATAAAATCATTTTGTAAAGAATGTAAATAAATCTCACCATTCAAATTGAAAGGTAATTCGCATATCCGTAAAACATCATTCAAAATTGATATTTAAAATGCATGCCCTATGGTTTGGAACCATTGATAATTATTTTTTACGGATATGCGAATTATCTTGCAATTTGAATAAAGAGATTTATTTACATTTTTTATAAAATGATTTTATTGATATATTGAAAGAATTGTTATCAAATTTAAGGCGAAATATGTGGTTTCTACAAGATGGTAAACCATTACATTACAGAGAAAGCGGAGTGAGACAGTATTTAAATACAATTTTCCTGAACGTTGGATTGTTCATGGTAGTCATATTCTTGTGGTGAGATATTAATATAATTATTTCATTCATAAACATTTCAAAAAATTATTTATTATTATACTTATAACACTTAGAATAAATACTGCAGCAGTTTCTTCAGAACCAATGACGCTATTTAATATGAGACGATATTTTATGGAAAGTATTGACAAATGAATTAAAGAAAATGATGGACATAGTGAACACTTACTTTGACAAAAAGTTTAATTTTATTTATTTTAACTATTTCCTAATTTGGTTTGTAAATAAAATGTTTTGATTATAACTTTAATTTAATACAAAACGTAAAATGTTTGATGTAAAATCCAATTATTCTGATATTTATCAAATCCTATTATTTTATTCTGCTGATATATCTTTTTATTTAATAATTCATTACCTATTAACTTTATTAAAGGTATTTTATACCAAAATTCAGAAGTATTGATATTTTTCGTTAATTTTCTTTCGTTGTATGGAGTAATTGCGATAAATCAGAATTATGTAGTTGATTTCTAAATTGCGATTATCTCGAAAACTGTTGAGTTTTGAAGGTATTAACAAGTATACCTTTTTTTTGTTAAAATAACGTATCTTTAACATTTTTTATTAAAAATATCGGTAACTTAAAGAGCAAAAAAGTTACGTGCAAATGTATGCCACATATGTGGCATATGTGGCGCCCTCTATCAGCTACATTAAAATATACATCAAATTATAATTTCTGATATTTAATAGTACACAGTTGTAAATTTTTATACATAAATGTTGACAAACATAAAAGTTATAGCGAAAAATAAAATTTTAAATTTCCACTTTAACACCCTGTATCTTTCTTAATATCAACATTTTATTAAAGCAACTTGACTTAAATCGTAATATATTAAAGTGTAGAATCTACGGTTTCTTTTTGTACAATTACTTAAGGACCACCCTGTATATATATATATATATATATATATATATATATATATATATATATATATATATATATATATATATATATATATATATATATATATATATATATATATATATATATATATAATAACAAACTTGAAAAAGTTGATAAAATTGTTTACCTTCGACAGCAATTAAATTGTAACGTAGAAAGTCACAGCAAAATAATATCTAGGATAGAGCAAGCTAAAGCTGCTTTTAGAAGGATGTCTAAGGTGTTATGTAACAGAGACTTAAAATTGGCATTGAGGATCCGCCTACTTCGCTGTTACGTGTTCTCGGTCTTACTTTATGGTATCAAGTCCTGGACTGTGAATAAAATCAATCTTAATCGCCTTGAAGCTTTCGAAATGTGGTGCTATAGAAGAATTTTAAAAGTTTACTTAGTGGAGAAGATTCAAATCTCCACAATACTAGAACGACTCAGCAATAACGACTAGAACGACTAGAGGTCCCAAATATAGGTTGCTACAAAATATCATGCCAGGAAAAATAGCAGGCAAACGCAGTCCAGGACGAAGAAGAACCTTATGGTTGAAGAACTTGCGAGATTGGTATGGTGTTGATACAAGCATGCTATTTAGGGTGGCAGTGAATAAAATTAGGATAGCTATGATGGTAACCAACGTTCTAAAAGGACATGACACATGAAGATAATTGGTACCATAATTTGATCGGAATCATGCTGTTTGGTTGGTAGAAATCTAATTTTTTCTCAAATCTTGATGTCACTTACCTAGTGAAGAGCTTGTATATGTGGTTCAACAGGCTAATAGGTCTATTTTCTAGGTCTGTTTTATAATCGATTATAATACAATAATTATTAAGATAGTACACTAGATAAGTAATTGTATTTCCATGGAGGAGTATCACCGAGTCGCAAGCCCTTATTCCTTGCCGTACTGCTCCACCATAGGCCGATCAGACACCAGCATATTCTAGTCTAAGCCGCAGATTCATTTAGACTTTAAACTGCAGCGTTAGCCTTTTTGTTTTCTCTACAGCTAGCTAGGGATCGAACTCACATCCGCTAAACCAGTCTGAGTGAAGCGAATGAGAATCCGGCCGCCCAGCCCGCTTGGCTATCTGACCGACATTTAATTAAAATAAGGTGTATTTAAACAATCAAAAAAGTTTACCATTTTGGATTGTCGCTTTTGTCTGAGAGTGTATAAGGTTAAACCTAGAATTATTACATATTTTATAAAAGAAGTTTTTTATTACAGAGAGATACATAACCTTTAGCTTAACTGTATAAAGCTACTTTGTTTTTATTGGATTTTTATTACAAAAAATAAAAAATACTTGAGTAACTTACGTACACATCAGGGATTAGGATTTATATCCTTGGAAACCGCCAGGCTCATGTAGTAGGGTCATAAAATAACAAGGGGATACTTATGTGTTTCTTATTAAATGTTTACTAAAATTTATATAAATATGAGTTTTTTGAAAATGTGTTGATTTTCTGAATATATCATTATTGTAATAGGTAACGTTAAGGGTTTTGCAAACAATCAATCAACTATGTGTGCATTATATTAGTAATCCAGACGGTTTCTGTTTTAAGTTAGATGTAAAGTATATAATTGCAGTTTCTTTTATAAATCGTTCCAAAATATTACTATAAATGATAATTTCACTATATGTGACCTTTAAAATATGGGCTTAACTTTAAAGTAAACAAAATATGAAAAAAATTTAAAAAATTCGTTGTTTTTTTTTCCTTTTTACGCATATCTCTCAAGAACTATTAGTTTTAAAAGAATTTTGTACAAGACATTTTTAATTTTAATTAAATTAATTAATTTTAATTAAATTTTACATATGCATTCGTACTCCGACTGTTGACTATAGTCGGTTCGCTATATTTACGCGGGTTTCGGATTAACAAAATTATGCTAATGACTCATTGATAACCAGTTGCAGTAAACGACTTCCCAGAAAATCAGGGAAAAACTGCATTAATGGTCATATTTTAAAATACATTAAAATAACATTAGGGTAGGTATAAATTTGTTACAATATTGCAGTTGAATTGATTCTTTGTTAGTGTTGACATTGTGTGTTTGGTGGAAATATTTAAAAATGCCTAGACGTGTGTTAGATGTAGATAGTCTAATTTGTAGTGTACATATGTATTTTACGGATGAAAAAGAAAATGGCGGTCCTTTAAAATCGGTAATGTCTGTTCAACAACGCGTATGTGATGCTCTAGGAATTAGTGAAACCAAACTAAGAGGAGTATTGGAAAATCGCAATATTGAACGGCCGAAAGAAGATCACCGAAAAACTCGCCTATCATTGAAAACGAAAGATATTCCAGATGGAAAAAAATTTGAAATTCGTGATACCATTTATCGAATGCGAGCCAACAAGGAACATGTGACCTTAAATACAATTCTCTCGGAATTAAAGTCTATGGCAAGTGATACATAATTTGGGTTTCAAATTTCAAAAGGATATCCTCCTTTTGTGAAAAGCCCTTTGTGAAAGAAGTTCTGTTGTGCATAAAAGAATTAACTTTCTAAGAAAATATTCTAAATTAAAAGAAGAAAGGCAAATTTTATATATTTAGATGAAACATGGATATTTTCTAGGGGTGCAACCAAGAGAATATGGCAAGATGATAACGTAAAGTCTATCAAACATACTGATCGAGAAGGGAAGCGACACATAATTTTACATGCAGGAGGGAAATCGGGTTTTATAGAAGGTGCTGATTTAATATTTTCATCTAAATCAAAATCAAGTGACTATCACGATAATATGAACACAGAAATGTTTGTAAAATGGTTACATGAAAAACTTCTACCAGGTTTAAGTGAGCCCAGCGTAATTATTTTAGACAATGCACCTTACCATTCTGAAGTATTAAACTCAAGTCTAACGAATTCTTGGACTGTTAATAAAATTAAAGAATGGTTGACAAAGGAACATATACCATTTACACAACATATTTTAAAATCAGAATTATCACACTTGGCAAATATCCACGCAAAACCAAAAACCTTTGTTGTGGATCAGATTATTGAAAGTTACGGTCATCAAGTTTTACGTCTGCCACCGTCTCATTGCCAGTTTAATCCCATCGAATATATATGGGGAATAGCAAAACAATATTATGACAATCATATTGAGTCTAACGGTTATAGCGACGACGCAGTTCGGGAAACTTGGCGAAAGGCACTTTCAAAATTGTAACTCCAGAAGTGTGGTGCAACTGTATATTCAAGTGCGAGAAACTAATAGAAGATTGGTGGACTCGTGAAAATAAAATAAACGAAATAAGTCCAATCATAATAACAATTAATGGTGATGACAGTGATGATGATGACGATTATGATATTTTTGATGATAATGACTGATTTTCATTTTTGTCGACAAGTTAAATTTTTTTATTTTTCATTAGAAATTCTCTCCATGGAACAAATATACATTAGAGACCATATTTTCTGTGTGAAGAGTAATATAAAATTATTATTAGGTTTATATTAGCCACATTAGACTTCATTAATGAAGGTATTCTCCTTATTATACTGTCAATTATATAAAAGATTTTCCATTATTATTTATTTAAAAAAAGTTATGGATTATTTTTCATTTCATTTGACCAGTTGATATTTCCCCAAAGAGCAGGTAATTAAAACTGGGTACTTACAATAACATTTTTAATCCAAAACCCGCGTAAATATAGCGTACCGACTATAGTAAAGACGTGCTATCATACGCTATACGAAGTGATATCGATGTTTGTAGGTTATTTGGACCTCATTATTAGTTATAAGTATATTCAGTTTTGTATTTAATATTTCTGCTCCGGACCGATGTCCGGATAAAACAGTCCATCCACCAGCGGCAAGGAGCCACCGGATGGTAATTTTAATAAATATAATCGAGTTAATGTTGCTCTTGGTAAGGATATCATTGTACATGAAGATATTAATATGAGTTCATGTATAAACAATAAAAACAATAATTAACTAAATAAATTATCTGGTACCGATACACTCGATAAAAATTTGGTATCCGACAAAAATTCGTAATATGATAAATTAAATCAATTATCAAATAGATTTAAACCTAACGATTTGTGACTATTTTATGTTTTTGTTGAACATTTAGAATTAGATATTGTGAGATTACATCCAATAAAATTGGGTGAAAAGTAAATTTAAATGAGTATGATAAAAATATTATTGAAATTAGTACGGTTGGTCGCGATCGTATAAAAATCGAACTAAATTCGGTATTAATATTAATAAATTAAACAGTATTAATAAATTATTTTAAATAAAAATAATTTTTATCCTTGTGCGATCGGTACTTACCTGAGGGACCGCAGACGTTCGGATACAATTAGCGTCTCTTAGCAAAGACAATGACGTCGACTTTGTTAAGTATCAAGACAATTACTCTACACACACACACACACACTACACTAAGTACCTGACTGTACCATGCCAATGATCTTAGTTATCGAGGCATTAACTCAATAATAAAAAAAAAATAAATTATTTAAAGATCCATTCATTGATAAGAATAATTCACTTGCATATATTCCGGACCATCTTATAGAAAAACGCAGGTTAGTTCGTTAGTTAGCGAGGAGGCCCTTCTACAAATGATTAATTCAAGTGTACCTATTAAAAAAGTAAAACGCATGACTAGAGATAACCAAAAAGATAACATTATGCAACGTGTTTCTCGTCAAATAATCATTGTTACGTTTGAAGGAAATCTAATTCCCCAATTTATTTATATTAATAAAGTCAGATGCTTTGTAAAAACTTACTTTATAATAAATCAGTTATGTATGTTATGTTGTACCATATACGGCCATTCTGATTCACATTATAGGGGAAAGAAAAGATGTAGAAATTGTTGGTCAGAAAAGAAGCACGCCATATGTTTTCTTTCTATTGCAAAAATATAGTCACAATTCTACTTATAAGGACTGTATAAAATTTGTATATAGTGTTTGTATTAGTCTCATCCTGTCTGACTCCACGCCGTATCTTAATAGGCTCCGTTTGTTCAACTATTTTGATGGATGTTGTTGTTTGATCATATATATTGGAAATTACGTCCGTATATCTATAGTCTATTCTCCCATTTTGTAAAAAGTTTTTTACTGTCCAATGTTCCATCTTATCGAATGGTTTTTCAAAATCTACAAAGTATCAAATCCCATATACATTGGGATTTGATGCCTGTTGGCCTTTTCAATTATAGTTTTTACCGTAAGGAAATGGTCGCTGGTACTGAATCCTTTTCTAAAACCGGCTTGCTCTCTTGACTGGTAATTATCTAACTTAGTTGTTAATTTATTTGTTAGTAGTTTAGTTAACAGTTTTTACATTACATTAAGTAGCGTTATGGGCCTATAGCTTTTCAAACCTTTTCTATCTCCTTTCTTAAATAGTCATAGTGTTATTGCCTTTTTCCATGTGGTGGGTATTTGTTTTGTGTTCAATATTTTATTCATTAGTACATAAAGGACTTTTTCTGTAATTTCCCCCCATTTTTTAGAATTTTCCACAGTTATTTCATCTTTCCCAGGAGGTTTTTTATTCTTCATTTCTTTGAGTGCCTTTTTTATTTTATTTTTACTGATTTCTGGTTGTAGTTTAGAGTTAACGTTCTCTATTTTCAGTTGTAACTGATTACGTATTTCTTGGATTGGTTTTTGTTCTGTTTTATAGAGATTTGTATAATATTCGTGCGTTATTTGTAAAAAAAATTTTTATATTGTTTGTCTTCACTGCTTCTTTGTTCTTTATGCTATTAATTTGTATATTTGCTAGGTTCTGTTTTAAGCACTTCATGTTTCTATTTTTTTTTCAATTGTTTTCTCTATCTTTTCTTCCTGTACTATCCGTTTACAGTCCTTGATATTTTTTCTAATAGTTTTGTTTATTTCTTTGTATTCCATTTTATTAGTGTCCCGCTTTTCTAGTAATGTTCTTCTTGTGTTCATAAGAATCTTTGTTTTCTAAGATATGAAACTGTCTTTTTTTGTTGTTGTCTGTGCTATTTCTTTACCTACTTTGATTAGAATTTCAGTAAATATCATGTTTATTTCATCGATATGTTTGTGTTCTATATCTTCCTTGGTCGGCAATATTTCCTTTATTCTCTCTTCGTACGTCTGTTTTTCTTGTTTTAGTTTTTCCGTGTCTAATCTCTGATTATTTTCCATTTTCTTTTTTGTTTCAAATCTGCTATCAATGATCAGCTTGGCTCGGACTAGTCTATGGTCGCTACCAGTTAAGAAGCGATTTAGGGCTGTTACGTCTTTAACCATAGATTTTTGCGTTGAAAGAATATAATCAATTTTCTTTTTATTTTCACCATTGGAATTAATCCATGTCCATTTTCTTTGGGGTTTTTTCTTAAAGAATGTATTCATTGTATATAGTTGCTTCTCCTCCAAGTAATTCATCAATGTGTGTCCTCTATCATTTATTTTGCCGTATTTATGGTGTCCTACTTTGTCTTCTATATATAAAAAAAAATATAAAAAACACATTACTGAAACCAGCTCAAGAAAGTTTAATAGAACATAAATCAGAGGCTAAAAAACACTGGATGACAGAAGAAATACTATTACTGATGGAAGAAAGAAGGAAATATAAAGGAAAAGATCTACAGAAGTATAAAGAAATACAACGAATAATTAAGGAAAAAATCAAAACAGCTAAGGAAATCTATTTGATGAAGCAATGTAAAGAGATAGAAGAACTATCTTATAATATGATATGAGAAATATGCACAAAAAAATTAGAGAAGTGACTGGAATGGGTCGAAATAGAGAGCAAGGACACATAAAAGACAAAAAAGGAGTACTACTAGTAGATTTACCAGAGAAGTTAAAGCGATGGGAGGAGTACGTTAGAGAACTTTTCCAAGATGAAAGAGGTGAAATGCAGAAAATACAAGAATTAAATTCTTTAGAGATACAGAAGATCACGATAGATGAAATCAAATATGCTATCAAAAACTCTAAAGACAATAAGGCAGCTGGATTAGATGAAATACCAGTAGAACTCTTAAAACTAGTGGAAGAGGACAACTTGGAAGTATTGGCAGATTTATTCAACACGGTGTACGATACGGGAATAATACCACAGGAGTGGCTAAAGTCAGCATTTATAACCATCCCTAAAAAACAAGCAGCAAAAGGGTGCTCTGATTATCGAACACTGAACCTCATGAGTCATACTTTAAAAGTTCTGCTAAAAATAATACATAAGAGAATATACGAAAGGCTAGAGGAGGATATTAGCGAGACGCAGTTCGGGTTCCGAAATGGAATGGGTACTCGAGAAGGACTATTTGCCATCAACATATTAATTCAGCGATGTCGGGATGTGAATGTTGATCTACACTTGTGCTTCGTTCACTACGAAAAAGCTTTCGATAAAGTAAGACATGAAAAACTAATATCAATACTTATGAACAAGCGCATTGACAGTAAAATCATAAATATAGTGCAAACATTATATTGGAACCAAAGTGCCATAGTTCAAATTGATGGGCAACACTCAGAAGAAATGAAGATCTGTAGAGGAGTTAGACAGGGATGTGTGTTATCACCACTTTTGTTTAACTTATATTCTGAAGAAATTTTCCAAAACACGCCCAATAATATCGAAGCGGGAGTCACCGTTAACGGAAAATTAATTAATAATTTAAGATATGCAGACGACACTGTGATCATAGCAACGAGTATAGAGGATCTACAACATCTTATCGAAAGCTTGAGTATAAATAGTGCTGAGATGGGAATTACTATAAACGCCAAAAAAACGAAGTACATGCTGATTACAAAAGGGCCACAAAATATACATCACCTATTGACAATAAATGGTAACGTGATAGAACAAGTAGAAAAATATCAGTATTTGGGAACTTTGATCAATGAAACCAATGATCATACTGTAGAAATAAACAGACGAATAGAGATTGCCAGATCAGCATTTATACGAATGAAGCCACTCCTAACGTGCAAAAATCTAAATTTGGAGATCAGACTACGTACCATTCGCTGTTATATATTTTCAATATTATTATATGGAGCTGAGACTTGGACATTAAAAAAATGTAATTTAAAAAGAATCGAGGCCTTCGAACTCTGGTTATACCGCAGAGTATTGAAAATATCATGGACTGATAGAATTACAAATAAAGAAGTACTGGAGAGGGTTGGTAAAGAAACAGAACTAATCACCACTATACAAACCAGAAAACTGGAATACCTAGGCCACGTGATGAGGGGACCAAAATATGAAATTTTGAGACTGATAATACAGGGAAAGATTCAAGGAAGAAGATCTGTTGGCCGAAGGCAGAACTCATGGTTAAAGAATCTACGTGATTGGTACCAATGCAGATCGATTGATTTGTTTAGAGCAGCAAGTTCTAAAATAAAAATAGCCATTATGATTGCCAACCTCCGTAGGGAGACGGCACTCTAAGAAGAAGAAGAAGAAGACTTTGTCTTCTTCTTTATATAGTTGTTCTCCTATTTTAGCATTAAAGTCCCCGATTACTAGCGTTAATTTTGATTTCTTTTCTTCCATAGCTGTTATATCTTCGTAGAACAGGCACCATGGAAAAAAGTTAAAGGGCAAATTTGTAGGTAACAAAAAATTTAAGAACTCTTGTATTTAAACTGTTTTCACCTCCCTAAGCTTAAAACTTAAGCAAAAATGTGGTTTTTGACGTGAGAATATTCAATTGAAAATTAAGATGCTTTTTAATATTAAATCAATATAGGGGAAAATCATAAATAATTTAAATAAAGATAATCACAGTGTGTTTGGGACATTAAAAGTGATCAACAAATTGCGTGAATTTTTTTTTGTGAGAGATAAAAACAAAAAAACAAAAACTCCGTTAATCAGCTGTATCGCATTTTGAAGCTAAGTGAATTAGTGTTAATAAAGAATTTGTAGATGTTTTTATTACCTACAACTTTGTTATTTAAGTTTTTTAATAGAACTTGTAGTTTTGCCTCTTTCTCTTTTAGAACTCAGATTGACAGTACATTACTTTCTTTAATTTTTGTTATTTTTTCTTTCTTTTACAGTGGTTTCATTTTGTTACCATATTTTTTTTCACTTTTTACCATTTTCAAAGTATTTGGCCCTGACATTTAATTTTTTTTTTCTGGTTCTAAAATTTCCTCCCATTACAAAAAAAAATAATAAAGTGCTTTACAAACTTGTTTTTGTAAAACAAAAATTCGCTCAAAGGTTTCAGTTAATAAAACAAACAAAGAAGATGGTATACAAAACAGCGATTGTTATGAAATTATTTTTGAACGAAGGGAATATTATATAAATATAATCTTTTGCTTACAAATACTAAAGTAAAAGCTCCTGTTAAAAAACGAGATAAACCTTTATTTTAACGCGATATCTCAGATATACAATTTCTGTTAATATTAACTCTCTAAAAATTAATGTTGTCTAAATGATTCCTTTGTGCTAAATGATATTTTATATGAAAATAAATTACAATTGACTTACAATCCGGGAATAATTTTCAAAAAAACTTTTAATATTGTTACGACAGTTCGGTATAACTTATTTCATCGCATGTAGTACAGTGAATGAAGGTAAAAATCAACTATTTCCCTCAACTTCAAAAGTGACATAAAAAACCATACAGAAT
Source organism: Diabrotica balteata (assembly GCA_918026665.1). Classification (NCBI taxonomy): domain Eukaryota; kingdom Metazoa; phylum Arthropoda; class Insecta; order Coleoptera; family Chrysomelidae; genus Diabrotica; species Diabrotica balteata. Next base: position 106,491,507 of record OU898283.1, on the reverse strand, counting down.
ACATTGGAAGCATGGGAAAGAAAGATACTTCGCAGAATATTTGGTGGAAAATTAGTAGAGGGAGAATGAAGAAGACGAACTAATGTAGAAGTGTATCATTTGTATGCTAACCCTACAAATAACAAAAGTGGTAAAAAAACGTAGACTAGAATGGCTCGGTCATCTAGAAAGAATGCAAGATGATAGACTAGTGAAGAATATTGCTTGGAGAGTACCTGAGATGTACCTGAAACGTAGATGGGCATCCGAGATTGGAAGCGGTTAGCTAAGAATAGAAAACGATGGAAATTATCCATCCAGCAATGGGCCTAAAAGGCCTATTAATACTGTACATACATACATAATATTATTATGCATTTAGTATTGAATTGAATATAACAACAAAAAATTAAAAAATGTCCTAGTTTGTATGACCGTTAATTCAACAACTGCTTTGTTTAATTTTACATTTTATTGATTTCTGTGGAGTACAATAAAGTTAATTCAAGACTGTTAATGGATTTGTGTAATATTTTAAAACTATTATTATATGAATGTTTAAAATAATAAATACACTTTTCTATTATGAATTCCACGCGATTATGTGAGCAAAGCAAATTCAGATTATTAATTGTTTAAAGGGTCGGTTTGTTTAATGTTTTATTTATAAAATTATTTTCATCAATAATGGTTGAATAATTAATCTGCTTGTTTATTTTTAAATATTAAAAATATGTATGGATTTTCAATTGGAAGGAGCGAAGGAATAGTTTTATCTGTCAATAAAACAAATGTTTAATTTATCCCAAGAAAGGTTATTTTAGTTATGGTTTTCCGAAAAGTGGAGTCAATATCTTAATAAAAATAACAAATTCTCAATATATTTCAACGATATTCGAAAAGGAGACGAAATGTAGAGCGTAGAACCATTTTAATTAATTTTAAACTATTGTCCATGTTTTAGTGTAGTGTTTTGCACAATTTTATGTTAAAATTCATGTTTATCACATTCTACGCTTGCTGGATAGCCCAAATTTGACGAAATGCCCCTGATGATGTTGTCGGAAGCGAAAGTACTTGGGCAAGATTTAATTGTTAAAATTGTGCTCGATATTTACCTATCATTTTTCAAAGTTAAAATATAAGTGTTAAACACAAATGGTTAAAAACACCGGGAAATATTTTTCAAAATATAAACCCAATGTTACTAAAGGTCGGATGTTATTTATAAGGTCAATGATAAAGATTGCAATTCAATATATATTGGGCAAACACACCAATATCTACATAAAAGGGTTATTGAACACAAACATAGTGTACAAACCACCAATCTAAACACTACAGTCTTAACAAAACATTCTCTAAAAAAGAATCATTATTTTGATTTTAAAAATGTACAGATTCTGGAAAATATAAAACTGTAAAAAAAGATGTGTACTAGTATAGGAAAATGCACGCTACTAAAATATATTATGGAAGTATAAATAAACAAAAAAAGTGCAAGCTAAAGGAAAATTTATCTACGGATTAATTTGCGTAAATGGTGTAGTTGCAGTCAACTTTTTAAAACAGTGCTTAATAGCAAAAATGTTGACTTGTCATTATGAAATCCAATCTCCGATAGGAGTAACAGCGAAAGAAGAAAAAGAAAATTTTTACAAATAACTATCCTATCTCGGAGTTAAATGAAAAACTGAAAAATAAACATAAAAGTTAATTCTTAATGGAAATGTCTGCATCTTTAATTACATCAATTAGTTGACCCTAAAAGGGTTTCTCTTTATATTCGCCGTTTGTTAAATATCCTTAACTCAGGAATTTTAACCAACAAATTAAAAAGCGAATACGGCTCTGACCTTGGTTTAGCAAACCACATTTAGGTTAGCTCCGATAATATCGTTTAAATCTAATAGATTAAAGTGATCAAAAATAGTTAAAAGTGTTTACTACAAAAATCTACAGTGCTTTTCATCGATTGGTCTACAATCGCAGTGAGTAAAATTAATATTCTCAATAATACATAATTACAACATATTCTGATAGTCAACAAAATTATCACAAAGGCCGCTTCAACCGGTTTCAGAGCGGGTTTTATTTAAAACTCTGCTGATAATACAGAGCCGGATTGGCACGGGTAAAAAATTGACTATGATAAATAAATTTAAAGACAAAAATTATTAACCAAAAATGAATCCAAAAGAGAATAATCCTTCAAAAAACACCACACCATCTACATACTCAAACATACTAACTTCATTCAAATATCCGGCAAAAGACCAAGCTATTGTACTATCTGCCATAGAAGGAATTAAAATTCATGATTATATAGTTGCCATTGGATCACTTGTCCTTCCAAAGAACATAGTTTTTGCCTCGAAAATTGCAAACAACCGCATTTGCATTTATTTATCTTCTAAAAGAATAGTAGACCAACTCATTGATTCACACAAATACGTCAAAATCGGCAACGTGCAAGTAGAAGTCCGCAGATTAATAACTCCAGCATTAAGATTAGTCATCTCGAATGTTTGTCCAACCATTCCAAACGAAGTTATAGAAGAAGAACTCAAGAAAATGGGAATTATAGCCATATCAAAAATGACATTTCTTCGAGTGGGTATGTCTGAGACAGAATATAACCATGTTCTAAGTTTTCGGCGGCAAATCTACATCAATCCATTAGAAAACTTATCCATAACAGACTCTTTCAACATTTCTTTTGATTCCACAACATATCGAATATACCTTTCTATAGACGAATTTAATTGTTCTAAATGTCGAACAATAGGACACCGAGAAGTTGACTGCATTCAAACAACGGATTCGCCCAGTGACCAAATGGAAACAGAAGTACCTGAAAATTCTAATTCAAATAACCAAACCAATATAGAGCTAACTGAAACCACCAATAAAACTCCATCTGAAGTCAACATTCCCTATAACCCTCCAGCTCCTACCCTATCTATAACTAGCAACGATAACCCATCTTTAAATAAAGATAAGGCCAAAAGACAATTATCAAATTCTCCAGATGTTTCTGATATTCCCACATCACAAGACGTCTTCTCTGTTCCCAAAACATCTAAACCAAAAAAAAGGGCCAAGTCGACTGAAAATACATTTGCTGTCCTCGATCCTATTAAAAACTTAATAGAACAAAAAAATCCGCCCTTTCCTATAGGTTATTCAGAAATATGCCTATTTTTAGAAAATGCCACTAACTCTAAAAACCCTGAACTTATAGCAAAAGAATACACCAATGAAATATCCGAAATTATTGACATTCTCACTTTTATCCACGCAAATATTCAAAATCCCTCTTTAAAAAGAACAATTACAACTATTAAGAAAAAATTATCCTCAAATTATTATTCATCTACAGAAGAATCTGACAACGACACAATTAGTCAGGATAAATAATGTCTGATACATTTTTAATTCAATGGAACCTAAACGGATTCTACACCCACCTTGAGCAATTAAAACTTCTTATAAACGATTTCTCCCCCATTGTAATTTGTCTGGAAGAATCTCACTTTAAAAACAATTCTGTAACACTTAGAAATTATGTGCCATTTCTGAAAAACAGAAATGGAATGCATGCTAGTGGTGGAGTAGCTACTTTCATTCGAAATGACACTGAAGCAAAAATCATTCCACTTATTACAAACCTGGAAGCTGTGGCTGTGTCAATTACCTACAGAAAAAACATCAATGTTTGTAATATATACTTACCGCATCCTAACCAAGACGACATAAATGAACTAACAGCACTCATAGAAAAATTACCCCATCCCAAAGTAATTCTAGGCGATTTTAACTGCCATCACCCAGCGTGGGGTAGCCAAAAAATCGATAAATGTGGCAACTTTCTACACAGTCTGATAAATAAATCAAATTTAATCTTATTAAACACTGGAAAGCCAACAAGATTCAATTCATATAACGGATCATTCTCTGCAATTGACCTGACTCTGTGTAGCCCATCACTAGCACACATGTTTCAATGGAACACAGCAAAAACTCTGCACGACAGTGACCACTTCCCCTTACTTATTTCAATCGAGACAAACCAACCTCTTAATCCGAATGTATATCAAAGATGGAAAATAAAATCAGCAAACTGGGAACTTTTTCAAAAAGACTTGGAAGATGAGATGGAAAAAAAAAAAAAAAATTAAAAAGCTTTTTTAATTTTCTTTTGAACTAAGAGGATTACTCAATTTAAACTTATTTTTATTAATACTAAATCATTATTAATAACATTTTTATTAATATTCATTTTTATGATGGTATAAAGAAGGTAATGAGTCAGCTGAAAAACAAAGACATTAATATAATAATGGGGGACTTCAATGCCAAAGTAGGAAAAGGTAGACAAGGAAACATTGTAGAGAATTTTAGACTTGGAAAACGTAATGAGAGAGGAGACCGTTTTGTAGAATTCTGCGTAGAGAACAATATTTGTGTAACAAATACATTCTCCAAACTACCCAAGCGTCGTTTATATACTTGGAAGTTACCAGCAGATACTTGCGCTGAGGTTTAAAATTCCATAAAATATTCCATAAAATTTCATAAATAAGTAAATAAATAAATAAATTTCGTTAATTTTGATTCCAAAATATTTGTATAAAATAAAATAAATTAAATAAAACATTTAATGTACAAAAATGTTTCATTGTAAATACGAATTAGTTAATGCTTAAAAATACAAAGATACGTCACTGACCACTTCATTTGATGGCAGTTTTTCTTCACTTTTAGCGATATAGTTACGCGTCCTCTCTCTTTCCTTGTCTAAGATTCTAGAAATTTCTAATTCCAGAAATTGGCGATAAGAATTGTGATATTTAAAATGCATAGCACGAGCTGTGATATTATAATATTTATAAAATAATATTTTTGTTTAAATTTCTTTTAGATCTAACTTTCATTTAGCCAAACTTTTTAATTTATAGTCAAATTTACAATCAATAATATTCCCTTTTTTTAAAAACTATGTACAACGTGAAATTTTTTTATTAGTAAAACGAACTTTTTAAAACCGTACGAAATTTCTTTCTGTTTAAATAAATCTGCTAATTAAATGGTGGTAGTGTACATTTTCACTCAAATAGCCAAAATAGTAGATCTCTGACTTCATACTAGTAGATCTCTGACGTATAATATTTAATTATACCAAAAGTGTCACCAACTCCATTACTAAAAGATAACATTAAATTTAAATAGATACAGAAACTACTTACCCTTCTTGCAAACTGCACTAAAACCCCAATCTGCTATCAGAAAGCTGATGCCACACCATATGTGGTGTAGCATCAGATAAAATAAGCAATAATTTATCATTAGAAGCAGGAAGAAAAAAGCGTGCTAATGCTTCTTGTAGAAACCGTGATATTGTTAGAGCATTGGTTTTTTTCCACTTGCTTACAGCAAATTAAAAACGATTTTCGAAAGGTTTTATCGCTAAGTACACCAATCAATAAGTGCACAATGTATCTTCCTGACGAGTCAGTGGTCTCGTCCACACATATGTAAAAGGCTTATCTATATTATCTATTTCGGCCTTTATGTTGTGGATAACTGAGGAGTATAATAAATTGACATTATTTCCCTTCAAAGTTCGTTCACTGGAAATATTTTGTTTGCAATATTAAAAAAAAAGAACAAAAGTTTTGATAGCGGTATATTAGAAGATACTAATGCACAACACAAGTCTTCGTTAAAAGTTTCTTGTTCGGTTTGTTTTTTAGAACTTGACTAAAAGCACTTGGACACTGAAGGTTGATATTTTTCACTGGATGTATTTTACTTTTTCAGCTAAATGTTTCGCAGTTCTGACATGCTGATCTATTCGAAATTTTTTTCAGATAAAATCTAAAAATGAGTATAAATATTTTATAGTTGTACCCATTTTTAAAATCTAAGATTGTAGAAATAAACCAAAAATGAACTGTTTTTGCATAACAATTAAAATATTTAAATTGAATCAAACAAAAATCGGTATTGGGACCGTGCAAGTTCGGAACAGCGACACCTGGTGTCGTAAATCAGCAAAATTTACTGCGCTTTCATGTTAGATCGAGGTTACCGGATAACTGTCAAGGACGTAGCCCCAACAAAGAATACGAGAAAAACTAAGATTGAGGTTATGTCGGTATGTTATTAAAAGGTAAACGTTGTATGTAGTGTAAATACAAATAAATATATTATTAAATTACAGCATTACTGTTAATATGGATGCAATAATAAAGACTGGATTTGAGAAAGTAAATCACCAAATAACTTTTCAACCAAGCACTGAGTCAAATGGAAAAGCTTAAGTAGTGGCAAATGTCAAAAAAGAATGGAAGAATTATGTGGAAGAATTGAGAAAAATAAATTGCCATAAATAATGCTAATGCATAAATGCATAAATTAGCAGGTTAAGCCCATGATATCATCATATTGGTTTGAACAATTAATTATTTCCCTGTAAACTTTTGGACAGCAAATATATCTTAATGCAGCTCAGAAAAACTTGAACTTGATGCATTTTTGTAATCTTCAAAAAAATACAATTTAAACATTAAACTTAATTTTTGGCTTAAAATGAACTCTAAGTGAGTTGTAATAAAACTAAAATTTACACTTAAAAGTGAACTTTTATTTATAATTTATTTTAAACTGACTTTAAAATCGGGCGCAAGAATAACGCATAATTTAGGTTATGTTAGTTATGCTTTTTTATGATATAAATCCACTTTTCTCTTTGTAGTAATTTGTGCTTCGAAGTTGGAAACCAATAAAACTTAAATTGACAATTTTTTGTTGTATTTTTACAACTTATAACACAGCATTTCCTAAATCCCATTTTCTTCAGTGACAGAAGGTGTAAATAAACAAACAAATATGAAATATGACAATTGACAATATGAATTTATGAAATCTATGAAATTTGCAGTAAAAAATGCAAGCTTTCTCCGCTACTAGCGCACGTTCGTTTCTCGTATCACATCCAAGTACTTGCACGTCGCCAATAGTAATCTTGAAAATGTCAAGAAATTACTGTGCAAGAAGAAAAAACCCCCAAATATTTACAAGAGGCTCTTGTGAGCATAAATTAAAAGCACTTCATTAATAAATCGTATATATGATATGTTTTTGTTTTTATCGAAATTAATTAAATTAACTATTGTTAAAAAAAAATGTTAGCGACCTTTCAGTAGACTATTGAATGATTTAAATTTTAAATAGGTATCCTATTTTTTATCGCAAGGAGTGAAACAATGCTTAAAATAATATATCGATTTATTGCGAACTAGTCTTGTGTCTGTACTTTTTTTAAACAAAATCTCCAATTTTAAAATCTTTGTTTGTACCACCGTGTAAATTTTTAAAATAAAATAAAATTAATACGTACGTACTGACGGTTTTGCCACAACGAGAGCAATAAACTTTATCCATATCCATAGATAGCTCTTTGTGAGGTTTTATCCAAGTTAAAACATTGCTTATTTTCGGCATTTTTAAAGAACAATAATTATTCATAATTAGGAATACACGTTGTTTACGCCTCCAATTTTACAAAAAAAGTGAAAGCAAGTAAAACGGACCGTCAAAATAAAAATTTTTACCTAGAGACATAAATTGGTTTACACAAACCCTTAATTTCAGAACAAACCGTGACAAAACTATAAGCCGCTGTCTTTTATTAGTTACTATATCAAGAATTTGAATACCAAGTGATTATAAAACAAAATTAAATATTGGCCTTTTCATACTATCTGTAAGTTTGAATATAAAAATATATGTAAAATATATATAGTTAACATCAAATTTTTAAATTATATGCACTTTATGCTCACTTTTATAAAAATATGCAATATTTGACGTTTTTGAATTTTTTTGCAATATATGCAAAATATGCAATTTGCATATTTGCCTAAGTCTACTCATCAGCTATCCCTCATATACCTTTTAGAACCTTAAAAAACTTGTATAAGATGTTTACGTGAAATTAATGTTTGTTCACAGATAAACTGGGTTATAAATGCTCTTAATATTGCAGATTATAAAAAATCAGTTTAATAAAAAACTAATTAATCCTTGTGTTTGTAAACTCCTTGTGAAAACGAACCTCTTAAATTGTTAATCCAACAATTTTATTTCAACTTCTAAAAACTCATTCATTCAGCGACGGTAGCAACTTGATGAACGGAACCAGGGGCTTGCGCCTTCCGTCACCTTTTCTCTACAGCTTCGTCAGTGTGTCTCAGTGCCCTTTTCCAACCAGCCGGACGATTAGAGCACCCTTTTCGCCGTTTCGCCGCGAAGTTTTAAAAGTCCGCGAAGTTGTAACGGTTGTCGTCTACGAAGTTTCTTGATAGTGCGAGTTCTGATAGCAGCTTGGGGTTTTAGTGCAGTTCGCAAGAAGGGTAAGTAGTTTCTGTATCTATTTAAATTTAATGTTATCTTCTAGTATCGGAGTTGGTGAAACTTTTGGTATAATTAAATATTATACGTAAGTGATCTACTAGTATGGAGGTTATTTCAGTGAAATATTTTAGTAAAACTTACTTTACACTACCACCACTCAGTTAACAGATTTATTCAAACTAGAAGAAAATCTGGTACGCTTTTAAAAAATTAGTTCGTTTTGCTAATAAAAAAAATTTCACGCTGTATAAGGTTAAAAAAAAATAGGAATATTAAAATTTCTAAAGATAGGCAATTACTTTTTTAGGCTTTAGTTAAAAAATTAAATTTGACTATAAATTAAAGTTTGGCTAAATGAAAGTTAGATCTAAAAAAATAATTAAAAAAAATTAAGTATTTTATAAGTGTTATACTACCACAGCTCGTTCTATGCATTTTAAATATCACAATACTTATAGCCAGTTTCCAGAATTAGTACAGATAAATAAGCAAAAAAAAACCATGTTTCGGACCGCGAGTAATAGACCAGTGTCGAAGCCTTTAAAAAAGGTAAAAAGTAAAAAAAAATTATAGTCGAATGAAGCCTATTGAAAAAAGAAGAAAATATGCTAAAATTGGAAGAAAAAATAAGTTACACTCCATCTGAGGTCGGGAAGTGGGGGGGGGGGGGTTTTATGGGTAAAAATCGGTTTATCGCGATTTTCGGCGAAACTACAAGTGCCATTGAAAAAAGGTAAATAGCAAAGTTGTAGGGTAACAAGAAGATCTACAACTTTTGTATATTACACTTTTTTACATTACCTCAAAATTTTTGTGGAAAATTCAAAAAACTAAGTTTTAGATTTCTTAATTTTATCTTAAAAAAAAAGTTTTTTTTACGAAGTTTGGTGAAAACTTGCCTTAGTATCTATCAAAACTGTATTTTTTGGAATGGAAATATTTATTGTTTTACCTGATATTGATTTATTATCAAAAAAGCACCTAATTTTCAATCAAAATTTCACGCGTCAAAATATCAGCTTTTTTAAAAAAGTCGGTAGGCTTTTGTTCGTTGAAATCTCTACTTTGCAATAGTGTAAAAAAATATACATTACTATGAGAAATATTCACAAAAAACGCAAAAAAACGAAGAAAACTCGAATCGAACAATTTTTTTTTCAACCAAGCTCCGGCTTCTATATAACATGTAGCTTTTCCATTTTTAAAAATTTTAAAGTGTTTGTTTGTCTTTGTGTATTGTATTGTTATGTCCAAATTTATATGTATGACATTCTGCTCATGTCGGATAGGCCACAACTGACGAAATACCCCTGAGGATGATCTATTGATCGAAAGTACTTGGGCAAGATTTAATTAATTACTGTGTTCGATATTTGCCTTGTATACCATCAAAGTTCAATTTGTTTTTATCATTATGTACAATTAACTATAAACTATATGAAACTTGTGGAAGTTTCCAATGAAATGGAAGATTTTTGTAATGTTTGTTTTGCAACTACAGAGCAGCACATTGATTCACGGGGATATAGAATAAAAAGAGATGTAGCTGATTTACAACTATTTCATAAATTTTTCAACAGATATGATCCCTTTCCAGAGACTGATAACATTATGTTAATATTTTCTGGAATTATTGGCAGTACTTCTGTAAATTGTTACGAAGCGTGTGAAGAAGGAGAAAAATTTTTACAAGATATTGTGGGAATGAATTTTGGCAGTGTCAAATTTAAAAGTAAAAACAAAGTGTTGTCTCTAAAAACAGTTCAATTTTCCGTTAAAGTAAACGGAGATATTAGCAATCGATCCGTTATTGCTATTTCAACGAATATCTCTAATGATCGACAGTAAAAAAGATATGCGGACTTATTTAAAATACGAACTTGCACCTTTTTCATTGTCACTTTTTACCGAAAATGGTCTCAGGAAAAACGTTAAATCTCAGCTCTACGAATTATTTGAGAGTACAAATGGACCAACGCATTCTGACGGCATTGTGCGTGTCGTCGACGCTGGATTTTTACTGCAAATAGTAATTTGGCAGAAAAATGAAACGGTGGAAGAGATCATGAATGTATATTTGCGCTATGTAGAAAAACATTATACAGCAGGCAGCCATTTCGTTTTTGACGGCTATCCCGAAATTGAAAAATCAGTAACTGTGACACCAACACCAGCATCTCATTTAACTAAAAAAGGAGAACGTTGTCGTAGAAAAAGCTCAGACAATATTCTAAAGTTTCATTATCAAAACCATGCTAAAATACCATTTTTGCAGGAAAAATTTTTATCAAACGAGAAAAACAAAGACAAAATAATCAAAATGTTAATGGAAATCTTACAGTCACAAGGATTTTTCTGTAAACAAGCAGAAGAAGATGCTAATGCTGATATAATGTCATTGTTGTGGGTCAAGATATTGATCTTTTGGTCCTTTTGATTCAATTAAATGAAAATAATAATGACATTTATTTTCTTAAACCAGGTTCTGGAACTGTAGAAGATCAATTTTTCACGTCGAATAGTTTCAAATATGAATCTTGCAAAAATATCATTGCATTTCTGCATTATTTTAGGTTGCGATACATCTGGATTTGCCGGAAAAGGAAAGAAAAGTATCGTAAATTTATTCTTAGACGCTAAAAATTTGTCAAGTTTGGCTAACATTTTTTATGAAAAAGATGCAAATAAACAAGATATCGCAAAAAATGGATTACAGTTACAAATGTATTACAATTACAATTACAATTACAAATTGTGGATGAGGAAGTAACGCAGACAGGAAACAATATTGGAGATGAAGACGGTGATGTTCTTGAATATTTCGAAGATCTAGAATCAGAAGGCAACAAAGGAATGCCATCAAAGAGGCAAAAATTAATGCCCTAAAATATTATAATGTATATATATATATATATATATATATATATATTATATATATATATATATATATATATATTATATATATATATAAATATATATATATATATATATATATATATATATATATATATATATTGTAAGATTGCCCATGACATAAATGTATTAATAAACCAGCTTTTTAATTGTTAAAACAAATCGTATAGCAGTCACATTTTTTGATGAAATTCCCTTTAAATCCTATATTGAATATTTTTAACAGCTATTTTCACATGTGTTTTTGCAATCTTAATGTTTTGTGGATTTATATTTTTTTTTGTTTTTTAATGTATCATGAAATCTTAAGCTAAATGACTAAATACAGTATTACTTATAAGAAATATCTTCAAAATTGTACATAATGATAAAAAAAATGTTCGATTCGAGTTTTTTTTCATTTTTTGCGTTTTTTGTGAACATTTCCTGTAGTAATGTATATTTTTTTACACTATCGGAAAGTAGAGATTTCAATGAACAAAAAGCCCACAGACTTTTTTAAAAAAGCTGATATTTTGACGGTGAATTTTCGATTGAAAATTAGGGTGCTTTTTCGATAATAAATGAATATCAGGTAAAAAAATAAATTTTTCAATTCCAAAAAATTACAGTGTATTTGATACATACTAAGGCAAGTTTTCACCAAATTTCGTAAAAAATATTTTTTTTAAAGATAATAAAAAATCAAAAATTTTTGTCTCCACAAAAATTTTGAGGTTATGTAAAAAAAGAGTAAAAATAAAAGTTATAGATCTTTTTGTTAACTACAACTTTGCTATTTAACTTTTTTCCATAGCACTTGTAGTTTCGCGGAAAATCGCGATAAACCGATTTTACCCTTAAACCCCCTCCCCACTTCCTGACCTCGGATGGAGTGTAATTGATTTTTTCTTCCAATTTTAGCATATTCTATTCTTTTTCCAATAGGTTTCATTCTACTATATATTTTTTTTTGGTTTCAAAAATTATCGAACCTGGTCTATAATCCAAATATCTGACATTTTTTTTAGTTATTATAGACTTACCTAAAGACAACCTATATGTTTTCCACATGTCTGCATAAATTGTGGCGTTTTTTGTAATTATTGTCAATTTAATGTTGAAAATGCCATTTTTTGATTTTTTGCTTACTATTGAAAAGTTTAATATTTAAAATAATATTACGAAACTTTATCTTTTAACCTCCTATCTATAATAATGTTTTTTTTTTCTAAATTTAATATTTTTAGCTTTCAGATTTGCTTAAGGAAGTTTAAAAAGTATCTGAAAAAATGTTTAAAAAAATATTAATCCTAAAATTGATTTTAATAATGTTCTACATAAAGGACAGATGTGGGTAATTGATCTTTTAAATAAAAAATTATGTCCTTCTCATAGGACTCTGGCTTCCTATATTACGAGATAAGCAAAGATAAAAAAATGAAAAAAAATTAAAGAAGGTAATGTTTTTCTAGTTTTGAGACTACAAAAACAAGATTCATTCGTATAACTAAAAAATGTACATTCTTTAAATGTTTGAAATGATAAAAATATAAAAATTATGCATTTTCGTGAAAATCGCTAAAACAACATCTTGCAGTTGTAAAACATAGAACATTGAACAATTTTTGTAAAATATTATTGTTTGCATGGAGCTGCCATCTTTTCTGCATCTGTTTTATTTAGAGGCATAATCTGGCATGTGTATTGCTTTTTGTTACCTTCGTATAACTGATGGTAAAGGAGTATTGGGCGTTATTCTGTGTTTATGTTTAGGCAATAATTGAACTATATCTTCGTCATCGCTATTGCAATCGTTGTCCATATCATTTTGTTCAATTAGTTTCCCTTCCAATTTTATTTTATAGTGTCTTAATTGCCAAATATTTTTACTGCCTTTACTTCTTTCACGCTGTCTATATTGAAGTCAAGCGTTGACGACTGCTAAATCTATGAATTGGCGACGGGAAAAACGGCAAGCATATGATTTACTAAATCCACCCCGCCCATATTTTAATTATACTTCTTAATTACTTCTGGCCGGCAAACTAGTTCATAGATTTTTTTTTTGACCACCGCTTACAATAATCTATATTCCCCGAGGAAAAAATAGTAGATAACATTATTACTGGTATTTTGTCCATCCACCGTGTGATGGCCATGTTGAGAGCCATCATCTCTATTTCTGATTTCATAAATACCCTTTAAAGATTTTGAAAAAAGTTTTTCTGGTTGCATGAAACAATTTTTAGGATCGGTTCTTCTATGGTTCCAGTTCCATAAAGTCCACGAGACAATAATTCATCATCACGTACCGCTACAACGCTTCCATCAACCTAGGGTCAAATGGAATGGTAATTTTCCGGAGATCTGCTTTTATGTTATCTCTCCATCGCATTCTGGGACTTCCGAGTGATTTTTTGCCTGTGGGAATCTCCTCCCATACCAGTTTTACAATTCTTTCATTATGCAGTCTGAGCACGTGGCCTGCCCTTCTTAGTCGCTGTGATTTAATTTCTGGGACAATATTGGCGTCGTTGTAGAGTGCTTTTAATTCGATAGTGGTTCTGATCTTGTACTGGTTTGTGGTGATGTCATGGTGAGGTCCGAAAATTTCTCTAAGTATTTTTCGTTCAAAGCGTCTGAGCTTTTCTTCGTTTGCTTTGGTCATGGTCCACGTTTCGCATCCATATGTTATTACAGGTCTGACGATGGATTTATAGATTTTGATCTTTGAACTTCTTGTGAGATTTTTTGATTTTATGAGCTTATCCAGTGCAAATAGACAGCGGTTTGCAGATTGGATTCTGTCTTTTATTTCTTCAGTAATATCGTTGTCAGCTGTGATTACGGCTCCCAGATACTTAAAACGTTGTACTCTTTTGAAATTGAAGATGTTGACCGTCACATTTTATCCTATTCTGTCTATTCGTGTCGTTCTATTTATACACATTTATTTCGTCTTTTCTTCGTTAATCTTCAGCCCTACTTCACTTGTTGCTCCTTCCACCTTGTTGAAAATGTCTTTCGTGGATAGGATGGAGTCTCCAACGAGATCTACGTCATCTGCATATGAAAGTAACAGCTTGGGACCTTGAACCGATAGCAATTCTGTTTTTATTTCGGCCGACCTCATGGCTTTCTCTACAAGGTTAATAAGTAGTGGAGATAATGCATCACCCTGTTTAAGTCCACTTTTAATTTCAAAGCTGCCAGACAGTTTATTATTTACACGTAGTTTAGATATTCCACCCTCCATACAGACTTTGGTCATCCGAATGAGTTTCTTTGGTATTGAGAACTAAGCAAATACATTATCGTGGCTAAATAGATCAAGTTATCCAAAGCCGTTAATTAAATAAAAAAACAACTTATTTGGTTTGGACATATAGAAAAAAAGGATTAACAATTTTGTTCCAACACAACGAAAAACCGTCACGTAACGGTTACGCTCCTGCGCACTAACCAAAATACGTTCCAATAAAAATATGATTGTTAAAAACTATGGTGAAAGCCAGAATTATTTAGGTAGATTGTCAACAAATTATGTTAGTTGTCAGAAAATCGTTCCAACATCAGTTTCCAAATTACCGTCATCAGACGATACAAATGATGAACATGCACACTAAAAACGGTACCAGTAGTTTTGTGACGGTTTCCGGACCGTATAAAAATTGCGTGTTGGAATAAACCTATAGAATACCAAAGTTTCAACAAGAAGACTGTAGAAAAATAGGTAAAATAAGAATAATGGAGAGAAGTACTAGACAAAGTGGTCTCTTTCTAGAGACATAGAAAGAGGAGGAGAAAAAAACATAGAAGAGGAGCTATGGAACGACCGGACGACGTGCCAATGGAAGTTGGAAAATGGCTCAGAACGTTGTAACTATTTGGTAGAGGTATAATAAGAGTAGTGTTTCTAATATTTAAATAAAAAAATTGACAAGATATAGACGATATTTTTCTTTTATTGTTAAATTAATATTTAACCGGAAATGTCAATTCGATCGTAACTTCAAATCGATTATTACCCACCTCATGAATTGATTACCATACCAAAGTTATGAACTCCGGGAACTAGAGAGTTGTCGATCAAGATAATTATTATTAAAGACCCAGTTGACACATTAATCGTCTTTGATTATAATCAACTGGTTGCAGGAGATTATTAAACAAATCGATTCTGGGACTCGGTGCAAATTTATGGGTTTTAGTTGAACATTAAATTAACGTTGTTATAAACAGGATAATTAAAGCTTTAATTGATTTACCAATGTTTTAATATGGTCATCGAAAAAAAATCGTCGTAGTTGGTGGATATGTATTATTAAATCCTTTACGTAACCATACGTAATAAAAAATAACTTATCTTGTCTACTATATTTTATTTTCTTTACAACTGACTTTTAAATAAAATTCAAAAAATCTAAAACATAATAAAATCTAGTATAAAGGAAATAAGTCAATACTATAAATCTTAAATAGTTTTTATTATTTAATGATGGTAAGTTTTGGGCTCAAATTAGGTAGCTAAACCTCCTTTTGACTGACTGCAAACCGGGGATTTTCTATATATATATATATATATATATATATATATATATATATATATATATAATATATATATATATATATATATATAAATATATATATATATATATATATATATATATTTTCTATAATAGACAAATTCACGAGAGGATTTCAGTACAATGCTTATGAGAAGCGACGTTGGCTTGTTGTAAATGTAACATTATTTACAACTTCAAGATTTTGCAAATTAAACAAAATTTAATAAAACTATTTTCTTTGAAATCTTTTTTACTAAATTATACAGGGTGCAACAACAGAACGGAGTCTACTAGGGAAACAGCTACAAAAAAATATTCGTAGCTCCGTAGTGGCTACAAATATAAATTGTTAATTTATATACCGACAGGATATATACCAACTTGAATCAATTATTATTTTCAACAGTCTTAGGAATTATTACAAAGAAAAGTGTGTATACACCAAAGATTAAACACGAATAAAAGAATAAAAATTTATGTAGCATAAATGTTACCTAATGAATAAAGATATGACTTACCATAACAGTGTCTGGTCTCTACTCCATTTCGGAAAAATCGTCGTCACTGAAACTGCGGTGTTGGCTATGATAATCACCGTAAGGATATCTTCTTGTAGGTTTTCAGCTATCTACATTTTTTTTTAATTCTGTTAACATGCTGTATATAATTTTGCCACTGTTTATCAGAGACATTGGCAAATGCTTCATGGATGAGTTGTTGCACACGATCTTTTTTAAAGTCAGTGTTTCGGGCTACAACGTAATGTTTAAGTTCAAACCATCTCTGTTGGATTAAGCTCACAGTGATAGGGAGGCAATCGTAATACTTCTACGCCATATTTCTCGACCAAAGTTTCGATGTTATTCATGTCGTATATACCTGCATAACTGTTTGCTACATACAATAGTTTTGAGTTTAAATAATCTTCTTCATAAAATATAACCTTCTCTCGTAACCATTCTTGAATCTGTTGTTTGTTCCAGGAGTTTCTTAGAAAATTTTGTTTGCATGAATGATATGGAGCATTATTCATGACTACTACATTTTTTTCTCCTTTTGGGAGGTTTGTGATTAGTTTATTTTCAAACCAATCTTCCAAAAACTCGCCGTTTATTTCGTCATGGTAGTCGCCTGAATCTTTTTTTACTAAGAATACACATTCTAAATTTGGTAGAAAACTTCTATTAGATCCAACATGTAACAAGACAAATCTCGGACCTCTTTGTTTTGGATCATTTAGACCAGTAGTCAAGCCTTTTAAAAATGCATCCTTATAACTGGTTATGGTTGAATCCATCCATACCTTACTTACTGTATGTCCGATATTTACCCAACTTTCATCCAAATAGAAAATATTGTATCCTTCGATAATTCTGTATTTTTCTAAGAAATTTATGGCTGCAGTTTATTATGTCAGGACTTTCCATCATTACTGCTTTTTTTCCTCTTTTTTATAAACAAACCCCAAACAAGTCGATATAGAGTACTTTTGGAAAGTTATACCTTCCACAATCAATAGCTTTGATTGTAAATGATTTAAAACAATTAAATATTAATGTTTTTTCATTAACTGTTAAATGACCAATTTTTCGGCGTTTACACGGCACTTCCAAATTTTCCATAACACTAGTATACCCAATAAACTGCACCTTGCAACTGAAGTACCTACTTTTAGTGAACTGTTAAGAATTTTGAATACGCCACTTGGACATACCTACAAAATGGAAAAACCCACTATCACATTTTCTGTGGAATAAGTTTAGAAGGTAATTATCTAGTCAATTACTGTCGTAGATTCCTGGCATTAAAGAATTAAGTTTTATTGTTGAAACCCTTACTTCGTGGAACGCACTCATTTCAGATAAAATCAAACGTTTTATTTTATCTAAAGAATTAAACTTTATTTTGCAAATAGGTAGGTACTTATTAAACTTTTATTGGTTATATATAACCAATAAAATAAACATCTTACATTTCTTGCAAATTCATTAGTACCTGTTAACCTCCATCACTCCGACACTGGCAACCTTATTTAGGGATTAGTAACCCTCACAACTATTATATTCTATTCTGCTCCAACCTTTATACGTGGTGGTCATACTCAATTTAAAATTGGTTTCCTATATACTTCTGTAAACTTGTTGACAAATATCTGGTTTTCATTGAGTCACCCGTATCAACAGTTTAGGGATTTGCATACATAATTTATTGTTTTATTACTCTCTCATACAAAAAAATACACTATAGTACTTGGCATTGAATCCATATTGTTATCTTAATAACACTAATGCGTCACTAAATAGTTCTGAAAAAACTGTTTTTTATTTAAATGAAAACGAAAAATCTAAAAATTTAACGAATGACTCAGAAAAATCCTCAATATAAATTTTGAATTTTAAAATTTCCTAAATGTCATTAGTGTCGAAATATCATAATTTAGTGGAGTAAACTTGCCTACAGTTGAACCAATTACACACAAGCATTAAGGCGCGGTAAATTTGAATTACTCCTCCTGGTTAAAAAACAAAGCATAGTACCTACTCGGGGAAGAATTGTGGGCCGACCTCCCCGTTTACTCTTCAGTTTTTTTCTCTTTTTGTTTGAAATAAAATAAGCTGTCCCCACAGGAGCGTCTGTTTATTCTCCTCTAAGATGTTACAGTTTTCTTCAGTGACAGCAAATTGTAATTTTGTCATTACTCTTGTTAATTTATTGACCTACGGTATTTATTACATGTCAGATTCACAGCATCCCGAAATTACGTTTTTTTTTTATAATGGTTCGATGTATGTCTTAATAACCCGAGAGGATAATACAGCAAATCTCATACAATATTTTAGACAGTTCAATATTTCATAAAAAATCAATTATTAGCTGCGGTCAATATTACATCCAATACCATTACAAAAGATATAGTTTTTTTGTAAGGAATTTTCGACGCGTCAATAGTTTCCAATATGAAACACACGCTCAAACGGATCGTCTGTAACAGCGGGGAATCCACAGCAGTCATGTGAGTTCCTGCAGAATTAACGTCGGGTCACATTCCCAGTAACACAATATCAGTAAAATTTTAACGGGAAAGAATAAACGAAAATGCCGAATAGGAAACGTGACACCAGGAATATGGTGATATTATAATTTTAGAGGCTCTAAAATTTAAGCAGCCTTCGGTGTATGACATTTATATAAATTCGTAAAAATCTTTGTCATCAATATTGTGTGAAATGTAACGTTATGGTAGATTTATGTTATGATATGTTAAAATATAAATGGGTTTGACGTTTCATTTAATAACAAATGTAAAATAAATAAATAAATATTTATTGACGGACTTGCCATTTATCCAATTCAGTTTAAATTTAAATTAAGTTAACTATAATACATTACGATTCAATATCAAATGATACTCTCATGTCGCCGAAGGCTTAGTGCCCCATAACGACTCAATCTATTACCTACAAGGGATATACATTATGCAACTGACAAAAGAAAGTGAATGACAAGTTTCTCGCACATATAAAAAGTGGAGTATATCGAAAAATGAACCAGACAGATACAACACGAAAAATATAAAGATAAGAAAGAAAATCAATAAAGTAAAAAAAAGAAGCTAGGAAAGATGGAATCTAACGATTTTCGATATAGCCTTAAGTGACACTGAAGATGGAATCAAAATCAGTGGACAGACTATTAGTAATCTTCGCTATGCTAATGATACAGTCATAATAGCTGATAGACAGAACGCTACAACGACTAATATATAGAATAAACACTGAAGGAGAACGACTGGGCTTGAGGAATAATATAGACAAGACGAAGGTAATGGTAGTTAGTAGAACACGAAATATGCAATTAAATATAAGAGTAAACAATAAGAACATCCAAAATGTCCCCAAGTTGAGATATCTCGGTAGTTGGATAACTGAAGATCTAGATCGAAATATAGACATACGTAGCAGGATTGAGCAAGCCAGAATAACATTTAGTAATATGAGAACCTTGCTAAGCAACAGCAGCCTTAAATTAACGCTTCGATATCGCTTTGTAAAATGTTACATTTACTCCATACTGCTATATGGTGTAGAAACCTGGACCATAAAGGCAAATGTGATGAAACCGATTGGAGGACTTTGAGATGTGGGTATTTGGAAGACTACTTAGTTCCCTGGAGAGATCACACAATAAAATGTCGAAGTATTAAATCGAATGGGCAGATAACGAGAATTGCTGCCAATAATAAAAAGAAGAAAAACTACCTATCTGGGTCATATATTTCGAAAGTCCAAGTACCAGTTTTTAAAGCTTATTATGGAGGGAAGATAGAAGGAAAACGAAGCATCGGAAGAAAGAAATACTCATGGCTTAAAAACATGAGAGATTGGACAAACCTCGATGCCCATGCACTCTTTAGAGCCACACAAGATTGAGAGGAGTATGCCAAAATTTTCGCCAACATCCACTAATTGGATAGGCACCATAAGAAGAAGGATTCGTGACCTTAGAATAAGTACTTTCGCATTGTGTTCCATATTTAATTTAGCAGTTGTGAATGCTTGATTAACGCCAAGGTGGGTAAAGGAAGATATGAAGACATAATTGGAGAGCACGGCCTTGGAGTTAGAAATGAAAGAGGCGACCTGCTGTGTGAATTCTGCCAGGAGAACGGTTTTGTCGTCATGAACACATGGTTTCAGCTCACACCTCGTAAGTTATATACTTGGAGATCACCAGGAGACTGTCCAAATCGAATAATTAGAAACCAAATTGATTACGTTTTAATAAACAGAAGATTTCGTAACGCTATCAAAAGAATCGCAGCATATCCAGATGCTGATATTACATTCGATCATAATCCGCTAATAGCAGATGTGAGGTTAAAACTAGCAAAAATTAAGAGAACAAATACAAATACCAGCACACCTATAAATACAAGAGAACTGATGAGAGACGAAAATCTGAAGAAGAATTATGCGAATCAAATTAATGAAAGAATGCAAGTAATAGAACAAAATGATGATATCGAAGAGATGGTAAATGATATTAAAGGAACGATTTTAGCAGTAAATAGGGAAGTTAAAACACAGATCAGAAAGAGAAAGCATAACGAATGGATGATGGACGAAATTATGAATCTAATGGAAAAGCGAAGGCAACATAAACAACAACGTAATCAAGACAAATACAAACAGATACACAAAGAAATCCGTCAGAAAATTAAGAAAGCAAAAGAACGTTGGATGGTGGAAAGGTACAACGAAATAGAACAATTGCAGGAAAAAGGAGATAGTTTTGGACTACATAAGAAGATCAAAGAAATATCGAATATACATAAAAGCCACCATAGAACAAGAATACGCAACGACAGAAAGAGGAGATAGCAATGGTGTGGAAAGAATAAGCAGAAAGCCTTTTTAATGACGAAAGACCAACACAACCAACGCGCAAACTTAAACCACAAAGAACCACAAAGATGCATAAAGCAACAGGCCAGATGAAATTAATATAGAAGCAATAAAACTACTAGATGAGAAGAACATACAGTCATCCTTTGTGATGATCCCAAAAACAGCTAATGCCACAAAATGCAATGAACACCGCTTAATCAGTTTAATGAGTCACTTGTTGAAACTCTTCCTTAGGATATTACACTCAAGAATGTACAAGATACTAGAAGAACTTAGCGGGTCAACACAATTCGGTTTTAAGGGAGGACTAGGAATAAGAGAGGCAATTTTATGTTTAAACACCTTAATACAAAACTGCTTAGATCAACGAAAAGATGTCTACCTCACCTTCATCGACTACGAGAAGGCATTTGACAATGTTAAACATGATATCATGATGGAACTACTACGTAGGGCCAACATTGACCAAAAGGAGATCAGAATTATTCAGAATCTATACTGGAACCAAATGGCAAAGGTGAGGATTGATCAAGACCAATATACGGATGAATTTGAAATCCGGAAAGGTGTCCGCCAAGGCTGCATACTCTTTCCGATGCTTTTTAATTTATATGTTGAAAATATATTTGCGGAAGCTTTAGAAGATACGGAATTAGGCATTAAGGTGAACGGCATACCAATTAGCAACCTACGCTATGCGGACGACACAGTGATTATAACTGATAATTTGGAAGATCAGCAGTTATTACTTATAGGGTGAATAGCATAGGTAAAAAATATGGCCTCAAAATCAACATTTTGAAAACGAAATATATGATCATTAGCAGAAAACCCTCCAGAAAACCCGATAATATGCATAAGTGACAATCGTATAAATCGCGTGAAAACTTTTAAATAACTTGGCACCACAATCAATGACCAATCGTATCCACAACACGAGATATAAACCCGAATACAAATGGCAAGACAAGCTTTTGTGAAATTCTAACCGCTATTATGTAATCAACACCTAAACTTCAAAATACACTACAGAATGGTCAAGTGCTACATATGGTCCATCTTGCTTTATGGCATGGAAACTGTGGACTTTGAAAAAAACATCTATCAACAAACTTGAAGCATTTGAAATGTGGTCATTGAGAAGAATGATACGCATACCTTGGGTGGATAGAGTTCGAAACGATGACGTCCTTAATAGAGCCGGCGTGGAAAGAGAACTCTTTGAATTAATTAAAAAACGTAAGATTGGTTACCTTGGGCACATATTGAGAGGAGCAAAATATGAAATACCACAGTTAATCCTACAAGGGAAGATCGAAGATAGGAGAGGAGCCGGCCGCAAACAATTGTCCTGGTTAAGGAATATTAAAGAATGGACAGGAATACACAATACAGGTGAGCTGTGTCACGCCGCCAAGAACAGAATTCTAGTAATGAGATAGTCGCCTACGCACTTTGGTGTATGGCATGTTAAGAAGAAGAATGCTTGATTATGTCTATGTAATGCTTTATTTATAAATACAACATTTATTTTTGTTTTTTAAATTGATTAATATATTACCACCCATTGTTTTTATTTGACGTTGTGAATTTTCATTTAAATGAAATTAAATTTTCAATCCAACATATAATATCAGAGGAAGGAGTTTCGTTTTTATTATCAATATCAAATGTCATTCGTGTAAATTAAAATTCTATTTCCTCAATGGCCTTGGAAATGACACTAGAAGGTGATAAGACGACCACTACAAGTAACTTTTGTATCAACTTATAAAAAGTAACGTGCGGTAACCTTCTTTCTTAAAGAACAATAGCGTTAATGAGACACAGTTACCATTTTCTTGAAAATCGCATACTGAAGAATTAACATAACAAAACAAAGACAATAAAAGCTTTTAATCAGATTAGATGTACCGAACGCGAAAATAACAAGGCAAGTCATTCAATTAACATATAAAAATAATAACCAGCTAAATGTTTGTCTTCATTACTGATGTTTTTGACTAAAATAATTCAAAAGTAATAACATCTAAAAACATTTACAAAAAACATACGACGAAGAAACTTTTTCATCCATTCTGTTTAAGACATTTCATGTTAACAGCTCCAACTCCTCGATTGCGCTTTTTCTTGTAGACTTCTCAAAAAATTAATGGAGACTAAAAGTGTCGTAGGCACAAATAAATCGACAATTTACATAAATTACCATAGAAAATGAATGTAAAATACAAGAGCAATCGATGAGTGTCGGTAGAAAGAACACGCTTGATTTTTGTATTCAACTAGCGAAGTCTTAGAATTCAAGAACAACAAAACAAAATATTAGAATGCATAGCGTTATATTGCGATATTGATATTTCCTATGTTATGTATATTTATTTAGGTTTGTTTGTGTGATGATATGTGTGTAATATACATCCCTTTACATGTGTAGCCGCATTTTGAAAACCCAACAAGAGAATATAGCAATTTTTTGCGTATTTGTTATATTTCCTGAATAATTTAAAAAAATGTTTGTGCACAACAAATAGAAAGCATGTGTTTTTTTTTCAATTTTTATACTGATGTATATTGTAAAAAGTATTAACAGATATTTAAAACATATGGAAATCCTGTAAAATTAACTAAAACAAAAATTCAGTCGCTAAAACAAAGGTGCTGTGTACAAGTGTTACTCTTGGACTAAAAACTGTTTGATTAAAGTTTGATTTTCCTATTTCATCTATAACAAATCAAGGGTAAACAACTATTTTGCCAATTTGGCGTGAGGTTAATTATTACCAGTCCTTACGGTAATGCTCCATTATAAGCACCAGGACCGTATTCAGGTTATTTAACCCAAGCATGGAAATGGATTTTGCAGCGGTAACTTCCACTATGGAAAGGTCTGGCAATCTACTTGTAAACCAACTTTAAAAATTTTATTCTAAAGCTCTTATTCAGCCTACAAATAAATTTCCAAACAAAAAACAAGCAATTCTACTTCACTCACTGCCAAACTCTATTATCAAAGTTTAGCTTAATGCAGTAACTTCTAAAGTGGATCCCAGAAAACTACATTCTATTTCAAAAATTATAAATGATTGTTTTGTATCTTCTACTAATAGAGACTCTAACAGAGTCTAACAGAGAGTCGATGAGTTTTTAGCAAACGACAATGGAATTTTAGTTATTAATCAAGAACGTATTCAAGCCCAAAAACTAATAACTCTAAATGAACGATTGATCATTTTCAAATATTCCGCCGGGCGTTATAGAAGAACAACTGAAAAACTTAAGTATACATCTAATAACTCCAATTGACTTTCTCAGGTTAGAAACTTCAAATCCAGCATTCAAGCATATCTTGAGTTTCTGACGAAACACTTTTATAGCGCCAACTAACTTAGACAAATTACCTGATTCTATGTTAATTAACCATGGGGATAACAACTATTGAATTTTCTTTTCAAGCAGCAAGGACATTTTGCATCTCAGTGTCCTAATAAAAATAATTAGATTCCATCAAACAACACCCATAATAATGTTTATCTAAACCCTTTACAGGAAGTACACTAATCAGCTCTCCTTTCGACAATTTCTTCTACAGAATCCTCTCCTACTGAGACTAAAACTACAGTACAACAATCAGCTCCTTTGTCGATAAATTTATCTACACAATCCTCTCTTTACGGAAGCTGAAACGTCTAGAAAAATCATTACCTCTCAATCAAATAAGCATACTCTGATAAGCTGCGACCTACCCAATAAGATTCAAATAAATACCTTTGATCAAGGTACATCCTCATCCCAACATCCTAAACGAAACCCATCTGAAATAATATTTCCCCCAATAAGAGATAACGAAAATGCCTTCGCTGAACCGAAGCCATGAAGCAAAAAATCAAAAACTCAACAAGAAAACAACAGAGGCCTATTACAAGATCTTACCAAGTGTACCAGTCAGTTCTTCAAAGAAAACTCCAACAATGGGTACTCAACACAGAAAGCACTTATTGACTTCTTTGAAAATGCGCATGGTTCTTCAGATCCTTTTAGTGTTTATCATCATCACAGTCATTAACATCTTAGTAGATGTGTTGTGGTTCATAATTGGGCTTCAGCAGTTCGGACAGTTTGATTGATAATATTTCTCCACTGGTCGCGGTCATCAGTTATATGTATTGCCTCAGTATACTGTTCATTGAGAAGCTTTTTAGTAATGTCCGCCCATCGCTGTGGAGATCTTCCGCGTTGGCGTCGAGTCTGAGGCCTTCCTTAGACCACCAACCGCTCCATTTTTTGATCACTTCGATGGATATGGCCAAAGAACTTTAAAATTCTAGAGTAAACGGTACTGGAGAGACGCTGATCCGGTTTAATTTCATCCAGAACCGAGATATTTGTACGGCGAGCCGTCCATGGAATTCGAAGCAAGCGTCTACATGTCCACATTTCAAAGGCGTCTATACGTCGTCGATCTAATTCTTTGACTGTCCATGTCTCGCATGCAAAGTAAAATATGGAAAAGACCAGAGTTGACCCTTTTAGTACCCTTTTAGTGTAATTTAAGTACCCTTTTAGTGTAGCCATTGGTTTTTACTTGGAACGAACGTTCATTAATATAGGACTTTAGGATAAGGTATATATCGCTAGGTAGTAAAGACTTTAATTTATATAGGAA
This sequence comes from Diabrotica balteata, assembly GCA_918026665.1. Classification (NCBI taxonomy): domain Eukaryota; kingdom Metazoa; phylum Arthropoda; class Insecta; order Coleoptera; family Chrysomelidae; genus Diabrotica; species Diabrotica balteata. The sequence goes on along the minus strand of OU898283.1, from coordinate 106,465,573 downwards.
ACCGTTGTGCCAGACTTTATTAAAAGACCAAAGAAAATGGTATTTAGAATTAATATATGTTGTAAGCAAACCATAATTAAAATAAGTAGTAAGATCTATGGATCTTATAGGCCAACGCAATCGACCCCTCTTCCATTCGATTATGATGATGATATCAATACGATATCATCAGCGTACCTTAGATGGTTCAAGTCGTTGTCCACAAATTTTTATAACTTTTTCTTCCCATTCTAATCTTTTAAAAGTATCTTCAAGAGCCTGAGTGAAAAGTTTCGGTGATATTGTATCACCCTGTCTCACGTCTCTATTTATTTGTATTGATTTTGTTCCTTCATATACTTTAATTGTTGTTTTGGCTTCCTTATATATATTGGCTATTAGTTCCGTATATCTGTGGTCAATTCTGCTGTTAATCAAAGAACTTTTCACTGCCCAATGTTCGACTCTGTCGAAAGCCTTTTCGAAATCTATGAACGCCAGATATAGAGGAATGTGGTATTCATTTGCTCGTTCTATAAGTATTTTCATACTTAGTAAATGGTCACTTGTGCTGAATCCCTTTCTACAACCAGCTTGTTCTTTCGACTGGTATCCATCGAATTTTGTCGTCAATCTATTGGTTAAAATTTTTGTTAGGAGTTTATACATTACATTGAGGAGTGTTATAGATCGGTAGTTTTTTATATCTGCTTTATCCCCTTTTTTGTGTAGGATAATGGTTACTGATTCCTTCCAGTTGTTTGGGATTCTTTTTTCTTTTAATATCTTGTTAAAAAGGGGATGTAGAGTATTAATTACCACTTTTCCACCATATTTCAGCATCTCTGCAGTTATTCCATCTTTTCCAGGCGATTTGTTGTTTTTCATTTCTTTCAATGCTTTCTTTATTTCTGATTTGCTTATTTCTAGCTGTAGCTCTGAGTTAACATTTTTTATTTTAACCTTAAGTTGATTTTTAATTTCTTCTGGTGGTTCCTTTTTTGTTTTATATAATTCTGAGTAGAAATGGTGGATTATATTTATGATGTCATCTTTAACGTTTGTTTCTACTCCATTTACATCTTTTATTTTGTTTATTTTAAACTTACCTAATTTCGGCCTTAAGCATTTCATATTTTTGTTGTTTTGTATTACTTCTTCTATTTTTATTTCCGTTCTTGATTGTATATTATATTTGCGCTTAATGTTATTGTTATCACGCTATGGTCCGAACTTAGTTCAAACTATGCTCTATTTTGCGTGTTAGATAAACTTTCTGCAATATTGCACAATCTAGAAAATCCGAAATTTTGTTGTTATCTCCTGGCCTATTATTAAATAATGTGGAAATAACTAACCACCCGAATGAAATTTGATCTAGTTACCATTTTTTTGGATTGCTGTATAATGTGTTCAGTATATTAGAGGCACATTAAGCTAAATAGGGTTTTTTTACACAACCTTTATAAAATATATATATTCAAATTGAAGTTATTGTACTAAATTTGAGTAGGGATAATTTTTATTTAATTTTGATGAATTACATCGATTGTAAAGTTAATTTTAATTTAACTGGAAAATCAATTATTATGTCGTTGAAAATTGAGTGTTTTTGTAATTTGTGCTGGTATTTATGTCACAAGAAAATTATTACTCGTCGTATGCGGCACAATCAATAAATGTTTGTTATATTCTATTATAAAAATAGCTTAAATGCAATATGATTTATGATCAGAAAATAGTGTATATTACAAACATTTTATTTGTTTCAATTCGTCATGACAAAGTCAATTAGTCATAAGGACAAATCGCTATACAGTGTATCCACAGAACATAAACATGATCCATTATCTTACTTACAAGTTAAAAAGTTGTGTTTTTAATTTTCTACTTTTTTGGCAAAACCAAAATTTTAATCTCCTCTACTTTCTACGATATTTTTAGTAGATGTTTTCTAGATACATTTTATGCTATGGTTTGTTAGAACAGTGAGCGATGCATAACTCACAGTCAGTCGAACGCCTCGCACGTTCGCCAAAATCACAGGAATGGTTCTCTATGATAACGGTTTGTTAGGTTCTGCTGAGCTGAGCGCACTGCAAAGCGATAGCCGTGTACGTCGACGGTGTGCGCTGGAATCAATGCAATTTGATTTGGACGCAAACGTTCAGCTGAACTCACAGCGTACACGTCTATCTTCTTCATGTACCATGTCCTTTCAGAACGTTGGTTACCATCATAGCTATTTTAATTTTATTCACTGCCACCCTAAATAGCATGCTTGTATCTACACCATACCAATCTCGCAAGTTCTTCAACCATGAGGTTCTTCTTCGTCCTGGACTGCGTTTGCCTGCTATTTTTCCTTGCATGATATTTTGTAGCAATCTATATTTGGGACCTCTCATTACATGTCCGAAATATTCCAGCTTTCTCTGCTTGATGCTTTTTATGATCTCAGTAGTCTTGCTGAGACGTTCTAGTAATGTGGAGTTACGAATCTTCTCCACCCAGGAAACTTTTAAAATTCTTCTATAGCACCACATTTCGAAAGCCTCAAGGCGATTTAGATCGATTTTATTCACAGTCCAGGACTCGACAGCATAAAGTAAGACCGAGAACACGTAGCAGCGAAGTAGGCGGATCCTTAATGCCAATTTTAGGTCTCTGTTACATAACACCTTGGACATCCTTCTAAAAGCAGCTCTAGCCTGCTCTATTCTGGATCTAATTTCGCCGTGATTTTCTGCATTACAATTTAATTGCTGTCCAAGGTAGACGATTTTATCAACTTGCTCAAGTTTGGTATTATTTACATATATAGACGGTTTTATATTCTGTTGTTTACTTATTACGAGTATTTTGGTTTTCCTTATGTTAAGATCCAGACCTGCCTCCCTACAACTCTCAACGACACTATCAAGTAGTGTTTGCAGATCTTCTTGACTAGAAGCTAGGAGTACTGTATCGTCCGCATATCGCAAATTATTGATGACTTCGCCGTTCACAAGTATTCCTTCTTGTTTTTCAGAAAGTGCTTTTCTGAAAATTCTTTCGGAGTAAACGTTAAAAAGCAGGGGTGACAAGAGGCATCCCTGCCGTACTCCTCTTTTAATATTGAGAGCTTGTGATTCCACACCATCTACTAAAACTGATGTTGTTTGATTCCAATATAAATTTGCAATTATTCGAACATCTCTGCCGTCCAAGCCAATGTCTTTTAGAGCTTCGATCAATATAGAGTGCTTAACACGATCAAATGCCTTTTGAAAGTCAATAAAACAACAGTATATGTCTACAGATATATCACGACATCTTTGAGCAAGTACGTTCATTCCAAACAGTGCCTCTCTCGTTCCAAATCCGTTACGGAAACCAAACTGAGTGTCATCCAGGTATTCCTCACATTTATTGTAGATACGACCATGTGTTACCTTCAGAAAAATTTTCAATAAGTGGTTTAACAAACTGATGGTTCTATAATCAGCACAGGTTTTTGCTGTTGTCTTCTTAGGTAGAGCTATAAACAGTGAGTTAGACCAACCATTAGGTAGTTGTCCGCTGGTATAAATGGTATTGAAAAACGAAGTTATAGCCTCTAAAACATTGCTATCCTTTATAAGCTTATATATTTCAGTTGGAATTTCATCAGGACCAGTCGCTATGCTATATTTTGATGATTGTATGGCCTTTATAACCTCACAGCGTGTTATTAGGGGTCCGTCGCTGTTAGTAATATCGGGAGGTGAACTACTCCTATCGTCTTCGAATAGGTTCGTGACGTAATTTTCCCATTCTTTAAGGTTGTCCTCTACTTCGAATATGACTTTACCATTTTCATCCTGTAGCAATGCATTTTGTTTCTTATTGAAGATACCAGCCGCTTCTTTTACTTTTTTATACATGTTAAACGTGTCGTATCTTTTTTCGAGTTTTTCAATGTCATGACACTGTTTGGCTAGATGTTGACTCTTTGCATCTCGTATTTTACGTCGAATTTCTTTTTGTATGCTATTGTAAAGTGTTTCGTTGGTTTTTGCTAGTCGCCGTTGTTCCATCAAATCCAGTATATCATCTGTCATCCAAGCCTGCTTTTTTGGCTGACCTGCCTTGTAAATTTCTCACACAGATTTCTGTTACTGTCGTTACGATTTTATTTAAGCCCTCATCGACGTTTTCACCAATATTTTCCCAAATTAAATTATATTTTATACACGTACACGTCTATACCGAAATAAAATTATATTTTATAGTTAGTATTATTGTAATAGTTATAATTAGGTGTATAATTATTAGCAATAATTAGGTGATGTCTTCTTTTGTAGGGTTTTTTAGTAATATCATCCCTTATAATTTGTAAGAGTTTCAAATAAATCCCTGGAAAGTCTAAAATACTCTCAAAATTTTTCCTCGTTTTAAAACAATCTTCTTTCGACAAGCACCTTCTGTATTACGACATGAAATAATTTCGTTTACATTTTTATTTCTCTTATTTAGATTTGACATTATCAACTCTTGTTCTTCCTTCTCTTCTTGGAGAATTAACATATTGCATTAAGTTTGCGAGAAGTCATTTTTCTAAACGTACAACCTTTAAGAGAACAAACAAACTAATTTTTAAACTTCAGCCCAACAGAATCTATGTATGTCATACGACTCTAACAAACCGACTCACCCAAAACTGCCGTGAGTCGAGTACAACAGAATCTGCTGTACGTGTATGCCGTGCGCTGCGCACTGTTCTAACAAACCGTAGCTTTAGACACAAACGCAAACCAGCTCTTGGACCTCCTGAGTCAACTGGTAAATTTCAAGATGTTGAGACTTTTTGGACGGACAAGCGAAACATGGAAAATTATAGTATAAAGAAGAAACTTAAAGTTGGCAGTTGTAATTCCTTCTTCTTTAAGTGCCGTCTCTCAATTGGAGGTTGTATATCATCATCACTATCTTTACTTTATATACCGCTGCTCTGAAGAGTTCTATAGAACTGCATTTAAACCAGTCCCTTAAATTTTTCAACCATGACACTCTCCTTCTTCCTATACTCCTTCCCCGTCTTATCTTTCCCTGTATTATCAGCATTAGCAGTTCATATCGCTATCCCCTTATTACGTGTCCCAGATATTGTAACTTTCTTATTTTTATTGTGTTTATTCTTTTGCATTCTTTGCCCGTTTCTCACAATATTTCCGTGTAAGTTTTCTTCTGTATCCATGCTATTCTAAGCATCTTCCTGTAACACTACATAAACGGCTGTAACTTATTTATATGTTCTTGCTTCAATGTCCAGCTTTCAAGTCCATATTGCAGTATCGAAAACACCTAGCATCTCAGTGTTCTTACTCTTAGTTTCAATCTAAGATCTTTGTTGCAGATAATTGTTTTTATTTTCACAAATGCATTTCTTGCTTTTTCTATCCCAGCTTTTATTTCGGTTGTTTGATCATTATTGTCTGAAATCCATGTTCCTAGGTATTTGTATTTATCAACCGTTTCTATCGGTTTATTTACCAAATGTATGTTTGTTAATATATTTGTTTTCTTTGTTATCATCATGTATTTGGTATTTTTTATATTCATTTGTAGTCCATATTTTTCACAGCTGCGGTTAGTTTTGTTTAGCCAAATTTTCCATTAATTATTATTCCTTCACTTAGAGATAGTAATGCTTTTTTAAAAATGGCTTCACTATATACATTAAATAGTAATGGGGACATAATACATCCCTGCTTAACTCCTCTCCTGATTTCAATTTCTGGACTGAATTCGTTATCTATTACGTTTTGTGCTCTTTGATTCCAGTAGAGGTTTGTTATTATTCGTAAGTCCCTATGGTCTATGTTTTTTGTCTTTAGAATTTGTACTAATTTTTCATGTCTTACTTTGTCAAATGCTTTTTCAAAATCAACGTAACAAACATGCACATCAACATTTATATCCGTGCATCTTTAAGCTCACATTAAAAGCAAATCTGCCTTCTCTGGTTCCTAGCCCGTTTCTCAATCCAAACTGACTATCATCTATTCCTTCTTCTAGTTTTTTATTTATACGACTATGTATTATTTTCAGGAATAATTTGAGAATATGACTGATTAGTGATATTGTTCTGTATTTACTGCAATATTTAGCGTTTGTATTTTTAGGGATAGCACACAACTTTTTAGAGGCTATAACTTCGTTTTTCAATACCATTTATACCAGCGGACAACTACCTAATGGTTGGTCTAACTCACTGTTTATAGCTCTACCTAAGAAGACAACAGCAAAAACCTGTGCTGATTACAGAACCATCAGTTTGTTAAACCACTTATTGAAAATTTTTCTGAAGGTAATACATGGTCGTATCTACAATAAATGTGAGGAATTCCTGGATGACACTCAGTTTGGTTTCCGTAACGGATTTGGAACGAGAGAGGCACTGTTTGGAATGAACGTACTTGCTCAAAGATGTCGTGATATATCTATAGACATATACTGTTGTTTTATTGACATTCAAAAGGCATTTGATCATGTCAAGCACTCTATATTGATCGAAGCTCTAAAAGACATTGGCTTGGACGGCAGAGATGTTCGAATAATTGCAAATTTATATTGGAATCAAACAACATCAGTTTTAGTAGATGGTGTGGAATCACAAGCTCTCAATATTAAAAGAGGAGTACGGCAGGGATGCCTCTTGTCACCCCTGCTTTTTAACGTTTACTCCGAAAGAATTTTCAGAAAAGCACTTTCTGAAAAACAAGAAGGAATACTTGTGGACGGCGAAGTCATCAATAATTTGCGATATGCGGACGATACAGTACTCCTAGCTTCTAGTCAAGAAGATCTGCAAACACTACTTGATAGTGTCGTTGAGAGTTGTAGGGAGGCAGGTCTGGATCTTAACATAAGGAAAACCAAAATACTTGTAATAAGTAAACAACAGAATATAAAACCGTCTATATATGTAAATAATACCAAACTTGAGCAAGTTGATAAAATCGTCTACCTTGGACAGCAATTAAATTGTAATGCAGAAAATCACGGTGAAATTAGATCCAGAATAGAGCAGGCTAGAGCTGCTTTTAGAAGGATGTCCAAGGTGTTATGTAACAGAGACCTAAAATTGGCATTAAGGATCCGCCTACTTCGCTGCTACGTGTTCTCGGTCTTACTTTATGCTGTCGAGTCCTGGACTGTGAATAAAATCGATCTAAATCGCCTTGAGGCTTTCGAAATGTGGTGCTATAGAAGAATTTTAAAAGTTTCCTGGGTGGAGAAGATTCGTAACTCCACAATACTTGAACGTCTCAGCAAGACTACTGAGATCATAAAAAGCATCAAGCAGAGAAAGCTGGAATATTTCGGACATGTAATGAGAGGTCCCAAATATAGATTGCTACAAAATATCATGCAAGGAAAAATAGCAGGCAAACGCAGTCCAGGACGAAGAAGAACCTCATGGTTGAAGAACTTGCGAGATTGGTATGGTGTAGATACAAGCATGCTATTTAGGGTGGCAGTGAATAAAATTAAAATAGCTATGATGGTAACCAACGTTCTGAAAGGACATGGTACATGAAGAAGAAGACAAAAGGTGGAGATTAACCATTGTTTCGGTATGTGTCCTGTTTTGCATACTGAGTTAAATAACTCTACTATAATGTCTAACGTTTCATCATTCATGCATTTTAAGATTTCTCTAGGGATTTGGTCTGGACCTAATGCTTTACCATTTTTGCTGTTTTTTAATGCCATTTTAATTTCCTCTTTTAATATCTTTAAAACCATATCCTCTTCTACTTCTATCTCCATCTGTTCTGTTCTATTGTCTTTGAACAGTTCATTGATGTATTCTGTCCATCTCTTTAATTTGTCGTTAGTATTCAACACAAGTTTCCCATTTGCATCTTTCAGTATTCCTGGTTTTCTTGTTCTATTGTTGTGAGTTAATTCTTTAATTTTTTTATGTGTGTTAAAACTATCACGTCTTTTCTGGTATTCTTCTATTTCTGTGCATTGTTCTTTTAACCATTGTTCTTTTGCTTTCTTGATTCTGTATTTTATTTGTTTATCCACTGTTTTTGTACATCTGATTATCTTTGTTATTATATTGACGTCTTTCTTCCATTAAATCCAAAATTTCTCTCGTCATCCATTGCTTCTTTTTATATCTGGTTGGTATTATAATTTTTTTTGACTTTTATCTATTTATGTCTTTATTAATAACCATTTTTTCTACGTCTCAGTATTTTGCAGAATTTGTTCTTTAACATTCATTAATCCTTTGTTGATTTCATCTGCCAGGCGTTGCCTTATGAGTGGGTTCCTTAATTTACTTGTATCGATTTTTGCATTTGTTGTTCTTCGTTTTATTATTTTCATTTTGAGCCTAATTTTGGTCACTACTGGGATGTGATCTGATCCTATGTCGGCACTTTGATGCAAGTTTTTGAGGATATAATTGCGTTGCTGTATCTTTGTCTAACTAATACATAGTTTATTTGGTTTCTTACAATTCTCTCTTCCCGATCTACTGGTAACTTCCAGGTATATAGTCTTCTCTTTGGCATTTTCAACAATGTATTAGGTATAACAAAATTATTGTTTTGGCAAAATTCGATAAGCATGTCATCCCTTTCGTTTCTATTGCTCAGACCATATCCTGTACATTCTTCTACTTTTTCTTCCCCAACCTTTGCGTTAAAGTATCTCATTATAATTGTTACATCTTGTGTTTTAGTAGATTTTAAATTGTTGTCTAGGTCTTTGTAGAAAGTTTCAATATCGCTCTCTGGTTTTTAGTTTAATTTAAATGATTATAAAACTTTGTCCAGGGAAATTCAACAAATGTCGCAGAGAAGTATGTTTTTAACATCTGTCAGGAAATACAAATTTACCTACATTGAAATGAAATAAGAGATCTCTTTCCGAAACTAAAAGTACTTGTTCGGGAGTTTCAACCTCGAAACTATGCTGTAGAACATGAAACAAATAATATGGTAAGTGATAGGGTTTTGCAATTTGAGAACAATTTCCGAAACTGAAACGTTAACTTTTTAAAGTTAAATTGGCTTTATGGCTTTATTCCTATCAAAATATTAGATTGTAAAAAGCTATAGCTTTTAATCAGAAGATTCATATTGAAAATTCAGATATATATCGTGGGCAATCTGACAATACCTGCTAACTCACATTTTTATCAAAACTACGTTTGTTATGTCTAGTGCTTCGTACACATGAATCATTTCTTGTAACAAAATCTGCTGTCTTTTAAATAGAACTCTGGGGACTTATTACGGTCTAACAATACCTACTCATAACAAAATATCAATTTAGTGGCGGCAATACCTGCTATCTGTCAGTTTGTCTACTGTCTGAACATTACACAGACACATAGTTAGGTTATAACATTTTCTCCGTTAGAAAATCCTCGTGTATTCTATTTGTTAATTACCGGAAATTATACATACTAACTGAGTAGACATTTAAAAATACTGTGGGGTAAGTAGGTTTGATTAACTATAAATATAATTTTAACTAAAATGTTTTATCTAGTGCAATGTAGACAGCAGATATTGCAAATAAAATTTTACTATTTTAATTGCATTTAGCAGCTTCTGCCTTTATTATATTAAGTTAGGCTTAGGAAATTATTTTTTTTAACCAGTTTAGATACATAATTAGAGTAAGAATTACAGTTTTATTAATTTTAGGATAATACCTACCATGCTGTCAAGAGCACAAAAACTATACAACGCTGCTATCAAAGGCTCATTATTAAGTCTTGTGAGGAACCACAAAATATTACCCCGACTAACTGCAATGTGTTATTAAAACCTATCTGTACACAAAATCAAGACGAAGAAGTAACTGATATTATTTTCAATCAAACAGTACAAGTCAATGAAAAAGTTATTTCTTGGCTCCGTAATAATGAAATATTTAAAAATAGGAATACTCAAAACTTAACAGAACTTACCAATATAGACATAGAAAATATTCCAATAGTAATAGTGGCCAATAATAAACGAAGTGATGAATATGTTCAATCAGACGTTTTAATTCAACAGGATAATTCTGTTTTAAAAACACAAAAAATTGCAGAGCTTTGTACTAGTTTAGAGAGCAGAAATGTAGTTGAAACATCAGTTTCTAATTCAAAAAACCAGAGTAGGGCGATATGACTAAAGGTCGAAAAAGAAAACATAAATCTGATCCAGATGAGTGGAAAAGAGTCAAAAACCAGAAACTAAGAATGAAAGAAGACGCATATTTAGGGTTTTCTCGTGTTAAAAATAAGATCTTCAAACAAGCAAACACAAAACAAAACACAAAGAGCAATGGAAAGACAGCATCTGTCTGTCCATCGCTCTTTGTGTTTTGGATATCCTGTCGATGTTCTCATTTGTGAAAGTCCATGTTTGTGAGCCATATGTGATAACTGGTAAAATGCACTGATTGAATACTTTCGTTCGCATATATTGAGAGAACATTTTATTTTTTAGAATATATGATAGTTTACCAAATGAGGCCCATGCTAGTCTAGTTCTTCTTTTTATTTCTTCTGTTTCATTGTCCCTCTTCAGCTTTATTATCTGTCCTAGTTATATGTATTCTGCCACCTGCTCTAATTTATACTGTTTGACTACTATTTCTAATTGCTCTTCTTGGTTTGTCATAGTCTTGGTTTTACTATAGTTCATCTCTAGACCTACCTCTGTCGCTTTTCTATCTAGTTCGGCAACCATCTTCTGTAACTCTTCCTTCTTATCTGTTACCAGGACTATATCGTCTGCATATCTCAAGTGGTTCAAGAGTGGTTTCCCTGCCTGATCTCTCTTTCGAATTTTATTGGTTCTGTAGCGTATTCGTTCGTCAATTTTATTGTGGTACTCGCATTTTTGGTAAACGCCTTTCGGAAGTCTATGAATGCCATGTATAATGGGATTTGATACTCGTTCGACTTTTCAATCAGTATTTTCACTGTTAGCAGATGGTCGCTAGTACTAAAACCTTTTCTGAATCCCGCTTGTTCTGTTGCTTGGTATTCGTCAAGCTTAGTTTTTAGTCTATTTATCATGATCTTCGTTAGTAGTTTAAATACAACACTTATTAATGTTATAGGTCTATAGTTTTTTAAGTTCTTTTGGTCACCTTTTTTGAACATTAATAGTGTCTCTGCATCGTTCCAGCTATCGGGTATTTCTTTTGTGGTCAATATTTTGTTCATGAGGATATGTAGGACTTCTCTAGTTTTTTTCCATCCTCTCTTCAGCATCTCTGCAGTTATTCCATTTTTTCCAGGTGACTTATAGTTTTTTAATTCTTGAATTGTTTTCTTGTTTTCTGTTTTACTTATTTCTGGTTGTAGGTCAGAGTTTATATTTTTTATTTTTGTGTTTAATTGTTTAAGAATTTCTTGCTGTGGTGTATGTCTTGTTCTGTATAGGTGCGTATAGTATTCTTGTGTCAACTTTATTATTTGTTTCATATCATTATTGGTTGTTCCTTCGCTGTTTGTCATTTCATTTATCTGAGTTTTACCGAGTCGTTGTTTTAAGCATTTCATATTTTTGTTCTGCTGGATTACTCTTTCAATCTTTGGTTCCTGCGTTTTTCTCTTGGTTTCTTTTATGTTTTTTCTAATTGTTTTATTGATTTCAAGATGCAAAAGTAGCACCTTCACTAAATGCCACTAAAATATACTTAAAAAAAAACTTGACATTTTAGTCAAAATCATTTAAAGATAATTGAAGTGTTTTCTTATTTGGAAATTTTTGAGCACAATCAATTTCGTTTCAATGCGTTTTGAAAGTCATTTTTGGCTCATTTTGCACTTACATGAAGTCTACATGAAGCTTCGCGCTAGTCTACTGTACCGCCTACTATACCTTATATGTAATCTTATTTGTAATCTTACAGTAAATTGTAAGGAACATTGGCATTTGTACTAAAAAAACTTTATTAGTTTTTTTGTTTCAATTGACATAAGAAATCGATTGAACTTTGTTTGAAACAGTGGTCGTTTCCAGAAGGTTACTTGATTTATTTTCTATATTGTTTTAGGGATGCGCTGCTCACTTATTAAACCTTATGTATATATTGACACTGCTCTACCAATAATAGACAAAATTATGGAAAATGTAACTACTTTTTAATGGAACATAATTATTGTTTATAATAAAATCAATAAAATAACATGTAACCTTCGTCGTCATTAGTTGACGGAATACAGGAAAAAGAAAAAAGGTAATTTTCGATGAAACATTTGACATCGAATACACCTACGCATTTTGGGGACCGTGTGCTAATAAAACGAACGAGAGGAAACGCTTCCAATAGGTTTCATTTTTCGAAACAGAGTAAAAAGACCAACGCGTGGCATCAAAGAAAAAAATGTAAATGAGGGTAATGTAATATTTCTAAATTGTATAAGTTAAGGCTTAGTGGATAGCTTGACGTACTGAAAATTAAAATTTGATATCAATTTTAGATAAACACGTGGCTGGAATTGGGCTTTGACAGGGTTGGCGTAAAAGATAACACAACAGTTCCGAGCTTGAATATAATATGAGCACTTCAAAAAAGCTCGGGGCAATACTAGGCTAGAGCTGTGGTTTTATTGATAACATATACACAGCTACATATAACGCTAAAGGCATTAAGTGAAAATAAGTGGGTCAGATATAGATTTAAAGGGATATATATATATGTATATTTATATTAGTTATTTAAATTATTATATTATATATATAATAATTGTTATATTTATATTATTAGTTAGTTATATATAAGCTTTGAGACTCTTTGAAAAAACAGCTGAAAGCATAGGCTAAGTGTACTCTTTGTTTCTTTATTATTCCAATATTTCGTCGATAGTCATCGACATTATCAGGGATAAGCTACAAATAGTTTAACATGAATAATTGCCAGTCTATTTGAATTAAGTTGATGTTACTAACGATTTGAGATTAGCGCCATAAAGAAAGTTGGTCAAAGTTACAAAAATTTTGTAAAAAATTGTATAAGTTTTCTTACAAAAAACATGTATTATAAATTGACAAAAACTGGTTTAAAGAGAACGCACAAGTGTTTCTTTTATTTATCGGACAGAAAGTTTTTTCTAGGGAGTTTTACATCTTTTTTATTTAATCATAACCTGAACTTTATGTCATTTAAAGTGGACAATGTAGTTAATTTGCAGGTTTTACAACAATAACCTCTAAAATTGTCTTCTCTCTTTGATGGTTGAAGTAGAATGAAGATTTTAGTGGCCTTTGCCTTCATTGGATGTCTATATCTGTATTTAAAATTAAATTAAATTAAATTCTTTATTTTCTTTTTGACAAACATAGTTTGTATAGAATTAGTCATAAATATACATTGCTACAAACTAAACACTAAACTAGACTAAACAAGACATGAAATGAATTTAAAAGCTAAACGAAATACAGCTAATATCTAAGATCTAAAAAATTCTTCGATTGTATAAAACACTTTTTCACATAAAAATTGCTTAAGATTCCTCTTAAATACATTTATTGAACTGGTGGACTTTACAACTGTGGGCAAATGATTAAACACCTGTAGCCCGTATACCCTGGGCGATTTAAGTTTAATGTTACCTTTTGAAAATGGTATATAAAGTTTATTACAATATCTAGTATTTAAATTATGCATATCACCACTCGTTTTAAACTGATGTAAGTTATTAAAAATAAAAACACATAATTCAAAAATGTATAGACACGACAATGTTAAAATTTTATATTTTTTAAAATATTCTCTACAACTAGTTAGTCGGGAGACACCAGCGACACAACGCAATATTTTCTTTTGTATGACGAAAATACCATTTGCATAACCAGACATACCCCAAAAACATATCCCGTATCTTAGCCTGGACTCTACGAGCGCATAATAAATCATAATTAGCTGATTTTCCGTCAGAACATATTTTAAATTTCTAATTAGATAGTTAATAGAACTCAACTTCGAAACAACCGCTCCACAATGCAACTTCCAATCCAAACTTTCGTCAATCGTTATTCCCAAAAACTTGCCTGACGACACGGTACCTATTTGCATGTTGTTAAAAGTAAGCTGAAGATTTTCCAAGTATTTTTGTTTATTGTGAAAATGTATAACTTGCGTTTTTTCTGCATTTAGATGCAACGAGTTATCGCAAAACCAAGAATATAAAGATGAAAGAAAATTATTACATTGATGTTGTAGGATTACGTTGGATTTGTTAGATAGAATAATTGACGTATCATCCGCATATATAGTGAAATTTACCGCTCTGTCCACTTGTACGATGTCGTTAATGTAGACTACAAAGAGAATTGGTCCTATTATAGATCCTTGGGGAACACCCATGTTTGTAGTAACAAGACTAGATCTACAACTGGTCACACAATCCTCGATCCTTGTCTGCAGGCTCACATATTGTTGTCTATTGTTTAAAAATGACATAATCCACTTTAAAGAGTTTCCTGTAATACCTATCTGTTTTAGTTTTTTAAATAATATTTCATGGTTCACACAGTCAAATGCCCTACTAAGATCACAAAATATTCCAATAGGACATTCGCCTGCATCAATCAGACTGGTTAAATGAGCATAAAATGCATGGACTGCCGTATTAGTAGATTTATTTTCTTGAAATCCATGTTGATTTATAGTTATGATATTATTGTTTTTTAGATAACCATTTAATCTCTTTAAATATCCATACTCAAATACCTTTGAAAATATACTGGGAATTGTTATAGGCCTATAATTGCTGACCAGTTTTGGATCTCCTTTTTTAAAAATGGGAACTACTTTGCCTGTCTTTAAGTAATTAGGAAAATCCCCATTGCAAAAAGACAAGTTGGTTAGATAAGTTAAAGGATTGATTATAAAAGGTAAAACTTTTTTCACCAAAAATGCAGGTATCTCGTCAAAACCACTAGAGGATTTGTTTTTAAGTTTACTCTGGAGGAGTTCGATCAGTTCCTGCCCAGTAAATGGGTACAATTGAAAGAAATTTTCATGATCTGTAATAATTGACTGACTGTCTTTGTCTACTGTATTACCTGGAATTTTCGACACGATATCAATGGGTGCATTTTTAAAAAATGTGTTAAAAGTGCATGCTACCTCTTGGGGATCTGTTATTATATTATTGTCATCATACATTAAAAAAGTATTAGCATTGTTATTAGCACTTTTTGAGAAATCATTGACAACTTTCCACGTGATTTTATTGGGATTATCAGACGAAGTAATGATTTTCTGGTAATAATCTTTTCTTGTTTTGGTCAAAAGTTTTCTATGTTTTTTCCTTTGTTGTTGATAAAAATCTCTAAGAATTGGTACTGCCCTTGATAAAGCGTGTAAATTTCTTAATTCAAAACTAGACTTTCGCACTTCACTATTAATCCATTTATTTTTAGTTGTTTTGATTTTTTTCCTTGTTAATGGAAAGCTATTATTAAATGATACAAAAAGATATTTATAAAAGCTTGAAATGCTAGATTAGTGTCTAAGATTCCATAAACATTATTCCAGTTTTCGTTAATGAGGTTAACGATAAAGTGATTTATCGATTCCTCGCCAAATTGTCTTTTTTGTATAAAGTATGATAATTCCGCTTCAAAGTCAAGTTCCACTAAAACCGTTCTGTGATCTGATACAGTGTTGTCAAGTACACATGACAAACCGGAGTTCGAGAAATTTACAAATACATTATCTAACGTTGTTACGCTGGTATCCGTGACTCTAGTTGGCCAATTGACAAGATTAAAATTAATATTAAAATTCAGTAAAACATTTAGTAGATTAACATGGTCGTTAGTCATATGTCTGGTATCTACATTAAAATCACCACATATTACAAAACGTATATTTGGTTTATATAAACAATTTAAAATACCTTCGAGGTTATTCAAAAAAATACTTAAATCACCAGATGGTGATCTGTAACAATTTAATATAACATATGAATTATTTTTCTTGTCTTTGAAAGAAGTAATACAATATTCAGAATGTTTATCAACACAATATTGCTTTATCCTAGAGTTGAGTTTGTTATTAAAATTAAGACCTTTTCGAACCCAAATTCCTACGCCTCCTCCTCTTATTGAGTTATCTCGCAAATAACAACTTGCTAGGATAAAACCTTCAATGTTGACGTTCCCAATAGAATTATTTGATTCCCATAATTCCGTTAAACAGATAATATTTATGCTCTTATGAGAAGTAAGTTCTAAAATAACATCACAAATTTTATCACTATTTATGCTTTGAATATTTAACAGCATTAAATTTGGATTTAAACTTACCCCTGATTTTGAGGTTGCCCCCGCAGGTATAAAAAACTATTTACACAAGCGTTCTTAGGCCATACTGCAGGATCCATTGCTTTCTTGAAGTGTTCTTGGTGTATCCGTACTTTGAAGGATGCATATAATTCAGGGTGACGGGAATTCATCCCCTCACAAATGACCTCTGGAAAATGAGGCTTTAGATGCTGTACAATAGAAGCCGCTGTTGCAGTTGGTTCTATTCTGTATACGTGGAGATCCACAAATTTTGGAGTACCTTTTATCGTGGTATTTGTACTTGTACCTACAATAGCTTGTCTCTGTCTTCTGCTTCTATGACGAACTTCTTCCCATCTGCCGTTGTCTGAAGAGCTGCCTTCTCCTAGGGAAACTATTGACGTCATAATGTTTTCTTGTTTCGTGATAAGATCATTTTTCTTATTGGATGGTTGAGGCATCGATGTAGGGACTGTAGTTGACTTACATTTAGCTTCTTTTGTTTTCTGTAGAGTTTCATGATTGTTTTCAATTTCACGATTGTCTTCTTTCTTCATTCTTTCTTCTTTCATTTAACTGTTTTGTCTGAAGATTTGGCAACGTTCGAACTAGAAGGTGCATTTGAAGGAATATTTTTCGATTTTAACAAATATATTATTTCATCCTGACGTTGGTTACCTTTAGTAAGTTCACTGTTTAAAGCTTTCAAGTATTGACTTTAAATATTAGCACATTTTAGATCACAAGTTAGCTTATTGATTTCTAACCTCAACTCGAGATTATCACTGTTGATCACAACATTTTCAGCGGACTTATCAGTCTCCCTGTATTCCACCAGTTGTTTAATACTTTCACTCACTTTTAACGAGTCTGGCACCTTTTTAGATATTAAAATTTCTATTAAATCGGACTTTTTTAGACGATCTAGTTCCTTATAAACACTCTCGTCAAACGCCATGTTGCCAACTCAATTCTAATCATTTGATTAGAAGCTCAAGTTGGAGCTATTTCAAAAACAATTGAAATTGGTAAAGTAAAGTGATTGAAGAACACTTTAACAGGAGTTTGATAATTAGATCTCGGTTAATTTAAAGACCTAGTTATTATGTAAAGGTTGAAGAGTAGTATTGAATAATGTCCTATTTAAAAAATTTTTTGATAAGAAATGGTAATTATTATAATTGAATATGTGCTGTACGATTTTTTCCTTGAGAGTCTATTGTTAAACTATGTGATAATACGGTAATGTAAGAATCTTATTCTAAAATGGAATCTATTGAATTATTGAATTTCATATACTGTTTGTCAACTGTTAGAATAAAGTAGTAGATTTCACTAAGGCGGTGGATGTCTTTTTTTTATTTATGTTGTTCTCTGTTTGTGCTATTTAAGCCATTTTTAGTAAAATACGTTTCTTGTTTTTTTTACTAAATATACCCCATTTTGTAAAAAGTCGACTTATGTTATTGTGGCTACACACAAAAAACCCTACTGTGGGACTTACTCCTGGACTTGCGTTATTTTGGCTCTACAAAAATCCCTCATAGGACTTATCTAGGAAAAGGTGTTTAGAAATAAACTTCATGTGCTACTATTAAAAACATGTAATTAGTATAAACAAACAAAGATGCAAAAAGAGCACTTAGTCATTGTTTTTTAATTAATTGTAAACATTATTATCAAAGAGGTAAATTATAGCGTCATCATCTCAGGGAAGTTGCCTTCGTGTTCACCTTGTGGAAGGTTTTCAAAGAAAGTTTGTATTCTTCAGGGATCCATTGCATCGGGTTCATGGTCGTTGTACTTTTCATTGCTTATTTGCTTTTTGTGATTTTGTAGTATAGTTTATTGTCCCATTTTCGAAGCTGCAACCATACTGCATTGAATATTAGAAATGGTTCGTTGTTTGTGATCTTCTTCCCTGATAAAAAATGTGTCTTTGCTCCTCAAGAAGAGAAAATCAAAAAAGTCTTTAATGCACATATGTCTAACAACATTTTTTTTTTAATTTTTGTTGAGCATGTAGTAATAAAGTTTACTCAATCTTTTGTAGTGAAAATGGTGTTACTTTTTATTTGTTTTTTAGCTCTCTCTATTATGCTGTATTTTTCCTCAACCTCCATGTGAGTGTGTCCGGCCAAAAAGAACTTGTGGTTGACTGTCCTTAGAGTTGAAACTTTTTCCAAGAGCCACAAATACATAAAAGCCGTATTCATATTTCGGTTTTGTCATTATCTATGGAAATAGTCAGTAGGTACATCAGTAGGCTGATTATTAGTAATTTCTTTACTTCCCATGTAAATAAGCAAGACGCCATTTCATTTCCTCTTCGACCCTTTCTATATTCATTCCAGATCATTCACCAAGTTTTATCGGTTGTTGCATCATAAATAGTACTATTTAACACTTAGAGTTTTCTTGAGTAAAAACTGTTAGTGTTTTTTAAGTCTGGTGTTAAAGGCACTTTTGGAGATCGGACATAATCACTCTTGATCCTATGTTAGCACTTCTTTCAAGTTTGTCTTTTTTCTTTAATTCATATCGTAATGAGGCATCTTCGATGTGTTTATTTTTTTTTAATTTCAGTTCATTGTACTCTTTCTCATACAATGCGTACATTATAGAAATGTTCCAGTGATTTCCATAATATTTTCGTTGAGACCTTTCCCTGCTGTAGTGGCTCTCATATACAGGGAACTTTGAAATATTATTTTTAATTCGTTGTAGTCTATCTATAGGTATTTTATACCTGGTATATTTTTTCCCCTAAGGTCTGTAGTTACCAATCCAGATGCACTGGCCTTTTTTATAGCTACTCTCATGAAAGTTTCTGAAATTGAAAGTGTATTTAAGAGAAACATTTTGCAAATTATCCATTTCCCGTCCTTTTCCAACGGGAATATTGTTTATTCCAGTAGATACACCTTCGATGAATGCCTGACGGGAACTTTTCACATTTCTATCAACCCATAGATATGGTACAATATGACCTTCATTTAGCCAAGTCTCGTCAAATAAAAAATTGTTTTCCCTTCTTCTCGGTACTTTTTAAGAGTTCTTAGATAATCTCGTTTCCAACATACAATGTAATCTTTTCAATTAAAACGGATTTTCTTCTATTCTTTTGCCAACGAAATCCCGTCTCTCTCAATAGTCCCCATAATTTCTTATTGCTTATGATTGGTAACTCTTCGTTTTATCTAATTAATATTTGGATTTTGTCCAATGTTGGAGATTCTTTCTTAAAAAAAAATGAGTGGACGCTGCGACTTAACATGTTTTTATGTATTTCTTCAATTTCCATGGATTTACTCCCTCCACTCTTCTTGGGAGATAAAACAGTTCCTCCTTTTCTTTCTTTTAGGAATCTATAAATTGTTGCTTCTCCAACCCCTGTCATATTTGAACATATGTTAACGATTTCACGAACATTACTTAAAGGACGTTGATGTACAAGTGCATCGTGTACATTTAATATTATATTTTTCTCTCTTAGACTGAAGGCACCTTTAAAACTACACTTAACCGGGATAAAACCTGTTGTCGACGTCATTTTTAAATGCAAATAACAAAATATCGACACCAAAAACGTAGGTAGGTAAGACATGAACAATGTACATCTACAAACTAAATGGAAGATGCAAACAATTTCTAATTTATATTATTGGCATAAGCTGTAATGTGGCATAAAAACTACTTAAACTATCATTAGTGAAGCCTTATCAGTAATTCCAGGTAATCGTTCAAAGAAGGTATTCTTTTTGTGTCAGGCGATAACTTGTATAGAAAACAATAATCACCTTTAAATTACTGTTTACATTAATTTATTTCGTGAAACATTGAATTCTCTCGTTAATCACCCGTGTATAATTAACAATAATCGTGTGGCATATATACCGACGTTTTTTACGCACAAAAAGGTATAGTGAGATTAGTGGACACTTATTTTACAGAAGATTTTTTAAAAGATAATGAATTGTTGACGGCATCTTAAAATATTAATTTTTTTTTATTTATTTCAAAACAAGTATAGGGTGACGCCTATGGTTTTTTGACCTGTTGAGGATTTGCATACATAATGTGCTATCAATATGATGGAAAAGGACTATAGTTGCATATTTTACGCATTTTTAGTGCATAGTTTTTCGTCTCTAGTCATAATATTCCAAAAACTAATTTTTATATTTAATATTTTGACTAATTCTAAAAATCTAATCGAACAAAAACTTTTTATATAATTTGACTAACTTATTAACTATTCCCCGTCTATCATTACACGTTTAAACTCATTATAAATTCCACCCCCAAGAAAAACCCATAATTTAACAATTATTCTTTTTTATCTATAAATAAAATTATCATCCGCATTTAGAAAACTCTCATTTACGCTTCAACTTTGATTTAAGTTTTAAGCTTAATATGCAAAGTTTGGAAGAACTTCCGCTGCCCTCGTTTTTCACAATCACTATCGTTCTACTATTGGCCCAGTTTAGCAAAAAATATTCGTCAACAGAACAGTAAACAAACAGCAAAGTAAGTTGTATCGGTCTATTATTACTCAACGATATAAATTTAGGGATAACACAAAGGAAAGCACAAAATAGACGATAGATAATAATGAGATATTACGGAAATAATAACATTAATTTTAGAAAGATATGGAATGTTTTGAAAGTTTGGGAAGTTTGGTTTGTAAATTACACTGTGTTCCATTTTTAGTATTATATATATATATATATATATATATATATATATATATATATATATATATATACATATATATATATATATATATATATATACATATATATATATATATAATATATATACATACATATATATATATATATATATATATATACTATATATATATATATATATATATATATATATAATATATATATATATATATATATATATATATATATATATATATATATATATAGTCTTTTCTATGGATGTTTGGTTTTTCATGTTGTTCTTTTTAGATAAACTGGTTAGGTCTACTGGTTGATATTCGTTAAATTTAATTGTTAAACTGTTTGTAATAATCTTTGTAAAGGTTTTGTTAAGATGTGAAAAAAGTGAAATTGGTCGACAATTTTTCAGATCTGTGGTGTATCCCTTTTTGTATATTAGTATTGTTTTAGCAGTATTCCATTGCTCGGGTTTGTTGCCTTTGAATAGACATGTATTAAATAATATTTTTAGATATGTGATGGCTTCTTCTCCGCCTTCATTCAGCTCTTTTACTGCTCTTTTCATTTCTTCGTGGCTTATTTCGGGCATCACTCCTGAGTTGTCATTTGTTATCTGCCTTTTCTAGTTCTGATTTGAGGAATTAGGCGATCGTTTCTGGAACGATACAGATCGGCGTAGAACTTTTTAATTGAGTTTGCTATATCAGATTAACTTTTTTCTAGTTGTACTTAGGAGAAGATGGTATTTTTTTTCGCCGTGGCTGCCATCATGGACTTCATCCGTGACCCTGGACAAGGGACCCTAAGCATGTACTAGTTTCCCGGGTCAGGAAACAGCTGGAATCCGCAGAGAGCAGGGATTGATTCATTTGCCCTGATAAGACTGTCCAAATGAGTTTTTTGCTTAATAATATTTAATTCTGTCATGATGTCCAGAATACAACTTTGAGAGAAAAAACACATTTTTTAGAGCCGGGCCTGATTTTTTTAAATTTGAATAAATCAGTTGACAACGTGATGGTGTTGTAACTTTTATCAACATAATAATGTTTTAAGTCAAAATTCACAACTCACCCTGTATATTATTAAAAATAAAAGCAAACACTTTTTAATCGTCATCGTCAATCAGCCAATCGCGTCCACTGCTGGACATAGGCCTCCCTCAGTTCTTTCCAGTGTTCTCTACATTGTGCCGCTTGTAGCCAGTTTCCCGCTATACGTTTTATATCATCGGTTCATCTAGTCGGTGGTCGTCCTCGGCTTCTTTTATAGTTTCGGGCCTCCATTCCATAATACGTCTTGTCCACCGTCCATCTTGTGTTCTGGCTAAGTGCCCTGCCCAGTTCCACTTAAGCGTCGTGGTTCTTTCGATGACGTCTTGAACTCCTGATCTTTGCCTGATTTGTTGTTTTGTTATGTGGTCTCGAAACTCACAGTTCAGCATTGCCTTTCTATGGCCGTTGTGTAACTCTGAGTTTATTCGCAGATTTTTGCGTGAGTGTTAAAGTCTCTGCTCCATAAGTTTGTACAGGCAAAACACATTGGTTATAAACCTTTCGATTGAGACACATGGGAATTGAACTTTTTAGAATATGGCTTAATTTGCCAAATGCTGCCCATGTAAGGCCTATTCGCCTTTGTATTTCATGTGTTTGATTGTCTCTTCTTATTTTGATCTCGTGTCCCAAATATTTGTAAGTGTCTGTTTGTTGGTATTATTGTCAATAGTTATATTTCCACTCATTACGAAATTGGTCATAAATTTAGTTTTCTCAAAGTTTATCTTTAATCCTGCTCTTTCAGACTGACTTTTAAGCGAATGTATCATGGAAACTGTATCCTGTAAGTTATCTGCGATTAATACAACATCATCTGCAAACCTTAGATGATTTAATTTTTCCCCATCTATATTGATGCCCATATCTTGCCATTGAGTGTTCTTAAATATTTACTTCAGAGCTGCCGCGAACAATTTTGGTGAAATATTGTCTCCTTGTCTAACTCCTCGACCTAAGCTGAATTTTTCTGTGTCTTCTTGTAGTTGTTTACTTGATGTAGCGTTCTCGTAAATGTTTTTGATTAGTGTCGTGTACCTGTAATCTATTGGGCTTTGATTTAGGGCTTCCAGTACTGTTTTAAATTCTCACACAATCAAAAGGCTTCTTGTAATCGACAAATGCAAGAACCAGTGGTATGTTGTACTCGATGCACTTTTCTATTAAGATCTTTCTGGCATTGCCATATCCTGCCCTGAATCCTGCCTGTTTTTTGGGCTGATAGAAATCAAGTTTAGGTGTTAGTTTCTTTATTAAGATTTTCATAAAGAGTTTGTACATAGGTCAAGAGTTTAATGGGTCTATAATTTTTTAATTTAGTAATATTACCCTTTTTGTGTAACAAGACTATCACTGCATTGTTACATTTTTTTAAAATCGTACTTACATGTAAGCATTTATTAAACAGTTCGCTTACTGATTTTAATAGAATTTCTCCTGCTTTTATTGCCTCAATAACGAGCCCATCATCACCAGGCGATCGATGGTTCTTCATTTCTTTAAGGTTGCTCTTACTTCTGACACAGTAATGGGTAAAAGTATTTCCTATCCCTGACTTATGAGAGTCTTTACTCGTGTCGGGAAATTGTCTTGTGGTCTTTGGCTAGTATAGAGGTCTTTATAAAACTCTCTGGTTATTTTCAGAATGTTTTGTTTATCTATTGTTGCCTTTCCGCCTTTATCTCTCAGCTTGTATATTTTTTTTACTTTGTGTGAGTTTTCTTTTCATTATCTTTAAACCTTTGTTCTCTTTTACTATTTGAGTAATTACATTAGTATTATATCTTCTCACATCTTTTCTACTTTTCGCTGAAATTCTTTTATTTAGTTTTCTATATTATTCTTTGTTTCCCTTTTCGTTCTCGCTTAGGTTTCGTCGTATTTCTATGAAAGCTTTTGTATCTTTGCTAATCTTTTCACTTTTGGTGTCATTTTTCTTGCCAAATGTGAGTTGTGCGTTTCTAACTGAGTCTGTTATTAATTTATTGTGATCGTCGGTACTTACAGGTTTGGGATTATTACTCTGTAAAGTTTCTGCTATTTTTCTTATGTATGCTTCTGGCTGATTTGGTGATTTCCAAACTATGCGTTTGCAACTGTTTATCATCTTTGCTCTTTCTTTTTGTAGGTTTATCGTTACTCTAGCTCTTACTGGTCTGTGGTCGCTTCCTATTGATAGTTTATTGACTACAGTGACATCTTGAAGTAATTTGCTTTTTGCCTGTTATTATATATCATATTCGCTCTTAATTCTTCCGTCTGGACTAGCTCACGTCCATTTTCTATTCTGTTTCTTTTAATAAGGGTTTTCATTGCATACAGTTTGTGTTGCAGTAGAAAGTTGGTGCGCATTTCGTCTCTTTCGTTTCTTACTCCGATTCCAAAATCTCCGATTGCCACTTTTCCTTCTGAGTTTTCCGTTAAAATCTCCCATTATCAGATTTTAATGAGCCGGTTTCTGCTTTTTTGCTCTTTTGATTGCCTCATAGAAGGCTTCAACAATTTCATCTTCGTAATCGCTGGTGGAGGCATATACCCGGATTATTTTCAGATTGTATCTCTTATTTTGTCTTAGATTTATATCCATAACTATTGAGGAAATTCAATCAATGCTCTGTATATTTTTCTGTAACTTTTTGTATACTAATAAACCTATTTCTACAGTTGTCGATTCTGTTTCCTCTTTATAGTGGAATATGTTGCCTGATTTTAGTTTCACCTGATCTTTACCTCTTCTTTTGACTTAACTTTGACGCTAATTCCTATAATATTCCATTTCACATGTTTAAGTTCTTCCTCCTTCCACGTTTTAATGGTCATTTGTTATTTTCTATAGGGGCTTCCATACGCGGAAGTAGTATGCACAGTTCCTTAATACTCACCTTGTATAAGTAGTATAAAAATCTATCAAAAATTTTCAAACTGATATTTCCCCAAAAATGTAACGGAATAGTTTTTTACCCCACCAATTCTTTAATATCGTATCGATAGCTCGGTATTACGAATTCTTCCTATTTTATCGTATCTTTAATTTGATTGAACTCCTTATAATAAAAACGAAATATTATCCGTCTAGTATAATATTCCGTGAAAACCGATGCTTTCAGATTTGAACGACTTTTGAAAAATATTACGAGTCCAAGCGACAAATTGGCTGCGTTAAAGCCAGTTTATGGCACATTTTAACGATCTTCAAGTGACTTTTTTCCATTACGTGTGATTAAAAGTTTCACTAAAGATCATCAATTGGATTATATTTGCTATAAAAGTTTTTCCTTCAGCTTTTTGGATTTTAACTAGAGAGATACAGAAAAAAAGTGTGACAAAATAAATATACATGTATTATAGTTTATGTTGCTAATATAAAACATGGCGATTTCTTTAACTAAAAAATTTCACCTATTCTTTGAAACAGTTTGTTAGCAAACTTTGTTTTGTTAAAAGAGCTCTAAGTTAAGCATTTGAACAGAACTTTGGAAAATATGGTTATATTGTAGACTTTTAATCATTTTCAACGTGAATTTACGTCGGTTTTTAATGAGCCACGCTTAGGTACCCCGAAGATGGCTACCACGGAGGATAACGTGATGTCGCCAAGTGCTAGGTCAGAGTGATCAATGAGCACTCTTGGCGCGCATCGCCCAGCCTTTCTTAATTTTCCTATTTTCTCATTGGTCTTTGGGTTTGGAATCTTGTAGAATGTTATGTATAAATATTAGTTGATTTCCAAACTAAAGGACAGTTTACCTCGGTCTCTCCTAGAGCCCTAAACTCTAGGGAGCCGACTAGCGGGGATCTGCTTAACCTACCTTAGACTCTGAGGCTTTGTCTTCGTCTTCTACAAATTGGTTTTATTTTATCATCCTTTGGAAACAATTCCCGGCTACAAAAGTATTGCGAGGTCACAAAGCACATCTAAACAAAAAAGCTGAAGTATTTAGGCCACATAACCAGAGGTGCGGAATATGAGATATAAGGCTCATAATGCAAGGTAAAATCAAGGGTAAAAGATCCATAGGAAGACGAAGAATTTCCTGGCTGAGAAGCCTAAGAGAGTGGTATAGTTGCAGCTCAGTAGATCTTTTTAGAGCAGCCGCCAATAAGGTACGAATAGCTGTGATGATAGCCAACCTCCGATAGGAGAAGGAATAACAAGAAGAAAAAGAAAACAATTCACGTCCTAACTTGAGAAAGGAATAAGTGCCTACCGTCATGTTACCCCCGAGATGACATGGCGCCCAACGTGGGGCGCCATGTCGTACGGCTGTAGCGTCCTCCAGGTTCTCTGGCGTCTCTGGACGATCTACGACCGCCACTCTCGAGAAGGATCTCAAGTTTCGAGAGTCCATCCTCGTATTCGTGGAGCCAATTAGTATTCCGACCTCTACGTGTGAGAAGCTTCGCTGGGCCTCTGTGGTAGGTGACACTGGCAATGAGAATACTTTAACAGTTAGAGCTTTCTTACAGACAACTTTTTTATAATTACTTAAAATATGTGTTAGTATTATGTTGCGTGGTATATGCGTCAAGTCCTACAGCGATGCCGGCCTTCTCAACTCATGTAGCCGCGTTCTCTCTCCTCAAAAGAAGCACAAGAATGCCGACCGTGTCGACTCTCCTTACTGCCCATCGCTTCGTTCACGACCTTTCACAAACAGTATTATCGATGGTTACTTTTTGCATAAAGTTTCAGGTGACGAAGCATTGTCGCAACTCGACCTGATCGGAAAAGTAAAAACAAGTCCCCGTCTGGCCTTTAATTCGTTCTTTAGCGTGGTAGTCTCAAAGAACGCTTTGGTCAGTTCAACACAATTTAAAATAGTTCTAAGGCCACCGTCTTTTATATGTCCACGGCAAACGTGCCACGAAGGAGACGAAAATTGTCCTATCACATTTTATGGGATTCACAAGGTGTGATCTACATCGACTACCGGAAAAAAAAAACCCGAAATTACCCGACTCTATTATATTAAAAAAATTATTATGCCGATTCTAAGCTGAATGGAAGAAAAAATGGCCTCATTTGGGGAAAAAATTGATTCTTCACCATAGTAATGCACCAGCTTACACGAAAAAATTGGTCGAATTGGACTGCAACTACTATTTCATCCACGGTATAGGGTAAGTCCGAGAGAGATGGACCACTGGGAGAGATGGACCAGTCCATTATTTTTAAACTGTTTCCGAACCATTGTTTGTTGTGAGTATGTTTGAGTTATAATGAAGACATGCTGTTAGTTGTGTGGTGTTGTTGTTAATATTTGTCGAGAAAAACGTCATTGTCTGTTTTGGTAAGTCCAAAAGTTTTTTAACGTAGTAACATAGTTTTAGTTTTCAGTTTAAGTTTACGTGATATCGACGTAGGATTCTTGTAGCGATGTCAATAAACATGTAGGTAGTAACCTAACCTAAAAAGGCCGCCATGTGTACGTTAAAAATGCGAATTATGAGGTGGTCCATCTCACCCGGACTTTTGGGAGAGATGGACCAGTACGTTTTGGTAGAGATGGGCCACGTATTTCAATACGGGAGAGATGGACCAGTACCAACGTTTTTAAATGTTACTTTTATTAAAACGACTTATAGTGTAATTACTAACTAAGTAGCTGGTATTTTTCTGTTTCAGAAAAATGCCAACTAACTACGTAAGAAAGGATACCAGTAGAGGGGCGTGGACGGAAGATGCATTAATACAAGCGGTTAATGCGGTGGAAAATAAAGAAATGGGTGTCAATGCTGCTGCTAAAGCTTATCAAATTCCTAAGACCACTCTTAAAAGAAGATTAAAAACAAAAGTTTACGAAGGACAGCTTAGGTTTCCTCCATTTTAGAAGAGTAAATGAACAGAAGATTGTAGGCCACATAAAAAAGTTACAAGCTCATGGGTTTACTCCTTGCAGGGATTCAGTGAGAAGCATGGCGTTTGAACTTGCTGAAGAGCTAAAACTACCTCACAAATTCAACAAGGAAACTAGAAAAGCTGGTTATGATTGGCTAAACTCTTTTCTTTTAAGAAATCCTACTCTTACTATTAGAAAATCAGAAGGTGTATCTGTATCTCGAGCTAAGGAATGAACACGAGGTGTGTGGAAGAGTACTTTAAGTTACTCGAAAGTGTTATTTTGGAAAACAATTTGGTTGAAAATCCTGGGCACATTTTTAACATAGACGAAACCGGCTTCAACTGAACAACAAGCCAGGAAATGTTGTTGCCATTAAAGGTTCCAAAAATGTAACTTCCATTACGTCAGGGGAAAAGGGTGAAACCGTTTCTGTTCTAGCTTGTGCTAGCGCTGAAGGTACATTTCTTCCCCATACTGCATAATGAAGGGCAAGAACTTGAAAGTTGAGTTCATGGACGGGATGCCTCCTGGCTCAGTTGTAAAAATGTCACAAAAATCTTCTTATGTCACTAGTGAAATTTTTCTGCACTGGTTAAAAAGTCATTTCCAACCTAGAAAACCAGCCGGGAAAGTACTTCTCTTACTTGATGGTCACACTTCACACACCAGTTCCTTGGAAGTCCTAGTGTACACGGAGCAAGAAGGAATCATTTTGATGAGCATTCCACCCCATACTTCGCACTGGCTACAACCTTTGGACCGATCCTTTTTCAAATCACTTAAGTCCTACTTTTATAGTGCTTGTAATTATTTCATTACAAACAATCCATCCAGAAAGATCAATCGTCTGCAGTTTGGAAAACTTCTCAACTCTGCATGGACCAAAGCTGCAGGTGTACAAAACGGTGTGAGTGGATTTCAAGCTTGTGGCATAGTCCCTCTAGATATGTCTGTAATACCAGCCTACGCCTACCTAGAGCCCGATTCCTCCGGTGCAGTGCCCATTGTCCAAGTATTGGCGCACACTCTCGCTAGTGCACCAACCGGCGAGGTTGATCCTGTTGCCTCCAATGCAGAACTTATCGGCCAACACGTCAATGCTGTAACTAGTGTGCCAACAAGTGACACTGTTGATTCTTCTGTCTCCTGTGCAGTACCAAGAACTCAATTTGATCTTGCTAGTATCCCCAGTACTTCTAGTAGCCTTACACCGTCAAAAATGACTCCTTCTAAACTTCTAGAACATATATCACCCGTCCCTTCTCTCACGCAGAAAGTAACCGTTAAGAGATGTTTGACGACTGTTTCAAAAGTATTAAATTCAGCTCAGAACATTGCTGTTGTAAAAAGGAAGGCAGTTGAGCAAGCAATGAAAGATAAACAAAAAAAAAAAGAAACAAGATCAACTGAGAAAAAAAATTGAATCAAAAAAGAAGTTTCTCAAGCCAAAAAAGGAACCATCTGGCAAAGTGACACAGTTTGAAAGTTCAGACTCAGAAAGCTATGATTCTGCAGATCTAGTCCAAGATGACGGTATGTCAGTAGAAGAATGGGATGAAGATGAATGTGTGGGATGTGGAGAGGCTTACAATGAAACTACAAAAAAGAAGACTGGGTGAAGTGTGTACAGTGTTCTCGGTGGTTTCATGAAGGTTGCTCTAGATTTGAAGTAAAATGTGACTTTTGCGGTACCAGGGAAATAATGTCACAAAAAGGAAGTTTCCCATTAATAGGAAGATTGTGGTCAAGAAAGCAAAAGAATAGACTTGTTTGTTTTTTTATTTGGTTATTGTAACATTTATTATTATGTAAAATATACATGTTTTTACTTTATACTTGGTTTGTAGTCATTGATCCTACTTTTTACCCTGGTCCATCTCTTCCAAGCTACTAGTCCATCTCACCCAGACACAGTACGTTTTAGGTGAGATTGACCATGCAAAGTTTTGGAAAAAATGCAATGTAGCCTTTATTAATAATATTCAATTAGAAAGTAAACTCTTAAGGGTATAAAACTAAATTCTTTACCGCTTAAATAATAATGTTAATAATTTGACAAATATAATTTTAGTAAGCGTCCAAAGAAATCTGGTCCAACTCTCCCAGACTTACCCTACACATGTGCTACATAAAATTTTGCTTTAATTTGTAGTTGCGGTTTCCTATTATTGGGTTGATTTTGTACATAAATAAATGTTTGGATTATATTTAATGTTATGCTTATTTTTTTCTGTGCATTTGTTATTTCCTACTTATAACTTTACCTAATATTTATTATTCGATTCAGTTGCGTTCTTGTTAATTTGAGGAAAACTCACATCGACAGCAGAATTTCCTAACCCCTAATAAACCTTCCAGACCATTGCCTAATATACTAAGTAACTTAAAATCTATAATTGCTTGGGGGAAGATACGTTATATATAGACTAGTATGAGTTTAAATTTGGTTTGAATCATATATTCACAAAATTGCAAAGACAATATAGTTCATATTTAGCAAATATTATAAAATGTATTTCACTTTAAATTCATTCAAAATGAAACGAAATGAAACAAAGCAGTTGGTGAGAATAACAACAAATCAACACTGGGAACAGTTTACAATAAGGATGGAAAGTGACTTTTACGGTACACCAAAACAAATATGGAGATTCATAAGAAACTAACGGAAGAGAAATGGCAGAAGTAAAGGAATATAATAACATACCAGCAAACGAATGAGAAGGATACCTGACGGAACTGTTTAAAAAAAAAGGAAAATAATAATCAACACAATAACGTACCTGAATTAAAACACGAAATAGAAATCAGTTTTTAGGAAGTAGAGGTAGCCAGTTGGAATCAAAAAACACGAGTGTGACTGAACAAATCAACCAACACATAAGAATTTTATATTTTAAGAGGGATGCAACAAGGGTGTATTTTGTCTCTGCTCTTCAATCTCTATATGGAGAACATTTTTGCAGAAGCACTGGAATGCTCTCAATGTGGAATAAAGGTAAACGGGTTCCCGATAAATAACACTCGTTACTCCGACGATACCGCGATAATAACAGACAAAGAACATGATATGCAGTTGATGTTAAATAAAATAAACACCGTAGGAAAAATATATGGGTTGAATATAAATGCTGGAAAAACTAAATGCATGACAATGCAAACAATGCAGTTTTAAGAATACAACTGCAAGTAGATAATGCTCCAATGGATCAAGTAAAAACATTGAAATACTTGGGAATGATGATGAATGGCCAATGGGAACGTAATCATCATCATATAACGGGGGTCCTACGGCGATTGCCGCTTCCCGCATTTCAGCCTCCATCTTTTCCTATCTCTCCAATCTCCCTCTTCTAAGCCTCTAGATTGCATTGTTTTTGTAATTTCTCTTCTCCAGGAATTTGGTGGTCTTCCCCTTTTCCTTCTTTCTGGCGGAACATACATTAAGGCTTTCTTTGGCCACCGCTCCTCCTCCATTCTCATCACGTGACCATACCATTGTAATTGCCTTCCTTGTATTCTATCTGAAAGAGTATCTCTAATTCCTGTACGGTTTCGTATTTCCTCATTCCTGATTCTTTCCATTCTCGATACTCGACATGACCTTCTAAGATAATCCATTTCCACAACGTCTACTTTATCTCGTTCATTCTTTGTCATCGTCCAACATTCGGCACCATATGTGGTAATTGGTTCTACAATTGCTCTGTATACGCGAAGTTTGGTATGCATCTTTATTTTATTAGACCACAGTAATGAATTCAGTATTCGGATGCATTTTTTCCCTTGGGTTATTCGGTTTTGTACATCTATCTTAACTCTGCCATCTGCTGATATGATGCTTCCTAGATATTTATACTGGTTGCAGCCTTTTATGACTGCGTTTTCAAGCCTCAGATCTGTGGTATTTCCTCCAATTTTTAAATATTCTGTTTTGCTTATGTTTACAGTAAGCCCCCATTTGGCATATTCCTCAAATAATTTTCGATTCATATAATTTATATCTTCCTCATCGGTTGCAACCACCACCTGATCATCTGCAAACAACAATGTATACAGAGTTTCTTGTCCCACTTCGATGCCCATAAATCTACATTTATTTCTCCAATTCCTCAATGCTTCTTGGACGTATATTTTAAAGAGTGTCGGTGACAAACAGCATCCTTGCTTTAGGCCTTTAGTGACTTTAAATTCATTTGAGGTTCTGGTTCCAATTTTTACACAACTAACTGCATTTTCGTACAATTTATATATCGCTCGGATATACGTCGAATCCAATCCGGACCTTTTGAGGACCTCAAACATTTTCTTTAACGGGACACTATCATATGCTTTCTCAAGGTCTATAAATACCAAATGGGTCTCTCTACTTCTTTCGACACGCTTTTCAATTATTTGTCGTAGGATAAATATATTATCAAGGCAGGATCTCCCGGTACGAAAGCCGCTTTGTTCTTCAATATCTTGTATCTGTCTTTCAACCCTCTTCTTTAATATTCTGCCGTACAACCGGCCCACAGAGCTCGTCACACTAATACCTCTATAATTGGAACAGTCTCTTTTATTCCCTCTCTTATATATGGAGCTTATATAAGATTTATTCCAATCTTTAGGAATTTCCTGGTCTCCACACATACATTTATTGAAAAGGTCTACTATTAATTCTAAAAGTGCAGTCGGCCCATATTTAACCAGCTCTATGGGAATGTCTCCAGGCCCTGCGGCTTTTCCGTTTTTAACCTCTTTTAAGGTTTCCGTCAATTCAGATAATGTTATTATAGGGATTTCCTGTCTTTCGTCTCTGTTGTCTATTAATTCCCTGGGAACGTCAACAAGAAATAAAATGCTGTACCGAAAAAGCAAGACAAGCTTTTATCAAATTTAAACCGCTACTATGTAACCGCAATCTTTTCTTCAATCTCCGCTACAGGATGGTTAAATGCTATTTATGGTCCATAATTATTATTTTAATTGATGAAACAATTAAACATCAGGTAGAAACAAGCATTCAGACAAATCTTGAAAAACTTGAAAAGACAAAGAAGATACCAGAACTAGACATTAATAAACACTGGGCCATTATTAAAAAGAACGTGCTGGAGCCCGCTAAAAATATTCTGAAGAGAGAAAAACCAAAGAAACAGAAAGAATGGATGAGTGACGAAATTTTGTTATTGATGAATTCTCGAAGACTATCGAAAGGTAAAAGTGAAGAACAGTATAAGCAAATTAACACAGAGATCAAAAGAAAAATCCGCGACGCTAAAAAACAATGGTTACAAGACAAATGTAAGGAGATTGAAAACTTGGAAGCCAAATATGATTCGTTCTATCTTCACAAGAAAGTTAAAGAAATTATCAACAATAGAAACAGGAAGCAGACAGTACTTATAGATCAACAAGGGAACATGATAATGGAAACAGAGGAGAAACTAAAACATTGGCAGACATACATAGAAGAACTGTTTGACGATCAAAGGCAGCCTCCTTGTGATAATTTTCCAGAGGAGACAGGTCCAGAAATAAGCAAAGAAGAAGTAATGCAAGCGGTGAAGTCATCAAAGAATAGCAAAGCTCCAGGACCAGACGAGCTACCAGCGGATATACTAAAGTTGATAGACGAAGATCGAATCCATTTGTTAGTAGACTTATTTAACAAGATTTATGAAAACAGTATAATTCCTGAAGAATGGCTAAGATCAACCTTTGTCCCTCTTCCCAAGAAGGCACATGCTAAGCAGTGCAGTGATCATCGCACGATCAGTCTGATGAGCCATACCTTAAAAATATTCCTCAAAATAATTCACAATAGAATTTACAGAAAATTGGAAGAAGATATCGGAGAAACTCAGTTTGGATTCCGGGAGGGATATGGAACTCGCGAAGCATTATTTGCCTTTAACATCTTGACACAGAGGTGTTTGGATGTGAATCAAGATGTATTTGCTTGTTTCATTGATTACAACAAGGCGTTTGATAACGTCAAGCATGACCAACTTTTAGAGATCTTGAAAGCTAAACAGTTAGACACTCGCGATATAAGAATAATATCTACTCTGTATTATAATCAGAAGGCAGTTGCACGCATCGAAAATAGCACAACAAATGAAATTCAAATTAAAAAAGGAGTTAGACAAGGATGTGTGCTGTCACCAATGCTATTTAATCTCTATTCGGAAGAAATTATGAAGAAAGCATTGGAGGAAGAAGAGATTGGGATAAAAGTTAACGGCCAACCAATTAATAATATTAGATACGCAGATGATACGGTTTTAATGGCGGAGACAGTAGAAGACCTGCAAGCCATTTTAAACAAGGTAGTCACAGCTAGTGAAGAGAAAGGGTTAACAATGAATGTCAAGAAGACGAAATTCATGATTATTTAAAAAAAACAAAGATTGAATGCAAACCTGTACATTCACAATAACGAAATCGAACGGGTGCACAAATATAAATACTTGGGAACAAGTGTTAATAACAACAATGACATCACAGAAGAAATAAAAACTAGAATTGGAAAGGCTCGAGCTGCTTTTGTTAATATGAAGGACATTCTGGGAAGTCATGACATTAACCTAAACCTGAAAATGAGATTGGTTAGATGCTACATCTTTTCGATACTGCTGTACGGAGTAGAGACTTGGACTTTAAACAAGAGCAATATCGATAAACTAGAGGCCTTCGAAATGTGGATATATAGAAGAATTTTGAAAATACCTTGGACAGACAAAATAACAAATAGTGTAGTTCTTCGAAGAATGAACAAAGAACGGGAGCTGTTGATCACCATCAAGAGAAGAAAGCTGGAATATCTTGGTCATGTGATGAGAGGGAAAAAGTACCGATTGCTCCAGTTAATTATCCAAGGAAAGATTCAGGGCAAACGAAGCGTGGGGAGACGACGTATATCTTGGCTGCGCAATTTAAGAGACTGGTTCCAGTGCACATCTAACCAATTATTTAAAGCAACAGCTTCAAAGATACTCCCGTCTTGTTAATCTTGGTATAATAGGATTACTTACAATTTTTCTGACTGGATAATGGATTTTTAGTCAAAGTTGCCGTTTCATGTAAGGCTTATTACTGTCCATGTTTTTTTGACAAGAGTTTAAAAAACATTGGCAATAATTTGTTTTGTATCAGTAGATAAATGGATGCGTTGGCGGTGTTCAGGTTCTAAAACTTAAACGAGATCACTTCCTTGTCGATTTGGTTCCGGTTTATGAACTTGCGAAATTGCTCTATTATCCTCTGGACTCCAGGGATGCCACATTGTTTCATACAATAAAGGTAAATTTGACTTACGTGGATTCACCGACAAGTGTACACACTCTAAATTTAAAAATAAACACTTTTATAATAATCAACTAATTTTTTGCACAAACTCAACACTCAAACGACTTAACAACCAATTTCATTAAAAGCAGACTTTTAAAGTAGCCGGTCCTGGCAGCTTGTGTAGGTGTGATAATTATCGAACAATAGAGTATTTACAAGGGATTATTCAGTTTTACAGCTGTTATTAAAATAATTCTTATAATGAGACACTAAATGTCTGGATACAGTATAATAGATATTATACTAAATCTATTACCCGTGTATATTCTATATACGCGCGACCGCTGGGATGTTAATTTTAAATTTTAATTGGATTATAGTCCTTCTATTACGAGAAACTTCAATATTGACTTTCGCGGGGATCACCTAATTGCATTTGAAGGGATTATAAACATTTTTGATTAGATTTGATCGGAGAATGTAATAAACAATAGTACTTTCTAAACGATAAATGATATCAAATATATATCTTAGATATTTAAATACGCTTAACAAACTAGACTATAACAAAATCCGGGATATAATTTAATGGAAATTAGGAGACTAACGTAGAGATCCAGTAGACGTAGAGATCCCTCAAACAACTAACTATTCCGGCCTAAAGTTTAAGTAACGCTTAAAGATTGAGCCTAGGATAGCATCCCCAAGATAATCAGATTAAATCTTCGTAAAACTTATTAGTTGTCTTAAATATATTCTCTTTGCGATTATCATTATATTATACTGATACTGCATTGGGAGTCTACGAATTAAAGAGAACGTGAAATATAATCATAATATTTAATTAGGAATTTATGCAGTAAAAACTTCTAAACAATATTTCGTGTAGGTTCAATTTAGAGTACAATGGTAAAATTCTAAAAACAAACCAAGTCAAAACTACTTATGATAGAATAAAAATAAGTAATACGTCCGGATGGTCAAAAAACATCAAGTTCTTCCTCAACATTAGAAAATAAAGAAGGAAACACTTTGTGATACAAAGAAGAAGGTACAAAGATGGAAGCACATCACATAATATTGAAGAAAGAAGTTGAGAGCTGCTCATGTTGTAACTTAGGAAATCTTTTTTTGGGCGGTGCTAGAAAGATAACCAATGGAGACACTGCGGACGGCAGCCAGATGGTTGGTGGAGAGCGAGTCGTGGGTTCGAAACTAGCTTTTGGAACCGGGAATGGATCCAACGGAAGAAATAGGTAAAGATAGGATAAGAGATATTAGAAAAGATACAGAAATAAACAAAAAGATAGATGGGTAAAATTACCAAAGATAAGAGAAGATAGAAACAGGGCGCCACTCAATTTTTTGGGGTTAAGGAGAAAATTAAGAAAACCTTAGAAAAGAAAAGAGATAAGAAAAGATATTTAGGTTCAGAGATCAAACCCAAGGAAAGATACCAACAGTAAATTATCAAATAAATCTGGTCAACGCAATATATAAACAAATAATAAATATATTAAGTATTACACTTACTTACCTACGAAACTTAATCAGCCTGATCTTTCTACAGTTCAAAAGCATAGTAATATTTAAAGATAGTAATTGTTCAGAGCTATTATTTTATCAGGGAACTTGTTAGGAGCCGACAAATAAAATACATGCATAAAACAATAACAATATATTAAACACAAAATTATGATGCTGCTAAATGCAACACAGGTAATAAAAATACACAACTATGAAATGGTGTTATATATGTATAAAATTAAGCAATAATGTAATAAAAAAATACCTTTACCAAGATATATAAGGCAATCATATACAAATATAGTTTGGCGTATCTCGAGATATCATAGGAAAGATAATGAACAAAAATTATAGGAAATACAAAAGATAGCAAAAATTACTTAACTCTAAATTTACAAAAAAAAAACAAAAAGGTTACAGGAATGAAAACATAAACCAAACCGCACTTGGTTAAGTCAATTAACTATCTCGCACTATTATTTAATAAAAAACTGAGACTTGTATGTTCATAGGTAATATTTATAGAAATTTCTTGAATGGTTCAATTACATTCAAAAATCGGCAATCTACAGGTGAAGATATAGATGATACGTCCAGATAATGGCAGGTGATATGGTACCATACCATATTACTCGCCCAGATAATTGTAGATAAAGATTACTTACAGTAGATCTTGACGAAGGCAGCTTAATTCACTGAATTTAATACTTTTCTGGTACTAAACACTGAATTTAATAACCATTAAAGGTAGTGTAGAACTATATATAATTTAATATAGTCTAAGGAAAGAAAACTCAAATATAAAGTGTATACACACTTAGAAAATAATTCACAAAGACGATACGATAAGAAATAAAGTGAGCAAAGCGTAACACGAGATATTGGCCTTAACTCAACAACGGCCCACCAACAAGTAAATTGGTTCCACTAAAAATTTCACCAACTGTCCCTGAAAAAGGAAGAAGAAAATATTCCCCCACTCAAGAATGATAGGACAGTTGTATGTGTTTCTCAGAAGGTAAGGCCTTAACGACTATTGGAAAGTTTGAGGTAAAATAATCGGTATTAACAATTGGACATAAGAAACAGACAATACTTGGGATTAAGTTATTGTCAAAAGATATGGGCCTTCGACGAAAATTACCAATTTATGAAAAGAAACCGAATACCAAAAGCATTATACTCTTTTCATAATGAATATTATGACGGAAGGATTAAAAACCTTTCTTAATTAGGGAATTCCATTTTAGCTTGGTATCTACAATATTATTTTCCTATCGTAAACACGGGGATTCCTAATCATCGGCGTATCGCACGGGGGTAAAAGGAATTAAAAATAATTTAATATATTAATAATAAAAAAAATGTTACAATGTCTCAAAAGTAGAAGTAGCTAGAGCCGTCGATAGAATAAAAAAATACTAAAAATCCGGGTCCTCAAATACGTGGAGAAATAATTTAACTGCTAGAAGACGATAATATCGAACTTATATAATAAAGTTCGTTTACGATAAGAATAAATTACGTCACAGAATGATTAAGTTGTCAAATTATTTTCCATTTTCGATATTTTTCTTAAAGTAATTACTATTTTAATAGGAATAAGCCACAAATAAAGTTTAAAATAATTTTTTAATTCAATTTCCACCTAGGAAATCGTTCTCAAATTACAAATAATAATAAATTAATAAAATTTAGTTTTTTGTTACTTGGTGAAAAATTCTTCTAATAATTTAATTTTATCAGACTCATTTATTGATAATTCAGACATATATTATACATTTTAAAGTAGACGACTTTAAAATGATATTTCCAATATTGCTGGGTTGCGTTTCTCAGACGACTTTATTTGTAAGATAGTTTATTCGATTACATGAAATCAACTTTATTTTAAGAAAAACTGTCAGAAAAAGATACATATCGAGTGTTTAAAAAGACCATATGTCATGATGACAGTAAAATTCTCTTGTTAGTCAATCATGAGGAAAAAAACACGAAAGGAAACCTCATAATACTATCCTGACATGATAAGTATTTGATCTTACATTTAGTTTACTCTCAATCTGTTGATTTTATAGGTGTGTTATTTAAAAAACATAAATAATGTATCCTTAATATGCTACTGACTTACTGATAGGGATATTTTTCTTTTATTTACTTCCTCTTTTAATATGAGTAACCAGATCCTACTGCATTTTGTTGAGAAATTTGCGAGCTAATTAGTCTCACTTAGCACATTTATAGCCGCTTTTTGGAATATACTTAAATCGTTCAATTGAACGCTATGTTCATTTGCCATCAGCCGCAAGCGACGTTTTGCATTTTTTTGTTTATAGAGAAATTTATATCTAACATTCTTTATCAAGTCAGTATGGAACACCTAATATTTATTCTTAAATATGCCTAAAACGGCGACCTCTTTCGATTATTGTAATTGATAAGATTAGTCCCTTAACGTAAACCACTCCAACTGGTGCAATGGATGGAGGCACGTCCAATTGCGAATAGGTATAAGCCAGGCTCACACTTTATCGCTAACGTTCAAACGCGCTTGGTTAGTGATATTACTAAGAGTAGTCTCTTAGCGTAATTTGGACCTAATTTTCAAATACATTTCTTAAGGCGCTTGGCTACCTTTCTTTTTAACATAATAAAGAAATATGATTATACGTTTAAAATTTAGACCATACTAATACCCTTAGTGCAGTGTATTGGTAGCGACTTAGACTTTAGACTTATAGACCTAGTATAAAAATTAATTACAGATCTTTCAAAATCCCAGAATAGGTGAATTTATTACGTACACCACTACCGCGTACCAAACCGATGGAAGAAAACCACGTTATGATGATTTCAAAGCCATGAAAAAATAACGTGTTTTCGCAAAACAACAGGCCAATAAGCTTACTTCCAGTAGTCAGCAAGAATGTAAAAAGAATTTACTAAGTACACTCCACACACACTAAGAAAAATATGGGACATAGGAGGATCTCCTGGTTGCGAAATTTAAGTGAGTGGTATGGGTGCAGTTCAATACAGTTGTTCAGAGCTGCAGCCAACAAAGTAAAGATTGCTGTGATGGTAGCCAACCTCCGATAGGAGACGGTACTGCAAGAAGCAGTACACTCGAATCATAAATAGATAGACTAGGAATAATCAGTTTGGAGTTCGAGCAGAACAATCCAGCGAACTACAAGTACTCAGACTAACAAAGTAATATAACAGCTGGATTCAATGACAAACAGCTTATAACAGAAGCAGCCACCCTAGACGTAAACAAAGCCTTCCACAGAATCTGTCATTAAGGACTGACATACAAAATGAAAAGCGATGGAGATACCACAGCCATGACAGGACTAATCTCTAATTATACTTGGGCCGGTCTTAGTCAAAATCAGTCAATATCAAACTCAAAAAACGCAAGCAGTCATATTAAGAAAAAAAGAAAAACCCAGACGAACAGCTGATAGCGAAGAGACAAGGAAAATACCTAGAGGTCCTAACAGACAGAGCGGCAATAACAGCACTCGTAGGTAAAAGAAGCAAATTAAGACTAAAAACAAAAATAAGACTGATTAACAGCATCATACTTCCAATAATAACATATGAATCTCTTGTACGGGAACTCATAAGTTAATCAAACAGAAATCAGTAAATCAGTAAATCAAACAGAATCAAACGAAAGACGACAGAAGGAGCCCATAATAACAGCCTCAGAGAAGCTGTAAATGTACCCCGATACATTTCCTTTCAGAAAACTGAAACAAGTAGGGGTGACTGACACGATGGAAGAAAAAGACAGAACAAAGTTTGCTGAGCTAGAGAATCACACAAACACAATACTGCGATAGATAATAAGATATAATGCCTTCCATTAATCTTCTTTCAGTACACTGTCCGATTATCGAACGGTGGCCATTATATTGGCTATAATAACTTTGTTTACGGCGGCTCTAAATAAATTAACGGTGGTCTCTTGATACCATTCTCGGAGATTTTGGAGCTAGGATGTTCTTCTTCGGCCCGGACCTCTCCTTCCGGCAAGCTTACCCTGTATTATGAGGTGTTGAAAGTTATACCTCTCTGGATGTCGCATTACATGACTGAAATATTGTAAAAAAAAGAGGTTAATCTTCGTAAATGGGTATATTTAAAAAACCCTTAAAAGGGCTACATCAAAAAACAAACGTTTTCGGAATAAAACATTCCATCATCAGGTTTAAAATTGCCTAAAATAAGTATAAACCATTTAGTTGAAACAAACGTGGTTTAAAATTTTGACTAGGGTTAAAAAGCAAAAATGGTTATACTTACAAGGTTAACATGCCTGAGCCACCAAAATATCAGGGTAAAAACCCTTTAAATTACATGTAGTTGTAAAAGATTGTACATAATGTTGTTATAAATCTGTGATGTTAAATATTAAATTAAATTTGACTTCAGGTAACATACACCCATGGTTGAAGTGAGTTCCAGTGTCCGGAGAGTAAACCTCTTCAAACGGACTACAGCTGGTAACTGATTGACAAGATACCTATGAACGGTGTCGAAAACAAAATGTCAATGTAACATGAAACTATATTAGTTATACATAGTATTACTACAGCCAAAAGATTCAAAAATTTTGATGATGTTGAAAAATAATAACAGCAATCCAGGTGTTGGGATTTAAAAACTTTTTATTTATTAATTTAGGGTATAAAAGATGTGAAATTACCGATGGTGTTAAAGGTCATGTTTAAGAGAATGACATGTGCATTAGGCAACCTATGTTACTCTTTGTCGTATGGAAGGTGGTCTAAAAGTGTATTTTATGTTATATTAGCTTAGATATATGAAATTATCCTTTTATGTTTATCACATCTAGGACAAGGTAAAATTGAATAGTAAATATTTGAAGCTAATATAAGACCTCGTATTTAAATGACTTTGTTTAAGAGTTTAAGAGTTAACTCTTTCTCTCCTTTTACCCTCCCCTTCTTCTTCAGTCATTTCCTTTACTTTTATTATAAGCAGGTCTCTGAGGAGCTCAGCCTCTTCAATTTTAAATTTAATCACATAGGTTATAACTTTACTTTCTTCAGCCGGTAGATTTCTAACCCCTTTTTTAATTTATTAAACTTACTTTTATTAACTTTTTCACCATATGAGCAGTCTTAAACAAAGTCATTTAAATACAAGGTCTTATATTAGCTTCAAATATTTACTATTCAATTTTACCTTGTCCTAGATGTGATAAACATAAAAGGATAATTTCATATATCTAAGCTAATAAGAGATACAGAAATTCAGTATTATCAGTAAAAACATATCCAGGGGCAGATGTACCAACAGATCACAATATTTTAGTAGGAAAAATAAGACTGAGATTAAAAAGAGTTGCAAGGACGAATAAACAAACAGTTACTATTGATAGAGAAACGATGCTAAATGATACTGTAAAACAAGAAATAACTAGTATATTAGAACAAAAGATGAAGTTAACATCAAGCAAAGAAGAAAGTACTGAGGAAAACTGGACGAGAATTAAAGACATCTTAAAGACTGTTCAAGAAACAAAATTGAGTGCGCTAAAAGCAAGAAAAAAACAAGGGTGGATGACAGAAGAAATACTGAGACTTATGGATCAAAGAAGAGAAGTCAGAAATAAAGATAAAAACGAATACAAGAGGATCCACGCAATAATCAGGCAGAAGATAAGACACGCGAAAACACAATTTCATAGTAAAGAATGTAATGAAATTGAACAATATGAAAAGAAACACGATACATTTCATCTGCACAAGAAATTGAAAGAGGTCGCTGGAAACAAATGGAAACAAGTATCCCAAAGTTTAGAAGACAGAAACGGACACAGAATATTAGACATCAATGAAAAGTTAAAAGAATGGGAAAACTACATTTCTGAATTATTTGAAGATGAGAGAGTAGAACACTATACACCGATTGCTATATCAGGTCCATCTATAACAGAAAGTGAGGTAAGACGTTCAATACAAACGGCAAAAAATGGAAAAGCACTTGGCCCCGATGAAGTAAGTGCTGAAATACTAAAGTTTTTGGGAGAAAATGG
Organism: Diabrotica balteata; assembly: GCA_918026665.1. NCBI lineage: Eukaryota > Metazoa > Arthropoda > Insecta > Coleoptera > Chrysomelidae > Diabrotica > Diabrotica balteata. The sequence continues at coordinate 106,422,826 of OU898283.1, read as the reverse complement.
AATTAAAGCTCTGTGTAATCTCTTTAACAGAATTTATGACACTGGGATATTACCAACTGATTGGTTAAAGTCGACATTTGTCACAATACCTAAGAAACATCGTCCAAAGACATGCGGTGATTATCGGACAATAAGTCTGATGAGTCACGTTTTGAAAATCTTTCTGCGAGTAATACACAGCAGAATTTATACGCTGTTAGAGGACAGAATTAGCAATACTCAATTTGGGTTTAGGAGTGGCTTGGGTACAAGAGAAGCCTTGTTTAGTATACAGGTGCTAGTACAGAGATGCAGAGATATAAATCAAAATGTGTATATTTGTGCAATCGATTTTGAAAAAGCTTTTGACAAAGTCCGACATAACAAAATGCTAGAAATATTGGAAACAGCTGGATTGGACGATAAAGATCTACGAATAATTACAAATCTATACTGGCATCAAGTGGCAAGAATAAAGGTTGAACAAGAACTGTCGGATGAAATAAATATAAAAAGAGGAGTGAGACAAGGTTGTATATTGTCGCCTTTACTTTTTAACTTATATTCGGAGGAAATATTTAAGGAAGCCTTAATGGAGACAACCGAAGGTATTATTGTGAATGGAGTAACCGTCAACAATATTAGATATGCCGACGATACCTTAGTCCTTGCCAATTGCGGAGAAGACCTTCAAAATCTAATGAACAAAATAAAACAGACTTGTGATCAGTATGGATTAAAACTCAACGTTAAGAAAACTAAATATATGATAGTTAGCAAACAAAATTATATACATGATGACGGTATAAAAGTCGGAGATGCCACACTGGACAGAGTAGAGAAACTCGTGTATCTCGGCAGTAATATCAATGAGAGCTGGGATCCAACCGCAGAAATTAAAAGCCGAATAGAACAAGCCCGAGCTGCCTTTGTAAAAATGAGAAACGTACTTTGCAGTCATGATCTTAGCATTGACCTTAGAGTTCGTATGATATCTTGCTACATCTTTCCTGTCCTGCTGTATGGAGTAGAAGCGTGGACCCTAACTGAGGCTATGCTTAAACGCTTGACAGCCTTTGAGATGTGGGTATACAGACGACTACTGAAAATAAGCTGGGTCGACAGAGTTAGAAATGAGGAGGTCCTTAGACGGCTGAACCAAACAACACAACTGGTCAATATAATAAAGAAACGCAAGCTGGAATACTTCGGTCATATTATGAGACACCCTGAAAAATATGATCTTTTACATCTGATCATTCAGGGAAAGATCCAAGGTAATCGTGGTCCTGGTAGAAGAAGAACATCATGGCTGAAAAATCTAAGGCAATGGTATGGAAAATCAACTACATCGTTATTTAGAGCTGCTGTCAATAAAGTCACGATAGCGAATATGGTAGCCAACATGATATCCAACGATCGATAACGGTCATGGAACTAGAAGAAGAAGAGAAGCTAATATAACATAAAATACACTTTAAGACCACCTTCCATACGACAAAGAGTAACATAGGTTGCCTAATGCACATGTCATTATCTTAAACATGACCTTTAACACCATCGGTAATTTACATTTTTTATACCCTAAATTAATAAATAAAAACTTTTTAAATCCCAACACCTGGATTGCTGTTATTATTTTTAACATCATCAAATTTTTTGAATCTTTTGGCTGTAGTAATACTATGTATAACTAATATAGTTTCATGTTACATTGACATTTTGTTTTCGACACCGTTCATAGGTATCTTGTCAATCAGTTACCAGCTGTAGTCCGTTTGAAGAGGTTTACTCTCCGGACACTGGAACTCACTTCAACCATGGGTGTATGTTACCTGAAGTCAAATTTAATTTAATATTTAACATCACAGATTTATAACAACATTATGTACAATCTTTTACAACTACATGTAATTTAAAGGGTTTTTACCCTGATATTTTGGTGGCTCAGGCATGTTAACCTTGTAAGTATAACCATTTTTGCTTTTTTAACCCTAGTCAAAATTTTAAACCACGTTTGCTTTAACTAAATGGTTTATACTTATTTTAGGCAATTTTAAACCTGATGATGGAATGTTTTATTCCGAAAACGTTTGTTTTTTGATGTAGCCCTTTTAAGGGTTTTTTAAATATACCCATTTACAAAGATTAACCTCTTTTTTGTGATACGTGGTATACAGCCAGCAACAGGAATTGTTTTCCTTGTGGATTTTGAAATATTGTTACTTTAGAATTTTTATCATTTTTGTTATTTCTGTGTTCTTTTTCATTCGATGTAAAACTATTTAATTTCTTATTCGATCAACTCAACTTATCTGCAATAATCGTCGATAAATCCATATCTCACATTACTCCATTACCGGTTACTGGTTACCCTATTCATAAGTCGTTACATGTCTTTTTTATTGGAGGCAGTAAGCACCGTGTCGCCCGCATATCTGAGAGTGTTGAAATTAATTCCGTTGATTTTAATGCCTGTATATTTAACTAAGGCTTCGTTAAAAATAAATTCGGGGAGATATTAATTATCGATCTTTTTGTCTTTTTTGCTTTCATCAATGGAAGAACAAAATTACTCCTTTCCTACTATTATTTATCTAAATTCAGTGGATAAACCCGAACTAGACAAGGGTAAATCCTATGATAGAAAGAAGGTGGTACTTGCACTTGAAGCAAATTTGCCAAAAGTCACTTAGGCTAAGACCTCATAAAATGCCAACATGCACCTCATGCCGAAACACCATGTTTCGCGAGCTTCACGATTAGATGTGCCATACAAATAGTTTTCCCAGGATATTGAGTTTGCATAGTCTGAAGAAATCAGATATTGGCGGTGGTTGTACTGAGCTGTCCAGGACCCTCCCAGCGGATTGCAACGTCTGCGACAATTACCCGGTCACCTTGCTGCGCGACAAGGTCATGAATCTTAAGAGTACTGTCCTAACATCTTATACGAGGCTTTGTCTTGAATATCCACCCTTTATTTTTAGCTGCTTTTCGAAGATACGTAGATAACGAGCCGATCATGTCTCTTTCGGTCATTCGGCACCACGGTCATATGGTGGATTTGAAAGGATGCCTCTCCTTGGCAGAAAATTTCCTCTCAGCTAAATTGCTTTTATGTAATCTCTCCCCGACCAGTAGGGTGGTAGTTTGCTTATCCAGATATAGCTTTCAGACTGTGAAGACCCCTGACGAAGTCCGTTTTTGCAATAGTCATCCTCAAGTTTCTGGCTCAACTCCCGTGCAATCGGTGCTGAATTGCATGACGTTGTATGTGTCCATTTAAGGATTTTTCCCAGAAACGTGTATAGTAGACTAAGGGTAAGTGCTGTAGCTTCAGTTGCTGAGCTGTCGGTCTCGTTCTCATGATAGCCGGGACGTGCATGGCCATGGTCATGTCGCCCAGACCACCCTCTTTAGTGGGAGCATATATGTAGGCACCAACGGCTATACGCATGGACCTGTCAATGTTCTTCAGCGTTTTCATAGTAATGGTAGGGCTCTGGAGCTTGTCAACATATATCGGCAGTAGGTAAGTTTTTAGGACAAGCAGTTTTTGCGCTGCTTTCAGCCCCGCCCGTTGAAAGGCAATTAAGTTTGGTCTACAGCTCGGTGAAGGCTATCTTGGTCTGCTTGAGTGCATTATACCTTCGATCTAGGTATCCAACCAGCTCATTCAGTTGCAACTGCCGAATCCTCTTGTTGCCGACGGAGAAGAGAGAACGCGTCACGTAGGAAGAGTGCTTATTATCTCGGCTTATATTAACCGTAATAGCTGTAGTCTTACCAGCGTTAATCGATATTCTTCTCTTCTCAAAGAACTCAATGGCTGTCCGGTACCATCTTTGGCCGATTCGGATAGCAGTATTAAATTATCAGCGTAACATAACATCGATATCTTCCTGCTATCTGCAAGCGAAAGGCCAAGCCTGTCTTCCTTGAGCTTGCATATCAGTTCATCGATCATTATATATACGTCCATCACGTACCGCTTAAATGTCGCATCTACCCCGAAGCGATTCATGGCCCGTTCAATTGATCGCTGAAGGATGGTGTCTAAAGCTCTACGTATATCTAACGAAATGATATTATATGGACGAAGGCCTCTTCTGCTATCTTTGATGGCCATTTGAAGCGTCAGATTATTCAACAGGACGCTATCTACTTATCTACTTGCCTAAATTCTTTCTGGTTCTCGTGAAAATCTAGGACCGTAAGCCGCTTCTCAAGTATACCATGAAACACCCTTATCTTAACAGATGAAATGGTTATCGGACGCCAGTTATCTACCTCCAGTGGATCGATTCCCTTTAAATTGCTTGGTTGCGAGCACGTATAATTCCAGCAAAATGTTTCTTATCTGTTCTTTGTCAATTACGACTGATATCGAACATCCTCAATGCTCACTCTTTGTACAAGAAGTTTCGCGTTTCGAGAAGAAAAATAAGGTGACCATATACCGTAACTGTAGATATAAATAAGAGTAGAAATTTTGTTGTCAAAATTTTCAGGGATGTCTAAATAGTGGATAAAAAGGAGAAATTTATCAAAAAATTAATTTATCTGATCTTTCGTTGTTGTTATTAACTACGAAAATATCACTCTTTGTTACACTTTTCACATATCCAGTATACTTATAATTATAAAAGGGTCTTTACTGTTTTGTTTACAAATACCCAGCTCAATTTCGATGATGAATACTCGACGGCTAATTTTCAACGTCAATACTTGTTAAGATGAGTCCATTACGCAATGAAAGCGTTAACCATACAGTTTATGAGGAAGCTCTAAAGCTTACCATAAAATATTGTGTACATAATCGTTGAAATACAATATGCATGTGTTGGGAAGTTGTTCAATTAATTCGGCAGGACGGAGTTAATGTTTGTTTCGGCCATATTCAGCCATGCTATACGGATAAACGCTATAAAGTTTCAGCGTTAATTGTGATGATTTGTATATGGTAAGTAAGTGCAGTACATTAAGGTGGTTTTTGATTGATGTGTACATTAAACGATGATGTTTGTTTATAGTCGGGCTCCAATATTGGCAATTTAGATGAATTGTAGATTGGTAGCTTTGCAACAAAATGTTTTTATCATTTATTAATTTTAATCCTCATCAGATATCGTTTTTTATTACATAAAGAAACCTGTTGGATCAAAGATCTCATTGAAATTGTTAAATTGGAAAAAATCTAATAAAATTAAACAGAACATAAGTAAAGATGAAGTAAGAGTTGTAAGAACTTTAAAAAAGTAATGACTCCATAATTATTGTACCTGTAGATGATCGAAATTATAATAACAGATAAAATTCATTATGATTCAAATTAATAAAAGATCCAAAAAAGCCTTTGGAAAATAAGATAGATAAAATTGTATGCAATGTTTAACAGACTATCAATGAAAACAAAAAAATACGCCTCATTACAGCAAAACACCTCATTTTTATATAGTACCTAAAACAAGCTTAAGAATATCAAAGTAGAAGTTACCATTATTAGAAAACTATTTAAAAACTTACGATACTCTGATGACACTATAATTATTTCAATGAAAATTGAAGACCTACAACATCTAATCGAAACCGTATATGAAGAAATATATTAATTACCTTTATTTATATTAGAAATATACAGGGTGAGTCCTAATTATTGGGACATAGACTAAGGACAGGTTATTTGTACCAAAAGTATGGCCATATGCTTAATAAAATGTTGCTGAGAAAAAAGATACAGGGTGTTTTATCGTATATTAATTCACTTCATAGTCATATTGAATTTACAATAGAAACAGAACAAAATCAATCCATAAATTTCTTAGATTTAAAAATTAGCAGACATCAAAACAAACATGACTTCTCCATATTTCATAAACCTACCCATACTGACACGACTATACACAATTCATCATCCCATCCAACACAACATAAACTGGCAGCTTATCATAGTATGTTACATAGATTAACAGAAATTCCAATGTCAAAATACAACTTTGAGACAGAATTAAATATAATTAAGCAAATAGCAGTAAACAACGGATACAACGAACAAACAATTAATAAAATGTTAAATCAAAAACTACACAAGAAAGCCCTGAAATTAGTATTTCCACCACCAGAGAAAAAACCCAGTACCTTCTGCTCGATTATATATACAGGCAAAATAACAACAAAAATTGCCAAACATATAAAAAAGAAAGGAATAACACCAGCTTTCCGAACAAATAACAACCTAGGCAAATATATTAAAAATAACAAGAGCCAAAATAAAAAACACTTAAATAGTGGTGTGTACAAACTTCAATGTGGCGACTGCCCAAAAACTTACATCGGTCAAACTGGTAGAAACTTTGATAAACGAATAGCAGAACATAAAAGGGCTTTCAAGAATAGAAAAACAGATTCGACATACGCACTTCACCTTCTAGATCATAATCATTCTTTTAATGAAAAATTTAAAATTCTTCACATTCAAAATAAAGGCCTTAAGCTATCTTTGTTAGAATCTATGGAAATCAACAAATTAAAAAACACAGATATAATTCTGAATGACCAACTTGAGACAAACAGTTCTCCCCTCCTCAACCTATTTCATTAGAGACTATAAATTTGTAAACCCAAGCCAAAAATAGATCACTTGAGAAAGGCAATCAGCCGAAACAGCTGTAGTGATAAGATTTAAAATAAAATTTTGTGGAAGTTTGAAAACAAAGTTTTCAGTGTTTTATTGTTACATATTATTTTTTGAATTTACATAAGACCAAAACTTCTTGGGGTTGATGGATAAAGCAATTTGGATATTCTCGACATTTATACATTGTATGCCAAACTGATTTTTGATTTGACAAGGTGTCATAACCGTTGAAACTCAAGCAAATCATAATGATTTTTGAATCGTTTAAATTTTTTTCTAACCTTTGCTTTTAATTTGATGTTGTGAATGATATCAGCATCGAACCAGGGGGGATATTTATGGCTAAAGTTTTTATAAACTGGAATATACTTATTAAACACAGAAAAAATCTTATCATAAAAGTTATTTAAAGTTTCATTAACGTCATTAGAAGTATCCAGAGAATTCCAATCCGTTTCATACAGTTCTCGATATAAAGCAGGAAAATTTGCTTTTTTAAAGTTGTAAGTTAATTGCTTCAAACCACACTTAAATTTTGGCTCTTTTACAAATATATCCGTAAATGTTATTAGAAGAGCTGGGTGATGAGAGTCTTCATTGACCAAAGGTGAGTCATCATGCTTCACTTCACAACTGAAATGCGATAAGACCAAATCTAGCAGTCTACCCAAATGATTAACAACATTGTTAAATTGTCTAAGGCCAGTAGAGCCCGCAAAACTTAAAACTACAGAAGTTTTGAAATCAGACATATCATTATCTATAAACCTTGAAACATTAAAATCGCCTAGTACTATACAGTCATTATTTAAGTAATCAAATTGTACTAAGCAATCGAGAAAATATTCAAAGTCTACCAAACTTAATCTATCAGGTAAATAAACAACAACTATATAAAAATATTTGTAACCAATCCGGCACTTGACAATAATAAGATCAATTAGTGGAAATTGTGCGTCGAGAGCCCTAATGTCCAATATTTCAGATGTTATGAAATCTTTTAACGCGAGCACTACACCACCACCCTTCACTTTATTCACCTCATGGAATTTTCGGTCTTTTCTGTATACGACATAATTATTCGGAAAGAGTTCCATACTCGAAACATCACTGCGTAACCACGTTTCACTTAATGCTATGATGTCGAATTTACAATCACTAACGTTTGCATTGAATAATGAAATTTTGCTATTAATGCCGCGTACATTTTGGTAATAACATGTAATTTCAACGTGTTGTGATTTACTTGATCTGGAACTGCTGGACACATTTAGTTTAAAGAGCTCTCAGTTTTACTGACTATGGTAGGTCTACCCTTTACATACTTAATGATCAAATTTTGTTCTCCATTTTCTGTTCGACGTTTTAGTTCGATCCGGAGGTCATTTAAGTATTGTCTCTGCCGAGGTGTTTTATCATCAGAAATTGAAATAGCAGAGAAAGTAGATGTGGCTAATTTATTCTTGATACGCAAAATAGACTTAGCCTGCGCGGGTGTTGAAAAGGTCACTTTCATTAGACGGGCCTTATTTGATCGTTTACCAATTCTGTGTACATGTCTTGCAGAAATCGGATTTGCATTACCACCTTGTATCGTAGTTAGAATATCATTTACTTTATTATTATCTTCCATAGCAGAATTAGTTTCTGGTACGTTATACAAAATGACTTTGTGCGATCGATTAATACGGTCCATGGCTTCTTCAATTATCTCTTACTGATGTTCGGATTGTATTGTAGGATTAATATTAGCTATTTTCCTTTCCAGATCCTGCATTTTAGTTTCCACAAGATTCGTTAAAAATTGCTTTAATTGAACAAACTTGTCCTCTCCGTTGCTACAAGTATTACTACGCATGCGTGTTACTTTGATATTTTTACTACGCATTCGTGTAATCCGACTGACATCATCGCCTTGTAAGCCAATGCATGAAGTATGCAAAGAATTCATACATCCCGAACATTTTATAATTTGAGTGTTTATGGTAGATTGCTTACAGTTTATACACACAGGCATAATTAATTATTTTCGTCCAATTTACGATTTAAACCAAATCAATTAAATATCAATTATACTTTTTAGGTAGATAATCGATATTCGACAAATGATAAATTAAACCAGTTTTTTTGCCTGTGTGCTGATATGAACGACAATATAACCAATTATTGCATATATCAGGATTCACAAAAGATGACCAATAAAAATGGGTACTCACGGTTGTGGATCTTGTGATAATAAACACTTTGTGAAAATTTCACTAAAAACTGACTTGTATAACTTAATTCAATTAATGTTTAATGTAAGGCGCAAATGTTTTTTGACTTTTATGTTGTACTTGTACTAATGATCTCCAATGCGCATAAGTCCAATTTTTCAAATTTTTATTACATACCTTTTTTCTTTTTTGCGTCACATAGAGTCTATAAATATATACTCGAATTACTATGCCCCCTAGAACGACACTCACTCCTAAATGCAAGACGCAAGAGTCTCGGAGGCTTAGTCTTGTTTTTGCTTAAATCTTGCATGGCCAGTCTTGGTCTTGGTCTTGCTAAAATTAGGCGGTCTTGGTCTTGCGAAAACGCAAGAACAAAACCAAGACTGCAGGACCAAGACCGATTTTGGGCAACACTAGTTCCAGTGCCATAAAACAAAACACACACACACACACACACACACACACACACACACACACACACACACACACACACACATATTGATCATTGATCAAACTAGAGGCAATTCATCGATAAATGTCAAGATTATAAAACTATCCGCAAGACTATCTCCTGGAAAAAATATAAACATCTCTTGAAGGATGAGCAAGTGGTGAAAAGATACCAACATGGGATTAATGAGCTAATAACTACCTTAGATGAGAAACTCGAACCCACATTAAGTAGTTAATGGAATGTATGTAAAGGCGTCATAAAATTTGCAACAAATCCGTTACAAGAAAGGGAGAAGTTTCAAAGAAAGAGGGATTGGTTCAATGCGGGGTGCAAGAAGCTAATACAAGGACAAATCATGCACATGTGGTCATGCAACAAAGAACAACGCAAAAATTACGCACATGGGGTCATGCAATCAAGAACAACGGTTAAATAACAAGACAAACAGAGGAAAAACATATACACAAGAGAAAGATTTTCCCAAAATTTTTTATAAGCATTTCTTCGTCCGTATCATTATTCATCCATCGCACTTTTCGTAGTCCTACCAAATAAATTTTAGAATATTTATAGCTTGTCTTGGTAAACACTTCCCAAGTAAATAACACAGAATACGTAAACAATCTAAAAAATATTATTTTTGACAGACTCAATTTATTATTATTGAACAAAAACTTTCTCGTTTAAAATCGAACATAAAAGTACATCATTAAATTGAAACTCTTCCAGCACCCTAACAGATATTCCTTTAAATTCTTTTGAATATTTTTCTCCAAATTAAACGTATGAAAAATGTCAAATATTTTTCAATAAAATTTTTTTCGGAAAATGCTTTTATCGACTGTTAATAATCTTTGTATTTTATGAAGGCGAGAGGAGAAAAATCTCATTACTGTGTCAGAGTGGCGAAAGTAAGGCACTAATATATAGTAATAAGGTTAACCAGATTTTATCCCCCATTTCTGTCAGAAGTTAAATAATTTTACAAAAAAAATAAGGTTCTTTTACCTCTTTGTATTATAATTTTCTTCATTTTCCACGGTTTAGTAAAATCTAAGGCAGAATCAATGAACAAAAAAAAACTAAAATTAACTATGCTGAGTTTTTTTGACAAAACTGTTATGTATGTTAGGTATGTTATAAACCAACGAGAAAATGTATAAAAAAATTTACAAATAAAGGGAGATATCGTAAGAAAAAATGCCACATTTAAACTTGAAGCTATTGAATTTCAAAAATATTATCTGACAATTGGAAAAAAATCTCTCTTTCCTTGTCAAAGAGTAGTATACTGTCACAGCACACTCCCACCTAGCAGTGCCAGTCCCGTGTTAATGAGTAATACGGCGATTGCCGCATCGCCTAGTGCCAGAGTGCCTAACTATTTATATATATATATATATATATATATATATATATATATCAGTATAGTCAAAAGTTCATTCCCCACCTCGTATTTTTTGAACAATTATTGTTCAAGTAAAATTTATAGGGAGTTAATAAACAGACGTAGGCTTCTCAGCTAGTCATAACAAGTGACGTAATAGTAAAAGTTGACGTAAGTTAAAATAGGAAGTATAGGCTTGTGATATATCATTTGAAAGGACTTTTCATTCTCCATTCAAAAATGTTGTCTCTTTCAAGTTTATTAAGATTAATTAAGACAAAATAAATTAAAATTATGTGGTTACCGAAATTCATATAAATCTAATAATGTAAGATCAGGTGATCGCGCTGGCCATTCAATCGATCCTCGCCTCCCTATCCACTGATTGGGAAATATTGTATCGAGGTATTGCCGGACATCAAGTTGGTAATGTGGTGGTGCTCTATTCTGATAAAACCATATCGTATTCGCTGGAAATTAAGGGTTTCCTGGATCAGGATATAAATTTGCCAACGTTGGAATGACATCATTTTGAAGTAGTGCCAAATAATTGTTACCATTTAAGTTGCCCTCAATGAAAAAGGGGCCAATGATATTGTTACCTACAATTTCTGCCCAAACATTACCCTTTTAAGGGGATTGAGTGTGTTCTTCTCTCATCCAGAGATGATTTTCCGTGGGCCAGTAGCGGCAATTTTGCCGATTAGCATGACCGTTAAGTGAAAAAGTACGCTCATCAGAAAACATAACGACTTCTAATTGGATAATATTGTTATCTAACATGTCCATCATTTGCTCACAAAAAAAAGTTCCCTATCAAAATCGTCTTCCATGAGCTCCTGAGTAGGTATCATCTTATAGGGATGCAATTTATTTTCTTTTAATATGTTTACTATCGATGTATGGCTAGCATTGAATGTTGTGGATGCCTGTCTACTCGATGTATGTGGATTTTCCTGAAACTCAAGCAACACATCTAAACGAGAAATAAGTTTTGAGTATATTTTAGCGAATTTCGGTAACCACATGATTTTAATTTACTTTATCTTAATTAATCTTAATAAACTTGAAAGCGACAACATTTTTGAATAGAGACTGAAAAGATCGTTTAAACGATATATCACAAGTCTATACTTCCTATTTTAAAAATTGGGGGTTGTACCTGTCATTCTAAGGGGGTTGAAGGTAGGGGTTGCATTTTCACGTTAAAGAATGTCAAGTTATAATTTAAATTTTCTCGTGTTTTGGGATTTTTTATAAATATGTACAGTAACCTAAATAATGAATTTATTCCATTTGGCTTTTACACACTGTATGTAACGGTTTCACAAATTCACTCCCGTACAAATTTCTAATGTCGAGCGCACATATAGAAGCATAAATTCAAAAATTGTCTAAAATTTTACCTTTTTGCACTATTTATGAAAAAAATTAAAGGAAGACTTTAATCACTTTAGTGACACAACGTGACAACGAACAAGGCGCAGAAATGAGACTAGCAGTGTCACCAAACGGAAGGGTACCAAATAAAAATGTACGTTGACCTTGGCTATCCTTGTTACTAATCTAGGTTTAATTTATCTGTGATATTTTTTTGTGTGTTTTGGCTTGGACAATTGTCATTCAGCCAGTCTCAATCAAGATAAGTTTATTAATGTAGTGTGTGTGTGTGTGTATGTGTGTGTGTGTGTGTGTGTGTGTGTGTGTGTGTGTGTGTGTGTGTGTGTGTGTGTGTGTGTGTGTGTGTGTGTGTGTGTGTGTGTGTGGTGTGTGTGTGTGTGTGTGTGTGTGTGTGTGTGTGTGTGTGTGTGTGTGTGTGTGTGTGTGTGTGTGTAGAGTAATTGTCTTGATACTTAGCAAAGTCGACGTCATTGTCTTTGCTAAGAGACGCAAATTGTATCCGAACGTCTGCGGTCCCTCCGGTGAGTACCGATCACACAAGGATAGAAATTATTTTCATTCATTAATTTTTTTTTAAACGAAAATTTCTCCACCCAGGTGAGATTCGAACTCACGACCTTTAGGTTTAAAGGTAGGCGCTCTTACCACTGAGCCACAGAGGGGGTTATCTGTGATATTGTCATGACAGCAAGAATATCATGTTTGTGTAATACATTTTGTGATTTATATAGATAATGTTTCAGTAAAGTAGTCAAACTCTGTCGCAAGTTTTATTACATATATAACAGAAAGATGGCGGATGAATGGTTAATGGATGGGTCTTGGGGGCATAAACCGTGAACCATGAACCCTCAATAAATACCTTAGTCAATTTACGTTGATGACACTAAAAATCTGGTAGTGAAACGATCAGAGGATGACAGAGTGTTAAAGACAGTGTTTTTGAAAGACCAAATGGTAGAAGATCAATAGGCCGACCGAAAAAAAGATGGAAGGATGATCTTAAAGCCGATTTATCTAGAATTCGGGTACAACAATGGGAAATAGAAGCCCAAGATTGTAGAGGATGGAGGGCGATAGTGGATACGGCGAAAACTCACCCCGAGTTGTTTATCCAATGAAGAAGATGAAAAAGAAGAAACTAATAAATCTTACCCAATTTATTTACCCAAATTAAGATTTTTTTTTGTCAATGACGTGATATTTAATTACCGACAATTTTCCCATGAATTTTTTTCTAATATATTAATAATAAAAAAAAAGAGGTTATTCTTTGTAATTTGGTATATTTCAAATTTTAAATATACCAAATTACAAAGATTAACCTCTTTTTTTTGTGATACGTGGTATACAGCCAACTGATTATTTTCCTTGTGGATTATATTAATAATACTTATTTTAATTTTATCATTCCTTTATGTTTGAGCCTTGTTATAATTTACTGTTATTCTATATTCATCCTAAAGAATATTATGTCTGCTCATAAATTTATTTTCCTGAATAATTCATCCACTTGAGTGTAATTTTAAAGAGCCGATTCAAATTAAAGGCCTTTAAGTATTTCTATAGTACATACAATTTCACCAGTAAGGGGATAATTGTTGTTTGTGAGGAATCCCTTGAAATACGAGTTAATCTTTTCATTATTTATTAAAAAGAGTTAAATGTGTATATCAAACGAATTACTCCAGTTCATTTAGTGGTTTTTTTAAATCTCTTTTTTGAATAAAAGTAAGATAATTTTATATACATTTTTTTATACTTTCATGGGAAAAAGGCAGATATTTTATTTTATTTTTGCCCCTTTATCTTTATTTATATTTGTATCTGGGACAATAATGTAAAAAACCAGATAAATGTAGCATTTAAAACAAAAAAGTCTTTAAACTATATAAAATTTATAACATTATAATATTTTTTTATAAAGTCAAATGTTTTCAAAAAAATATATATTAAATTTAATCAATTTGATTAGTGTCCACAGAAAAGCAAATACATCCGGCAACGTTGCGCTCCAAAAATGTATGGGTAGAATGCACGATTGAAAAGAAAACTTTCTTATAAAATAAATTCTTTTATAAAGTCATCTGTTGCATTAAAAAATAAAAATAAATTTCTTTTACTAAAACTTACATTTGGCAACCCTATAATTTAATTTATTTTGATACAAAGAAGGTACACTATTTGTAAACAGTCGTAATTACCCGTAGCTCAAGAATAAATCGTATTATTAAATTAAATTAAATTAAATTAAATTAAATTCTTTATTTTCTTTTTGACAAACATAGTTTGTATAGAATTAGTCATAAATATACATTGCTACAAACTAAACACTAAACTAGACTAAACAAGACATGAAATGAATTTAAAAGCTAAACGAAATACAGCTAATATCTAAGATCTAAAAAATTCTTCGATTGTATAAAACACTTTTTCACATAAAAATTGCTTAAGATTCCTCTTAAATACATTTATTGAACTGGTGGACTTTACAACTGTGGGCAAATGATTAAACACCTGTAGCCCGTATACCCTGGGCGATTTAAGTTTAATGTTACCTTTTGAAAATGGTATATAAAGTTTATTACAATATCTAGTATTTAAATTATGCATATCACCACTCGTTTTAAACTGATGTAAGTTATTAAAAATAAAAACACATAATTCAAAAATGTATAGACACGACAATGTTAAAATTTTATATTTTTTAAAATATTCTCTACAACTAGTTAGTCGGGAGACACCAGCGACACAACGCAATATTTTCTTTTGTATGACGAAAATACCATTTGCATAACCAGACATACCCCAAAAACATATCCCGTATCTTAGCCTGGACTCTACGAGTGCATAATAAATCATAATTAGCTGATTTTCCGTCAGAACATATTTTAAATTTCTAATTAGATAGTTAATAGAACTCAACTTCGAAACAACCGCTCCACAATGCAACTTCCAATCCAAACTTTCGTCAATCGTTATTCCCAAAAACTTGCCTGACGACACGGTACCTATTTGCATGTTGTTAAAAGTAAGCTGAAGATTTTCCAAGTATTTTTGTTTATTGTGAAAATGTATAACTTGCGTTTTTTCTGCATTTAGATGCAACGAGTTATCGCAAAACCAAGAATATAAAGATGAAAGAAAATTATTACATTGATGTTGTAGGATTACGTTGGATTTGTTAGATAGAATAATTGACGTATCATCCGCATATATAGTGAAATTTACCGCTCTGTCCACTTGTACGATGTCGTTAATGTAGACTACAAAGAGAATTGGTCCTATTATAGATCCTTGGGGAACACCCATGTTTGTAGTAACAAGACTAGATCTACAACTGGTCACACAATCCTCGATCCTTGTCTGCAGGCTCACATATTGTTGTCTATTGTTTAAAAATGACATAATCCACTTTAAAGAGTTTCCTGTAATACCTATCTGTTTTAGTTTTTTAAATAATATTTCATGGTTCACACAGTCAAATGCCCTACTAAGATCACAAAATATTCCAATAGGACATTCGCCTGCATCAATCAGACTGGTTAAATGAGCATAAAATGCATGGACTGCCGTATTAGTAGATTTATTTTCTTGAAATCCATGTTGATTTATAGTTATGATATTATTGTTTTTTAGATAACCATTTAATCTCTTTAAATATCCATACTCAAATACCTTTGAAAATATACTGGGAATTGTTATAGGCCTATAATTGCTGACCAGTTTTGGATCTCCTTTTTTAAAAATGGGAACTACTTTGCCTGTCTTTAAGTAATTAGGAAAATCCCCATTGCAAAAAGACAAATTGGTTAGATAAGTTAAAGGATTGATTATAAAAGGTAAAACTTTTTTCACCAAAAATGCAGGTATCTCGTCAAAACCACTAGAGGATTTGTTTTTAAGTTTACTCTGGAGGAGTTCGATCAGTTCCTGCCCAGTAAATGGGTACAATTGAAAGAAATTTTCATGATCTGTAATAATTGACTGACTGTCTTTGTCTACTGTATTACCTGGAATTTTCGACACGATATCAATGGGTGCATTTTTAAAAAATGTGTTAAAAGTGCATGCTACCTCTTGGGGATCTGTTATTATATTATTGTCATCATACATTAAAAAAGTATTAGCATTGTTATTAGCACTTTTTGAGAAATCATTGACAACTTTCCACGTGATTTTATTGGGATTATCAGACGAAGTAATGATTTTCTGGTAATAATCTTTTCTTGTTTTGGTCAAAAGTTTTCTATGTTTTTTCCTTTGTTGTTGATAAAAATCTCTAAGAATTGGTACTGCCCTTGATAAAGCGTGTAAATTTCTTAATTCAAAACTAGACTTTCGCACTTCACTATTAATCCATTTATTTTTAGTTGTTTTGATTTTTTTCCTTGTTAATGGAAAGCTATTATTAAAATGATACAAAAAGATATTTATAAAAGCTTGAAATGCTAGATTAGTGTCTAAGATTCCATAAACATTATTCCAGTTTTCGTTAATGAGGTTAACGATAAAGTGATTTATCGATTCCTCGCCAAATTGTCTTTTTTGTATAAAGTATGATAATTCCGCTTCAAAGTCAAGTTCCACTAAAACCGTTCTGTGATCTGATACAGTGTTGTCAAGTACACATGACAAACCGGAGTTCGAGAAATTTACAAATACATTATCTAACGTTGTTACGCTGGTATCCGTGACCCTAGTTGGCCAATTGACAAGATTAAAATTAATATTAAAATTCAGTAAAACATTTAGTAGATTAACATGGTCGTTAGTCATATGTCTGGTATCTACATTAAAATCACCACATATTACAAAACGTATATTTGGTTTATATAAACAATTTAAAATACCTTCGAGGTTATTCAAAAAAATACTTAAATCACCAGATGGTGATCTGTAACAATTTAATATAACATATGAATTATTTTTCTTGTCTTTGAAAGAAGTAATACAATATTCAGAATGTTTATCAACACAATATTGCTTTATCCTAGAGTTGAGTTTGTTATTAAAATTAAGACCTTTTCGAACCCAAATTCCTACGCCTCCTCCTCTTATTGAGTTATCTCGCAAATAACAACTTGCTAGGATAAAACCTTCAATGTTGACGTTCCCAATAGAATTATTTGATTCCCATAATTCCGTTAAACAGATAATATTTATGCTCTTATGAGAAGTAAGTTCTAAAATAACATCACAAATTTTATCACTATTTATGCTTTGAATATTTAACAGCATTAAATATATTAATAAACTTATCTTGATTGAGACTGGCTGAATGACAATTGTCCAAGCCAAAACACACAAAAAAAAATATCACAGATAAATTAAATCTAGATTAGTAACAAGGATAGCCAAGGTCAACGTACATTTTTATTTGGTACTCTTCCGTTTGGTGGCACTGCTAGTCTCATTTCTGCGCCTTGTTCGTTGTCACTTTATGTCACTAAAGTCATTAAAGTATTCCTTTCCTTGAGAAGAATAAGACGCTATATTTTTACGTGTTTAATTTTTTTCATAAATAGTGCAAAAAGGTAAAATTTTAGTCAATTTTTGAATTTATACTTCTACACGCGCGCTCGACATTGGAAATTTGTACGGGAGTGAATTTGTGAAACCGTTACATACAGTGTGTAAAAGCCAAATGGAATAAATTCATTATTTAGGTTACTGTACATATTTATAAAAAATCCCGAAACACGAGAAAATTTAAATTATAACTTGACATTATTTAACGTGAAAATGCAACCCCTACCTACAACCCCCTTAGAATGATGGGTACAACCCCCAATTTTTAAAATAGAAAGTATAGACTTGTGATATATCGTTTGTAAGGTCTTTTCAGTCTCCATTCAAAAATGTTTTCAAGTTTATTAAGAATAATTAAGATAAAATAAATTAAAATCATGTGGTTACCGAAATTCGCTAAATATACTCAAAACTTATTTCTCGTTTAGATGTGTTGCTTGAGGAAAATCAGGAAAATCCACATACATTGAGTAGACAGGCATTCACAACATTCAATGCTAGCCATACATCGATAGTAAACATATTAAAAGAAAATAAATTGCATCCCTATAAGATGATACTTACTCAGGAGCTCATGGAAGACGATTTTGATAGGAGAACTTTTTTTGTGAGCAAATGATGGACATGTTAGATAACAAAATTTGTTTAATTTACTATTTGTATTTTAAGAACGATTTCCGAAGTGCAAATTGAAACGTCAATAAACGTATTTTTATCTTTAATTGTGGCTTATTCCCAGTTAAATAGTAATTAATTCAGTTATGGAATATTGTGAAACTGCTTGGTGTCCGGTATTAGTGCGCGATCGTAATATTCTCGAAAACTTACTGCGGCAGTGCACTAGAATGTCTTTTGGTCGCTCAAGACCTACGTATACAGAAAGACTGAATATGGCCAATCTCACTACATTTGAACAACATCGACTTCGAGGTGATTTAATTATTACGTTTAGGATAGTAAAATACAACTTTTTAAATGTGGAGGATATGTTTATACTAGACAATGACAATCGTCTTCGTGGCCACAAACTTAAATTTAAAAAGTAAACTTTTTTAACAACAACTAGACAATTTTTTCATTGTAATCGAGTGTTCTCGATATGGAATAGCCTTCTGGCTGAGATCATAGATGCCCCATCTGTAAATATTTTCAAAAATAAACTGAATGACTATTTGCTACATAGTTGAACATTTAGTTTGTAATAAACACTTGCTAGTACCTATTTTTTTGTATATTTATTTAGTTAGTGCTTAATATCTAACTATTGTAATGTAACCATTTAATTGCAGACTATATAACATTGTATTCACATGGGCATATGGGTTTTGCGACCCCTGCTCAAATTTGTTGTAAAATAAAGTTAAATAAATAAAAAAAATATTGTGAAAAAGACAGCAAATATTTGATTTCACGCAAACAGCGCCTTTGTATCTGTTGATACGTATTTCGACCTAATAGGTCTCATCAGAACAGTTATTCAAAGGTGTTCTCAACGTGAAAGATCAATATTTTCTGTCTTTTTAAGAAGCAACAATAACATGGCTTCGAATACGGACGCACTAGCGACATCTAATTTAACAAACGTAAAATAGTTTCGAAACACAATTCAGATTTCTGCTTTTATCTGTGCTTTCTAAAAATTGCAAAGCAAAACAGACGTTGATAAAGGTGTTAAAAGAGACGTGGGGAATCTAAAATTTGCATTCCACGACACATCTTTTCAACTAAGCAGAAATCCTTAGCGAATTGGTTTCTTGTACTCGTACAGAGTAAATCCGAAAAAAGTGAAAAAGACAGCAAATATTTGATTTCACGCAAACAGCGCCTTTGTATCTGTTGATACGTATTTCGACCTAATAGGTCTCATCAGAACAGTTATTCAAAGGTGTTCTCAACGTGAAAGATCAATATTTTCTGTCTTTTTAAGAAGCAACAATAACATGGCTTCGAATACGGACGCACTAGCGACATCTAATTTAACAAACGTAAAATAGTTTCGAAACACAATTCAGATTTCTGCTTTTATCTGTGCTTTCTAAAAATTGCAAAGCAAAACAGACGTTGATAAAGGTGTTAAAAGAGACGTGGGGAATCTAAAATTTGCATTCCACGACACATCTTTTCAACTAAGCAGAAATCCTTAGCGAATTGGTTTCTTGTACTCGTACAGAGTAAATCCGAAAAAAGTGAAAAAGACAGCAAATATTTGATTTCACGCAAACAGCGCCTTTGTATCTGTTGATACGTATTTCGACCTAATAGGTCTCATCAGAACAGTTATTCAAAGGTGTTCTCAACGTGAAAGATCAATATTTTCTGTCTTTTTAAGAAGCAACAATAACATGGCTTCGAATACGGACGCACTAGCGACATCTAATTTAACAAACGTAAAATAGTTTCGAAACACAATTCAGATTTCTGCTTTTATCTGTGCTTTCTAAAAATTGCAAAGCAAAACAGACGTTGATAAAGGTGTTAAAAGAGACGTGGGGAATCTAAAATTTGCATTCCACGACACATCTTTTCAACTAAGCAGAAATCCTTAGCGAATTGGTTTCTTGTACTCGTACAGAGTAAATCCGAAAAAAGTGAAAAAGACAGCAAAGATAAAAGCAGAAATCTGAATTGTGTTTCGAAACTATTTTACGTTTGTTAAATTAGATGTCGCTAGTGCGTCCGTATTCGAAGCCATGTTATTGTTGCTTCTTAAAAAGACAGAAAATATTGATCTTTCACGTTGAGAACACCTTTGAATAACTGTTCTGATGAGACCTATTAGGTCGAAATACGTATCAACAGATACAAAGGCGCTGTTTGCGTGAAATCAAATATTTGCTGTCTTTTTCACTTTTTTCGGATTTACTCTGTACGAGTACAAGAAACCAATTCGCTAAGGATTTCTGCTTAGTTGAAAAGATGTGTCGTGGAATGCAAATTTTAGATTCCCCACGTCTCTTTTAACACCTTTATCAACGTCTGTTTTGCTTTGCAATTTTTAGAAAGCACAGATAAAAGCAGAAATCTGAATTGTGTTTCGAAACTATTTTACGTTTGTTAAATTAGATGTCGCTAGTGCGTCCGTATTCGAAGCCATGTTATTGTTGCTTCTTAAAAAGACAGAAAATATTGATCTTTCACGTTGAGAACACCTTTGAATAACTGTTCTGATGAGACCTATTAGGTCGAAATACGTATCAACAGATACAAAGGCGCTGTTTGCGTGAAATCAAATATTTGCTGTCTTTTTCACTTTTTTCGGATTTACTCTGTACGAGTACAAGAAACCAATTCGCTAAGGATTTCTGCTTAGTTGAAAAGATGTGTCGTGGAATGCAAATTTTAGATTCCCCACGTCTCTTTTAACACCTTTATCAACGTCTGTTTTGCTTTGCAATTTTTAGAAAGCACAGATAAAAGCAGAAATCTGAATTGTGTTTCGAAACTATTTTACGTTTGTTAAATTAGATGTCGCTAGTGCGTCCGTATTCGAAGCCATGTTATTGTTGCTTCTTAAAAGACAGAAAATATTGATCTTTCACGTTGAGAACACCTTTGAATAACTGTTCTGATGAGACCTATTAGGTCGAAATACGTATCAACAGATACAAAGGCGCTGTTTGCGTGAAATCAAATATTTGCTGTCTTTTTCACTTTTTTCGGATTTACTCTGTACGAGTACAAGAAACCAATTCGCTAAGGATTTCTGCTTAGTTGAAAAGATGTGTCGTGGAATGCAAATTTTAGATTCCCCACGTCTCTTTTAACACCTTTATCAACGTCTGTTTTGCTTTGCAATTTTTAGAAAGCACAGATAAAAGCAGAAATCTGAATTGTGTTTCGAAACTATTTTACGTTTGTTAAATTAGATGTCGCTAGTGCGTCCGTATTCGAAGCCATGTTATTGTTGCTTCTTAAAAGACAGAAAATATTGATCTTTCACGTTGAGAACACCTTTGAATAACTGTTCTGATGAGACCTATTAGGTCGAAATACGTATCAACAGATACAAAGGCGCTGTTTGCGTGAAATCAAATATTTGCTGTCTTTTTCACTTTTTTCGGATTTACTCTGTACGAGTACAAGAAACCAATTCGCTAAGGATTTCTGCTTAGTTGAAAAGATGTGTCGTGGAATGCAAATTTTAGATTCCCCACGTCTCTTTTAACACCTTTATCAACGTCTGTTTTGCTTTGCAATTTTTAGAAAGCACAGATAAAAGCAGAAATCTGAATTGTGTTTCGAAACTATTTTACGTTTGTTAAATTAGATGTCGCTAGTGCGTCCGTATTCGAAGCCATGTTATTGTTGCTTCTTAAAAGACAGGAAATATTGATCTTTCACGTTGAGAACACCTTTGAATAACTGTTCTGATGAGACCTATTAGGTCGAAATACGTATCAACAGATACAAAGGCGCTGTTTGCGTGAAATCAAATATTTGCTGTCTTTTTCACTTTTTTCGGATTTACTCTGTACGAGTACAAGAAACCAATTCGCTAAGGATTTCTGCTTAGTTGAAAAGATGTGTCGTGGAATGCAAATTTTAGATTCCCCACGTCTCTTTTAACACCTTTATCAACGTCTGTTTTGCTTTGCAATTTTTAGAAAGCACAGATAAAAGCAGAAATCTGAATTGTGTTTCGAAACTATTTTACGTTTGTTAAATTAGATGTCGCTAGTGCGTCCGTATTCGAAGCCATGTTATTGTTGCTTCTTAAAAGACAGGAAATATTGATCTTTCACGTTGAGAACACCTTTGAATAACTGTTCTGATGAGACCTATTAGGTCGAAATACGTATCAACAGATACAAAGGCGCTGTTTGCGTGAAATCAAATATTTGCTGTCTTTTTCACTTTTTTCGGATTTACTCTGTACGAGTACAAGAAACCAATTCGCTAAGGATTTCTGCTTAGTTGAAAAGATGTGTCGTGGAATGCAAATTTTAGATTCCCCACGTCTCTTTTAACACCTTTATCAACGTCTGTTTTGCTTTGCAATTTTTAGAAAGCACAGATAAAAGCAGAAATCTGAATTGTGTTTCGAAACTATTTTACGATTGTTAAATTAGATGTCGCTAGTGCGTCCGTATTCGAAGCCATGTTATTGTTGCTTCTTAAAAGACAGGAAATATTGATCTTTCACGTTGAGAACACCTTTGAATAACTGTTCTGATGAGACCTATTAGGTCGAAATACGTATCAACAGATACAAAGGCGCTGTTTGCGTGAAATCAAATATTTGCTGTCTTTTTCACTTTTTTCGGATTTACTCTGTACGAGTACAAGAAACCAATTCGCTAAGGATTTCTGCTTAGTTGAAAAGATGTGTCGTGGAATGCAAATTTTAGATTCCCCACGTCTCTTTTAACACCTTTATCAACGTCTGTTTTGCTTTGCAATTTTTAGAAAGCACAGATAAAAGCAGAAATCTGAATTGTGTTTCGAAACTATTTTACGTTTGTTAAATTAGATGTCGCTAGTGCGTCCGTATTCGAAGCCATGTTATTGTTGCTTCTTAAAAGACAGAAAATATTGATCTTTCACGTTGAGAACACCTTTGAATAACTGTTCTGATGAGACCTATTAGGTCGAAATACGTATCAACAGATACAAAGGCGCTGTTTGCGTGAAATCAAATATTTGCTGTCTTTTTCACTTTTTTCGGATTTACTCTGTACGAGTACAAGAAACCAATTCGCTAAGGATTTCTGCTTAGTTGAAAAGATGTGTCGTGGAATGCAAATTTTAGATTCCCCACGTCTCTTTTAACACCTTTATCAACGTCTGTTTTGCTTTGCAATTTTTAGAAAGCACAGATAAAAGCAGAAATCTGAATTGTGTTTCGAAACTATTTTACGATTGTTAAATTAGATGTCGCTAGTGCGTCCGTATTCGAAGCCATGTTATTGTTGCTTCTTAAAAGACAGAAAATATTGATCTTTCACGTTGAGAACACCTTTGAATAACTGTTCTGATGAGACCTATTAGGTCGAAATACGTATCAACAGATACAAAGGCGCTGTTTGCGTGAAATCAAATATTTGCTGTCTTTTTCACTTTTTTCGGATTTACTCTGTACGAGTACAAGAAACCAATTCGCTAAGGATTTCTGCTTAGTTGAAAAGATGTGTCGTGGAATGCAAATTTTAGATTCCCCACGTCTCTTTTAACACCTTTATCAACGTCTGTTTTGCTTTGCAATTTTTAGAAAGCACAGATAAAAGCAGAAATCTGAATTGTGTTTCGAAACTATTTTACGTTTGTTAAATTAGATGTCGCTAGTGCGTCCGTATTCGAAGCCATGTTATTGTTGCTTCTTAAAAGACAGAAAATATTGATCTTTCACGTTGAGAACACCTTTGAATAACTGTTCTGATGAGACCTATTAGGTCGAAATACGTATCAACAGATACAAAGGCGCTGTTTGCGTGAAATCAAATATTTGCTGTCTTTTTCACTTTTTTCGGATTTACTCTGTACGAGTACAAGAAACCAATTCGCTAAGGATTTCTGCTTAGTTGAAAAGATGTGTCGTGGAATGCAAATTTTAGATTCCCCACGTCTCTTTTAACACCTTTATCAACGTCTGTTTTGCTTTGCAATTTTTAGAAAGCACAGATAAAAGCAGAAATCTGAATTGTGTTTCGAAACTATTTTACGTTTGTTAAAAAAAATATTTTTGGTAAAGGACCATGCTATGTGCAATATATCTAATACTTCTGAGCTAAAACTAACTTTTTAAAAGAATATTACCACGGTAAAGTTGAATATTTAATTCAGCCTTCTTTCCTTAATGGCTCTATATAATTATAATAGTTTTGTAATTATTTCATCCTCAAATTCATTAAGTGATCTCTGGAGAACTTGATGGCTTCTTTAAGGTTTCCTTGATTACTTAAAGGACTAACAAGCAATTTTTTCTTGTCTTCACAACTCTATAAGTTTTGCCTTTATTGACGTCTTAGAGGAATTATTAGAGCTTCTTGTTCTTTCTTAGTTTGCATAAATTTATGAATATTTTAAATGCCTCATCAACTTTGGCTCTTAATTACGAAACTGCTCATATTTGAATAATATTATAAGGAACTTCATTATACCGGGTGAATTCTAAAATGTCCACCACTGGACATGTTTTATTGCATGTGCTGTTTTTTATTTGCATAACTTTGCCAGTGATGTTTATTTGTGATATAGTAAACCTTTGATGTTGGCAGTAATGTAATTTAAAAAAGTAATTATAAGAAGTCCACACATTACAGATGGGGCATCTATGATCTCAGCCAGAAGGCTATTCCATATCGAGAACACTCGATTACAATGAAAAAATTGTCTAGTTGTTGTTAAAAAAGTTTACTTTTTAAATTTAAGTTTGTGGCCACGAAGACGATTGTCATTGTCTAGTATAAACATATCCTCCACATTTAAAAAGTTGTATTTTACTATCCTAAACGTAATAATTAAATCACCTCGAAGTCGATGTTGTTCAAATGTAGTGAGATTGGCCATATTCAGTCTTTCTGTATACGTAGGTCTTGAGCGACCAAAAGACATTCTAGTGCACTGCCGCAGTAAGTTTTCGAGAATATTACGATCGCGCACTAATACCGGACACCAAGCAGTTTCACAATATTCCATAACTGAATTAATTACTATTTAACTGGGAATAAGCCACAATTAAAGATAAAAATACGTTTATTGACGTTTCAATTTCCACTTCGGAAATCGTTCTCAAAATACAAACAGTAAATTAAACAAATTTTGTTTTTTGTTACATAGTGAAAAATTCTTCTAATAATTTAATTTTATCTGACTCATTTATATTGACAATTCAGACATACATTATGCATTTTAAAGTAGACGACTTTAAAATGATATTGCCAATATTGTTGAGTTGCGCTCCTGGGACGACTTTACTTATAAGATAGTTCATTCGATTACATGAAATCAACTTTAACTTGAGAATATCCGTCAGAAAAAAATCATAGCATGTAATTCGTCTTTAAAAAGACAAACACATGACATGATGACAGTAAAATTCTCCTGTTAGTGATTCCATAGTAAATTATGAGGGAAAAACCAGGAAAAAACCTCATAATACTATCCCGACATGGTAAGTATTTGTTCGTGCATTTAGTTTACCTTCAATAAACACCAAAATTCTGATTTTATATGTTTCGTTATTTAAAAAACATAAATGATGTATCCTCTATATGTTACTGACTTACTAATACTGGTATTTTCTTATTAATAACTTCCTCTTTCAATATTGGTAACCAGATCCTACTACATTCTGCCGAGGAATTTGCGACACAATTGGCCTCATTTAGCATAATTAGAGCCGCTTCTTTGATTTTTCTTTTTTTACCATCCGTTTCTTTTAGGACTACATTTGAATTATTCCATTGAACCCTATGTTCATTATCCCATGCGTGTTTACATATTTGAGATCTATCAAATTCTCTATTTTGAATATAAAATTGATGTTCACTTATTCTTACATTTAATGGCCTTGATGGTTCACCTAAATAAACCTGACCGCATTCACAAGGTATTTTATAAATGCAATTCTTTGTCTTTTCTTGTTGTCGTAGACAACGAATGACATTAACAAAAAAAAAATAATTAAGAACGAGAACAGTCAAAAACATATATATTATCAGTACTATCAATCAATTTATATCATTACTTTCAACCAGTTTATACTTATTACTATCAGCCAGAAATACCAGTTTAATATCAGTTATCAAGATCAAAATAAAATTATCACTAGAAATACTTTGTATGATTTAATACAAAACACAATACAATAAAATAAATTTAAAACACAATACAATAAGAATAGCAGAAACATCAGAAACTGCAGTAATACCTGAAATATCTGAATTGCCAGAAATATAGAATATATGAAAACTAATACACTAAAAACAGAAAAAACACCTGAAGTATCTAAAATATTAGTTATGCTGTTAGCAGCAGAAACATTAGAAACAAAAGAAAATAATAATTAAGAACGAGAACAGTCAAAAACATATATATTATCAGTACTATCAATCAATTTATATCATTACTTTCAACCAGTTTATATTTATTACTATCAGCCAGAAATACCAGTTTAATATCAGTTATCAAGATCAAAATAAAATTTTGATTTAATATCTTTAATTTTTTTTAATTCACGAAACATATAAAATCAGAATTTTGATGTTTATTGAAGGTAAACTAAATGCACGAACAAATACTTACCATGTCGGGATAGTATTATGAGGTTTTTTCCTGGTTTTTCCCTCATAATTTACTATGGAATCACTAACAGGAGAATTTTACTGTCATCATGTCATGTGTTTGTCTTTTTAAAGACGAATTACATGCTATGATTTTTTTCTGACGGATATTCTCAAGTTAAAGTTGATTTCATGTAATCGAATGAACTATCTTATAAGTAAAGTCGTCCCAGGAGCGCAACTCAACAATATTGGCAATATATTTTAAAGTCGTCTACTTTAAAATGCATAATGTATGTCTAAATTGTCAATATAAATGAGTCAGATAAAATTAAATTATTAGAAGAATTTTTCACTATGTAACAAAAAACAAAATTTGTTTAATTTACTGTTTGTATTTTGAGAACGATTTCCGAAGTGGAAATTGAAACGTCAATAAACGTATTTTTATCTTTAATTGTGGCTTATTCCCAGTTAAATAGTAATTAATTTAAAATGCCACAAGAAAATAGCTTCAGAACAATATTCCAGAACTGGACGAATTTACAGTTTATACAGATGAACTGAGCTCATAAATGACACTTTCGCAAACTTTTTATTTAGTAGATATATTTACTTTAGCTTTTTTAGAAATATGCAATTGTTATTAATTATAACACCTAGATCATTATGTGATTTCACTGTGTACCACGCGCCAATTAATAGAGTAAGGAAGACACGGATTATTTTTACCCATGTAAAGAACTACACATTTGTCCACATTAAGAGGTAGCATCCAAGTAGAGCACCATTCCGATATGAAATCAAGGTCATCTTGTAGTAACTGGAAATTTACGGAGGGATCGGAAAATAGCTTCGTGTCATCTACATAGAAAGCTTTGTTGCATTTAATGTGAAATTGTAGATCACTTGAGTATGCTATGAATAAAAGTGGACCCAAAACAGATGCTTGCGGTACCCCACTTAAAACCGTTCTCTAAACTGAGAGTCCCCAACTCTAACATAAAACTTTCTATCTATTAAATACGCGTCGATTCATTTCAGTAATTGACCACGGATACCAAGGTGTTCCAATTTATGTAATACTCTTCGCTTTGGAACTCGATCAAAAGCTTTAGCAAAATCGAGGTAAATAATGTCTACCAGGGCTTGACAAAACCATGCTGCTGTTCTGGTATAACCAGTTCATTTTTCAGAAAATCAGAAATTGTCTCGGCAATAATAGATTCCATTATCTTAAATATTGTAAGTGTTAAGCTGATAGGATACTAGTTATTAGGATCCAATTTGTTCCCTTTTTTAAAAATCGGTGTTACAGATGCGGTTTTCCATATAGGAGGCAAAATATGTGTGGTGAATGATAAGGACATAATCACATATAGTGGGTAAGCTAAAGCATCAGAACATTTCTTTAAAAATAAAGAAGATATTAAGTCGAGACCAGGAGACGAATTATTTTTTGAGCTTTGAAGATGATGTTTAACTTTTTCAGGAGTAATAATTATATTTTCAAGGAAGAAGAAACTCGTGACGAAGTAATATTAGGCAACTGATGATTAGTGGGTTCGACAGAGAAAACCTTAGTGAAAGTACTGGCGAGACTTCGGCATTCTCATAGTTATTTTGGGATATATCCCCATTATCATTTTCCAGTAAACGTATAGAAACTTTTGTTGTCAACGAAGATCTAATATACTTGTACAATTTTTTACAGTTATTACTAATGGCTATACTCTCTTCGTAGGCAACACAAGCTCTATGTAGAGATTTCTTTAAATCTCTGGCATAGTCTCGATGAATTAGTAAATCCTCTATGCGATTTGTACGTCTATATTTGTTCCACAATTTTCTTTTATACTTGATCAGACATATTAATTCCCCAATAATCCAAGGTTTTATGTTATTTTTGTATATGGTTTTTGTTAAGGTATTTTTTCACTAAGTAACAAAAAAACAAAATTTGTTTAATTTACTGTTTGTATTTTGAGA
The DNA here is from genome assembly GCA_918026665.1 of Diabrotica balteata. Taxonomy (NCBI): domain Eukaryota; kingdom Metazoa; phylum Arthropoda; class Insecta; order Coleoptera; family Chrysomelidae; genus Diabrotica; species Diabrotica balteata. The sequence goes on along the minus strand of OU898283.1, from coordinate 106,394,004 downwards.
ACGATTTCCGAAGTGGAAATTGAAACGTCAATAAACTTACTTTAACCTTTAATTGTGGCTTATTTCTATGTAAAGAGTCAAGATCATTTTGGTGTCAACCATGTTTCAGTGATAAGAATCATTTGAGGATTTAGGTTTTGAATGTTGCATAAAAATTCATAAAATTTGGAATTTAAAGTAGCTAAATTGGAATAGAAACAGAGCCAATTATGAAAACCTGAAATATCAGAATAAGTGACGATATTTTTTAATATTCCACCATCGTGACTTTTCTTTGTTTCAATCTCTCCTATAATTTTTGGTATGCCCCTATCAAAAATATTCTTATATATAAAGTCTAACTATTTAAAGGAATTCATTTTGTTCGAGTGAGATATTGTTTAACCTTTAACTACACAAGCCCTGAAATGTAACACGTGCTATATTTTTCACACAATTATTCAAAATGCACGCGTGCACGCGTGGTGTATTTTGTACACAATTATTAATATTATACGTTATAACTTTATTTGGATTAAAATAGCAAAGAAAACATTTTAAATGTTTACTTTAAAAAAGTAAATAATTTTTTACTTATAATTTGCTTCAATCACAAAGGTTTATTAACATTGAACTGTATTTATAGGAAATCAGGAGCTTGGAAGAGTAAGGGCGAACTCGCAAAGTGGACGTTCCAACAACAGTCTCATCTTTCTCACAAACCTTTAAAAAATGCTTGTTATAAAAGCATATTTTGCGCTTCATATTCCTAAAATTATGTAAGAAATAATATACCAATTCAATCAAGTTAGAAACTGAACTACATAATCGTCTAGAAGAGCAAGGGCGAACCCACAGGCTTTCGTTGCGTTTTCGTTCAATGATCGCCTCTTCTCCTCTGGAACCATATCAACGCGCCGGTGTTTTTGTAGTTGGTGACAGATAGTCTAAGATATATGCGTTGTTCTTAAGTTTTTGGGTACACAATGTGCTTGTTGTAGTTTGAATTACTCGTATTTCAAGAAAAAACCGACGTTACATTTGCCTTAAAGTTGTTTTGTTTTTTTTTCTAATTTATTTTCAAAGCCGAGAAAACGACAAGGCGGAAGCAAAAAAAAAAACGGAACAATGGCTTGTCAACGTATGTAAAACCAAACGAAACTGTGGTGAAGCGTACGTTTTAAGAAATTTAAAAGAAACCGTATCTACGCACACAATCGGACTGCCATGTAAGTGTCATAAAATGTGTTTTGAAAAGTTGAGAATATCAATATATCAATAACTTTTGGCAAATCGGTAACTACGATAATCAAAACCAATATCTTTCAAAATTGGTAAGTTTGAATGATTGTAAAAAGTCTTTAATTACTGACAGAGCTAGTAGGAAGCTTCGGATCATAGAATATAGTGTTTCAATAAATAGAGAAAGAAAATATGTTTGTGGTCAGGCCTTTATTAGCATCCGTGGCATACGTGTAACAAGAGTTCGCGTTGTTTTAGACAAGCAGACCACCATAGGAACTGTGCTGGGTGATAACAGAAGGAAGCTAAGTCCAGGAAATAAAATGGTTGGATATAGAAAGCAGTTGGTCAGAGATCACATTGATTCACTTCCTACCTTTTCCAGTCCAGGTGGAGCCAAAAGTCCTTTTCGAAAATATATGTCACAGGGTTCCTCAATTACTGGAGTATATGGAGCTTATATGGAACTGCTAATAAACACACATCCTAAAGAACAGCCTGTGATAGAGTCCTACTATCGAAATATCTTTGTCAACGAATTCAATATAGGTGTTCAGCCTCCTTCTGTTGATGAGTGTAATATCTGCCCTAAAATTAAAGTTAAACTTGATGGGTTAAAGACTAAAAACCCAAATGCTCCCATAATAACTGAATAGGATACTGAACTGAAGGTTCATTTAGCAAAGCAGAAAGCTATCAGAATATAATAAAAAGCTACGAAAGCAACCGAGATGAAAATACTGAAGTTGTATGTATTGATTTACAAGCATCACCCAGGCCTAAACTTACCTGCAACGTACAATACTACAAAAGAAAAATATGGACCTACAACTTAGAAATCTACAACGTTAAAACAGGAGCAGCCATAATGTATGTAAGGGATGAAACCATCGCTAAACGCGGTGGTAATAAATTAAAAATACCCGGACAGATAACTCATACCTACATCAATTTCAAATAAAAAATAAAAAACTTTGTAAACTTATAATACATTTGATTATTAAATGTACATGTTCAGTTGCAAAAGAATTTACTTTAATTAGTTCAGTAATTTAGACATTAGACTGAGTTAGTTATATTGTAGGATGTATTTCAATTAACCATATTTTTACATTAAAGTTGATTAATTAAAGATTGTTAAAGTATGCCAATATTAAACACATCAATTTACTTTTGATATATCTAAATTGAAACAGTTTTATAGACATTCATTAATAACAGCATATTTTATGAAACTAGATAACTTAACTTACAGTATTGAGAAACAGAAGAAGAACTGTCACATGCTAACCTACATCTGTCAAAATTTACCACTTAAAGCTAATAGATACAACAATAAAAAAACTCATTGTGCCCAAGAGTAAGACTATGATGTAGTGCATTAAAGTCCTTCCCCCTTTTAAATTCAATGTTTGTTTCGTCCCTTCTAAGTGTTTCTGTTTTAGTGTGTTTAAATTATCCTTAATTGTTTGTATTTTACCATTTTATTCACTTGACTATTCCAATGATTAACTCATTGCCAATAGAACTTTATCAAAGTAATTTGATAACTACAAGTTTGAAAATAATTGCACACCCACACAATTTTTACATCTACACTTATTCATTGTCATAAAACTGTCACCTTCATAAAACAATTACTCAATAAATAACACACATTTCAAAAGTATATCTCTGGAATAAGTATAAATAACTTTTAATAACACAATAGTATATTACATCACTTACATTTAACAAACAATCTCACACATATCTCAAATTCATTGGATCAAATCTATCTCCTCAAGAACCTCCCGTTTACTGTCAAACAACTGCAATAATAGTATTGAGTTCTCCATTCAATAATATAAAGTAGTTTCAAACATGTTCTACCATCCATCTATTAATAGAGTACCGGCATGTAAGTAATGTTTATTTTATTTATTTATTTGCTCATTTATTAATTTATTACAATCGAAGAGACTATTTTATAACAATTTGTGGGCCTTACCTTGTCTGTTTAACCTTTTTAAAAAAAATTTTATACCTTTTATTCAACTTAATCATTTAAATAAAACCACAGACATGTAATATTGGCATAATTATTGTAATTTATAACATCTAATTTGTTTATCTTTATTAGACAACACCCTAATATGGGTTTTTATCATTTCAGCATTTGTTTAACTTTGTATCGAGACCTGAAGATGCTTTGCATATTGTAGAAAGCGAAACCGGTCATCTGATAGTTAAATTAAATTAATTGTGAGTAAGTCTTATCTATTATTTCTTTACCTATTTGAAATGGACTCACACAAGCAACACATTCATGATCTTTATTTTTAATATTAGATTGATGTTCACTTATTCTAACAGTTTATGGCCTTGCTGATTCACCTAAATAAAACTGATCGCATTCACAAGGTATTTTATAAATGCAATTCTTTGTCCTGTCTTGTTCATTGTTAGGTTTGGTTTTGGACAAAATAGATCTCAACGTGTTTGTTGTTTTGAATGTTGTTGAAATGTTTAATTTATTTCCTATCCTTTTAAGTTTTTCCGATAATCCTTTTATGTACCGTATTGTTATTTTCCTCATATTATTCCTTGTGTATGCTGTAGGATCTCGTTCTAAGGTATTCTAACCAGACAGAATTTCAGATGACGAACCACGCAAAAAAAGAGAAGTAAAAATAAGCCACAAGAAAATAGCTTTAGAACAATATTGGAGAACTTTGTTAATAAGCATGTGAGAAAAGTTATAATTTTTAGAGATAACTGTGCTGGGCAAAATAAGAACAGAAACATTGTTTTGTCTAACCTTCGCCACGTTTGTTCGGGCTGTTAGGCCGTTGTCTTCTAAAATTAGTTCTCGTCGTTTCGCTAACACTAGGGGTTGGCATCTTCTGGAGATGTTGCTTCTTCGCTTGTAAGCTGAAACTTTGGGTATAACTTAAGGTACAATCGCAAAACTTCCCCCTTTGGCTAGCAATGATGTTTCGGCTGGAGTTAAAATCTTATCTGAAAGGTTGACCACTGTCCTGTCTGTGTGTTGTTTTGATTCTACCTCGTTTTGTTTGGTTAAGCGTTCGTACTTCTTTTTCTGGCATTCAGTGTTCCTTAGTAGTTCATTTTCCATTTTCCTGTAACAAATGGATTCAATCTTATTTCAATCTGCATATTTCAACCTGCTGCTCAAAACGTAAAACAAATCTAGAAGCTCCTTAACAACCTACGCCAAATTTCGTCTGGTGTCATGTATTCGTTCTCGTAATAGTGCTTTTTCCATCCGTGTATATATTCTATTGGCTTGACTTGTTCTGATATATCGATTTGTTAGTAAAAAATTCGGTAGTACCCCGTTGTCTCGACATCGCGATAAAAAAGTTAAGCTTTTTTCTTCCGTAGACAATTTAGTCTTCTATATTATGTAGTTACCTCCTCCCCGAAGAGACGACTGATAAAATGCGTTAGGCTTTCAGGGTCAGATTACAATATTTGCTTTATTATCAGACACCGGTACGTTATTTTTATATGTATTTAAAATCAAAAGCTAAAACAACATAAAACTTTCAATAAATCTATTATTTTTTATTTTATAATTGCTAAACCTTTTATTTGCAATTTGGGGATTGAAGATATAAGTTTAAAAACTTTCATTTAACTTAAATCATTTATGTGAATTTATATTCAGTAATTTTTAACACAAATCACATGGAAAACGTTGTGACTTCTCTCTCTCTCTCTTCAATCCTGACCCCCCAGGGGGAGTGTAGTGGTCGACGTGATGTCGTGTATTGTCCGTCTCCAGAGATCTCTGTCTCTGGTCATTTCTTTTAATTCATGCATAGGTCTTTGGCATATTCCTGTAATTTGATCTATCCATCTTGTTGGGGATCTTCCTCGTGATCTTCGGCCTTCTACCTTTCCTTGTATTATGAGTCTTTCCATGTTTTCTGTGTTTGCTCTCATAACATGCCCAAAATATTTTAATTGTTGGAGATAGACTTTACTAAAGAGTCGTTGGCTAACTTTTAGCTCTCTTAAAATTGAATTATTTGTTCTACGGTCGGTCCAAGAAATTCGTAACATTCGTCTCCAACAGAACATTTCAGTGGCGTCTATCTTTTTTCTCTCCGATTGTCTCAGAGTCCAAGATTCACATCCGTAGGTCAGTATTGGGAATATTAAGCAGTTGATCAACCTCATCTTTATCGCTCTTGAAATTTGACATTCCTTACATATTTTGGTCATTTTTGCTGTGGCAACTTTTGATAGATCACATCTACGTTTAATCTCTTCTGGTAATGACCCTGTGTTTGTGATTAATGATCCCAGATATAAGTATGAGCTCACAACCTCGAACCGGTCAATTGTGGTTATGTGTGGATGATTGTTGTGTAGTCTATCCACTATCATGATCTTTGTCTTTGATATGTTTAATTGCAGACCAAATATTTGACTTTCGTTTTAGGTCAGTCGTATAAGTTCCATTAGCTCTGCTTGACTATTTGCAAGAAGGGCTGTGTCATCTGGGAAACGTAGGTTGTTTAGTTTATAACCATTTATTGAGATGCCCATTTCCCATCCTTCAAGTGCTCTTCGCATAATATACTCTCCTAATATATTGAATAATTGTGGAGATAATATACATCCTTGTCTGACACCCCGTTCTGGATAAAACTCGTTCGAAAGTGTATCAAGTACTTTAACTGATATAGTAGTGTGTTCATATAGTTCAGTTATAAGCGTAATAAGATGTTGTAGTACGCCTACTTCTTTTAGTATTCGCCATAAGTATCTCCACTTGACCCTGACGAACGCTTTACGGTAATCTATAAAACAGATGTATATGTGGGATGTTGAATTCCCTAGATTTCTCGATTATCTGTCTTATATTCAGCAGGTGTTCTCGAGTGCCTCTACCTTTGGTAAATCCAGTTTGCTCTTGTGGAATTTCTTTTTGAAGGAATGTTTTCAGTATCTCATTGATTATATGTAGCATTATCTTGTTGGCATGGGATATAAGAGAGATAGTTCTATAATTGTCGCATTTATGGAAGCTGCATTTTTTATGTATGGTCGTTATTGTAGATTTTGTCCAGTCTTCAGGCCATTGTTTGGAATGCCATATTTGGTTACAGAGTAGATGAAGTAGCTTTACGCCGGTTTCTTCTGTGGCTTTAAGCATTTCTGCTGTCATCATATCTGGACCTGGTGCTTTGTTTTCTATATTTGAGCTTGTTGATAGCCTCTCTTACTTCATTTTCGAGTATATCAGGTTCTTTTTCCACCTCGTCAGAGATTTGACTAACAAGCTCTTGGCGTTGATCATCTTTATATAGGTCCCTGCAATACGATCTCCATGTCTCTGCTATGTCTTCTCTGTTTGTTCTCAGGGTTCGAGTGTTATCTTCAATGGCCCAAGTTCTGGCTCTGAAGTCTCTTGTCAGGTAGCATATTTTTCTAAATAGATCTCTCGGCTGATTATTCTGACCATGTCTCTCAATTTCTTTGCATATACTTTGATAGTACTGTTTTTTGTCGGCCTTACATCTTTGTTTTATTTCTTTATTGAGGTTTCTTAAACTAGCTTTTTCCCTTTCACTATGTACACCACTTTTACAAAGATTTCTTCTATTCTCAATTATTTTAAGAGTTCCATTTGTTATCCAGTGTTTCCGTTTCACTGGATTATTTTTCTTTGAGCGATCCACTGGTGTTGTTACGCAATGTTTAACAGTCTCCCATATTTCTTGTTGTTGTGACTTAATAAAACAAAAAAGATATTTTTTATCATTTTACTGCTATAAACATTTATTTGTCCATACTGTAAAATTGAAGATTTCAAATTTAGGTTTCAATTTACTCTTTAATTATTAGTTAAATAGCTTTATAGCTATTTAGAATGTTCCGCAATATTTACAATTATTCTTTCCAATTATTTAATAAAACAGTCCGAGAACTCACTTTAACAAGGTCCCCTTTTAACGACGAAATTCTTCAACCGATGCAATTGCTTCCGGAAATCCCTAGCTATGCAGGAATTTTTTAATAAAAACAATGGAAAATTACTCGACTAAATTGTAAAAACAGGGATGATATGAGCTACATAATAAAAAGGTGTCGTAAGAAGTTTAACGAGGTTTTCTTAATGTCTTTTGCAAGGATATTATAGTGGTTTACGATAAATAAATTTGTAATAATATGTACTTACAATATAGAAATACTATTTAATTAAAATAAGTTACAACACAAGAAGAGATAGTGAATTAATAAGTTGGAAAAAAATAAATCAATGAAATATACGTCAGCGTACTGTTGACAAACTAGTGGCTACCTTGTAGATAGCGAGATTGGGGTAAATTTATTTGATATTAGGTCTGAAAATAGAACAGAATTACAGGGCGCTAGTTAGATTAACCTCTGTGCCATTCACTAAAACAAGTACCAGTCAAACTAACCTAACAAGCCTGACTGGTGAAATGATTCTGTTTTATTTAATTAGTAGAAGAGCCCCTTATAAAAATCGTTGTTTGTGACATGTAACAGGCCAGGTTAGCATCCTACTTATTGTAAAAGAAAACAAGGCTCAAAGAACCGATATAAAGCCTTAGAACTAGACGACCCTAAGATGGGTTCAACAACAAAGACCAAGTGATAATAGAGGAGCTGATAAATAAAAACATTGACATTTGTGCAATCCAAGAAACCAAGAAGAAAGGTAAAGGCCAAAGAGACTATAATCAATAGTTTCTTACTTACAGTGGAGTGAAGAAAGAAAAACAAGCACCAGCAATCGTAGGTATACTTGTCCATAAAAAATTTAAAGACAACATAAATAAATGCCGTATATCTCCGAAAGAATATGAACATCACAATGGACTACCAAAAATTAAATGTCATATATATCTATAGCCCTGAGGACTGCAAACCTAAGGAGGAACGAGAGACAATTGCAAATCATCCTGTATGAAATACATTATGAAGAACCCTTAATTAAAGAGAGTAAAACAAATATTTAATGAAAACCATGTCAACGCAAATAGAGAACTAAGCTAATCTCTGTGATTGTAACGAAGTGAGAATCAATAATACATTTTTCCACCATAAGCTCTAGTATATAAATGGCAAATTCTAGATATCCGAACTTTAAACTCAGCAGATGCAGGGAGTAAACACAAACTAGTACTAGCAAAGAATGCAAATAACACCAAAACATTTTCTACAGGAAATCATCGAGGAAAAATTCAATGTAGAATCACTGTGGAACGACTCTACATGAGAAATGTACCAAAGGAGGCTAGCACAGAAGATACAGCTGAAACAAATAGACGACGTCGAAGATATAAACGCGAGCTCGAAGAATATTAAAAACAACATTGAAGAAGCAGCAACAGAAACTCTAGTAAAAGTATTACTGAAGAAAAAAAAAACAACCACAATACCATGGTTCAGAAAATAAATAAAAGAAAAATGTATATATATATATAATATATATTATATATATATATATATATATATATATATAGTACTGTTTTTTGTCGGCCTTACATCTTCGTTTTATTTCTTTATTGAGGTTTCTTAAACTAGCTTTTTCCCTTTCACTATGTACACCACTTTTACAAAGATTTCTTCTTTACTTTATACAATTCTGCTGGTATTTCGTCAAATCCCGGGATTTATTATTTTTCTGGGCTTTAATAGCTTCGAGAACTTCCTCCATGGTTGAAGCTTCTACTCCATCCTCTGCTTAATTTTCTTCTACGTAGTTCGTATCCATTTCACTGCCATGTCTACTTGGAAATAATATAATTACTTTATTAAATTTTAAACATATTATTTAAATTTAAAAACTACAGGAAACATAGTATGAAGCTTCCCGCTAGTCTACAGTGCCGCCTACTGTACCACTGTTTTTAATTCTAATGACTACTCATGAATGTGTTGCTTTTGTGAATCCATTTCAAATACTCATAATCAATTTAATTTAACTATTCAGATGACCGGTTTCGCTTTCTACAATATGCAAAGCATCTTCAGGTCTCGATACAAAGTTAAATAAATGCTGAAATAATAATAAACCCATATAAGGGTGTTGTCTAACAAAGATAAACAATGTAGATATTATAAATTACAGTAATTATGCCAATATTATATGTCTGTGGTTTTTCAAAATGAATAAAAAGAAATAAAAGGTATAAAAAGTTTTAACAGACAGGGTAAGACCCACAAATTGTTATAAAATAGTCTATTAGATTGTAATAAATTAATAAATGAGCAAATAAATAAAACATTACTTACATGCCGGTACTCTATTAATTGATGGATGGTAGAACATGGTTGAAACTATCATTTATTGTTGAATGGAGAACTTAAGTCTGCTATTGTAGTTGTTTGACAATAAACGGGAAGTTCTTGAGGAGATAGATTTGATCCAATGAAGTAGAGATAGGTGTAATGTGATTGTTTGTTAGATGAAAGTGATGTTCTATACCATTGTATTATTTAAAAGTTATTTATACTTATTCAAGAGATATATTTATGAAATGTGTGTTATTTATTGAGTATTTATTTTATGAAGGTGACAGTTTTATGACAATGAATAAGATTAGATGTACAAATTGTGTGGGTGTGCAATTCTTTCAACTTGTAATTATCAAATTTCTTTGATAAAGTTCTATTGGCAAAATGGTAAATTATTGCAAAGTCAAGTATATAAAATTATTAAAGTTAAAACCATTAAGGACAATTTAAACACACAGAAACAGAAAACACTTAGAAGGGACGAAACAAACATTAAATTTAAAAAGGGGGAAGGACTTTTATGCACTACATCTCAGTCTTGGAGACAATGAGTTTTTTTATGTTATCTATTAGATTTTAGAGGTAAATTTGACATATGTAGGTTAAAATGTGACAGTTCTTCTTCTATTTCTCAATACTGTAAGTTAAGTTATCCAGTTTTATGAAATATGCTGATATTAATGAATGTCTCTAAATTGTTTTAATTAAGATATCAAAAGTAAATTGATGTGTTTAATATTGGCATACTTTAACAATCTTTAATTAATTAAATTTAAATGTAACAATACGAATAATTGAAATACATCCTCCATTATAACTAACTCAGTTTAGTCCAAATTACAGAACAAATTACAGTGATTATTTGGCAACTAAACATGTACATTTGTCATCAAAACATATAACAAATTTACAAAATTTATTTAAAAATATTGTTGATGTGAGTTATCTGTCATGGTGTGTATAAATATTTTTAAATATTTATTTAATTCAAGTTCTGATATATTAATATGTAACTAAAGTAATAAGTGGATAATTATTGAATGTAATTAATTTATGTTATGGTATTTATTTACCGGTGTAAACCAAATTTGTTCTTAAATAGAGTACCTTTTACCTGTTGGTATAACCAATTTCCGGTCCCAACTGTCAGATAAGGGAATTGCCAACTAATTATTGAAGGCTTAATAATTCAGTCAATTTCTGGAATTCATAAATTGAGTTACACTTTGTATCTAAGATTAACAAATAATTGCTTGCTGAAATTTGTTTCTTTTAAACTTTTAACAAAACTAATTTTAAGGGTCTAAATGCCCTAAGCCTTATAATTAACCAAACTTTGTAGGAAATAATTGTTTTGTCCCTCTAACGAATACCTATTGTCAAAATTACGAAATATTAGTACAAATACAACTACATTTCATCCGCCAGCGAGCATGGCAGTCGCTACAATTCCTACTAATAAAATTATTCAAACTGCTTTTAGTCCGATTTGAACTTTATTAGTATAATCCTAATTAGCATTCAACAGAAATACTGCTATCTGCATGATAAAACAAACATTTTATCCTTAATTTATCCATCTATTTTCCCCAGCTGCGCACATTTAGCCGACTCCGTGTCGTTTATTCGAAATTTCTGACAAACCGGTTTTTCGAAGATATGCGTCTTTGCGTTAAATTTTCTGTGTATCTCTTTTTGACGCAGCAGCGTCGCATTCGAGATTGCTGAAGTATCGTTAATATTGTATTTTCCTTTTAGACACAGGAATTTACAAAACTAATTAAAAGTTTGGACAAAACTTTACTTCTTTGTAAAATATGTTCAATTTATCAAATAATTTCGTGCACCAAAGCTTCCAAACAGTTTTCGTAATAATTATTTGACAAAAAGTTGACGTATAGTTCTGAAACTATTTTGTGGTGGCATTTGTATATTATCAATTCGATTTCATTGATAATAACTTGTTTATTCCCAGTGGTGCGTTTTGGAACTAGTTATTTTGCAATGTTTTTTTAACACATTCGCGACCAACCGTCACACATGTGTGACGGTGAAGTTTTCGTAAGGACTGATGACACATATGTGTGACACCGAACTTACGTGATGAAATGTAAAATAATTTTACCACGGTTTATCACAGTGGGTCTAAATTTGGCCACAGTCCACCTAAACAATCCTTCTTTCACACGCTATGGCTGGGTTGTGATTTGGACGTTTAAAAAAAGAAGAAATAACCTGTAAATTTATGGAACGTAAATTTATAGAATGTAAACGTCGAATACGAAAAGTATCGTAATTGTGTATAAAGTGTAATTTAGAAAGGTGATATAAAAATGTAACTTATTTATACACCGTGTAATAACTTATTTATTTTAGACGTATTAACAATGTCAAAACGACATCTAAGTACACGAGACCTTCAATTAGAGGCCGAAATGGCTAGTAGGGAAGTTAGTGAGTACAGAAATGCCGAAAATATTGAATATGAATTCGAGGAGGACCATAATGATGAAATGTTTTATTCTAGTAAAAGTGAATGCATGCTCATCGGCAGAACACAACAACCTCCGATGCAATTGACATTAAACAACCGAAAAATAGAACAAGTGGAGACATACACATACCTTGGAACCACAGTCAACACAAAATGGGACCAGTCAACAGAAATAAGATCACGAATTGAAAAAGCGCGAAACGCGTTCAACAATATGAAAAAGTGGTTCACAAGCAAAATCTCAATGGAACTAAAATTAAGACTGGTCAAGTGTTATGTCTTTCCGGTCTTGTTCTATGGAGCAGAGGCATGGACCACAACGGAAGCCACCCTGAAGAAACTAGAATCCTTTGAGCTGTGGATATATCGCCGTATTCTTCGGATATCCTGGACAGACCACATCACTAACGTGGAAGTAATGCAGAGAATAGGCAAAAGCAAAGAAATAATCTTCACCGTAAAGAAACGGAAGCTTGAGTACTTCGGACATGTCATGAGGCATACTAAGTACCGGCTGCTACAGTTAATAGTCCAAGGAAGAATCGACAGTAGGAGGGGACCGGGAAGAAGACGACACTCATGGATGCATAACCTGCGACAATGGTTCGGACTAACATCGACCGAACTGTTCAGAGGTGCCGTAAACAAAGTCAAAATAGCCTTGTTAATAGCCAACGTCCGAAACGGATAGAACAAAGGAAGAAGAAGAAGGAAGTGAATATGCTCCTTCTCATTCTGGAAGAGAGACTGAGGATACTAGCAATGATGGGGGAGAGTCGAGCAATGACGGCGGTGAGTTGAGTAATGATGAGGGCGAAGCGAATGATGCAAATGAAAATGTTGTACAAGAAAATGATGAGGCGGACTGGCTTGATGTAGAGGAAAATATTGAGATACATAAGTTTACTGCAAAAGAAAATATAAAAGTAGAAATTCCTGTTGATGCAACACCTACACAATATTTTTCATTACTATTTGATGAAGAGCTTTTGATAAAAATCGTAGAGTGACCAAATCACAGAGCTGCTTCACGCAAAGAAAACCCTACTATAAAAAAATATTCCTTTTTAAGACGCTGGATAGATATAAATATTGACGACTTAAAAATTTTTTGGGTCTCTGCATATTAATGGGAAACATTAAATTCCCCTCCTTACGTTTATACTGGAGCACAGATCCACTATATCACTTGTCAATATTGAAAAACTATATCGTCATATTATAAATAATATCTCTAAAGTTCACTATCCAGGAGAGAACTTAAGTCTTGACGAAGCCCTCTAACTGTGGAGAGGGCGGTTAATATTCCGACAGTATATGCCAAAGAAAAACTAGTAAATATGGAATAAAAATTTATGAAACTACTAGCTCTGATGGATTCACAAATGTGATGGAGTTCCATCACATTTGTGTAATTGCCGTTCTTTATGCCAATCAAATAGAGGAGTCCAAAAAAGGTAAATAACTCACTCCTGTCACAGAATAATAAACAATCAGAATACCCACTCTCAGATGCCGCCTTTGAAGTTTTTCAGCACGCGCGCCATGTTTTAGAAGGAAACACATAACACAGACATATGATTTGTGAGGTTATGTAATTGTTTATATTTATGTTTAATTATATTATATTTATGTTATTATATTTAACAATGTTAATATAATTGTATAGCATGTCTATGATTGCCGTAAGTCAATTAAACCGGGTTAATTTTTCTATGCACACCACATAAACAACACTGGTTCCCTCTAAAACATGGCGGAACGTCTGCGCGAAGGAGATGCGCGTACTTAATTTTCCATGGAGGGTGGAAATTCTGTTTGTTTATTAATCTGTGCTCCTGTCCACATTCCTACAATTTCTATCTCTCAAATATTGCGTTTTATCTCTATGTTCATTTATATAAAATTGAATTAAATTAGAATTTCATCAACCATATTAATATTGATAATAGTAAAAATCGCATCAATTTCTGTTTTTATTTGACGTGCAGTTCCTTTTAATCCCGGTGGTACTCTCATTATATTTTGTTGCTTTGTCTTAGATGTGACAAAAGAAGTTTTCTACTACTTACTTGTTTCCCTAGTAACACACGACGTCCTATGGACGTCCAATATACGTCCAGTTTTGGTCCGGACGTCCCTGGACGTAAAATGGACGTACTATGGACGTACGAAGTGGGACGTACTTTGGGTGGACTAAATATGGACGTTCTCTGGACGTCCGTGCTCGGACGTTCCATGGACGTCCATACTCGGACGTTCCTTGGACGTCCGAACTCGGACGTTTTCTGGACATCTGACATTTACCAATTATGGGATCAAATAGCAAATATTTTAATAAAATAAAAAATTATTTACGTTAATAAAATAATTAAAAACGAAAAGGTTAAATCATGATTAATTAAAAATTGTATAGTTTAATATATCCAAAACATGTTTTGTTTAAGGTAAAGTGTAAAAATATTTTATTTCTAGATAATTGGTTACAATTGTTTTATTATTCTAATTATCACGATGATATATGTTTGCTAATTCTAATAAGTAAAAATATGATTTTTATCAACAAGATGAATCTTGAAATCATTTTTCAAAGATGAACAAGTGGTTGTATATACTCTGGCTGGCTGAACCTAACCTGAACAAAATAATGATGATAATGTCCTTGTTTGTCATATACCTATTTAAACAAATGGTACAGTTTAATTATATTTATATTATTAATGCTTTAATAAATGAAATAAAAGAATTCTATTTAAGCAGTATACAGTGCATTGGTTTTTTGATGCTTGGCTTTGTGTTGTGGTTATAGTATATTGTTAAAGGTTTGGTACCACATGTTAGGTTATACCAAAGAATATTCTTTGGTTATACTTCAGAAATTGGTTTTATTTTAAAGGTAAGTGTAATTTTTTACTTATTAATTATGTTTAAAAGAAAACGATTTGTTTCTAAGCGTCATCAACAGAGGAAGGTTACGAAAAACGTAGAGAATATTGTTGAAAATATTAATAACCTCGATATTCCATCTCCTTCAAACCTTTATTCGGAATCCCTGACTGATCATTTTTCCGATTTAAACTTTTTATTAACATGTTAAGTACCTAAAATAATGCAAATTACCACGTGGACGACCATTCCGGTGATGGTGATCCTTTACAAAGCTCTTCTTTCAATGAAACTGAAGAAGGGTCTAAACATTGTTTTTAATTTTTCTAATAAGTTATTCAACTGGACTTTGTCCTTTAATACTAGGTGATTTATTCTTCTTCTTATGGTGCCCTATCCAATTAGTGGATGTTGGCGACAATTATGGCATACTCCTCTCGATCTTGTGTGGCTCTAAAAAGTGCATGGGCATCGAGGTTTGTCCAATCCCTTATGTAGGTGATTTATTAAAAATTCATAAAGAAGTTCCTGACCTTTCTCATTTGAGTTCAAATGCTAGAACCCTTCTTGCTTGGCTTCACCCATACCCTTATCCATATGATTCAAATTTCAATGGTATTTTTATCTTCACAAAAAAACAATGTTATAGAAATTTGTGTACATTTTGATGGAATCTCACTAAAAAAAGAGTTTTAGTAGTCAGTCATATCCTATCTTGTTTATATATTATAAAATTGTAGATTTATTAGGCATTTACCACGGTTATGAGAAACCAAAATTTGCAAATGAATGTTTGATTGATTTTGTAACAGAGACTTTTTTTTTATTAGATAGTTTAAGCTAAAATAATTAAGCATGGATGATCAAGTTTGTGGGGTAGTTAGATTACTGTTACATGTTGATTTATATTTTAGGATAATGAGCTTTCGAAAATTGGTGAGGAGACCATAAATGAATTTGTTAGGAGAAGCCATAACAAGCTGATCTGGAATAAAATTCAAGGAAAAGATAGTTGGCTAGGGAAAAAGCAATATAAAGCTTTTGAGGACACACCTATAGCTCTGATTTTAAAAGGTTTGTAACTTGTAAACATAAATCAATTTAAGGTACATTTAAGAATTTACACTATCACTTAAGTGGCCACATACAGCTGATTAAGCATATTGTTAACTGTGTCTTATATGTTATTTAGATGGCAAATTTTACCAACTCATAAATGTTCAGGTCTGGCTATGAGATTGCTTTAAGAACTACAGCTAGCTTATGAGATAAAGGTTTGTTGTTGGCCATATATTTTATTTATACAGTTATTTTGATTTTTTCCGTATAAAAGTGTAATTACTGCTCATTTGGTCATTAGAAATAAATACCAATGGTTGGGTTGGTATTCTTCTAATTCAGGTGAGATTCATTAAAACTACAGCACTTGAAATTCGCGTGTTTAATTTTACTTTGAATTATGATTTATTCAAAAGAAGCAAAGTATAATGAACTAAATCTGAAAATTAGTTTGTTCAATTTATGAATGTACAATAATTTTTTTTTCAGATGTTGCTTGGAAAAACTGCAAAACCAGCGTTGCCATGGGGAAGGAAGTTGAAACTTGATAATGAAAAATATCTGAGGAAATATTTAAAGAGAGGGCAGATAAAATTTAACTTGCATGTTGCATTAGCAAATATGATTAATTTTGTAATGATTAAATTGTGCGGTTCATGGACATAAAGGAACAGTCCAATTTTTGAGACTGTTTTATATATTAAAAATAAATACCTAAAAATTAATCTACTGTTGAAAGAAAACAGACAAAGTTCCATATTAGGTATTGATCTTTTTCATACTTATGATTTCAACTTTAAAACTCAACAATTGACTTGTCTGCTTTTAATTGCTGACCACACAATTGTAAGGGAAATCAGAATGGGAAGGGATAAGGGAAGTTGAATGGTTCTGTTTTTAAGAACCACAATTTCAACAATTTTGTCAATTTCTTTAGCAGTATTCGCAATCCTTCTTTTTCTTGTGTAGACAAGTGTAGTCAAAGATCCCATATCAGTCACAGCCATATTCACTCTTTTAACTATTAAAATTTGTGACGCATGCTTACAGTGTCTTAATACCAATAAAGGTCTTGGTCCAGACATAATATCTTAACTTATTTTTAGGGAATTGTGCATTCTTTTTTCAAATTTCAAGAATCAGCTTCATACTGGTCAGGGTGGTTTACTTACTGTCTAGTCGTTCAACTTCAACTAATTTACACTGATTATGTTATAATTGCATTAAAAACCATTTTTATGTTGATTAGATTTATACTGACTTATCTACAAGCATCAACTGTTCTTGTAAATTGTGTAGACCATATTCTTATTCTGATATGATCAATTTCTTGAATCTGGATTTTTTATCAAAAGTGTTACCTTTTAATCTTTATTTTTCAACTTGTTTATAAAATAACCAATCTACTAAATTGCTTCAGCTATTTTGTTTTCATATTCCTTCCCATTCACTGTGTCATAATTTACATTTCCATGTTCCTTACCGCAGAACTAATTATGTTTCACACATAGAGATGGTCTAAAACTTTTATATCAATAGCTTTAGGTACTATTTGAAGCACTTAAATGCTAAATGAAACTTATTATAAATGTGTACTTATTTATTTTATTTATGTATATTTTATTTTATCTGTAATTTTGTCTATATTTCTATAATGTTGCATTTTTGTATAATTTTGACAGTGAATTTGTTCCATTTGTTAATAATAAATAAATATATGTAATAATAAATGTTAGTTCCTTTAAACATTTATGTTTTATTACATAAAATTATTTTATATTTCTATAATGTTGCATTTTTGCATAATTTTGACAGTGAATTTGTCCCGTTTGTTAATAATAAATAAATATAAATAAATGTAATAATTAATGTAAGTTTCTTTAAACATTTACGTTTTATTTCCCAAAATACATTCTTAATTGCACAGGATGACACCACTTTTAGTACTTTATGCAATGGCGTTGACGTTTAATTTACATTAAAATAGATGTCCGAAAATATCACAAAAGTCCGTCAAGTAAGTCCTCTGGACATATTATGAACGTCCGATTAAGGTCCAATTAACGTCCCGGTACGTCCATTTTACGTCCGCTCGGGACGTAAAATGGACGTCCATAGGACGTTCGGCGCAGCGACATTCGGACCAATATAGGACGTAAAACGGACGTAAATAGGACCAAAGCGGACGTCCGAGGGACGTCCTTAAAGTCCGTGAGGGACGTACTATGGACGTCCACTGGACGTACGTGTGCTATTAGGGTTTATCCTTGCCAATGAATGTATCTTCAACGTTTTCGTAAAACACTTCCTCCTTATCTGACATATCTTGCTCTGAACATGTATCGTCGAGGTTCTCCTCAATTTGTTGTTTATCCAAATCACTATCACTTTCCAATATTTCATCTGTTTCATCTTCAGTATCTATCATAATATTTAGAATCTCCTCTAATTATGCTTGGGTTAATACTTCCTTTGGATTTTTACGAGACATGGCGTAATCTAAAATTATAAAATATGTTATAATAAAGAATTCTACAATAATCTAATATGTTTCATATATATTATTAATTCTTATAAATAATTATATTATTAACAATTTTACTTTCCAATAAAATTTCAATTTCTCGATAAAGATATACAATATATTAGTTATTTAAAAAAAACGAACGAAAGGAAAAAAAAGAACGATAAAAGTACGCAAGACTGCACACCTTGGACACATACTAAGAAATAATAAATATAGTCTTCTGCAGGTCATCATGCAGGGTAGAGTCGATGGCAAAAAGGGAATAGGTAGAAAGAGGAAGTCATGGCTGCGAAATATTCGAGACTGGACAAACATGACTGTAGACGAATTATTCCACGTTGCAAAAGACAGAGAAGCTTTTAAAAATGTGGTCGCCAACCTCCGTTAATGGGGACGGCATAGGAAGAAGAAGAAAAAAAAAATTGCGCGGATTTCACTACCAGGCGCCTTGCAGCAATTATCTGCCTCGATGTAGGTACTATTCACAATAAAGTACGATGTACTATTCACTAACTAATTGGATTTGGATTTCACAAGACGATGATGGGTACCGACTAAGTATTAACCGATAGGGGAATTTTAAAATATCACGTACATAGCGTATCCCGTTAACAGTTTACCTGGAAATATTGAGTTTACGCAGCAAATTACTGCGGCGCGCCCAGCTGAACTTTAAATATGGGAGCAAACTTGTATACGGTCTTCGGAGTAAACTAGTTTGTAACTAAAAGTGTTATGCTTTTCTCAACTTTTTTTGCCACAAATTGGAAGTACAGTAAGTTCGAAAAATTTGTGTGTATCACTCGACCAGTGACTGTAATTCTTTACTTTTAGCTATTGTTAATTAGAAAAATATGGAGAAAAATAGACTACTTAAATAACTCTTTTTATTTTTCTCGTTTTATTTTTCCCTTTTTTACGATTTCATAATTTTTATGTCCTTTGTTTCTCCGTAGCAGTTTTTCTACTATGTACTCATATAAAATCTTATATATGCACCGAAAAGAGGAAAGCTGTATTTAAAAAGTCACTTTGAAAAACAAAAGAACCTTAATTGCTCTAATAGCAAAGCAAGTGCACTAGGGTAATCACCAGCTTGTTAATTTAGCGCCAGGACTTTATACAATGCAAATAAATTTGAGATGCTAAGCAGTCCTCGCGAGGCCATAAATGCCGCCCCTCTTGCATCTGCTGTATGTAAAATATTAGGACTTGTTATCCTTGAACGTCTGGTTGTTGTTTATTTTTAAGGAAAATGTTTAATAAAGCCAAAGCCATCTTTTAATTTATGCACAAAACGTTTGAGGAGGGTGTAATCTATCTAGTTAATTGCTTGTTGATGTTAGGGAATCTCGAAATATTAGTTTTCTGAGAAATACACTTTAGAGTCGCAGTTTATTGTTTGTTTACGAAGCAAATTATACACAACAAAAATTTATAATTACGTTTCTCTCGAAACACAGACGAGAAGACAAATATTTATTGTCGACAATAGATTTATTACCTCTAATCTTATTAATTAATATATATATATATATATATATATATATATATATATAATATATATATATATATATATATATATATATATATATAAAAGGATCACTCAACAGAGTGGTGGGCTCTTATATCGGTCAATTTGTAGGTGGAGAAATGAAAGACAAAGTTGATGTGCCACTCTATCTATTTTGAAAACGTTTCGCTTTCGTATTCTGAAAGCATCATCAGTTCATTCTAAAAAGTATAATATAAGAACCACACAATCATGGAAAAGATGTTACAGGTGTTACCTTAAAAAGACATGTAGCAGTCAAAGATGTTAACAAGCTTATGAATTAAACTTGAATAAATGGACAATATAAAGTAGAAATGTATAAACATTTAATTTACTAACAACATTTAGTGACTTATTAAAAAATTAGCACAGTGAGTGACCATGTGGTCCGAAGTATAAAAAATATATTAAATTATAACTTAAATGATGCAAAGAACTAAGAAAATCAACGATTAACTTCCAACAATGGATAATTATTAAGCTTTAATTTTAACTTTTGGTAGCATTATTAAAAGATGTTAATATAATTTAAAAAAAATAAGTGTAAATGAATGAAGTTACCGGTCTAAGCCTTACACCTGCTACCAGGAAAATGGCGTTAGATTGAACAGACTGACACAGAACCACGAAAAGACAGCCAACCTTGAGGTTGAAATTATTTCAACAGAACAGCAAGGTCAGAGGTACCACCTCAAATAATTGAGCGGTTTATTTAAATGTTAATGAGCTTTGGATGACAGCCCGCTTGTAAGAGACAATCCAATGAAAGAAACTGATATAGCAATAACAATTACTCGCATTAGCCCGTCTAAAAACAAACAAACAGGAGAATTTCATTCAAACTCTTATATTTAAATTTATGTTAAACATTGTGGCTGAAAAAATTTTGCCAACAGGTGAATAACAATTAGATAATTTCCAACAGTCTAAGCTTCAGACACTTAGATCTGTAATTTGTAAAGGATTCTATGAATCAATTACAATGTTAATATTATTACTATACTATTAAATAGTGACTGGTTCACACTCATATGGACAAATTATAGTGTAGAGGTAACCTTGTAATGAAAGTTGCCTATATTTAAGTAATTGGTATAAAGAATTGAGTGTTACAGTTTATTTTAATATTAGTTATTTATTTACTATGTTATATTATTAATTAAAAAAAAATTGTGTTCAAATATGTATATTACATGACAATTATATTGAAAATGAAAGTAAAGCCTAGTTCTGCAATATTAGAGCATGATAAATTTGGCTCAAGTTACTTATGTCAGTTCTCTTATTTAGAGAATTAGGATGTTTAAGAATTGAACACATTTCTAAAAACTGTCTTTTAAATAGATTACGTTCAGTGCCAAGAATCTTAACTTCATTAAAATCCACTTTATGTTTGGTGCTAATAGCGTGTTGTGCGAGAGCACACGTATTTTTTGATAAATTAATATCACTACGATGAGAAGTAAGACGACCTTTTAATGATCTACCGGTCTGGCCAATGTAGCACAAATCACAATCAGAGCATGGAAGGTGGTAAATTGTATTGACTTGTTCTAAAGTGGACAATGGTGTTTTAGTTTTTGAAAAAAGATTTCTAACAGTTTTTGCGTTCTTGACAGCAATTTTAACAGGAATGTTATTTTGTTTATACAGTTTAATAAGTTTCTCAGTAACTTGAGGAAAATAAGGTAGAGAAGAATAATGGATAATAGGATTCTCAGACTCAGTATCTGGCAGAACAATGCTATTAATTGAGTTATTGGAAATAGTTCTGAGTTGGTCACCATTGGGTATGTCATCAAACGAGGAACCATAGCTTTGTGTGTATAGGTATTTGTTTATGATAGATGATGGATATGAGTTCTGTATTAGAATATTTCTTAATAACTTAAGGGATTCCCTTCGATTAATTGGATGTGTCAATTTATGTAATCTGCAGCTTAAAGCTTTTATAAGGTTTAGTTTATACTTCATAGGGTGACAGGAGTGGTAATTAAGGAACCTATTAGAGGCCATGGGTTTTCTATACCAACTTGTGGTTAGGGTGTTATCTCCCATTCTAATGACACGCATGTCTAAAAAGGGAATGCTATTGGTGATGCTGTCCTCAAGTTCAACAGTGAACTGTAAATGAGGATCAAACTCATTAAAGAAGGATAAGGTACCCTGAACCTTGTCAGGTGGTAGGGCTAATAATAAATCATCCACATACCTCTTAATAAAAGGGATTTGAACATCCAAACGACCCAAGCGGTCAGAAACTAAATCATCCAATACATAGTTGACTAGGATAGGAGAGATTGAGGAACCCATAGGTGTGCCAAAAATTTGAAGGTAATATTTGTCGTCAAAGACCAAGAAATTAGTATCAAAAACTAGTTGCAAGAGTTCTGCAAATACATCCCAGGAAACAGGACAGTTAGGTTTAATTGAATTCCAGTGATTTTTTAAGGAAGTGATAACACTGGACAAAGGTAAATTGGTGAAGAGAGAAACCACATCAAAACTTACTAAAATGTAACCTGGTGGTAATTTGAAATTGTTAATAAATTCACTAAAGTTAAACGAATCAACAATATTAAAGTCATTATTGTAATTATATGACTTTGAAAGGATGTCAGTTAGAAATTTAGCAATATTGATATTAGGTGAATTAATAGAGGACACAATAGGTCTCATGCTCAGTGTAGGTTTATGTATCTTTGGCAGACAATAAAATCTAGGAGCATATCCATCATAATTATGTAAAGTTTTAGCTAAAGGTTGATCTATGATCTTAATATTTTTCAAATGTGTTATAAATTTATTTATTTTATTTGTGAATTTAGAGCAAGGGTTAGTGGAAAGTGGTTGATAATATCTATCATCATCTAACAGTGATTTACTCAAACTGAAATATTGATCTCTATCCATAAGGACAGTAGCATTACCTTTGTCACTCGTGAGAACGAGAAGATTAGGGTGGGTTTTTAAAAACGATACCGTCTCCCTGTAAACCTTATCTATCTCCGATATGGGTTGCCTAGGGCGTTTAGTGAAATTTAACAAGATGTTGTTAGAAGAAGACCTAAGAGATAAAAGGTCAGAGTTGTCCGCATGAGACAAAATATTCTCAACATCAGCTAGGATTCTACTAATTGAGTAGTCCTTGAAAGTTGGTTGAAGGCCAAATTTAGGACCCAAAGATAACAACTTCAGTATGTCTGGAGGAACCTCAGTATTAGATAAATTTTTAATCCATTTAGGATTAAATGGAATTTTTTTAAAATCAGGAGTGTCTAAGTTATTAAGTTTATTTTTAAGGTGTGCCATGGATTTATTATAAATGTAATTAAATTTTTTATGTAAAGAAGCCTCAAAAGTGTCCAACAAATTGTCAGGTAAATGATTGTCCAGAAAGGAAGTAACATTATTTATTTGAAAAGTTAAAGATTTAATATCTGTGTGAACCTTAGAAATATGGAAATTAAGTAATCGTACCCTCACCTGTCTATTTAAATATTATTTTCCGAAAGTGTACTATTTTCGCCTCTTAAACAGGAATATATATTTAGAATAATCCTTTGCGCTTGAATATGTAAGTCCTTATTTACAAATTCCCAATTCATTTGTGTTGGATCTAAAAGAAATATTTTTACTTTTAATTGTTAAAAAAAGTAGATTAAGGGTGAATATTATGACAGAGCATCCCTATACAACTAATTATTAAACTTGATTTAAATAAGAATTTACATACCTAAAACGTCGTTGGATTGTCGCTAGTATTCTCGTTGGTATCACATTCAAATGGTCGCTAAAAAGCCATCTTTAATGTATTTACAACTTATTTCTACTGTCTTAACTCAAACTTAACTAAAACACAACACTACTGTTTGCACAAAAATATTAAAAATATACGTAAACTTGCTGTCGTACACGACACTACTGAATATATCGTTTAGTATGAGAAACATGAGAAGGCATTTTTGACCAGATAACGATAAAATTTGAGCGTAATAACTTACGAAGAATTTGACTATTGCACTTAGTAGTGCCCATAGATACGTAGAAAGTAATAAGCCACAGCTGCAATGTGACAATACCGTTAGTGATCAATTACAAATAATGTTTATATTTCTGAATTATTCGGGACTGGACCCGAAAAATTCCTTAACTTTTATTGAAATTTAAAATTGATGATTAAAAGTATATACATACATAATGCAAATGAAATGTAATGTTGTTATTAATTTGAGAACTAAAAAATGAGACTACAATTTTACTATAAAAATAAAATAATTATAAGTTTATCACGACGACACTGTTATTGTGTTTATTATATGCTTGCCGCCTTTGAAACATGAGAAGCAAAGATAACGGCAAAACCAGATTTGGTTTCAGTGTATGCACTTCCGAAAAATTTGACCAATTACATTTCAGTATTACCCAATAAGATACGTTTAAAGTAATAAGCCACGCCAATATCCATGTGGACTAATACCAGGAGTAATCAATAATTACAGAATTACAAAGATTTATCTTTATTTCTATGTTCGCCGTAGAATTACTGACCGGACCCCAAAAATTGTTCTTTCCCAATTGATATCGTTTCTACTTTACAACTGCACAGGACACTATCTAACTAACGACTAAATTAGAAGGTAACGAGTGTCCCAAGGCCAAGCGGTGACCGTAAATAGAAGAAAATTCTTAAAGAAGTATGCGGATAGTAAAATTTACGAATATCCGCTAATCTATGGTTAAATTTTGAGTAGAGTATAAAATTTGTATAAATTCGCCGCTAAAAATTCAATATCTTTTGATCAGAGTATCATATTGACAAAAACTAAATTGCGTTTTAAAGGTGAAAAGTGTATCTTTCATTAGAATTTT
Organism: Diabrotica balteata; assembly: GCA_918026665.1. NCBI lineage: Eukaryota > Metazoa > Arthropoda > Insecta > Coleoptera > Chrysomelidae > Diabrotica > Diabrotica balteata. The sequence goes on along the minus strand of OU898283.1, from coordinate 106,369,104 downwards.
TGTATTTTGCTGCCAATCAAGCCAGTTTTGAAAATTTGATTTAAAATAATTGATTTCGGCCGCTTAACCCGTTGTTTCTGCGAGAACGGTTTATTCTACTAAAAAAGTGTTAATATATATTTTTGTTTAAAATTAACTGAGCTATATTTTTTTAGATTAAAAATTTTTGTCGACGGCGTTTTTTCCCTCCGATAGGGAGGTTTTAGTTGAAGCTGAAGGGGTAGGAGTGGTAAACTTTTTTTCATATTTTTGGATTCATAACATTTATATTCTCAGTAAAATTAAGCTTGTTCGTATAATTTTTAGAGCTCAAATCTCTGACGACTGGACTATTTAGTAAGACGTGTTACGATAAATTCTGACCCAAAATCGTAAATATATTTTACTAATATGTTTTTATTCATTCATGAATGTTCTAGGTATACCTACCTGACGAAAATCAGCCGAGCCGCTATAAAAACAAACCAGTTCCAGTTCATTCGAGACAATGCAGGTCAACATCCATGGGGTCTCCCCTCGGCTATAATACCAATATGACGTCACATTCCAGTATTTTCTACAAGGGTCAGGTCAGGTCTAGGCGGTCTTACGGTGCTTTATATAAAGACGAAATTTTATTGAAGAAGTCAGTCATAAGAAGCTCGGGAACCGCGATATTTAAATGTAACGAAACATAAATTATTTGTAATATAAATTAGGATTAATAAAGACTGTAATAAATTCGTAATTAGTTATCGTGAGTTTTAATAAATTAGAATATAGACAATAAATTAGAATAAAGACAAATAAATTAGAACTATATAAACTTCACAGTGATGTACAGGAGTGGGGTTGTAGATAAATTTAATTTGAATTTTTGAAAAGAAGTCAAATTGGTGAACGATGGCTACGATTTACGAGCTCACAGTTACGAATCTAAGAAGGCATCTTGAAGACAGAGAATTAGCTTCTACCGGAAAAAAGACTGAGTTAATCCAACGACTAAAGAAGGCTTTGGAGGAAGAAGGTTTGAATCCGGAAACTTATATATTTGAAGACAAGCATGCTGCTGTCATCTCGTCGATTTCGAAAGTTTCTTCCGACGTAGTCAAAATCTCTGGTGATGTAGCCAAAGTTTGCGGTGACATCGCCTCTTTAGAAGACAAAATTTCTAACGAGATTTCTTCTCTAGAAAGCAAAGTTTCTGCCAACATCTCCTTGGAAATCTCTAAAGTCACTGCTGAGATGTCTGCCCTCGACGACAGAATGTCTTCGTTAAAAAACCAAGTTGCTGCCGATATGTTGGCCTTCGAAGAGAAGATAAAAGAGATGGAAAGGAAGATGGAGGAAACAACGACCGCAGAGAGAGAAAACAATCCAATTATAGCAGAGATAAAAGAAGACGAGACGAAATGTAAGTTAGAAACACGGCCGAAATTTGAAGAAAGTGGAAGTTCCGTTCACGTCAAAGTCCCAACTTTCGACGGAAAATCATCATGGAACAACTACATGAAACAGTTCGAATCAGCTGCAAAAGCGAATGGATGGTCTGAAAAAGAAAAGGCTGTAAACCTGACTATCGCTCTTCGAGGAGATGCCTTAGATGTGCTCCAGACCATAGCCGTAGAGGAGACGGATGATTTCGAACAACTGAAGAAGAGGTTAAATATGCGATATGGCCACGAACACTTGGAGCATGTATATCAGTCGCAGCTCAAAAATCGAAGACAAAAGAAAGATGAGGCTCTTCAAGAATATGAAGTAGATATCGCCAGATTAGTGCGATATGCTTATCCAACAGCTCCCGAAAACATGATGGAAAAGTTGGCCGTTCAAACGTTTATTGATGGTCTTCGTGATCATGAGATGCAAAGAACACTACGATTAGCTCGTCACAAGACGCTGATGGATGTCTTATCTGCCGCCCTCGAATACGAGTCAGCTACGCAGGCCTCTGGCGGGTATAGCAAAGTTAGGACTGTAAAAGAGGAAGGAGATGAAGATAAACTTGACCAGCTCTTTAATATGATCAAAAGCATGACACACAAGAAAACGAAGACCATAAGACCGAAGACAAAACCAGAACGCGTCGGCCTTAGGGGAGCAGCTTCGACCCAGAACTTTACCAAAGACCCTCTGATACTAATAGCTTCTTTGAAATGTCGTGAAGATAGTGTATATGTAGATGGAGAAATAAATGGTAAAAAGCATACGTTGTTGGTGGATACTGGAGCGACCAGAACCATTATACGCCCGACAGTTATAAACAGCCGAAAGAAACTGTTACCAACGAGGTTGCGATTTCGGACCGCCACAGGTGAAAATGCCAACATTCATGGAGAAATCCAGGTACAATTAGGAATTGGAGCAGAAAAGTTCGTCCATACTGTTATAGTTGCTGACATCGAAGAGGATGTTATATTAGGAATGGACGTAATGAATACGCATGGATTCCAATTGGATTTTAAGAATAAGGTAATCAAAGTTGGTAACGAGGAGGTATTTCTCCATCCACATGATGAAAACACTATGCAAGCAGCCGTTAAAGAAGATACAGTCGTGCCTGCGAGAAGTGAAACGATAATAGTAGCGCGGCTACAGGGAATTGTGGACGAAGGAACACCTGTTATGATGGGCCTTGGAATCATGACGACGAAGTTGGCCGTGGAATCATAATTGGAAAAGAATTAGTGACTTCGGCTAAAGAAATTCCTGTGAGACTTATTAATGTCAATGACTACCCAGTGACCATCAAGAAAGAGACAAAAGTAGGAACTTGTGTACCTGTCACATCCATAATCCGTCAGACGACAACGTCTGATAATTCCAACGATAAATTTGATCAAATGGTTGCGGTTGCTGGACAGTCTCTGAATCAGATCGAGAAAGGGAAATTAAGGGAATTTCTTCGGCAGTATCGTGATATTTTCGTACTGAAAGGAGGAAAGACGGGAAGAACTACCGTTGTTAAGCATAAAATTGATACTGGTAATGCTAAGCCAATTCGTCAAACAGCTCGACGATTACCTCAGGCGAAAAGAGAGGAAGCTGAAACGATTGTTCAGAAAATGAAGAAAGACGGGGTGATAGAACCTTCTACGAGCCCATGGGTCTCTCCGGTGGTCCTTGTTAAGAAGAAAGACGGAACAACGAGGTTCTGTGTGGATTACCGTTTGCTGAACAACGTTACCAAGAAAGATAGTTATCCTCTGCCTCGGATCGATGACACATTGGACACATTGGCTGGAAGTAAATTATTTTCTACTTTGGACTTGAAGTCTGGATACTGGCAGGTAGAAATGGATCCGGTAGATAAAGAAAAGACAGCCTTCACCACAGGATCTGGATTATGGCAATTCAACGTTATGCCATTTGGACTTTGTAACGCTCCTGCGACATTTGAGAGGCTTATGGAAAATGTGTTGAGAGGGTTATCTTGGAAAACATGCCTAGTTTATCTAGACGACATAATCGTCTTGGGGGAGACATTTGAAGACCATCTGAAGAATTTAGAAAACGTTTTTAATCGACTTAAAGCTGCCCAATTGATGTTAAACCCCAAGAAGTGCCAGCTATTTCAAGGTAAAGTCAATTATCTGGGTCATATAGTCAGTAAAGAAGGAGTGGCCGTGGATAAGGGAAAAATCGATTCCATTAAGGAATGGCCAAAACCAACTGACAAACATCAAGTGAGAAGTTTTCTTGGACTATGTACTTATTACCGGAGGTTTATTAAGAAGTTTGCAGATATCGCTAAACCATTAACGCGACTTACAGAGGAAGCGAGAGAATACCGCTGGGATGTAGACTGCCAAAATGCCTTTGAGACCTTAAAAAAGCATTTACTCACAGCACCAATTTTAGGGTATCCACTGCCAGAAGGAGAGCTCATCTTAGATACAGATGCAAGTAATGTTGGAATTGGAGGAGTGCTGTCTCAGATTCAGGGAGGACAGGAAAGAGTCCTTGGATATTTCAGTAAAGTTCTCTCAAAACCTGAGCGGAATTATTGCGTCACGAGAAGAGAACTTCTGGCAGTAGTGAAATCAGTAGAGCACTTCTATCAATACGTCTATGGAAGGAAGTTTTTAATCCGAACCGACCATGCCGCCCTTAAGTGGTTGATGCAGTTTAAGAATCCAGAGGGTCAGATAGCCAGGTGGATCGAACGACTCCAAGAATATGATTTTAAGATTGAGCACCGGGCCGGAGTTAGCCACCGAAACGCTGATTCTCTTTCCAGAAGGCCATGCCCAGCAGAGTGTTCTCACTGCAACAAAACGGAATCCAAGGAAGCAGCAGTGCTAAGAACGACGGTGGTCCACGACGACTGGACGCCTACCAAGATCAGGGAAGAACAAGAGAGAGATCCAGTTATACAGAAAATCCGAAAATGGAAAGAAGAAAACCGTCGACCACCTTGGCAAGAAATATCGAACCTAGGCTCAATAGTTAAGACGTATTGGGCCCAGTGGGACTCATTTATCATGGAAGATGGCTTGCTCAAACGAGTCCTGGAAAATGATGACGGTTCAGAGAAGAGAAGACAGTTGGTGATTCCAAAGAGCAGAATAGCCGAAGTACTTCGTCAGTTACACGACAGTCCATCAGGAGGGCATTTTGGTGTGAAAAAGACCCTTCAGCGAATTCGGGAACGGTTTTATTGGATGAACAGTTCCGACGATGTAAAAGACTGGTGTAAGGTGTAAGAAATGTACTATTTGTGCTACGAGTAACGGGCCTTATCGAAAAAGGAGAGCTCCTATGAGACAATATAATGTTGGAAGCCCGTTTGAAAGAATAGCTTTGGACATTGCTGGGCCATTTCCAGAAAGTGATAATGGAGGCAAGTACATGTTGGTAGTAATGGATTACTTCACTAAGTGGGTCGAGATTTACGCACTTCCAGACCAGAAGGCCGCCACCGTTGCAGATAAGTTGATCCAAGAACATATCAGCCGATTTGGAGTGCCTTTGGAGATCCATAGTGACCAAGACAGGAACTTCGAAAGCGATTTATTCCAAGGAATATGTGATAGACTAGGTATGAAGAAAACAAGAACTACGGCTTATCATCCGCAATCGGATAGTATGGTAGAACGAATGAATAGAACAGTTGGCAAGTATTTGACAAAGATGGTGTCCGATCATCAGCGAGACTGGGACCAATATCTCCCGTTCTTCACAATGGCCTACAGATCTGCTGTTAATGAATCAACAGGCCAGACACCAGCCAGAGTCCTATTCGGACGCGAGATGCGACTACCTTGTGATCTAGAGTTTGGGTTTCGACCTGGAGAAGATGTAGCAGGTGAAGATTATGTGATCGAATTACGAAGAAGAATGGACGATGTACACGAGTTGGTCCGTTCCCATCTCCAGATCGCTAGTGACCGAATGAAGAAACGGTACGATACGCAAGCCGAAAAGGGGTGTTTTAAGAAGAACGACAAAGTCTGGCTTTATAATCCCAAAAAGCGAAAAGGTTGTTCCCCCAAGTTGCAGCAGTTTTGGGAAGGTCCATACCTCATTATGGAAAAGATCAATGATGTCATTTATCGAATAAGCAAGATTCCGAGAGGAAAGCCGATGATAGTACACCATAACCGGTTGGCGTCTTTCGAGGGTGACCACGACGTAGATGAAGAAGTGGAAGTAAACCAAGTCCAAGATGTGTCTGACCTCACGTTTGAGGAATTCATGGGTGCCTATGGAGGTACCGGTAAAGCAAGACATGGTGTTACCACTGAAGAAAGGCAAGATCTACTCGCGCTTCCCGATGACTACTCACTGGCCCTTACCATCCCGGCCAGTATCAAAGATGCACCAGGGTTGGCATCCGTCTTTCGAAGGAAGTTTGGTCGAGTTGCAGAACTTCAATGCCAAGTGCCAGCTCTTGGTAAAACCTTGAAACTTCAAGATGCATCACGTTACCTTTTCTACCTGGTAACAAAAGACACTGCCCGTGACCAACCTACCTACCGAGATGTATGGGAAGCCTTACTTCAGTTGAGAGAGCACGTACTAGAGTCCGACGTGCAAAAGTTAGCCATGCCAAAGTTAGAGTGCCAACAATTAGATTGGAGGGTTATTCGAAGTATGGTGGAGGAGATCTTTAGAGACACCGAAGTCCAGGTGTTAGTCTGTTGCAATCCGCATAGTTACTGGTGCGGAGAGAAAACCGTCCCTTGTCATTTTTATAAAACAGGAAGTTGTAAAAAAGGGTCCAGTTGCCGATACCAGCATGCCGCTCTAGTTCCAGTCCCGACAAGGTTCCAGGAGGAACCATCTTTTAAGAGGGGTGCAATGTTACGATAAATTCTGACCCAAAATCGTAAATATGTTTTACTAATATGTTTTTATTCATTCATGAATGTTCTAGGTATACCTACCTGACGAAAATCAGCCGAGCCGCTATAAAAACAAACCAGTTCCAGTTCATTCGAGACAATGCAAGTAACATCCATGGGGTCTCCCCTCGGCTATATTACCAATATGACGTCACATTCCAGTATTTTCTACAAGGGTCAGGTCAGGTCTAGGCGGTCTTACGGTGCTTTATATAAAGACGAAATTTTATTGAAGAAGTCAGTCATAAGAAGCTCGGGAACCGCGATATTTAAATGCAACGAAACATAAATTATTTGTAATATAAATTAGGATTAATAAAGACTGTAATAAATTCGTAATTAGTTATCGTGAGTTTTAATAAATTAGAATATAGACAATAAATTAGAATAAAGACAAATAAATTAGAACTATATAAACTTCACAGACGACAAAATTTATTAACTACTACCTATATTTCTAATAAAACAAAAATAAACTACAACTAAATACGATGAAAATTAAATTTTGACTATATTAATTTTAGTAGTCTAAAACTTTCGTAATATTGACCAACTATGTACAGCCCTTCGACTCCGTTCAGCAATTCTCACTTTAAGTGGAAATCATTCCCACCATCACTTTGTTATTATCTCTTCCACATCGTCGGGAACTATTCATTACAAACCAGACAAGTACGCTTAGGCGTTTAAACCCGGGATGATATTTCGTGGAAAAATTCCAAGGTTTTCGGTAATTGAATCCTAAGCTTTATCCTTGAAGGCGGCTTACAAACTTTATTTAAAAAGATACAAAAGGCTCATGCTGTTAGAGCCTTGAACGGAAGCTTCCTTTATCTAGAAACATCTTAATGGGACATTATGTAGCAAACAAAATGTAGATATTGTATTAGGGTGATACAATTTTACGAAACATAAATAATATGAAATATAAATATATGAAAATATAAAAATATTTTCATAAACAATTACCTAAATACATTTTGGTAATTCTTTAATCTATACGCCGGGGACAGACTAAAAAGAGGCAGGTACCTATTGTCAAGAAAATTTTACTTTGAAGGTTAAATACGCGTTGCCAATTGTAGCAGAGGCTAACACACTCTCACTTGATGATGATGATAGTGTGTTTGGCATGGAATCTAGTCCATTTGCCACAGATTTTTAAATGATTTATGTTATTACTATTTAAATGGGAATAAGCCACAATTAAAGGTTAAAAAACTTCATTACAGTAAGGCCCCTCATTTTTATGGAGTTCCGAAAGTTCATAAATCGAATATACCACTTAGACCCATTTGTAGTACCATGAATTCTCCTTGTAGTGAACTATCAAAATTTTTATTAAATATTTTAAAACCATTTGCATATAAAAATGACACATTTATAAAAAATACACAACATTTTTTAAATAAATTATCAAATATTAAATTTAATTCAAATAATACTTTGGTAAGTTTTGACATAAATAGTTTATTTATGTGCCATTAGATAAGTCTTTAAATATAGTACTTTGGTAACTAGAACAAGACTAAACATATCAGTTATAATGCAGTTATTAACATTATGTAATCATAATACATATTTTTAACTAAATAATGAATTCTATAAACAAAATTTTGGTCTAGTTATGGGCTCTAGTTTATCTCCATTATTAGCCGATATATTTATGGAAGATTTTGAATCAATTACCATTTCTAAAAAAAATTTAAAACCCACAGTATAGTGGAGATATATAGATGATATATTCTCAATAAGGCCTCATGGATCAGAGTTGTTGGACACATTCCTAAATGATATAAACGATAAAGAAGAGACAATAACATTTACCATGGAAAAGGAATATAATAACACACTACCTTTCCTGGATGTTTTAATCTCTAAAAACGATACTGGATATGAGACTCAGGTGTATAGAAAACCAACACACACCAACAGATATTTAAATTTCAAATCAAATCACAATATTAATATTAAAAAGGGAATCATTAAATCCTTATACGATAGAGCCAAAATTACTTGTTCTAACGAAAATTCGTTCTTGGAGGAGAAACATTTGTTAACATCTGTTTTATTAAAAAATGATTATCCTTTATCGTTTATAAATAAGGAATTTTCAACAATCGATCGAATAGAACAGAACAACTTAGAACGAGATCCTACAGCATACACAAGGAATAATACGAGGAAAATAACAATACCATACATAAAAGGATTATCAGAAAAACTTAAAATGATAGGAAATAAATTCAACATTTCAACAACATTCAAAACAACAAACACGTTGAGATCTATTTTGTCCAAAACCAAACCTAACAATGAACAATAAAGGACAAAGAATTGCATTTATAAAATACCTTGTGAATGCGATCAGTTTTATTTAGGTGAAACATCAAGGCCATTAAATGTTAGAATAAGTGAACATCAATCTTATATTAAAAATAGAGAATTTGATAGATCTCAAATATGTAAACACGCATGGGATAATGAACATAGGGTTCAATGGAATGATTCAAATATAGTCCTAAAAGAAACGGATGGTAAAAAGAAAAATCAAAGAAGCGCTCTAATTATGCTAAATGAGACCAATTGTGTCGCAAATTCCTCGGCAGAATGTAGTAGGATCTGGTTACCCATATTGAAAGAGGAAGTTATTAAAAGAAAATACCAGTATTAGTAAGTCAGTAACATATAGAGGATACATCATTTATGTTTTTTAAATAACAAACATATAAAATCAGAATTTGGTGTTTATTGAAGGTAAACTAAATGCACGACCAAAAATACTTACCATGTCGGGATAGTATTATGAGGTTTTTTTCCTGGTTTTTCCTTATAATTTACTATGGAATCACTAACAGGAGAATTTTACTGTCATCATGGCATGTGTTTGTCTTTTTAAAGACGAATTACATGCTATGATTTTTTCTGACGGATATTCTCAAGTTAAAGTTGATTTCATGTAATCGAATGAACTATCTTATAAGTAAAGTCGTCCCAGGAGCGCAACTCAACAATATTGGCAATATCATTTTAAAGTCGTCTACTTTAAAATGTATAATGTATGTCTGAATTGTCAATATAAATGAGTCAGATAAAATTAAATTATTAGAAGAATTTTTCACTAAGTAACAAAAAAACAAAATTTGTTTAATTTACTAATGTTTGTATTTTGAGAACGATTTCCGAAGTGGAAATTGAAACGTCAATAAACGTATTTTAACCTTTAATTGTGGCTTATTCCCATTTAAATAGTAATTACTTTAAAATGCCACAAGAAAATAGCTTCAAAACAATATTTATGTTATATTTATGAATTGAAACTTGACTGTAACAAATTTATATTGTATATCCGGATGCATAAAAAGTGATTATTTACGAGTTCGTATATTGATTTCTGATTCAGTGTCAGTAGGTGAGTTATGTTTACTCGAAGTTAAAGAGTACATTTAACCAGATTTTTATAAAATGTAGCTGATAGTGTTTTATTTTTAATACATCCAAACAGGATCTGATTAATATCAGAGTCGGAAATGAGCACTTTCCTGATTCTATAATGTTTAATCTAGCCAGGTGAGCAGAAGAGTACCGCGACTAGTTTTTAATCCTGTAAGAGTTGCTTCTAACCGTTTGGATTTGTTATAATGAAATATCTAATTCGGTTAGGAATGGTAACGTAGGATGAATCTTGTAATAATGATTCTCTGGTATATTTGCCAATGTTTTTCATCTGTCTTGTATACCAGAATGAGTAGAATATTTAGCAAGATCGTATATTATTTCATTACCTTTTATCCCAGTGTGACTTTTTGCCAAAATAAATGTTAAATATTTGTTTCTCACTTTTTGATTAATGTCACATATCAGCTAACATGTCTTATGATTTATGTAACAATAAAACACTGAAAACTTTGTTTTTAAACTTCCACAAAAATTTATTTTAACTCTTATCACTACAGCTGTTTCGGCTGATTGCCTTTCTCAAGTGATCTATTTTTGGCATGCGTTTACACTTTATAGTCTCTAATGAAATAGGTTGAGGAGGGGAGAACTGTTTGTCTCAAGTTGGTCATTCAGAATTATATCTGTGTTTTTTAATTTGTTGATTTCCATAGATTCTAACAAGGATAGCTTAAGGACCTTTATTTTGAATGTGAAGAATTTTAAATTCGTCGTTAAAAGAATGATTGTGATCTAGAAAGTGAAGTGCGTATGTAGAATATGTTTTTCTATTATTGAAAGCCCTTTTATGTTCTGCTATTCATTTGTTAAAGTTTCTACCAGTTTGACCGATGTAAGTTTTTGGGCAGTCGCCACATTTAAGTTTGTACACACCACTGTGTAAGTGCTTTTTATTTTGGCTCTTGTTGTTTGTGATATATTTGCCTAGGTTGTTGTTTGTTCGGAAACTGGTGTTATTCCTTTCTTTTTTATGTGTTTGGCTATTTTTGTTGTAATTTTGCATGTATATGTAATACTAATTTCAGGGCTTTCTTGTGTAGTTTTTGAGTTAACACTTTATTAATTGTTTGTTCATTGTATCTGTTGATTACTGCTATTTGCTTAATTATATTCAATTCTGTCTCAAAGTTGTATTTTGACATCGGAATTTCTGTTAATCTATGTAACATACTATGATATGCAGCTAGTTTATGTTGTGTTGGATGGGATGATGAATTGTGTATAGTCGTGGCAGTATGGGTAGGTTTATGAAATATGGAGAGGTCATGTTTGTTTTTAAATTTGGTAATTTTTAAATCTAAAAAATTTATATCATCCCATCACAATATAAACTGGCAGCTAACATCAGCTCTAGCTAACACAGAGCTTTCCTAATACCTACTGCTTCTACAGTGTAAATAAAGCAATTTAAAGGAAGTTTTATTTCAAGTGATTTGTTATTGGACGGAATGTATACTGCATAACCAACCTTTCCATCGTTAAGTTTAGAGCCATGTGTGTAAATTATAGTTTTATGAATATATTTACTCAATATGGAGTTCAACAACGTGTTTTTTTATTTTATGTGAATCTGAGTACTTCAGAAATACAAGATTCGATTTTTTAAAGTTGAAATTTTAATTTATAAAGTAGTATAACAAAATTTGTTAATATTGTAACCGGTAAATCATTGGTTACCAGAAAGGCATTCCCTAAAGGTGGAGAATTTTTAAGTTTCCAATAATGGTTTACTAGATTTTATATGGATATTTATACAGTATACTCAGTAAGCCACTTATTCTGATCCTTAATTTTATTACATACAGTGGAACTAATATAGTGGAACTAACAAATAAAAAATGACGCTATATAAGAGTGACGTTATAAAAGAGGTGAAAAAAATGAAATAGAACATCGAGGCAAAATTTTATTACAGCATTATTTATTATTACAGCTGCATTAAGGATAAACAAATCAAGAAATAAAACATATCAAGTATATGAAACTTACATTTTTTATGAAATAGTTCTCTAATGCTGAATAAAGTTAGTTATTTTCTTCTGCACAATCCTGTTCGAAAAATAAAGTTTTTCTGTAGTGTCCTTAATAATCTGAGCTACTTCTTTGGTAGTTGCGGATGCTTTCCTGAACTGGTAAAATCTGGATATGGCCTCAGCAGCTCTCATTGCTTCTTGGATTGTAGGACAATCAACGCCGTCTTCATATTATTTTTCATTATCTTCATCAATATCCATTTCCAGATTTTGCACTTGTTCCACAATTTCTTTATTACTTAAAACTTGAAATGTTTCTACCTAATCGTCTACTGAAATTTAGAAGAAGATCAGTTCCAAACTCTTTCTGGTTTACATTAAATTTTTGTATCCACTCTAACAAAGGCATTTTGTCATCCTCGTCAACATCCTGAACATTGGGAGAAACTACAGTCAATTTAGCTTGATGAAAGCACTTACAAAATGTTTGCGTAACCGCAAACCACCCATTGTATAAAAACTGAACTGCATAAGGATAGTTATGTTCACCGGTTCCCCATTGTCCATACAAAAAATTATCCTTTTCAAAAGTTGTTTCCGATAATGGCACTTTAAACTTGTTATGACTCCTTGGTCCATAGGCTGTAAGACACTCGTGCAGTTGGCTGGTAGAAAAACGTTAGTTGATATTGATCAAATTAAGCTTGAGATGGGCTTCACAGTTGTCAACTAAGAGAAGAATTTTTCTTTTTTTGAAGAGAGTTCCTTGTCATACTTTCTCATTTCTTCTTAAAAAATAGCAGAAGTCATCCACGTTTTTTTGTTGCTTGTGTAGTTTACAAGCAGAATATTTATGTTTTTGAGACATCTAGGATGTAAACTTTTCCCAACAACCAAAAGCTTTCTTTTCTCTGTGCCTGTTATGTTTGCACAAACAAAAGCCGTGACTCTTTGTTTTGAAAGCTTTCCATCGACACATTTTTGATTTTGAAATTTAGAGTTTTGTCTGGCGTTAATTTGTAAAAGACACCAGTTTCTGCTATCTTCATCCTTGTATGGTTGCCTTAGTTGTGTCCATGTGTTTTGTAACCAAAAACCTGTCCGTTCTTGTCCACACATTTTGCCTCTCCAACAATTTTCACGAAAGAAATTGAGTGCCGGGCTTTAAACCAATCTAGCCAGCCGTTAGAGCATGTAAAATCTTCACCAAACAGTTTTCCGAACTCTGTAGCTTTCTTCTTTAAAAGTGGCCCGGACACAGGAATATCAGAACTGCGACAATGCTTGAACCATTTGAGTAGAGCTGAATCTACATCACCACGAATGCACTTCCTAATCCTTTTAACTTTTTCTCCCACCTCATTAAAGGCTTTTAAAATGTTGTCCTTGTTTTTTAGGATTGAGCCGACTGTCGAATTAACAAGTCCAAATTGCCTACATACATCAGCAATTTTTCGAACACTTTCAAATGCTCTTAAAACACGCACTTTATCTTTAATAGGCAAAGCCTTCCTTTTAGAACTACAACTTACCATATTAAAAAATAAAAAGTTAATTACTAAATTAAAATCTAAAAACAAAACGAGCCGAACACAATTTCACGGTTGCGAAAATTTCTAAACTGACTGTTCCGAAACAGAAAATTTGACTGTTATGGATGGCACTGATAAATGAGAAATCATAGAACTGTCAATGTCACATAGCTGTACATAGAAGAGATAATTGGGCTTTTTCACATTCTTGAAAGAAACAATGCCTCAAAGCCGGAAACTCATTGCACTTTATTCTTCATAAAATAAAAAACGACAGCTTACTTTAAAATTTTATGACGTTATAGACAAGGCTTACTTTATTTTTAGCCGATAAAACCGGGTTTTCAATAATGTTATCAAATAGTTCTTGACTGGACCTTTTACAAATTGACGTTGCAACCGAGATGACGTGATTTCCGAGGCAATAATATCTAAGTTCCACTGTATTTTATTTTCCATAAATTTCAACGATTTTCTAATGACATTTCATTCCTTTCAGCAAATAACAGAGGGAGGGTATTGATTTCTTAGCACCCAGCTTTCTTAAACCTTTAAACTGAATACAATCTATTTTTAGTAAATGTGTATTGCTTGGTAATCCGTATACAATACATACATCCATATTCCAAAATTGATCGCACGTAGGTCCTGTAAAACGTCAATGCAACTCTGGAACAGCTTTTGTTTGTCATTCTTCAAGGTGGATGCAAACTGCTAACTGAGATTTTCACACAATGGTTTGACCATTACTTGAAGTTGGTGAAGCCATCCAAAGATGACCTAGTTTTGCTCATACTTGATGAACATTCCACCCATAGAAAAAATCACACAACTGTAGTTTGCATTCCCCCCACTGTAGTCATAAGCTGCAGTCACTCGACGTTTCATGGTACTCTTAATACTTATTATATCCAAGCGATCGAAAGATTCTTGCGTAATATTTCTGGTAGATTAGTTCAGTACATATTAGTATCAGTATCAGGTAACTAAAGTTCTTGGACATACATTTCCATTTGCAGCTCACTTCCTTTGTAAGCCCACAGGATATTGTTCCAATTCCCAAAGCAAATATTATCAAACGAGAAAATAAGCGAAAAAAAAGAAACAGTTGCAGTTTTGGCCTCAAGACCTTTCAAGATGAAACTAGTAGCCGCAAACGCAGAAAAAGAAGAAAAGGAAAGGCTTAAAAAGAAAGAAAGAAACAAGAGAATGAAGGAAGCAAAGAAAATTTAAGGAAAGCAGAAACGAAATCAAATCAGCGAAGCGTGCTTATTTGATGACTATGAACAGTGACGTGAGTGATACTGATTGCCTATTTTGCGGGACTTATATTCCAAGTCAAGGGGAAATGAAGGATGGATAAAGAGTTCGGGCTATTTACGATGGGCACATGAAGCTTGTGCTGGGTGTAAAGAAGAAGACAATGACTTTATTTGAGTTTGTAACTCGGTGTGATACTTTCTTTTTCTACGATGTTAATATATAGTGTATTTCTTATTAATTTTCTTCAAGATAAAAAAAATATTCCTTAGCATGGCCATTTTGCCACCCTCCCCTATTACCTTATCAGTGCGTTTCATTTATTTTAAACCATTTTTCATCATAATAATTCCAAATTGAAATAAAGCCTTTATTTCCATCTAAGGACAGTTTTAGCAGGAACAGCTATAACATCTTTTAATGACTGTCGCTTTTATAACAGATTTGGTGTACAAAAAAACATTAAACATTTCTCGTCTTAATTTTTATAGCCCCATAATTCCAAGTAATTTTCCGTTGTTATCATTACTGCCTGCCGATGCAAAATTAACATTTATAAATTACAAACTCAGCCAGTTGTTAAATTTACGACATATTAACAAGCCGAAGGGCCCAAAGACGACATCTGAGGGATGTTCAACGTTAAAGATCGGGGAGGTAGAGATTCCTTGACGTGATTACTTTTTGTTCACTTTATTTTCACAACAAGGGAGCGCAGTTGGTTTTGAGCTTAATAATATAGTTCAACCAGAAATTGTTTACTTCCGTTGCCGCACTTTGTAAAATCCGCTGGAAGGTATTCGGAAAAAATTTATAGCGTGATTTATGGTTTGAGTTTATAGCACACAAAAATCTTTATTAAAAGCTAATATTTATATAAAGCCAGAAGTTTTTCCTATTTTCGATTTGTTGCGAGGGGTTTGCTACAGAGTATTGAGACAGATAAGTAAAAACAAATATTTATTATCCAAAACGATTTTTTTTATCAAAATACTTTTGATGTGATGATTATCTGTGGTATTCAATCAATATTGTTATCATTTTTTGATACATTTTTCCACTAAAAGATAGGCATATTCAAATACTGTTTATTTAAAATCTACTTTATACATAAAACGTTGTATTGAATAAATCTGATGAAACTTTTATCAGTGTTTGGTTAAAATTAGTGTTGGGCACGTTACGTTAAACCGTCATTAGAAACATAGATCTTATGGATACATTACAGTGGATCCTCGATTATCCGTCTCTCTATTAACCGTCACCTCTGTTAACCGTCAGGGTCCATACATAATTTATATTGACAACATAAGTAAAAATTTAGTCATCAATTTATTTTGTTTGAGCATTTGCGATAAGGCAAACTAAATTCGTTGAAATGTACACGTGAATTTATGCCACCATCGCATTTTTTTATGTGAATAATTATTGTTCTTATTTAGGGCTCTGGATTAAATTTCAATTTAAATAGGTAATGTTAAACGATACCGTGCTTTTAGAGTTTCATTTTTAGAATCGCAAGCCGAAAATAAAAACGCAGAGCACAATATTATTAGTCAATATCTGTATGTCAACATAATTCAGTTTGACTGCTGAAGAATCAGAATGATTCTGAAAATGAAGAAATGAGAAAATGAAGAAAAATGCTGAAGAAATTGAAAAGTATGCTTCGAAAATGGAATTGTTAGATGGCCGGATGAAACAGTTAGACAATGAAAAAAGCCACAAATGAATCACTCGACACGGCACGACACGACACTTGTATTTGTGGTTCGTTCAAAAAATAAGCGAAGGTGTTCCTTTGTCTGCACCAATTGTTGCCGAAAAAGCATTGTTTTTTAACATGAAATTGAATGGCGATGCTTTATTTAAAGGAAGCAGCGGTTGGTTGGAAAAGTTTAAAAATCGCCACGGTATACGCAGTAGCGCACCTAGAATTTTGCTCTGGGAGGGGGGGGGGTTTGGTTAGGCACTGAAATTTTTTTATGCTACCTCCACCATTTAGTTCTAAATAAGACTTAAGAGTAAATTTGCAAAATTTGATAAATCTAACTTTATTGAAACTTATAGCTATAAAATATCTAATTTTCATAACTTGAAATGAAGGTACTTTCGAAAGAACGATATAGGAAAGTGGAGAGGATAACTGTTTTAGCTAAAATTTACATTTTCTCGGCTTCCATTGCAGCTGGAAGCCTCTTTTTTTATTCTGAGGTTGCTCGTCGAAATATGACGTGGTTATTCCAAAGTATACTATTCAGTTGACGTATTGCTGAATTTCCTTGACCAATTCTAGTGGCTATTTCTTTTGTATTGCGACCATTGTTTGTAATGTTTACACCGAGATATTATAGCTATTAGTATTTTGAATTTGTTTGCTTCCTAGTTCTAAGTGCTTTCCTTCACCTCCCACTACTATGTACTCTGTTTTTGATGGATTAATTGATAAGCCCCACTTAGTATATTCTTCATATATTTTTCGTAACATGTAGTGGATATCATCTTGATCTTCTGCAAGTATTACTTGGTCATCAGAAAAATGCAAGCTGTACAGTGTATGGTCTCCAATTTTAACACCCATAGGTTCACATTTTCTTTTCCAAATATCCAAAACCCCCTCCAAATAAATCTTAAAGAGTGTAGGTGCAATGCAGCAGCCTTGGCGAAATCCTTTGGTCACTTTTATCTTTTTTCTCACTTTTTGTCCAATCTTTATTACACTCGTCATTTCATCGTACAACTCCCTTATATCATTAATGTAAATCGGTGCAATATTCTTGTCTTCTAGCACCTGCCATAGCTTGGCTAATGGGACACTGTCATACGCTTTTTGAAGATCAACTAATACCATGTGTGTCTCCATATTATGTTCCAAACGCTTTTCTATTGTTTCTTTTTGGCAGAACACATTGTCTATACAAGAACGACCAGTACAAAAGCCACTATGATCTTCAGCGTCTTCCCAACAATCTTCAATTCGACTTTTAATTATCTTCCCGTAGATTCTACAGATTGAGTTAGTTACACTAAGCTCTCGGTAGTTCTTACAATCTTTTCTGTGGCCTTTATTTTTGTATAGATTGCTGATATATGCAGTTTTCCATTCTAGAGGTAGCTCTTCTCCTCTCAAGAATAAATTAAAAGTATAAGCCAATAGCTGAAATAGTTTGTCAGGGCCATATTTAATCAGTTCAATGGGTACTCCCGCCGGTCCTGGAGCCTTTCCATTTTTCATAGCGTTGGCGTGTTTTTTAATCTCTTCTGGTGTTATTTCAGTTTCTTCTGGGTGAGAAATCTACGACAATATAATCAATTATGGTAGATGTTGTTTTAGTAATTCTTGTAGGAGAGTTAACAATAAATAAGAGAGAGGGTAGGGAGTTGGTTGAGGAATAAAAATGACATATTTTAAAGATATTATAATTAGATATTATTTTTATAATAATGTATTTGGTACTTAACTTTTCAATTAAAATCATGAGTTTGTATTTTTTTTATTTTTTCAATCCCCGGTAGAGGGCAGAAGATGAACATTTTTTTTTAATTGCAAACAAATATTGGGTTTGTAATACCAATTGCCAATTTTTTCGCACTATTCCAAAACAGTTTTTAAAACTTCTATTTTTTAAATCACTCTATGTACAATCTTTAAATACATTAAAATCATAAGTAATGAAACTTTAAAGCACCCTTGATATTAAGTAAAGGATCATATATAAGTGCTTGCTAGTGAAATTCGGCACTTATAATAAAATTGTATCTATTAAATTATGTTGGTTACTATATACCCAACTGCTTTCATCCTCTATTTATATCTTAACACCCCTATAAAGTTCTTGCTTGAAATGCTAAAAGTTTTGAATATTAAACCTGCCTAGGCAAATACCTCGTTCACAACTATATAAATTCCATAAACTCATATCTAATTTTGCGAATACTGCTCGTAAAACCCTTACCGGAATGGAAATCGAATTTTGATCAAAAATAGAAATCTAAAACATTATTTTCGTAGTCCTTGATGCTGAGAAAAAAATTTTAGTGGTCTATTTTCGTACGTGTCTAGTCATGTGTAACGTTCCAAGTTGAGGAAAGTTAGACGACCGTGAAATTTTTAAGGAGTTTATTGATGAACATAAAATAAATGTTTTTGGTTTGGTTAACAAATAATCAGTTTTTCCGAAAAAAAAAGACTCCATTTGTAATAAAAGTATTTTAAAAGCATAATATTTTAAAGTCATATATAATAAAATATTTAAGTAAGTAATATAAAGCGTAAAATTTTGATAAGTATACAAATTTGTATACGAAATTTATAAAACATTTATATTCTGCTGTCTTAATACTCGCTAGAAAAGATATCGAAAATTATATAAAACTACAATGGTCATTAATATGACTACTAGGGTGGAACGAAGAATTCAAAGTCAATATTTTTTGTCTCAAGTTGGTCATTCAGAATTATATCTGTGTTTTTTAATTTGTTGATTTCCATAGATTCTAACAAAGATAGCTTAAGGCCTTTATTTTGAATGTGAAGAATTTTAAATTTGTCATTAAAAGAATGATTATGATCTAGAAGGTGAAGTGCGTATGTCGAATCTGTTTTTCTATTCTTGAAAGCCCTTTTATGTTCTGCTATTCGTTTATCAAAGTTTCTACCAGTTTGACCGATGTAAGTTTTTGGGCAGTCGCCACATTGAAGTTTGTACACACCACTATTTAAGTGTTTTTTATTTTGGCTCTTGTTATTTTTAATATATTTGCCTAGGTTGTTATTTGTTCGGAAAGCTGGTGTTATTCCTTTCTTTTTTATGTGTTTGGCAATTTTTGTTGTTATTTTGCCTGTATATGTAATCGAGCAGAAGGTACTAGGTTTTTTCTCTGGTGGTGGAAATACTAATTTCAGGGCTTTCTTGTGTAGTTTTTGATTTAACATTTTATTAATTGTTTGTTCGTTGTATCCGTTGTTTACTGCTATTTGCTTAATTAAACAATGGATACAACGAACAAACAATTAATAAAATGTTAAATCAAAAACTACACAAGAAAGCCCTGAAATTAGTATTTCCATCACCAGAGAAAAAACCCAGTACCTTCTGCTCGATTACATATACAGGCAAAATAACAACAAAAATTGCCAAACACATAAAAAAGAAAGGAATAACACCAGCTTTCCGAACAAATAACAACCTAGGCAAATATATTAAAAATAACAAGAGCCAAAATAAAAAACACTTAAATAGTGGTGTGTACAAACTTCAATGTGGCGACTGCCAAAAACTTACATCGGTCAAACTGGTAGAAACTTTGATAAACGAATAGCAGAACATAAAAGGGCTTTCAAGAATAGAAAAACAGATTCGACATACGCACTTCACCTTCTAGATCATAATCATTCTTTTAATGACAAATTTAAAATTCTTCACATTCAAAATAAAGGCCTTAAGCTATCTTTGTTAGAATCTATGGAAATCAACAAATTAAAAAACACAGATATAATTCTGAATGACCAACTTGAGACAAACAGTTCTCCCCTCCTCAACCTATTTCATTAGAGACTATAAATTTGTAAACCCAAGCCAAAATAGATCACTTGAGAAAGGCAATCAGCCGAAACAGCTGTAGTGATAATATTTAAAATAAATTTTGTGGAAGTTTGAAAACAAAGTTTTCAGTGTTTTATTGTTACATAAAATGAATTTCCATCAAGTAACGGTCGAATCCATCACTTATTCAATATTTTTTACAGGGCTAGTGCGAAAAAGTGACGTTTTGATGTATAATAAAACTGTAAGAAATCCTTTTTGTATTGGACCCTATCTTCAGGTTCCATATTAAACTCAACTTTTTAGGAATAACAAAAAAATATAAAATTTTAAAAATTTATGTTTTTATCAGTTCTTTGAATCTTAATAATTGTTTTATGATACAACATACATTTTATAATTGGTAGTCTGATTTTGTGTTAAGAAACGGCATAATATTTCTAGATTGCAACCTTGAACGAATAAAGCCATCCCTTGATTCTGGTCCAGAAACGGCAGCTGATGCTTCAGTTACTAACTTTTATTTCTTTACTTTTAAAACAATAAAATTATTGTTTGTTGGATATGATGGATATTCATAAGTAAGCTTGTTTTGTATAAAACTTAGAGGTGACTGGTTAAATGAATTTATAAATAATAATAAAAAATGCAATATTTTGACTGTAAACAAAAGTAGCGAAACTAGCAAATATTTAGTTGTGAATAAATTATGAGAATTATCTAGATTTAGATCATACTGTTGTCTGTACAAAGACTATAGACTCACCTTTTGAATTATTGATGTATTCGTAGCCAGTGAGTTAGTGTTGGTACCACGTCACGACGTTAAGGGACTCCTGGCGCCGAGGCTCGAAAGAATGATTAACCGATAAACTGGATGTTTTCAGTACACTGTCTCGTTAGCAAGTGTCGTCTTGAGATGGTCAGAAACCCTCTATTCATCCTTAGGTAGTCTATGAGACAAGTGCTATCCCATAAATCAACCATATTGTAGGGCGTTTCTGAAAAGCGACAATCCAATTCAATGGTCACAGTAATATGATACTTTGCACGTTTTGTGTGTATTGGCGATACAAAAATAACCAAAAGAGACAGTCAAATTCTCTGAACTTAAAACATAATTAGCCAGCAGAATAGCCAGTTTAAAATCGCGATTTTACGAAATAACAGAAAACAATATATTTTAAAGCAAATAAGTTAGAATATACCAATCACTTGCATCATATATATAGTACAGTTAAAGAAAAATATAAAATAAAAAATATGAAAATAAATACTACGTACTTTCCCAAACAGAGCTGCACGGCAAATTTTAATAAAGATGAAACAATTAAAAATAAGAACGTAATTTTTAGGTTAAAATTTAAAATTTTTGATGATAATAAAGAAAAAACCCACGATACAATGTATGATATTCAAGAAAAGAGTTTAAAATGTCACATGTTAATAGTTCTCATGTAACAGATCACAATGATAAGAATTTTGACTGTAATCTGTTCTATGGTAATAAAGTTGACAATATACATGACAGACAGTTGCGCAACAGAGATAAACTATCTTAATCTGACTAGCATGATGTAGCTAACTAGTATAAAATATTTGAACCTATAATTTGTTAAATTGTGAGGATTCTAGTAAGTGTCAACAAGTAATGGAGAAAAAAATAGATGCCTTTAAGTTTAGTAACACATGGGACTTTGTCCCATGGTAAAAATTGCCCAATGGTGTAAAAGTGATGAAGGTTTATCGTGTTAGACTGTTCATCGGGTCAGACGGTAATCGTGTTCGCTATAAAGCGCGTCTGGTTGCACGCGGTTTTATGCAAAAACGTGAAATATACTATGAAGACACTTTCGCACCGGTTGTGCGGTTGCAAATTTTAATATCGTTATTAGTGGAAAAATTTTAATGCACAGATTGCAGCAATTGAATGAATCAATTAGCCGATTTGTTCACCAAAGCATTGTCGAAACAATTCATTGAATAAGTTGAATTTGTCAATTTAACTATGTATTAGTTAGTTTAGTAGGCGTAAAAGACCAAGAATCCTCGAATGTACTAGGACAACACGGAGAACAAATAAGAAACAAGAATGGTCAACGAATTCTAGGCTTTTGTAGAGAAAATGACCTGGTAATTATAAATTCGTTTTTTCAACACAAAAATGTGCACAAATATACCAGAGAAGTTAAGAGTAGAGGAGAAAAGTTCATTATGCTATGTATTGGTAAACAGACCCTTAGGACAGTGTATCAAAGATGTCAGAGTCAGAAGGGGAGAGTCAGAAATATATAGCGACTATTATCTGATAGTATTCCGAAGCGCCGCAAACAAGATCAAAATTGCCATGTTAATAGCCAACGTTCGCAACGGACAGGGCACTTGAAGAAGAAGAAGAAGATTCCGAACTAGTATCGGTGTGGAACAAAAACGCACGTAGAAGGTACCAAGAAAAAGAGACAGAACCCAAGAAACCTCACCAACGCAGTTATTAGGTCATACAAGTTAGCAGATAAGAAAATAGCACAGAAATACAAAAGCTATGTGAACAATAGTCTACAAAAGCACTTAAACCAAAACTATGACTTAGAAGAAACTTGACAACAACTTAAAGAATCTCTCCTAGATGGGGGCAAGCAAATCTGCGCAATAGCTAAAATCAATAAAAACAGACAATGTACGAATTGGTGGAGTAATGAAATAAAAAAAAGAGGTCAAATCCAAGAAGTTAGCGTGAAAGAAATATCTAGGGAACCAGAATGCAGAAAGCTATCAAAAATATAAGCAACAGAGGAAAAGTAAAAGCAACATGGTGATTGCAAAAAGAAAGCTGGGAGGATTTTGGGAATAAGCTGGAGAAAGACTACCACACTAACCAAAAACTATTTTACAAAACTCTGAGAAACCTAAGAACAGAGAACAGACAACAAACACCAAAACAAATTAAAAACAAAGATGGTCACATCCTCTGCGAGAACGAAAGTATTATGAACAGGTGGAGAGAATATTTCGAAAACCTTCTGACTCAAAAAGACTATAATAATGAAATAGGCAACACTGAAGAAAACTCATCTGAGAACCCAAACCAAAACGAAATAACAATAGAAGAAATAAGAAAAATAATACTCAGGCTCAAAAGAGGAAAGGCAGCTGGCTATGATAAGATAACTGCGGAAATGCTAAAAAGTATGGGAGAAAATGGAAATGAAATGCTTAGAAAAGTTTGCAATAAAGCATGGAATAAGAACAAGATCCCAAAAGACTGGGAAGTGGGCGTTATTCTACCCATTTTCAAAAAAGGTGACAGACGAGAATGCAGTAACTACAGAGGTATAACTTCTCTTGAGTAACCCTTCCAAAGTTTACGAACGAGTACTGGAGAAAAGACTACTACAAGAAGTAGACCATAAACTGGAGCAGTCACAGAGCGGTTTCAGGAAGGAAGAAGCATCCATGACCATATTTTTACACTCAAGCATCTAATACAAAATGCACGAAATACAAGCACGGAACTATACCAAGCCTTCATAGACTCTCGAAAAAGCATTTGATAGAACCCCAAGAACCGAAATAGACAAAAGCCTAAGAAACAGAGAAGTAGACAGCAAACTCAGAAAAGCTATTATGAGCCTATACAAGAACACAAGAAACAGAGTAAGAACAGATAATATGGAATCAGAAGAGTTTAGAGTCAATGATGGCCTACGACAAGGAAGTGTACTAGGCCCCATCCTGTTCAATATTGTACTAGATGATGTAATGAAGGAAACTAGAGAAGAAACATCGAGAATATTTGTTGGACATAGAAACCTGGAAATGATACAGATAGCGGAGTGCGCATTTGCAGATGACCTCGTCGTATTTGGAAGAAACGAGGACGCACTTAAGAGAAACCTCCAAATATGGAGAGATAAACTTGAAAAACGTAATCTGAGAATTAATGAAAGTAAAACCAAGGTCATGGTATGTGGGAAAACAGACCAACATACAAACATTAAAATCAATAACTTTACTTTAGAACAAGTCGAAACCTTCAAATACCTGGGAGTGCAACTAGAGAGTAGGGTACACAAGAAGCAGAGATAAACATTCGAATAGCAAACGCTTCCCGGATATACACGCAATTAAGAGCACATTCCTATCGAAAAAAGAAGTATCCCAAAAAGCAAAGATAGCTATCTACAACACAGTTTTTGTACCTATCTTAACATTTGGATGTGAAAGCTGGACGCTCACCACCAGACTAAAAAATAAACTGCAAAGTATTTCAATGAAGCATCTAAGAAGAGTACTAGGGGTGACCAGAATAAACAGGATACGGAACGATGAAATAAGAGAACGCCTTAAAGTCCAATCAATAGAGAAGAAAATTGAAGAAGCCCAACTGAGATGGTACGGCCACATGGTAAGGATGGATAAAAAAAGCCAAGTGAAACAAGTGTGGGAAGCGAGAAGAACCATGAAAAGACCAAGGGGCAGACCCATGAAGACCTGGGACGATGAAATTGCCGCCATCCTAGACAGGAGAGGAGTCACCAAGGAGCAAGCGAAGAAATTGGCAAGCAACAAGAAGAATTGGAGGAAGTTTGTGTATGAAACCTAAAAAGAGACTTTACACCCAACACCTTAGGGTAGAAGGGTTATTGATTATATATATTAGTTAATTTGAATCAGGTCTCTGGTTTTATATTTTTTGTCAAATCTTAAATAAGTGGAAGTGTTCGAGTAGCGTCTTAAACTAGTCTAATATTAAAGATTTGACAATAAAAGAATTTTGTTTTTAAGGTTATGTTACTTCTGTCATTTGTTAGATGTAGGCATATGTGTTATTAATATTCTGAGGCTTATTATTCAATAAACTTTTTATTAATGAATCGTCGGGTTGGTTTGTACGTTGTGGTCTTCTGTACAAGATGATTTGGTGCCGTTTCGAGGGAGAATCCTTTCTCACATACTATGTCATAGGACTGAGTGGCCTCAGGAATTCAGATTTTTTCTGTCCGATTTTGCCCATTTTGAATATAAAAGCTACCCTCTTTTCAGGATCTTACAATTCTGAGTGTATTTAGTTGACTCCCTTTAGACTTTTCTAAGAATCTTTGAAGATAGCTTAAGCCTTGACATTTCTACCATTTTCTTTATTTGTTTGAAATCCCTTTTATGCTCCGCCTTACTCTGCTTCATTGTATTGTCTTTTACCTATCATGTAAATGCTTTTTGCAACTATTTTCTACAATTTATAATTGGAGAGTAATACAATAAAAATGCAAACACCAAAAATTTTGATAGTTTTACGTGTCCTTTGTCAATTTTCCTCCTCTATTAAACGATTGATAAAATGTATTTCTAATAAGTATAGTATTCTTGTAAATACGCAATCATTTAAATTTTATTTATTATATTATTTTAGTTGTTTATTTTCTAAAGTTCTTGGTTTATAAAATATATAAAGACCAATCTCTGATTCAACTTATTAAATGACAAAAATACCTGTTTCAATTTTTATCTCCGATCTGACGACTTACTTTTTTATAATCAAATTACTTAAAAAAGAGCCTCAAAAACTGGATTGTCAATATCTCGAGAAAATATGTCACAAGTAAAAAACATACTGGTCCTAGGGGAATACAGTGATAAGGAGAACGACATGGCTTTTACTGACGACATAATACTAGTAGATGTATATCCCATTTTAACCTTTTTATCTTGCTGGAAAATTTATAGCTACACAAAGAAAGGAAGCCAATATTTTAAAGTTTAGAAAGTTGTTTTTGTGAGAGATTTGTGTGCCTGATTAAAAGTAATTTTCGGATGTAGACTATTTTTAAGATGTGAGTAAAAAATTATGCAAAAAGTTATACTTTTTACAATATTGGTAATGTTTTTTTTTATATTTTATTTCCTTACCTTGAAATTTCAAATATATTTCTCTCTTTTAATTTTTGTAGCACTAAATCTAAAGAAACATGTTCTTTCTTTTCGCGCCTTTTATATATTGTCTCATGGATTTCAAATTTGCAACCTTCGGGAAGATCTATAGTCTTAGGTTGTCGGCAAGATTTATATTATGCGATATTTTGTTCACTTCGTCCACTTTTTTTTGCTATTTGCAAAACCGACTTTAGTTTTGTTTCACTAATATAAAGTGCATCACACACACGTTTATGTACGGACTGAACTGGTCGGAAATGGCCCCCGTTGGTTTTCTCTGCAGTAAAATAAGAAAGTAAATTACATATAAAGTTGTTTACATCTAAAACACGTCCCGGCATTTTTGGCTTCAATAAACAAATACACTACACTTTACTCTCTTTTATCGGACACCTCTCTTTACCAGACATGTCTTTGCGGACGGTTTTTAAAACTAAAACTCGGTACTTTAACTAGCTATTATTTCACACTATACTAACTAGCTATTATTTCACAAATCAAGAATCAACAGCTGCAGCATTTATAGATGTAACCTCTGCATTTAATAATATAAATTTATATATTTTACATAAGAAATTATTATATCTTGGAATGTCAGTTAAAATTTTAGATTTCATTATATCCTTGTACAAGAATAGATGGACTTACTTAAAAATAAATGAGACACTTTTAGCGCCAAGGCTAAGAAATATAGGTATACCACAGGGTGGTATTTTAAGTCCACTTCTCTTTTCATTATACAATATAGATAGTACCTTCACACTCTTATATATTGCAGTTTGCAGATGATGTTGTGTTGTATACCTCCCATACTAACCTTGACATTTTTTGTATGCGTCAACTCGAATCTACACTAGATTGTATAAAAAATTATTACCATTCTCTAGGCTTATCAATATCAACTACAAAGACTGAAATTTGTTTTTTTCCCAAAAACGCCAAACTAGTCAAGGTAACTTTAAATAAGAAAAAAATAGAATTTCAAATCAAAAATTTTGTAAAATATCTAGGCACATATTTGGATCGAATATTGTTATTGAAGGATCAAATTAATTCTATTATAAAAAAATCGGGAAAACTCCATAAATATCCATAAAGCATTTTGAAAATCCAATTGGGGAGCTGACCCAAATATTGCATTGCTATTTTATCGTTCAATGATTCGACCAATTTTTGACTATAGTTGTCATTTATATGGGTCTGCGTCAACAGGATATCTTAATAAAATTGAAACCCAAAAGAATAAATGTTTGAGGCTATGTCTTGGTTACTTAAAATCTACTTCTATTAGTATTATTGCAATTGAAGCTAAAGAGATATCCCTTACACTACGCAGACAGTTTTGTACAGATAAGTTTGTAGCTAAAGCTATATCAAAAAACTTGGGCTATTTAAAAAATATTCGTAACTTTAATATAATAGACTTAAGCCATAAATATTGGCGTAACAAAAAAAACTCCCATATACGTTGAAAGTATAGGAAATTGACAATATTTAAGAACAAATGTATCAAAATAAAATACCACCATTTATACACAACCTCCTAAGACTCTCTTTGTAAGATAATAGAAACATATTATATGGATTCAAATCTTCCAGGAAGTATGATCAGCAAAATAATTAAAGATAAGAGGCCTGCATTTCAATATATTTTTACTGACGGCTCTAAAATTCACAATAAAACGAGTTGTGCAATATATCACTGGAATTCTGATTACAAAGAATCATGTCGATTGCCCAATGAAGCTTCAATATATACTACGAACTATACTTTATTACTTGCTTAAATATATAGCTTATTGGTAAATAATTATATCATTCTGAGTGATTGTAGAAGCATTATGGACAAACTCACTTCTATCAAAACCACAAAAAACCTAAAGCATATTGAGATAGAAATAAAGAGGTTAATATCATGATATTATTTCCGCAGGTAGCTCGATTATTATTTGTTGGGTAATAGGCCACTCTGGAATATTAGGAAATGAAGAAGTCGACAAATTAGCTAAATCTGCAGCTTTAACCAAACATAATATAAACAACATACTTCTTCCAGTAGCAGACATAGATAATATCAGTAGAAACAACTGCAAACAAAGCTGGCAACGTTTATACAACCAAAGTACAACTGGAGTAAACTTTAGAACTTGCCAACTACTAATTTTTGATAAGAAATGGTTCAGATATGAGAGAAATAGGTTATTTATTATATTTAGGATTAGGTAATAAAATCAAAAATTGTAACTACCACAAATAGTCTGGCTAATTGGCTTTGCCAAAGCCATTGTACACTAAAAAAAAATTTGAAATTAGAGAATTTTTACATGAATTTAGGTTTATTGTATAGCTCTCAAAAGTTTTATAATTTGAGAAAAGGCAGCAAATATTTGCTTTCACGCAAACAAATCCTTTGTATCTCTTGATACGTATTTCGACCTAATAGGTCTTGTCAGAAGAGCTATTCATAGGGGTTGTCAACGTGAAAAATCAATATTTTCTGCCTTTTAAGAAGCAACAATAACATGGCTTCAATACGGACGCAATAGCGACATCTAATTAAAACAATCGTAAAATAGTTTCGAAACACAATTCAGATTTCTGCCCTAGGTCTCTTTTAATATCTTTTATCAACGTCTGTTTACCTTGCAATTTTTAGAAGGCTCAGATTGTAAAGCAGAAATCTGAATTGTGTTTCAAAACTATTTTACGATTGTTGTAATTAGATGTCGCTATTGCGTCCTTGAGAACCCCTATGCATAGCTCTTCTGACGAGACCTATTAGGTCGAAATACGTATCAAGAGATACATAGGATTTGTTTGCGTGAAATCAAAAAATATTTGCTGCCTTTTCTCATTTTATTCGGATTTACTCTGTGTGAGTACTAGAAACACAATTCGCTAAGGATTTCTGCTTAGTTGTAAAAGACATGTCGTGGAATGCAAATTTTAGATTCCCCATGTCTCTTTTAACACCTTTTATCAACGTCTGTTTGCCTTGCAATTTTTAGAAGGCACAGATTATAAAGCAGAAATCTGAATTGTGTTTCGAAACTATTTTACGTTAGTTTTATAATTGTTATAATGAAGAAAATAGTCAGCCTATTGTATGATACTCTAATTGTTATTTTTTTTGTGAATTTCTATGGTATAGATTATTAAAAAGGAGAAGTAAGATAGCAGAGCCCTGCGGTAAACCCACTGAAACTAGTTTACTAGTTTACATATACCATTTTTCAAAGCAAATACTTTGCACGTTACAATTTATATAAAGTGACGTCACTTATATTTAAAATTTCCAGAACGTCAACCTTAGAGTTCAAATTTTCCTAACAGTTAATAATACGAAACCCATATGGAACTACTCGATCTTTCATAGGCATCAACATGGTATAATAAAAAAAAATGTAATTATCATTATATTGGAAAATTTAGAATTATATTGATTAAATAAACAAAAACATTTGTTATTATTAATAATTTAAATTGTATAAAATAACTCTTTAAGTCTGGTATTCCATAAAATAATAATTTTAATTAAATAGATTATACAATTGTACATAAGTGGTACGGGTATACTTCAAATTTTAATGACAGTTCAGCGTGTGGCAAAATTGTTTAAAGTGTTGCCGCTTTTTTAGAGTAAGAATTTTGTTTATGTTTTGATTTTTTACACAATTTGATCATAATATATTATATATTAATAAATTGTATTTATAAATACATATTAAATTTAGATTATTAGCTTTAAATTTTAATTAGTGTTGTGTATTGTGATTGTGCTATGCCAAAACAACTATATAGTCTGTATAACGCTGATAAGCTTTCATATAAGATAAATTTACATAAAGTGTATTTACCCTTAATATAACAGTTTAACAAATAGTTGACATTTTAAAAATTCCTCACTTACTAACTATTCTGATATTTTAGCAATGATGTTTTTGTGTGCCATTTTTGCTATTATAAGATATTTAAATATTCTAACTTAAATTCATCCCATATAAAAAAGATTTTATCAAATAAAACAGTTTTCGAAAAACGCTGATAAATGGAAATCCATAAAGTTTCTAACACTGTCAAAAAGCGCTGTTTTTTTATCTTTATCAAAATAATCCTAGAAGGATATTTATTTTCGTTCATTCGACAGATGTCCCTGAATTCGGCAAGGCAATTCGTCATTTTTAATATCCGTGTTAATGCTGTTTTTGTAACATATAAAATAGGATCTTCCTATCATCAACGTAGCTTTTAAGGCACATATATAAACTTTTAGAATATAAGAAATCGTATATACTCAGTGGCGTAAACAGCAGATGTTTTCATTGGTTTTTAGAAATATTATACGACGAATATCTTTTTATTTGTCTAGTTTAGGCGCTATAAGTTTTATGAAAATACAAAGAATATATCCAGGTTATATTTATGGTAAAAAAGCTAGCTTGCTTCTTTGTGGTGCACTTTAGATGGTGTTTTTTTTAACGAACGTACGTTAGTTATCGTTAGTACAATTTGTACTTTGTCAAAACTTTTCCAAATAGAGTCGTCGTGCTGACTCCATACCATTGTTTTCCAAAGCCAAGACAAGAACTTGTTGATAGCAACAAAATGCTCCTTATCTTTAACTTTGTTTGTCCTCTTTTATATTCAATTAGTGGTCATCCCTTTAGAATTTTACAAGTTAATTGGGTTAAGACCTTTAATCGGGATTTTTTTTTATTTCTAAATGCATATTTACAATCTACTCATAAACAGTAATAGTACATTGAATAATCAGTAAATGTGATGACAATTTTGACTTGATTTGGGTACTGTTCAGCGACAGTTCTCCATTTTTGCCTATGTAACCAGGTCTTCTGATTAAGTCCTCTTCAGTCTTCGTTCCTTCATTGGTGGCTGATATAATTCACTGATAATTTGGCTGTGGTGCGTTGAAATACGAATTTTGGCCTTGTTGGCTTAAAGTGATATGACATCTTTTACGGTTGGTATTCCTAGGTCATTGTAGATGGTTGCATTGCTCACATACCAAGGGGCGTTAGATATCATACGCAGTGTTTTTCATTGGAAGGTCTGCAAAATTTTTGTGTTTAAAGGTTTGCTATGTCCCCAGAGTTCTACGTCCTAAGTCCATATAGGTTTTGGTATGACTTTGTAAAGCAGTATTTTGTTTTTCAATGATAGTTGTGACTTTCTGCCAAGTAACCAATTTATTTGTTTTAATTTTGATATTAAGCTCAGTTTTTTGGCGTTAATGTGTTGCTTCCAGCTGAGCTTTGGTCCAAATGCAACTCAAGATATTTCATATCGTCTCTAGCAGGAATAGGTGCATTATTTATTAGACTAGCTTAGTGGACAAGTATGTCTTTTTGTTGTAAATGAGATTTGGGCTGATTTTTCGTTATAGACTTTAATTTTCCATTTTGTCAACCAATTCTCCAATGTATGCAAGTAATTTTGCAGCTTTTCAGATGCTATGTCTGGGTCTTTGCTTTAAAACTAAAATAGCTGTATCATCTGCAAAAATCGCCACTGTGCGTCATCCGTAGTAAGTATGTCAGCAGTAAAGATTAGGTACAGGAAGAAACCGAGGATACTTCCCTGAAGAACTCCGGGTTTGACTGAGTGATAGGTTGAGAAATTATTATTGATTTTTTTTTATTTAAACATAGAGAACTCACATCAACCACCAAGGATTATTAGTGGGGGGATATACACAGTAGTACACTTTTGATAAATTAAAGTTTATTATAAATAAATATTACCACCCTGAGGGCACTGTTAGACATTTCTGTCGATAGTGATATGGATATTCATCAATTTGATGTGAAAAGTGTTCTTTTTTAAGTTCAGTGTCTAGTGATGTGTTTTTAAATCCACCGGATGGCCTTAGTGTTAAGCCTGGTGTAGTATGTAAGTTCGTAAAATCTTTATATGGTTTACGAGAAAGCCCTAAATGTTGGAATACAACTATTAATAAGCATTTATGTAATTTAAGATTTAAAAGATCTAAGGTTGATCTTTGCTTGTATTCTAATGGAAAAACGTTAATGTTTTGATATGGGTAGATAATATTTTTGTTATGTTAATTTCTGACGATAATGTCAAATTTTTAAAATCAAATTTAGA
The DNA here is from genome assembly GCA_918026665.1 of Diabrotica balteata. Taxonomy (NCBI): domain Eukaryota; kingdom Metazoa; phylum Arthropoda; class Insecta; order Coleoptera; family Chrysomelidae; genus Diabrotica; species Diabrotica balteata. The sequence goes on along the minus strand of OU898283.1, from coordinate 106,336,948 downwards.
GAAAATTTTAGAATTAAATGATTTATAAAATGAAACAAAAGTGTCTTTTTAGGATTAGAGATTGAAAGAAAAAATAAGACTTAAGTTGTTAGCGAGAAAAATTTAGTTACAAAAATTGTTAATCGTTTTAACATGGTAAATTGCAAGACTAGTAAAATTCCAATGAAACCTAAATTGAATTTGGAAAAAGAAGGTTAAACTGATTTTAAAGTCCCTTATAGGGAGGTACTTGGTAGCTTAATGTATTTGATGCTTGGCACTAGGCCAGATTTGTGGTTTACAGTTTCATTTTTTGGAAGATTTCAAAATAATTTTAATAGTAACCATTTAAAGCATCTTAAAAATGTAATTCGTTAGTTGAGCTATACTAATGAGTTGGGATTAATATACAATAAATTTACTAAAAATGATCAAAATTGACGAAAATGAAGTTTTTTTCATGCATATTCTGACTTAGATGTTGGTAATGATGGTAATGACAGGAAGAGTGTTTCTGGATATGTTATTCTTTGTAATAATAAAGTTGTAAACTGATGTTTTAAAATCTGTAAACTGTAGTTGCTCTTTAGACTGTGCTGAGACTAAGGTTTACTAAGTGCTACGTATGGTCAGTGCTGCTATATGGCGTAGAGAGTTGGACACTCAAAACGAGGGATATAAACAGATTGGAAGCTTTCGAAATGTGGCTTTATCGCCGTATCCTAAAAATACCATGGACAGCGAAAATCACAAATATAGATGTCCTTAAAAGAATAAACCAAGAACGCCAACTTTTTGAAACCATCAAGAAAAGGAAAACGGCGTATCTAGGTCACATCATGCAAAATGAAAAATACCAGTTCCTCCAACTTATAATCGAGGGTAAAATTAAAGGCAAGAAAGGAATGGGACGCAAGAAAATGTCCTGGCTCCGAAACTGTAACGAAAGTATATTGAAAATGCTACAAAACATAAGGCAATGGACAGGGATTAACGACATACAGTCTCTGATACATATTGCAAGAAATAGAGAATTAATGGAAAATGTGATCGCTAACATCCATTAGTGGATTTGCATCTGAAGAAGAAGAAGTAGTTGCTCTTAGTAGCAGTGAAGCCGAATATTTGGCTCTGTCTGCGTGTATGACTGAGTGTTTGTTTTTAGGTCAATTTTTAAAAGAAATGCTTAATTTATTTTCAATATCCTATTAAAATTTTTGAGAAAAACCAAGGTTGCATAAAAATGGCTCAAGCTTATAAGACCAAACGCTCAAAACATATTGATGTAAAACATCATTTCGTTAAAGATGTGGTAAATAAAGAAAATTTTGGTATTGAGTATGTTCCTACAAACAAACAGTTAGCTGATATTATGACCAAGGCATTGTCTGCTACTTAATTTGAATTATTGAGAAATTGTTTGAATGTTTCTAAAACTCTTGAACTAATGTTTAATTTTACAGTTTATTAGTTTATTGTAATTTTATTTGCAGTTGGCATCTAATTCATTTGTACTTTTGTAGAATTGAGAGGAGGTGTTGCTGTACAATTCAGTACTGTAATTATTATATGTATGTTGGCAACACATTTTATTTTTAGTGATGTCTGAGGACTTACTTGTCACTTGTTACTGGTATCTGTACACCTTACACTTGCAATTCTAAAACAATAAAACTTATTTTTTTTATAATTAGATACATATAATAATACGTCAACACTATCTAAATCAAAAAAGAATGATAACTGGTGCACCGTAACCAGATTTTGAGTGATCTAAACACAGTTGAGGTGTTAAATAAAAACAAAACAATATATAGCCATTTATCGTAGGCGTTCCCCATATATATCATAAATCGTTAAAGTTATATAATACGTATTGCTTTAGCAATATGTTATTCCCAGAATTACTATTTTAATTCAGAAATAGTTGTTTTGGAATACAGGTTCCATTTTAACCAAGTTTCGAAATTAAAAACTGACAAACACAAATAGTGGCAGGTTTATAAATAAATTCCACAATACGTCATATCAAACCAGAAATTCTAACAATTTCAAATTACAAACAAGCTATGAAACTAATCACGAACTACGTTTACCAGATTTGAACCAATTTGTAATCCTTTGAAAATGTATAACATATTCGATGGGGTTTCCAAGTTTGACTGAAATATGATTTGAGTTTTTAGAGAAAGGTTTCGTTAAAAGGTCTTTTAGTTTGCACAAATTTGCTGTACGGTTTTCAGTTTTTTTTAATTCTGTGTATACTGGAAGAAAGATATTATAATAAAATAAAAATAAAGAAAAATAAAAACGTTTATTTCATCAATTTACTGAACATTTCACACTTAAATATTTCAATCTAAAATATCATAATCTTCTTTCTTGGCATCCTAATTCTGCATCACCTACGGGTTGGACTGCTTGCTCTCGGACCTTGAATTTAATTTGTTATGGACTCCTTGACTTCTTTTCCTGTAGGTAGTTGTTTTTGGTATCATAACTGCTTTCGTGATGGGCTGTCTTCGGTCAACCCCCGGTTATAGACCCTGATCATATGGTCGATCAGTCTGTGTTTTGATTTGTACGTCCTTTGAATCCGATTTTTGCCAAGGATGTCCCTGGTCTCAAGGAGTCTTATTGTGACTTGGTGGATAAAGTATCTTGTCCTTTTCTCGGCCACCTCCCTCAGTGGTGTATACTAGAGCCTTTCTTTAATGGTTGCATTTGTTAGTCGTTCTTCCCATGTTGATTCATCGATGATACTGTAGCATGATGTTTCTGTGGTTTCTAGCTTCTTCCAGTTGGTTTCGTATGTGGAGCTCCAACTAAGACAGCATACAAAATTGCCGCACTAACGTAGGTCTGGTATAACTGGATCTTTTTGACCTTTGTTAGTTTACTGGACCTAAAAATATAAGGGCTATTAGTATGTAAACACAAAATCCTGCGAATTATATGTGGTCCTCGCAGGGACAGCGTAACAAATGAATGGAGGAGCAGATACAACAATGAATTAGAGACTCTCTTCGGGAAAGGAAAAATCGTAAGATACATAAAAGCCAATAGATTAAGATGGGCAGGCCACGTGATACGGAGTGAGGACGACAGACTGATTAGCAATGTGTTTTGGAAAAGACCATATAGTAGAAGATCGACAGGAAGGCCTAGAAAAAGGTGGAAAGACGCAGTCAGGGAAGACCTGGAGAAGATGGAAGTAAAGCCATGGAAAATAATAGCACAGGATCGGAATCAATGGAAGGCAATAGTAAACGCAGCAAAAACTCACGAAGAGTTATAAAAGCCAATGATGATAATAAAAAATATAAGGAAGTATTAGTTTCTTTGCAATATTTGCTTTTACTTTAATGTTTTAAGGGTACTTCGTGAAGTTGAGTTTCCTATCCAGATGGACTTCTTGACTGAATCTTTTGATTGGTTTCTTTTTTCTCCCTTTGTGATTTTAAATACTGGTGGATTTGTATCCTGTGTGAAAATGATGAATTGCGTCTTTTTGGTGTTGATATTGATTTTCCATTTTTCGGTGTATTCTGTATTACTTCCGCGTGATTTTCTATATCTCGACTAATCTTGTGTCATCTTTTTTTGTTGCATATATTGTTGTTCTTGGATATGTTGGTAAGTCTGAAACAGAAATGTAGAGAATAGGCGAGATTATACTGCCCTGAGATGTCTTTATAAGTTTTCTTATAAGTAAAATTTCTATTAATTAAATTTGTGTCGCATATGTTAACTAAGTAATAACGTAATATTACTCTGTGTATCTTATAGATAAGTGCCTCTTTCCAGACGTATGCCTTCTCGATGTCTAGAATGGAAATTCCTGTCTTCTGGTTTCTGTTGAATATCTTCGTGACGCTGATAACTCTTGCTTGTTAGAGTTTGCAGTTTCTTTCTCTTCTGAATTAAAACTGGTTCTCCTAAATGATTCTTCTTCTTTCTGCAAGTTCTATCAGCGTTCTGTAGATCCAGCATTTTTCTATTGTTTCCTTATTGGGATTAGTCTGTAGCTCTCTGGTCTTCCTCCGTACTTCCCTAGTTTTAGTAGAGGGATGATCTTGGCATGCTTACAGTTGTTAAATCATGTTCCATACTTTTTTCAGGCAGTATTTGAAGATATAGTGCAGTTGTACTCTTATCTTATTTAGTAGTTCCTTGAGAGCTATGTTGTGGATTCCTTCTGTTCCTGGTACTCTGTTTCCTTTTAATCTTCTAATGATTTTGGTAACTTCTGTTGAGTTAATGTAATCTTCTTCCTCTACTTAAAATTCGTTTCTTCTGTATATTCTTTCGTATTGTATGTTGACCTCCTCAATGGTACTGGAAAAAAGATATTATAGATATTAAATATTACTAATGTATTGTAATATTTCCAAAAGGACGAATTTATTTTTATAAATATTTTAATTCGATATTAAAGTAAAGTCTCACAAACTCATGCGAACCCGAGAGCCGAAGTTAGTGAAAATGCCGAGTTATCGAGAATAATAGGTTTAAACATAACAAAAATGCATTGGTAGTTTGTTTTCTTCTTATTAAGGTGAGGTTAAGGTTCTTCTCATTTCTGCGTAGGTCTCCACCTTACATTGTATTATCAGGTAAGGTGGTAGACAGTCAGGATTAAATTGTCGTATTTTTAGTAGCGTTAAGATAATGAGTGATCGAAAATCAGTAAGGCTATAATATGCATCATGCCGCAAAATCTGCTATTTGGTGAATGCGCATATAAGAATTATTATCGTCACCTCCACCAAATTACAACGTTCATTAATACGTGACGTATGAAGCGTAACGCGAGAGTGTTTAACAAATAGAATACATGACAAAAAAAAATTAAATATGGCGGCTTATGAAAGTCCCTGTAGACACGTATCTTTGCTTATCGGGTCAATCGTAACGTGCCAGGTATCATATGACAAGATTAAGCGAATATAATACCATGACGTACAAAGAAAAATTAAACATGGTGGCATACCATGAATACCTTAAGCTTATATCAGCTCAACGTCTGCAACCAAAAGTAAAGCCATGACCTATCGTCTGTCAGGTCTTTTCGTCATATGCCTCACTTTTCCGAACACGATAACTTTATGCAGCTTTCAAAATATACTAATGGCTACATCGCGATAGCATGTATGTTTTCTTCCTTCATAATATATTATCTATATTATTTATGTAGAAATTAAAAACGATGAAAATCAATTTTTATGGTAAAAGGGAATATTGTACTAAAAAACTACTTGTAAAAAGCAGATTCGAATCGCTTGAGCTGCTTGGCAGTATCGATGTAAGTCTAAGAGTTATTCACAAACTAAATAATCTCATCCACGACAAAATCACTGAAAGTCCATGTGAAACACTGCAAAAACGTTGTAAGTCGTTCTGTGCGGTCGCTATACAATGCACGGTTAAAAAGATTAGTTATCAGTCGCGTACACGTGCAAGTATGCAGTTTAGTAAAGTTTAGAGTCTTGCTTTTTAACATCTGAGATGTTTGTGTCAGTCCAGTATGAGTTGAGGATTTTTTGTCTTTCGTATTCTGACAATCTTTCAGAGCATTTTATGGTAACTTTATTATGTTAATTGGAATTGCCTGCATCACTGCTTAGGGATAAATGGTTGTTTTTGGTCATCTTTATCTTCAAATAAGTAGGGAATTTTAAAAGATTATAATGTAAGGAAAGACAGAGACTGTAAATTCTGAAAGCAGTGATTAAGGTACTGTGCAGAACTTAAAACGTGAGATCTAAGAAGAGAAAAAGAAGTAGTGGAAGGTTATGAGATGTGATAAAGGAATTGAAGTTAAGTTCACACGAAATAGGTCCAGATTATAAGTGCTTCCGGTACAAATGCTTTCAAAAGATTGTACTTTTAAAAAGAAATACCATTATTAAGACATTTAATAGAATATTGAGCAGATATGAGCAGAACAGTTACTTGACTGGTTTTGTATCCATGACTTTAATAAAGAACCGTAGACCACGAAAAAATAAAAATGCTGTCAAGTTTCGCGATAAAGTATATTTTTTAAAGTAAGAGTTTAGCGTCCGGTTGATAACCATAGTAACTGTATTCAGGTGACAGTTTGCATGAGAGCTTTTGTTTTATTACATGGCATTACTGGACGTCATCTAGAAATGATTCAGGAGTCTCTAACGAAAACAAACTGGTAAGGCACCTACGTATATGAGTTGTAAATATAAATACGTACATTGTGCAAAGCCTTCGACCACATTTGCAGCTGTAAAAAATTATATTAGTTTCTTTATGGGACGAAAGAACCACTACAGTAGAAAAAATCTACAGTGGTGTACAGAAGTCTAACAATAAAAAAATGTACAATATATATAAAGTTTTATCTCTTCCAGATATATAATATGAGTTTTATCGTAAAATTTTTAATAACTTCAACATTTAATTTAGATATCCACGCAGCGATACCTGCAGTAGTTGCGATAAATATACTGCTAAAAAAACATAGAAAAGGAAGAAAAAAGAGCATGCATTCTATTTGGGAAAGGCCGAATTATTCCATGATCGTTAAAAAGAAGCAACAAAAAAAAGTATAAAGAGTAAAGAGTTCGAATCAATAGCGATGGATTTTCAAAAAAACCTTCCTATACCAAATATTAAAACCAACGACATGTATTATAGAAGACAACTTACTTGATGTTCTTCTAGTATTCACGTGCTGTCTACTGGCGATTCCTACTATTATTGTTACCCCGAGAATATCGCAGCTAAAGAATCAGAGGAAGTTATTTCGCTTTTGTATAGTTTTATACTTTTGCAGGTAGACTTTTAGTGTGAGGTATTTACTTATGACTCTTGTGAAGATCAAAAAAAAAACTATAACCTCCTTAAATTCATTAAGAAGTTATTTTCACAAGACGACTTGACAAAATTAAATAATTTTTCCAATAAGAGGTCATTCATACTTGGAGTGTGACGTATGGTACTCACCAGTGGATTAAAACTAAAACTGTTGAAGATTGGTGGAACAAATTTAAGAAAGCAACCAAACCTGCCCATTTTAAGTACTTGAAGTAGATCAATTCCTAATTTGCCAATGGAGTCAGTTTCTTTCATCCAGTTTTAAAGCAAAATGCCCATTTGTTATTAAACCTTTTCGAGAAATAATTTGTAAAGGCATTCATCCCTAACATATTTCATTTAGAACAAGCTACAATAGGCCTTTCGAGACTTATGTGATTTATACCAACACTTTTTTACCAACTGATGATATCGCAGGAACCCAAGAAATTTTTTTATCCAACAGAAGATATAGATTTGTTACCAATTAGTTTGGAAAAGTGAAAGGACTTACCACACCTTAAGCAGTTTTGTGGTAATGCTGTCAAACATTTTTTCAATAGCCTTGCTCACAACACAACGGAACAAGGAACAAGAGTTAGTCTTGTACAGAAGAAACAGGCTGCAAAAAATGTGCTAAGGAAAACTAACACAAAAAAGACAATGATTGCTATGCTGAGTAGTGGTTGTTATATAATTTTTATTTTCGACTTGCATTCTTTTAGTTATTTCTTTAATGACATACACTGTTTTTGTCATTTTTTTTTTTATTACATTTGTTTATTTTTGGTAAAATCATCAAAAATAAAAAAAAACTAAAAAAAATAACAGTCCTAAAAATATATTTTTATCATTTTTACCGGTAAATTATATACTCATTGAAAATAGTTTGACTTAAAAAATTTATATTTAGAACATTTTTAAATTCTCTTCTTCTTCAAGTTCCACTCCTATCGGAGATTGGAAATCATTCTGGCAATTATAATTTTATTGGTTACTCGCCTGAATAGTTCAATTAAACTGCATCCAAACCATTCGTAGCCACGAGATTTTACGTCTTCCTACGCTTCTTATATTATTAATAATTAATAAAATAAGAAGTAAATAAAAAATAACTAAATTAGTCTTATTTAAATAAGTTTATTTAGAAAAAAAATATTTTGACCGAACCATAAAGCTGACCGTACATCATTTAATAGAAAATATGTTTCCTTTGGCTGCAATTATTGCTTTTACCCATTTTTGCATCGATTCTACGAGCTTCCGACAGTTGCCACATATCATTTCACCTCTTAGCCAAAACGGAATGACCGCTTCTATCATTTTTATTTCTACAGTACAGTCGATTTTGCGCAGTCTATCTTGCCTATAAATTTTCAATGCGGTTGAGGTCTGGCGAATTACCAGGCCAATCTAAAACATTAATATTCTTATTTTTGAAAAATTCCATCATTTGTTTTGACTTGTGATAGGAACAGAATCCTGTTGAAGAATCGTTTTCCTAAGGGCTGACATTTTGGTTGTGTCCAAAAGCTATTCCATCATGGATTTGTATTTTTGGCTGTTCATCATGCCTTCGACTGGTATTAAAGATACAACCCCCATCTATAAAAAATATCTCCAAAACATTTTTTTGGCTGAACAATTTACGGTTTAATCATATTAGATGGTGTAAGGTTTTCGTTGTCAGTTTCTTTTGTAAATAGGACTTTTTTCCAGTCGTCTACAGTCCAATTAGATGATTTTTTGACCCACAATAGTCTTTGTTTTTACATACGCTTAGTTAGAAGCTCTTTTTTTTGTGAACGCATTGCCCTTCTATCATTTTTCAAAAGTGTTTTCCAAACAGTTGAGTCATGAATCATTACACCTTATGCTACTCGATCTTGTTGGAGCTTTTGGCTTGTTTTTTTATTCAATATACTCTTTGGAAAATCTTTCATTTGCTGGTGTTGTTGCTCTCTTTCTTTAGTTTTTTAACCGTTTATCTCCTTTTCTATTTCTCGTTTAAGCTTCAAAACCTTGCTAACTACCCCTGACTCACTTCACACGTTCTTGCGATTTTTTTTTGTGACATAGAAGTGTATTCACTTACCGTGATAATCTTTTCACGCTTCCAAGCGTAATATTCATGATAGAATAAACGAAACAAACTCACTAATTACCGAAAACAACACCAAATACTACTAAACAACACAAACTTAGTGGGAAACACCCTCAAATAAAAGGCTGCAAAAAATAAGGTTATGTTTTTAATGTTTTTAATGTGCACATTACTGTAGCTTATTATTAAATATCAAAATTATATTAATATAATATTAAATGATTAAATATTAAATAGCAATAGTTATTTAATAAAGCATTATTTTGATCTTAATATTGTTACAGGATCTCGCAACATGCGGTCAACGGAACCATTCACCGTCACTTGAAAGAAAATGCAAAGTTCCTTCTACCGGCACAGAGAAGACCCTTTGGAAAATGCCACCGAAATCGTTCCGTTGCAGCAGCTGTTCTTGAACCAGACGTACGACTGGGGCCCTAAAGCGAGACCCCTCTATGTGGTGATACCGATCAGCGTAATATACATCGCTATTTTTCTTACTGGAATCCTCGGAAACGTCAGCACGTGCATCGTGATTGCTAGGAATAAATGCATGCACACTGCAACCAACTATTATCTATTCAGTTTGGCGATAAGTGATTTGTTACTTTTGGTTTCTGGGCTGCCACAAGAGGTGTATTTTATCTGGTCAAAGTATCCGTATATTTTCGGGGAAATATTTTGTGTTTTGCAGGTAAGTACTTTTAGAAAAAATATTTGTTATTATGGCACAATAGTTTTCTTTCGATTTGCGTGGTCATCTTTTAACAGGACGAGAAAACTTTTTTGTAATTGCAATATCAATATAACGGTTTGAGTAAGAATGCTTCTATGTTATTTTTGCTGAAACTGAAACAAACCATTTGAATTTAAACCGTTTCATAGCTTTTATTACCTGAAAAACTTTATTGTTCGTAAAAGTGGTTTTAAAAACCGTGTCCTCAATATAATAATAGACCTATTAATAAACTAAAATCGTAGGATTTTGTTAAAATAAATAGGAAGACCTTTGCAGTTCCTGAAGGTAGAAATATTGTTAATATTTTTAAACAAAAATGCATATACTTAAAACGACCGACAGAGCAAGGCTCTTCTTCTTCTTGATGTAACATGTTCTTTCAGAACCATGGTTACCATCATAGCTATCGTAATTTTATTTACTTCCACCCTTAATAGCATACTTGTATCAACACCATACTAATCTAACAAGTTCTTCAACCATGAGCTTCCTCTTCGTCCTGGACTGCGTTTGCCTGCTATTTTTTCTTGCATGATATTTTGTAGCAAACTTTATTTGGAACCTCTCATTACATATCCGAAATACTCCAGCTTTCTCTGCTTGATGCTTTTTATGATCTCAGGTCTTATGTTTTATGAACGTCTTGTTGAGACGTTCTAGTATTGTGGAGTTTCGAATCTTCTCCACATAGAAAACTTATAAAATTCTTCTATAGCACCACACTTCGAAACCCTCAAGGCGATTTAGATCGATTTTATTTACAGTCCAGGACTCGACATCATAAAGTAAGACCGAAACTACGTAGCAGCGAAGTAGGCGGATCCTCAATGCCAATTTTAGGTCTCTGTTACATAACACCTTGGACATCCTTTTAAAAGCAGCTCTAGCCTGCTCTATCATCTCATCATCATCATCAATAGCGCTACAACTCTTGTACTATTGCCTTCCATGTTTGTCAGTCCTGTACCAGTAATTCCCATTGTCGCACTCCCATCTTCTCTAGATCTTCTCTGACTGCATCTTTCCACCCTTTTCTAGGCCACCTACAGACCTTCCTCCATCTGGCCTTTCCCAGAACAGATTGTTTATAAGGCGATTGTCGTTACTGCGTATCTCATGCCCTGCCCATCTGAGTCTATTGGCCTTTATATATCTGACTAGATTTTCTTTTTCGAATAGAGACTCTAGCTCGTTATTGTATCTGCCTCTCCATTCGTTTGTCATGATGTCTCTGAAAGGACCATATATCATTCGAAGAATTTTACGTTCCCATACCACCAGCAATTTATTCACTTCTCTTTTTGTTATCGTCCATGTTTCGCTTCCATACGCGACTGTTGGTCGTAATATGGTCTTATATATCCGGATCTTTGCACCCCGTGAAAGAAGTTTCGACTTCATCAGATGTTGCATTGCAAAGAAAGTTTTATTTCCTGCCATTATTCCCGTTTTAACTTTTCGCTCTAATTTATTGTCATTTGTGATTGTTGCTCCTAGATATTTAAATTCTTTAACCACTTTGAAGTTGTGATCATTTATGGTAATGTTTTGCCTTATTCGCCGTCGTTCTTGTTTTGAGACGACCATGTATTTTGTTTTGTCTTCATTTATTTTTAGACCGATGTTTAATGCAGCTTCTTCAAAGCTTGAGAAGATATCCTTAATTTCTAATGCTGATTGTGCTACTGCGTCTACGTCATCGGCAAAGGCGAGTATGATTTTTACTCCCCGAGCAGTTATGTCTGGTTTGATTTTTGGATATGTTTTTCGCATGATATATTCTAAGGCCAGGTAAAACAATAATGGAGAGAATGGATCTCTTTGTCTCAGTCCAGAAATTAACGCAGAAAGCATTTTATATTTCCCCCATCTATTCTAACTTGTGCAAAAGAGTTACCCTCACACATTTTTGTTACCGCAACTAGTTTCTTGGGTAAGTATGCCGAGCTTGATCATTGCCTTCCATAATGTTGCACGATTAATTGAATCATAAGCCTGTTTGAAGTCTATAAAAATCTGATGCACGTCGTGATTATATTCCCAATACTTTTCAAGCATTTGTCTTATTGTAAATATTTGATCAATAGTCGATCTGCCAGGCCTGAAACCACACTGGTAGTCACCAACTATTTTTTCGGCGTATGGTACTAATCTTTTTAATAATATCGAAGACAATATTTTATATGTAGTGTTGATTAGTTGTTTTATATGTAGAGTAGATTCCTCTGTAATTCATGCATGACTCCTTTTTTCCTTTCTTGTGTATTGGTACAATAATACTACCACACCATTCTTTCGGCATTATTTCTTGTTGCTAGGCCATTTCTATTAATTGATGGATTTTACTTATGAGATCATGACCGCCTGTTTTAATTAGCCCGGTATCAGTGTTGTCCAGACCATGGGATTTATCGTTTTTAAGCGTTTTAATGGCATGCGTAATTTCTTCCATGCTTGGTGAGGGTATTTCTAATTCAACGGTTTGATACTTATGTTCTTTGTTGTTTCCAGCATTTTAATTGTTTTCATCAGTGAAATTTTGGATATTCAGGAGCTCTTCAAAGTATTTATCCCATCTTGCTATTATTTTGTTTTCGGCAGCCAGAATTTCTCCATTTTTATCTCTTACAAAGTTGGATGTGCTTATATACGAGCCTCTCTTATGTTGTCTTACCTCTCTGTAGAAATTTTTACTTTAATTTCGTCTGTGTTCTCCTTCTACTATTTCGATTTGTTGCTGCAGATATTGTCTCTTTTTATGTCTAAGTGTTCTTCTAGCTGCGATTCTCTCCCCGTGGAATCGTGTACGTTTTTCTTCTGATGGATTCGACAGATAATCAATTTTTCTTTTATTTGCTTCTTTTAGAACTCTTTCACATTCGTTGTCGAACATTTTTTTCTTTTTTGTTTTTTTCGTTCTTCCGATAGATTTCTCTTCTGCTTCTGTAATAGTTGTTTTTATTGAGTTCCATCGCTGATCTATATCTTCACTTTCATTTTCATTTATTTCCAAAACCTGAAACCTATTTCTTAATTCTACTTGGTATTGTCTTTGATTATTTTCTTCTTTCAACTTCGCCACATTCCATCTTTCGATCTTTGTGTGTTTATCTATTGTTTGTGTTGAAATTATTGTTCTGAGTTTGGCTTTTACGAGAAAATGGTCTGTGTCGCTGTTCGGCCCTCTCATAGTTCTTACACTTATTATGCTGCTAGAATGTCTCCCATCAATCAATACGTGATCTATTTGATTATTTGTTCTAGCGAACTGGGTGCTTTTGATAGCTAAGTTGCAGCCTGCTCTATCCTAGATCTAATTTCGCCATGACTTTCTGCATTACAAATTAATTGCTGTCCAAGGTAAACGATTTTATCAACTTGCTCAAGTTTGGTATTTACATATTATATAGACGGTTTTATATGCTGTTGTTTACTTATTACGAGTATTTTAGTTTTCTGTATGTTCAGATCCAGACCTGCCTCCCTACAACTCTTAACGACACTATCAAGTAGTATTTGCAGATCTTCTTGACTAGAAGCTAGGAGTATTGTATCGTCCGCATATCGCAAATTATTGATGACTTCTCCATTCACAAGTATTCCTTCTTGTTTTTCAGAAAGTTCTTTTCTGAAAATTATTTCAGTAAACGTTGAAAAGCAGGGGTAACAAGAGGCATCCCTGCCGTACTCCTCTTTTAATATTGAAAGCCTGTGATTCCACACCATCTAATAAAACTGATATTGTTTGATTCCAATATAAATTTGCAATTATTCGCAACATCTCTGCCGTTCAAGCGAATGTCTTTTAGAGCTTCGATCAATATAGACTGCTTAACACGATCAAATGCCTTTTGGAAGTCAATAAAACAACAATATATATCTACAGATATATCTTGACAACTTTGAGCAAGTACATTCATTCCAAACAGTGGCTCTCTCGTTCCAAACCCGTTACGGAAACCAAACTGAGTGTCATCCAGGTATTCCTCGCATTTATTGTAGATACAACCATGTATTACCCTCAGAAAAATTTTTAATGTAAGTGGTTTAACAAACTGATGGTTCTATAATCAGCACACGTTTTTGCTGTTGTCGTTTTAGGTAGAGCTATAAAGAGTGAATTAGACCAACCATTAGGTAGTTGTCCGCTGGTATAAATGGTATTGAAAAACGAGGTTATAGCCTCTAAAAAATTGCTATCATTAAATAAGCTTGTATATTTCAGTTGGAATTTCATCAGGACCAGTCGCAAGGCTTAGTAATTTTACTAAAATATGCAAATAAATGCCCGAAGTGTTACAAATTTACAAAAAAAATGCAAAAATGCAAGAAAATGCAAGTTGCATATCATCTGCCCTTTATTGGTTACTTAGGTCAATCAGTCTCGTTCCATTTTTATTTAAGACATTTTCTTCATTAAGGCTTCTATTTTGTTAATATTCATTCTTCCAGTTGTAGTATTTAAAGAGTCCCATCAGCATAATTTCTTTGCGAATGTTCACATTTTCTAGTGTTTCTTATCGAATTTTTTCGAGTTGATCTCTTTCTCTTTCTTTACAGTCATTGGTGGGGACATACTTCTAACTATATACTTTTTTTATTTTTATGTCAGACTGATTATTCTTTTATTGATGGCTATCCAATACTTGACATATTTATTAAATTTGTTTCTAATTTCTACAGACACTCCCTTTTTGTTTAGTCTTTATTTACTTCACTGTAGCAACTTACATATTTTTCTATGGTTTTGTTTTCTAAGGCCTTTTTCTTGTTTCCAGTAAGTACTGCCATGTCCATTTTCCATCGTTTAAGTTCCATAAAAGTTTCCTGCGATTTTTAAATGCATAATTATAATATTTACCATTAAAAACAGTAAATAATTTTAAACGTATGCAAACAAATCACCAAGTAATCAATTTTATATTCAGTCCTCTTTTTTTTAGGAAATAAATCACATCTAATCGCTTTTTTACGACCCTTTGTCTACTTAAACCCCATTTTCCGTTCCTCGATTAATTGTCTTCCTGTGCTGAATATTTATAGAAAATTTCATGCAACAGTGAACTGTGACTTTACAACATTTTAAAATATTCATATCTCTGCAGTCTAATAATAAAAACGAATAAGAGGTCCGGTGGGTCAGCACTCTCCTTCGGCAATGAGGAGACACTGCAACAATTTAAAGTTTTCAGACTTAAAGACATTCGATAAGGAGGGAGTTATCGTTTGCCCCCAAGGTCATTGATGCAGTAGTTTTAAAGTTTGTCCAAGTTTTTATTGTGTACTTATATTTTTCTTATACAAAATAGATAAATTGATTTCACAAATTGATATTAAAGAATAATTTTAGGGAGCTGCTAGTAGAAAAACTAAAAACCTATAGAAAACAGAAACATTTAAGAATAAAACAAGCTTAAAAATATATTAATGTTTTATTATCTGGTTTAGGTTTGCTAGATATATTAAATATTTTTCCATAAATTTCACTGATAGAAGTCGTTTCCTATAAACCTCTCCAGCCCAAATTATTTTTTTTTTCAATAAATTTTGCTGAAAAAAATATATGTTATAGGAAACGATACAAAAACTTTTATAAAAAATTTGCATCCTAGGATTTTCAAACTCAAAAAAACGTTTTATCACATTTTCAATCATCTGGTGTTGGTGGTACCTGAATTATTCATTTAATAACACTTGATATAGTGGTCTGGTAAAAAATTTACTATAATAGGAAATACCCTTATTATTGTACTTACACTATTAACAATTTAAATTTGTATATAGAAACTATAAAAACATTTTTTATTGTTTGATGATAAAAAACATTGCACTTAGAACATTTTATTCTAGAGTAAGACTTTACACATAATTTGCACCTTGTGCGATTTTGATCATGTAGC
The DNA here is from genome assembly GCA_918026665.1 of Diabrotica balteata. NCBI lineage: Eukaryota > Metazoa > Arthropoda > Insecta > Coleoptera > Chrysomelidae > Diabrotica > Diabrotica balteata. The sequence goes on along the minus strand of OU898283.1, from coordinate 106,321,395 downwards.
GGACAGTATCCTACTCCATCGACCATTTTGCATTGATGTATAATGCATTACTTGTCTCTTATTTGGTGTCTTCTTTTGGGAAGGACGTCCGTGTTTTCTCGGGTCGGATTTGCCAACTCTCAGTAAAGCATGTGTTTCACTTGTTTTATTTTGCAGTGTCTTCGGTAAAGCAACCAGGAGTTGACAATACATGTATCAATAAGATTAAGTATCGTTCTTAAATAGAAACTTTTTGGTTTGCAAATCCACACACCCCATCGAAATATTATATTCTTTAACAATTTCTGGTCGTTCGATTTCTACATAGGTTGTGCCCTTAATGCATCATCTCTTAACTTTATCACGAGAATATTTTCTCATACAGTTTGATGCTAATGGAATTATTGTCATACCATTTGAGAACGGTCATATTTTTTGCTGTCTATTTTTACATCAGAGGAAACCACGACCTTCTGCCATTAGAACTTTGTCTTCTGAAAAAGACAACCTGCCAGCCGCCCACTTCTTACAGTTCCTGCAGCAAGAAAGCCTCGTTCTTTCAGACTAATAAGTAGATTAAAAGATGTGAACCAATTATCCGTAAAAATCTTGAAATTTATGTGGTTTGGCAGATTTCTGACCAACTTTAGTACTATTTCCCCAGTAATTTTAAAACCTGATTCATCTTGGACTGTTCCTTTCCCGACATATACAGCAAATCAGAATCCCATCAAAATCGTATAGTATGTAAGTTTATTTCTATCTTCTATCTTTTTATATTTTGCCGAACTTTTTCTATGAAAAATTTTACTTTATATAATTTGTCGCTAGATGAGACTTTCAAATTATCGTTGACTTGGAAAAATGCTGGCAGTTTATCAAAATGTAGTAAAATTTTTATTTTTAGATATCAGTCTTAAAAACCTTTGTCCTGACATTTCAATTCTGAAGTGTGGCAATAAATATGAGGCTTTTGAAATATAAATAAAAAACGCCAATTTAAAAAACGTCATGAGAAATACATCTAAGAAGACGGTTTTGGATGTAGTTTATAGTAGAAGTTAAAGAAGTTTTAAAAGTGTTAGATCGTTTGTTATGTGAAAGTTTAAATCCAGCGTTTTTCAAGCATATTTCAAAAGCCTCACATTTGTTGCTGAAATTAAAACCTAAAATTTTATACAATAAATTTTAAAGTTTAGGCCTTTATTGATTAAAACTTTATAGTGGTCAGAATATATTCTGGTCATTATATTATTTAGGTAACAGCACAGAAGACTCGCATCACAAAAATGGTGTAGGTATGTTAGTAAAATCAGAACTGAGTAAATATGTAACCAGTTTCGTACCAGTCTCGGATAGAATAATATTACTCCAAACAAATATTCAACCATTAAAAACATCTTACAGAAACTTAATGAACACGAAATTTTATATGTTATAGGCGACTTCAATGCAAAAATTGGGGAAGATCGACAAGGTCAGACTATAGGTCCTTATGGTTTAGGACAACCCAACTATCGAGGACAGAGATTGTATGAATTTTGTAAAGAAAACGATATGATTATTGCAAACACCTGCTATAAACTACCCAAGCGACGACTATACACTTGGCAAGCACCATTTGATGATGCCAATAACCCTTGAAGTCTTCAAAAAATCAAATAGACTATATGTCGCCAAAAGACACTTGAGAGACAACCGTATGGAATAAAAATCCACGGGCAACCACTTAATGTGATTAGATATACAGACGATACAGTAATTCTATTAGATAATATTGAAGGTCTTTAAATTCTACTTGATCGTATTCACGAGGTAGGGAAGATTATGGGGATTAAAATAAACTCAAACAAAACCAAATTTTTAGTGTTTAGTAGTGCCACCAACCACATCCCGATGCAAAGCTTCAATTAAACGGAGTTCAAGTTTAGAAAGTTCACAAAATAAAACGTAGAATAGCAATGACTAAAACTACTTTTATGAAAATGAAGTCATTTATTTGAAATAACCATCTCAGTTTAGAACTAAGGCAAAGAATGGTTAAGTGCTATGTTTGGTCCATACTTTTGTATAGTGCAGAAGTATGGACGCTAAAAGTATCGATCATAAACAAAATTGAAGCATTGGAAATGTGGGTTCATAGATGAATGCTAAAGATACGTTGGACAGTAAGCAAAACTATTGAAGAAGTACTAAGGAGCGTCAACAAAGAAAGAGAACTGCTAAAAACTGTTAAACATCGAAAAATGTCTTATCTGGGACATATAGTAAGGGAAGTCGATATAAAATATTACAACTGATCCTTAAAGGCAAAATAGAGGGCCGTAGAAGTGTAGGAAGAAAACAAGTTTCTTGGTTAAAAAACATTCTTAAATGGACTCAGATACCAAATGCAGGACAATTATTCCATTTTGCAAAAGATCTAGAAGCCTTCGCAATGGTGATCGCCAACATCAGATAATTCTGATATGGCACGCGAAGAAGAAATGGTTAGTTAATTCAAGAAATAGGCCTTTAGAAAATCTAAATTTATTTGCCGCAAAATACAACAATTGCATAAACAAGGTGAACTCTTTGCTTTTAAAAGTCACAGAGTCCCAAAATAATATTCTCGCAAAATCAGCTTGTTTGTATCAATTTTAGAGGTTCAGTGGCATTTTCGTTTCTGACGGCTGGAGTAATAGGAGAGGTATCTGCAAATTTAGTGTGCCCTCTCCATTACTAAAGGTTGGCTATAACTACAGCCAATTGCTCTTTACCTTAAGCTGTTCTTAGTATTGAATGTGTGTCCATGCCTGTTCAGTCTCTTACATTCTTCAACCAGGAGCATTTTCTTCTTCCTGGACCTCTTCTTCCTTCCACTTCCCCTTTAATTATAAGTCGTAGAAAGTTGTATTTTTCTCCTCTGTAAATATGTCATAGATAACTCGTTTTTCTGTTTTTTACAATATTTAGGAGTTCTCTCTCAGTACCCATTCTTCTTGGCACCTCGTTGTTGGTCACGTGCTCTGTCCAAGAGACCTTCAGCATCCTTCGAAAAACCCACATCTCAAAGACTTCTACACGCCTCATACATGTAATTCCGAGAGTACATGTTTCCACTTCGTATAGCAATATGGAATAAATAAACGTTTTAACAAATTGGTATTGGATATTCAACGATAACGTAGAGTTTATTAGGACTTTTTTTATTCGTTAAAATGTGGACGAAAACTATACGAGCACGTATTTCGATTGTTTGAGATCCAGCAACCAAAGTACTGGAATCTTTGTACTGGTGTTATATGTTTGTTATAGATACGAATATTAATGTCGACATTTGGTGCACGTGTAACAGCCATTACTTTTGTTTTATTTGTGTTTAAATTTAGTCCCCTCTCTGGTTATGAGATTCAAAAGTCGCTGTAAACCCTCAGCACTGTCCGCAATAATGGCGGTGTCGTCTGCGTCTTAGTTGTTTACGTGTTCTCCGTTGATTTTTATTCTTCTTTAATATTTTCGATGATATTTTGAAAGATCTTTTCGAAATATATATTAAATACCAATGCAGAAATTACACAGCCATGACGAACTCCTCTTTTTATTGGCAAGTCTGCTGTCAGACGATTGTCTATGTTAATTGACGCCATTTGATCCCAATATAGTTTATTAATAAGTGCTACAGTGTCTATACCATGTTGTGTTAATGTTTCTATGAGTTCTTTCATTTAACTACATGAAACTAACCATACACTTTGCATAGGCATTATGTTCTCTTTTTGTTCAGATTTAGATAGGATTTGTTTATTTTTTAAATATAATTAGTTAAAAATTTGATGATTTATTTTTACCAGACAATTTTCCATAGATGTTCCTACACCTGAAAACCTAGAGCTAGTCAAAGTGGCAACCAATTGGCTCCCAACGTGATTTATTAGAGTTTTATTATTACAAAAAAGATGTCCATTATTGCCATCGTCATACAGGGAGCGAATCGATTACCATATATTTCCAAAGTGTATATACAATTATGTCTGTCGTTGTATATAAAGTATTGGCTTTAATTAATGCAGAAAAACATAAAAAGGGTTGAATCTAAAAATCCGATAATATTTATACACCAAACAAGCTTGGACAAAGTAAAACGCCCAAATTATGTAAATAACAACTCAATCACTGGGTACAAAGGTTATTTTTGGGGGACTTCAGAGGACTGTGGTATAAGAGACAATAAAAATGTTGATCAATTAGCAAAAAAGCCATTAAAATATGAAAATTTTACAATATTATACACGAGCCTAACTTAAATAACCTTACTTTTAATAAAAAGGAATAAAACTGAATCACACTATTGAAAAACGTTTTAAGTTATTATGAATCATGTGACATCATCACATCACTTAAATGATCTTTGTAACATGCGTGATGAAAAAACGGGTTTTACATTAATTTTTTTATCCAATTAAACTTACTCTTGTCTAACCCTAAAAAATATATCTTTTTTAATAAATATTTATTTTTTCTCTGCAAAACCGTGCACAATCTCAATGCTTATTTAGGCAAATAACAACATGACAAATAATTTTTGCAGCATTACTCTTTTTAACCTCATTACATCCATTTTACAAAACAAATTCCATGATAATTAAATTCTTTTTACCACTTTTTTGGGGAAATTCCGGTCAAGATTAATTAATAAATTTCAAAAGATTTATGGATTTTTTAAATATACTGTTATCGCAACAATTTTCTCCTGATTGGTTTCTACAGTTCAGGAATAAAATAATTTTCGTAGAAAAGAAACTTATTAATTTGTTTCAAAAAATAAAAAGGTTTTATATTTTAATACAACCTTGTTAGATGACAAGAATGAAACAGAATTTAAAACATAATTTAAACTTTTAACAATTTTGTCGTGTAATTTAATTTTTATATCTTTGATATTTAATATATTATTGTCAAATTTAAGTGACATAAAAATATTAAGAATTCAACAAAATACAAGTTTTACTCAGGTCAAAATAACTGTCAAAGTTAAGTTACGCATTTAAAAGTTCTCCGTGAATTTTTGTGATTTAACTTGTAAAAACGATTTATATTCAGTTGATAAAATTGCAATAAAGTGTAGTGTTAATATAAAAATAAATTTAAACTACTTGAAAAAAAACTGTAAGTAGTATTTATTATAATATAATTAAAGATACTTATATCAAAATAACTTCCTGCTACCGGATTTATCAACTACACGACTTTTGGTACCTCATTACCGATTCTGTTGTGACAAACAGGACCGTCTGAAGAATAGAGGTACCAAAATATGAATAATATTTTTAAAAATGGATGAAGATTCTGTTGGTTCTGTTTCTTCTCCTAACAATAATCAACCATGTTCATATTCCAACGCTGTTACTTCATTTAAATATCCAACCAAAAACCAAGCCATTGTCCTATCTGCTCTCAATGGAATAAAAATAAATGAATACGTGATAGCAATAGGAAATATAGTAAAACCAGAAAATATATTATTTGCATCCCGCATCTCAAATAACAGAATTTGTATTTATCTCTCCAATACCGAAGTCGTCAATACATTGCTGAAGACACATACATCAATATCCATTAATGATTCAGAAGTTGAAGTAAGACGTCTAATTACTCCTGCTACAAGACTGGTCATCTCAAATGTCTGTCCCACCATACCAAACTCAGTACTTGAAGTTGAGCTGAAAAAATTAGGACTTAATACTGTATCCCAGATGACTTTTCTGCGAGTTGGAATGCCGGACACTGCCTATAACCACGTTTTAAGCTTTCGAGGACAAATTTTTATCACTCCTATTGAAAATATCACTATCCCAGATTTCATTACAATATCCTTCGACAACACCAACTATCGAATTTATCTATCCACTGACTTAAATTGCCCTAAGTGTATGTCAAAAGGTCATCGCGAAACAGACTGCCCTGTTTTATCACAATTGACATCAACTGAAACGCCCATTGAATCTCAATCTACAATATCACTTCCGTCTAAACCTCAAAATCTTACAACAGAAACAGGAAATCCTATTAATAATACCACTAACTTTCAAATAACAACAGAAGATATTCACAACGAAACGACTAAAAATAACAATCCTATTACTTTGAACACTGATGCCTCCCGACAAAAAACAAAGAGACAAATATCTACTGACTCTCCTGAGATACATGAAACGCCACCCGTTCCAACAATTTTTACCAAACCCAAAAATACAGTTAAGCGGCCAAAATCATCACAATCTGATATCCTCGAGTCACTTGAATCTATTAAAGGTAAAATCGAATCTAAATACCCGACATTTCCTCTTAAATTTACAGTTCTTTGTGACGCCATATGTAACGCATTAAACTCAAATTATCCTACCCCCATAGTAGAAAATTACACAACCGATATAAGTTCTTTTAAAGAGATACTTCTATTCGCCCACGACCATATTCCTGATCGCAAAATAAAAAATAAACTAACAAGACTTCGAAAAAAGATACAATCCTTAGTTACCGATTCATCCTCGGATATTGAAAACGATAACTCCCTTTCCCACGTTGTAAAATAAAATGGATAATACATTTATATTACAGTGGAATCTTAATGGTTATTTTAATAATTTAGAATCCCTTAATCTACTTATAAACGATCTTTCTCCTCTTATAATATGTTTACAGGAAACCCACCTTAAAAGTAATAACTTTAACATAAAAAAATATTCCCATTTCCTTAAAAATCGAGACGCAACATATGCTAGTGGAGGTGTTGGTATTTTTGTAAAAAATCACATTCAGACCAAAGAAATTAAGCTACACACTAATCTAGAAGCTGTAGCTGTATCAGTGTCATGCAATATCAACTGCAAACCTATTAACATATGTAACATTTACCTCCCTCATCCAAATGAAAATGTACTTGAAGAATTACATCGCTTAATCGATGATATTCCTGCTCCCAAACTAATACTTGGTGACTTGAATTGTCATAATATCACATGGGGTAGTATAAAAACAGACAAATGTGGTAAACTTCGTCAGAAATTAATAGACAATCAAAATCTAATTTTAATGAATACTGGTAAATCTACTCATTTCAGCTCTCACAATAGTACTTTTTCTGCCATAGATATTTCATTGTGTGATCACACATTAGCTACAAGTTTTTCTTGAAATAGTCTTGATTATCTATATAATAGCGATCATTTTCCTGTAAAAATTGAAACCACTTTGCATGATCAACCAAATATTCCTGTTTACCAAAAATGGAAATTAAAATCAGCAAACTGGGACCTATATAGAGATCTATTAAATAATTATCTTACGAACTTTATTCTAGAAGATAGCATAGATTCATCTCTTCATCATTTCAATGATACTATAGTAAAATGCGCTAATATTGCAGTCGGAAAAACAAAACCTTGTAAACGAAAACCAGTACCATGGTGGAGTGAAGAAATAGCCTTAGCTATGAAATCTAGCAAACATGCTTTCAATGTTTGAAAAAGACATAAAACAACAGAAAATGTTATTAATTTTAAAAAACTAAGAGCAAAAACTAAATATCTTATTAAGAAAAGTAAAAAATCTATGACTACAATCTGGAATAAAGTTCGTACATTAAAAGGTGAACAAAACTCAATTCATATTAACACTCTTTATTATAAAAACAAATTAATATCTTCCAAACAAGAAATTAGTAATATTATGTCACATGTATATAAGAATAATTCAAGCAATGCAAACTTCAATCCCGCATTTTTAGATTTCAAAAATAAACGTGAAATGACAGATATATCTATAATAGATAGTAATAATCCACTAAATTTCCCCATCACATATCAAGAATTTGAAGAAGCTCTAGATAAATCAAAAAACACTTCATCGGGCCCTGATAATATACCAATCATATTTATCAAAAACTTGCCGTACATAGGAAAATTAATTCTCTTGGACATTTTCAATCACATTTACCTTAATAAAAAATTTCCTTCAATCTGGACTGAATCAACAATTATTCCCATATTAAAACCTTTCAAATCAAAAACTGATCCCCTTTCCTATAGACCAATTTCTCTTACAAATAATACATGCAAACTACTAGAAAAAATTTTAAATAACAGATTAATGTGGTTTCTTGAAAAAAACCAATTATTAAGCCATATCCAAAGCGGTTTCAGAAAAGGCAGATCAACTCATGACGCCTTAGTAGCTATTGACAATATTATATGTGAGTCCTTTAGAAATAACCAGAAAGTAATTGCCATATTTTTTGATATAAATAAAGCATTTGATACTGCATGGAGATACAACATTTTACAAACCATGTCCAATTGGGGTATCCAGGGAAATTTTCTTGCCTTTGTAAAACATTTCATGAATAATAGGATATTTCAAGTACGTGTAAATGGAATTACCTCAAAAAGAGAATGTCTTGAAAACGGTATTCCACAGGGCTTCAACCTTAAGCCCCACTTTATTCTTAATAGCAATTAATAATATCGCTCAAGAGATAAAGCTACCTTTGAAAGCAGGTCTGTATGCAGATGACTTAGTTGTATATACTAGTAGCTGCAAAATTACACTAGCCTCAAACATTTTGCAATCATTTCTGCATAAACTAGAAGACTGGTCCCAAAAGACTAGTTTTACGTTCTCAGGTGATAAATCTCGTTTCATCGTATTCAATAAAAGAAAAACTGATTGCAAAACAACACTTACTCTAAATGGTATCAACCTAGAACAAGTAGAGAGCATTGACTTTCTTGGCCTAAGACTGGACAGTCAGTTAACATGGGCAGAACATATTAAAAAGCTAGTCGTATCCTGCCAATCTAAAATAAATCTCCTTAAAATGCTATCAAACCGATCTTGGGGAGCGGACACCATAAAATTGCTGCATATATACCAATAATTAATCCGAAGTAAACTGGATTATGGTGCAATATGCTATTCAACTGCGAGTAATTATATACTTAAAAAACTAGACATTATACAAAACACATGTTTAAGACTAATTCTGAGTGCTTACCGAACTAGTCCTGTTTCAAGTTTTCAGGTTATCCTAAATGAATCTCCCCTATCAATACGAAGACAACACATTTCTTTAAATTATGCCGCGAGATTGTCTTCCAACCCTAATAACACAAACTATCCACTTCTTTATAAAATATATCCACCTACTCATTGCCATCAACAAATTAAATATCCACCCCTTAAAGAACGTCTAACGAGATACGGTTTTGACATGGAGCAGCTCACACATTCTTACCCTACACAACGAACTATACCTCCCTGGACTATTAATTTTCCCACTATTGATCTATCCCTCACGGCCTATCCAAAGAGTACGACAAATCCCATAATCATTAACAAATTATATCAAGAACGGATATTAGAATACACTGGCCATAACAAGATTTTTACCGATGCGTCAAGAACTGAAAACGGACACGCAGCGGCCTTTATTCTAGGAAAGTCTGAATATGCAGTTCGCATTTCTCAATTCTGCAGCATTTTCACGGGAGAAGCAATCGCCATTTTAAAGGCTTTAGACATGTGTAAGAGTCATGCAAGCTCAGATTTTCTTATCATTACTGACTCTTTATCTGTTCTTCAGAGCTTAAGGCAAATATATCCAGTACATGCTATCCTGCAACAAATACAATTAGCACTTTATTACCTACAAAACAGACACGTGAACGTTACATTTCTCTGGGTACCATCACATACAGGTATCGCAGGAAATCAAAAAGTAGATGAATTAGCAAAGAAAGCTGCTACTGACGAGCAAACTGAAATTATGACTACAATTCCATTCAGTGATATCCAGCTCAATATTAAAGAGCACTGTGTAAAAAATTGGCAACAAATGTGGAATTCTACTAAGGCTAACCTTAAAAACGTGAAAACTAGGATTGGCACTAAACTACAATTTCCAGAAAATAGAAGACAACAAGTGATTATAAACCGACTAAGAATTGGACACACAGCGTTAACTCACCAGCATCTCATAACAAAAGAACTACCACCTGAATGTTCCTATTGTGAATGTCCAATAACTGTTCAACATGTATTGATTGAATGTCCTCTTTATTCCTACGAAAGAGCCATCAACAACGTACCAGAAGAAGCAAAGAAACTTAAAGATATTTTAAACAGTAATGTATCTAATACAATCAACTTCCTTAAGGACATACGTTTACTACACAAAATTTAAGTTATATTATATGTATCTCTTTGTAATTTGTAATTCATTATGTGTAATTTAATACGCAATTTGTAATTAGTAAATTTGTATTTGTAATAACAACTGTAAAATCTGTAAAACCCGCTAATAACCTTTAATGGTTGATGCGGAAATTCTAAATAAAAAAAAAAAAAAAAAAAAAAAAAAAAAAGTTTTACTCGAGAGCATTGAATCCTGAGATGACTAAAATAAACAAAAATTTAATTAATGGCTTTCAATGACATTTATTTTAAAATTTCATTACATTTTCATGGAAAATATATTGGAACCAAAAGTAGTGTATATAACTTTGTTGCCTGGTCCCACGTCCAGGTTGAGAAGGGAGAATAATTTAGAGATAAATGAATTATTCTTTCTTGGTAAAAAAATAACAAGATATGACAACGAAATATGACACCAAACGTGACCATAAAGGAGTAATATAGGAACTTGGAATGTACTGAGCGTATATCGGCCTAAAGCGTAATTCAGCTGATCAAAGAACCACAGGCATAACTACACATAACTGCCTTACAAGAGGTTGGATGAACTGGAAAACTAGTATATCTGTAGTAGTTTTGATTACAGGAACATGAAGCAGAACTAGCTTTATAGTCAAGGAAAGTTTTGTGGGGTACGTCATAGTTATAACCTTCAAACCCCATAAAAAAGGCTGTGCTACATAATACTAAAAGATCAACTGCATGACTACTTTCTTATCTTGCCTATGCACGGACAGAGGAAAAGAAAGAGCAAATGAAAGATATTTTTATTTTATTTCAAAATTAAAAATTAAAAAAAACTAGAGAAACAAACAAAGAATCTACTCAAATAGGACACACATATTACCTTGTTGTCAATGTCCATTTTGATTAAATATACCATAAATACTTAGTTGCATGTCCCTCACTTTTGTCATGTGATTTTGCATTAAGTGAGAAAAGGAAATGGAAATGGGAATGGAAAAATGGAAATCTTTTACAACTAGGCAGAAATCACAATTTGCTAAGGATTTAGAAGACATGTCGTGGAATGCAAATTTTAGATTCCCCATGTCTCTTTTAATATCTTTTATCAACGTCTGTTTGCCTTGCAATTTTTAGAAGGCTCAGATTATAAAGCAGAAATCTGAATTGTGTTTCGAAACTATTTTACGATTTTTGTAATTAGATGTCGCTATTGCGTCCGTATTGAAGCCATGTTATTGTTGCTCCTTAAAAGGCAGAAAATATTGATTTTTCACGTTGAGAACCCCAATGAATAGCTCTTCTGACGAGACCTATTAGGTCGAAATACGTATTAAGAGATACATAGGATTTGTTTGCGTGAAATCAAATATTTGCTACCTTTTCTTACATATGAAAGTATTGGCGGTTATAACGTTGTTTCAGCATAGTATTCAAATATTAAACAATTAGGGTCTGTTAAAAAGCCGGTTTCACCATTAACTACTAAAGTTAAAAACTTTCATATAAATTATATTAACAAAAGTTCTCAAAACCTGGTTTTCTATTATTGTTAACCGAATTTAAATATATATTTACATAAATAACATTATAGTTACAAAATTTGCCATATATAAATACAATTTAAAAACAGCCCAATTAAAATTTACATTAACAAATCGGTTACACTATCACTAACATCATCTAGGTATTTTTTTAACATTTTTTTTTGGACAACTCCTTTATATTTATGTAAGATCTTTCCTTCTTGAGAACATGGGCAACACTAATTTTCCAGCTGTTAGTGTTCGTTAAGAGGTTAATTAACTTATTGTCTACCTACCTTTTTCTCACAACAACCCACTTTTTTTGACATATTAGTTTTGTATATTCGCTAAAGAATAAACATAAAAAGTATTCTGTTAGTCAAAATCTAAATTTGGACGAATCCTGACCTGTGCACTCTCCAGATAAAACACGCTCAATTAATTTATTTTCGATATTCTTATCGTAAGAAGCTTATTCGAAAATAATCAAAAATTATTTCACTAATCAGTTTTTTATTATTTGGGGAAAAGTAATAATAGATGATTTATTGACGGTCTCTCCATGGAGTGTCATTTATTAAAGGCCCGATAAAAGAATATTTTTTATAAAAAAAAATGAATGGAAAAATAATTGAATTATTTACTAATCTAAAAACGGTTGTTTAATATGGTCATACTAATAAATATCACTAAAAAATATAGTACAATAAGTACCGTTTCATTTTGGACATCGTAGAGTTCTACGCACTTATCCAGAAGGCACTTAAATATACTACAAAAAACAAGCTTATCAATATTATGAGTTCATTCCGTTTGCCTCGTACTAATCAACTTCTCTAAACACCCTTATATCAAGTTGATTTGGTTGAAAGGTCACTAGAAAAATCCAGATAGAATTATAAAATGTGAACGAAATTGGAAATAAAAATTACACAGTGATCTGTTAATAAAACTGATAAATTTTAATGATCATTTATAAATAAATATTAACTTAATTTGTGGTATATTATAAAAATTGCATAAAAAACCTTTACTCTTCACCTTTAAAACTTATTTTTAATTTTGTTGAAAGGATACTTTGATAACTGGAAAGCTAGTACGATTAGCACAGGTGAGCACAGAGAAGGCTTCCGCATAGATCAGAATTGGCAGCACTACGTCGGAGGAATTCCTCATTGACACCGGGCTTAGACAAGAAGATCCTCTCGCTTCCCTGCTACTTGATTTTGCACTGGAACATGCGGTAAGGAAAGCTCAACGACAACTGACAAACGTATTTGCCGCCCAAGGATCAAAAATACTATTGGCGTTTGTGGATGACGTGGACACAATTTCACAATCCATCAGAGATGCAAAAAAAGTTTTCACCCTATTCGAAAACGAGTCAAGGAAGTTGGTCTGAAGGTCAACGAAGACAAGACCAAGTACATGGTGGTTACAAAGAGCCCAAGGCCAAAGAGTTAGACAAAACGTAACAACCAGTAAATAAAATTTTGAAGTCAAAGAATTCAAGTACCTAGAGGTGAATCATAACATCTGAAAATAAATATGATAAGGACGTGGTAGCCAGAATCATTACAGGAAAGAGGTCATATTACGTACTAACGACCGTACTTAAATTAAAAATACTCTCTGGTGAAATGCTATTTCACTTGAGATTAATTTTTCCCATGTCTATATTTGCCCTAAGAAGGCTAAAAGCCTTCTTAGAATAAATAGCTGAAGATATTTAACAGTACCTTTATGGGGTAGGAATCCTGCGCTACCTGCCTACATAATTTAGATATCATCAGGCAGTTCAAACCAAGCTGTTAACACAGTCGGCCGCAAAATCTCGTAAGCTAAAGTCGCTAGCTCGCAAATTCGCTTATTAATATAGTATATGTATTTATAACTAAATAGTTCGCATCGCAATACTATTCATTAAGATTATAAGTCAATCATTTATAGTACTCAGTGTTTATTCAATCCGCAGTATAGTTTTTATGTAAAAACAGTTCAGATATTCAAACCGCCAGTATTGCCAGTAGTGTGTTAACATAGAACCGAAATTCCTCTATGCAATTCTACTTGTAATTAGTTATATATAATAGTGAAAATAGCGCCAGTAAAAAGTGGAAAGTTTAGTTGAAATATCGCATATCACAGTGTTTCCGTTTCGGACAGATTTCAGAAAATGCTATTTACGCTTAGTATTAAATATAAGTTCGTGTTTGAATCTGTTTTTCATTCCAGCCCTAGGCTGATGGTCCTTCGTAGTTCTATTCCTTAAATACGCTAATATCCTATCACTCTCAATACCAGAAAAAACAAGATTGTAAAAGACAATAATTCGTCCCACAATAACGTATGGAAGCGAGCCATGGACTCGGAACTAGCGGGAAACGACAAAATTAATGATACTGGAAAGAAAGATACTGTGGACTATCTATGTGCCTTACAGAGAAGAGACAACAGGAGAATGGAGAATAATACGCAATGATGAACTCCAGACAGTATATGGAGATGAAAACATAGTACGTTACATTAAAGCAAACTGAATAAAATGAGCAGGCTTCGTGCTAAGATCGAGTGTCGAAAGACTCCTGAACGCCACATTCTGGGAAGGGCCCGATGGCAGAAGGTCAGTTTGTCGCCCAAAAATGATATGAAAGGACGCAGAAGCCAGTGACCTACGCAAAATGGGAATACAGCAATAGGAAATAGCTGCTCAGGACGGACAACAATAAAGGGAAATAGTAAAAGCGGCCAAGACTCACATAGAGTTGTAGAGCCAGATGATGATGATGACACTTTGATCAAAAGATATCATATTTTTACCGTCGAGTTGATACAAATTTTATTTAATCTTATTTAACCTTATCAACGCGGACAAAATCTCCGCGCCTATCCAAACTTCTCAATTTTTCAAAAACTACCCACCTTTTTTTCTGGTTCGTCCATGTAGAGATAGTGCAAGCACTTCTGACCATGGAGCTGCACGAAGATTGAGTCAAAATTTATGTAAAGGCAGAATGGTTATTATATTGTAATTGTAATTATACTTTCGTACCAAACTGAAACGTTCTACCTTTCACGTTGCATAGTACAGCGTGCTTCGCATGGAAGTGGGGACTAAACCAAATTTCGTCCACTGCGTCGTAGTCAGGAGTATTTGCACTATCTCTCCCTTCCACAAATGTTAATTAATTTTTTCATACCAAGCGTCAGTTGCATCCTGTTCGTTGATGTAAAGACATTGGTGATTGTGGACGAATCCTGATCGCGCCAGCCGTGTTGTTTTAAAATTTTGAACATTTGTTAGTTATTGTGAATTTTAAAATGTATGCTTATGAGGCAGAATAAGAACGTTTGCAATATCTAATGGACGAATGTCTTCGAGTCGATGACAAGAATGAAACTATTAAGTACGACAATGAATACGAAGAAGACGCCAAAGAAAATAACATAAAACAAATGGATGAAAAGGGTAATACAAAACAAGAAATTACGAAAGGTGCTAAATTGATGGTTTCTGCTAGGCCTTTCTTTCTTGGTAAAGACACAACTAATAAATGGATGAAACATATTCCTCCAAGAAATGTTAGAAGACGTTCGGAAAACTTAATTACGCATTTGCCAGGTGCTAAAGAAGTTACCAAGAATTCAAAAGGTGAAGTAGATATTTGGAAATATTTTTTAACGATACCATGATAAACTTTATTGTTGAATGTACAAACAAACATATAAGACACTCCAAGAAAACTATAATCGAGAGAGAAACGCAAAGAAAATGAAAATAGATGCTTTAGAAATTGGCGCTTTTATTGCTTTACGGTATTTGGCAGCTGTTTTGAAAAGTGGCAGGTTAAGCACACACGAACTTTACACGAACACGAACAAGGTACCGATTTAAGTTTTTACTACAACACCTAAGGTTTAATGATATAGATTCACGTGAGGAAAGAAAACTGTTGGATAAATTTTGACCCATACGACAGATTTTTGAAATATTTTGTTTTAGTTGCAAAAAACGGTTATTCGCCGTTTGAATACGTCACAATAGATAAAAAATTGGAGGCGTTTAGAGGTCGATGCAGTTTTTAACAATATATACTTAATAAACTTAGACCCAAAAACTTGTAACTGGCTTCTAACTATCTCGGATAGAGTTATGGTGGTAACATTAAAAACAGCTCAATCTAAAATCAATATAATTCAAGTATATGCTACCACAGCAAAAAAATCGGATGAAGAGCTCGAACAGTTTTATAATGAATTATAGTGTAGAGACGTTAGAATAATCATGGGAGATTTAAATGCAAAAATCAGTAGAGGAAGTCAAGGGAATTTTATTGGAAACTTTGGACTGGGCACCTGTAACGAGAGAGGAGACAGATTGGCTTAATTCTGCCAAGGGACCGATTTTATTGTTGCGAATACTTATGCTCTGCCACTCATGAGACTCTATGCATGGAAATCTCCAGCAGACAAACAAAATAACGTCATCAGAAACCAAATCGACTACCTTTTCATCTGCAAACGATACCGAAATTCTATAAAATCAGTAAAATTATACCCCGGAGCTGATGTGAGATCAGATCACAACCCACTTCTAGGAAGGTTTAGAATTATTCTAAAAAAGCTTGTGGCTAAAACTAAAGTAAAGAGGATACAAGTATCCCGTTTGAGAGATCCATCAACAAAAGAGCAAGTCACACTAAAAATTAAAGAAGGGCTCACTAAAATTGAAATTATTCCTACTGAAGATGCGAACAGGAAATGGTATATGTTAAAATATGTTCTTATACGCACATGTGAGACAACACTAACACCCAAGTTGATCAAGATCAAGAATGAATGGATGACCGATGAGATTCTGGATCTTATGGATCAAGCAGATCTTATAAAACCAAAGACAAAAACATGTATAATATTATACACACAGAAATAAGGAGAAAGATCAGAGATGCAAAGGAAAGATGGTATAGTGAAAAATGCGAAGATATCAAACAGTTGGTAGAGAAACATGATAACTTAAACCTTGATAAAAAAATTAGGGAAACAACAGGCACTAATATTACGAAAAAATCAAACATACTACTGGATAAAAATGGCAAAATAATTATAGACGTCGGTGAAAGGCTTAAAAGATGGTAGGAGTTTATTCAAAAGCTATTTAAAGACGAACGGACTGAGATAGTACTAGAGCAGGAAAAGTTCGACAACGGCCCAGATATAACATAAGATAAGGTATTAGAGGCGATAAAGCAAACAAAGAACAAGACAAGAGATCCTGGCGATATTAAAAGAAGAACAGCAAATTGGAATATTGGTCCACTTATTCAATACAATATACACTACAGGAATTATTTCCAGAGATTGGCTGATGTCAACATTCATAATACTACAAAAAAAAACCAAATGCAAAAGAATGCCAAAACCACCGGATAATAAGTTTAATAAGTCATACGCTCAAAATATTTTTAAAAATTATACACCGGACAGTACAAAACAAACTTGAGAAGGACATAAGTAACACACAATTTGGATTTAGAAATTCACTGGAAACGAGGGAAGCCCTGTTCACTGTGAATGTACTTGTGCAAAGGTGCATGGATTTTAATCAGTCAGTATATATGTGTTTCTTGAATTACAACAAAGCCTTCGATAAGGTCTTCTAAAAAGAAGGATTGATTTCACACAAAAAGTGCTAATAAATATTTTTGTTTAAAATTATATCAGCTACATTTGTATTTAAAACTTTATTTTATATGGCGTACAAATTCTTGGTAAATCGATTTTTTCTAGAAAAGAACTCTGTTTGCAACTGTTCGCTTTAGAAATAATTAAAAATCAAACAATTATAAATTCTATTTGTCAATCTGAAACTCTTAAGAGGGCATTCTAAGCATGGTTTGAGCTTAAACGTGCAAAATTGCAGGACGTGCTCTACGGTTAAAACTTTTTGTCTTTCAGAAACTTTAACTGGATTTTTTTTGCATTCATCGAATGGTTATCTCGCTAAAAATCCGTTGATCTGTGGTGAAGATCCTAGTTTACTCGTTTCTTAATCCGGACTAAACGCTTGACTCTCACCTGATGAGTTAGAACTGTTTCCGAAATTCTGCTGCGGCTGTATGTCCACAGACCTAAACCTTGAAGCGAATTTAAACAGTTTCGCGACTAGGGCTCTGTGTCACTCTGGGATTGTCTTAAGATATTTGTAATAATCGTAGGATCTGCTGATAGGCGCTTCACTGTCGGTCTTCATGACTAGCCTTTCGACTTTTCGTTGAGAGTCTACACCAAGATTCAGATGAACGATTTTAGCAATGGCTTTAAACCTATGTTCACACGATTGAAGGTCGGGGATAAAATACAAGAGAATAAAGTTTGGAAATTACTCTTTAGGGTGTGCTTACCTGGAAACGCATGGCTAATGCCTTAATCTTTAGTATTACATTGACCTCATGGTGGGTTTCTTTGACTTGTCGTTAGTTTAGGAAAAATACTGTACCATTCACGAATTAGATAGATCCTAGTTGTCAGTCTGTAAAGTGTACCCATATGATCGTAATAATACTCTTCCTTTGGTCATTGTCCTTGAAGATATATCGTTTTAAGGAAACAGTTCTTCTGATTGAACTGCCTGTACCTTCAGGTTTGGTTTTTAATTTCCCTTTGTATCCAGCTAATTCAGGACTCCTTTGTCTAGAGTTTTTGGTCAAGCAATGACGTGGTCTTTCAGAAATACGTCAGCGAAAGATTCTTCTAATTGTCAGATTCATATCAATTACTGATCTAATTACATACAATATATTTCTTATCTTCGTCTATTTTCTAATATTTTTAAAATGCCGAATATTATCTATACCTTCTAAAATTTGCAACAACAGATTTGTATTTCCTTATCTCATAAAGTCATTAAGGGATTATATTGTTACTTTTATAGTGTGTTCACCATTCTGATTCTTGGTAATAGGTCACCATTCTGACTTCTGCCTTGCCTTGTGGTTACCTTGAATTCTTTTCTGTTGATGTTAACTTTATTATAGAATGCTCTTAATTCTTTCTCTCTGTTGAGGTTTTCTATATATTCAAAATCCTTATTTAATTGATTTGGTTTTTTCCTTTTGTGTGTTTTGTTTTTTCTCTTCTCTTTGTTTGGTAATTATCTACAGTTGCATTCGTGCATTGATTGTCAAACCAACGATTTTTGCGGGCACAAATTTCTGTTCCTATTTCATTATTGGCTGCTGCTTTTAACCTTCAAGGGAGTTTTAGGTATCGTAAAATACCAAAAACATTTAAATGGACCATATCCAAATACGGGCCTGACTTTAGGGTTTTATGCATTCTACATTGATTTATATAAAAAAAAATTGTGCATATTTAGTTTTCTTATTAAAAAACAAAAGAAAAAAGGTGATAATTAAGGCTAAAACAGGCAACAAATAGCCAATCCCTAGAACAAAAAATAAGGAAAGATTTCGGCTACGTTTTCGTTTATAATAAACGCCTTGTGTTTTATTTTTTAAATTTGTTCAGACAAAACAAGTAACGACATGAAGTATCACATTCTTTACACCTCGTACAACATAACTCGACAGCATATTCTCTCATTTCACCCTTGTGCCCCTGAACGTGAAATCTATGACTACTTTATTTGAAAGTTAACATTCGCAGGAAGAAATTTGAAATGCAAATCTCGACGTCCCATGTTCTCTGTGGATTAACCTCGTCCAAAATTTAATATACTTTGATTTATATTGTTCGGATATGGCAGAAATCAAATTTTACGTTCACGTCGACTCTTTTAAGAAAGTAATTATTGGTAGGAAATAGGATTATGCGATGTAAAGAATGTTTTTATGTATATATAATTTCAAAATGTAATAATGCTCGATATGTTGATACTTACTTATTTATTTATCGAAAAAAAAATTCTAGTAGTCCAGTCATGAACTGTGTTTTGCAAGGAATTTTGTTACATCAAGTCGATTTGTTTTAAAACTTAGATTTAAATAGTATTTATCACATTCTTTAAAGGTTTCATTGTGCCGAAATGCAACCTTTTGGGTTGGTTTGGGAAACTGCTGCGCGAAATATTTATGCAGATGGGCGGTCGAACCATCTCCTCAGGTCTTTCAGCCATGAGTTCTGACGTCTTTCTACTGATCTTTTGCCCTGTACTTTTTCTTCCAGGAAAACTTGAAGTAATTCATATTTTTCGCCTCTCAACACATGACCCAAGTATTGCATTTTTCTTTCTTTGATTATTCATAGTAATTCTTTTTGTTTAGACATTCGACGAAGTACCTCAACATTAGTAACTCTTTGTACCCATGGAATTCATAACATTAGTCTATATATATATATATATATATATATATATATATATATATATATATATATATTATATATATATATATATATATATATATATATATATATACATATATATATATATATATATATATATATATATATATATATATATATATATATATATATACATCTCAAAGGCGTATTACAGGAGCACAAAAAAAAACGGCAAAGTTCTTTAAGTGCAAGAATAAATTAAAGAGTTGAACAGATCCATAAGTACCAGCTTATTTTAAAGGAAGAGATTGAGAAAGCTTACCGTTGGCAATAGTTTTAAATGTTCTTTGAGTTACAAATTTCTTAAAATGAAAGAATGCCATCATTTAAATTATAGTTTGTTAGATATTATATTTCTAGAGGCTGAATCAAAAGCCCCTTTAATGTCAAATATAGTTGCTACGTCAGATATTCGATACAAGGACAAGGCAAATGTGTCAACTAAAATGTAAAGATTAAAAAATGTGCGAAATTGTAATACTAAGAAGATTAGGTTTTAAATGAAATGGATAGAAGAGACATTAGTTTAAAAGCAGTACAATTTCTGGTTATGATTTACCCCGCTACAACTATTAGTATAATGAAAGTTTTTATAGTAAATATTAATTTTATAATTAAAGTGCATTTCCCTAACAATAGAAGTTTAAATTTATTTTACGCCAGACAAAGCTTATATTGTTGCCGTTAAGTGATTAGCACTAATTGTTTTCTTTCTTTCTGTATACATGTGTCAATCATCAACTACACCTATCCGAAAAGTCTAAGCATATTTTTATAGATAGATTTGTTCTGGTACTAATTTAGATAATTAAAAAAATTCCAGTGCCTCAACTTATTTCAATTATACTAAAATTGATTTAGGTTTAAAATAAATTTTAAATTTTAAATTTTTTTAAAATACCAGATTTTTAAAAACTTTCAGCATTAAGAAAATCTAACTAAAATAAATTGATTGCCTGAGTAAGAGAAGGGGCTATAGCACACAAAAAATATGAAAAATATCTGAACATTTTTAACATCTACTTCAACATTGGTTTTGTAGCATTTGTATTTTCTTTCGTATGTATTAAGATACCTAAAAATATTCTCAATCTTTTTGCGTTGCTGAGATTGATAATATAAATATTTTTAGTTTGTTTATATACCACAGATTGGTATTTGTTTTAATGTAGATTCCGCTTATTAGAGATTTTGCGCATCAAATAAACAGGAATATTTCCAAAACATAATGACGGTACTAGATTTTTGTTTCGAAACAGAGCAGCAGCAAGCCGCTTATACGTATTTCGACCTCTTTAGATCTCCTCAGAGCGGTATAGCCACTACCCTGAATCGAAACAAAATATATTCTAGTCGTAGACAATAGTTATTAAAATAACTATACACGAACGTAACTAAGCCATCTAATAACAAAAAGAGAAATCACACGATTTCTACATCCACTGTGCTTTCTAAAACTTTAACTAAATTACTCATCAAGGAAATCTAAAATTGCATTCCACAAGCCGTTCGTCATGGTCAAAATTCGTAGTGAATTTAATTTTTTGGTTAAAGAAATAAAACGTAATGACGGTACTAGATTTTTGTTTCTATATTTTTTTTTGTTTCGACGAATATTTTCCTTTATGCTTTGTTTATACCGGTTTGGGCAAATGATGTCACTCTACGATGAATCGCCAAAGTGTTTAGTCTGTATTTTCTTCAAATTCGTTATTGTTTTTTTGTTATTAGTTTTTTTTAGGAAGAGTTTTATTTTTGGAAGAGATAGCTTTCAGCGTGTAGTCTTCAAATGCGGCAATTTTTGCAAGCGGCAAGAGGTGATTTTATCTCAAAATGCTAGTTTGCAGTATTTTGTTAAGTTAATCATCGATTATTTATGCTTTGCCCAATGTGGGAGATTTGTAAGACAGCATTTCCGACCATTTAAGAAGTCCACGTGGTTTAAAAAAGAAATTGAGTGGCAGAGCTTTGAGGATTGTAGTTGGTTGTCATCCAGGATAATTCGAACCTCGAATAAGTGTCTAACTTTAATTGTATTGCTCAACACAATATATTTTTCTTTAAGTTACTAAGTCCTTATAATCTTATAATAATGCTTTCGCTTTTTGTCGAAGCTTCTTTTACTAATTTGCTGGCTTTGGACTCGTTGAGGGTCATGTCTTCTTATAATCCAGTAGTAGTCTGCTATTTTGCTCACGTTCTATCTTCCTTGGTATCTTCTTTCCATTTCTTTGATGTCTTGTTGAAATCTTTCGTCCTGCTCTTCACTGATATCACGTCGATCATGCCTGCGATAATTGTCTTGTAGTTTGGATCTCTTTTGTTACATAGGAAACTATATTGGGATCTGTCATTAATTTTCTAATGTCCGATCCGACAACAGTGTTTTGGGATCCACAAGGCTTTTCCTTTTAACATTTTTAACCAATACTTGTAAGCTTTCTCTCAATGGCCAAGCTTTTTTTATGTACTGTTGCTTTCTTTCTCTACTCTTTCATTCACAGAGAAAGCAAGGAAACTTTGTATAGACACTTTGTTGACCAAGCAGCATTTAAATCACTTTTTAATCACCCCGTAGTGTCCATTTGTTGTCTGAATAGCAGTTTACTTAAAACCAGTTTAAGGTTTTTGTTAAATGCTTTCAGGTAAACCGAGATTGTCCAATTGGTTATTGTCATTTAACCAATGCATCTTACCAGTCGTGACCTACGGAGCAGAGACCTTAACTTTAACGAAAGCTACTGCCGAAAAACTGAGGGTAACACAAAGGCGAATGGAGAGATCAATGCTGGGCCTGACCTTGAAAGATCGCGTAAGAAATAAGGAGATACGCCGACGAACTGTCGTAGACGATATTATACTGCGAATCAATAAACAAAAGTGGAGGTGGGCTGGACATGTTGCTAGAATGGAAGACGGAAGATGGACGAAGAGATTGTTGGAGTGGAGACCAAGAGCCGACAAGCGAAGTCGAGGCAGACCACCCACCCGATGGACCGACGACCTAAGGAGAATAGAAACAAACTGGATTGCAGCAGCTAGAGATAGAGAGAACTGGAGACGTTTGGAGGAGGCCTATATCCAACAATGGATGTGAAAATTCGGCTGGATGATAATGATGATATCGTTGCCAAGAAAAGGATATATCCGGAACCAAGATATGTTAAATTTTTAATCCAGATTCAAAACCTTCTGCCAATTTTTTAAAAAGGACTAGATCTCTTACTAAATCATTTGGTTCAATTGATTGACTCAGCTTTTGATTGACTGATGCATATCAGAGATCTAGAAAAGCGAGTATTGGCACTTCAGGTCCATGAGAGATAGGCGAATGGCTGATTGAATGTTAGGGTAAGAAATTTTCATTTTTGTTTCTTAAATTTACACCTCGTATGTTGCAAGAACAAAAATATTTGGGCTCCCTTCAGATAATTGGTATTCCAAAACTTAAGGATTGCTTTTCACAAGCATTGCAGAAGTAAAACATGTATTAAGCCTATTTATAAAGTAGGAAGAAGAAGAAGATTCGGATCTAAATAAGGAATGCCGAAAAACTATTTTAAATATTTTCCAATAACAGTTTGATTTTTATATTCCAAGAACAACCCTAAATTTTTAATTTTTCGGTACCAATTTTGCCTTAAATGAAATTTGCAACAAAAAATAAAATTGTCGGACCATACTAACTTGGCTGCATTTTAAATTGCTATTTCAAAATCAGAAATTATTCGCTTCGGTTTGAAATTTAAATTCAAGTCTATACATATTGTGATTAATGTATAAAAAGTACTTTTGTACAATTGCTGTGATTTATTTGATAACAAACAAAATACTAGAGGAACATAAAAACCATTTTTGTAGCCATGTATAGTAAACATCTGACAAAAATATTTAGATCAGTATTGAAAAGTTCCATCTAAATACAAAGAATCTATATTACACAAAAAGTAAAGATTTGTAAAACAACAAAAATTTTGGAATTACATTTCGTAAATAATTAAAAGTTTTTGCCTGTATTTGTTTTTAAATTTAAGTTCACTAACACTTGTAGAACTTTTTCCTGTGACTTGGGCAATGATGGTGTGGATTTTCGTCTTGCAGCATAGATATTTCTTCAAACGCAAGAAATGTCTTTCGTCGTTAGCAACAAATTGCTGAAATTTTTCTTCTTTAATTCCTTGTTGAAAATCTGTAAAGGTCTTTCACATATATCTTTTACATCTTTCTTCTTTGTAGAATTACTAAAAATTTGTCGGTCGACTTGGATATCTGGTGCATGGTTATGCTCATCGATGCTTTTTCAAGAATAACGTCATTTCCGCCACCTTTCTTTGTGTACACTTTTTGTTGACACCCTTTTTTGATGCATCGCTACCTAACTTGTCCATCTTTGGAGACATGGGCCTTTGAATATTAATATTCATTAACTATTAATAAAAGTTATCCTCTTTGACTAAACATAGTCGTTGGAATCGCTAATAAAAAGTTAAACACTAACGGACAAAACTATACCATAATACTTGCAACTGTAGTGAATAACTAAAAATATTTATATTCTTACTTTCAACTATAATCAAATTTGGAATTTCCGGTCATTAAGATTTAATCCCCAACTTTCTCGGTGATGGGGCAGCAGGTACTTGGAATTAATGGGCCCAGGTAGTGCGTGGGGCAATTAGATAACGCCACCCAATGCTTGCCTTGATCGTCTAACTTTATACCAAAATACGCGAAATATACTTTTTCAACAAAATCGGAAACATTTCTTTGTTGCTTTTTAACGGTGTAATATAAGAAAACAGTTACTATTTTAAAGCACTTGTAACGTTATAAATATCACATCTCTATTTAATTTATATTTAAATAATTATTTCATTTTAATTTAATAATTTTTTTATCTTCAGTTTAATTTTTACAATTTTTTATTTAAAAAATAGTTGACGACCCGTATTTTTCTTTTCTTCCTCTGTCTTTATTTTCTCTCTCTTTCTGTCCCGTAGGTGGTCTTTAGTGGTCTAAAGCACAGAATAATAAACAATCTGAATGCCCACTTTCAGATGCCGTCTTTGAAGTTTTTCAGCCCGCGCGATGTTTTAGAAGGAAACACATAACACAGACATATGATTTGTGAGGTTATGTAATTGTTTATATTTATGTTTAATTCTATTATATTTATGTTATTATATTTAACAATGTTAATATAATTGTATATTATGTCTATAATTGCAGTAGGTAAGTCAATTAAACCGGGTTAATGTTGTCTATGCACACCACATAAACAACACTGGTTCCCTCTAAAACATGGCGGAATGTCTTCCATGGAGAGTGGGCATTCTGATTGTTTATTGTTCTGTGTCTAAAGTAGTAACTAGTAACAACAACATGTGAACTGCATGGAGTAAAGAGCTGCTGTGAACTGTAGGACAGTTCAGAGGCTCATTGGTTGGTTATGGCGGGGAAGGGGACAGTGCAACAGAAGTGCTAATATGAAAATACTGCTGATTTCTCCTGATGGAATTCTTTCACTATTTTCCCGAAATCATGGTTAAAATCGTTATGAAAATCCCTAATTAAATTTTAAACAACTTTTGGCGTAGACCTGTGTTATCAGCCGTGTCATAAGAGTAATGTTATCAATAATTTTCAGACCTAATATAAAAGTTTAATATATTCGATACATAAAAGCCAAAGTTTCTTTTATTCTTTTTCGAGTACGCTTCTGTTTTGTTTTAGCTCTGTCCAGTCCAATTCGTAAGAGGCTGCTAATCTTCTTTATATATAATTCCATAATATATCCTGTCTTGAGTCGACATAATTTTTTATTCATTCTGACGAGCACACACGCGTGTGAAAAATACCCGAAAAGGAGCAAATAAATCACCGATATTCATCTTTATCGCCGACAGCGCCGCGTTATAATGGCCACGAAGTGGAAGCAAAAGATTTTGCTTTGGAAAGCGGATTATACAGATTGATGAAAACCTGAGGATTTAGATTTCACTGTTAAATATGTATTCCGGATTTGGTTTATACCGGATAATTTTTTTAAAATGTTTTTTAATATCAATCATCGCTTTAGATGTTTAAAAAGCATTTTTACTAGACTTCGGCAAATATGCAAATAAAAATGTAGAAAATATGCGCATAAATATGCACGTGTTTACCCGAAAATATGCAAATATTTTACAAAATATGCATACAAATAAATAAAAAAATCGTAAAATAGTAACAATTTTATTTAAAACAAAAGTGTACATAACTAAATATTTCCTACTATTCATTAAGATTTACATTTATTTTAAGTAACTACATCATTTTTAAGTACGAATAAACTTATTTAGAATTATGGTAACAATAAATGACCAAGTGGTGTTCAAAATTTTCTAACAAAAACTTGTGGCTTCTGTCTGAGTACATATATTTATATATGGAAAAACTTCGTACAACATCAACTGATGTAACGGGAGCATTTTTCAAACTAACCAAAACATTTGGTTTTAAATTAATTGTTTCCGAAATATTTCCAGCTAGAACACTGACTACTTCAGAAAGAATATGGTAACCTTTATTTTTTTTCATAGTAGCTTCAAATTTTTTTAAAATATCTTTTCCAATATTACCTCTAACGTTCTGACAACATGACGCAAATTCTTTTATGCTATACTTTTGAACAATGACAGTTTTGGTGATTCTAACTGAGTAATTGTTTTTTGAACAAAACTAAAATTTGATTTTATAAATGAAAGTTCTTGTTGAAGCAAGTTACTCTGAAAAGTTTGTTTAGAATCCAAAAGAGATTGGGAACTTTCATCTGTTAACGTATCAATTATGTTCTTTATTTTAACAAAATGATCTGCATAAAAATTAGCTGCTTCTAACCATGTTCCCCATCGCGTTAAAATAGGTTGTGGTGGAAGAAGAATGTTAGGTAGCATTTCTTTATAAAGTTGAATTCTTATAGGAGATTTAAGAAATACTTTTTTGACACTGGATATCATGGTATTTACAAGAAGAAACTTTTTTCGTATTTCCTCTGCAACTCTGTTTAATTAATGCGCTACACAAGTAACATGTATTAAATGTGGGAAAAATATTTTTAAATTTTGTCCTTCTTTCACCATATAAGGAGCAGCATCCGATAAAGTAAGCAGTAATTTATTAGAAGGAATAGTTGTCGGAAGAAAAAAAGTTAAAGCATTTGTTTTCTCAAGTTGCTGGCATGAAATAAGATGAGATTTTGGTAAGGTATCTTCTTTAAGAACACCAATCAATAAATGAGCAATATACTTTCCTGATGAATCAGTGGTTTCGTCTACAGATGTGTAAAAATAATTATCTGCAATTTCTTCCTTAATATTAATTAACACCGACGAGTATAGCCCGTTCACATTATTTCTTCTTAGAAACCGATCACTTGGAACATTATGTTTGCAATATTTTTTAGAAACGAACTAAAATTTACATTTGCTAATTTTGAAAGCGGTATGTTTGCAGATACTAATGCGCGACACAAGTCTTCATTAAAAGTTTTTTGCTCATCTAATTTTTTTAAAGTAGATTGGATTGGAAACATTTAGCCATTGAAGTTTGATGTTCTCCTCCTATTTTTCCTTTTTTTGCAATATGTGAAGCAGTTCTCACATGTTGGTCTATCTGAAATTTCTTCTCCCATGCTATCTATAAATAAAAATAAAAACCTTTATTTTAACCCAACCTTTAAAATATAAAAATATACAAGGTGTTTTTGGTTAATCAAATAACTGGTTTGGAAAAAAAAACACTCGCTAAGAGTTTTAAATGCAGTATTAATTCACAAATAAGTTTTTGTTACTAACCATTAGTTCATCATATAACTTATTTTAAAATTCAACAAAAGTTTTTTGTTTGTTAATTCAATTACAATAAAAATAATTGTGTTTTAGAACAGCTGACTTCATAAAAAAAGTAAAGGTGAAAAATTTTTCTAAATACACACCATTGTATTGTACCATGGATAATTTTTTCTCACTAAAGGAAGCTATTTTTCATTTAAAAACAACCTACGAGTACTAAATTTCAAGTAAATACGTTTATTGGTTTTAAAGTTATTGTTGTTATTAACTAAAAGAATTTAATTTTTTTTAATTTTAACACCCTGTATCTCGAAAAGTAAATAAGTTTGATCCCTCATTAACTATATAGTTTTGTTTAATTTTTCGATAAGTATCTACAGTCAGACGTTGTAAGTGTCATTTGGAAACACCCTGTATGTATGAAATATTAGATATTTAATAGAAAATATTAGATACTTACAATTTTGCCACAGACTGAACAGTAGATTTTTCCCATATCCATAGACAGCTTTTTACAAGGTTTAATCCAAGTTGAAGCACTGGTTGTTTTAGGCATTATAAAATCACAATCTTCCTTTTTGTTACGCACAACGAGTGTTTACGCTTTGAATGATTGAATGAACAAAAATGATTTACAAATCTGAGCATCAAATTAGAAATGTTTAGGTACCTAATTCAATAAACTGGGAGATTTTGGAAAAT
This sequence comes from Diabrotica balteata, assembly GCA_918026665.1. Classification (NCBI taxonomy): domain Eukaryota; kingdom Metazoa; phylum Arthropoda; class Insecta; order Coleoptera; family Chrysomelidae; genus Diabrotica; species Diabrotica balteata. Next base: position 106,292,795 of record OU898283.1, on the reverse strand, counting down.
CCCTAAATTAGGAACAAAACTATTAGCCGTTTACCTGCTGTTAAGATACAATAAATTGTAGATAGATTTGAGGATTAGATCATAAAATGCAAATGAGCGAACCCTTAGCGATTATCCAATAACTAAATGCCTCAGTGACCGAGACTTTCTAAGAATGTTGAGGGCTACTTAAATTGATCTTCTTTGAAATTGTAAATGTTTTGTACCTGTAGAGATTACGTACTTAGATCATTTCTTAATTAAAATGACTACAAAAATTTTATACAAGAATTAAAATAAATTGGTATGTTTAAAAATTTTCAAATACAGTATAAAAATCTGAACTTTTATGCACTTTATGCAAACTTTTATACAAATATGCCAAAATATGAAATATTTGCATAAAATATGCACAATATCCAAATATGCAATATGCATATTTGCCGAAGTCTAATTATTACATTTACATTTTTATTTACAGAAGAGTTATTAAAAAACTACTTACGGAGCCGCAAGTAGAGAATTTTATTTGTATGATGTCCAGAATGTATTAACTAACAGAGGAATAACACTACTGAGCATCCCATCCAAAGTATATGAGAGAATACTAGAAACACGTCTTTTACAAGAAGTCGAGTCTAAAATGGAACAATCACAGAGTGGATTTAGAAATGGCAGAAGTATCCAAGATCACATTTTTACTATCATGTAGTTTCATGATAGTAACACACAAAAGTACAAACGGCATGCACGGAACTCAAGCACTGAGTTATACCAAGCCTTTATGGACTTAGAAAAGGTATTTGATAGTACTCCAAGGAAGGTGATTGACATAATTATGTTTAAAAAAGAAAGGTGTAAATATGAAAATTAAGCTTGGTGTGCAAGCCATTATGAGTATATATAAACATACAAAAAACATAATCAGAACCGATAATATGGAATCCAAAGAGTTCGTAGTAAATGAGGGTCTACATCAAGGAGGAGTCCTAGGCCCCATACTGTTTAACATTTTCTTGGATGACATAATTAAAGAAACTAGAGCAGAAACATTAAAATTATATGCCGGACATAGAAATCTAGATGCAGTGTGGATCTCAAAGTGTGCATACGCAGATGATCTAGTGATATTTGGATATTTGGATATGGAACGCTGCACTAATTAATCGAAATTTAAGGATTAATAATGAGAAGACGAAAGTAATGGTGTGTGGAAAAAATAGAAAACAATTGAAGATAACACTTGGACGGAAATAAACTTGAACAAGTCGATACTTACAAATACTTAGGAGTACAAATAGAGAACAGAGGAACTGAAGAAACTGAAATAAGTTCCAAAATAGAAAGTGCTGCTCGGACGTACCACGCAATTAAAAGTACGTTTCTGTCAAAAAAAGAAGTATTTTAAAAAGCCGAAGTGACTATATACAAGACGGTGTTTGTGCCGATTTTAACTTTTGGAAGTGAAAGTTAGACGCTTACCGATAAATTAAAATCGAAAATACAGAGCATAGAAATGAAGTTTCTTAGAAGAATAATGGGTATAACCAGGTTAGACAGGATTAGAAATAAGGCAGTCAGAGAACATCTTAAAGTCAACCAACTATTAAATAATTGTGATTCACTATCGAGCCAGCTAAAAGAGGAACAAGAACGAGCAAAAATGATTAGTCGACCATTAGATCTGGAAGTTAAGAGAAGACCAAAGAAGAGTCTTCTAGGAACAGTCCTCACATCAGTATTTGGGGTAAATGATAAAATATACAGGGTATAGATTCCTTGGACAAAAATTAGAAGAATCTCTGTCTAAAGCTGTCACCAAAATGCGTTGCTCAGACCCAAAACATAACATTACTCATATCCAGGCAACATCAATTCGAAGATATTTAAAGACTCTCGCTATTTCCATTGAAGAGCTTATGCAGAGGCTAATCATAAAGCAGAACAACATTCCCAGACATAATATGGATATTCGGGGAGATGAGTTGCCAAAAATTAGGCAGAACAGTTTGACCAAGGTATATCCGAACACACGTGGAAAACCATTGCTAACCATAAGTGAATTCCTCATTTAACCACGGAACTAGTCACTATATTCATTGTTATGTTGATTGTCATTATGTGGAAGGTATTCAGATATAGTCGAAACTCCAAGACAGCCAGAAAACAAAGACATCAAGGTTCTTGCATCCAAACTTATCCAGAGCCTCTAAGACATATGGTATCACAACCAACTTTAAGTAAAACTTTAGAGAAAGCCTCTCATACATCAGTTTTAATTATTGAGCTTAGATTTGAATTAGAAAAAATTATCTATATAGAGCTCAATCATAAATTCTAAATATTCAAGTTATAGTTAGCACTGTTCGGGTGAGATAGTAATTCAAAAACCGAGTGAATTAGTGTTATGATTATTATTGTATTATTATTATTTTATATTATACATGTGTTTAAATACTTTCTATTGATCGTATGTTTCTTTTATATAGTGGCCAATATGCATAATCACAAATTAATCCCTTAATTTGTAATCTCACATTTTTCGTAACTTCTTAACCTTTTATAGTTTTACTGTGCTTAATTTAAACATTGTGAAACAAATCGAGTAATCGAGTAAGATTTTAATAGAGTCCGTATTTTATTAACTGGATCTGATGTATTATTTTTATTATTATTACCAAAAATATAATATTCTATTGTTTTAATGTAAAGTGACCAGTAAAGAAAGACGTTTTCTTTCATGCCGCCAATAATCGAATTCAAAATTTCCGAAAATGCATGATAGACATTTGATTTCGACTACTTTTGTCCACTTACGACTCGTGATTTATAGTTTCATTTAATATTTGTCAGCCTAAAGGAGCGTAAAATCGTACTTTATTGTTCGGTATAAAAAATGCACGTTTTTGCATTTCAAGAAATAAAAATTAAATGTAGACGCGATTGTACCCAGATGAATGTGACGCACTGTTTTTAACTACTAAATTTACTCAAAAAATATTGTTTTTATTTTTTTACGCACAACAGGTCGTTAAGGCCTAGGGCATTTGGTTTAAATATAATCCTAATATTTACTAAATACAATTATTTTAAACAAAACTCTAACTTAAATATTATATATACAACAATATGTATATACAACATTCTTAACTACTCTGAAGGACCTGGTGGACAATATTTCTCCATTCGCTTCTATTTTGTGCTTTTCTTTTACAGTACCTCACCTTCACGTGTTTAAGGTCTTCCTCCACTTACTAATCCACCTCGTTCTGGGTCTACCTCTTCTTTTGGAGCTGATTAGTTTTCTGGTTATTACTAGTTTGGGCATTCTGTTTGCTTCCATTCTTTCCACATGTCCCAACCATCTGATTCTTTGTGACTTGACGAACTTGGTAATGGTAGGTTCTTTGTATAAAGCCATTAATTCATTGTTGGTTCTTCTCTCCCAACCATCATCTGTCTTCCGTCCTTCGAATATGCGTCTCAGTATTTTCCTTTCCCATCTTTCCAGAGTATCCTCTTCCTTCTTATTTAATATCCATGTCTCACCGGCATATGTTACTGTGGATGGAATTACTGTTTTATATATTCTGAGTTTACCTTGTCTAAAAACGTATTTTGAGTTCAATAGGGCTCTTAAACTACCTAATTTTTTATTCCCTTTTGCTATTCTGGCTTCCAGCTCGGATTTTTTCTTTTCCATTTTCATCGAAAACTACACCCAAGTATTCAAATTTGTCCACCCTTTTAAAACTATAGCTTTTTTCACTTACAGACCTCACACTAAAGTCTTCTTTTTTCCCTTCTGTCCCTCCCATGATCATATATTTGGTTTTGTCCTCATTTAGTTCCAATCCAATTTTTGTACTTCTTTGATGATTTTCTTTACAACTCTTCTTAATTCTTTCTCGGTTTTTGATAGGATCGTTAAATCGTCAGCAAATGCCAAGCACTGGTGCCCATTTTTCATGATTGTTTCTTCCACCTTCATGTTGCTTTTTCTGATTACAGTTTCTAACACTAAGTTGAATAATGTAGTGGATAAAAGATCTCCCTGTCTCAAGCCTTTTGCAACCGTAAATTGAACTGATATGTGACCCTGCCAAGCAATTTCACACTAAGAGTTATTTAATGTCATTTTTACTAGCCGGATCAGTTTCTTTGGTATACCCAAATGTTCCATTGCTCGATACATTTTGACTCTATTGACTCTATCATATGCTTGTCTAAAATCCACAAACAAAACATGCAGGGGAACTTTACCTTCATAACAAGTCGTTTGTATCTCCTTTGATGAGAAGATTTGGTCTACAGTAGATCTCTCCTTTCTAAAGCCGGCCTGATATGTAGGATTCTTTCCGTGTAGCAATTTAGTTTATTTCTCAATATTCTTGGCAAGATTTTGTATACCGTGTCTAGTAAGGCTATACCTCTATAGTTGTCACACTTTAGTTTGTCTCCTTTTTTATGCAGAGGGCATATGCGGGCTTCATACCACTCCGATGGCATTATTTCCTTTTCCCATACTTGCACTAGTAGGTGATATATTTTTCCTTTGTAGTTGTTTTCTATCAAACTTGATCATTTCTATGCATATGTCATTTTTACCAGGATTTCTGTTATTTTTCATTTCATGTATTGCTGTCACCACCTCCTCCTATGTAGGCTGCCTTTCAACTATCGCATCTTCTCCAACCGTCCAGTTGTCTACTGCTTCGTGGTCCACCTCACCATTTAATAGTTTTTCAAAATGTTTTTTCCATTCCGTCATTATTTCTGCCGGATCGCTAATTAAATTGCCGTCTTTAACTTTCATATAACTACAGTGGCGTTGGTAACATTTTCCCATCTTTTTAACTTCATGATAGAACGACCTTACCTCTTTGTTTTTAAACTTCTCTTCTATCTCTTTTAATTTCAACTCATTGTGGTATCTCTTTTTCCTTCTACACAGAGCTCGAATTATTCTATATTCTTGTTTTTTACACTCTCTATCATCTGTTAATATTTGCTGTCTGATCTTTTTCTTTTCCTTTGCTATCGCCTGACACTCTTCGTCAAACTAATCTTTGTTTGTATTTCTGTTGGAGTCGCACTTAACTATTTTCTCGCTAGCTTCTCCTACAGCATATTTAATTTGTTCCCAGGCTTGATCTGTCTGTAAATTTTGGTCATATTGTTGTAGAATTTTATTAATTTTTTTTATCACAAAATATTGTAGTCGGCATAAAAAATACATCGAAATGGTATTTTTGGTACTTTTTTTTATTAAAATCGACGCTCGGGGACATCTTAAACGGATTTTTTTAAAGTCTGACGGACAATTTGTGTATGTGGACACTCTGTAGAGCTTAACTTTAACTTTTATCGTTTAAGAACCTTCCTAAACTCTACGACAATGTCTCGTATCTGTGTTCGATCTTAGTTCGCTATTCTCGAGGACACACAATTTATTTCGCCCTTGAGACATCTACTGAAAATTTACTTTATAAACTCTATATATATTTTTGTTTATTTCAGGGATTTACTGCAGAAACATCGGCCAACGCTACAGTTCTCACAATCACTGCTTTCACAGTGGAACGATACGTGGCTATCTGTCATCCTTTTCTGTCGCACACTCTCTCGAAGCTAAACAGAGCGATCAAGTATATCATCTTCATCTGGGCAGTGGCGATGTGTCTGGCTGTGCCGCAAGCTATGGCGTTGGGGATTGTCTGCGAGAAATTTAACGGTAAGTTAATATGCCACAGTATCTTAAAGAAGCAAAACCTTGGAAAAAATAAACAAATCACAGTATTATGTGAACATATCGCACTAATAGTACAATAGTGTCGTAACTCAAAAAAGATGATTTTTTAGAATCAACTAAAAATTCATTAATCATGCAGGTAAGAAAAAAACTTAATGCATAATATGTTTTAAATTACTATCAAAGGATCTTTCTTTGTACTCTTAGTTAAATAAAAATACTGACAGTGAATTTATTTAAAAATTTTGGGTTAACACTGTATTGCTCTAAGCAAAATGTTCGAAATGAAGTATTATTTTTAGTTATAACATTATTTATGAAATATTTTGTGTTACTACAATTTGATTTAATATTTTTTTCTGCGGTTTACGTTAGTTTTTGGACTTACAAAATTTTGGGAGGTGTTTCTTGGTATTTGTTAACATTGGATCTAAAGACATTTTATTACATGTTAACAATCACTGAGAATTTTTGTTTTTGATATTAATGAATTAATCAAGACTGTTTTACTTTTATATTCTTATCAAACAAATTCAGATACAGATATCAAAATACAGTATTCTTGAACAGTTCGTACTTAATTTATATATTTAACAAAATAAACCTTCCAAAATACAACACAAAATCTGGTCATATTTAAGTAATTCGTAGTTAATTAAAAGGACATACATACTAAAAAAATTATTTAAACTTATTTTGAATCAGTCTAAAAATCAATTATTACTGATTACAATTTTAGTTTTTAATCGGTCAAATTCTTATAGTAAGGTTTACTATAACTCCTGGGTATTATATTTTTGTCAAGCAATTCCTTTAAGACCCTTTTCTTATTTTGAGTTAAAAACATCTTGGTTGTGTATTCTCGTGTCAAACCATTAGCAAATAACGAAGTCTGGTTTTCAATTCGTCGTAAGCTACGTACGATAACTTTTTGGTTATCTTCATCTTCGTAAGAGTTCTTATCAAAGAAAATAAATGGATGTTTTATTAAAATGTTTCATTATCCATTTCAGTCACGCTATACGGTTTGCCTGTCTTTTTAGCCATCCGAATTAATGTCATATAGTGTTGTGCGACATACACTGGACTAGATTTTACGAAACGCTTTACTTGCTTTACTATGACGCTGTGCACATTGTCACCTTCATTTTGAGAGTGACCGCGAATCAGAAATTTATGGGTTATCCTTGTGATATTCATTTTCTGTACTGCGTGCGCATATGTTGTAAGGATGTATTTATTTTTTTGCTGACTGTAACAATTATCAGAATAAAATATAAAGTCCAGTTCTCTACTAGGAGTAGCCTGAATAATTTTTTTTTATATATTACAGAGTACAACTTCCAATCTCATTCGCTGTTTCACTGTTAGGTTAATTTTTTGAAGTCCTTGATGATTCGTAAATGGTAAAAGTATAGGTGGTGGTTGTACTTTCGCAAGGTGACTGTTTTCTATTTGGGCACCAGATTCATTATTTGTAGCCTCCAGTGACCATAACGACGGTGAAGAGATTTCCTGCCCGCAATCTCAGCAATTGTTGCCATAGCAACAAGTAATCTCCCACGACTCAGGTATTGAACCTAAAAATGAATCAAATAATATTATTATATTAAGTGTATAGGTACTTGATGCAAGAATGTCACAAAGAGTGTAATAACTCTAAATTTATAAAATAAAGTTGTTGGTAAGCTTTCTTAATAACACTGCTACACGTTTTAAATGAGGTATTACTATCCGGTGATCAAAAAATAGATAATGATTAATAAATGTTTTACAAACAATAACAAAAATGATTTAAAGTGATGATTCAAATATAATGTAGCATGTCAAAAATAATGAACTGAACCAATAATAGTGTCGTTAGTAAAAATATTAATTTTAAAAAGTTCTGGTGTAAATCAGTAATAGTGTAATAACTAGAAAAACAACAATGTTAAGTTTAGACTCAAATCAACAAGAATGTAATAACTCAAAATATAGCTATGGATATTACATACCTGATTCAGCAATAACGTGGAAACTCGAAATGATGAGCAGAGCAACACGTGCGTTCCCGATCACTATTGGTCACAACTAAAGATAACGCGATATTGTGAGGGGGGTGACGACAGTCGGTCAGTCATGGATAACGTCTTATGGTGTCATCTCTTATTCATTTATTGCACTATTAAAACAACAGTTTTATTGACTGATAGGGAATTGAATTTTGCGGGTGAATATAGTGTTACGCCCATCTTCGAAACATTTTGAATTGCGACACTATTGTATTATTAGTGCGATATAAAGTATTTAATTAGGTGCTTTTCTATATAAATTCAAAAATAAATCTCAACATGTGTAGTGATGTAATGTAATGTGAAATATTATCAAAAATTTCTATTCGTTGAAAAATCCTCGTGATGCGAATATGGAATATAATATTGTTCAAATATCTGCCGCGGCTTCGCTGGGTGGCGCAAAATATTCAATTTTTCATGATCTTAAACATCAAAATAAGCACAAGAAGTATCTTAAATATCGTTCAAGTGTATGCCTCTACTGCAGGACATCCAGATAAATAAGTTATTTTACGATCTTTCTACTACTAGATCTATTTTACTTTTTAATAATAGGTGGCTATTTCGACGCTAAAATAGACACTAAGAAAAGCGGCAGAAATTATATAGGAAAACAAATGTTAATTTTCGTTTTGGAAAATAATCTCTATCAAATGAACAGCTTTTTTAAAAGAAAAAATCACAGAAAATAGATATGGGAAAACTCTGATGGAAATACAAGGAACGAAATCGACTATTTTTTAACAAACAAAGAAGAATTATTTAAAGACGAAAATGTGTTAAACCTGTCTATTACAAACAGTGATCATAGGATATTAAGAACGAAAATAATGATAACGTCCGAAAAAGAATGACTTAAAATGATAAATAAGTAACAACTAAAGAAATGGACAAAAAGTCCACCTGATCCAAATGTTTTGACTGATGAAGATTCGGCTGACGAGGATAATGGTGGATTTGTAGATAACAGTTTAAAAAACAGTAAAAGACACAGTTTAAAACTATGAGCCCTATAAATTTATTTTTGTGTCTGGATATAACTGTCTACCTGGAAAACGGTTTTATTGGGACAACGGAAGACATTTCCAATAAAATGGTGAAGGGTGCAGTGCGTCGAAACAGGTTTATTTAAATAATGCTTTTCATCCACTGTGCTGATAATAAGCAAATGTATTTAAATGATGAAATGTGGAAATTAAGACCAGTAATCCAAAAATTACAGAGTTTTTTTCTTAAATATTATAAACCAGCTGAAAGTATGAATTAAGAAAAAGTAAATGATGAAATATTATGATCGCCATAATTGTCAATAATTCATGAGGGGAAAACCGATAAGATTCGCTTATAAAGTATGGTGCCTTAACTCTGATGAAACTGGTTACCTTGTCAAATTTGAGGTCTATCAAGGGAAAAGTACAAATTAAAACGATTTTTACCAACTTAAATTTGGAAAGGCATCCGCTTCTCTTGTCTGGATGTTAGACATTTGCCACAACAAAGTTGCCTTATTAAATCTATGAAGATAACCTTCTTACTGGATTCAATTTAATGGTGCATTTAAAAGAAAAAAATATATGGTATCACAAGAACAAGGAATACCACAAGATGTTCCACTTGTCGATAAAAAAACTATGTAAACAAACTCGAGGTTATTTGGTTCCAAACATTGACAAGGAAGATGGTATTATGTTAACAAGATAGATCGAAAATGGAAGAGGTATAAAAGGTTTTATTTAATAAAGTAATTGATGAAGGAAAGATTCCTCAAAAATGGTAAAACTCCGAGGTCATTTTACTATTCAAGAAAGAAAACAGAGCTCTCTCTCTTGTCGTTTTCTCATTGCTGAGGATCGTGATTTCCTACAATGCGGGCTGTCAATTCTCTCCATCTCTTGCGATTTTGGGCTGCTCTCATGGACTCGGAAAACGTCTCTCCAGTGGTTTTCTGTACTTGATCTGACCATCGGATAGGTGAGCGTCCTCGGCCTCTAAGTCCTTCTACGAAAACAGAGTAAACATCGAGAATTACCTACCAATATCCTTGCTATCACATCTATATAAATTACTTACTAAAATCATAACCAACCGCCTAACACATAAGCTCGATTTCTATCAACCTATCGAGCAGGCTGGATTTAGAAAACATTTTAATACCATAGATCACTTGTAAGAACACTGATAGAAAAATGCACCGAGCATAATGTTCCAATTCATATGGCGTTCGTCGATTTCCATAAAGCATTCGATTCCATCGAATTATGGGCAGTGATTAAATCTCTAGAAAATGCACGCATAGATTAAAGATACATTAACATAATTAAAAACATATATGAAAATGCCACCATGCATATAAAGCTGGACGAAAGCACAAAAACTAATCCCATAAGACTACAACGGGAGTAAGACAAGGAACCCATCTCTCCCAAACTATTTACCCTTGCTCTAGAAGATATTTTTAAGAAACTGGAATGGAACAATAAGGGTATCAACGTCGATGGATCATACTTTAACCACTTGAGATTCGCAGATAGCATAGTTTTAATAGTCGATAACATCCAAGAACTAAATGATATGTTACAACAATTAAATGCAGTTTCAGGAGCAGTAGGCTTAAAAATGAACTACAGCAAAACAAAAATACTGAGCCAAGACCAGACAAATATAACAATACAAAATCATACCATAGAAAATGTGGAACATTATGTATATCTAGGTCATGTTATCAAACTGGAGAGGCCAAATCAAGATGCTGAAATTAAAAGAAGAACACAACTGGCTTGGGACGCTTTCGGCAAACTAGCACATATCTTAAAAAACACCTCCATTCCTATAAACTTAAAGAAAAAGGTGTATAACACATGCATACTACCAGTTTGTACCTACGGCTTGGAGACAGTAGCACTTACCAAAAAATCTGCCAAAAAATTAGAAACAACGCAAAGAGCAATGGAACGAATCTTGCTTGGAATATCACTAAGAGACAAGATTAGAAACACCGAGATAAGACGTAGAACGAAGATTAGGGATATTGTGGAAGACATTACAAAAATGAAATGGCGCTGGGCATGTCACGTAGCCCGATATAATGACAATAGGTGGACACGGAGAATTCTAGAATGGAGACCAAGGACGACAACAAGAAGCATGGGTAGACCTCAAAAAAGATGGGTAGATGGCATAAGAGCAGTGGAAGGCAAACAGTGGATTAGATTGCGCAAGATAGAGAAATTTGGAAGCAATTGGGAGAGACCTATATTCAGGAGTGGATGGAAAATGTTGACAAAGAAGAAGAAGAGATGGATCGATACCTCCGTCGTACCAATAGCATCAACTTCATATGTGTGCATCCAATTCAATAAGTAAAACGTATTTCACATTCTAAAAAAAAGTTGTCCAAGTTCTTCTCGCATATTTTGTTGGAATGTAAAACAAGTTTCTGGAAGGCACTAAAAGAATGGATGAGGATTTAACAAGATACCTTACAAGTATTCGTAGTAAGAAACGGTATTGGTCTATACTTACATGGTTGATTGATGCTGCAATGCAAAATTCGTGGGTACTTGTGTGAAATGCAATATTGGATGCTTGCCATATTTCGTTAAGAGTAAATCTTATTATATTTTTAAAGTATTTTGACCTAGTTTAACAAAGCAATTAATTCAGGCTTTGATAGGTTAAGTATGTTTTAATTAGGTTAAGATTGTTTCCCCTAATAACGTATTTATGCATTTTTTCCAACAGTACTTCATGCAAAACACAGTCATAAGCTATGGGTAAGTCACACAAAAGACACAAATGACCTTCCTCCAAGCCATTAACTATATTTTTTACAATTTTCTGTATAGCTAGTGTAGTGTTACACTTTTTTCTAAAGCCATGGTGATTAAAGTAAAGTATTTTGTATTTTTCTAGATATTCTATCAAACGAACATTTAAAATACTTTCAAAAATTTTGCCGAAAATAGAAATGATTGAAGTGGGACGAGAAATTACAATTTTATCTAAAGGTCCCTATTTGAACTATGGTAGCACTTCTGTTATTTTTAATACAACTGGGTAAATCGTAAAAAAATGATTATAAAGTATAATTAATTTAAAAAAGAGAGGTTAGTCTTCGTAAGTGGGTATATTTATTTAAAAACCCTTAAAAGGCCTACATAAAAAAACAACCGTTTTCGGACTAACCAGTCCATTATCAGGTTTAAAATCGCTAGGTTAAAAGGCCTGAGCCACCAAAAATACATGGGTAAAAACCCTTTAAATTACATATAGTTATAAAAGATTATACATCTTGTTGTTAAAAAACTGTGATGTTCAGTATTAAATTAAATATGACTTCAGGTAACATACATTGTAAAAATTCCTGATTATATGGGACCTAAATTGTATATTACCTGAAGTCATATGTAATTTAATACTGAACATCACAGTTTTTTAACAAGATGTATAATCTTTTATAACTATATGTAATTTAAAGGGTTTTTACCCATGTATTTTTGGTGGCTCAGGCATTTTAACCTAGCGATTTTAAACCTGATGATGGACTGTTTAGTCCGAAAACGTTTATTTTTTTGATGTAGCCCTTTTAAGGGTTTTTAAATAAATATACCCACTTACATAGACTAACCTCTTTTTTTGTGATACGTGGTATACAGCCAGCTACAGGAATTGTTTTCCTTGTGGATGTTGATAATTAATTTGTCAATTAGGCAAGTATAATTATTTTTTGCTTAAGAAATAAAAATCCGAACAGTGTGAATTTTTCAGTATCACTAACAGGCAATAAAAATAAAGAGTGGCAAGGAGAGTGTACATCTTTAAAAAAATCTATAACTACATTTTCATTTGTGAAATTAAAAGAACTTCTTATAAGTTTAGCTACTGAAATCATGTAATTATTGAAATAAGTAATAATTTATAACTTTCCAACTGTCACGAGATAGATTTTCTGAATAGAAAAAAATGCTTATAAACTATATTTTACAAGTTATGTCAATTTTTTACAGGTTATGTCCGTGAAGATTACTGCGTCTGCAACGTCAAGCGTCAAGTCATTCCACACGCTTTCGAAATATCCTTTTTCGTATTCTTCGTAGCCCCAATGTCCCTAATTACAATACTCTACATTTTCATCGGGTTGCAGCTTCGGAAATCCACCGTGGGACCTTCTAGAGGAAACAGCGTCAAGATGAGGCATCGGGTCTACAAACCTGTAGTAACCTACATGCATCCTTCCACGCAGGTCATAGTAATGAACCGAGGAGGAACTGTCGGTGAAGTTGTTGAACAAGGAGAGGAAGAGGGTAGGAAGAACTTCGCGAGAAGTGCTCAAGCCACAAAACATGTCGTCAAGATGTTGGGTAAGTTTTTAAGTTTAATTTATCATAGAAATGTTTACGTTTTAAAACTTAATTTAATATTTTTCTTATGATTTTCTCCTTCAGTGATAACTAGCAAAATTACTAATAAAATTAATTGTCTAAAAAGTCACTATAGTTATGAGTGGCTGTCGGCGAAAAATTTGCTCAGCCCCAGTGTAGTCCTATGTCGCCATGTGATCAATTCCTTTTATAACCTAAACATCATAATTTTTTACCCACATATTTAGTGGCTTTAAGCATGCACATCCAGATAGTACTGGTGATAGAATAGTTATTCCAAAAACGTTCTGTGATAAAGCCCGATAGCGTTTTTTTTATTAATATACTTTTTATAAAGAAAATTTTTAAAATATTTTTTTTGATTATTTTGTTAACATATTTTTCGAACTAAACTACGATTTGTTTAACTCCAATATACTTTTCTATTTTTGAAAAGTTAAATGAGTCTTATATCATAATATATAATATATTAAGATTAATTTTTAAAATTCAATGCAACAGTGTGAATGATAGGCTACTGAGTCCTAAGCTACGAAATTAATGAGCGATTTATCTCTCTCTGTCTTATGACAATGTTGATCTAATATTCCTTTCCACTGGTCCTCAGAACGCGACGTTCTAATGTATGACTTTTACAAGAATATTGTCCCACTTTTTGAGGTTTTCTTTATATATTGTATATAAATCTAGAAAAACGAGAGACCTATACAAAGTACAAAACGTTAAATACTCCAGAATACCAAGACACCTATACAAGAATACGAAATGAAGCAAAGCAGTTGGTAAGAAAAACAAAAAATTAACACTAGAAACCGTTTATAAAAAGGATGGAAAGCGTTGGAAAATCTCCAAATATGGAGATTTATAAAAAACCAACGGAAAGAAATGACAGAATTGAAGAAATACAATAACATACCAGCAAACGAATAGAAAAGATACCTGAGGGAACTGTTTAAAGGAAAAGAAATTAATACAATAACATACCAGCAAACGAATAGGAAAGATACCTGACGGAACTGTTTAAAGGAAAAGAAATTAATAATCAACACAATAACGTAACTAAATTAAGATACGAAATAGAAATCAGTTTTCAGGAAGTAGAGATGGACATAAATTCAATCAAAAATAGGAATTCGCCAGGACCAGATGAAATCACCAACAAACTTCTAACACAGTATCTTCGAATCTACAGTTATCACAGTAACACTTCGAATAGAGGCAAAGATAAATGGAAAACTAACACAGTATATACCAGTATAAAGGGGAGTCAGACAGGGTGACTCGTTACTCCCACTTCTCTTTAATATAATATTGGACGAAATAATACAAGCAGTACGTAAAAGTCACTGTTACAGAACGGTGAATAAAGAAATCCAAATATTATGTTACGCAGACGACGCCGCATTAATTGCCGAGACAGAAGACGAGCTCCAAAGATTACAAATATTTTCAATACAACAGCCAATAAAAATAATATAATAACATCAGCAGAGAAAACCAAATGTATGACATCTAAATACCCACTACGATGTAAAATCGAAATTGATGGAAAAATAATAAATCAAGAAGGAGTTCGGCCCTGAATGAGATACCGAAAGGCGTGTTTGTTTTGGTCTCAACAAATTTGCAAATTTTATGCAGTAATTATAACAGTTTATTTATAAATCGTTAAGTGACAATTACATGAAATACCAGTAAGTGAACACATCATATTAGTTTTCATTAATATAACGTGATCAACCAGTTTTTTGTTGATTTGTAATTTAACAATTATCAATAAGATACGACTCAAAAAATATTATTCCAGTTTTATTACCTGTTTGATTACTAGTCAGGTCCGTATTATTTTTAAACACATGTCCCGTGTTAAAATCAAAAATGGAACCTAATATTCAGAGTCTCTCTAACACACCACATATATTGCAATCACAGACAAATACCAATAAAACCTATTCATCAGCAGCTTCTGGACAATTTCCCTCAAAACATCAAGCAATTGTCTTCAGCGCTTTAGAAAATACGCGACTGCAAGATTACTTAATTCCTTTGGGTAACCTAATAATATTCGATAATACAACATATCGAATATTCTTATCTCAAGAAACTATGGCCTGTTATAACTGCAAAAAGTCTGGTCATATCGCCACCAACTGTCCTGATAAACTAGAATCAACAACAAACTTAATTGATTCTAATAACAGGCAATACTACTTCTTCCTCCCCTGACATCATGCCTCAAGCTGCAGCAACATCCATATCAAACGAACAAATGTCCGTCCAAGGAAAATTAGCAAACAATCTGAGCAATCCTAACATTGCTAATGGTCAAGAAGAAGTTAACACCATGGAAAGCTACAAAGTAATTAATATCGATCTCCAGCCGAAACGTAGTATCAATGATGTTCTTACGTCTCCAGAACCAACTTCTGAAACAACAGAAAAATCATTTGCTGTACCTACATCCAAACCTAGAAAGAAAGAGGAGAAAGCAATGAGGAGCATACATGCATAAAATCAACAAAGTCATATAACCTTGAGCCTGCCAAAGATTTTATCCAAAATCATCTACCCACATTTGTCCTCAATTTTGACCAATTAAATCTACTTCTAAGCAACGCTAGCGGCGTGCAGGATCCTTCTACCATAACTCAAGAGTTTTCTTCTGACCTTGTGGGATTAGTTCGTATGCTAACTAAAGTTCATCCACAATTAAAAGATAGATCAACCAAACGTCATATCACCTCCTTAAAAAAGAAAATCCTCCAACACTTTCGTAACGACATCTCTGAATCCGAGGGCGAGTCATCTCAGGATAACCCGTAAATTCATATTTTTTCTTATATAATATAATTCACTAAACTACTGCAATGGAATATAGATGGATTTTTCCTTCGACTTCCCAATCTAGATCTAATTCTCCGTCATCGTTACGAACATTGCTATAAAATATTTACAGATGCATCTAAGTGTGATAAACGAGTAGATGCTGCATTCGTTACTCCAAACGATACATATCAATTTCGTCTCCCAACCTTCTTTTCGATTTTCTCCGCTGAACTCTATGCAGTGTTTAAAGCTATCATACATATAAATTCTAATAAAATTCCTAACTCTGTTATCTTAAGTGACTCACTAAGCGCCCTTCAAACCCTTAAACAGATCTATCCTAAAGGTCCCCTTAAGAAACTGATAAAACTAGAACTTATGCAAGCTCAAGAAAATTCTAGGAGTATCAGATTTATATGGATTCCATCCCACATTGGCATTGCTGGCAACGAAAGTGCGGACCAGTGCGCGAGTGAAATTGCTAAATGTGCCAATATAGAAAAAGCCGAGTATCGAAATACCGCGAATGATATAAAAGCCGAGTTTTGTGCAAGTGGAAAAACGAATGGCAATCTTCTCAAACATCACTGAAGCAAATTAAAAATGACGTTGCAGCTTGGAAACCCTCAACAAGAAACAGAAGAGAACAATTGGTGATAACGAGATTAGGAATTGGACAAACGAGACTACTCACTCATACTTATTTACCAAAAGTGATCCACCTATTTGCGAAACATGTAATGTACAATTAACCATTAACCATTTATTAATTGAATGCCATAGATTTGCCAATTTTCGAGTTACATTTAACATACCTAAGAATTTAAGTAATTTATTAGGCACTAATTTCTCAGCTAGTAATATTGTAAAGTTCTTAAAATCTATAGGACTATTTTATAAACTCTAATTTTGTAATTTTGTAGCCGCCGCTAATAACCATTATGGTGGATGCGGCTGTAATTTATAAATAAAAAAAAATAAATCAAAAAGCAAGGTTTAGATATCTAGGAATAGATATCTAAAAATAACGGAGATGTTGAAGAAAAAGTACGACAACAAAGCTTAAAAGCAAGTAAAGCGGCGACTCTTAATGACTAAATCTAGAAGAACAAACACCTAAAACAAGACACAAAAACAATAATCTATAAAGCAGCAATCAGACCTATATTAACATATGTACACGGCGGACATCTAAAACGAGACGACTACTAGAAACAACAGAGATGAAAATACTCCGACGAATATCAGGAAAAGTATGTTGAATAGGGAGAGAAGCGAGTACATAAGAAGAGTATACGAGACATAACTGGATCAGTGACAAAACGGAAACACTAGTGGAACGAACACCTTAGTATAATATTAGAGGGTAGAATAGTACGAATAGCACAAGATAAGTCACCAAATGGACGAAGAAGTATTGGCAGACCAAGAAAAAAAATGCTGCGATAATTTAAACAATTTAGAAGGCTAATGTTGAAGAAGAAACAGGCTCTTAAGCCTACATACAAGAAGGAAGAAGAAGAAAACGTATACAAATATAATATTATGTACACATTGGTGTTATTAAATACATTTAATCAGATACCTTAACGAATACAACACGATCATTAATCTATAATTTTTTTGCTGCACGTTAATGATTAAAATACAAACTGCTAAAATATCTATCATGAAAAACTGGCAACGATTTACTTTATTCACTTTATCGCATTCATATTTCTGAGAATCTACTGCCTATAAACTTTATTCTCAACTATAGAATGTATCTTACTGTGTGAGGTTGAAGCATTAATTACTGATCCTAAGCAAGACTTCGAGAAGATCATTGTATGTTTCAATAACTTATAGAAGACTTAAAAATTGATGAAATTATATAGGCATTTAATATAATTCCATCGCATGATTACAGACTGCTCCCATAAACGGCGTTCGCGATTCGCGTACTAAAATGTAATGGAAAAAGGCCCAAAAATTCTATTTTATGCCGTTTTTACCGGATATTTATGCCTGCCATTGCGGCATAATAAAATAAAAAAATGATCGCCCAAAACGGTCATTGAAATCACCTTCATTAAAACCATACTCGTTAACTTTAAGTCAAATAGCTATAACATTGTAATCGAAAATAAATCCTATTATTTTAGTGTGGAGTTTAGAACAGGATGTAATCTTTAGGCTAATATAAGGATATATTTTAAAATTATATAAAACTGCAATGTAAAAGTGTATAAAATTTATATTTTCTGACGATATTTCTTTAATATTTTCGGGAAAATGAAAGGTTTAATTAAAAATTCGTACTTGAAGTATGCGCCAATATTAACTAGCTTACCGTTTATCCGACATAATAAAAGAGACTTTTATATATGTTTTTTGTACTAAATGAGTTTTGCGGAATATAATTTACCAAAAATTAGTATCATGGCATCATTTTGGTCATAGTTTTTTAGTCTTATGGGGTACATTTATAGCATTTACAAGGTACTTAATTTTTAAAGAGTAAATGTAGTAATACCATATCGATGGCTAATAGGACAAATATTGTATGTCCAAAATTAATGTTTTAAGCAATATCAAT
Organism: Diabrotica balteata; assembly: GCA_918026665.1. NCBI lineage: Eukaryota > Metazoa > Arthropoda > Insecta > Coleoptera > Chrysomelidae > Diabrotica > Diabrotica balteata. The sequence goes on along the minus strand of OU898283.1, from coordinate 106,274,222 downwards.
TTGAAAGTTTGCGTTAACCTTGACAAACGGTACATCTTTTAAAAGTAATTAAATTACAGTTAAGTTCATGCTTAGCCTTTTTTTATATATTACTAGCTGACCCGGCAAACGCTGTTTTGCCTTACAAATTATTTCTAGTTTCTAGATAAATTCTAGTGTAGATAAACAGTTCCTTACTTATTATAAGTGTGTAAGTATGTGGTATATGCGTGAGATGGGCGAGGAGCGCTATGAACAATAGGGGAATATAAAATTAACAAACGCCAAACAATATTATTTTTAAGTTATTATAGTTTATTACTTAAAATTACATATCACATATTAATTACGATAGTAACCCTAACAAACAAAATCAATCTCTTAATTCTATAGCAATAGACATCGTTTGGCCTTGGGATTTGTTGATTGTTATTGCAAATGCCAATCTAATCGGAAACTGAATTCATTTGAATTGAATTAGCACATCTGTAGGTATGATAGGAATCCATGATATTAATATATTTTCACCTTTGAACTTGCCATTTAAAATGCTGGCTTCGATAACGTTTTTTTATCAATTTTCGAATGACTAATCGCGTAACGTTGCACAGTCGTGGCATGTTTAAATTACGAAGCAAGATAATTGGAGATCCAGTTTTCAATTTTAAATTATGCGGTGGCATGCCTGGCAAATCCAGTGAGTTCAAAAATTCTGTGGGAAAATTGACAGCTTCGCTGGCATCGCAAACTGTATCAATAGATTTGTATGAGACCAAGTTCCTTGGCAACAACTGTTGTATCTTCAAATTTAAATTGTTGACGTCTGCATTTTTGCTGCTAAAATAGCTCTTTTTGCAAGCCACTCATGATTTATGTACTGTTTGTGTACATCAGGAAATATTTGTTCAATGAGAGTATCTTGCGAATTAGCGATTGTGCAGAAATCGGTCAGTAATTTTACGTATCCAGTTTCATCTGTAGCAACTTTTCCATCACCGATATCTAAGAGTTATTTGAGAATGTTTCAGCGGATGGATCTTAAAGCAATTGAACGCACATAATATTTACTTTCAGCTGTACTTTTTCAACATTATGCCACAATGGAGATGATTTTAAGCAAGCCTTCATGTCATCAGCGTATGTTGAACGTGGAATGACGGAAAGTGTTTGTCTGAAATCACCTGAAAGCACCAACAGAGTGCCGCCAAATAGTTTGTCGTTGTTTTTAATATCTTTCAATGTTTTGTTTAACGACTCAATTGAATGTTTGTGTGCCATAGTACATCATCCCATTTGAAAGCGGGATTGAATGTTCGAATTGACTTAAGGAAAACGTTATAATCTGGATCCGTGCCGATAAGTAAATCATTCAATGGTTCATATGGTGTTTCAATTTCAGGTAGTTGCACTTTTCCTGACGCGTGACACATCCCAGGTGGCTCATTTTTGAAATTGAGAGCAACACAATGCGGACATTTGGGACAATTGGGACCACCCAATTACTACTTTTGAATGAGCATAATATTCAATATCGGGCTCGTACTGGAATGCTAGACGCAAAAATGAATCAGATGTAAATGCACGATGTACCTGTTGGCGTTGTTGGTCATTTGTTCTGCGTCTATTAACCGTAAAAAGGCGTGATTGTCGTTGTTCTAAACGTATAACTTCATTTCGCTCAGTTCGTGTATCTTCTGATTGTTCTTGACGCAATTGGTGAATGCTCACACGTGCATCAGCATTTTGTTGCTGGACTTGTTCTTCGGTTCTTTGGGATCTTTTATCTCTCATACTTCTGGACCTACTTGTATTACGGCTCAAATCAGCCCTTTCGCGATTTCTTGGCATTGCTCACTCTACAAAACACATATAAATAGAATTAATAAAATTACTTAATGATGGAAAACGTTATAATTATAATTACGGCCAGGATTATAGCGAAAATATTAGTTTTATGAAAAAAAATTTGAAACAATAGTTGTAAAAAATTCAAATAATTATATAAAAAAGTATACTTACAACACAAAAGCCGTTATTGGTTGGAGGTCGTGACACGTGTTGAGTACTTTTAAGGTTATATAAATCACTTTTTTAAATAAAACTTCATTAACTGATCCAATCCTGCCAAATACACTTAAAATTAATAATTTTAATATTATAAATAAAATAGTAATAACTAATAGTTATATGAGAGTTACACAGAAATAGAAAATTGATAATTGTGAACGTTACTACTACACTTGATGCATAAAGAATAATCATGGATGGCCGAAAACTGTGTAGGGAGTGAGAGAAGTCTTGTGTGAGTGAAACAGGAGACCGGCTTCAGTTGATGGTATAGTGTGGGATTTCACTCACCAGTAAAGGTGCGGCAAATTTAAAAAATCTAAGATTGGTAACACTAAGCATATATCAGGATTAAACTTTAATAATAAAAATTAATGTTTATTTTCTTAAAAAACATTTTAGATTTTTAATCGAAGTACAGTTAAAAACACTATAATTGATCAGTTATTGAGCGAGATTAAAAATGGTTAAATTACTAATATAGCCATAAAAAATAGGGGTTGATAATAAAAAAGTAAAAGTTTAGGGTTGTATGTATTTTTTAATGCAACATTATAAAAAACAAAAATAAAAAATTTCGTCGAAAAATTAAACAAAAAAAAATTAAGGGTGAACAACTCTTATCATTTAGGGGTATGAAAAATAGATAGTAGCCAATTCCCAGACCTATTGAATGCTCATATAAAATTTGGTAAAGATCGTAAAGCCGTTTCGGAGTAGTACGGTAACTAACATTGTGACATTGCATTGTGATGTATGCAATAGCATACATAATCGCAGCAGTAACATACTTGTTGCGGTTTTGTCTACTGCAAGTATCTAAAAATAAGGAAACGTGTGTAACAGTATAGGGTAAAGATTGCAAATATTTCTGCATACTGTATGCATTCTGCATACATCTGCATTTTATTCATCAAAAATTGTGAAATTGTAGATGGAAAGTTTACGTCTGTAAAATATTTGGCTATCACTAGTATAAAGCACATTTAGTATTGATTGAAAGTCAAGTGTAATTGTTCCAAATGTTTTACCTTTATTGTCCACGGCTTTCTGTTTGTCAGATGCTTTCATTTCCATTCCACTTTTTTCTTTTGCTTTATGTGCCTCCTACTGACTTTGTAATATTGTTTTATCTGTAGCACTATTATAAACGTTACATCATGTTACACATTGATCTTTTTTCGGTTTACAAAATAACAAAGGTAGATCGTAACTATTAAATACTGATCTAAATACATTGTACTTAACAGGTGGTACATTATTTTTAAAGCAATAGTCACTGCAGTATAAACGATAAATCACACTGCTATTTAACTCACTTAACAGATAATGTCTCATAGTATCACGACGACAATAATGGAAGGCTATTCGAGAAAATATCTTAATATAAGTCTTAGTATGACGAACTTGGTCAGGGGACGTTGCATTCGGAGCTGGTCTTCCTTTGCGATGGTCAGAACAAATACAAACACCACTGTCTCCACAATATTTCTATACAATTTCAACTATTTGAAAAGTAATGCAAATATAGAACAAAAATATTTTTGGCACACCCTTACACGTTCATTAGAGTCAGTCAGTAAATAATAATAACGACTATGTTTTCTAGTTTTTTTTCTCTCATTGCGATTTTTTTCTCTGTCAATGATTTTCTCTTCAAGTAAAGAACAAATAAACATTTTTGCTTCGTTGAATCAGTCAGATTCCAATATTCTCGAGGTATGTTAATCCTACATTTAAACCTACAGTCACAATTAACAATACGTGGTGGCTTAGCTCTTACAGTTACCCCTTTTCTGTTCTGTTTTCTGTACTACAAAAGAAAGTACTTGGAGGTTTTCTGTACCATGTGTTGACAAAGGAGAACTACGAGTATTTTGGTCAGACCGGAGGTAGCTACTTTCAGAGTCGGCAAATAGCTCATCGACACTACATTCTGATAATCGTCTTCTATGGGGAGGCCCCGGCACTGTTTCTAAACAGACATCGTCTTGGTTCTCATCTTCTAGATCTGTAACAAAATTCATGCTATAGTAGCAACTAGTTCCCGGGTCAGGAAACAATTTGAATCTGCGGAGGATAGGGGTTGATTCATTTTCCCTGATGAGACTATCCAGAAGAGTTCCTACCCGCTACCCGCAAAAAATAAATTTAATTTGCAAACATTGCAACTAATTAGTAGATTAACATCGCAAAAAATAAATTATTAAAAAATATTTATATAAATTACTTTTTTATAGAATCATATAAATATCTATTTTATGCAATTAGTCAAAAGATTAATCAAAAGATTATTATTATAACACTTCGTTTTCTAAGTGAGTTGAAGCCATCGATTTCCTTTTACACAATTATTGTTCCCTATAGCTTTCAATAATCATTTGGCCTTAATCAAATTTATAAAACAGTATCCATTAATCTTATATTTCACGGTTGTCTGATTTTCGTTCTTTTATAATTCCCTAATTTTCTTGTTAGCGGAAAGCTTTTGCTCGTTTTTAGCTCCAATAGGTATGAACCAAAAAGTGAATAGCTTTCAATATTCTCTTGAGGCTTTTTTTTCAATTAGACGCATTTAATACGTATTCTAAATGGATTTTATTGCCGTTTTATATACTTCTCGAACGGTAGCGAAACTTTTGATACAAAGCTTTGATAAATTTCAGGTCTAATTTTTTAACAAAAAAATAAATAAATAATTTAATTACTTTATAATAAAGAAATACAAAATATGGTTTTCCAAAATATGATTTATGAATTTTTCCAGAAATAATGAGATAAAAATCAGTGAGCAATTTTTAGAGAAATTTATAAGCAAGGCAGCCGTAGGGATATAAAAAGCATATGGTAACGACTAATAAAAAATACAAGAGTAAGCATACTTAGTGGTGACAAGGAATAGACAGCTAAACAGAGTAAGATAGTGAAAAAAGACCAACCAGGAACCTCTACCAACAAACAAAAGCCATACCAATCCGGCCATAACACCATACCAAGATATTATGAAAATAAAGAAGCAAATCTTTAGATCAAATATTTCAAAAGACATTTAAAAGCGAATACAACAAATTAAACTACGAGATAAAGTATGAGCAGACTAAAAAAAATAATGAAGAACAACTTACTAAGAAAGAACTAATTGTAACGCAAAACTTATTACCTGCCGCATTACCTGCCGAAACGTTATAAACGATTTTATATTAATTATGGTGTGGTTCAAGACTAGAAACTAGACTCGAAAACTAGAAGAAAACGAAAACTGTATTGTAGAACTTGGACAAGGAGTAAGAAAATAAAGAGGAGATCTATTGCTTAACTATCTAGAGAACAACAAATTATTTGCCATGAACTCTTTCTTCAAGAAAAAGCCACATTGGAAATGGACGTGAATGTCGCCAGTTGGGAACACTAAAAATGAAATTGACTACATACTAACAAACAAAAAGAACATTTTCGAAGACGTCACAGTAATAAACTCAATCACTACTGGTAGTGGTCATAGAATGATATGGGCTAAAATAAGTATTAAACACAAAAAAGATCGAAGACAATATGTACACTCTAAGAAAAAAGTCCACCCAGAAAAATTAAAGGAGAATAAAGAACAATAAGGCGACCTGCTGTGTGAATTCTGCCAGGAGAACGGTTTTGTCGTGATAAACACATGGTTTCAGCTCCCACCTCGTAAGTTATATACTTGGAGATCGCCAGGAGACCGTCCAAATCGAATAATTAGAAACCAAATTGACTACGTTTTAATAAACAGAAGATTTCGTAACGCTATCAAAAGAATCGCAGCATATCCAGGTGCTGATATTGCATCCGATCATAATCCGCTAATAGCAGATGTGAGGTTAAAACTAGCAAAAATTAAGGGAACAAATACAAATACCAGCACACCTATAAATACAAGAGAACTGATGAGAGACGAAAATCTGAAGAAGAGTTATGCGAATCAAATTAATGAAAGAATGCGAGTAATAGAACAAAATTATGATATCGAAGAGATGGTCAATGATATTAAAGGAACGATTCTGGCAGTAAACAGGGAAGTTAAAACACAGATCAGAAAGATAAAGCATAACGAATGGATGACGGACGAAATTATGGATCTAATGGAAAAGCGAAGGCAACATAAACAACAACATAATCAAGACAAATACAAACAGATACACAAAGAAATCCGTCAGAAAATTAAGAAAGCAAAAGAACGTTGGATGGTGGAAAGGTGCAACGAAATAGAACAATTGCAGGAAAAAGGAGATAGTTTTGGACTACATAAGAAGATCAAAGAAATATCGAATATACACAAAAGCCACCACAGAACAAGAATGCGCAGCGACAGAAACGAATACATAGAGTCAGAAGAAGAGATAGCAATGGCGTGGAAAGAATACGCAGAAAGCCTTTTTAATGACGAAAGACCAACACAACTAACGCGCAAACTTCCTTCCGAAAACTTGTCAGGGCCATCAATAATGCGAAGTGAAATAGAATATGCAGTTAGAACCACAAAGATGCATAAAGCAACAGGTCCAGATGAAATTAATATAGAAGCAATAAAACTACTAGACGAGAAGAATATCAAAATCTTGGTAAGGCTGTTCAATAGAATTTATAATACTGGTTACATTATTATATTACATTATGATATTGGTATAAATCGCGTGAAAACTTTTAAATACCTTGGCACCACAATCAATGACCAATCGGATCCACAACACGAGATAAAAACCCGAATACAAATGGCAAGACAAGCTTTTGTGAAATTCAGACCGCTCCTATGTAATCAACACCTAAACTTCGAAATACGCTACAGAATGGTCAAGTGCTACATATGGTCCATCTTGCTTTATGGCATGGAAACGTGGACTTTGAAAAAAACATCTATCAACAGACTTGAAGCATTTGAAATGTGGTCATTGAGAAGAATAATGCGCATACCTTGGGTGGATAGAGTTCGAAACGATGACGTCCTTAATAGAGCCGGCGTGGAAAGAGAACTCTTTGAATTAATTAAAAAACGCAAGATTGGTTACCTTGGGCACATATTGAGAGGAGCAAAATATGAAATACCACAGTTAATCCTAGAAGGGAAGATTGAAGGTAGGAGAGGAGCCGGCCGCAAACAATTGTCCTGGTTAAGGAATATTAAAGAATGGACAGGAATACACAATACAGGTGAGCTGTGTCACGCCGCCAAGAACAGAATTCTAGTAATGAGATAGTCACCTACGCACTTTGGTTTATGGCATGTTAAGAAGAAGAAAAAGAAAGAACAATACCAAAACAAATTAAGAACAGCTGAAGAACTAAAGCTAACAGACCTAAATCTAGATCAACTAAACAAAGCTATCACTGAAAAACTTCTAAAGACTCTAGCTTAGAAGTGGTACCAGCAAAATCAGACAAAAAAATCAGAACTAAGTGCCATATCCGCACTGCTAAAACGATATGCTACAACAACGGAGAAGCCTACTATAAGAAAATAAAAGAAATGCAACTGAATACAAAACCCTTAATACAGAAATAAGAAGACATAAAACAAGATCTCAAACCGCATCAAGAAGAACGAATCGAGAAAATTATAGAAGAAAACAGATTGCAAAGTGGATAGACAAATATCTAACTGCTGCGCACGATCACGGAGAGGCTGATTCGTGTCTTCCTCTAAAATGCGCTGTACAGCAACAACAACTTCTTTTGTACGACCACTTTTTGGAAGCGTATTATCATTTAGAGTAAAAATGGTGCGAAAACGTTCTATGGTTAATCGAATTAATTGCTCTGGTTTTTAACTAAATGGTTTTTTTTGTCTCTGCCGCTATATTTGGGACCATCTTTAGACCAGAACGTTGAAATAGTATTTGTTGTATCATCGGCCGAAAACTCTGAGTCTGTCTCAGATTAGAACTGAATTTTACTGAATCTATGTCGCTTTTTACATTATCCAAATTTTGCTCTTGCGTCTGTTCAAGTAACAAATCCTCTTGCTCCAATTCTTCATATATTTTTAACAGTCTGTCTCTTCTTTAGGATCCATTACACAACAATATTTTAAAGTTATATGATTTAAAACACAAAGTTAATAAAAAAACCCAACAAAAATTGCTCTGTAGCTTTCCAAAATTGTCACATCGTTAGTCGCGGGTGAGCTAATCGCTCATTTCTCGACATCTGCGTTTAATCAATACTTGGAATAGACTGACGGTTGCTCGATCACAATTCTGCGTAAAACATTCTATACATAATAGTAGTAGGAAAGATTACAATGAGCGCAGTTGCCAATGTGAGTAAAACTTTGAAAAATGACCATCTGATATTAGGCAAATTATCACCTGTTTTGAAAGTTATGTTTATGGATTAAAAAATCTTATTAATTCATTGTCCACATGTACTTAATTAAAGTAGACATATTATAGACTAACTTAAACTACATAGTCAAATTTACTTACCTGAATGTGTGAAAATTGCGTTTACGCCTAGCACGTGTAAAAACTCGTAATTCAAAAATTCGGATAACTTACTCTAGTGTCCTCTATGTTTTACTAGAGACGCTAAAATATTATTCGGCGACCTGGGTTTAGCTCCAGGTTAAACTGGACATAGATTTCTTGTCATTCAGATTACAGGTTTCTTTAAAACACAATTATCCGATAATAGGCAACTATCCGGTATTATGGCACTTTACTTTATTAATTACATACTTCTTATTTCTTCTATCTCACTTCGCATTTGTTTTGTCCGTTTTTGTCCAATAAGGTTTTTTTTTGTTTGATAATTAGTTTTGACTATATTATTTCACGTGTTTTTTTAAATTGTAGTTCAGTTTCTATTGTAATCTCTGTTTCTAAGGTTCTTTTTTATTCTACTCAAATCCCAACATTTTGTTTGCCGCTTGGTCCTAATTTTTATCTATGTTTTACCATCGTATATAAGAGTATACCTATTCATCACTAATTAAAATCTATCCTCCTAGAAAGAAAGCTCTATATAAAGACTAAAAGAAAATGGTACTGAAATATTACTGGGTAGGGATATGACCATACTTGCAGGTAAGAGATACAATAATAGGTGTTAAATATTTGTAAAAAGATATTGATACGCCACTGTCTAGGTCACTCGTTCGCGTACTGTCACAGTGTCACAGCGCCATTTATACACACTTCCTGTCAAGCCGTCAAAGAAGTAACATGTACTACAAAACAGTGAATAAAGAATTTCAGTTGAATCGGTTTTAGTTTGTCCATTACTCAAATAAAATTAGAAACTAAAGTATCTGGGATCATTCCCGTGTAATAGCTTCAGTATGGAAATAGTAATGCTATAAAGAAGTAGCCGCGATACATAGTGTTGAAGAAAGATTCAACACCTCATAGTTAGTAAATGATCTTTGTCCCCTCATTAAGAAAGTCGTTTTGTTTAGGCTTCATAGCGTAGCAAACTTTATAAGTTGTGTAAATTTCCAAACTTTCTCTGTTTTTACACGTTTATATAAATTTAATTACCCTAGCAAAGAAATATACACAGTGTAATGTAGTAATTTTTATTCGCAATATTTTTTTCGCTTATTGCTTTTGCTACGTCTCTTTTTGCTTACAAAACATCTAAGCTTTTCCATTATTATTTAACTTTTGATTTTATTCGGTCGTCTTCAATAAGTGTCTACCTAGTCTTTCCAGCTTTTTCACAATTCAAAGCCCCACTTCTTCTAAAACAAATTGCCCCTAATTTAATCTTATTAGGACAGCAGGCAGACCGATCTAAAAGTTTATACTTATCCTAAGGACAGACAAGTACTTGATGTCGGCTACGCTTTATTTCGTAACAAGAGCTTCGTAGTAAGAAGCTCTCATTAGGTCGGAAAGTCGCTTACAAATTGGACAAAACATATTAATAAGATTCTGTAAATTCTAGGGATTAAACTCGATTTAAACTTTTTTAATATTTGCGTTCATAGCTTCTTAAAAAAGCCGAATACGTTGAAAAAATACCAAAAAACTTTTAGTATTATTTGCTGACATAGGCCTGCCCTTAGTTCAGATAATTGAAAAAGTATATATGAAATAAGAATAAAATAATTAAAGATTAACAGTATCTATATTAGCTTACTAATATTTTTTACGTATAGATACCTTTCCAGATACCAGAGCAATTAGCAAATAAAAAGAATTTTTCGTGACATTCTTTGATTGATAACAATATGCAATAAACAAAATAATTTATGGATTCGATCGTAACTTGATGGAAATTATTTTATGTAACAATAAAACACTGAAAACTTTCTCAAAATTTATTTTAATCTCTTATCACTACAGCTGTTTCGGTGCCTTTCTCAAGTGATTTTGTTCTGTTTCTATTGTAAATTTAATATGACTATGAAGTGAATTAATATACAATAAAAATTGATCAAGTTGCCTGTTAGTTCCTGTCAAACATACCAGTACGTCGTCTACGTATCTCCACCAACTAAAAACTGTTTAAATACGGGATGTTTTGAAATCTTTGTCTCTAGATGATCCCAAAAAATATCTGATAGCAATGGGCTTAGAGAATTGCCCATTATAAGTCCTGCACTGTTATTGGTATATATTTGATCATTAAATTCAAAGTAGTCCTGGCTTATGCAAACTTCAAGAAGATGTAAAATTTCAGATGTAATTATTGGATTTGTACTATTTTGGTCTAAAAGGTGTTTTACTAGAATAAAAATTTCTGTAGGAGAGATACTAGGAAAAAGATTTTTTACGTCAAATGAAATTAATCTGGAGTTGTTAGGTAATTGAATATGTTGTATTTTATTGTATCCAGGAAGCTATAATTGTTCTAATTGCTCTAATTTATTTATTCTTTTTAATAAATATCCTGCTTGTACTTTTCTTTACCTCTTACAGTCCCCTCTTCTTGCAGTACCGTCTCCTATCGGAGGTTAGCTATCATCACAGCAATCTTTACTTTGTTGGCTGCAGCTCTGAATAACTGTATTAAACTGCACCCATACCACTCCCTTAAATTTCGCAACCAGGAAATCCTCTTACGTCCCACATTTCTCTTCCCCGAGAATTTTTCTTGGATTATGATTTTAAGCAGAGAGTACTTTTCACCTCTCATTATGTGGCCCAGATATTCCAGTTTTTTCGTTTGTATGGTTTTTATGACTTCGCATTCCTTCCCCATCTTCAGCAGAACAACTTGATTTGTTACTATTTCTGTCCATGGTATTTTCCACATTCTCCTGTAACACCACATCTCGAATGCCTCAATGTTTTTAATGTTTTTCTTTTTCAGTGTCAAGGCTTCCATGCCTTACAGCAGAACGGAGAAAACATAGCACCTTAACATTTTCGTTCTTAAGTTTATATTTATGTCCTGGCTGCATAGGAACTTTTTCATTTTGACAAACGATTGTCTCGCTATCGTTATTTGCCTCTTGATTTCTCTTGTCTGGTCATTAGTATCAGTGAAACAAACCCCTAAATATTTGTAGGACGTAACTCTTTCAACTGGCTGATTATTTATGGTTAAATTCACATTGGTGTATAGCTTCTTTGTTACAATCATGAATTTAGTCTTTTTGATATTCAGTTTTAGACCATACTTATTGATATGGATATTTATGTTTTTCATCAAAAACTGTAAATTTGCTAGGTTATCTGTTACTATTAGCGTGTCATCAATGTATCGTATATTGTTAATTAACTCTCCGTTAATGTTCATACCAATGTTTTGTTCTAGGTGCGCTTCCTGACATATTGTTTCGCTATTTATATTGAATAATAGTGGAGAAAGCACACAACCCTGACGCATACCTCGACGAATCTCAATTTCTTTGGTTAACTCATTATCAACTTTGATTTTTGCTGTTTGTCCCCAGTACAACCTGGATATGATGTTAATATCGCGACTGTCGATGCTTTTGCTTCTTAGGATTTCATACAGCTTCTGGCGTCTGACTTTATTGAAGAACTTCTCAAAATCTATGAAACCTACGTAGAGGTCTTGGTTTACATCCAAACATCTTTGCATTAACACACTCAGACCAAACAAAGCTTCCCGTGTTCCCAGTCTACCTCTGAATTCAAGCTGTGTGGTGCTTATGTCCTCTTCTAATTGAATAAATACGAAATTAAATTAAATTAAATCAAGTCCCATTGCAACAGTCCCCTTGCAACTTTAATTGCAGGAAAATAAAAAGTAAGGAACTTTTTTCCCTAAGTTTCATAGATTGACAAAAGCTTATATATCTTAAAGACAATATCGATAACCTTAATCGATAACCCCTGTTTTATTTTAAATCAGTTGCCACAGTTATAAGTCAAACTGACCAACTGTCCACAGAGATTTTTTTAACTGTAAAATTACTTTTGACTGTGGAATGAAAAATTACTAACTGACTGACTGAACAAGACTAAAAGGCTGATAAATAATGACATATCCGGAACGTTTATCAGTGAAAATTACAAGGAAAAGTATGTTATGTATATCGGGTTTACCGATGATTCCAAAAGATTTACTATTTGATTTTAAGCGTATACAGTTTTCCGTTCGTTTGGCTTTTGCAATGACGATAAACAAATCGGAAGGTCAATCATTGGAAGTTTGCGAAATTTACTTAGAGTTTTTATGTTTTGCGCTTAAACAATTATTTAAGCGTCAGAAAACCGGCATCGTTGTTTATTTACCACAAAAAAAAACAAAAAATTTGTTTTTCTTTAAACGTCAAATAGTGATGACGTTACTTATCTAACTTGATCCTGTCAAAGTTTGATGTCTCCGCCGGCAGCAGTTTTTTCCCATTTCTTTACGGCGGAGGGAAAAATGTTGTCATGGCAACAATATGAAACATGTCACAAAGCAATAATACAAAAGTCATTAACAAAAATTAAACATCATTTTTATTTATAGTAATATTAACTGGGATTTTGATAATTATTACATTTTCTTTATCCTCAATGTCAACAGTCTTTATTTTTACCATTTCGTCGCATCGACAGGCGCCGGTAACCCCAATTAACCAAACAATCTGAAATATTTTTATAATTTAGTAGAGTATACTACAGGCGTTGCAATATAATTTTTTTTACCTTTAATCCTAAATACAACTTATCTGGCGCTTCAAACAAAAATTTATCAAACTCGTATTTAGTGAAAACTTTAGACTTCTTTGCAGTATATCCTTCGCTTGTTTTTTTCAGAAAGACACGTAACTTTAAAAATTTGCTTATATCCACATTTTTTCTAATAACTAACTCGGATTTTATCATAGAGTATCGTGACCACATTGTAGAAGATTTCCATTTATTTTATTCCATTATATTAAAATATGCCAGTAAAACGTCTTCGGTAACTTGCCGTACTCTTCTTGTATCGCACCACTCTTGGAAGTGCCTGTACGCTAACCGATACTTTATTCCGAACTTGGAGGGCCCCAAACGTGCTACTGCATCATTAGCCGCGGACTCAATTTCGTTTAGGTTTTCCATTTTCGCAATAAATTTGCGCTTGCGGTTGCAACAACAATAAGCTGTCTTTAATAATTGCAAACAACTGTGAAACAACTGTAACCAGGGAGACGCGAATCCCACCGACGACTTAATTATTTTAATTTTTAACATCTAGACGACTTTGATAGTTGTCACAGGTAATTTCGAGTAAAAATAGTGTATGAATTGTACTATTTATGGTTGAAAATTGCTACGTTTTAAGAAAATATAGTATACTTTATTCGGCAAAGAAGCGACTTTTCTTGACTTGCCCTCTATTATGCGCGTAATCACTTCGTTCGGCGCGTAATATCGGGCGCGTCAAGAAAAGTCATGCTTCTCCGCCCCATAAAGTAATATACTATTATCAGCAAGCATTAAATTTATTAGTCGGTCAGATAGCTCAGCGGGCTGTGCGGCTGCCTCTCATTCGCTTCACTGTCGAATGGTTTAGTGGATGTGGGTCGAGCCCCAGCTCGGTGTACTGAAAACAAAAAGTCTAACGCAGCAGTTTAAAATTCTAGATGAATCTGCGGCTTAGACTAGGATATGCTGGGATCTGATCGGCCTATGGTAGAGCAGTACGGCAAGAGATAAGGGCTTGCGGCTTGGTGATACTCCTCCATAGATCCCTACCGGACGGGCGTAACGCCTAAAAAACCGGATATATATATATATATATATATATATATATATATATATATATCCGGTTTTTTAGGCGTTATATATATATATATATATATATATATATATATATATATATATATATATATATATATATATATATTAAATTTATTAAACTTTTTTCATACATAAGATTTCTTAGTTTTTTTTTGTGGTTTCCTGTTGATTGTTAGTTATTTAATTAAGCACAATATTTAATTAAAAGGCTTTACAAAGTTCACCGGGTTAGCTTGTGTATACTGCACAGTAGCATTATAATTAATTTACAACTTTTTTTAGAATTTTTTTAAAATTAGCGCTGAAAACGAAAAAGCATTATAAAGCTTTTCATTACCTAGTTATTTTTCCAAGTGGAATATATGATTATACGTTTGTATATATAAAACCAACCCACTATAAAATATTTCCCACATAACGTTAGTTTAAGTAGTTATTTTAAAAGCGATTCACGCTGTGCAACTCGAACAAAGTCTTATAAAGAAGGAAAACAAAGCCGCCCTCTATTGGAATTTTATTATCAAACACCGCCTACGTCCTCTATTTCAAAGGAAAAAAAAACAAGCAAGAACTATTTCTGTGTAAGTAATTACAGTCTGGGATTTACTGGAAATGGAAGTATGAAATATTTTAATGTCTTCGCAGCTACGTCGAGTGGTACTAACACAAAATGACTTTTTAAGGCTAGCGACTTCTTTTATTTTTCATATCTAATTTAAAAATTTCTGTAACGGTCTTCGGTATTAACTAAAAAGGGAGGTCAGGCACATAGCTTAAAGAGAACAAGTTGAGAAAGTAATTAAGGGAAATGTATGTGATTGCAATTTCTCTTAAATGAAATATTGCAATATAAAAATAAATTGAGTCAACTTTTTAGGAATACATAGTTTTTTCCAGAATAAAAGTTGTTTTTGTTTTATTGTATACTGGTGCTTTTCGAGCCATAAAGCACCGGGAATAGATAAAATACCGGTAGAACTACTTAAGCAAGGAATTTAACAAAATAGATGTACCAGCTAATACGAGAGATGTGGATAGAAGGAGAAATCCCCCAACAATGGAAGAAAAGTATAATATGTCCTATTTATAAAAAAGGAGACAAACTGTTGTGTCATAATTATAGAGGCATCTCTTTACTTTGTTTGGGATAGAAAAACTCACAAACATCAGTAATCGAAGACTTCAACCTCTCATCAATCAAACAGGGTTTTGGCAAAATAGATCTACCATTGACCAACTATTTACAATTAAAAAATACTAGCCAAAGCATGGGAATAAGCCATGGACGTTTACAATCTCTTTGTATATTTTAAACAAGCCTTTGATTCAATCTTCTTCTTCTTAAAGTGCCCTCTCCTCAATGGAGGTTGGCTACTACAATTTTAAACTCTTCTCTATCTTCAGCTGTTCTTATTAGCTGTTCAAAATTTAGCCCTGTCCATTGTCGGATGTTTCTGAGCCACGATAGTCTTTTCCTTCCTAGGCCTCTCTTTCCCTCCTTTTTTTTCCTTTCACTATAAGTTGGGCATATTGGTACTTATTATTTCTCAGTATGTGGCCTAGGTATGATGTTTTTCTAACTTTGACTGTGTTAAAAAGGTCTCTTTCCTTGCCTATTCTATGCAGTACTTCTTCGTTTGAGGTATGCGATGTCCATGAAATTTTGAGTATTATCCGGTAGATCCACATTTCAAAGGCCTCCAATTTATTTACGGTTGATGTTTTAAGGGTCCACGTTTCAACTGCATATAGAAGAGTCGACCAGACGTAGAATTTTGATAAACAAAGTGGAATTTCGAGTTTTATTCGAGAATCAAAAAGCAGTTTTTTTATTTTTTCGAAAGATTTTCTGGCCTGTTCTATTCTCGATCTTATTTCTTGATCAGGATTTAGGCTGCTATCGATCCAACATCCCAGGTACTTAAATCTATTGACCTGTTCCAAGATGTGCCCATTTATTGTGCAAGGTTTTATGTACGTTTTGGTTTTTTCGGATTGACATCACTTTGGTTTTTTTAATGTTTATTTTCATACCAAATTGCTCACAGGTCGAGTTGGTCTTGTCGATGAGTCGTTGTAGACCTGAGTCGGAATCCGCAATTAACACTGTATCATCGGCGTATCTGATACTGTTGATATTTACGCCATTCACCTTGACTCCATCCTTGGAATCCTACAATGCTTCTTTCAATAGAAACTCGGAGTAAAGATTAAACAGCAGAGGCGACAGAACACATCCTTGTCTAACTCCCCTCCTAATTTCTACTTCTGCGGATGTGGAACCTTCGATCCTAACTCTGGCGTTTTGGTTCCAGTACAAGTTTTTTAAGAATTTGATGTCTTTTCCATCTAAACCGACTTCTTGCAAATATTCTAATAGTAGGTCGTCTCTTACTCTATCAAATGCTTTTTCGAAGTCTATAAAGCATATAAATATATCTTTATGTTGATCGTAGCATTTTTGGGCGAGAACTAGTAAACTGAACAGGGCTCTCGTTCTCTCGTTCCCATGCCGGCTCTGAATCCAAACTGATCATCTCCGACAAACTGATCGTCTCCGATGATTGTTTCGCACTTTCTATAGATACGATTATGTACGATTTTTAGTAGGACTTTTACTGAATGACTCATAAGGCTTATCAGACGGAACTCATTGCAGTGTTGTGGGTTTGGCTTTTTTGGTAGTGGGATGAATATTGACTCCAGCCAATTTAGGGGTAATTTACCTGTAACATAAATGCGATTGAATAAAACTTTTTTTTTTTTTTTGGAAATGTGTTTCATAAAATCTAGCACAACTTGCATCAACAAAAAGTCCGACATAGATAAATTAAGCAACATTTATTGTTATTTACTAGAAAAACACCAAAAATAAAATAAATATTTACCTGTACATAAATTACACCTCTATGTATAATATGTTGAATACCATTAAGACAGGTTTAAAAAGTATAGTCACCTAAGAAGGGCCTCTAGTATTTCTTGAAAAGAAAGATTTACTATTTTTACAATAAATTTTAAAAATTTTATAATGTATTATGTCCATAATTGTATATTTTAATGTGTGTTATAAATGTTGAGTGTCAATGCTTATACAAATAATTTCAACGACTAGTAAGTTACACTGAAGAATTGTGATATTTTTTTAAATATTTACATATTTGTCTTATTACTGTGTATTTAGTGTATTTACATATTTGTCTTAAAACAGATATAAAGTTTCCTTCTTTAACGACACTTTTTGAATTTTTGTATATATTTGCGATAGCTTTCACATACTCTCTACTGAGACCTGCTTTCGTCAATGTTTGAAACAGTTTTTCAAAGATACGGTATCGTATGCCTTCTCCAAATCTACAAACAGTAGGTGGGTAGATAGATTCCTTGCCTTCCGTTTTTCGATTACTTGCTGCAAAACGAATATCCAATCAGTGCATGATCTTCCTGCACCAAATCCATTTTGATCTTCTATAACTTTGTATTCTGATTCTATTCTTTCTTTTATTATTCGACCGTACAACCTCCCCACTGAGCTGGTAACAGTTATTCCCCTATAATTAGAGCATTTGCGTTTATCCCCTTTCTTGAATATTCAGCTGATGTATCCAATATTCCAATCGTCAGGGATATTTTGTCCTTTTAAACATAGAGACCTATCATAAAGAAAATATCATCCCCTCTATCCTCGAATCAAAATCCCACTGTCGGAAATACCGTCGGCGCCAGTCCTCGCGCCAATCCCCTCGCAATCTTCACACTAACCACCAAATAAACCTCCCCTTAGCTCACCATCCACGGTATAAATGATCCGTCTCCTGTTCTCAGTGTTAGTAGTGAAGTGAATATTGATCATTGCTGTAGTGTCTTGGGGCTCAGGAGACTGAGACCTCAGAAGCCCTGAAGAAGACATCAGAGAGGATGTCGAAAGCTCGACGCAATGAAAATCAACGCGGTTTAAACTAGTGAGTTTAATATTAATTTTTATAATAATATTAATCTTAGCTCTAGATACATATATGTATATATATATATATATATATATATATATATATATAATATCGAATTTATGGAATACAAAGAGATTGTAACAAATGCTTTGTCGCGCGAGTGTTTGCTTCTATAAAATCCCATAGAGGCTCGTTTATTAGAGTAGATTTTAGTCTTTAGGGACGACGACCCGAGAAAATCACTTGTACACATCTTGCCTTTGTTAAAGGTAAAATGAGGTAGATAAGATTACATCCGCTTTACGTACGAACAATATAAAATTAGTATTTCTTGGGTTTATTTCTTAATTAAATTCAATAAGTAACATTAAATTTGGAACTAGATTTTATTGTGCCACTGAAATTAACGTTTCGGCAAGTATCTCTTGTCTTTATCAAGATTCTAAAATGTACAAGATTAGGAACAAAACGTTATTGTAAAATATACAGGGTGAGTCATGAGGAACTTTACATACTTTTACCATATGTAGAGTCCCCCAGGGAGCATATCATGTGGCCACTAAAAAATGTCAACTCCTCTTCTTTATTAATTAACAGGGTGATTTGTGTAATTGACCATTTATTACATTTTACTGTAGTGTCTATACGGATCATTTGATTTTTTTAATTTTTGCATGATACAGTACACTACTATCAAGCATTCGACTGGTATTAGCTAAACTAAAAAATTCCAGGACTGGCTGTGGAAAAATTAATTTAGGGATTCGTATTAAATATTACACCCTGTATATATATTTTTTTAAAATGCAATGTAAAGTTCCTCATGACTCACCCTGTATAAAGAAACTTACCAAAAACGTAAAATAGGACTTTGAGATTAATAAATTGACAGAAGTAAAAATTTATATCTGATATCTCAAATCTAGTACCTAGCGGAAATATCAATATTGGAGACAACGAAGTAGAGCTGGTGGAAAAATACATATATCTTGGACACGAAGTAAAGATCACAAGAGGCAACCAAACATGCGAACTACGAAGAAGAGTAAACCTAGCATGGGCAACCTATGGAAAACTCAAAGACATCTTTAAAAGCGATATACCAATTTCTTCGAAACGTTAAATATTTGATCAATGTGTGCTACCTGTGATGACCTATGGTGGCGAAACTTTGACATTGACAGCTACAAGTTCTATGACGCTGCAAGTAGCTAAGAGGAAAATGGAAAGATCAATGCTGAGTATATCGCTTCGTGACCGAGTTAGAAATGAAGACTTAAGACGAAGAGTTACCGATGTAATTTCCCGAATTGCCACACTGAAATGAAACTGGGCCGGACACATCGCCCGAATTAGTGATAAAAGGTGGACGAAGAGATTGATTGAGTAGAGGCCGAGGTTAGACAAAAGAAGTGGAGGACGATGGACTGACGATCTCAAGAATATGTTAAGAAATCGGATGAAAAGTGCTCAAGACAGAGCACAATGGACAAAAATGAGGGAGGCCTATGTCAAGCAGTGGACGTAAAGGGCTGGGTGATGATGATATTCCATTTACTAAGTTTGTCACGTTATTTATCATGTTACACTTTTTTTGTCATGCTTCATTTTTCTTCCGATCATTTTACGCACTTAAGCTTGAGACTCCTTGTATATTATTTTATCCGTTATATTCTTTGTATTTAAGAATTTTTTTATATTGGTCTCTTTTCTTCTTTATTTCTTGTTCTATTTCTTCGTCAAACCAATATGGAAGTTGTCTTTGATTTTGGATTTGGTATGATGAGAGAAAAACTGCCAAGATGAAAATAAATGTTTCCCTGTCTACATATTACAAATGAATAGTCAGAAAGATTTAAATATTAAATAAATTATCTAGAAAAGGTAAAAAGTAAAAATAAAAACCAGCCTATTGTGACAGTTAGCCAAAAGTGGGAGATGTTTTAAATAAAAAGAGATAATGTAAAAAAGAATTCGAATAATTCGAAAAAATTTTTTTTTATAGTTTACAGAAGCACAAAATAATGTAACAAGTTAAGTTAATAATAAAATCTATTTAATAAATATATTCCCAAGAAATATAACACACCACACTCATGCACATATAGAATGTGGAACAAATAAACTACTTCTCTTATTCTCATTCTTTCCAAGAACGGAAATATATAGACCACAGATATTTTGATGAGATTACCGATATTTCAAACTATTCAATAAACTTATCTAACAATACGCTCGTAAATAGCAATAATTTATATTGTTAAGGCAGCAAATTTTATGGAACTATCATACTTTTTCACTTATTTGCGAACCCGAAAAATAATACCGGTAACAATTTACTTCTGATATTTAACATTTTTGTCGTTAGCTCTTGGTTTAATTTGTAGATGAGTCACCTTTAATTGAAAATTGTCCCAGTTATATTTATAAATTTTACTTAAATTCTGAATTTCTTATCTTTTATTTAAACTATGACCACATTTTGCTTATTTCTCTTAATTACCTTTTGCTTAATGACCATTTCTAAAAATGTCTTTTTGAATTTAATATCTTCCGTGTACAAAATTTTATTGTTATCAAAATCCATGATATCATCTGACCATATGGTTTGACACCTCTAACATATCACTTTACATTAAATGCATAATTAACCAGCTAACTGCGGAACCACAAATTTGTTTAACTGATCTGCCTCGTACTTAATATTGAAACAAATTAAAAACAGCAAATTCAGCTGCTACAAACAGTGTTTCTGCACTTTTAATTAAGAGTTTTTAACGTTTTCAATAAATATGGTTTTACCTGATTTCTCCCGCGTGAAAATTAAAAGCCATTTTTTATTTTTCTTTATTACCTTATTTTCAGAAAAGTCGTAACTCTAACACGTTCGGACTTTATATTAAAACTTTTTTAAGCCAGTTTTATGACAAGGCTAATATTAGTTCGCATTTAATATTCTGATGGAACAAGTCAAAAAGAAAATTTCATTTTGTTTATATTAATGTGATTTGCAATCAGGCACGGTGCACAGTGAGGAGATGTGATATGCAATGTAACAAGTGACAGGTTCTATAGAATTTTTCATAAAAAGATTGTGTTAGGTCATTCAAGCTTTACGTCATTACCCCACAGCGTTGCCAAAACGTCAGAATAGTAAAGAAGTAAGAAATTTTTAAAATGTCAACTATTTACGAATGTCCAGTCACTAATCTAATCACCAGTCAATTGGAGTTTTAAAATTAAAAAATATCACATTTTCCAAGTTTATTTTTTCACCTTTCAATATTTGGCAAAGTATTGTATAAAAATTTATATATAAATGTAAATAATGTAAATAATGACTGCATAAAAACAGTACTGTGCTAGACCAGCCGGAAAAGAAGAGAAACTGAGCGAAAACACCAGAAAGCTCATTAAAGAAGAAAAATCAAGAGATCAGAGCAGAAAGGCGACTCAGCTGAAGTATAATACTGAGAAAATACAAAATGTGATTAAGCAAAATGGAAATATGAAAATACTCAGAAGAAAGCTTTGTGATGGTAAAAAGGAAATTGTTAAACTAAAAGACAAGGAAGTTAATATAACAACAAATAGAGAGAGAATAGTAGAGATAGCAAAAAGCTTCTAAAAAGAATTATACAAAAGCCAGTTAACAGAAGAAGACAAAATACAAATTAGAGAACGCAGAGTAATGAACCAAGAATCCGAACTTCTGCCTACCATAAAGATAGAAGAAGTAAAACGAACTCTAAAGGAAATGAAAAACAAGGCACCGGGAGATGACCAAATAGTAATAGAAGCTGTTAAAGTAGGAGGCAAGAAACTGCTGGAAGTAGTAACTGAACTATTCAACCTATGTCTAAACCAAGGTATTGTCCCTATAAAATGGAACAATGCAATTACTATACTAATACACAAAAAAGGAGATATATCAGACCTAGAGAATTATAAACCGATAAATCTGTTGTCACATCTCTACAAATGGTTTACCAAGATCATCACAAAACGTTTAGAACGAAGATTAGATTTCTATCAGTCTAAGGAGCAAGCTGGGTTTAGGAAAGGTTATGGAACAAATGACCACCTACAAGCACTTAAAATAGTAATTGAAAAATGTGTTGAATATAATAAACCACTCACGTTGATTTCCATAGACTTCAAGAAAGCTTTTGATACCGTGAAATTACCGACAGTATTAGGAGCATTAGAACAAAGCCGAGTAGACTATAGATATACAAATTTGATAAAACATATATACAACAAGGCAACAGCATCTGTTAAACTCCATGACTTTACCGATAAATATAGAATTGAGCGAGGAATTAGACAGGGCGACAGCATCTCCCCCCAACTATTCACTGCAGCTCTGGAATATACCTTTAAAAAACTAGATTGGGCTAAAAGGGGAATAAATATTGATGGTGAATACTTAAGCCACTTCCGCTTTGCAGATTTTACTGTCATTATAGCCGAGAGTTTAAATGAAACTCACAAAATGATGGAAGAACTAAAACAGGCAATATAACAAATAGGCCTGAACATAAACTTTGAAAAAACAAAATACATGACCAATTTAGTTCCAAGTGATGTTATGAGGGTAGATGGGAACGAAGTACATCAGGTCTTTAGCTATATTTATTTAGGGCATGAAGTTAGAATAGTAAAAGACAATCAAACTTGTGAGATCCAGCGTCGCATAGGCTTAGGATGGGCAGCATTTGGCAAGATGCGAGATGTTCTAAAAGGAACGCTACCGATTTGCTTAAAGAAAAAGGTTTACAACCAATGCATACTGCCAGTAATAACATATGGTTCCGAAACAATAACTTTAACCAAACATTCTGCAAATAAATTAAGAGTAACCCAAAGAAAAATGGAAAGAGCAATGTTGGGAATAACTAGAAGAGATATGGTACCAAATAGGATAGTGAAAGAGAGGACTAAAGTAACATATGTCATAGAAAAAATTGCACAAGCCAAATGGAGATGGGCTGGACATATCGTACGTTTAAATGATAATAGGTGGACCAAAAGAATCATAGAATGGAGACTTAGAGAAGACAAAAGACAACGAGGCAGACCACCAAAAAGATGGATGGACGACTCGAGAAAAACAGTCGGAAATTGGATACAGAAGGCGCAAGATAGAGAACAGGAAAAACATGGAGGAGACCTATATCCAACAGTGGATGCAAGAGGTTGAGGAATGATGATGATGATAATATATAAAAATGTATAATTTTAAACACATTTTAACCCTGCGTTTGTGTACATAGAAAAATTAGCACGGGTATGTCATTTCCCAAACTAAACTAAAAACTAAACTAACGCCTAAACTTAAATTTTTTTGTTAAATTAAAGTGCCTATAATATGACTTGATAAGGGCCTATAAACAGTTTTGTCTTCTTTTTTGCCAGTCTCTTTGACTAAATACTGATGTCGTGCTTCGTACCGTGGGGCTTTCGTTGCTAATTTTAGATTTGTGTAGCAAACAATGTCATCTGTAATTTTTTTTCGTAAATAATAACAACCAACAATCAAGGAAAATATGCTTTTTTCGTGCTATTCCTTTTACACCAGATAAATTATCACCACCAGGTAATTCTTCAGAATCCTTCCTTTTGTGTGCTGTCTCTCCTTGAGCCTTTTTTTCCAATATGATTATCTCTTAACTTTTTAATGTGATTTGTTTTTCCTCAGATTCATTATCAATGAACGATTTCTCTACGTCATAAATAGTACGAAACTTTGCCAATAAAAGTTTTAACAGTTCCTTCTCTTGTTAATAGGACATAATTATTGTATAATTTATATATATATATATATATATATATATATATATATATATATATATATATATATATTACAGGATCCAATTTGTAAATAGAATACATCTTGGAGACGGCTATCGCCGTATTCCCGTCCTCCTCCGCCAATCCTCTCGGTCCAAGGCATGCTCCTCCTCCAAACCTCTCGATTCCATTGCTCTTCTAATACCTTCATTCCATGAGCGTCGAGGTCTACCTCTTTTTCTTCTACCAGGGGGCTTCCATCTGTGAAGTTTTTGGGGCCAACGTTCGTCAGGCATTCTTAACAGGTGTCCAAACCATTTTAAACCTCTTCTTTCTATTCTGTCTATGACCGTATCTGTAGCAGTCATCTGATTTCTTATAGATTCGTTGGTTTTCCTTTCCAACCTTGATGTTCTAGCACTTCTTCTCAAATAATCCATTTCAACTGCCAACAATCTTCTTTTCAGGTCTGCATTAATTGTCCATACTTCAGAGCCATAACAAAGAACTGATTCAACAATCGTTTGCCCTATTCTTTTTTTGTTCCTTTTGGAAATGTTGCGATCCCACCATAAGGAGTTCAAACATCCTACAATTTTACGTCCCTGATTAATTCGGTGTTTAATTTCGGTTTCACCCAAGCCGTCATAATGAATGCACCTAAATATTTAAATTTTTCCACTTGTGTGATTTCCACGTCCTCGTCTATCAACACTTCAAACCTTGCATCTGAATTGATAACTAGATATTCCGTTTTCTTCATGCTGACTTTTAACCCCCATTTTACATATTCTCTGTATAGACGCTTTATCATAAATTCTAGATCATAAGAATCTTGAGCTAGAACGACTTGGTCATCCGCAAAGTTCAGGGAGAACAGTACGTCATTTCCTATTGGGATTCCCATTCCCTGGCAGTGGTTTTTCCAATTTTGAAGGGGTGCCTCAATATATAAATTAAACAGTAAAGGTGACATACTGCATCCTTGTCTCAGTCCTTTAGTTACTTTTATCGGCTCTGATAGTCTATTTCCGATTTTTAGGTAAGTGGTGTTATCCTGTATACTTCTGTGATTATTCCTAAAAGGTGTGGACTAATGCCAAGTTGTTGTAAAGCTTGCCACAATTTAGGCCTTGGTACTGTATTATACGCTTTTTCTAGATCGATGAAGGCTAGATGTACTTCGTTACCAACCGCTATTCTTTTTTCTATTAATTGTTGGAGTATAAACAAGTTATCAGTGCAAGATCTACCAGGCGTAAATCCGCTTTGGTCTTCGCTAATTAGATGTCCTACATCATCTTGTATTTTTCTTTTTATTATCTTTCCAAACAATCTGCCGAAAGTAGGTAGGACACTCAATCCTCTGTAGCAGTTAGGATCTTTTCGATTACCCTTTTTAAAGATGGACACTTGGTGAGCGGTTTTCCATTCAGATGGTATTTTAATTTGTTGGCAGCATTGATTCATTAGAAAAGTTATTCGTTCGATTAGGAGTGGACCTCCTGCTTTAAGTAGCTCTACAGCTATATTGCCAGGTCCTGAATTATCCTTATTGTATAATTTAATATCGCTATATATCTCAAAAAAATACCAAATTATTATGTAAATTTAACTCTAGAAAACAAAACAACTAAAAGTTACAACAGTAGTGTACGGGGGTATGACACACCCAAACCGTTATTGACCAACTTCTAATTGAAACTGAAATTGTATAGACAGTTATCAACAAGGTCTTCGCGAGAAAATATGTATAAACTGGGCACTAGCTATTAGGCACTAGAGGGCGCTATTGCATCTACTTTTGATTTTATAGTAATTAAAGGAGTACCTGGGGTACAGTATACCCCAGAACACTAACCGACGATTAAAATTTAACTAGTGAGGCACTAAATAAATCAATAACTTTTATTATGTAACATAACATCTAAATTAGGAAAAACTTAGTATGTGGCTACAAAGGGCTGGGAAAGCTAGTGTGATGAAAAGGAAATAGAAAGTGGTACATAAAAGAAAAAAAAAAGAGTGTAAAATGAATTAAAAGTTTTATGTATCAGCTAATTGTGATATTTTAGTTTCTTTTAAATAAAATTAACCTTAGATAATTAATTATTAATTCAGAAGGGTGTTACCCAGACAGCATAAGACATCCCTGGGACGTCCATTTTATGCCATTTTAAGGTCCAAACGTCCCGGACTTCTTTTGGACGTCCGAGGGACGTCCAAGGGATATTTCTAGTTGGACAAAGCAGGGACGTACCATAAAGTCGTCCGAGGGATGTTAACTATGTCATTTTTTACTAAAGCATATTTTTTTACAAAATATAATATCTTCCTACTATACTTTATTTAAACTTAATAAAATAATACTTAACTAAAAGTTATATTTAGTTTTAAATACCCTTAATTTATACGAAAACAGACAGAGGCCCCTTTTAGAGAAAAATACTTATCCTATAGCAGAGCTGTATCTTTAAAATTTTGTTCTGTAGTGGAACTGAAATTTAAAAATTAGAAGATGAAAGAAGAATGTGGTTATGTTTTAACGACGGTTCTATTTCTCGCCTTGTATTTAGGTTTCTTTTTAACGCATTTTTATTTTTAGCTAGCAATTTCGGAATCTTTTATTTCTCGAATTATAATCATTGTAGTTGTGGTTGTAATTAGAATTAGTTTATTGCTTTCGATAAAAGTTTATAGTTTGGTAATTTATTATTATAGTCTTTAAGTAGGTATATAGGAATTTTATAATTAATTTTTGTGGTTGTGGTGTAAGTTCCTACATTTGTAAAGTAAGTATAAGTAATGTACTTAAAAATAAATAAAAATCTCATTTATTTTTGCTTTTCATTTTATTAGTTTTTTGTAAGTTCCATTTAGGTCCTGTATTAGTCCATGTGGACGTACAATGGATGTCCCCAATACATCCTTCTTAGGTCCTATATAAGTCCGTATTAAGTTCTGTATATGTACCATGTACGTCCCATGAACATCCCTGGGACGTCCAGGGGACGTACTTTTTGGTAATATTTAGGTCTTATTGGACGTCCCAGGGACATAGAAAAATTTATGTAAAAATGTAAAATCGATATTTAAAACTCGGCTCATACAATACGCATCCAATTAATGAAATATTTTATCACTAGATAGAAAAATTTATGTAAAAATGTAAAATCCACATTTACAACTCGGCTCATACAATACATATCCAATTAATAGGTATGGTTAACTGAATATCACCCATTGGATTAATCTTAAAATAAGTTTGAACCATTTGAATCAAATTATTACAGAAATTCTAATCATATCAACTATCAAGTTATAATAAATCTTTTATTAACTATCCCTTAATTAAATTTCTGTTCTAACGGAAACACGTCGCAGATAAAAACATTTATTTAGAGGAGTAAATTTGTGATTGAAAACTTTGTAACACAAAAGTCTACAATATGCGTCCAATTAGTTACAGTTTTGCGAAAATCGTCCGTTGGATTAACTGTATTCGGAAATCGTTCTACTTCGTTCGTGAATAAACAAAAACAAAAAAAAAAACGACACTAAATGAAAGCAATAAAATGCACCGATTCCAATAAAATTCTTTTACTAAATAGATAGTATTTTTGAAATGGAGAATTTAGTATTGTGCTCAGGACAACTAGTAGTATACAGGGTGTTTTTAGTGTGAATGGTCGATAATTCCATTATGGTACCAAAAATTTAAAAAAGTTATTTAAGAACAATATACGGAAGAATATTCTCCAGATAGTAAGCAAGCAAAGAACTTAAGTACACCCAGCCTGTGAGACATGTTCATCCCTAAAAAACTATTAGCCAAATGTTCTTCATGTGTAAGTGCTGGGTAATAGAACCCCAACATGGTTCCCTAACCGATTCAAATTCAGAACAGCTTGACGCACTTTGTTCCTGATATTCTTTAAACTACATTAATTTTACAAATTCCCAACTGTAAACAAACACACGTAAAAGTCAAACAGAGTCGTACTGAGGTGTATCATTGTGAGCAAAATTTATTGTTCCCTTGAAGAAAAATTTGCTAAAATGTGCTCAAAGTCTGAGGAGCTACATGTGCTGCTGTCTTCGTCTGGATTTATTATTATAAGTTTGATATGGTTCTCTATTATATTCTTATAATTCCTACATTTTGGATTCGACTCTTTGTTGAACGTGTTGCACACATTTCTGCCACGTAGTTGGACTAATAATTGCATTATAAAAAATAATTTTTACATCTGCAAATTTAAAAGTAGATAGTAAATAGTAGATAGAACCAGATGAGCCAAAATCTTCTAAATGCCAAAACGAGTTTTAAACAATGAACGCCGTTTGTTTATATCAACTTTTTCTATACATTTTCGCCGACAGCAACAGTCAAAGTCAGATAGGAAAACTTTACCTTTAACTACTTTTCCCCTGCTGGTTTTGTATGTCATGCCACTGTTTCGTAAAACCTTCCGTGAATTACGCTGCCATTTTTCTGGATTTCTTAACCTCTTTCTGGTAGCCTGATTGTTTTAGGTTCGGTTTGTTTATTTAAATCCATATAACATTAACAAATAAACTTTCACAACTGAACACGATTGTAACAGATTTTAAACTGAAACATTTAAAACGGCTTACATCGAACACAATATTATTACGTTTGAACTAACGCATTCATAGACGCAGATGGACTTGATTCACTTTTCACTTTTCAAATTCTTTTCACAACAACAGTAATCTTATGCTGTCTACGGTATAACCAATGAAGAAAGGACGTGGCTGTTTGTTGCATTAAAACAATGGTTTTTAGAGTTAATAAACAGGCCAAAACAAAAAAACAAATACTGGACTTGGATCATTGTTGTTCTGACACACCCATATGTTCCAATGTGTACTACCACAGAATTGAAGATTTAATTTAATGGAAACGTAAAACCCTGCAATTATTGGCGATATATACATACATATATCGCATTGACATATATACCAAAACTAACTATTTATTTATAGGCAACATACATTTTTATAAACGTTCCAGTTTTTTAATCTCAAGCACTAACAACAATAATAATTTAAGGCTCATTGTTGGAATGTACGTAAAAAACTCAATTCTAAATGTTATCAATTGAGAAATTTGGGTAGAATACTTAGTCTGCAACACCTTCGTCTATTTTATTTTGCTGAGGTACAATCGACAATAAGTTACGGTATAACTGTCTGGAGTGGTTCTTCTAGTGTAGAGGACTTTTTCAAGGCCCAAAAGCGTATTGTCAGATGTATAGCAGGTGTTCCGTATGGTTGGTCTTGTAAAAACCTATTTAAAGATTTGAATATATTACGGTGCACCGCGGTGTATGGAATTTACATTTTGGAATTATTGATACTAATTCATAAAAATAAAAGAACTTTTTTATGTAACAGTGATATTCACTTACACAACACAAGAAATAAGAGACAGTTTGTAGTACCCTATCGACATTTAGAAATAAGCAGGAACTCATCTACTATCTGTGGTTTATTACTGTATAATCAACTTCCTCAAAATTTTAAAAACATTAATTCAACTACAGCTTTCAAAAACCAAGTCAAAGAGTACCTAGGGACCATGTGTCCTTATACATTAGGTGAATATTACGAGGGTGTATCTGTGAATGCCTAAGCTGCAACATAACCAAATTTATTAATATTTTAATTATATGTCTATCTCTCTTCAATCCTGACCCCCCAGGGGGAGTGTAGTGGTCGACGTGATGTCGTGTATTGTCCGTCTCCAGAGAACTCTGTCTCTGGTCATTTATTTTAATTCATGCATAGGTCTTTGGCATATTCCTGTAATTTGATCTATCCATCTTGTTGGGGATCTTCCTCGTGATCTTCGGCCTTCTACCTTTCCTTGTATTATGAGTCTTTCCATGTTTTCTGTGTTTGCTTTCATAACATGCCCAAAATATTTTAATTGTTGGAGATGGACTTTACTAGAGAGTCGTTGGCTAACTTTTAGCTCTCTTAAAATTGAATTATTTAATCTACGGTCGGTCCAAGGAATTCGTAACATTCGTCTCCAACAGAACATTTCAGTGGCGTCTATCTTTCTTCTCTCCGATTTTCTCAGAGTCCAAGATTTACATCCGTAAGTCAGTATTGGGAATATTAAGCAGTTGATCAACCTCATCTTTATCGCTCTTGAAATTTGACAGTCCTTCCATATTTTGGTCATTTTTTCTGTGGCAACTTTTGCTAGATCACACCTACGTTTAATCTCTTCTTGTAATGATCCTGTGTTTGTGATTAATGATCTCAGATATAAATATGAGCTCACAACCTCGAACCGGTCAATTGTGGTTTACGTACAATATATGTCTATATTGTACGTTTTTTAAGTATTTTAATGTCTTAAATATTTTTAATGTATTGTTTTCATTTTTTGTAATATTTAATATTTATAATTTTAGTTTTGACTTGCTGTAAACCTAGTTCTAACTTACAGTCAAATAAACTATCTATCTATCTATCTATCTATCTATCTATCTATCTATCTATCTATCTCTCCATCTATCTATCTATCTATCTATCTATCTATCTATCTATCTATCTATCTATCTATCTATCTATCTATCTATCTATCTATCTATCTATCTATCTATCTATCTATCTATCTATCTATCTATCTATCTATCTATCTATCTATCTATCTATCTATCTATCTATCTATCTATCTATCTATCTATCTATGTTTATATCTATCTATCTATCTATCTATTTATCGATCTATCTATCTATCTATCTATCTATCTATCTATCTATCTAATACACGTTGTATAATGCCTACATAATATATCAAAACAAACTACTGTCGGCGAACGAAATGCATTATGGAGTATCCGTTTTGAGTCAGTTAATAATAGTATATTACTTTATGAGGCGGAGAAGCATGACTTTTCTTGACGCGCCCGATAGTAGACATTTTTAAACATAAATAGTACAATTCATACGCTATTTTTACTCGAAATTAACTGTGACAACTATCAAAGTCGTCTAGATGTTAGAAACTAAAATAATTAAGTCGTCGGTGAGATTTGCGTCTCCCTGGTTACAGTTGTTTGACAGTTGTTTGCAATTATTAAAAACAGCTTATTGTTGTTGCAAGCGCCAATTTAGTGCGAAAATGGAAAATCTAAACGAAATTGAGTCCGCGGCTAATGATGCAGTAGCACGTTTGGGGCCCTCCAAGTCCGATAAGGACGATAATGCTCAAAAAATTTTAAACCCTCATGATTCGCCAACATCGGGAATGATTGCTGAAAGTTGTTCTCGATCATCAGTCTCATCAACAATTTCCAATGCGTATCAAGAGTCGGGAACATTTTTGCACGGTTTCAATTTTGAAAATGCCTCATTAACTAATTGTACTTTTAATATTACTATAAATAAAAATGATGTATAATTGTTGTTAATGACATTTGTATTGTTGCTTTGTAACATGTTTCATATTGTTGCCATGACAACATTTTTCCCTCCGCCGTAAAGAAATGGGAAAAAAACTGCTGCCGGCGGAGACATCAAATTTTGACAGGATTAAGTTAGATAAGTAATGTCATCATCATTTGACGTTTGAAGAAAAAAGTGTTTTATTGTGTACTATATGTACCACTCTCCACTATTCTCAAAACCTGAATAAAACTAAACCTATCCCGGTAAGTAATGAGTTTAGGTATAGGGATTATATTATTAGATTATATTATATCAATAAAAGATCATCATAAATGATGGAAGAGTATCATAAATGAGGAATGTTAAAAAAATAAAAAATACGGTTGCACAATTAAAAAATATGAAAAAAATTTTTTTGTAGTTCAACCAATTTGTAACGATTTCTGTTAACAAAATATTCTTAGGTTAGTTGTTTATTCATTCCTTGAAGTTCTTGCGGTCAGCACTCATTGCTATAATTTAATTTATTATCTTTCAACTATATTATTTATATATATATATATATATATATATATATATATATATATATATATATATATATATATATATATATATATATATATATATATATATATACCCTAGTAACACACGACGTCCTATGGACGTCCAATATACGTCCAGTTTTGGTCCGGACGTCCCTGGACGTAAAATGGACGTACTATGGACGTACGAAGTGGGACGTACTTTGGGTGGACTAAATATGGACGTTCTCTGGACGTCCGTACCCGGACGTTCAATGGACGTCCATACTCGGACGTCCCCTGGACGTCCAAACTCGGACGTTTTCTGGACATCTGACATTTACCAATTATGGGATCAAATAGCAAATATTTTAATAAAATAAAAAATTATTTGCGTTAATAAAATAATTAAAAGCGAAAAGGTTAAATCATGATTAATTAAAAATTGTATAGTTTAATATATCCAAAACATGTTTTTGTTTAAGGTAAAGTGTAAAAATATTTTATTTCTAGATAATTCGTTACAATTGTTTTATTATTCTAGTTATCACGATGATATATGTTTGCTAATTCTAATAAGTAAAAATATGATTTTTATCAACAAGATGAATCTTGAAATCATTTTTCAAAGATGAACAAGTGGTAGTATATATTCTGGCTGAGATAATGTCATTGTCTGTCATATCATACCTATTTAAACAAATGGCACAGTTTAATTATATTTGATATTATTAATGCTTTAATAAATGAAATAAAAGAATTCTATTTAAGCAGTATACAGTGTATTGGTTTTTTGATGCTTGGCTTTGTGTTGTGGTTATTGTATATCGTTAAAGGTTTAGTACCACGTGTTAGGTTATTTATACTTCAGAAATTGGTTTTATTTTAAAGGTAAGTGTAATTTTTACTTATTAATTATGTTTAAAAGAAAACGATTTGTTTCTAAGCGTCATCAACAGAGGAAGGTTATGGAAAACGTAGAGAATATTGTTGAAAATATTAATAACCTCGATATTCCATCTCCTTCAAACTTTTATTCGGAATCCCTGACTGATCATTCAGTTCAAATAGTTTAGGTTACAATACTTCCGATTTAAACTTTTTATTAACATGTTAAGTACCTAAAATAATGCAAATTACCACGTGGACGACCATTCAGCTGATCCTTTACAAAGCTCTTCTTTCAATGAAACTGAAGAAATGTCTAAGCATGGTTGTAATGAGAATTCTGGAGAACATTATCGAGATGTTTTTAATTTTTCTAATAAGTTATTCAACTGGACTTTGTCCTTTAATACTAGGTGATTTATTCTTCTTCTTATGGTGCCCTATCTAATTAGTGGATGTTAACAACAATTATGGCATACTCCTCTCGATATTGTGTGGCTCTAAAAAGTGCATGTGGCATCGAGGTTTGTCCTATCCCTTATGTATAGGTGATTTATTAAAAATTCATAAAGAAGTTCCTGACTTTTCTCATTTGAGTTCAAATGCTAGAACCCTTCTTGCTTCGCTTCACCCAGAGAACAAATACTCTGATCCATATGATTCAAATTTGAATGGTATTTTTATCTTCACAAAAAAACAATGTTATAGAAATTTGTGTACATTTTGATGGAATCCCACTAAAAAAAGAGTTTTTAGTAGTCAGTCATATCCTATCTTGTTTATATATCCTAAAATTGTAGATTTAATAGGCATTTACCATTATTATGAGAAAACAAAATTTGCAAATGAATGTTTGATTGATTTTGTAACAGAGGCTGTTTTTTTTATTAGATAGTTTAAGCTAAAATAATTAAGCATGGATGATCAAGTTTGTGGGGTAGTTAGATTACTGTTACATGTTGATTTATATTTTAGGATAATGAGCTTTCCAAAATTGGTGAGGAGACCATAAATGAATTTGTTAGGAGAAGCCATAAGAAGCTGATCTGGAATAAAATTCAAGGAAAAGATAGTTGGCTAGGGAAAAAGCAATATAAAGTTTTTGAGGACACACCTATAGCTCTGATTTTAAAAGGTTTGTAACTTATAAACATAAATCAATTTAAGGTGCATTTAAGAATTTACACTATCACTTAAGTGGCCACATACAACTGATTAAGCATATTGTTAACTGTGTCTTATATGTAATTTAGATGGCAAATTTTACCAATTCATAAATGTTCAGGTCTGGCTATGAGATTGCTTTAAGAACTACAGCTAGCTTATGAGATAAAGGTTTGTTGTTGGCCATATATTTTATTTATACAGTTATTTTTATTTTTTACATATAAAAGTGTAATTACTGCTCATTTGGTCATTAGAAATAAATAAAAATGGTTGGGTTGGTATTCTTCTAATTCAGGTGAGATTCATTAAAACTACAGCACTTGAAATTCGTGTGTTTAATTTTACTTTGAATTATGATTTATTCACAAGAAGCAAAGTATAATGAACTAAATCTGAAAATAGTTTATTCAATTTATGAATGAACATTAATTTTGTTTTCAGATGTTGCTTGGAAAAACTCCAAAACCAGCGTTGCCATGGGGAAGGAAGTTGAAACTTGATAATGAAATATCTGAGAAAATATTTAAAGAGAGGGCAGATAAAATTTAACTTGCATGTTGCATTAGCAAATATGATTAATTTTGTAATGAATAAATTGTGTAGTTCATGGACACAAAGGAACAGTCCAATGTTTGAGACTGTTTTATATATTAAAAATAAATACCTAAAAATTAATCTACTGTTGAAAGAAAACAGACAAAGTTCCATATTAGATATTGATCTTTTTCATACTTATGATTTCAACTTTAAAACTCAACAATTGACTTGTCTGCTTTTAATTGCTGACCACACAATTGTAAGGGAAATCAGAATGGGAAGGGATAAGGGAAGTTGAATGGTTCTGTTTTTAAGAACCACAATTTCAACAATTTTGTCAATTTCTTTAGCAGTATTCACAATCCTTCTTTCTCTTGTGTAGACAAGTGTAGTCAAAGATCCCATATCAGTAACAGCCATATTCACTCTTTTAACTGTTAAAATTTGTGACGCATGCTTACAGTGTCTTAATACCAATAAAGGTCTTGGTCCAGACATAATATCTTAACTTATTTTTAGGAATTGTGCATTCTTTTTATGTAGGCATCTATGGCTTATTTTTTATAAATCTCTGAATGAGGGTCACTTTTCATCACAATTTATTTATTGATTTTATCCTTAACTCATTGATTCCTAATTATCGTTCCATTATAATTCTTTCTGCTATTCCTAAAATTGTCGAGGCTTTACTGACTGATTTTTTGACAGTAAATTTGAAGAATCAGCTTCATACTGGTCAGCGTGGTTTACTTACTGTCTAGTCGTTCAACTTCAACTAATTTATACTGATTATGTTATAATTGCATTAAAAACCATTTTTATGTTGGTTAGATTTATACTAACTCATCTACAAGCATCAACTGTTCTTGTAAATGGTGTAGACCATATTCTTATTCTGATATGATCAATTTCTTGAATCTGGATTCTCTTATCAAAAGTGTTACCTTTTAATCTTTATTTTTCAACTTTATAAAATAACCAATCTACTGAATTGCTTCAGCTAGTTTGTTTTCATATTCCTTCCCATTCACTGTGGCAGAATTTACATTTCCATGTTCCTTACCACAGAACTAATTATGTTTCACACATAGAGATGGTCTAAAACTTTCAATCATATTTCAATCATATATATATATTTCAATCATATCAATAGCTTTAGGTACTATTTGAAGCACTTAAATGCTAAATGAAACTCATTATAAAATGTGTACTTATTTATTTTATTCATGTATATTTTATTTTATCTGTAATTTTGTCTATATTTCTATAATGTTGCATTTTTGTATAATTTTGACAGTGAATTTGTTCCATTTGTTAATAATAAATAAATATTATGTAATAATAAATGTTAGTTCCTTTAAACATTTATGTTTTATTACACAAAATTATTTTATGTTTCTATAATGTTGCATTTTTGCATAATTTTGACAGTGAATTTGCCCCGTTTGTTAATAATAAATAAATATAAATAAATGTAATAATAAATGTAAGTTTCTTTAAACATTTAAGTTTTATTTCCCAAAATACATTCTTAATATGCACAGGATGACACCACTTTTAGTACTTTATGCAATGGCGTTGACGTCTAATTTACATCCTGAGCGCTAAAATAGATGTCCGAAAATATCACAAAAGTCCGTCAAGTAAGTTCTCTGGACGTATTATGGACGTCCGATTAAGGTCCAATTAACGTCCCGGTACATCCATTTTACGTCCGCTCGGGACGTAAAATGGACGTCCATAGGACGTTTGGCGCAGCGACATTCGGACCAATATAGGACGTAAAACGGACGTAAATAGGACCAAAGCGGACGTTCGAGGGACGTCCCTAAAGTCCGCGAGGGACGTACTATGGACGTCCACTGGACGTACATGTGCTATTAGGGTATATATATAAAGCAATACCTTTTTTCTCGAGCAATACCTTTTGGTCCTGTATTTTATTATGTATTTTATTACGTTTTGTTCTATCTTTTCCCGTATAATATTCCGCTTGATTGTCAATTGCTTCACTTTCACTTTCACATCTGCTTCTTGTTCGGAAGCCGTATTATGTTCACGTTCAGTTACGCGGTCTTCTCCTCCAAAAAACTTTTGTCGTCAGTATTACGTCCATCCTCGTTATCACTCAACTCCTCGAATCATTTCAACCAAACGTTAAGATCGTTACTCCTTTCTATGCTATTATTGTATAATATTTTAAATTGTAATAAAATAATAAAAAATTACGTGCTTAATGGCTAATTAAGTAAAATGTAATAAGAACTCCTCCTTTTCCTTTATTGGTTTATAATTATGTCAAATAATATCTTAACCTTACTTATACACCTTCAAAAAAACATTGAAGTCGTTATTGGCATTACTAAAACACACAATTCAACCCACAAATACCGGCTCGCCAATCAAAATTTAAGAAATGAAAGCTAGTTTCAATAAAAAGATTAAAAAACCGGGTCTCGCCTAGCTGGGTAATGGTGTTGCTGTTTTACTTAGCTCGTGTAAAGAAACAGGTTGTGATTGGACTTCTTTGAATCGCAATGACTGGTTTTTAAATGGAACAGGTTAAAATGTAGATCTTCACACTACCTGGAAATAATGGGATTCATTTTGTTGTAGAAAATCAGATAATAGCCACATAAACTAGTTTTTAAGAACGAAATGTGATTAAAATTAAATTTAATATTTATGGGACGTTTTTTATAATTTTTTATATTATGGAAAATCTTGAAGTTAAAAAAAGTTAATTTTAAAGATTAGCTGCTGGTAAATTAAGGTTAGAGAGGGTTAGAAATAATAAATATTGAAGAAAAAATGAATGCAAGGCATATAATAACCGAAAAGCATATAATAATCCACTTAATATGGTATGGTTACGTCCACGTGCAGAGAATGGGGAAAGATCGTTTACCTAGATAGATAGATAGATTTTGAAAGGGTCACTATTCCACTGCGACCTTTTCAGATGATGGTCCTCTTGCCCTAGGTAACATTCTCTAGCTGACCCTTTTTAAAAAGCGTAATAGCTTCGAGACTGTATCCTCCATGTAGCTATTTGCCAGTGAATTTTCTTCTCGTAATGCAAAGAACCGCACATTTGCCAGACTGTCACACTGACATTGAATGTGGTCTGCTGTTTCTTATTCGAAGTGACAGAATTTGCGCAGTTCATTTTCTGATAATCCCATCAGTTTAAGGTGCCTATTCAGCTTACAGTGCCCTGTTATAAAACCTACTATGGCTTTGATTGTTTTTCTGTCTGCTTGTCTGCTTTCCTCTCTCTGCAAATGTATCCCTTGATTTGTCCCTACTATGCCAGCTCCCATACCCTTCAATGTTTTTGAGACATCCGTGTACCAGGTAGCAGCAGCTTGTATGGGTACACCTTTATTCCAGTCTTACCTGCCCGGTATCTTAATTGTGAACTTGCTATATCTCGTAGTGGTTGCATCCATAGGTTGCCCCATCAAAATATCGGCTTTTAGCTCCTCGATTAGCTTTAATTAATGATCTGGTTTCGCCTTTTATAAAGATATGGAGTGGTGCTAGATTCAGTAGGACTTCCCACACTGCTGTAGGAGTTGTTTTCAAGGCGCCCGTAATATACAGAATGCTAGTCTTTGTGTACTACCTAGCAGCCTTATTGCTCCCTCTGCGTCTTTGTCCACCATGTCACAAAGCCATAGGTTATCATTAATCTAATAACCCTTGTGTATAACTATAGAGTTATTTTTGGGATTAAGTCCCCAATTCTTACCTCACATGCTTTTACATAGACCTAGGGACATAGTAGCTTTTTGTGTGGTTTTCAGAATGTGAGTATTCCATGTAAGCCTATGATCAAAATATACCCCAAGGTACTTTGTTTCTTTGGCAAATAAAATCTCTGTTCCTCACAGTACCGGTAGTTTTAGGCCGTGTAGTGTTGTTTTTTGATGAAGTTGGCGATGTGTGTTTTTTCTGAGCATTTACACCAGTCGTCAACTATATTTAGGGCTACTTGCATTCTCTCAGACATCACTTGGGCAAACCTGCCCCTAACATTAATTGCTATATCTTTAGCATATCCTAGACAGTGAAATCCTTCTGTGGATAGATTGCTGAGAAGATCATCTACCAGGGTTGTCCATAGTAGAGGGGACAGAACTCTTTCTTGTGGACAACCACCACCTAGTTTCTGCGATGGTTGCTTTACCGAGAGTAGATAATGCTGTTTCATTCTCCCCGGATGCCCTTATCTATCTGCATATTACCGCAGGTGCGCCTCGTCTACTCATAGATTTAATTGAAGAGCTGGTAGTAACTTTATGAAATGCCCCTTGTATATCTAAAAATATATCGTTCTATATCCCAATTCACAACTGGCAGCGATCATCGCCCTTTAAAAGCAAGTATTCTTGTTTAAAAGACCATTGGAAACTAGTAGAAACAGGCCATATAATTATTATAATCAGATAGATCAAACTAAAATACGACAGAAGGGAGATGAGTACAGAGAAGTCTTAAAAAAAGAATTTGTAGGATATTATCAACAAGAATCTTCTGACATGAACACAATTAATAAAAAAATGCAACGAAAGCTCTTGAAAGCAGGACTGACTGTTGCATAGAAAATTAAAATAAGGAAGACAGAATAAGTGATGGAACAAAACGTTTGAAGGAGAAGAGACGCACATTTCTAAGCGAAGGAAAACCAAACACCAATGATTTCAAAGAATTGAATAAACAAATAAAAGAATCACAAAGAAAACACTGGATTGATTTGTGATATGTCCAAAGTTAAACTACTTAATAACTTAAGGCTGAAGAAGAGGATTATCTAAAAAAAGTGGCCATTGCTATCTCTTGGTCTTCCATTGACCTCGAGATAAGTCTATTTAGATTATCCAACGCAGCTTAAGGAATATCTTTTAGCACGTCGTCTCTGATGTACCTATCAAGAAGTCTTTCCAGCGTTTTTATATATAAATGAAGATAGGCTTATCTTTCTATATGACTTTGGTCATAGATCTGATACTTTACCTACCTTAGGCAAGTATATGACTTTAACCTTTTGCCATATTTCCGGTACGACTCCCCATGCCAAACTGGCTTAGAAAAGCTTATATAGGTGTTGTATTATTACCTCTAATCCCATATGCAACAGTATTGGATATATGTAATCTATCTCTGGAGACTTATATGGCCGAAACTTATTTATAGCCCATCTAATTCTGTTTGGTCTGGTGATTACTGTGGCTATTTCCCAATCTGTAGGCCTTGCACTAGTCCTTAAGTTTGTCATTAGCTTTCTTTAGAAAACCTACCTATTTAGTTGTAGCACTATTCTTTGCTAAGACTTTATAAATTCGAGAACATGCCGGAATATCTGTAATCTGGCAAATCTCTCTCTATGAATTCCTTTTAGCTTTCCGAATGTCTTTATTGTATAGCGTTAGCTTATACCTGTAGGCATTCCAGTCTTGGTTACTTTTGGCTTTGTTAAATAGGCTTCGCACTTTCGGCCTCATCTTCTTTAAGCCGTTGTTCCACCAGACTGTATTACTGCCCGTACTATTTTGTTTTTTTTTTCTCTGCATTTTTCCTGGTAACCCGATATCTAAATTTAACTAAATAAATACTAGATTTGATACAACAAGGTAAAAGGCAGGCAGAGAGGAAGACCTAGACTACATTGGACAGAAAGCTCAAAGAAAGAGAAATATATTCAACTTGTGGTAAGACAGAGAGAAGCAGAAACTGGAAAATGGAACACCTCGGAGAACATAAAAACCACAAAAAAAAGCGTCATATGAGAAATTCCTAAAGATGATAAGAAATCAGAAGCTCGCATGTTAAAATCGCTAAATCATTGAAGTATATTTTTACTTTGTAAGGATCACCCGCTATTTAATTTATTTATTTGCTATTGAAGGACAAACACAACAATATACAAATAATTATATAATGTTGTATTTCGTAATTGATTTTCATCCATATAGGCTTACGTGTTCAAGCATATATACATACAAGTGTGTAGCGTTGATTTTGTTCTGTTGTAATGCATAATAAGTAGATATTTGTTAAGTTATTCCGTGTACATATTAGAGGTTAATACTACTAACATTAAGCTTGCTGTACCGTTCGAGTCAACTATGCAAATGTACTGTTCTGGTCAATATGACCCAGCTATGGTTTACGGTCCTTAATTGAAATAAATTAAGCTAATGGCGCTAAACAAAACTTTATTAACCAAAAAGTATAGTTAATTAAACAAAAATTATATTGCTAATGTAAATTAAACCTTATTAACAAAAATAAAAAGCTGGAACAAAATAAAGAAAATAAAAGGATCAAGTTTACCTTATTCAATAAATGCACTTTCATATAACAACCAAATCATCTCTTGCAGAAACGAAATTCCTGAAATTCTAGTAGACGTATTTCAAAAAAACTCTAGCAATTCTATACTAGATCCGATCTTTTCTACACATAAGACTACCACAGAATTTGTAGACATCAAAATTCGCAACCAGATCTCTCCCATAACTGTACCCATAACTTTGCAAGAATTAGATTTTTCTCTTTTAAACTTAAAAACCACATCTTCAGGTCCTGATGATATTCCATCGATATTTTTAAAAAATCTACCCCAAAAATGCAAAAAGATACTTTTAGACATCTTTAATCACATCTTTTTAAATCATTACTTTCCTGATAATTGGACCAAAGCTATTATAATCCCAATTTATAAACAACACAATCCAAAAGATTGTCCCACATCTTACCGTACCATTTCCCTCACCTGTAGCATGTGTAAACTTCTCGAGAAGATTTTAAATTACAGGCTTACATGGTATCTAGAAAATGAAAATCTCCTGACCACAGTTCAAAGTGGTTTTCGACGAGGAAGATCTGCTAACGACAACTTAGTAGCACTTGAGTCAACCATTTATTATGCATTCTTACTAGATCAGAAAGTTATAGCAGTCTTTTTTGATGTGAATAAAGCTTTTGACACAACATGGAGATACCTCATATTAAATAAACTTGATAAATGGGGAATTCAATGACATATGCATGCGTTTATAAAAAAACTTTCTGAATAAAAGGGAAATACAAGTAAGAGTAAATGGATACACCTCTACCACTAGAATACTCGACAACGGTGTTCCACAAGGTTCTATTTTAAGCTCAACTTTATTTTTAATTGCATTTAACGATGTAATTAACACAATTAAGCCTCCTATAAAAGCAAACTTATACGCTGATGATTTAGTTGTGTATATTAAATGCAAAAATATTACATCTGGGGCTAAAATACTACAGAACCTTCTATACAAAATCGAAGAATGGTCTTCCAAAACAGGCTTCCTCTTTTCAACTAATAAGACACATTACACAGTTTTCAGCAAACGCAAGAATACCATTCCTGTTTCATTAATATTTAACGGTCAAAATATATCTCATTCAGAGGAATCGAATTTTTTGGGTCTAACGTTTGATCAGAAATTAAACTGGAAAACACACATTACGACTTTACAACTAACTTGTCAAAATAGAATAAACTTGCTGAAAATTCTATCCAATAATATATGGGGAGCTGATTCTAGTATTCTGCTTCCCCTCTACAAATAAATTATTCGCAGTAAACTAGACTACGGTGCAATATGCTACGATACAGCAAATAAAACGCAAAAAACCTTAACACAATTCAAACAACAGCTCTAAGATTAGCCGTCGGTGCCTTCAGAACCAGTCCTGTAAGCAGCTTACAAGTAATATCAAGAGAACCCCCTCTACATCTAAGACGACATCTACTTAGTTTAAATTATGCAGCAAGAATATCTTCCAATAAAAAGCACCCATTATATTCTGAGATTATTAACGCACCTACATCCAATTTGTATAGAAACAAACCCTTTAGGGAAAGAATCAATCAAAAAGGATTCAATTGCAATAAATTTAAATTATCCATAACTACAAAATTAGACTTTCCTCCATGGCTTACCCCCTTACCTATCACCGATTTAACTTTAACACAGTACCCAAAAAATACCACAAATCCTAACCTTATCATTAACTTATTCAAAGAAATTATGGAGAAGTATCCAAATCACCACATAATATACACAGATGCATCAAAAACTGAAAGTGGCCATGCTGCATCCTTCACAAATAAAAATTACAAATATGCCATTAGAATTCCACAGCATTGCAGCATTTACACCGGAGAAATCACAGCGATATTAGAAGCTATCAAGAAATCATCTTCAACGACTGAAAATAATATTTTAATCATCACAGATTCACTCAGCACAATTCATGGAATTGATCAACTTTACCCTAGCCATCCTATTGCACAAAACATAAGAAATGAACTTAATGCACTACACCATATAAATAAAAAGGTTACATTTATCTGGATACCTTCCCACATTGGCATTAAAGGCAACGAGGAAGTTAATCAATTAGCATTAAAATCCATCAAAAATGAAAATGTTCCAGAAATTACTAAATATTCTCACACCGACCATAAACGAAAGTCCATGAATCATATAATAAATTTATGGCAAGCAACCTGGGGTGCAACAGACTCTAAGTTGAAAACAATAAAGCCTCGAGTAGACTCTAGCCTACCACAACAAGGAAAAAGAAGAGATCAAGTAATCGTAAATCGTCTTCGAATCGGCCACACAATACTAACACACCAACACCTTCTAAATAAAGAACCAGCTCCAATTTGTACC
Source organism: Diabrotica balteata (assembly GCA_918026665.1). Classification (NCBI taxonomy): domain Eukaryota; kingdom Metazoa; phylum Arthropoda; class Insecta; order Coleoptera; family Chrysomelidae; genus Diabrotica; species Diabrotica balteata. The sequence goes on along the minus strand of OU898283.1, from coordinate 106,231,002 downwards.
TACTGCTCTACTCAACTCACGGTGAAGCATCTGATAGTCGACTATCCGCAGTTCCAACCTCAGAGAACATGCCGAGGAATTAGTGGAAACCTGAGAAGTGCGCTTACAACAAATGTCTCGGATTTATTGCAGTTTCTAAAAGACATAAACATTTATAATAAACTTTAATTTAACAAACTGTACTACTGTGTATGTCCCCCCACTAATAACCCTTGGTGGTTGATGTGGGTTTTGTATGTTTAAATAATAAAAAAAAATAAAATAAAAAGAATTTTGTGTTTCCCAGAAAAGCCTAGGAACAAATACCTACAAAATTTAATTTAGTTTACAATTGGAACAGTAATTAAAAAATGGGTTTTACAAATATGTTTTGTGACATATGCAACATTTATACGTTCATGTATACAACATAACATATAAGTCTTATTATTATCGTTTTTAGAGCAAAATTTACAGCGTGCTTGTTTAGCAGGTGGAGTTGGATTGTCCATAGATGGTTCTTGTGAGTCTTTAGTTCTTGGAAAATTTTTCCTGCAAAGGATAGTGTTTTCCTAATTCCTCAAGAAAAATTCGCCGTTTTGTAAGTTTGTTGATGTTCCATTGGGTATTTATTGATGTCCATAAAATGAACGCCTTGTAGGTAAAAATATCCAGCATATTATAAAAAACAATCATAGGCCAGAGATTTGCCTTACTCTTATTTGTACACTAGTAGCCAAAATTCTGGAAACTTTTCAAAAATTTTAGTTTTGTTATCAACATTCCTCTTTTTTACAAGACGTGTTATTTATAAGTTTATATATAATTTTATTACATCGTTTTATGCTTCTACTTAATATTTAACATATTTTTTAAGGGGGAAAATCCTCTCTAATATTTTCTGTAGTACTTGTTCTATTTTCAGATGATTTTGACTACTATAGTTTTCTTCGTTACTTTTACCAACTGTTACCATGCTATAAGTTCTTGTTTTGTTTTCTTCTTGTTTTGGATTTTCTACATGTTTTAAATGCATTCTTTGTGGTTGTCTGGGTAAGGTCTGTTTCTTGTTATATTTATCTTTTATTTTTTGTATGTCCTTTGCCACGGTACATCCTCTATAGTTAGTCTTAATTTTCTAAAGTCTTCTTCACTATCGACATTAATTTTAGCGCTCTTGTCTCCAAGTACTTTTATTTGGAATTTAGCATTATGTAGTCTAACTTATTCATGAAATTGTCTAAATTCGGCAATACTCTCCACAATTACTGTAGGTGGGATTTGTGTTTTTCTAGTTTTTTCTTCTCTTTGTTGGATATATTCTATTTTTTGAAGTTTTTGACACGTATCCACTCTGTCTCCTCAGCTAATTCCTCATCGTCAGTATGAAATTTCTCATTCTTAGGTTTTTTCTCTTTAGACAAGTTTTTCTCTAGATCTGCAAATTTTAATTGCAAGCTTTCATTAAATTTTTGTAAGTTATCCAACTGGAGTTGGAGCTGATTTACTCTATTCGTGGCGTAAATCTTCTTCATTTCCGTCTGTTTCCATGCCGTGTACAGCATAATTCATAACCAATGAAAACGAATGATTCTCCACACACCAAAATGACAGTGACGTCATTCGATCTAATCATTCGTTTGCATTGGTTACATTTTATGTAACATGCTAGACGCATGCTACTTGCTACGTGCCACGTGCCACGTCACTTTGGTGGGCGCTCGCCCTTAGATGTTAGCGAACCCGCATTTTGTTAAATCATTTTAGCGAGAACCAACAATCCTAGCAATCACTAGGTGTCCTTCATTATTTCTAACCAAGCGCCCGGACTATAAACAATTTAAAAGTAATTTGGGTTTATTTTATCAGTTTTTATCACTTATCTATTTTTTACTTAATTATCAAATGATAATTAGCAGACACGGAAACACACAACCTTTATGATGCGAGATTTAATGAATACTTATTTATAATGTGCTAAGATTATTTTAAAACTCAACTTGCCCGAGGTTTTTACTAACGTGCTAAAATATATAAATACGTTGATAGGAGGGGTGGCGGGTAACACTTATTCCAGTATTTCACTTATATTATGATCTGTTAAGAGAACATGATTAATTCTAACTTACTGTTTATCAAACCCTGGTCCTACGGTCAAAAAATATTACTCAGTTATCCTCGCTCGCATTTCTCCAATACAATGACAATCCTTCTAAATTTCTTTTTTTATAAAAACATCTTGACGTTGTTTCGAAGATCTCATCAGAAAAATAGGATTTTTTGGCATGTATAGGAAAAAATGCGTGTATAAATAACCGTACCGCGCGATATATTTACGTGACCTGACTGCCAAACGGCCTTATCAATCCCATTCGATATCATTTATGCTGTAATCAAATTTCTGATATGGATTTACTTAGTTATTTTTCTGCGCAAACACGAAATGGTGAAGACCGTTACTGGGGTATTTTTACGTGGGTAACATATGATTTAAAGCGTGGGAGAGAGTGGAAAATACTAATGTGAAAATCAGGCTCTACGAAATATGCATTAAAACATTAGAGTGCAATGTAATATATAAAAAAGTAGCTATGTATATACGTTTTGAGCAAAGATGCGTAATGAAAAAGCTATATGGCAAATTTTAAAATATTATTTCATATATTAAAGAATTAATATAAACGGGATGACTTGGGAATTAATATAAACGGGCAAAATCTGAATCATTTACGATATGCTGATGATATTGTATTAATAACAGAAAAAAGTGAAGAATTGCAAAGAATGATGGAAGAACTAGATAGAGAATCGACAAAAATTGGACTCAAGATGAATTATAGTAAAACAAAAACCATGACTAATCAACCAGAAGAACTTATGATTACAGTGGCACAAACAAAAATAGAACAAGTAAAAGAGTATATATATCTAGGCCAAATCACTAAATTAAATAAAGAAAATCAGACCGAAGAAATAAAGAGAAGAATAAGATTGGCCTGGGCATCATTCGGAAAACTGTCTTATATTCTAAAGAATTCAAAATACCCCCAATACTTAAAAACGAGAGTCTTCAATCAATGTATACTCCCTGTCCTCACATATGGCTCTCAGACATGGACGTTTACAAAGGAAAATATGGATAAAATAGCAAAGATCGAAAGATCCATGGAAAGACAAATGCTGAACATTAAACTATCAGACAAAAAAAGAAACGAATGGATCCGTAATAAAACAAAAGTGAAAGATGTCTCAACCCAAGTAGCAAAGCTTAAATGGAAGTTCGCCGGACACACCCTAAGGCAGAAAGATGAAAGATGGACTAAAACAATTATACATTGGAGACCATGGAATCACAAACGTAAAAGGGGAAGGCCACAAATGCGATGGTCAGATGACCTGAAGAAACACGCCGGGTCAAAATGGATGCAAATTGCCCAAGATAGAGAGGCATGGAAGAAGGAGGAGGAGGCCTATATCCAAGGATGGATTTTAAGGGCTGTATAGATAGATAGATAGATATTAAAGAAATGTAGAAGATAAATTGCCTTTGCCTCTTCGGATAATTACGATGATCAGAATTACGGATAAAAGTTTGGAATTTATTTTTGTCGTAACCTATACACTTATAAATTGAATCAGTTTTTTTTAGAGGACGTAAGTGACAAAATCCAAACTTTTGGGAAACTAAAAAAAAACTAAGTACTTTTAGACTGAAATAATTTTTTTTTCTTTAAACGTCAAATAATGATGACAATACTTATCTAACTTGATCCTATCAAAGATTGATGTCTCCGCCGGCAGCAGTTTTTTTCCCATTTCTTTACGGCGGAGGGAAAAATGTTGTCATGGCAACAATATGAAACATGTCACAAAGCAACAATACAAATGTCATTAACAACTATTAAACATCATTTTTATTTATAGTAATATTAAAAGTACAATTAGTTAATGAGGCATTTTCAAAATTGAAACCGTGCAAAAATGTTCCCGACTCTTGATACGCATTGGTAATTGTTGATGATACTGATGGTCGAGAACAACTTTCAGCAATCATTCCCGATGTTGGCGGCTTGCGAACAACAATAAGCTGTCTTTAATAATTGCAAACAACTGTCACACAACTGCAACCAGGGAGACCCAAATCCCACCGACGACTTAATTATTTTAATTTATAACATCTAGACGACTTTGATAGTTGTCACAGTTAATTTCGAGTAAAAATAGCGTATGAACTGTACTATTTATGGTTAGAAATTGCTACGTTTGAAGAAAAAATAGTATACTTTATTCGGCAAAGAAGCGACTTTTCTTGACTTGTCCTCTATTAGGCGCCTCACTTCGTTCGGCGCGTAATATCGGACGCGTCAAGAAAAGTCATGCTTCTCCGCCTCATAAAGTAATATACTATTATTCCAATTTTACCTGTATTTTGTCAAATCTTATATACTAAAAGACTAAGCCCTTTTCTTGTGCGCAATACTCCTCCTAAACGGTGATAGATAGGAGAATAATTTTTTCGAATAATTAAACAGATTGTTGAGTAGATTCCCCCTAAGGTTTCAAATTTAAAAAATTCGACCCAGTTTAAAAATGGCAGCCATAAAATGAATTTTTCCTATAGTAAAGTATATAAATTTTACAGGTTTCATTCTTTAAAATTTACAGTCCTAATTTTCAATGTATTTTTAAAATATGCCCGCGTCTACTTTTTTCTTATATTTACTGATTGAATTCAGAATTATAAAACCGGAAGTATTTACTTCCGGTAAGATATCCCAGCCTAACGGCCCAGCTCAGCCTAATGAATTTATTAATTCATTTACGTTCAAAAATTAAACTCAATCAAAGTTAGTTTAATACAATCACAATCAATCACATAAAAATAAGAAAATCACTAAATATCACGGAATATTTCGTCGAATACGACGTTTTTAGTCCAGGTGGATTTATCTTTGTGGAATTTTTGCTTAGAAGTCGGGGTGATGTAAACTTTGACGCCATCAAATGATCGAGATCGAGACATTGCAACGTACAGTTGTCCATGAGAGAAGACCGGATTCGGAAGATAGATCCCAACTTTCTTGAGACTTCTTGAGCACGGTTGATGGTCATTGCAAAGGCCAACTGAACAGGAAACTGGAGCCGCGTCATTGAAAACATGAATGTTCCTTCAGCCGGGGAAAGTTTGATGCGAGGTAACAGAATCACTTGTCCAGCTGACTGTCCTGTAAGAACTTCACATTCCTACAAATAATATTTATAATATATATATAATATATATATTATATTTATAATATAATAATTCTTCAAATTGGGGTGAAGTGATTTGATTTTGAGTCGAGTGCCATTTATGAGACCTTTTGCTGTGTTCATATTTCTCATAATTAAAATGACAGCATTTACTTTGAGAGGAAGACGGTGTCGTTGCAAGCTTGAACCTTCTATTTTATTCAAGAATTCCGTAGGAGGTACACGCGTTCTTCGCCGTCCAGAAGATCAAGAACTTGCTAATTAAGCTGTGCACAGTCCTCATTAGTTGATTCGAGAATTGCAAGCTCTGTTAGCAGTCTTCCTGCAATTGAATTTTATTTTTTTTTATTAATTATAATTTTATTTAAGAGGGGCGGAGTATAACAATCATATTGTTTCCGTTTCCTAATGTAAATCTTCCTGAAAATCCTAAAAAATATTGTATCGATTTTCAATTTTAAAAAATTGGTGTAGATACAGTTTATTTTTAGGATTTTTGGAACATTTACACCAGGCAACGGAAACGATGGATCGTTAGACTCCGCCCCTCTTTTATCATCAGCAAAACTTACATCAAAACTCGATGTCGAGTTGGTCCACTAGTGTATACCTAACACGATTAGACTACACTTTTAAATTAATTACTATTTATAACTGGGAATTAGACTACACTTTTAAAACAATCAATAGTAATTTTTGTTTATTAGTTAATAATTAAACAGCTTTGCTCACATACGCCCTTTAAAAAAAATAAAGTTTGAATGGTAATAAGTAAAAAAAAGGTTAAAAGATATGGTTTTATTGTTTTATACAAATTGTCACTCTAAAAATTTATTTCTCAACAAATCTTTCGCTTCAGGAGCATGTCCTTAAAACTCATCCTTCATTGTCTTCCTCTTCACTGAAATCACTTTCATGAAAGGCTTCCCTGATTGTTGGCCAGTCAAATAAAGCTTCCTAATATTCAAAGTATTCATGTGAAATAAATTCTCTCAGTTTCTTGAGGTCTTCGATCTTGGCCTTCTTTATTGGGATCTAATCAGTCTGGTATGCTAGTTTTTTGGTGAGAGTTAAACAGTTTGAGTGTTTTGTCGATACATTTCAGCTGCACAAGAAATTAAAAGAGGTCGCTGGAAACAAACGGAAACAACTATCCCAAAGTTTAGAAGACAGAAACGGACACAGAATATTAGACATCAATGAAAAGTTAAAAGAATGGGAAAACTACATTTCTGAATTATTTGAAGATGAGAGAGTAGAACACTATACACCGATTGCTATATCAGGTTCATCTGTAACAGAAAATGAGGTAAGACGTTCAATACAAACGGCAAAAAATGGAAAAGCACTTGGCCCCGATGAAGTAAGTGCTGAAATACTAAAGTTTTTGGGAGAAAATGGAATTAAAACTCTGTGTAATCTCTTTAACCCTAGAAAGGTGGACTATTATTTACTGACAGTTATGGTGGACTATCGTAATTTTTACGACATCTAACAAAAAATTGAAAAAAAACACAAATGTAATTATAAACACTTTTATTACAAAAAATTAGAAAAAATGTAAGCCTTAGTCAGTGGTACACAGATAAATAAAGTCGATGTACACTACTCGTTTGCACACATTGTACATATATTACCTCGGTGTTCGCCACATATAGCGTGATGGAATTGGTTGCAATATGTGGTAGTCATGCGCCTCTTTTTACTAGGACAATGGAAACATGCCTTGCGTTTCTTTTTTTCAGGTAACGGACGTTCAACTTCTTCGGAAATTTTGAGGACATCTTTAATATTTTGCTTAAGATTTCGACGTAAAGTTGGAATACACAATCGTTCTCTCAGCCAGGGTTCGGCGAGATGACGAGCCAATTCAACCATATATTCGTATCTGGATAAAACTTTTCTGTTTGCTTTTAATGTGTTTGTGGTGTAAATAACATACGAGTTAATACTTGCAATATTTATCATATTATAGAAGATACACAAAGGCCATCTCCTCGTTTTACGACCCGCATTCATATTCGAACACATTTGATCAAATGTATCCACTCCGCCTTTTGTTCCATTATAATCAGTTATTATAGTGGGTTTGCCATTTATTTTGGAAACATCAGCACCTTCGTGAAGTGTTGAAAGAAGTAAAACTACCTTATTTTTCTTTGGCATATATGATACCAATGTCTTTCTTTTATCAAAACAAAACATAGATGTATTGGGGAATCTGTTCTTTACATTTAACAATTCCTGTGGAATTTCTCTTTTATTTTTGCGAAGAGTTCCGATAATTGTCAGTTTATACTGATCTTTTAGTAACTCCTCTGCTAAGCTAACTGATGTAAACCAGTTGTCCATGGTAATATTTCTGTTACTACCGTGAACTGATTTTGTAAGTTCCTTTACAAAATATGTACCCAACGGCAAACCATTTGTATTGGTTTTCTTGCCTAAATAAGGAATAGCATCGATCATATATTTCGAAGAGCTGTCACACATCATTACGATTTTGAGACCATACGAATTAGGTTTATCAGGTAAATACATTCGAAAAGGGCAACGTCCTCGAAATCCTACTAACTGTTCATCAATAGTCAGATAGGATGAAGGTGTATATGATTCTCTGCAGGTGGTAATAAAAATGTCCCATATTTCGCGTATATGCGCAAAAGGATCATCTTGCTGCCTTTCTTTTCGTGTTTCCTTTTCATCAAATCTAAGACAGTTTATTAGATATTTGAAACGCTGACCACTCATGCAAGCCTGATAAAATTTTCCTGATATATTACTGTCAAACATATATTTCACAGATAGATGACTGTCTTTATTTGCTGCAGACATTATCAAAATTGCCAATAAAGCTTGTAGCTCATTTTTACTCATGTCAGAAATATTAGGACGACTGGCATATTTTTTAGATTGTCTTGTAATTTCAGTATTTGAGTGTAACAGAGTACGACATAATATATCCTCTGAAAAAAAATGTAAGAAATATTCTTCAACTTTTGTGTAGTTTTTGGCATTTCCTTTGGGACCAGCTATAAAATGAATAATATTTCTAGCTGCCGTTCTTTTTGACAATGAAGGTATTTTGTTTGACCACTTATGCCCGTTTTTACCTTTTAGAGCCTTTCCCGGATTTACAATAAACTGAGAAACAGTGGAGTTCTCACCTGATGTTCCAGGTACTTCTTCTGTAGATTTTTCGCTTTCCATCACTATTGCTTCTATATCTGCATCCATTAAATTTACAGATGAACTGGATACACTGGATGGCTGGAAAATTTTGGAATTACCACTATTTTTAGAGTCATCTTCTTCATCTGAATCGTCCGATTCAAACTCCAAAGCATCTTCTTCTAACTCCCAGTCACTTTCACTATCTTCAAAAGGTTCCTGCTCACTATCTTCACCATTCATTATACGCTGTATTTCATCGTTTATTTCACTTGCCGTTAAAGGTTTTCGTGATGACATAGTGCTACAATTAAATAAAATAATATTTACTACAAATATAAAAAAGAATTAGATAACGACTTACCAAAAACGTCACCGGCGTCCAAATAAACTTGAGAGAAAAAAACTAACGTAGAAGGTGGACTTTCGTAAAATTGACGACGTGCCCTCAAAAAATCTAATACATAAATACAGTAGTGGAGAAACACACTCACCGCCTGTTAAATCAAGACTAAAGAAACAGCTACTGAGAAGTGTATGGGCAGAGGTTACGCGACTGCACCCGAACTGCGACGAAAACCGAGGAGCGTCGTCAAATTTACGATAGTCCACCTTTCTAGGGTTAACAGAATTTATGACAGTGGAATATCACCAACTGATTGGTTAAAGTCGACATTTGTCACAATACCTAAGAAACATCGTCCAAAGACATGCGGTGATTATCGGACAATAAGTCTGATGAGTCACGTTTTGAAGATCTTCCTGCGAGTAAAACACAGCAGAATTTACACGCTGTTAGAGGACAGAATTAGCAATACTCAATTTGGGTTTAGGAGTGGCTTGGGTACAAGAGAAGCCTTGTTTAGTATACAGGTGCTAGTACAGAGATGCAAAGATATAAATCAAAATGTGTACATTTGTGTAATCGATTTTGAAAAAGCTTTTGACAAAGTCCGACATAACAAAATGCTAGAAATATTGGAAACAGCTGGATTGGACGATAAAGATCTACAAATAATTACAAATCTATACTGGCATCAAGTGGCAAGAATAAACGTTGAACAAGAACTGTCGGATGAAATAAATATAAAAAGAGGAGTGAGACAAGGCTGTATATTGACGCCTTTACTTTTTAACTTCTATTCGGAGGTAATATTTAAGGAAGCCTTAATGAAGACAACTGAAGGTATTATTGTGAAGGGAGTAACCGTCAACAATATTAGATATGCCGACTATACCTTAGTGCTTGCCAATTGCGGAGAAGACCTTCAAAATCTAATGAACAAAATAAAACAGACTTGTAATCAGTATGGATTAAAACTCAACGTTAAGAAAACTAAATATATAATAGTTAGCAAACAAAATTATATACAGGATGACGGTGTAAAAGTCGGAGATGCAACACTGGACAGAGTAGAGAAACTCGTGTATCTCGGCAGTAATATCAATGAGAGCTGGGATCCAACCGCAGAAACTAAAAGCCGAATAGAATAAGCCCGAGCTACCTTTGGAAAAATGAGAAACGTACTTTGCAGTCAAGATCTTAGCATTGACCTTAAAGTTCGTATGACATCTTGCTACATCTTTTCTGTCCTGCCGTATGGAGTGAAAGCGTGAACTCTAACAGGCTATGCTTAAACGCTTGACAGCCTTTGAGATGTGGGTATACAGACGACTACTGAAAATAAGCTGGGTCGACAGAGTTAGAAATAAGGAGGTTCTTAGACGGCTGAGCCAAACAATACAACTGGTCAATATAATAAAGAAACGCAAGCTGGAATACTTCGGTAACATTATGAGACACCCTGAAAAATATGATCTTTTACATCTGATCATTCAGGGAAAGATCCAAGGTAATCGTGATCCTGGTAGACGAAGAACATCATGGCTGAAAAATCTGAGGCAATGGTATGGAAAATCAACTACATCGTCATTTAGAGCTGCTGTCAATAAAGTCACGATAGCGAATATGAATATAAATAGCGAATAGAACAAACTACTTATGGTGAAATGTACTTTTCTTTCTTTTGAGATACGCTTTCCTTTCAGAGGAAATACACTATTTTGTGTAGTGCTCTGAGTGCCAACTTTTAAACTCTAGTATATATAATGGGTTCACTTCCATTAGAGTGAATTTATTACTTTTTGAACTTTGTATTATAAGCTCAGTAACTTCGTGTAATCTAAAAATGCGGTCATGCTGACGCAAAACTGAAGAAAGCTGTGGTCCCTTATCGTGAAAAACTGTTTACCTTTGTTGAATCTGCCACTGTCTGTCACATACAGACAAAATCTAGAAAGAGCCTGATTCTTCTTTTGCCCGCCACTGTTGTCTGCAAATAAACGGAGCGTGGCTTAATTGTTGAAATGTTTGTTAAGAAGCTGTTCAAAAAACTACACACTTCATTGGGACCTTTATGGCCTAAGCCTTCGTGATACAGGTAAATGTTACCTTTACCAGTCTTCAAATTGTAGATACAAAACACATGAACAGAAACCTGTTTTAAGTAATGCAGTTGCTGTACTGGAATTTTACACGGTTTCTTCCTGTTTCCCTTCTTCAGATTGCTTTTATTTAAGACCCTTGTAAAACTTTTGGCACCGCCTCTTATGAACAAGTAACTCGACTACTGCGACTCTTTTTGCAACCTTATTAAGATGGGATCATTTAATTTTCAAATTTTTCTCGCATTTATAACAGGTGTCTACGTGAGGACGCCCAAAACGATAGTTGAAATTGTTTTTAATGTGTCTCCAATATACTCTTTGGCTTAGTTTAACATCTAAGTACTGTTCACAGAGCAAAATCCACATTTTTTTTCAAGTTCAAATCTGGACTTAGGTAGTACATCTTTTTACCCGAGTAGTGTGACTCTTTAAGTGGAAAGGACCTTATGCGGTTACTCAAAATATCATGGACGTTTTGAAGAAGGGACCTACTTATACTTTTTCCTCTTGTATCTTCTGGCGTCTGCCCTACTATTTTCAACTCTTTTACTCTACGAAGTCTTTTTTATAACATAAACCAGAATAGCTTCCAAGTACTAGAAAAACAAGAGACCGATGGAAACCAAACTGTCGGCAACAACACTGATAACCAAACAACAACTACTCAATTAAAAGATGAATTACCACCTCCAATCTAAAAAGACATAAGATGCATTGAAAACTTGTACTGGCATCAAACGGCACAGGTAAAAATAGACAATTCTATATCTAAGCCCATACATATAAGAAGAGGCGTTCGACAGGGATGTGTGCTTTCCCCTCTTTTATTTAACATTTATTCAGAAGCCATATTTCAAGAGTCTTTGGAGGATGCAGAGATGGGAATCAAGGTGAATGGAGTATTGATCAACAACATACGATATGCTGATGATGGTGTCTTAATTTGTGACAACATAGTCGATCTTCAACAACTTGTCACTATAATCGGAGAATACAGTGAGCGAATGGGACTAGAGATTAATACCAAAAAGACCAAATTCATGATCATCTCTAGAAACTTGGATGCATTTGAAAACTCCACCATAACACTGAATAGTAAATCCATAGAAAGAGTGAGTAAATTTAAATACCTGGGATCGTGGCTTTTTGAAGACTGGGCATCAGACAGGGAAGTAAAATGTCGCATTGAGCAAGCTCGACAAGCTTTCGTAAAATTCAAGAAGGTACTGACTTGTTCTGAGTTCGATCTTCAACTGAGACTAAGGTTTACTAAGTGCTACGTATGGTCAGTGCTGCTATATGGCGTAAAGGGCTGGACACTCAAAACGAGGGATATAAACAGATTGGAAGCTTTCGAAATGTGGCTTTATCGCCGTATCCTAAAAATACCATGGACAGCGAAAATCACAAATATAGATGTCCTTAAAAGAATAAACCAAGAACGCCAACTTTTCGAAACCATCAAGAAAAGGAAAACGGCGTATCTAGGTCACATCATGCGAAATGAAAAATACCAGTTCCTCCAACTTATAATCGAGGGTAAAATTGAAGGCAAGAGAGGAATGGGACGCAAGAAAATGTCCTGGCTCCGAAACATAAGGCAATGGACAGGGATTAACGATATACAATCTCTGATACATATTGCAAGAAATAGAGAGTTAATGGAAAATGTGATCGCTAACATCCATTAGTGGATTTGCATCTGAAGAAGAAGAAGAATCTATGTCTACGGAGTTATTTAGGTACAATATGGCAATGATTAACTCACTGACAGAATAGTTAAAAGGTTAGGAGAATCCAATGAATTCACCAATCCACCACCACATATTGAAACAATTGAACTGGTATTAGAGGACATTAGTTTCTACCATCCGACCTGGTTTTTGGTATCATAGAAAAGAAATTAAGAAACATTCGTGAAGTTACTAGCTCTGAAACGTACATTGATATTTTTATGCAAAGTGGAATTGTAATTAATTGACAGATTAGTAGTGTGTAGTAAAGTCCTAGAAGAAATTGGATAAACAATACTTAAAAAGTGTCAAGTCAGGAAATCTTGGTGGACCGTTTATATTATTATGTCCCCGTCGGCCAATACACCTTACCGGAAGATAGTACAATAAACTAATAATATACAAAACTATTCTGAAACTCATCTGAGGTCACCTCAAAGAAAATTGGAAGTTTGGAAAACGTTTAAGAGTTATAAAAATCAGTACGAATATCAAAAACAATGAACCTATCTAGTGATGTACCACACAAGGTGTATTATGTCTTCTTCTTATAGTGCCGTGCACCTATAGTGGTTTGGCGAATTATCTTAAGGCCAGACGTCTGTCTTTTGCGGCATGCAAAAGATCGCCAGTGTTATGTATGCCTGTCCAGTTTTTTTATGTTTCGTAGCCGTGACATTTGTTTGCGACCTATTCCTCTCTCTTTGAGAGATTGTGTATTTTTTTCCTCTCAGAATATGTCCGAGGTATCCAATTTTTCGTACCTTGATCAAATTGAGTAGTTCTCTCTCAGTATTTTCCTTTCTTAAGACTTCCTCGTTTCTCACCCTATCTGTCCATGGTATGTGGAACATTATTCGCAACGTCCACATTTCGAAGGCCTCCAACTTATTAATGGAAAGTACTCTTAACGTCCATGTTTCCATGCCGTATAACAATATGGACCATACTGTATTTAACCATCCTGTAGCGGAGTTTGAAGGAAAGATTGCGGTTACATAGTAGCGGTTTAAATTTGATAAAAGCTTGTCTTGCTTGTTCGATACGGCATTTTATTTCTTGTTGTAGATCTCATTGGTCATTCATCATCATTCCCAAGTATTTAAATGTTTCCACTTGATCGATTGGAGCACCATCTACTAGCAGTTGTGGTGTATTATGTATATACAATTAAAGGTTTGTGCTACTGGAAGGGAGAATGTTGATAAATGACAAATATGTTTATCGTTAAAAGATAATAGTATTGGAATAAAAATCTACATGTTTTAGCATTTTCACAATGTACCTTTAATGAATATTGACTCTTTCCAGTGGATCATCCGGTATTTATATTGATAAAACTTTAAGCTTATTGGGTTAAACTTTTATATCGAAAAATCTTGTTTGTTATTTTGTATTCAAACTTTTGAATTTAATGAAATTATAAATATTTCAAGAAATTTGTAGTTGGATATTTTTATTTTTTCTGCTTTTTCTTTGGGAAATTTTTAATACTACATAGAGGTAATATTTGACTTCTTTCTTATTTCAGTATAAACGGTAATTTAAGTTTTAATAGAAAATTTAACGACGAAAAGTTTCTGTCTTTATTGTATCGTACTGTTCAGTAAAGTTCAGGAAGTTTATTTAACCATTTTCTGGAAAAGTTGATATCATTTTTATATGCGTCTTCTTTATTACCAATTAAATAAAGAAATATGACGTAAGTGATTAATAGTTTCTACAAGTGTATTATGTATATAATTTTTAATTACTTACCAAACAGTAAATATTTCTAGTGGATATCAGTGTATTTTTTTATTAAAAAATAATTAAAATTTATCCAAAAAGATCATAATTTTTCAAAACGTTATCAGTCCAGTCAGACCATCATCAGATCATCAGTGAAAGATTTTAAGAGTAGTTAAAACTAGCTACGAAAATAGGTTTTAGAACCTTTAAATTAAATAAAAATCACGGTTAAATTTGACAAACTAATGACAAGAGGTCGACTTTATAGGATTTCATCTAAAAGGAAAATACATCTTGCACGAATGACACGAGACTAATCCCTTGGTATTGTTATATATACTGCATTCTTTCACATCTTCTTCTTATTTTTCAGTTTTCACTTTTCAGAGGTCGTTTTTCTTTACTTTTCGTCTCCACTTATTTCTATTCATCAGATCTTCTTCACCTAAAGCTTTCTCTTTTACCGTCCTCTGTCACAGTCTGTTCATCTTCTCCTCGGTTTGCCTTTATCTCTCCTTTCATGAACTTCTAGCAGCTCAACCCTTCGTCTCACACAGTTTTCATCTCTTTCTGAGACCGTAATCACCCCGGCTCTTTTCCTAATTACATCTTTTCTGATCATTTCCCTTCTAGTTTTATCCAACATCCAAAATTTTGATTTCAACTACCTCTATCCTATTTTCCTGAATCTTCTTTACAGGCCACACTTTACCACTGTACCCCCACGCAAGTCTCACCATCCTTTGTATCTTTTAGCTCTTTCCTGATTGTTCGATTACGAAGTACCCCACTCATTCGCTTCCAGTTAAATCAACCAGTTTGTTTTCTGTGAATTTATATTCCCCTATTTTTCTCAGTTTTTTTCCAAGCAATTCTACGTCCCCAACCATTCCTCTTCCTTCCAACTACATATGCTCTATTTTCCACCTGCTAACCTTAAGTTCTCTCTTTTTAATTACCCTTCTCCAACACTAAAACTTCTTCTCCAACATTTCTTTGCTCTTCTTTAGTAACACGATATCATCAGCAAAGAGCATTGATTAAGGAGCCTCCTCCTTTATTTTATCTGTCAGTACATCTTTAACAAGATCAAACCAACTGTCACTGGCAAACTTTCGGTCAATACGACAGCAGTCTTAATTTTGGCTTATGCTCCCTCATACATATTCTTCATGAGCCTGAAGTACTTCTCAGGAACCCATTTCTCTCTCATATGTCCATAGCCCTTGTCTAGGAACTGTATCGTGCTCCTTCTATCTATAAATATCAAATAAAGTTCTCTTTTCTTCTCGCTGTATTTCTCTATTAACAGTCTCAAAGCAAACAAGGCATCCGTTGTCCTTCCTTAATCCAAACTGTCCTTCATGTATCGATGTATGCATCCTCTCCACTCATTGTGCATATTTTTTCCTCTTATATCCTACTCATCATTTGCCACAAAATATACTGCATTAAAGATATCTACTATGATGGAAATTACGTCTAGAGTCCTCTTTAAAAAGTATATTATTAAGTCCATTTTTGCAGTTTTTGGTCTATATCCATATCTAATGGCTCATCTGCATATTTTACCAGATTTTATGTTTTAAATCTACGGATTTTTGTTATGTTTTTAGGAAGGCGTTCACGCTCTTTAATATTTTTTTTAACGAGAATACTAGCAATTTTATCGTTGCCTCTTTTATCAGTATTTTCAGACCACCTATACATATAGCCCTTTTTATTTACGCAATCATGTATACAAAGACTATATATCCACGCCTTCCTAAGGTAAAAACCTGGACCAGTTGTTAATGAGGGCACAGGTAGTGCTTGCTGAAGGTCAAATGACAATATGTATATATCTTTTAAAGCAGCCAATTTTATTTCATTCTTTAAAGTGTTTTTCATTGCTTCAGCTCGCCTTAAATGTAACTCCTTTCCTATATTTAACTGCTTCACAGAATCTTCATCTTCTATAGAGTTTTTAATCTTCACATTATTTTCAACGCATATTTTGCAGGTGTCACTCCTAGGTAGTTTAAATCCAATATTAAATTCTAAACAAAATATCCTTCTGTATTTATTGTGACTTATGAGTATTATATTTTTTTCGGCTCACCAGGACTTATAATATTCGTAATATAAAGAAGATATATTAAGATCATGGTCAATGTATACTTTTTTTGGATTTTTATTTCTGCTACAGTGGCTTTTGTACTTAGGTTTGCTATTAATGTGGTCCCGAGCTGACTGGTAAGCTTCCTCAGATATTTTATTATGAAGGTTCAAGAATTTTCCTCGTTGATCTGATTTAGGTCTTGTAAAGCCTTCATGCATTTGTTTTTGCAGTAACTGAAATCGCTTTTAAAAAGTAAGACCATCGATGGTAATAAATTATTTTTTGCATATTTTCACATCGAATCCATTTACCTTTACAAAATAGTTGAAAATGGAATTTCGAAAAGAAATATTTTTCTTAGTTTTTTTTTCGTTAGACCTTTTTTGGAGCTGCTTAATGTTTTGGTATAAATATGCATTCTGTTGGTCGTAGTGTCCAATATTCCAAAATTCATCACAAATTTTGTTTTCCGTGCCTTGCAGCGATATCCTACAATTTTTCTGCATTCTCAAGGTGGACCCAAAACTCTAGCTGTAACATCTTTTTCTGTTTACTTGTATATGGTGAACCAATATTTCGACGAGCTTTTCTTAATGCATATGTATCCATATTTTTCTGTCGCCACATATCACTGACTTTTTTCTCAGGGGTTGGAAAATCAGCGCGGCAATTTTTATTGGGTTAATGTAAATAATAACAAAGGGTTAAGAGGATCTTTAAAAATTTCACATTTCTGAAATGAAAATTTTCATTTATCGCCCAAATTTCATTTTTTAACAGACCGCAAATAATTCGTCGGAAAATGCGGTTCTGACACTGTAAAAATAACCATAGCATAGGGATGGGAAAAACCTACCGGTTTTAACTGAAAACCGGTTTTTTTTACTTCGAAATAACCGGTTTTATCGGTTGTTTTTTTGTCCCGGTTATAACCGTTTTTTATTTTTAAAGTAAAAACCGGTTATTAGGTTTTTACAGTGATTAGGATTAGGTTAGGTATTATTTTGGATCCCACCCAATCATAATTATTATTCTCAAGTAATTATTCCAAACAAAACTAAAATTCAATTTTTATTTTATTTAATACAGAAGCAAAAGCTCACATTAGCCAGAAACAATTAAATTTTATTATAGTATTTCGTTGAAAAAGTATTTGTAATCATAATATTTTTACATAAGAAGTGATCTGGTATTTATTATGGTTATTCGACTCTTGACATTGAAAGTGGGTGAATGGCTTTTTCTGATTACCAAAAATAATGACTAAATATCGAATTACCGATTACGAATACGAATCTACAAGGATTTCCCTACGTTTTCAAAACGATTTATACCTATACCGGAAGTCGTAAATGAGTTAAAAGTAATACATGATAATTTTTTTTGATGGTAGTAAAAATAAAAGATGAATTGCATTATTCAATTTATTTTTAAGTAAAATATTTATGTTGATATTATTTTCTTTAAATCCCATTTGAAAGAGTCTGGGGAATTTTTTTCTCACAAAACACAAAAAATTATGTTGCGAATGTAGTATCGCAAACTAAAGTGCATTGTAAATGTAACTTTTTTAATCTATTTGATTAAAAAAACCGAAAACCGGTTTTTGGAAAAACCAGTTTTTTTGGCCGGTTATAACTGCCAGGTTAAACCGTAATAAAAAAAAACCGGTATAACCGAAAACCGGTGTTTTGTCAAAAACCGCCATCCCTACCATAGCATACCCCAAAAGACAAGAACCGATTTAATAAAATTTCGGGAAAATGCTACATGTCACAAAATAAGTCACGTGACTTGCAAAATTTTATCGCCCAATTTTTTAGAAAAAGGGGACATGCCACATAACTTAACAAACTTGCAAGTTGTTCCTCAGAGGATGATAAACTGTTTTCAATATCACTAACAGTATAGTCCTTGTCCTTTACACTATCATCTGAGTTACACTCACTGATTTTTGTAGAGTAAATCACTACAAAACTCATAAAAATCGCGATAACACCCAGCATGTGTTTCACTCATGATGGTGGCTTGAACGGTTGTTATAAAAGTATTCACCGTCTAGCGATATTGTGAAAAGGTTATTTTACCGCACCATTGCCATCTATTGGAAAATAGTGAAAACTAGGATGTATGTGGCTTGTACCGTTTATTTTGAACTATTGAACTCTGAAAATAAAATTTTTTTAGATTTTGTGGCTTGCACCCTTTTTACGCCAAGGTCTTCAATTGTGATCTAGGTCAATATCAGTTTCAAGATATGTTATTGCTGATACAATTGTATTTATAATCTTTGTTTAATTAGAATCCAATGTATTTGATTTCAAAGTATTCTCCCAATTTTTTTTTTTTTTGAGATTCCACGTGTAGATTTTTTTTTAGTTTATATGTAAAACCTGTTAGCTGTACCATCCAGCGAACAAAAAGTCCCAAACATTACTCCCCTTATATTTTAAAAGCCATACATCCAGGTTCCAATTAAAATAAATATACCCTTTTGTTAATTGCTTAATTCACTTAAACCGATCGTAATATGGCCAAAAGCTCGCTTTACAAATTAAATTTGTTTTTATTTCCAGTACATCTCAAATATCCAGGGATCTTCTTAAATTTCTCGGAAATAAAACAAAAAGTGTATCAAATCGCACCCGTTTAAACTCGTTATACATTTCGTTCAGTTTTTGTAGAAAGAACAATATTTATTTGTAATTAGTAGATTTTTAGATTACAGAGAGTTTTTAATTAAAACCTTCATTCTTTTCTCCGGAGTATTTAAATAATTACTAAGATAGTAAACGATACTGGACTATCATGGAACTTTCTCTCATTTTTTTCTTCCAATTCTTTTTTGTATTATTATTTTTGTTACTCTTTTATCTAATCAATGGCGTTACTAGAAAGGTTCGGGGTCCGATATGTTTGACCTCTAAATTGGTAAAAAAATTATTAAATAAAAATTAAGAAATAACGAAAAAAAAATTTTTTAATCATATAAAACTAGACTCTGGTACATAACATATATAATAGTTTTAATATTTACTGTACAAAACAAAAGGCGCACGTAAACATAAATTTTAGAGTATGAGAATTGTATTTAATAGAGCTAGTTCAAAATAATTAGGAGGGGTAGTAAAGGGTTATAAAAATAATAGCAAAATCAAGTTTATAAAGAGTCTTACCAATATCATTACTGTTTTGTTGTTGCGGCTGTAAATTTTACACTAGGTATATAATAGTGATTTAAAATATTGTCATATTTTAATATTCTAATATTCTGTGGATATTTAGGCTGTATTCAAATTCGATACACACGGTTTACAAGCCACGAAAATACCGATTACAAACCAAATAGCCTATGTATATTAAAATTTATCTTTCATTATGCCCAGCCCATTTCCATTTTAATTTTAATGCATGTTCGACAGCGTCTGTTGTTTCGGTTTTGCATCTTATCTACTCGTTCCTATTTTTATCTCTCAACGATATTTCCAACATTTGTCTTTCCATAGCTCTTTGAGTTTTCTTTATTTTATCTAAGTTGCTCTTGGTACACGTCCACGTCTGGGCACCATATGTCAGAACAGGTAGGACGCATGCATTAAATACCTTTGTTCTTAATTTTAAAGGTATTTTTTGGTTTTTGATAGTATATGAGAGTTTTCCGAATTCAGCCCACCCCATTCTTATTCTTCTAATTATTTCTTCAGTCTGGTTACTTTTGTCTGCTCTGATAGCTTGTCCTAAGTAAATATATTCTTGGACGTGTTCTATGTTTGTTCCACCTATGGTAATTACTGATCTGTCTTCTGTATTAGTCATTATTTTAGTTTTCTTTAGATTCATTTTTAGTCCTTTCTCAAGAGATATTTTTTCTAGGTCTGAAATCATTATTTGTAGTTGTTCCATAGTTGTGGCTATCAGGAGTACATCATCGGCGAATCTTAGAATATATCGGAAAATATTTCCCGTTTATACAAATTTCTTTATTGTCCCAGTCTGTAGATTTAAATATGTCTTCCAACGCCAGAGTAGATAATTTGGGCGAAACCAGCCTCCATGGCTCCAGCTTCGGACAGGGTTGGACTTATACGAACTCTGAACCTTTTGTCGGCTAGGTATGACTGGTTTATTTTATACAACAAACCTTTGTACCAGACTATGTCGAATGCTTTACTGACATCTAGAAAGGCGGCTGCTGTATATTTCTTTTCATTAAACTCTTTTGTGATATATTCTGTTAGATGCAGTACCTTCAGCGTCGAGGTCGCGTACCAACAAACGTGGGCTTGATGGCCAGACCCTTAAGGCGCTTAGCAGATGAGAAGAACAAAAATTATTTTGCCAATTCGGCGGCTGAGTGACGAAGCACACACAATCCGGACGGGGAGTCACCAACTTAAGTCGGTGACTCGCTGTCCAGGACACACATTTTGGGACACAAGTATAAAGTCATGTAAAAATTAACTTCAGTCATTCATAAGGAGAAAAGCTTTCCTAGTACACCCACAGTAACTTTCAGTACAAAGCCTGCTTATTTGTTATCTCCTGAGATGAAGATGGGTGGATGAATATAGCTTGGGGGTCAGATAGGTACCACTCCATTACGGAGTGTGACCGGTTAGATCTTTGGACAAGTGGGTCTCACTATTCCATTGGAACAGACATGTCACTCAAAGCTGGGGTTCTACAAAAATTGTTGTGTGTGTGTTAATGTTATTTTTATTAGTCTTATATTTTTATCGTTTACTTAGGAGTACTTTACTGTTGCTTTACTAATTTCCAATTGTTTCGAAAGCATTGTTAAAATGAATGAAAATTATATTAGGTCCCTTCTGATGTTGATCATTTTCAGCATATATTTCTTTTGTATAGAGTAAAAATACCTAATCGATAAAGGTTATTTTAACTCCTTAAAATTACATATGCACATTCCTGCAGTTGACTTTTGTAGAGCAGCTTAATCACTTAATATAGTTACCCACTTTTCCTTTTGTGTTAGAGCTGTAAAATGCACGACCGTTTTCCACTTTGCCGTGGTGTGGACGCCAATTTTGCACATCCCACCATGCCAATTTGAGTTCGGCATAATTTAATAACTAGAATATTATTCGTTTCATGATTTTTAGTCCAGCTGAAAACTACAATTTAAGTGATTTTTTTTATGTTTCCCATTTGGGAAACTTCCAAAAGCAAATACTTGGCTTTACTTAGTTGTTTTTTATATACGTGAAAATCTGGTTTATATAAAACGGAAATTAGAAGAACGTGAGGGTAAAATATTTATTTGTTTTGTTTGTAAAATTAAGTTTAATAAATTATTAAGTTTAATAATAGTAATGTTGGAGTGCAAAATGTGGTAAATTAAAATCACTGTAGAATCTGTTCAAAAGCACCTATAAACGTTTTTAAAAACAAAAATAAATGACTTTATTATACTTTTAAAATGTCGCTTTTGTTTTCTCTTTATTCTTAATCTACAGGTAAGTTTTAAGTATGGAATGTCTCGATTTTCTCGGAAACGGCTTGCAAAATTTTTATAGATTTAAAAAAATGAGAGTCTGTGATGTTGATGATAATTAAGTGTACTGTGTCGTAAATAATTATTCTAATCATCATAACAGAGTTGCAATCATTGTCGCAAAATACACAGCTCAATCGATAGTAAATTGACATCAAATCATCAAATTGACATCATATTCATTCCGTAGTCATATTAAATTTACAGTAGAAACAGAACAGAATCAATCAGTAAATTTTCTAGATTTAAAATTTTTCAGATTTAAAAACAAGCATGAGTTCTCCGTCTTTCATAAATAAGAGTTTTACATAACATAAAAAAACATGTTAGAGTTAATGGATTTTGGGAACAGCTATGACCTTGAAAATGCCACAAAGAATATAACTAAATATCTCTTTTCTTACTCATACTCTTTAAAGTCTTTTACAATATTTTAGAATCGAAGATATGTAATTATATTATTAATGTATTGGATTTTGACAAGAGCTATGGATTATGCCTATTTAGTACACAAGTTTATGTGAAATGTTCAAGGTCATAGCTGTTCCCAAAATCCATTACCTCTACATAGATTAATAGAAATTTTGATGTCAAAATACAACTTTGAGATATAACGTTACTATTTAATTCCGATCGCTTGAAAAGTAAAAATATTTAAATCATGAATGTGTTGCTTCTATGAGTCCATTTCAAATAGGTAAAAGAAATAATGAATAAGACCTACTCACAATCAGTTTAATGTAACTATCTAGACGACCGGTTTCGCTTTCTACAATATGCAAAGCATCTTCAGGTTTCGATACAAAGTTAATTAAATGATGCCGGTACTCTATTATTTATGGTGGAAGAAGAATATGGTTCAAACTATGCTGTATTGTTAAATGGAGAACTTAAGTTTTTGGAATTGTAATTGTTTAACAATAAACAGGGAAGTTAAATTAATAAAACTTTATATTTACCTAATAAATATATATAAAGTTTTATTATTATTTAGGTTATATTATCAATAAAATAATCACTAGAGTAAAATTTATTGCACTTAAAATACAGTGTCAAACAGTTAATCTTACAATCAAATGCAGTCAAGGAATCTCTAGAAATTTTAAATATTAAGTACTTAAGCATATAATTAACACAATACATCAACACGACATTTAAAAAGATTATTAAAAATACAAAAGATATAAAATTTGTTCAATAAAAACTTAGTGTAACTATTATGATTAAAAAATTCATCCTAAGAAATCAGACACAATCTAAATATGGTTCTAAATTAATCTAATTGAAAATTAAATATTTTACTATTTACTTATAACTTTTGTTGAATTTTCATACTTAGGTATACGAAAGTAGCAATTTTAAATATGAATAGGTTTTTTGTCATATAGACCAAGTTCAGGTATACATGAAAAATGTGTTGAATGTAACATACCATTTATAACTTGTATATCGATTTAAAATAGCCTATATTCTCAAAAGATTTTTGAATGTAATACTCAAATTTGTTATCACTTATCTAAAAAGCAGATTTAAATGAGAAAGTAAGTTCTCTAATTGTGACCATCTTGTTAATTTACTATATTGTAAAATTCATTTCAAATCATTACTACTTAATCTATTCTTACCTACATTGACCATTACACTAAAATTACTGCTAACTATTACACTATGTATTACACAAATATTATCACACTTGTGTCCCAATGATTAATGTTTAATACATAGAAATATACACAGTCACTTGTAATTTTACTTGTCCAGTTTTTCAATGGGATATTATTGTCCAAGTCTAATTGTCATAATTATGTTATCTCTTGTTCCCTCTTCTTATGCAAAAAGTTTCTTCTGTCTTCGGAATTCCTTCTTTCTTTAATACGATGAACAGTTACATATGATGGTACTTCAGGAAATATATTAGGAACTGCATTGCCTTTTAATTTGGGAAATATTAACTTTTCAATGTGTACATTTCCATCTTTATCTTCTCATTGTTCAGTCAGCTGAATATCATCTTCATGAAAATGTTTGGCACATACTACGGAAGATTTGGTAATTGTATAGCCTTTTCTAGGAATAGAGCATAACCCAGTATACCTTCTTTGGGGATCTTTGGGAAACGAAAACGTACTTTCTGCCTGTTTCGTTTTTAAAGTACTGGCATAATTGATTTGGCAACCATGTACACAACAATACCAGAGCATCTGTAACAAAAAACAAAAGTATTATTATTGTTGTTTTTAGTTTACATATTTTGTAACAAGAAGCAAAAGTATTATTATTTTCAGTTTGTTTTGTAGGTTATATTTATACTTGCCTTTTAAATTGTCGTTAAAAATCTTCTAAAAGTTCTAAATTTAATGAAATTTCACTTATATTAATATTTTCTAATTGATTTAAACACAATTTACAAATAAAACATTCGAATAAAGTTAAAAAAAAAACACTAAATTCAACAAACTTTACAAGCCTTTTTATATGAAATGTTAAACAAAACAAACCACGGTCGGACTACCACGCGCTGTTTCCAAATTTCTACTTCATGGCTTGGAAGTAAAGGTGGCTGTGGTGTGTCCCAAAGTGTCCTTAATTGTTTTAATTTTAATCATTTTATGTACTGGACTTTACAATAATTTGCCATATGTAAGTCAATAGAACTTTATCAAAGAAATTTGATAATTACAAGTTGAAAGAATTGCACACCCACACAATTGTACATCTAGTTTCATTCATTGTCATACAACTATCACCTTCATAAATAGTCTAGGCAAGATCTGTTTTCGACATTTTCCTTAGGAAACTATTTTTTGCTGGAATTTTTATATGAAAAGTTTTACGTAATGCGCTTCATGGCAACATCCTTAAAAAAGACAAATAAAAAACCATTTTCGCGTAAAATGTCGCTCGGAATGCATGAGAGGTGATGGTGGGGGACATTCCCTCTAAATGTGGATCGGCGACTTCTAAATCATAGCGCGCGCTAAAAATTGCATTATCTCGGCTTCTTGTTAACCAATTTTGCTCTTTTTTTTGAATCGATATCTCGGATGACAAGGATTTCAAATATCATATTTTCAAATACCATTTTTAATTACAAATTGGGAAATTTGCAATAAACAATTGTATGTTAAACAATTTATTGCATTTTTTCTTCATGCATTTTCTTTGAGCTTGCAATTTATACATTAAAGTAAATTGTTACTTTTAGTAAACAAATATGTATTTATAAACAAATATGTTAATAAATAATTTGAATTGTTAAAACAAAGGCGAACAAAAGTGAATAAAACGCTATTTTTAACTTAAACCGGCAAGGGTCCCCTGAGGACCCTTTAGCTGTGTTTACCTGGAAGCCAAACAAAAATTGATAATTAAAGTTTAATAGCTTTTCTAGGTTTCTTAATACATTATTAAACTTAAAAAAAAACTCCCAACTAAATAGAATAATTTTTAGAATCTTGTCAGATAGAGGGTTAAATTTTAACAATTCATTGAAAATTCTTAAATTATGTAAGTTTTCTTTTCATTCTTCTTGACCTATAAAATGAAACTTTTTTTTGCCGTTTTGTAAATTATTTTATAAAAATGTTGATATTATAATATAAAAAAAAATAACACATTGTGAGTATAAATCGCTCTACTGGGCTCCATAGGCTACGTTTTTAAGGTACAATGATATACATATTAAAATTAAGTATAAATCTGCGGACACCCCCCCCCCCCTACAAAAGTGGTCGAAAAGTCAAAATAGTGACAGAAAAATAATAATACACTAATGATATTTTCTAATTTGGTTCAATGGTAAATTAGGGAAGTATATATTTAAAGCATATATTTAAAAAAGAAATTACATAAGCAGTATAAATTGTTTGGTAGAAGGGATGATTATTTAAGATTTTCTCAGTTAAGAAATGAAATTAAACAAGTCTCCTCTCAATGTTATAGTAACTATTTGAATAATATTGAGGATGAGATTCTATCTAATCCTTGACATTTTTGGAAATATATCAATAATAAAACGTAAAAGTTATAATCTGCCATCTAATATGTTCTACGGTGATAGTACAAGTGATAATGCTCAAGACATAGTTAATCTATTTGGTAAGTTTTTCTCAACTACATATTCTAATTCTAAAATTAATCAGATTCCAATTTTTAACTATCAGCAGAGTGTAAATGTGAATAATTATAGTATTAAGGTCTCTGACATAATTGATAGTGTTTTAAAGATGCTTGGAAATTATCGCTTGGACCAGATTGTTTGCCAGCTTATGTTCTCAAGCATTGCATTTTCACTCTTGTAAAACCTATCTGCTACTTATTTAATTCCTCATTGAGTACCGGCATCTTTCCTGATCTTTGGAAGACTAGTTATTTAACACCAATTTTCAAGTCTGGTAATAAAAATGTGTTGAGAATTATCGAGCGGTTTGTAGCCAATCTGTATTACCCAAACTTTTTGAGTGTCTTGTAAGTAACTTTTTGACATGGAATTGTAAAAATTTAATTGATGTTAGACAACATGGCTTTTCTAAGGGTAAGTCTACATGCACGAACTTAATATTGTATATGAATTTTATAGCTAATTCAGTGGAACAGAAGGGTCAGGTTGACGCTATCTACACAGACTTCTCAAAAGCCTTCGATAGAGTTAACCATGATCTGCTTATTGCTAAATTAAATGGTATGGATTTGGAGGTAAAATAATTGAGTGGATAGGTAGTTATATATCTGGTAGATGTCATTATGTTAAATATGGAAACTGTTTATCTCAACGAGTATCTGTTACCTCAGGAGTTCCTCAGGGGTCGCATATTGGGCCTCTCTTATTTAATTTATTTGTTAATGATATATCCTCAGTGATTAAAAATAGTAAATTGCTAATGTTTGCTGATGACCTTAAAATATATCTGGTAGATGTCATTATGTTAAATATGGAAACTGTTTATCTCAACGAGTATCTGTAACCTCAGGAGTTCCTCAGGGGTCGCATATTGGGCCTCTCTTATTTAATTTATTTGTTAATGATATATCCTCAGTGATTAAAAATAGTAAATTGCTAATGTTTGCTGATGACCTTAAAATATTTCGAATAGTTAATGACCTAGTTGATGCCTCTTTATTACAGAATGACATTAAAATCTTAGCTAGTTGGTGTGAGGTAAACATGCTATACTTAAATATACAAAAATATTTTAAAATTACTTTTAGAAGATCAAGAGAGTTTGTAAATTATGATTATTATATAAATAATGTACCTTTAGAGGCACGTCATAATATTAAAGATTTAGGTATAAATTTTGATTCTAAACTAACTTTTAAAAATCACATTAACGAAACTTCAGCTAAAGCTTTAAAAATGTTAGGATTTATTCTTAGAAACTGTAATCAGTTTTCAGTACAAACTTTAAAAATGTTATACTTTAGTTTAGTTCGATCAGTTCTGGAGTATGGTTCTCTCATTTGGTCTCCTTCATATAACAGTGACATCTACAGTATCGAGAGAGTTCAAAATAAATTCTTGAGGGTATGTGCTTACAAAATTGGTTTTCTTAGACAGCAATACACATCTGATGATATACTGTCAATACTAAATATCTCATCACTACATGATAGACGATGTCAAGCGGATTTATGTTTCCTTTTTAAAATTATAAATGGATATGTTCAAGATCCAGAGTTACTAGGTTTAATAAGTTTTAATGTTAATACTAGAAGAACTCGTAACACTGAGATTTTCAACATTCCATTCCACAGTACGAATTATGGCCAAAATGAACCCATTACAAGAATTTTACGAACTGCTAATGAGCACAGCAATAATTTAGAGTTATTTGGAATATCTACAGCAGCATTTAAGAAATCATTTGAGCGATTTTGAGCATTATTTAATACCTTAAGCTACCATTTTAATTAAATTTTGTTTTATTTTAATTTTGGTTTGTTTTTTATTAACGCAACCTATGTATACCTAAGCTTTGTAAAGGTTGACGTCATATTTATGTAAAAATGGTATATCCGTTAATTAAATAAATAAATAAATATTTCTCAATAACATAAAAGACGGATTTTCAATAAGTAATTGGAATCTCTCAGTTAAATTTCCTTTAAATTTATATTTACTAATTCCGACAGATTATACAAATCTCCGTTTTCGTCGATTTTCTTCTACAATTTTGCGAAATTCTAATCTCTGGTTTAGACAGTTGGAGAAGATATCATTTTACAAAATTCGCAATAATGTAAATTAAGGAATCTCTAATTAACAAATTTAAGTTTACCAACAAGATGTTTACGACCTAAAATATTCAACACAAGAATTCTGAAACTTTAGCTAATTTCCTTAGAATAACATTGCTAATATTCAATTGCTAATACAACTCTAATAATAAATCAATTAATAATGCTTTTTTATTTCTCATTAAAAAATACAATAAATATTCTCTTTAAGCGACATTTGCTCTCCTTGGCACATGCCATCAGGAGGGTTGGCAAACAAATATTATTCTTTAATATACAAAAAATTACACTAAGGCTCATTATATCTAACAAGGTCATTAAAATTAATAAAAGATAAATTAAATTAATATTCATATAAATGTTATATTAATAAACTAAATGTGTATATCCTACTAGGACTTCGCACTAGACTTAACAGTAATACCAATGTATTACAGTAAGGTATAGCTTGCATTTGAAATAATTGAATTTGTCCCTTAGAGAAAGTGAAAGCTGTTGATATAATAATAATAATAATCATGCAGAAAGCTGTGCTACTTCCGACGCCCAGATGCGTGCGAAAAGTTTTGGGAGATACACCGACGTACCAAGTCACCTAGGACTCGATAACATGGAAAGAGTCCCACCAGAGCTCAATCCTTTTGATACCGTAGGTATCTGGGATAAGTGAATAATTTTTCCCTTAGAGCGAGTATGAGCCGTATGGCTAAATCTGGATAATAATAAAAATAATAAGCAGACCATCGCTTTTAAAAATAAACTCTTCTAAAATCTAGGTGCTCTGTTACAAATTATGAATACTGAAGTCCTACCCAATTGCGTCGTAGAAGCCCGTAGGCTGGAATATTTGCACATGCTTATTCACTGTGCAGCAACAGCAACAGCTAATGTAATGGGAATTAAGATCAGAACACGACGGGGTACTACTGCCGGAAGGACAGATAACAGAGAGAAACGGCTTCTAAACAAGATTGAATTATTGCGTAGGGACATTAGTCAAATGACAGAATATGTACGAGGAACAACTAGTAAAAAAGTCATTAAAGGAACAGATCAAATAATGCTAAGCAATGCAAGACACTGGCAGTATAATTCAGAAAACAATACAGCCCAACAGTGCCTGGATACATTTAAACAAAAACTCTTCATTTATCCAGGACGACTAAGGAGGTATAAAATTAGTTACAGCCAGAAATGTGACAATGCGCTGTTTGATCATGCCGAGAAGGCATTCTATAGGAAACTTAATTCCACTACCGAAAGTGCCAATAAATCATACAAAAGCCAAGAAGAAATTCAGGAGTTTTGGGGAAATCAACTTTCCACACCAGCTGCTCTTAACACCAATGCTGGATGGATAGAAGATGCGACACACAGCTGTCAACACTACCGTACAACTGTCTATGAATCCTTTAACACAGAAGAAGTCTCTAATATTATCAAAGAACTTCATAACTAGAAATCTCCTGGACCAGACGGAGTTCAAAACTTCTGGCTTAAGAAGTTCTGGAGTACCCATGAGTGCTTGTCAATACTAATTAATCATGTTATTTCTAACCCGCAGTAAATACCTTCATTCCTAACTCAGGGAACAACTTATTTAATAACGAAGGATTAAAATAATACCCAAGATCCAGCTAAGTACCGCCCAAATACTTGTCTTCCAACTCTGTATAAATTGATCACATGCTGTGCAGCCCAGCGTATCTACCAACACGGCGCTATAAACAATATCCTAGAACCTGGGTGCCATGGTGCAAAAAACAACTTATTATCGACTCAGTTTTTTCTAACCAGGCATACAGCAAAAATCCTCTTCACTGCCTTTATTGACTATAAGAAATCCGTTTACTCGGTGCCGCATGTATGGCTAGTAGATATATTAAGAATATTATTATATAAAGTCAATGATAATATAGTGACCTTTTTAAGACATTTAATGACAGACTGAAAGACTAAAATTCATCTCCAAATACTTGGTGAAAACAATATCAAAACGGAAAATATCGCAATTAACCGCAGCCTATTCCAGGGAGACTCGCTGAGTCCATTGTGGTTGTGTCTAGCGATAAACCCACTATTCCAGCAACTTAATTCCACTGACTCAGGTTTTCGCATTAAAAACATAGCGAAGCATAATCATCTGTTGTATATGTATGACTTAAAGGCAACTCGACCAATTTTTATTATTTATTAATTCACTTCATAGTCATATTAAATTTAAAATAGAAATAGAACAAAATTAATCCATAATTTTTTTAGATTTAAAAATTATCAGACTTAAAAACAAACATGACTTCTCCATATTTCATAAGCCTACCCATACTGAGACGACTATACAAAATTCATCATGCCATCCCACACAAAATAAACTGGCAGCCCATCATAGTATGTTACATAGATTAACAGAAATTCCGATGTTAAAATACAACTTTGAGACATATTTAAATATCAATTGACATATAGCATTAAACAATGGATACAACGAAAAAACAATTATTAAAATTTTAAATAAAAAACTACACAAGAAAGCCCTGAAATTAGTATTTCCACCACCAGAAAAAAAAACCCAGTACCTTCTGCTTGATTACATATACAGGCAAAATATCAACAAAAATAGCCAAACACATAAAAAAGAAAGGAATAACATCTACTTTCAGAACAAATAACAACAAATGTATTAAAAACAACAAGAGACAAAATAAAAGGCACTTACACATTGGTGTATACAAACTTAAATGTGGCGGCTGCCCAAAAACTTACATCGGTCAAACTGGTAGAAATTTAAATAAACGAATAGCAGAACATAAAAGGGCTTTCAATAATAAAAAAAACAGATTCTACATACGGACTTCACCTTCTAGATCATAATCATTCTTTCAATGACGAATTTAAAATTCTTCACATTCAAAATAAAAGCCTTAAGCTATCTTTGATAGAATCTATGGAAATTAATAAATTAAAAAACACAGATATAATTCTGAATGACCAACTTGATACAAACAGTTATCCCCTTCTCAACATATTTCATTAAAGAGTATAAAGTGTAAAGCATGCCAAAAATAGATCACTTGAGAAAGGCAATTAGCCGAAACAGCTGTAGTGATAATATTTTATAATAAATTTTGTGGATGTTTTGAAAACAAAGTTTTCAGTGTTTTATTGTTACATAAAATAAATTTCCATCAAGTAACGGTCGAATTCATTAATTATTTTTTAATTCGTTCTAATCGTTGATAAAGAAAATTATAACTACTTTAAAGCAATATGAACCATTCTGTTTTGTATTTTAAAATAGTTCAACTAATCGTAAAGTTTTATTTTTAATTTTTTAAAGCTTTACTTCCATTTATTCCCAAAAGATCCAGTTTTATAAAATGAATAAGAATTAACGAGAGAGCTTACCGAAAGTCCCCAAGCTAATCTTTACTTAAAATGCAGAAGATTAGCTAAACGCGTCCCTTAAAATATCCAATATAATCCTTAGTTTGCCTCTCAAGATAGCTTTGTTAACTTGTTTTGCTGCAGTTGGTGACACACCTACTCTCGAATTACATAAATTTCTGTTTAATCCCCGCAACAAGGTAAAATATAACAAGTGGCATTCATTTTATAAGAAAATTTATATTTTGCATTAATTTTCTTGTAGGAATTTATTAAATAACTTTCGGGTTTTAAGACTTTTCACGTTTTAATATGAATATTATGTGAAAAAGCCGAGAGAAACTCGACATAATAGTGTCGCTGAAAAATAACATAACATTGCATCTTTACAACAATGGAGAAAATTCGATTTTTATGAAATGTACAAACCCTAAGAAATTATTAAATAAATTTAAACACAAACTTGACGGGATGTTAGACAACTCTATTCACGTTTTTACAAATATTATTAAAGGGAATAATCCGCCTTAGAAGTAGAGATCGCAAGTGAAAACTAATTTTGCATAGATTTAAAAAAAATAAAATCCATTTTTACATAACAAAACACAGTAATTGCCTTTGCTATGTTTTGTAATTAGTACATACTTAAAAAAATATTCCATTTAAGTGCTGTTAGTGTGTTTTGTAAAAATAAATTAAAACTATATGATAAAACAATATTTATTTTAGTCTTCGTAAGTGGCTATATTTATTTAAAAAAAAACCCTTAAAAGGGCTACATCACAAAAACAAACGTTTTCGGACTAAACAGTCCATCATCAGGTTTAAATTTTAAAATTGCCTAAAATAAGTATAAACCATTTAGTTAAAACAAAGGTGGTTATGAAATTTTGACTATGGGTAAAAAGCAAAAATGGCTATACTTACTAGGTTAGCCTTAGCCACCAAAATACATGGGTAAAAACCCTTTAAATTACATATAGTTGTAAAAGATTATACATCTTATTGTTAATAAACTGTGATGTTCAGTATTAAATTCAATATGACTTCAGGTAACATACATTGTTGAATTGAGTTCCAGAGCCGGGGAGTAAACCTCTACACACGGAGAACAGCTGGAAACTGATTGACAATATACCTATGAACGGTGTCAAAAACAAAATAACAATGTAACATGGAACTATATTAGTTATACCTAGTATTACTACAACCAAAAGATTCAAAAATTATTTTGATGATTTTAAAGCTGTTATTATTTTTAAATTTTCTCTCCTATTAAACATTAAATAATTATCTAAAAAATGGACTTTGTATTTAGTCCGACGATTATTAATAAAATTTAAGCTTTGCGTAATATCTGAAATTTATATAGATTAAATAAATAAAAAAATTGCCATTTTTTGTCGGACTGTAATTTGAGTGCATTATATTTGTCGGACACATATTCCACTTAGTATGTATATCTTTCACAAATCTTATTTTTTTTTTGTCCGACAGTTATAAATAAATTTCCATAGACTAGTGAAAAAGCCGATTTTCACTTTCGGACGGAAAAATTGGCGAGTACATTTTGTCGGACAATGTAAAAATAGTATTTCTCACGTTATTTTTGAACGATATAGAGAAGATGTTATTACTAAATTTGTTGATTGTTATTACTAAATTTTTTGAAGTTGTTTTTTTGGCATGTTTAGTGTGGTGGACTCTCTTATTGAACCAAAATTTTTGTCGGACAAGATTTTTTCGGATATTTTACGAAGTCGACTTTTGTATTCATTAAACAGCAATACGGGTTTAATAAATTTGATACATCACTTCAAAATTACCATTTTTGGATAAGCTGGAGAGAAAAAGCACCCGGTACAGAAAGTATCCCAAGAGATATTTGGGGGTCGAGGTCTTATGAAACTATCCTGAAAATTGTAGCCTGTTGATCTTATGAAACTATCCTGAAAATTGTAGATTTATCGATATATTAATACTCCAGCTAGTGTAACAAGATGATGAAAGAAAAATGAGCAAACGGAATCGTTGGTGTTGGAAACATTTAATACGTATAACAGAGCTATGCCATTATTAAAAACAAAATCTTTATTTCATTTTATAATAATAAAGACTAGATATATTTTTTGTTCTTTATTTTATTTTATGTTCTTTTTTGTCTCTTGGGCTTTCAGCTGTATGTTTGATTTCTTATTGTGATCCTAGTATTTTGTTATTCCGTCGTTTCTAGAAGCGTTTCCATTTTTTAACTTTATATTAGACAAATTTTAATTTTACTCAACTAAAAGATGGAAGTCATTAATATTTTTCAATTTTCACATGAATTATAGATATACATGTTTGCTCGATATTATCACTCTCATATTTATGAATATTCGTATACTTGAATAAAGCAAAATATGCATTAAAAAAACTTCAATAGGAAGAAACTCAACATATTAGAAATGCAACTCAAACTTTAATTCAAGAAAGCTTTCAATATAAATCGAGCGACGCTTAAGTTATATCAACTTGTGAAACTTTCAAAGGTTCTTTTATTTGCCTAACAAGTTAGCAAGTGTTTATTCCGAAGCGGAACTTGCAGTATCGGCAGGAAATTAAACCGTGACGATATATCACCTCTTCCTGCCCCTTTTCCACCTACATACTTAGTGTCTTCCTACGCTCTAAACCGAGAGAAAAGTCGTTAGGTGGAGAAAATTGAAAAATGCTGCTCTAATGCGATAGCACAAAATAGTGATCATAAGGATAAAGATTTAAGATAAAAAGTTTTACAAAGTTTGGGAATAATTAAAAAAAAAGAGTTTCTGATCTAGTAAAAGTTAAAAAAGTTTTATACTTTATTTGTTTTAAAGATCTATCTCATCAGTACTTTACGTTAAATTGAGATAAAATAATAAACTAATTCTTTGCCTTGAAGTTTTTTAATATTTCCTTTACTACTTGAGCCAAATCAAACAAATTTTTGACCTAGAAAACACATATGATAAGGAAATTATTGTATTGGCTGATCTATTTATTATGTTCAAAAAAATAAGGCTAAAAGGAACTACAATATTAAAGGAGTTTTATTATTTCATAGGTTAATGGACCCCTTAATACAAAAACGAGGGAGTGCTACCATAGGGTGTATTTCTGTGAATTCTATGCAGTTTTTGTACACATCTATACTCGATCATTCTTTTCATTTAAAATCTGCAGTTTTCGTTAATATTTTTGATTGGTTTCTATACTTAATTGATTTATATTTGGATACCTCCTCAATGTGTATCTTCTATCAAGTATACCATAATAAATTCACATACATCTAGGAGGACGAAGAAGCACAGAAAGTTGAAGGGTAAAATCTTTACGACAAGATAAGAAAAGAGACATAGTATCAACAACAACATTGGATGACTAAGGATCAAGGGATCAATATTTTGAGAAACTCCTAAGGAAAGATAGACCACAATTTAAAGACAGCAACGACACACAAAATATAAATATTTTGACTTACGATTACGAATAACAACGAAAGAAGTTGTACAAAAAGGGTGTACATATGTGGGAAATTATAAGTATAATTTCAGTGTATGTGGACTGTATTATATAGGGCTATATAGGGTTCAAATAAATTAGGATATGTAGTAAAAGGTATACAGACAATAGCAAATTAAGTTTATTATACAAAGTCTTACCAATATTTCTCCTCCACACTCTCGCGGTTTGTCTGCTCCACACTCTCGCGATTTTTTCTCTTATGCGGAATATGTCCGGGCACACTCGCGGTTTTTCTAAACACGTGTTTAGCGGTAATAACACTTTGCGAGATAGAACACACTTTGTCTGTACACGATTTAAAACAGTATTTTCGTTTTTTCTCGCGTAACTAAGGCGGGAAAGAGGTAATTGCGATAGAAAACAGCCAAGATAGATGCTGTTCTTCTTGATAATCGCAGAGAGCGACAGAATGACTGTCTTTAGCGGTAGCCGAGAATCCAAAAAGGCACGACTCGCCTTGGCGGTAGTCAGATCAAGAGAGAGGACGTCTGGCCCTAGCGGTGGCCAAACCAAGAGGAGAGAGAATGGTCTGTCCTTAGCGGCAGCCGAGCATCAAGAGAGAGTCTTTCTTTTTTGCTATCTTAAAACTGTCTGTATTTGTAATGGCGGGGGGTTAAAGTGCAAGTACGAAGGGTTATTAAGGGTTGGACTAAGATAATGATTGTAAAATTGTGATATAAGGATAGTTAAAAATACAGCGAAAAATGACATGATTTTTCGCATGTGAAAAAACTGAATAGAAGTGAAAGATGTATGTAGACCTCTAAAAAATAACATAGCTCCAGGTCCAGCTAAACACGGTACAAGCAAACTGTACACAAGTTTAGCCAAACTGTTTCAAACTATATTAATGGAAATAATGGAATGACAACCCCAGAGGAGTGGAAGACATCATTCATATCCACTATACACAAAAAAGGCTGAAGGGATTAATGTGACAATTACAGAGGCATTGCCGTGACAAACTCGGTCAGTAAAATATACGGAAAAGTAATTGAAATAGAATAAACTTGAGCTAAGGTCGACAGCTCCCTGGAAGGATGGACAATGGGTCAATTGTGACCTAAGTGCTGTGAAACCTAACTTACTCTCCCTACTCTACAGATACAGATACAGATCCACCAATGCATCCTTTTTGTAAGACGTAGATCTTTTTACAAATGAAATACTTAAAGTTGCGACAACTTCTCGATAAAAATAATACGAAAACTTGATATTTGGATATTTTTTAATAAAATTCTGGTCATCATCATCATCATCAATTAGCCTATGTTTGTCCACTGCTGAACGTAGGCCTCCCGTAAAATTTTCCACCTATTTCTGTCTTGAGCTTCTTGCATCCAGTTTGTGGTTATGCGCTTGTTATCATCCGTCCATCTAGTCGGTGGTCGTTCTCTGCTTCGATATGCATCTTGCTTGGTCGCCATTCCAGAAATTCTGGTACAACATTTTTATTGTGATGTCACTGGGAAGATAACGTCGTTCTGGTGCGTGTTTCCGACGGTAGTGTGGTTCTGTGGGTTTGAAAGATTCTATAAGTTCTTTAATAATTCTTCGATCTATTTTAATTTTTTCTGTCTTACCTTGTTTATTCCTGTTGACCGTCACTTTTAAATTTGTTTTAGTAAAGGCATCTCTAATAACTCTGTCATTTTTCAAAAAATAAAAAACTTTTCGACCTTCTGGGCACAAACACTAGCTGTGTTTTCCGTTTGGTTACTTGTTCAGATGTGTTATTAAAAATAAAAAGTTTCTGTTTTTTTGCAATTTCCAATATTCTCCATTTATTTTTGTTCGTCTCGCTTCTGTAATTTTTTCGGAACATCTTCTCTTCCAAGAGATACAATCTCTTCGTTTTACACCGTGCTTAGCAATTGTGGCTGTTAATTTTCTTTTTTTTATATTCTTTCATTTGCGGATTTCCCCTGTTTTAGTTTAGTGACGACACGTCGTCATAAGCTGTGTATTTTCTCCCTTTGTTGGTTATTTAAAATTTGCAACATTTTAAATGCTCTGCTATTTTTATCCATTGTTACTGGTTTAGTTAATAAACTTTAATGTAAACACACTTAAAAACACCATAACAATAAGATTAATACTAGTAAATAACTGAAAATCAGATACGCGGAATAACGCTTACAACCGTTTAATTTTTAGTTTAAGAAACTAAACAAACACTATGAATGATTAGGTTAGATCTTCCTATTGTTAGAATATTTTGTCGAAACTACACAATTGTTAAGCAAATTTGTTGTAACTACAAATCGTCTTGTGAAGATACAACTAAAACTGTTAACAAATGGAGATTCGACAAATTGGCTTAACCCTTAAGTACCATGGCGGGGTCCAGATTGACCCCCCTCGTTTTTAATACCAAGTTTTGCTACCGAAACATAGATTGAGCATTGCGCGCTTTCTGCTTACCTTCGACCGGTAGGTGATTTATCGATCTACGAAAATTCCGTTAGTTTATCTGTTACTACTGCAGAGTTAGGCACGCATAGGGTCAATTTTGACCCGCTTATGGTATAAGTGTTTCTAGTGCAATTAACGCGTAATTTGAAATGGCGGGGTGTAGTCGCAATAAACGTCCTCTGACACAGAAAGAACTTGAAGAGGAGGGACAAAAAAATTATGGACAATGGATAGATAGTGACAGTGAGTTTTTAGACCAGGCTAGTGAACACAGTGATCACGAAACAGACAGTGAAGAGGAATGGGACGATGATGACGAAAAAAATTGGCAAAGTAATAATTCCGAAACTGGTAGTGAATATTCGGGTGAAGAAAGTGATATACCTGACTCAAGAAATGTGTTTTATGGCAAAAATAGGTACAAGTGGTCTAAAACTTCTCCCACCTTTTCTCGTACACGTAAGCATAATTTAATTAGTCATTTACCTGGTGTTATTGGAAAAGCTCGAGCTAGTATGCCAGAGATACCAGTTGATGCTTAAGAATGTATTATTAGCCACGATATATTGCAAGAAATTCTTGAGAAAACCAATAAACGAATAACTAATATGGCTTCTAAATATAATTGCCAGTCCAATTATAGCTGTGGTGAATATCTCACAATAGATGAAATGCTTATTACATTTAGAGGAAGGTGTCATTTCAGGATGTAACTTAAAAATAAGCCAGACAAATACGGTCTGAAAATGCAGTGTTTAGTAGACTCTAAGACACATTATTTGCTAAATGGTTTTATATATACTGGAAAAGATACACGCAGAGCAAATCCAAAAAAGTTATCCATCCCCATTTTAGATGTTTTGACACTTATTCCACCAATTTCTGGTACAAATAAAAAAAGAGCAGATAATTGGTTTTCGTCCATTGAGCTCATAAAAGAACTGAGAAGCCATAAAATTTCATATGTTGGAACTCTTAAAAGAAATAAAAGAGAGGTTCCTGCTGAATTTTAACCCCAAAAAAACAAGCCACCTAATTCTGCCTTATTTGGTTTTACAGGAAGCGAGAGCCTTGTATCTTTTGTTCCTAAGAAAAATCGTGCATTGTTGTTAGTGTCAACTGTGCATCATTCAAATACAATGGTTAATGGAAAGCCAGAGATTATAAATTTTTACAACGACACACAAGGTGGGGTGGATTCATTGGATAAGAAATGTGCATGCTATAAAACTGGTAGAAGAACTCGTAGATGGTCTCAAGTAATATGGTTTCGCATTTTGCAGGATTGCAGAATTAAATGCTAACGTAATTTTTAATGGAGTTCAGCAAAATCGAATAATGAAAAGAAGATTGTTTCTAACCACTTTAGGTCAAGAACTTATTAAGGCCCATTTAACTCGTAGAGCTCAGCAAACTTGTTTACCGAGAGAAATTCGTAGTGCCATTTTTAAAGTTTCCGGACTTCAGGAACCAATGACTGCAGTAAATCCAGAGCCACAATGACGAAAAGAGAGGGGAAGGTGTAAAATATGTCCATATTCCAAAAACCAAAAGAAAGAAAGCTAATAGTGCGATAAATGTCGAGATTTTATTTGCAAAAATCATTCCCGCATACAGACGTTATGCATAAGCTGTGTTGAAAATTAAGGTAAAATCATGCTTGTCATTTTTGAGATACGAAATCTAAATCAATTTTTTTTTATTTAAGGTAGGAGCTATGATACCTAGATTTCACCATTGGATATAAAAAAACTGCACATTGTTATTATTTTTCTTATAATTCGAGAAAGTGCATAGCTATGTTAATTTGACTGAATACAAAAGTTTTTTTTTAAATAAAGTTATATCTAATTAACCAAATTCGTTTATTTTTATATAAATGTAAAAGTTACTGTAAACAAAATAATTTAAAATAAAACAAGTTAAAAAAAGGATATTTTTTGATACAAAAAACAATGGGGGTCAAATTTGACCCTGCCCTGGTACAAATGTTACTATTTTTGACATGGTAGTTAAGGGTTAACATAAACTGTAAAAATGCAGATCCGACAAAATTTTGAAGTGAAATAACTTATTTTTAAACAGCAGATAGGACTTTCAGTCTTAACATATAGGTAGATTATTTGGCTATCAATATGTTGGCGTTATAACCTAAAAAATCTCAAAATTGCAGATACTACTTTTATTCTTAATAGGGCAGTATACAACATATAACCTTTTTAAATTTCATTAAAATCTATAAAAATAATAAATAAATAATAAAATTACTTCACTTAATTTTAAACCTATTTAATTTTTAAAAATACAGAAAACATAGTACGATGCTTCGCGTTAATCTACAGTACCATTACTGTATCAGTTTTATTTAAATCAATTCTTTATTTAAAATATTATTCAATTCTTCTTTTAAATATGTATAACACAGACTCTACTGACTAGTTACAATAATTTGTGGTAAATATATAAACCTAATCTATTGTAAACCTCAAGGAAACATAAAATTGTCATTTTGGTGAAGGGTAAACCCCTTTTCGGGATTATGTACCCTACAAAAACAGTCTGTTGCATGTCTGTCTATCGTAAACTCGCGAAGGTATATAACATCTTTAGTTCGCTATTTCGACATTGTTGGCAAGAGCTCTGACATTTCTTGTATCATTCGGATAAACTGGTATCTATAAATCCACCGCCAAAGCCCATTTTCCGGAACGACAACGTGCTGTCGTTTCCTTCCACTCCCTTAAACTTCTAAAATGCGACAGGTTTCAAATGCATTAGAACAATATTGTTTCCATCCATCGTCCCAAATATAAAGGTGCTCGACTGTGTAGCTCGTTTGTGATTACATTTTACTAGTACACTGTAAAAAATTAAGACAAATGATTCATCTTTGGTTTCTACTTTTTTTAGGTATTATGGATCTAATGCCTATTATTTGTTTTCATATTATACAATTTTTAATAATAACTTTAAAACCATAGGTAGCTACAAAAAAATAGCATCCAAACCATTGTCAATTAATGTCAAATGTATGAATTTTGTGATATTGTAAATCTTATTATCGTTTGTAAAAATAAGTTGTGATAAGTTTAAGGAATATTCCAACAGCCTTGGTAACAG
Organism: Diabrotica balteata; assembly: GCA_918026665.1. Classification (NCBI taxonomy): domain Eukaryota; kingdom Metazoa; phylum Arthropoda; class Insecta; order Coleoptera; family Chrysomelidae; genus Diabrotica; species Diabrotica balteata. The sequence continues at coordinate 106,190,372 of OU898283.1, read as the reverse complement.
AGTTTTTGCTAGGGGTGACTATAATTTTAAACCGGTGACCTTGAATCTTGCGCCCGCTCATGTACCTTTAAGTCACTATTGGTATAGGTCATGGTACAATAAAATTCACATGGTATGGCACATAATGTTCCAAAATCGGTTCGCTTCGCGCACGACGTAGTCAAGATCCCCTCTTCGCGCAAATTTGAATGCAGTTGTATAGAAAAGACTTTTAATTTTAAATTTCTAATATAATTTGGCTAATTTATTTATAGTACTTATAAGGAAATGATAAAGTTGTGTTTTTATAATATTTAATCATAAAAAATAAGTTGTATCTAATTTAATTTTATTGATTTTTGGGTACAGATATTTTAGCGAGGTTCTGAAACTGTTATTTTATTTTGTTAACATAGGTATTCTTTATAAAACACGTTTTAATTACGTTTATTATACATACAGGTTGAACAACTGCTACTCTAGAGTTCCATATTTCAGTTGTTTAAAAAGATACAAAAAAAAATTTATATAAAGAGTTTATATAAAGAGTTTTGGGTCTTCGCTAATCTACAAAATGGAATACATATCACCACAATTTCATTCTCTCTTAGTGGCCTAGCTACCGCAACATGTTCATTTTTATAGACCTACCAATATTAGGCTCAAAATTGTAGCGTCTGTCATAATCCGTTTCCTTGCACGTCTTTATAAATGTCCCATTTATACATTCAAAACAACCCAAACGTTCTTCATCACTTTTTGTCATCATCCACGTTTCTGACCAACTTGATTAGAGTTCTATATACATATCAATATTTTTGTTCTTTTTGTGACTGTTTGACGTTAAGTTTCTTTAATCCATAGTACGTTCTATTTGCTAGATATATATGTCTGGTAATTTCTGCAGTTACTGTATTACTTTGGTTGATTTGAGCCTAGATATGTGAACTCTTTTACTCCTTCAAAAGTATATGTTGCAGCTATTAGATCTTTGGGTTTTCCTAATGACAGTAGTGGGTCCAACGGACACAAGAAGTAGTTAACAGATCCAACAGAAGTTCGTGTTAGTACTAAGCACATCCTAGTTTGGTCCAAATGTCACGCTGCTAAACACCCACCGATGATAATTGAACCTTCATTGGATGTCTGGTGGACTTACTTGTATTAAAGTATTTTGGGAAATAAAAAATAAATTTTTAAAGGAACTTTATTACATATTACATTAATTTATTATTTTAATTATAATTAAATACTATCGGCTCATGAGATCAATACACAAGGATCACCTGAAATTTTTTACAATTAGTTAATTTGATAATAACACGCCAATTCGCAAAACTGCCCAATAATTTCTGTAACCCAATACAATCAGAATGGTCTAGAATAATACGAAATAATTTTATGTCATGTGCATATGCTAAGACTTTAGTCACTCAATGATGTGATAGCATCATCAACAAAAACTTCAAAGAGAAGAGGCAGGTACCAAGTTGGCATTTTGGACCACTCCAGAGGAAAGTATTCAGTTAATCATCAAGTAAAATCCTTTTAAAATTATCCTTTCTACAACAGGATATTATCCACAGTTTCCTGACCACACTATCTTTAGGAAACGTATGAAACCTTAAGGTTTTATCTTTATTGTCACTATTACAAGTAGCAACTGCACAGCGCATTTTGAAATAGTTACAAAATTTCACAAAAACAAACAGATACACGAAAGCAAATAAACGAGTAGATGTTCTTAAGTCAGTCTATACAGACTATAACACATATATACTATCAAAAAAAAAGAATAATATCCCTAAAAACAGATGAACAATACGAGTTTTGCAAAAAAAACCACTACACAATATAGTAATACAATTACAAATAATGGCTCACAGGGACCTTTGCTACGTCACACCCGCTTGACCTCAGCTGTCAAAAGTGTCAAATGTCATGCGCAAGATTCTACCACAGAATAATAAACAAACAGAATACCCACTCTCCACGGAAAATTAAGTACGCGCATCTCCTCCGCGTAGACGTTCCGCCATGTTTTAGGAGGATTTTAAAGAAATTAGTGTTGTTTATGTGGTGTGTATGGAAAAATTAACCAGGTTTATTTGACTTACGGCAATCATAGACATACTATACAATTATATTAACATTGTTAAATATAATAACATAAATATAATATAATTAAACATAAATATAAACAATTACATAACCACACAAATCATATGTCTGTGTCCTCCTAAAACATGGCGCGCGTGCTGAAAAACTTCAAAGGCGGCATCTGAGAGTGGCCCTTCTGATTGCTTATTATTCTGTGATTCTACCATGAGAGTTGATTGTACCATGGGTATAGGCATCGAGCAATAAGACAAAAGAGGGAATGTAAGGGTAGTGGGGGTAAACATATTGATAGACAGGAAGTGCCATCTTGAGAGGCCACTTTAGACAAGGATAGACAGTCTCTTTCCTTGTTTAAGAAGTCAAATTTAGTTAGGTTATGTTATTGTTTGTCCCAACTGTCACATGAAATTTTATTTATATTGAAATCTTTTACCTATTGTTTCACTTTTTAGACTATTATAGTTAATATTTAATTAAAACTTTCTCGTCTGAAAAATATTTTATAGCTATTGTTAGTAAGTGTTGGAAAATTTAAATTTAGCGCCTTTGCATTTCCGGATATGTCCGCCATCAGAGGCCACTTTTTTGGTCTCCTTTTCATAACGATTAGATTCCCTCTTTTATCTTTTTGCTCGATGGGTATAGGTAATGGATTTTGGGAACAGCTATGACCTTGAACATTTCATATAAACTTGTGTACTAAATAGGCATAATGCATAGCTCTTGTCAAAATCCAATACATTAATATTATAATTACATATCTTCGATTCTAAAATATTGTAAAAGACTTTAAAGAGTCTGAGTAAGAAAAGAGATTTAGTTATATTCTTTGTGGCATTTTCAAGGTCATAGCTGTTCCCAAAATCCATTAACTCTACTTAATGGTATTCAGCTAGGGTACTGTCAACACGTTGCAATTAGAAAGTCTTAGTGACTCCACCTTACCGTTAAGGTAAGTTTTGTAATTGTTATAAAATTAGAGATTTTTCTATAAAACCTGTTATTTCTAGATGGATTTGGTACCTAGTAGGTATATCAAAAAAACTTAATCTATCAGACAATAATTTTGAAAGTACTGGTTTAAGATGGTTTAATGAGGAAGAATCTGACTTGTCTGATATAAAAGATTTATATAATATCAAATGATTGTATCGAATTGTATAGATTATCGAGATCGATTGTATAAAATATCAAACAATATGAATATTGACCTTTAAGTGAAAATTATGCTAATGAACAACCTTTTTAAATAATAAAAATATTGATAATGAATTAGACTAAGAGAATGAGGATTAAATTGGAAAAAAGTACTATTATGAATGGGAAATATCGACAATAAATGAACGTGGACAATAAATGAACCTGTAAAGAATGTGCGTACGTCAGAACATAATATATTCACAACCTTATCAGTATTAAAAGGTCGTGCTCGTACTCTAAGACATAAAGCCGCTCTAGAAGATATATAAAACCTTCTCATTGCTGAAGCTTATGATAAATACTATAGTGCAGTATACAAATTTAAAAATTGCAGAAATTCGAACAAGGTTTGCTGTAGAGACACGAACAGATTTGAAAGATGCGGTAAATATTTGAAATACGAGATTTGATGCTCGTATTAAAGTACTTTTTGAGCTTTTGAATTTTTTAGGACGGTTATGAGCGGAAAACGATTTAGTGTTTTGGTAAAACACACATCTAGGAAAGAACGACTGAAAGAAACACCAGCGGTTCATATTAATGACGAGATGTCATTAATATTTGATTTGTGATGTTTTTTGAAAGTTGTCAAGATTTATTTACCATTGGGAAAAATTGATGCATTGATGAGATGTTAATCGTGTTTAGTGACCGGTGCAAGTTTCGGATGTAAATACCAAATAAACCACGAAAATATGGCATAAAATCATATGCCAAGGCTTAATTTGCGTAGAATGGCTATATATATACCAGAAAAGGTTCGGATAGAATTGGTCTTAAAAATTAACCAAACCAACACAATCGGTAATCCGTCGATTACAACCTCCAATAGAGGTATTGAGATTGAAATTCAGAAATTTCAAACAAGTCGAATAGAAGTATTGCAGAGAAAAATAAAAGCATACTATAGTAATGACAGTAACAGTGACATTGAATTGTCTGATGTAGATTAGTCTATTTTCAGAAGTAGATAAAATTTCTGACGAAGATATATTCTCACGAATGGTGAAAGTGAATTCATTTGTTCTAGTGAGGTTTCAAACAAAGAAAACTTTAAAATTTTATGTTGTGCAAGTTACTGAAGTTTTTTCTTCTGGTCAAGAATACAATGTAAATTTTCGAAGGTGTCACGGAATACAGTTTTTATTTCCTATAGTTAGAAGTTCTGCCACAATTACAAAAGAATATGTGGAACTCATTTTAACCCAACCAAAAAGTGCTGGAGCAACAGAACGAACAGCAACTTTGTTCACATTTAAAGCGGATTTATCATCTTATAATATTTGTTAAAGATTAATATTACTCTTTTTATGAATATTATGAATAAAAATATAGGAATTGCAAGTAATGACCACTGTACCTTACCTTTGTAGCCACTGTACCATATAGTTTGGTACAGTGGCCACATTAAAAAAACTAAATTAGTTACTTCTGTATAATCTGTATTTTTTGGGATTACAGAGTACATTTTTAATTTACCAAGTGCTTTGACGTTGTTTAAGTTGATTCTCATTAATATATTATGATTTATATTAAAGTTATCTTGATTTTATCCGAAAGGTGGCCACTGTACCAGCCTCTCCCTTAGTTACAAATAAAGGTTATATCATTTAGTGGTAAAAATTTGTTGATATTACATATTCTATGCTTTTTTATTGTCCCCTGGACTATTTTTTTTTGTTCTCCAAAATATAATGCTCTTTTAATCTATGATTGGAAATAGCTTGTATGCAAGTAGCTATGTAAGTGACAAAAGTAATCAAACGTGCTCTAAATGCTTTTAATTCGCCGTATTAAACAAAATTTAAGCGGCAAGTCCCAAACGATCATTTATCTATGCTACCGATTACTAACGCCTCTATAAATATATACTTTTAAACTTTATAAAGGCAACTCCCCCATTGTTGAGCCGATAGAAAATCCGACCATAAATATCGTGAAGAGTATCCATCGATGCATGAGACAAGTTATAGCAATCAAGATAACTAAGTGATTGGATCGGAGGAAAAATGTTGTCCGCATTTCGGAAATTACAAATTGACAGTACGGAAACCAAAGAGAGAATTGATTGCTCCGTAGTAGAATTTTTGATCGTTTCAATAATCCTGTTTTAATAATAATAGATGAGATAAAAGTTAATAACCCTTTTTTTTGTATAAAACGTAATTTTAGTTCTACTAGTACATTACTAGTTCATACCGTACATGAAAACTAGTTTTAATAAAACGATTAAAAAACCAAAATATTTATCTTTGTGTTGTTGTTATACCTACTATACCTATACCTATACTTGGTTCACAATTTGTCGATAGCTCACCACAAGTTTAACCCTAATTAGAGAACTGAAATACAGAGAGGATAGGTAATACGATATAATAGTAAAAACTAACCTGAAACTGACGATTTAAGATGTGTTTGATTAACCCATCTTTTAACTGAAGGAATACAATACAGCAGTCAACCTTATAATCCGATTACGAAGGTATTTTGGTTACAGATGACCGACTAGTGTCGTAGTGTATGATTGAACTATTTATTTGAACTAAAAAAATATATTTTTTAAATTCTACTTATGTAAATTGTATTTTTTGTTTTAATAAAACTTCTTTATTTTGTTCAAAAATAAAAATCTTCTTGCTATTTGTAAAAGATACATTTATTTAATTAAGGGGAAAGGCACCAAATGTCACCTGGCAAAATTTTGAATGTGTTTTAAATGTATCCATTATTTTCGAATCCAGAGAAAACTAATAAATATTTTTGAAAATTTTAAACGCAAAATGACAGATTACATTATTACTGAGAGCAGAAAGTCCCTGAAAACTTCTACAATGTTTATTTTAATATGTTATGTAACAGGGTTGAAAATAAAAGAGAAAATATAGTATAATTTTTAATTGAAAATATTGCATGCACAAGAAACTTTTTATTTACTCTATTCAATATTTCGTTCTGCCTGTAAGTTTTTCAAAAATGCTTTTTAGTTTTCTCAGGATTTGAACAAAAAAGATACATTTAAAACACATTGAACATTTTGACAGGCGACATTTTGCGCATTTCCCCTTTAATACCTTACGATTAGAACTACTATTACTTAACTTATAATATAATTACGATTAGAAAACTATTCAAAATCAAAATAAATAGGATCAAATTCGGAATCCGAGTCGTTTTGAGGGTTAATAATTAGCGATTGTGTTTCTACGGTCGCAACAATTATGTTATCAAGATCCCACATTTTTTGTTCTTCTTCTATTACATGTCTTATTGTATTTTTCCAGTTTTGTTCTGTAATATGTTGTAAAGACTCATATAACAATTCACGAAGAGCTTGTATTTTATATGACTTATTTTTTCTAGCCACATAACTTTTCCTTTGTGACCAAATCAATTCAATTGGATTTATTTCGCAGTGTTAGGTTGGAAGTCTATGGACTGTGATGTTTGGCTTTTCGGCCATTTTGTCAACTACGTATTTCTTGAATTTAGATTTGTTTTGCCGGGCAATTTTTAAAAGTTCTGCTTTTACCATTCCATCTTCGTAAGGAAGATACTTATTTCGCAGCTAGTCAAGAATAACCTGTTTCTTCCACATAGTCGTTGGAAGTCTTTCTACTAGTCGTGAATGATAAGGTGCATTATCTAATACTATAATTGAATTTGGTGGTATGTGTTCAATCATCTGCTCAAAATACTCTTCGAAAGCATCAGCTGTCATCTCCTCGTGATAGTGTTTTGTGCTTTTGAACTGAAATTTCAACAAACCTTGGTTAACCAATCCTTTTTTACTGCCAATGTGAAAAATTAATAAGCTATTGCCTTAACCAGAAGGTAAGGAGATACCAGTAGACCAACTTCTATAAAGGCTTGCCTGGAGCTTAATATATTTTTATCAGACCAAATTTTTTTTAGAGTATGACCTGAGTTTGCCCAAGTTTCGTCCTGGTAGAAGATTGGCTTTCCTTCAGCCCGGAATTTTCGTATAGATCTTAGATAATTTCTTCTCCAACATATTATCTCCTCCGGTCAATCAAAAATGATTTTCTTTCTGATTTCTCCCATCGGAAATTTAATTCTTTTAAAACTTGCCACAATTTAGTTCATCCGATATGAATCAAACTTCTGTCGTCTTTAACTTCTTGTACAATTTTGTTTAGGTTTGTTATTTCTGTTCTGAAAAAAAATCCATGAATTTTCCTTCGAATACCATTTTTGGCAAATTCATCAATTTCAATGGGCTTTTTCCCTCTCTTTAAGTGTAAGTTTGTGTTTGGGTTAGCTATACCGTGTTTTTTCTTTCCGATACGAACCTATATATAGTTGACTCCCGTACGCCAGTCATGTTGGCACAACTTCCGACTATGTTGCGAACAGTGTTTGTGAGATTCTGAAAAACCAGAGCATCGTGAACACTCAGGACAATAGTCTTCTCTCTTGGTGAATAGACAAACTTACTGACTGTACGCAACAGTATCGGTGTAAAACTTGATGATGTTGATGATGAAGCCATCACAAACAATCCAACAAAACAAGCACGAGCGAAAGGTACGTATATGTTCGAAGGTATATGGACTAAAAAATGACTCACGCACTGCATATAATTCGCAAAAGAAATATTCGAGACGCTAATAACTGCTGTAGACGCGGAAACACTGATGAGCCGTAAATACATGCGATCAAAAACTTACTAAACAAAAAAAATTGTTTTCGTTCGTATAACTTCACCCTTTCAAGTTAAGTTTCGAATATAATAAAACTGAACAGATGAGGCACGTGGCCAAAGCCGGCATCTTTATACCCATTATATTATTAAAATCTGGGGATAAACATACATATATATATATATATATATATATATATATATATATATACAAACAACACAGTATTTCTTATATATATATATATATATATATATATATATATATATATATATATATATATATATATATATATTATATATATATATATGGTTCTTGTAGCCAATACTGGCCTTTAAGTAAAACTCTCTAATTAATTAATGGGTTTCGACCGTTACTTGGTGGAAATTCATTTTATGTAACAACAAAATACTGAAAACTTTGTTTTCAAACTTCCACAAAAATTTATTTTAACTCTTAACAGCTGTAGTGATAAGAGTTAAAATAAATTTTTGTGGAAGTTTGAAAACGAAGTTTTCAGTGTTTTATTGTTACATAAAACTCTTTAAGGTTTGCTGAGCTTTCGAGTTTAATCAACTCGAAACATACTAAAAATTAAGACAAAACTACATTAGAACAATGAAGTTATTGTATCTTCAACAGGCTTACCCTTGTGAGGATTGTATTATTAATTTGATTTTCTTTTTCTTTCTGTTAAAACTTAAAAATTAGTAAAAATTACTGTGGTTTCCATGTCTCTTCTATTTTTTATATTTATTTTAGGTTAGTTTGATAGAGAAGATGTCTATGTTTATGCAAACCTTCTTTGCAAATTTTGATATATGTAAAAATGTTTCGTTTGCGCTTATTAAACAAGCAACAGAGCTTATAATACTAAGCAATTAGGAAGGAAAAAACCTAACACAAATAAAAATAAATTTTATCTCATTTGAACTTGGAATAATCCCTTTAATCTGTGTAACTTTTAAAGAACTTATATATCAGTATTGTTTTTTTTTTGAAAGAAGATTACTGTATATTATAGCACTAAGATTTTCAATGTCTATTCTTTTGCTTAAGGTTTTTTGTGTAGTTTTAATTAACACATTTATAGAAACAATCTTTTGTTGTCTTTGTTATTTCTTTCCGTTCTCTATATTTCTGCTTTATCATAGTTAGGCGTGTGGCCTATCGTAATAGAATGTTCACTTAATGCACATCATCATCATCATCATTTTGGGTTTACAACCCTGTGTGGGTCCTAGCCTCCCCAAGAATTCTTTTCCAGTCGTCCCTATCGATCGCCTTCCTCCGCCAAGCACGTATTTCCATATTTCTCATATCTTGGTCTATGTTATTTAGGAATCTTGTTCTGGGTCTTCCTCTTCTTCTTTGACCAATGGGTCTATCAAGGAGCGTTGTTCTAGCTGGGTCGGTTTGCTCCATCCGCATTAGATGGCCTACCCACCTCAGACGTCCTATCTTAACGTGGTTTACGATATCTGGTTCCTGGTATATTCTATAGAGTTCGAAGTTGTATCGTCTTCTCCAGACACCATTTTCATTTACCGCATCAGAGATTCGCCTTAGTATTTTTCTTTCGAAACATCCTAACATGTTTTCATTGCTTTTTGTTAAAGTCCAGGTTTCTGAACCATATGTTAGGACTGCGCGTATAATTGTTTTGTAGAGTTTCACTTTTGTATTTCTTGATATAGCTGTAGATTTAAAAAGGAGATTAAGCCAAAAATAGCATCTATTAGCCGTGCAAATTCTGCGGTTTATCTCTGTGGTAATGCCATTTTTAGTATTGACGAGCGTTCCCAGATATACAAATTCGTTAACTGCTTCGATGACGTCGTTTTCTATAACAAGTGGCCGTCGTATTTGCGGTTGCGGACCTATTTTCATGTATTTCGTTTTATTAATGTTTATCATTAAATCCATTTTTGTAGCCGCGTCCTTTAGTGCTACATACGCCTCTCGTGCTGGGTTTTCCATTCTCCCAATAATATTGATATCATCAGCATATGCTAGGATTTGCACAGATTTGTTATATATTGAACCGGTAGCTGTGATTTATGACGTACGTATTACTTTTTCCAGAGCTAGATTGAATAGTATACAGGAGAGTGGGTCTCCCTGACGTAGCCCGTTATTTGTATTAAAAGGTTCAGAGAGTTCCCCCTGGATTCGTACTCTGCATTCAACTTTTTCAAGGGTTAGTTTGAGTAGACTTACCAACTGATTTGGTACTTCCAGGTCATTCATTGCTTTAAACAATTCTCTTCTATTTACAGAGTCGTAGGCTGCCTTATAGTCTATAAATATGTGGCGCATGTCTACACCGTATTCCAGTGTTTTCTCTAGAATTTGTCTCAGGGTTGAAATCTGATGAATTGTTGATTTACCACCTCTGAAACCAGCCTGGTATTGTCCTTTTATTTGCTCTGCATACGGTGCCATACGATGGCATAGTATATTGGAGAATATTTTATACGCTGCATTTAGGAGCGTAATTCCTCGATAGTTAGAGCATTCAAAGATATCTCCCTTTTTGTGTATGGTGCAAAGTATTCCAATATTTCAATCACTGGGGAGGGACTTCTGTATCCATATTTCTTTTATAAGCTGCTGTAGCGATATTATGATATCGTGGCCACCTTCTTTATATAATTCTGCTGGAAGATTATCTATTCCGGGTTTTAGTTCTATTCTATCCTTTCGTCTTCCGAGTTTTCTTTTTCTTCCTCTATATTAAGTATCTGGTTAAAATATTCCATCCATCGATTTAGTACGTCTGTTCTTGTTGTTAATAGATCGCCATTCAAACTTCTACATTGATTTGTGTTTGCCTTGAATTTTTTTCTGTTGATGTTAACTTTCTTATAGAATGTTCTGAATTCTTTCTCTCTGTTGAGGTTTTCTATATATTGAAATTCCTTTTTTAAGTGGTTTCGTTTCTTCATTCTGTGTATTTTCTTTTCTTCTCTTCTCTTTGTCTGGTAATTCTCTACACTTGTTCTAGTCCGGCGGGTAAGCATTTTTGCATAAGCTTCATTTTTTTTTCTGTGTCGCGTCTTTGCATTCATCGTCAACCAGTAATTTTTCGGGTACAAGTTTCTGTTCCTATTGCATCTTGTGCTGCTTACTCAATATCTTCCTTTATCGTGTTCCAGTAGGAGTCTATATCTCTCTGGTCTTCTTCGCTTGGACTTTGATTTTTTAACTGTTGGTAATATTTTCACAGTACTGTTTTGCAGCAGTTGCATCTCTCAGCTTCGGTACATTCTATTTCTTTGTATCTATTTTTTTTTGTTTGTTGGAATTTGAAATTCTAGCCCTTAGTGTTGAGATCACTAAACAGTGATCTGAGTCTATGTTTGCGCCTCTATAACTTCTGCAGTTCATTATGTCCGTTCCGTGTCTTGAATCCATTAAGATGTGAACAATCTGACTAGTTGTTCTTCCATCAGGGGAGGTACAGGTTACCTTGTGTATATTCTTATGTTCAAAATAGGTGCTAGCGACGGTCATGTTCAGTGCTGCTGTTAAGTTTATCAGTAGTAATCCGTTATCGCTACTGATGTTGTGTAGGCTATGCCTACCTATAGTCGGCATAAAACTCGCTCTCGTCCTATTCTTGCATTCATGTCACCTAGAACTATCTTGATGTCATTTCTGGGGCATCTTTTATAGGCTTGTTCTGGGTCTTCGAAAAACTGTTCTTTAACGTCTTCTAGTTTGTCGTCGGTCGGGGCATGTGCATACTTCGCTGCTACTTGTTCTCGGTCGTACTTTATGAAGTCTAGTCCTGGACTGTGAATAAAATCGATCTAAATCGCCTTAAGGCTTTCGAAAGATGGTGCTGTAGAAGAATTTTAAAAGTTTTCTGAGTGAAGAAGTTTCGAAACTCCATAATACCAAAACGTCTCAGCGAGACTACTTGGATCGTAAAAAGCATCAAGCAGAGAAAGCTGAAGTATTCCGGACATGTAATAAGAGGTCCCAAATATAGGTTGCTACAAAATATCATGCAATCAAAAATAGCAGGCAAACGCAGTCCAGGACGAAGAAGAACCTCCTGGTTAAAGACCTTGCGAGATTGGTATGGTGTTGGTACAAGCATGCTATTTAAGGTGGCAGTGAATAAAATTAAGATAGCTATGGTGGTAACCAACATTCTGATGACATGGTTTATAAAGAAGAAGTAAAAAGTAGCAAAATAATAAGAAAAACTAGATACACAGGCTACACATTTCATACAGAAATTCATTTATGAGGCAACTATCTAATTTAAAAATTATCCCAATATTTATATTTTAAAGATCTACATTTTAATCTGTTTCCTTTAAAAACCTGTTAGTAAATTTCGAAATATTTTCATCATAACTTGTTTTTGTACACAAGATAACTAAAACAACACCACTATTACAAAGATAAATATTCTGTTATTTTAATCGTTTCATTGAAACTAGTTTTCATTATACGGTATGAACTAGCTTAGCTTAAAAAAAAAAACAATGAAAAAGTTTAGCTTTAAAAAGTATAATTTTTTTACACGAATCTAAAAAATTTTGAAAATGCCGGGATTTACGGATTTGTAATCCAATTAGTTATGAGTTATAAACATCCAAAATAACAGATCCAATCAAGTTTTTTATGCAAAAAAGTGACTACAAAGCTTCAGTTTTGTGTTTTACAACAATTGTTTGATTTGAACGCGTATTACAAACAATTCAATTACTTGTCGCCGATTAAACTGTCGTTGAATGGTTTATCCGAAACAAAAAAGATATAAAAAAAGGCATGTTTTACAAATAATTTAAAAATTATAATATGCATTAAATAATTGGAATAATGTAAATCATTCCCATTTCGATCGCTGGACTAGATATTACTGGAATAAATTGAATCAGATGTAATATAATATAGTACATTGAAGTAGCTGCATATCCTTCTGAATAGATTAATTAATTTGGAACTCTCATTGAGAAAATAGCTCGGCTTGAAATGCACAATGAAGACTACAACCACAAGCAACAATTGACGTTTCAAATATACATACATACATACCTTCGTATTATATAATATATATATATATATATATATATATATTATATATATATATATATATATTATATTTATATATATTATATATATATGTATATTATATATATACATATTTATATTAAATATATATATATATATATATATATATATTATATATATATATATATAATAAAGTTTTATTTTGAGGATGCAGTCATTTAAGTAGGGCAGGATAAGTAAAACTCTTTGTTCTTAAATCAAGCTTTCGCAAAATTTATTTGCTTCATCAGGATATGCTAAAATATGTTATGGTAAATACAATGAAATTAGAATTAAGAAAAACATTGTATAAAACTATATAAAAACTTACAACATGAGGTTAAACCATTAAATTATTAAATTCACAAAACATTATTAATTTTTCCTAAATTATATAGTTTTATACAATGTTTTTCTTAATTCTAATTTCATTGTATTTATCATAACATATTTTAGCATATCCTGATGAAGCAAATAAATTTTGCGAAAGCTTGATTTAAGAACAAAGAGTTTTACTTATCCTGCCCTACTTAAATGACTGCATCCTCAAAATAAAACTTAATTTTACATAACGTGTCAGTCAATAATACCTAACTACTTTATATATATATATATATATATATATATATATATATATATATATATATATATATATATATACAGTATTGGAATATTCAAAACGGAACATACGAATTATTAATACAATTATTAAGATCCCCTGACCTGCAATTACCCAGTGTAAATTTCAATATAACGTCGCGATGTCTTATAATTAATTCATTTGTTCGACTGGATTGCTACTCCTTGGCGATTTCTAGTAGCGTATTCGACAGGTGTACGTCGACACTGTTGTCTATCGTCCACTGATTTTCTGTGTTTTTGTGCAGATAATAACAATGTTTTATTAATAACAATTTTTTTGTGTTCATTAGATATTATTTGAATTGGTTAGTGTGTAGTTTAATATATTTATTATTCCAAATATTGTTGATAATTTAAAATTTAAAAGGATGTATATGATACATCAAAATCTACAAATTTTTGCCGAAGGTATCTATCGATTTGGCAACAGTCCCAAGGAACATCACTGGCCGAGCAAATACAAATACATGCCCTTTGCTTTGCTTCTCATTATAACGCCATAAGCTGAAATAAAAGTAGTGTTTCTAACCATAAACCATGTATACAAACAAAGAAAAAGTACAAATTTTAAAATGGTATTATGGGGGCAACTCGTACCGTGATATTATAAATTTATTTACTTGTGCGTATGAAGATAGGCCAATACCGACACAATCAACTATTAGTCGTATTATTAAGGTGCGCACGTGCGCAGCAGTCGAAAAATATCGACTGGAGAAGGAGTCCAGTCGAACAAATGAATTAATTATAAGACATCGCGACGTTATATTGAAATTTACACTGGGTAATTGCAGGTCAGAGGATCTTAATAATTGTATTAATAATTCGTATGTTCCGTTTTGAATCTTCCAATACTGTATATATACATATATATATATATATATATATAATATATATATATATATATATATATATATTATATATATATATATATATATATGTATGTATGTATGTATTTTAACACATTATTTTTTAAACTGTTTTGCCTCTCATCACTTTTTCGAAAAACTAGTTTTTTCCTAGTTGGCTATAAGATTACAATTAGTTTCTAAGAATACAATAATTACAAATAGTTCCATCAATTATAGTCAATAATTTGAAGCTATCATTTATTGTGTGAATAAGATTAGTATTAAAAATTTTGATATTACAATGGCCTACTCATTTTAGGAAATGGCAGATATGCGTTTAACTTTGGGTAAGTTGGATCAGATTAAATTATGATTTCAATAAACTATCGCGAATATCGTCGGTGAATGTCAAGGAAATAGTGCATGCGTTATGCATTAAAATAGCCCAATCGAAATACACCCGATAAACGACTATTTCTGACCATTGATCGTCGTTTACGGGAAACGGGTACAGTTCAACCGCAAATTGCTGGCAATAGTGATCGTCCAATAATCGATGCAACTGATGAAGACATTTTAAAAATCATTGAAGAAGTCCCTGTAACAAGTATAAGGATAAGAGCTGCTCAACTTAATGTTCCTCATCTAAGGATTTGGAGGCGTTTGAAGGATCAGCTGCTTAAACCATATCACTTAACAACGGTTCAAGAGTTATTGTTTGAAAATTATTCTAAAAGGATCGAATTTTGCGATTGCTTGTTAATGAAAAACACTCGAAATGTTAATTGTATTACAAATATTTTTTTTACCGACGAGGCTATCTTCAGTAGAAATGGAATAACAAACCATTATAACGAGCACATTTGGGCCGACGAAAATCCTTACGCCAAAAAAACGACTCATCACCAAGTCGGCCCAGTATTTCATAATCTAATAGGCCCAGTATTTCTTCCCAACAATTTAAATGGTGATAGCTATTTGCAGTTCTTGGCAAACGATTTACAAGAGTATGTAGAAGAAGTGAATATTGCAATAAGCCAAAATATGTGGTTTCTACAAGATGGCGCTCATCACATTACAGTAATGAAGTCCGGGAATACCTTTGCAGTCAGTATCCTGGTCGGTGGATTGGAAAGGTCGTGACGCACCTATTTATTGGTCACCCAGAAGTCCAGGTCTTAACCCCATGGACTTTTGCTTTTGGGGGTTTATGAAAGAGAAAGTGTATTCTGTAACAACAGAGGACGAACAACAATTGGGGATTAGAATAATTAAAGCTGCAAATCAATTTCGTTAGAAAAATATGATTTTTTAGCGCATTCGGTTTTCCTTATTAGAATAATGCCGAATGTGTATTGAAGAAAATGGGGACATTTTGAACATTTATTGTAATATCATATTTATAAAAGTTGTAGACATTTTTTGTACTTGTTAATTCATTTAGTTCCACGTAATTTTTTTAAAGGTTAATGAAAAGGATCGTAAATCAACTGTTTTTTGAAAAAAGTAATAAGAGGCAAAACAATTTTAAAAATAATGTGTTAAACTAATGATTCCTTCAGAAGAAGGATATGCTCCTATGCTTTTTGGATTACCAAAAAGCGTTTGATCGTGTCCAACACCACAAGTTAATGCAGATCCTCAAGAAAGTTGATATAGACCAAAAAGACATAAGATGCATTGAAAACTTGTACTGGCATCAAACGGCACAGTTAAAAATATACAATTCTATATACAAACCCATACATATAAGAAGGGGCGTTCGACAGGGATGTGTGCTTTCTTCTCTTTTATTTAACATTTATTCGGAAGCCATATTTCAAGAGTCTTTGGAGGATCAAAGACATTGTTAAATTCTTGGAAGAATTTTTAAATATTTTTCATTTTCCTTTTTGTGTTTTCTTTTTTTTTTCAATATAATTTATTCTCTTTCTTTCTTAATATCTTATATTCTTCTTCTGTTTGTCTTTTTCTGTGTCGTTATTGCATTCGCCAATACGCGTAGTTGTTTTTTTCTATAATGTTGCGATATTGTTCATTTGTTTGAACCATCCTGTATGATTTTAACAACACATCACGTGTCACATAAACGCGCAAATAAGATTATTTTAATTGTATTCCAAACCGTTATCCTGTTTATGTAAACAAAATAATTCGAAAAGAGCTGGCTACATTAAAGTTTGTTTTTCGTGCTAATAACAATAATTGGCAAGGATTTGTTCAAAACACAAGACAAATAAATAAAGGAAAAACAGTTTAAAACTCTCTATTGTGCAATATGTGCTATAGTTTTAGGTATTATAGTGAATAAATTCAAAAGTAAAAACATAAAGTTACTCCTATCCCAATATCAAATTTTGCTCATCTTTTAAGGGGTTTATCCTTCTTTCATTCGATTTTTAATTTTAATATGTGTGTATATATATATATATATATATATATATATATATATATATATATATATATATATATATATATATATATATATATATATATATATATATATGCATACATATTTGCAAAAAGGCACGAAATGTGGGCATGGCTATTAAATACTTTAAAAGCAAATTAAAAGGTAATAAAAAGCGTAGGATTTCTTCTGTCCTGTGGGTTTTACCGAAGATTTCGAAGCATCACTTCAAACTATGGTTTGTTTTTTAACCAGGAGGAGTAAACTAGAAAGACAGATTTACACCCAAGAAAGTTACTAGAAAAGTCACCAAATATAATCTTTTTTGTGGTTGATTATCTCGGCCTTGCGGCAAAACAGTAATCATTATCGGACAATTTTACACGTCGATTCTAATCGACCTAACTTTGTTTATGTTTGAATAACAATTTTTTCCAATTCACTTCCAATATATATTGTTTTTTTTTTCTAATTACAACAAAAAAAATGTTGGATTATTATGAAGAAAATGAAAAATTTTTAGAATTTATATATCACATTGTAGAAGAAAATCGTCCGTAACGAAAGCGATATATTCGTGATAAAATTATTTTTTTTTTGGAACCTATTCTCTATCCTTCCATTGTTGGATATAGGTCTCTCCCAGTTCACTCCATCTTTTCCTATCTTGAGCTGTTCTCTGCCATGTGGGACCTCCTTGTTTCCTGATGTCATCTTTCCACCTCATCTGTGGTCTGCCTCTTGATCTCTTTGCATTGTATGGACGCCACGTTCCGATGGCATTGTTCCATTGTCCGTCTTGGAGACGTTCATTGTGTCCAGCCCATTTCCATTTCAGTTTTGCTGCTTGTTCTATCGCGTCTACTGTCTTTGTTCTGTATCTGATCCACTGGTTACGTTTTCTATCTCTAAGTAATACACCCAACATTTGTCTCTCCATCGCTCTTTGTGCCTTCCTTATCCTATCCAAATTGGCCTGTGTAAATGTCCATGTCTGTGCTCCGTAGGTGAGCACCGGTATTATACAGGAGTTAAATACCTTGCTTCGTAAGTATAGAGAGATTGTTTGATTTTTTAGAACGTAAGAGAGTTTGCCGAACGCTGCCCATCCCATTCTTACTAGTCTCGATATTTCGGCTGTTTGATTTTCTCTGTTAGCTCTGATTGCTTGTCCTAGATAGATATACTCATTTACCTGTTCTATTTTTTCGGTTTGTATTTTTATTGCCTCTTGGTCTTCCGTGTTTGTCATTACTTTTGTTTTGTTGAAGTTAATTTTTAGGCCTTTTTGCAGTGATTTTTCATGAAGTTCATTCAGCATTAATTCCAGTTCTTGTCGTTCCGAGGAGATCAGGAGCATATCATCTGCGTATCTAAGGTGATTTAGGTATTTTCCGTTAATACATATTCCTCTGTTTTCCCAATCTGTTGATTTTATTATGTCTTTAAGCGTCAAGGTAAACAGTTTAGGTGAAATTATATTGCCTTGTCGGACTCCTCGTTTAACTTTTATATTATCCGTGATTAACTTGTCCAAAATTACGGTCATGTTTGCGTTTTGGTAAATATCATGTATCAATTGTCGGTATCTTGAATCTATTCTACTATTGACCGGAGCTTCTTCAACCGCCCAGTGTTCAATGCTGTCGAAAGCCTTTTCATAATCTACGAATGCTAAGTACAGCGGAAGGTTGTATTCATTGGTTTTCTCAATTAAGATTTTAAGCGCATGTAGATGGTCGATTGTGCTATATCCTTTCCTGAATCCGACCTGTTCCACTAGTTGGTAGTTATCAAGTTTATAGGTTAGTCGGTTGTTTATTATTCTTGTGAAGGTTTATATAGTTGTGACAAAAGGGAAATAGGACGGTAGTTGTTTAGGTCTGTTCGGTCTCCTTTCTTATGTATTAAGATTGTGTTGGCATTTCTCCATTGTTTAGGTATTTTACCTTTAAACAGACATTTGTTGAACAGTATTTTTAGCATTTTTTTTATCGTGTCTCCTCCTTCTTTTAGCAGTTCCGCCAGTATTTTGTCCTCACCGGCCGCTTTATTTCTTTTCATGTCGTTTATGGATTTTTCGATTTCATCTTCAGTTATATCTGGTAATACCTCTGAGCCAACGTTTTGTATTTTCCTCGGGAGATTCTGTTTAGATGATAGTGGTGGGTGATTTTTAGAACTGTATAGGTCTGTGTAATATCTTTCTGTGATTTTTACTATTTGTATATATTGATAAAATTATACCTAAAATTAAAATATTTAAAGTGGGCATTTCATTCTTGAAGAAGAAGCTGTGTACTATCTGTCGTACAGATGTTTTAACTCTTTCATCGTATGTTGCAAGGATAGAAGGTCGACCGTCAATATTTTTAGGACATCGTACTGGTCCAGTGTGCTTATATTTCTTAATTGTTCTGTAAAAACACCTAAAATTAGCACATTACTTTAGTAAGTCTTGATTTTAACAATAACTGCTTGACAAAACTTACCTGTTGCCTGTTTTATTTTTGCTACCATGGCTGTTATTTTTATTCCAGGATCATCAACTTTTATTTTTTTTTGCACATGCTTATAATGCATTGTTTTTCATTTGATGATAAATGACCCAAATCTACTCGACGTTTTTTATGTGGAGAAGAAAAATTACCACTAGTACTTGGCATTTAATCCCTATAATTGTTATACTAATAACACTAATACGTAGTTCTGAAATAGTTCTGAAAATAACTGTTTTTTATATAAATGCAAATGAAAAATCTAAAAAGTTATCTAAATCTAAATTATGATATTTGTGTTAAAGTGTCATAATTTAGTGGAGTAAACTTGCTTGCGGTTGGACCAATTACAAACTGACATTACGCATTTCGCTTAATTTTTATGTTTGTGAACATTTATGCATCAAAATTTACAACGAGGTACTACAGAATATCAGAAATTATAATTTGATGCATACTTATACATGATGCATACACATACGTGGCATACATTGGCCCTTAACTTTTTTAACTTAACTTTTAAAATCCATGTTTAAAATGCATATCGTGGTAAATAAAATGGTGAACATATCAAACACTTACTTTGACAAAAAGTTTAATGTTATTTAGTTTAACTATTTCTTAATTTGTTTTGCAAATAAAATGTTTTGATTATGACTTTAATATAATACAAAACATAAAATGTTTGATGTAAAATCCAATTATTCAGTTATTTTGCAAAATCCTATTATTATCCTGCTGATATATTTATTTTATTTAATATTTCGTTAACTAATAAGTTTATTAAATATTTTATAACAAAATTCAGAATTATGCAGTTGATTTGTAAAATGCGATTATCTCGAAAACTGTTGAGTTTTAAAGTTATCAACAAGTATACCTTTTTTTGTTAAAATAATTAATCTTTATTATTTTTCATCAGAAATACCGGTATCTTAAAAAGCAAAAAAGTTAAGTGCAAATGTATGCCACATATATGGCATATGTGGCGCCCTCTATCAGCTACATCAAAGTATGCGTTAAATTATAATTCCTGATATTCAATAGTACCAAAATTTTTATGCATAAATGTTCACAAACATGAAAGTTATAGCGAAAAATAAAATTTTAAATTTCTACTTTAACACCCTGTATCTTTTTTACTATCAACATTTTATTAAAGCAATCTGGCTTAAATCGTAATATTTTAAAGTGTAGATTCTACGGTTTCTTTTTGTACAATTATTTAAGGACCACACTGTATATTACAAAAAAACTTATGAAGTATCTGGATAATTATGACATTATGGTAAACATAAAGTCCTTAATACGTTTTTATATGTGCTTATTTTCATGAGCTACATAAACCGCAACTACGTTAATACTTTTCGCCCATTCCGTGCCGTTTATTGACGTTATAATTCAAAATAGTCCAAACATAGAAATAAAATTTATTCCCTCAGTAACCGAGTTACTACTTCATTTCAGTTTAAACTATACCGACTAAAGTGTGCTTACCTCATAACTTGCATCTCTCTCCACGCCGTATTGTACAACTGGACAGACCCACATTTTCATAAACTCGCAGTTCTTGGTTAAGCTTCTTTTGGCGGTTAATGTCTGGGTAAAATTTTATAACGGTAGTAGTGGAGTTTATTTTTTAAATGTCTGATAAATGTTCTATTTTATAGTTTGTTTGTATGTGGCGTTGACGAATTTTAGGGGGTGGTTTTTGTAACTGGAGGTCTAAAAATGTTGAAAAATACATCACTAATATTTGCATTTTGCATTCCAAAGTGGAATGAAACGTCAATAAACTTACTTTAACCTGTAATTGTGGGTCATTCCCATTTAAATAGTAATTACTTTAAAATGCCACAAGAAAATAGCTTCAGGACAACAACCATAGTGTCTTTGTATCTAGGGCAGATATACAAACATTTTTCGATGTATTTTTACTAACATGGTATCACCAACTACCCAGTAAAAGAATCTAATGGAGTCTTTCCGAAAATTTAAATGTGCTGTTTGTTTGTGCATCTATATCTAGAAAGAGATTTTTAGATATAAACCGTTACATTCACCCTACCGATAATACAGCATTATCAGCACATGATAAAATGGCAAAAGTTCGACCTCTGCTAACACGGCTTAATCAGAATTACAGACAATAGGGTATGTTTCATGAACATTTATGTATTGATGAATGTGTGGTTAAAAATATACCTAAAGTAAATTCAGCATTTTCAACAATAACTGGAAGCGACTCCTTTTCATTACTTTTTTAATGTTATTTACATAAAGATCATTCTTTGACCAGTAAGAATTAAATGATGAAAAATGACATAATACATCCCATATAACTATCGTTCCCAGGGATCGTTTTATTTTGGCGACATCAGTGTTATGCAACGCGTTAATACGTTCGCTTTTTTTCTGATTTCTTTCCTGATACTGCAGAGCATAACCATTTGTTTCTTCAAGCTAAAAATCCAAATCAGTTAAACAAAATAAATTAGATATTTACCATCATGGATAAAAGACCATTGTCTACACAATATTCGTAGAATTAAAAGCGCGATTTGTAGTAGAAGTTTTCATATAATTGTGAATGAAAACCTGCAGAGTTATAGTCTTCAAATATAAATTTCTTTAAATTTATGCTGTTGACCGGCCCCAGACAGTAGCTTTATTTATTGATTTTTATACGATTGGTTTTTTTAAAATGTTTTGTACGGAGAATCAGAATGTTTGTCAATGACAGATTCAATAGCAACATCAGCATATTCTCTTAATTCGTATATATTCTTTTTCTTTACTGGTGGACGTCGATACATCTTGTCCCAACAGTTTGGTATTTCCGGCCACATGTTTTCTTTTTTATTCTGTTCCGGAGTATTCAGAGAAATTTTACTGCGTAGCAAAATATTTTATATTTTACGTTTTTACTTCTGCAATTTTCAAATCCAAGCAATGGTCAAAGTCGAATACACTGAAAAGTGTCGTTGAAAATAATTCCGATTAGCTAGTTCCTTTTACTGATAAAAGGGGCAGAGGGCCAGAGGAAGCCGGTACAGAGAAAGTGAAGCAGGGTCAATTTAGGTTGTATTTAGGTCACCGATTTGTTGTATGTGTTGTGTCCCATGAGAAGGATTTGTAAGCAGCGTTGCAACGATTTAAGAGGTCCGCATGGTTTCGAGAAGTGTTTGAAAAGCCAAGCTTTGAAGCTTGCGACAAGATAGTTCAGTGCCCAAATTCCTTAATCTCTTTGTTATCCCTGGTCATTTCATACCATTTTGCAGCTTGTGAGATGCATTTGTGTTAATTTGCAGTGTTTTGAATCCAGTTGCAATCCCAAAAACTTTTAATGAAAATGCATGTCAGTAATATCAGATACTTATTTTTGTTAAAAAATTTTTTTAAGTAAACAATAGACATTTTTCAGTATTAATTGCTTTTGTAACAAGTTAAGCAATTATAATAAACCAAATTATAAATTTTAGAGATTGGCTAACTGTCATATTAATTATTCTTATACAGTTTTAATATTTAATCTTGACATATGACAGATAGCAATATTTTCTTCTGACATTTGGTACATACCTAACTGTTTACCTAACTGTTTATGGGAAAATAGTAATAAATATGTAATGTTTCTTTCTAAACCAAGTGTAGTATTATTTTCTTTAAAAAGATTTTAACCCTGGTTAAGGAAAGAAATACCTTTCTTTTATCCAGCCAGAAGATTCTTGAAAACGGCTCCAAAGTTAAATAGTTTAGAAAGCTTCTTGTATTATGATATCCAGGAAATCCTTGTAAGTACTTTTTGAGTTCTCTTTTTGTAATTACCCCTTTATATGCCCTCTTTTTATTCACTTACCTACAACTCAGCTCTCCAAGCCAACCAAGAGTAGTTGTTCGCAAATGTTCCGGTTTGTTTTGCTTAGCCTATCTTCAGTCCTGTAATTTCTGTCTTCAGTTTCAACCTCCCATAAGTAATATCCAGTGTGGTAGGCAATATAACCACGAGAACCTAAGTACTGACAAGAAAAACACAAGCCACGGCGACGCCAACGTAACCTATTAAACAATTATTTGTATATACATAATAATTTGGCTTGCAGTAAATTTGCTTTAATATAGGGTATATTTTAATACCCTATATTTATTATATAGGAAAAATTTTAAAATTAATCACCGGGTGATAATCCACACCTCCGAAGGAGGGAGCCCCATCGGATACGGGGGGAGGGGGCACTTCTGCTTTGAGTTTAACAAACCCGGCTTCGAAACTCAACCGTAGACAAAAACAGAGAAAGCTAAGAATCGGCACATGGAATGCGCAGGGCTGGAGAACAAAAGCCAGTGAAGTAACATTAGAAATCGAAAAAATGAATCTCGATATCCCCGTCACAACGGAAACCAAAAAGAAAGGAAACGGCACTGAAAGAATAGGGGAACTAATCCATTGTTGGAGCAGAGTAGAAAAGAAAGACCGCGAAAAAGCTGGAGTTGGAATTTTACTAAAGAAGAAATGGGAAAAATCTATAGACGAATGGGAACCCATAAACGAGAGAATTGCCAAACTGACAATCAAGATGTATGGCAGAGAAATTATAATACTAGCAACATACGGTCCAACGGAAGACAGTTCAGCCAATGAGAAAGAACGATTTATCGAACAACTTCAGGAACAAATGGATAAGAGAAAACCTAAACAAGAAATAATAATACTGGGGGATCTAAATGGAAGAGTCGGAAGAAAAGACAATGCTAGAACAGTTGGTCCATTTGGAGAAGACACAATTAACGACAACGGAAAAAGATTGATAGAACTATGTGAAGTAAATGATTTGAAAATTATGAACGGATTCTACAAACACAAAAATATACATAAGTACACATGGGCTCAAGAGACAATAAAACTAAGATCCATTATTGACTACATTATCATGAACCACAAAAGCTTCATCAAAGTGAAAGACATAAGGGTGAAAAGAGGGGCAGAGTGTAGAACAGATCACAAACTTGTGGTGGCATGGATGGAATTCCCCTATATCTGGACAAAACAAAAACATACATCGATTGCTACAACAGAAACGACAAGAAACGAAAAGAGGCTCAAATTACGTCTATTACAGGAAGAATTAATAAAAGATCTATACAAAAGAAAACTAGACCAAAAACTAGAAGAATTCAGATATGACACGTTAGATGAAATTCATGAACACATAAAAACCTGCCTGATTTTAGCGGCCTTAGAAGCTCTTGGAGAAGACGACCAAAGGAACACCCATCAGAATATCAAATTCAGGGAAGACGCATTAAAATGTATAAAAGAAAAGAAAAAACTACACATAAAATACCTAAACACCAAAAAACAGGAAGACTTAGACCTATATAGAGCTAAAAACAGAGAGGTAACGAAAAGAGTAACAAACGAAAAGAACGAACGATGGGAACAATAATGCACAGAGATAGAACGACATATCGGAGGAACGAGAAATTCATCGCCAATCATGGCGAATATTAAAAGCACTCCAAAGAAATAAGACAGAGAAAACCCAAATCGGCAAAATTGGTGAAAACGAGTGGCAAGAATACTACGTAGAACTACTTACAGAAAACCGTCCCCAATTTCAGGAAGAGAATACAGAACACGCAGGAAATGGGACATACGACTAGATAGAAATAAGTCTGACAGAAGTTAAGAGAGCAATCAAGACATTGAAGAACAAAAAAGCCAAAGGACCCGGAGGG
Source organism: Diabrotica balteata (assembly GCA_918026665.1). NCBI lineage: Eukaryota > Metazoa > Arthropoda > Insecta > Coleoptera > Chrysomelidae > Diabrotica > Diabrotica balteata. The sequence continues at coordinate 106,165,204 of OU898283.1, read as the reverse complement.
ATACCAAACGAATTAATTAAAAACGGAACGGAAAAGTTATTCCGCATGCTACACAGAATGTTCGAAAGAGGACTAAATGGAGAGGAAATACCTGCGGAATGAACACAAGCATACATCACATCCATACATAAGAAAGGAAACAGGAAAAAATGTGAACACTACAGAGGAATTAGTATAATATCGTCGGTAGGTAGACTTTACGGGAAAATTATCAAGGAAAAACTAGAAACTTAAATAATAGGAAAAATTGGAGAAGACCAAGCAGGATTCACAGTAGGAAAATCATACCTAGATCATACGTGCACATTAGAACAACTGATAGAGAAGAAAATGGCAAAAGGTAGACCGGTCCATCTGGCGTTTATTGATCTAAAGAAAGCATACGACTCAATACCTAGAGTCAAATTATGGGAAGCAGTGAATGATCTCGGAATCCGACAAACATTAATAAAAGCAGTTAAAGCACTGTACAAAGAAAACAAAGTAGCTATTAAATGTGGAAATAAAGCCTACAATCCATTTAAGACGACAAAAGGACTTGTACAAGGCTGCTACATCCCCTACTCTGTTTAAAATATTCTTGGAAAAGACACTCAAACCATGGAGGAGAAAGTGCGAAGGAATGGGCATACCAGTCAGAGACGAATACCTATACACCTTAAGTTTTGCCGACGATCAAGTAGTCATCGCACAAGATGAAGAAGATCTCAGCTTTATGCTCAGAAAACTAGAAGAAGAATATAAAAACAACGGAATGGAAATAAACTTAGAGAAAACCGAATACCTAACAACAGAAAACAAGGATATGAGAAACCTAGAGATAGACGAGGGAAGACAAGTAAATGGAACAGATAAATTCAAGTATTTAGGAACCATAATATCGAACCAGGGAACAACAGAAGAAGATATAAACAACAGACTAAGACAAACAAGAAACTGTATAAGACAACTAAATTCAGTGCTGTGGGATAAGAACATTACGATAAAGACAAAAAAGGAATATATAATACCCTGACAAGAAATATCCTGACATATGGGTCTGAAAACTGGACAATAAACAAGAGAAATAGAGGTAGAATAAGAGCAGTAGAAATGGAGTTTCTGAGGAGAAGCTGTAGACTTACAAACAGAGACAGAATTGAAAACGCAGAGATTAAGCGGAGAATGGGAGTGCAATCAGACATAATCGACTATATAGAGGAGAAGAGACTATCCTGAAGAGCGGACAGAGGACGCTGGATAAACAAAATCACAGAATGGAGCCCGATCGGAAGAAGAAAGAGAGGAAGACCCCGAAGGTCATTCAGAGACGAAATCGACGAGGCTATGGAGAAAAGAACCCTGCCAGATGGAGACTGGAATGACAGAGAAAATTGGAGAAAACGGTTGAGTTAAGGAAGACAGTGAAAACTGTGGAAATCCTTAGTAGTAGTAGTAGTATATTTGATAAGTTTTTACTTTATTTTTCTTTATATGCACAACTCATATGACTTTTGCTATCTTAATATATCTTAAAAAGTTGACGTGATATAAAAAATCTGTGGCAATTTTTAGATTTAGAGACCAAAAAATAATTGAAAACAAATCACAAATTTAAGACAACAAAATTGCTGTTCATCTGTGTTATTAATACTTAGTTTTACCTAGTTATTCCGTTCTTAAACGAGCCTAGTGCTAGTATTTTTAACAAAAAATAAGATAAAAATACATTACTGTTCTGTTGTATGTCGTTATGTTGCAGCAATGTACTTGCAGTATTCTTGTAAAGTATCTCTTGTAAAGATGTTCTTAGTTAAATCCCTCGATACTTAGACTTTCGACAGAAAATGGTATCAAGCGTAGAGTAAATACAATGCATAAAACGAACAACAACAAAAAGTAACATTTTCTATTCAAATATTTACTTCTACGTTTAACCTTTTCACATACTTCAGCTGATATATTGAGAAAATGTTCGTATTGATAGTCTTTTCTCTCTAAAAGCTTTTGTCAGGCTAAAAATGACATTATTTCTAGCTTCGATATTGGCCGAAGAGATAAATTGGGTGTTTTCCCATGCACTTAACTTTACGTGAGCTATATTTTTAATAGTTTCAATCACATGGAACTTGATGTACACTATAAAAATATTTTACATGGGTAAAATTAGTTTTAGAAATTTTTTCGACAGGTCAATGACAAATCATCATTCTTTACTGCATTTAGACAATAGTCGTCAGCAGCGATATCAATTTCAAGGTCGAACCCACGCTTCTTCCAATTTTCCACGTTGTTTTTAACAACAAAGCCAACATTCGCATAGGCTTAATTATCATCCTAATAGCACTAGCCATAACATTGTGACTAATAATAATACTACAAATGAAAATTTCCCTATTTCCCTATTTCAGATAGACCCAAAACTAGTTCTAAATTATTGTCTGGTGTGAATCGCAATAATAATCATGTTTTTCTGCCTACTGAAATTGGCAAAAAATTGGCCCAAAAATTACAGTACTACACAAGATTTCTAAAAGTAAATATTTCTGGTCTAGCAAATAATATTAAAATAAAAAGTAGTGAAATATTTGATATAGAAATACATCCGCAAGTACACCATTTTAAAATATTTTATTTTGTCTTGTTAAATAATACACAAAATCACGGGAAATCATTCACAAATTCCGATATGTCCTCAGTCTTTTTTAATTGCACTAAAGCTAAGAACTAATTGGTGCAAATTTATACTTTCAAATTTTAATAGGAGTAGTAATCTCGCTAGGGACTAATCTCCTTACGCTATGAATACTCAATTAGGATATGCTAGTGCACTAGTACACTCATATTAAAGAAATATTTAAGTCATAACAACGCATCCTTTGTAACGCAAAATATTTCCCCTTTCTTCTTCTTCTTCATGTGCCTTCTCCTCTAAGAAGGTTTTCAACCATCATGGCAATTCGCACTTTCGATACCGTTGCTCTAAACAGGTCACCAGAAATACAGTTAAATCAAGCTCTTAAATTGTTTAACCAGCAGATGCGTCTTCTTCCGCGACTCCTTCTACCCTGTATTCTTCCTTGTATTAATAATTGCAACAAGTAATAACGCTCGACCCTCATGACATGTCCCAGATATTGCAGTTTACTGACTTTAATTGTATTTAAAACCTCTTTATCTTTTTCCATTCTTCTCAACACCTCAACATTCGTGACTCTATCGACCCAACTTCAAGGGGTTAAGAAGGAGCAAAAAAATAATCGATACTGCTGCGTACGACACTTAGGGGTTTGTTGGAGAGTTGGGTCGTGGATAATTTGAATCAAATGGGTCGGATTGGGGTGAGTACAAAATGAAAACAATGGGATACTTACATAAATCTCTTGGAACAAAAACGAAAAAATATGGCAGACAAAAATTACCTCTAGCTACTTTCTTATTCGGACGCCGCTTTGAGAAAAACTTCCTGCTGGAAGATAGAAAAATTCTTCTTTCCTAAAATCAAGAATACACACAAGGGTAAAGAGACTTTTCTAAATAAAAATAAAAAATGGATCAGAGAAATAAATCAAACGTTTATTTTTGTCTCAAACAAACAGTTATTAAAATTTCAGATTGCACAAAAAACATACTGTATAACATAATACAAAATTAACAAAAACTTAAGTGTTTATCTGTTTACAAAGGAGATTGCTACAAAAATTTTCGAAATGGTTTCTAGGTTATTTAATAATATGGCCAAAATAGATTATTAAAATTAAGGATATCCTTGTAAATAAAAATATCGTAAAATTTAACCTTTTCTTTGAAACATCTTTTCTATATAATAATCAAATTAAATTTTTTTACAACAACAACAGATTAGAGCCAAACTGTCATATGTCAACACAACATTTTAAGACAGAATAAAATTGACAGTTTAAACCACGCTTTAGTATAATATATAACTTTAATTATTACAAATTCTTTAATTTTTAATGAAAGCAATTATTAAAAAAATTTCTATTTTACTTGGAAAATTAAAATATTGAATGTTACCTTAATTTCCTTACCTGAATGTTACCTTAAGAAACTTGCTACACATCTGGGATTAAAGCTACCTGGACAAATTCTCTATAGGAACAAAGGAAAACCATTTCTATAATTAGGAATGACGATCAAAGACGCAAATCAGGTTGGAGCAAGCAGACGACAAATGAAGCTGGTGGAGACACCTTATATACTGCTTTCAAAATTCCATCAGTTTTCCGGTATACTGCACAAATCTTAATGTGGTTACTCTGTTTTAAAATGCCATTTTTACAAAGAGTAAATCATTACCTTGGTCGGTCTTAGAACTTGAAACTTACTTAATCATCACAAAACTTTTGCCGGCTTCTTTTTAGAAGTCTGACACGTCGTCTTAATTCGAATGCTCTTGCTTCACTCCCTATCTGCGTTAGATTTTACAAATCCAATCGCAAATCAAATTCCCCTCACGTCTTGGAACCAGTTGTGCCTACGAACCTAAACAAAAATAATACCTATCGACACTCGTTCCTAAAACCGAACCGACAACAAACATCCTTTTTTTCTACCTCACAATGTATACAGAGAGTTGGGGGATTTAAATGTGAATAAAGACAAAAATATTTATATTTTGCCTAACTCGTCAAACAACCTTGAAACATACTACTTTTACATAGGTAGAAATAGCACGTATTATATTGATTATTTTAACGTCTTAGTTTCAACTGGAAATTTTTTAAATCACAATGTTTACAGAGGATTGGGGAATTTGAATGTAAATAAAGACAAAAATATTTATACAGAACTCAGGGATGAACTACAAAATTTAAAGCAGAATCTATATTATTATATAGACATTAAATATTATAGATAAAAACAAATTTAAAGCGCTACAGCAGTGAAAGTGTTATAGTTCATTTTTATGAACGAGAGAGTAATTAGCATAATTTTAAATGGTACCTTCGACCACTCCATGGGCGTGCTCAAGATTAATTGAAAAATTACTTTTAGTAATTGTAAAAAATAAATGAATTATTTCAGTGTTATAAAGTGTTATGTGTATGTAAACAAAAGTGATCTCTTTTATCACACACTATATTAGAACTGACTGGCCTACATTAAAAAGTGTTTTAAAAAATTCACATTTTTTTTAATTTTTAAAAATTACAAGAGAAAGAGAAAGAGAAAAAGAGTTTTTAAAACCGTCTAAGTTATGTTAAATAGATGAATAAAAATATTAATATAAAACTTACAGCTACTTGTTACAAATCCAAATCAGATTCAGAAGATGAACTTTCAGAACCAAGATTTATAATAACTGGCTCGATCATTTTATCAGTAATATTGTCCAGCTTCCACATTTTTTCCTCTTCTTTAATAGTGTGATTTACTGCCTTTTCCCAGTTTTCAGGTTTTACATTATTTACGGCCTCCAAAAACAACTGTTTAACATCATGAATTTTAAAAGTGGTATTTTTATTGAAACTTCACTCTTTATCTGTGCCCATACCAGTTCAATCGGGTTTAATTCACAATGATATGGTGGGGATCTAAGTACTGTCATTCCACGATTTTTGGCAATTTCATCAATTTCGTATTTTTTAAATTTTTCTTTATGAAGGGCACACAGCGAATAAAGTTCCTTTCTTATAGATCCGAGATGGTACGTAATATTTTTTGAACTCAGCCAATTCTGCAAGTCTTTTTTTAACCACTTGCTTGTGGGCAGTCCTTCTATAAGTCTGGAGTGATAACTTGCATTATCCATTACTATTACACAGTTCTTAGGAAGAAGATCTATCATTTGTTTGGACCATTCTTGAAAGACATCAGCGTTCATGTCTTCATGGTAGTCACCGGTACGAATTGATTGAAAAGTTAATAAACCACCTTCAACAAAACCGTCTGAACTGCCAATGTGTACTATTATCAGCCTGCGTCCCTTTCCTGATGGTGGGTTTAAACCAGTAGATAAGTTATTTACAAAAGCGTGCCTTTGACTTGTAACAGTTTCATTCTGCCAAAATTTATTTGGTGTATGACCCTCGTTGATCCATGTTTCATCAAGATAAAATATTTTTCTTTTTTGGTTTCTCATTTCCTTTATGGTTCTTAGAAAATGTCTTCTCCATATGACAATATCGCTTCTTTCTAATAAAATAGACTTTCTGGGATGATTTTTCCAGCGGAAGCCTATTTCTTTTAAAAGTTTCCATAACGTACTTCGACTCATTTCTGGGTAATCCTTATCATCTCGAACTGAGACAAGAACTTTATCCAATGTTGGAAATTCTGGTCTAAAGACGAATTCATGCACTTTCCGTCGAAGTCCGAACAATTAAATATTAATGTTTTTTCATTAACTGTTAAAAGACCAATTTTTCGGCGTTTACACGGCACTTCCAAATTTTCCATAACACTAGTATACATAATAAACTGCACCTTGCAACTGAAGTACCTACTTTTAGTGAACTGTTAAGAATTTTGAATACGCCACTTGGACCTTCCTACAAAATGGAAAAACCCACTATCACATTTTCTGTGGAATAAGTTTAGAAGGTAATTATCTAGTCAATTAATGTCGTAGATTCCTTGAATTAAAGAATTAAATGTTTGATTGTTGAAACCCTTACTTCGTGGAATGCACTCATTTCAGATAAAATAAAACGATTTATTTTATCTAAAGAATTAAACTTTATTTTGCAAATAGATAGGTACTTATGAAACTTTTATTGGTTATATATAACCAATAAAATAAACATCTTACATTTCTTGCAAATTCATTAGTACCTGTTAACCTCCATCACTCCGACACTGGCAACCTTATTTAGGGATTAGTAACCCTCACAACTATTGTATTCTATTCTGCTCCAACCTTTATACCTGGTGGTCATACTCAATTTAAAATTGTTTTCCTATATACTTCTGTAAACTTGTTGACAAATATCTGTTTTTCAGTGAGTCACCCGTATCATCAGATTAGGGATTTGCATACATAATTTATTGTTTTATTACTCTCTCATACATAAAAATACACTATAAAAATGTCTTTACAAAATTTCATTAGATTTTCTTAAACTTTTTACATAAATATAAACATTTTCGATAAACTCCTATTTTTAAATTTTACTGTAGATCTAACAGGTTATTAAAACCGTTACTTATTGATTTTATATGTCCTCCTGCTAACAATTCCCTGTAGCTTATGTGGGTTTTCCTTGTTCAAATAAAAAATTTAATATGTATAAGATTATAGATTTATTTTAATAAAATAGCAAACCAATTTGTATTCAACAAAAAATGTCTCCGAAATCCACTTCGTTAGATCTAATTCTCCTAATCATCCGACAGTTCGTCCTTATTTTCAAAAAAAGCAAAAAATCTTACGATATTACAATATGTATCAGTGACCTCTCCTTTGTCTTTATCTTCAGCCTTATACGTTTTTCCTTTGATTTCCATAAGAAATTCCGAGATAAATGCTTTTTCTTTCACAATAACCGTAAAAGTGGCTTCCTTGGCATTTTTGTCGGGGTTGTGAACTTTGCTGGTCACCGAAGTTTTTGCGTATCGATTGAATATGGTGGAACTGATGTCGAATTCGTAAGTAGTTGGGTCATTTTGGTCGCTATTGGATTTCGAAGTGTCCTGAAGATAAGAATTCCTAATTAGAATGGACATCGGTGAAGATAGCGAGAAAGTTTAATAATTATATCAACGATTGTGAAACTTTTGTATAAGGTTCGTTCAGAAAATCTCCTAGAAACAACTTGATTGTTTTAAGATTTTTGCTTAGAATATTGATAGCAAATAATTTTTAAAGCAATGCTGAACACCTTCATAAATAAAGTGCCGAAGAATTGTAAAATTTCTATAAAGTTTGTCGTTGTCAATTATTTTCGTTAAATTTTTTAATTTTAACAAATTATACAATTAACAATTAGTTAACAATTATACAATTTAAAAAATATGGAATTACAGTATTGTTTTTAACACTGCATTTGAAGTCTTTAGGGTTAAATGTATGTTCATGTACATAAACATTTAACTATTATCAGCGGCGGCTCGTGGCCTAAAAAGTGGTGAAGACGAGGAAACCATGCTGAAGCCAAAAGGAGTTTTGGTACTTACTTTGCGCCCAAATCTCATTAAGAATTCGTTAAAAAAATGGAGAGTTAGGGCTCTAATATGTTGAAAACCGTTTTTTAGGGCATTTATACTAGATACGATTCGTTCTGCTTGCCTGGAATATTTACCACGCCTGGTAAAACGGGTGTGTTGAGTTTGAGATTCAGCCAACCACTCTGGGTCAGATGCTAATTGCAGCCGATCACTCTGGATCAGACACTGCAGTGTTTACTGGTTTGGTCCGCCCCGAGTATTTCATTTCCCCGGTACCACCTACGTCTAGGAGGAATTCCCCTATCCGCCACCTGGGGAGGCGCCCGATGGAGGTCCAACAACCTCTCACCGGATGACAGAGAGAAAGAGAGAGAGAGAGAGAGAGAGGACTAAACTGACAGATGTCATGTAAAAAATTGCACAAGCAAAATGGAGATGGGCTGGACATGTAGCACGTTTAATGATAATAGGTGGACCAAAAGACTCATAAAATGGAGACCTAGAGAAAATAAAAGACACCGAGGTAGACCACCAAAAAGATGGATGAATGGCTTGAGAAAACCAGTGGGAAATTCGATACAGATGGCACAGGATAGAGAACAATAGAAAAAAATGGAGGAGACCTATATCCAAAATTGAATGCAAGAGGTTGCGGAATGATGATGGTGATGATACTAGAACTGGGGGTGAATAGATACTTAAACAAAAAAAGCAGTATTAGATAGACTAATAGAACTGACTTCTAGTTTTTATAAATCAAATCAATCCTTCGGTCTTTTAAGGAGGCAAATCTATTAATAATATCCTCGTAGAAAAGATTCTTCTGCATAAGTTCATTCAACAGTTCTTTATGAAGTGCGATAACAGTCAAACTGGATAGTCTATCTTGTGAAATAGTGTTTCTTGTAAAAGTTTTTAACCTTTTTAAGCACGAAAAACTTCTTTCTATGGAAGCGCTTATCGATGGAATTGTCAGAATTAGGAAAAAATGTAGGCTTCTGCAGCAATTTCTTTAATTGGTTGTAACTAAATAACCAATTCTTGCAAATTAAAATTTTTGTAATTTTCGTCGGCATAAAGAAGGTAGAGCTCACTTTTAAGTCTTTGATGTTTAGTAAATTGTGTGCCATAAAACTCAAATAAATTTTGAAAAGCGTCGGAAGGGAAGGTCTTCTTCTTTTTTTCGTTTTATGGCCTCCACCTCTTAGGTACGTGGCCAGCTCATGTATATATTTTTATTTCAATTATAGAAGGGAATTCTCCTCACAGAGATTCTGGAAATAACCATATTCCCTTCAACTATTTTGGACAATTTATAGTGGATATTCTAAAATAATTCTATATGTCATTAATGATATAGATTTTTCTTGTTTCATCTATTAAGCTATGTAAGGTATATCTGGAATTTGGCATCTTGGACAGGACATCAGTGGTTAAAGGATAGGTTAGGTTGGGTATTTATTTATATTTTACTTACATTTTAATTTGGAAAATATTGATAAACTTACCAATCGTTTTCAAGGTTTTAGCATTGATATTGTGGAAAATATTTTGTACTGAAATGGGCGTTGGGCATCCATCTTTAATAAGTTTTTGATATAAATCAAATAGTGGTGTCTTATTGATAGGACACTCTAGCAAGATGTGTATTATACTTTCTATTTGACCACACTCACAAAAAGGGGAATCAATACAGTTAATTTTAAATAGATGATCTGGTGCCAAACAATGTCCTGTTCGCAACCTAATAATTGTTGTCAGGTGTCTACGGTCTACAAAGTGGAAGGAAAGATCAAATGTATGACTCAATTTTTGTTGTATCTGCTAAGCTTACGAATTTTAATTTATCACAATCCTGAAAACGTATATCCATTTCCATTAAAATATGATCATATATTTCAAAAAATAATGCTCTGTATTGAGTAGTAATTGCATTCTTGCTCATACCATCAGCACACCTAAACCGTGTGGAAGTATTAATGACCGTCATTGTGCTTGCTTTTTCGAAAATAGAATTAAAAAATTCTTCATTTCTATTATCACTTATTAATTGACGAGTTCTCCTTATCTGGTTTAAACAAAAATTAATATCTAGGGACTTTTTTTGAAGAACATCATATAAAATATCTGTTATATGAAAAATGTCTCTAAAAACTGTTGCTAAAAATGTGAACTTAAAATCATTTAAATCGCTTAAAAACCTTTTAGCTAGCTGAACTGATTTGCGGTCCGACTCTTCAGAATTCAGTATATTATCAAAAACCTCTTTTAATTTTTCCCAGTCTTCAATAATTACACTGATTAATTTTGAATTAGAGGACCATCTTGTCTCTGTAATTGTTGGCATACGTCTAGCCGACGTAGATGCAAGAGCGTACGATCGTTTTGCTAAACTATGAAAAAACGATGGGATTCCGATAATAGTTGCAAAAAAAATTCGACATTTTGATATTTTCTTAAAGCTCTGTTGCAAAACAAGATTAAGTCGATGGGCTTATAATAAAGTGCACTAAACAAATAAACTTAATACTGTGACTAAACTAAACTAATAAATACACTAGATAAACTACACTATTATAAAAAATATCTATATAATAGACTAAATTTCAAAATATTGTCGCTGGGAGAAATTTCCGAAAAATAGGAATACTACATATACATTTAACTAGTAGGTGAAGACGGATAGTTTATTTTTCAATTGATCACTTTAAGTGCACTTGCCAGTTTTCTCGGCTATCACTAACGACAGGATGACGTCACATTGGCATGGCAACCGTGAACGCTTGTGCAGATGAATTCCGAATTTCAAAAATGATATTCACTCATTCCTGAATCGTAGGTTAGTGACACAGGTCAGGACTTGACCGTCAAGTACCTACCGCTAATAAAGCTAGTTGTCTTTTTTAATTTTTAGATTAATTAAAAGAGAATAAATAATTAATTTCAGAATTTAGATATAATAATGTTGCTTTTATTTTTTATTTATTTGTCTTAATTTAATTATATTTTTTTGGTGAACCTCACCTTCACCTACTTCACCTGGCCGGCCGCCGCTGACTACTATGTTTTTATCTGCACATCATTATTTTACTTGAAGTTGATATAACTACTAACTACACAGTAGCCGACCTACACTAACTACAAACCAGGCGCGGATATAAAGGGGCATCTATGGGGCTTTAGGTCCCCCTATTGTATCTAGGGGTCAATATCAAGTCAATATAAAAATGGCCTTTAGTCCCGGGCACCCCTTAAGTATTGAGAGGGTGCTCAGAATCCCCCGATTGCCCCAAATATTTAGATTTAAGCATGATTGACAGCACGACAAGAAGATTTGTACATGGAATTTACTAAGTTTATTCTAGGCCGGAAAAGTAAATAACGTAATTAAAGAAATGCGAATACTTAATATTGACAAATTTGGATGCAGTGAAGTTTGTTGGCCCAATTTAGGCCAGTGCGAAATAGAAAATCACACAATATACTACTATGGAGATACTACAACAAGAAACAAAAACGGAGTGTTAACAAATGTGTACTTAGTTTTATAAGAATATCAGATAGAGTTGCAGTACTCAAAATGAATGCTAAATCAGTTAACGTGAACATTATTCAAGCTTCAACTTCGGAAAGCTCAGAAAAGGATCACAAAAATTTACAAGCTTAGATTGAAAGCCTTTTTTGCATTATTGAAGGAATCTAAGCCTGAATTATTGACTTTATTATTATTATTCGACTTGCAAAAAAAAAACCTTCCGCTGTCTAAAGTCCCGGATCAAGCAGCGTATACTCCATTCCACGAATATACGACTGTTTTAAATTTGCTTTAAGGTGTCGATTTAAATGGTCTGTGATTTAAACGAAATGTAAAAATACTTAAGTGATCAAATAGTGTAATTTTTTTAGTCGAATATTCAATTAATATTAAAAAAACAAAAAAACTTACCTATTTACTTATTCTCTTAATCTTCTAAAACTATCATCAACGATCAGATTCACAGCCACAATCAGTCGGCGATATATGAAACTGTATATAAATTTTCGTTACTTTTTAATATCTGTAACGACTATCACCGTACTCCTTTTTCTGGTTTATGAACCATCGTTCTGCCAATTTTTTTTCATTGATATTAAAAATAGTATATTTCTTTTTATTACAGCTGTAATACCAAATAAAGTAATAATAGTACATTGTTTACCGGGTAGGAAAAGCTTAACATTCCTGGACGACTGTGAAGATTGCTAAGTCGAGGCGCAAGCCGAGACTTAGCAACACAGAGTCCAGGAATGTGGTTTTTCCTACGAGGTAAACATACTATTTTTCCGCAAATCGTTTAAAATTCGACAGATATTGATTGATTTAAAAAAAACGCGATAATTTTATTCCAAATAAATGGTGCTTTGAAATTCCTAATAAAATTACTTGGGTTACTATGGAAACGTATTGAGGTTGAATTGTCAAACTTGACGCTTATAAATTTAATTGCTGGTGTTCTCGAAAGTAAAATGATAAGTGATGATGAAATTTCCATTCCTGGGACTCCTCCAGAGCTGGTTGAGGCAGTGAATACTGCTTCATTCGAATTATTGCCAAAGAAATCAAGAGAAAAGTACGAAAATGCATATAGACGTTTTATGGATTATCGCATGAGTAAAAATACGAGTTCTTTCTCAGAAAATGTTGTAATGGCATACTTCCTAGACCTTTGTTTAAAGATGAAATCTTCAACATTATGGGCCAATTATTCAATGCTGAAGTCAACCCTTGCACTTAAGCACAATGTAGATATATCTACATATTCAAAACTTCGTTCTTTATTGAAACGGCAAGCTCAAGGTTATAGGGCAAAGAAATCTAAGATTTTAACGAAGGAAGAAATTGAAAAATTTACCCAGGAAGCTCCAGATAAAGAAAATTTAATGATTAAGGTAATTTACAAGGTTTTAATTTCTATTTAGATTATAGCTTTATTTATTTTTTAGGTGGCTGTAATATTTGGTATTTCTGGGGCCTGTAGAATGGATGAGTTAGTCTGAATGACTGTACACGATATAGAAGACTTAGAATCTAAGCTTTTAATCAGAATACCTGATTCGAAAACCAACAGACCAAGATCATTTGTAATTAATCAGATCTACTTGAATGTTTATCGAAAGTATGTTTCGTGAAGACCAGAAAATATGAACAGTGACCGATTTTTCTTTAAATATCAAAGCGGAAAGGGTTGTAGACAAGTGGTAGGAATTCATCAATTTAGAAAATGCCCAAAATAATTGCTACTTATTTGAACTTGGTAAATCCGACAGAATATACTGGTCACTGCTTTCGTCGGTCTTCTGCAACAATATTGGTTGACTCTGGTGCCGACATAACTAGTTTAAAGAGGCATGGCGGATGGAAGTCATCAAACGTTGCTGAAGGATATATCGAAGAATCGCTTAACAATAAGGTTGAGGTGGCAAATAAAATTTTCACAGTACAAAATATTCAACAAAATGACACTTCCACCCTGCATGTTGTCCAAAATGTTTCTCATAGTTCTAAGAGTGTTCCTCCAATGTTCAATAATTGTACTAACTGTCAAATTATTGTAAATATAACAAATTGATCTTAAAAATGTATTCAGCAATGACTTGATGTTTTCAAAATATAAATTAATTCCTTATAAGCAATGTGTTTTCTATCATTTATGTAGAACACTAACAACTGTACGGAAATATCATTTCCTTACAGTAAGGAAATGACATCTCCTTACAGTAAGGAAGTCCTGACTTTTTCTTCAAGAAATTTCGACAGGAATGTCAAAATTTCCTGGCGATTTGCGGAAAAATGTGTTATATCAAAGAACCCGGCACGCCTCTTTGGTGTTTACATTTCACTGAAAGCTTACCCAAATATCTGATGAACACATTTGACTTCATAGACTTCATTGTATTTATTTGTAGTTTTTAACTGAAATAATTTTAGTTAAGATGTCATACTAGTAGACCCTTTTTATTGGAATAATGATTAGATCAATTGACCTTCATACTTATACTTGCACAGTAAAATATTAGTTGTCGCAGTAAACCAAAACAGTCGTATATTCGTGGAATAGCCTATACCTACTACAGCAGACAGCTATATGTACATAACTTGACAATCGTAGTGGAACATTCTAAAGCCCCAGTAACAAAGGAAAATTGTTTTAGCTATGTATGGTCAGAGGATGAGTATGGCAAGGGCTCTAATCAACTGGCTTCGGCGATGCATCACAGGCTGCCTAATACTGATTTAAAAGATATCAAACCAAGTATAGGAACCAAATAATTTTATCCATGGCAAGTCTCTGGCTGATACAAGCTCTAACAAACATAAAATATATTGAAATAGTGTATTCCGTTCGAGGCCATTCATTCTTGCCGTCGGACAGGGTATTTGGGACGATCGAGAAAAGCCTTTAAAAAATGCAAGTTATGGCGACAACTGAGTACTATTTTAAAATAATATCTGAAAGTACAACTTTGCAGTGCCCCAATATGGATTTTAAGTTCTACGATTGGAAAACTGAAGTCTTGTCTACATTCAAAGCACTGCAGTTCCAAGCGTCCCTGAAAAAGACGACGGTTATTTAGAACCTCTTGATAATGACAACGACAAAGAAGTCTTAAGAGTTTAGAATTTTGGTATTAATAATTATTTTAATGTATTAAGTACTATTATTAAACATTTATGTTTTTACTACGAAATAACCAATCTCCTGGTATGTTCATTTTAAAATTACCAATATCCACTTGTTAGTTGCAAAGTAGCCAATCTCCCAATATTTTTCTTTAATTATAAGAGTATTTTAATAACAACCAAGAAACTAGCAATGAAAAACTAGTTTTAAGCGATCAAAGTTTATGGATAACGAATTTTGTTTCTACAGGTTTTACAAATCGTCGCCTCAGAGCAACACTAGGGCATAAAAAAAATAGTGATGTTCGGTATCAACATAAAATGGGTCAAAATAAGTGCCTTAATTGAGTGTAACACTTAGGTATGATGTAAATATTCACACTAACGCGATAAAATACATTACCCCATGTTACGCACATTTTAAAGTATATTTTCAATCAACGCAACACTATTATTTGTTCACAAGTTGTTAAGAGCACGAAATGTGCCTAAAAGTCAAAATGGTCGTAAAATTTGTATCATCATAGGCGTTCCTGAGGTGTTCATTCATTAAAATTAATGCGTTTTACATTTATTTTCCTTTCAAAATGTTTATCAATATTAATAATGTTTTAATACTAATGTATTTAGCAAAAAACAATTAAAACTTTCACGGCTAATGTTGGTTATTATATTATATTAATAAAAATAAGAATTTAACCATTAACAATTTTGTAAATAAGAATAACTTATCTCTTTGGATAGTTCAATACTAATCTTGGCGTTTAATCACTTTACTAGAAAACCCGGAATTCATATCCGAAGGTACTATTCGTTGCAATATAATTAGGATGGAATTCCATATTCCTTACCTTTTAATTTAAGTTTCTTTATGCCATTTTGATTTTTCAGATCTAACAGATGTTTGTTTTTTTTATGATATCTGTAACTTCATAGATTTCTTGAGCAACAGATGTACTTTCGACTGTCACTGTTTCTTCGACTTGTGTTCCTTTGTGGGTTTACGTCAACTGTTTAAATAATACTAACTTTTGTCACGTTGTTGTAATATGTCGTAAGCCAGATATTTTAACGGTTTTGTGAGTTTGGACAAATTGCACTGGTAAAATGCATTGTGACTTCCGTCGTATTACTTATACAAAAATAGGAAACGTTTTAGGACTTACGACGTTTTGCAGAAACATGTGTCACTAACAACAGAATACGAATCTTTAAAAAAAAGAAAAATTTAAAATTGTGGGTTACGACATATTGCGGTTATTGAGACGATATTACAAAATAGTAAAATGTATTTTAAAGTTTAAAATAATCATAATGTTCATATAATAATCTATAATTTAAAACAAAAACAAATTGTTATGTGTTATCGTCAGAATATTTTTTATATTTTCAGTTATTTCTGAACCAAGCCTACGCTTATTATTCTGCGTCTGTTATAGCCAAAATGTCGTCGTTGAAAGGTCTAGTTTCGTACCGTTTTTTGCCCTCAGTTTGATTTAATCAACATTCCTTTTCATTGTATGTTTCCACTACATTTAAAGTACGCTAAATAGCTTCTGTACGTGACATTAAAGTATTATGTTGTGTGTGGAGCTATGGAGATTTTATTGAAGGGCAAGAAACGTTAATATTATGTAGGGAAAGAATCCTGTACATATCTGAGGGTAAATCTTGCTGTTTAGTATTAAATTTTACATAAGTATTATGGTAATCCGACGTATTAAAGTCTACAAATAGTTTATTGCATGTTGTCGTGAGGGTAGTTGAAAAATACATAGCTCAATAATTGGTGCAAAATTGGTTTATTCAAATATATATTCCTTGTACAAGTATATAGTCATGTAAGATATGTATAAAAGAATTGTAACAAGCAAAAACAGAATCCAATGTGTTAATATTTAAAGACGGATTACAAGCATATTTAAAGACAGATACAAGCATGGCCAAAAAGGTTAAAATAAACACTTTACTGTGAAAAAATCTTTAAAAATTTTCTAAAGTTCTAAAAGATCTAAGAGATATTATATCACTATTATTCCGGTCGTCGGTTTTCGTGACCGATTTTCCTCTCCATAATATATGTCATGCGAGTTTAAATAATTTTATTCATTCTCTGTTTCTATATTTTATGCTATAAATGTAAGTAAATATACTAGCGAAATATTACAGCTATTTTCCTAAAATTAGGTCTTTTATGCAGATAATTGACCTAATTTCTCTGAAGTTGCATATTAGGTATAGTTAAATTGTAAAACAAAATTCGTAAACACTACTTAAATTACCTTTTACTGAAGTTTACTCAGGTATTTGTTTCAATTCAAGTTAATTAATATTCAGTTATATATTTGTGTCTTTTATCAAAGCATTTAGACTATTTTAAACTAATAACTATTTGCATTAACCATTTTTAGCTTAAGATATGTTCTTTAAACTAAGATTAATATTAGTACAGAAATGAATTTGAAACCCATCATGTTTCCAGGTTGAAACACGCTACGTTTGACTTTACCGAACTTTTGAAATCTTGGCGTCTTAGTCTCCTGAGATCCCAGATATTTTCACTGCACTGTTCACTACTCACTGGACTATTGTTGCTGGGTACTATTTATTTATACCATCTATATGATGTGGTTCACTAACGTGACGTTTAGATGGGATTTGGCGTGAACAGTCCGGACGGCGGATTTGGACTGGTAGGTTGAGCGAACGATGTTTTCTTTAGGAGAGGTCTCTATGACAAAGAAAACCGAATGCTGTCATTTATTTTATGGAGACATTTCGAACTTTTTTTAATCTTTATGGCTTTTCAGATAATTCTTGGTTTATAGCAGGGGGGTGGAGCTATAATTCTAGAGTTTTTAAAATCAATTTTGCGGCCTGTATGATGTTGACCTAGAATTGTAATTGAAGGGAAATTGCGAACCGAAATGGAATTTCTATTAATCCCCTTTTAGATCCTACGAGTGTTTTGGCCTATGTAATATCGAGGTGATCTTTACAACGAATTTGATAATCTCCGTGATGTTCATTTGGAATGTTTTCTTTGATTGATCAGACAAGAGATGATATTTTTCGTTGATGGTGAATAGTGCCTTTGTTACTCTTGATTTAAGAATTTTGCCGATTTTGTTAGTGACACCTATGATATAAGAAGGATAAGTTTGTCCTGAGTCTTTGGGTAGAGTTTGGGCGGAAAATTTATATCCATGGATATTCCTATTGATCTGATTTTTGCGATAACCATTTTGGATAATGGCTTGTTTTAAAATAGAGAGCTCATTGGGTCTGCTTGTATCATTGCAAAGTCGCATTGATCGAGTTACAAGGGTATTAATAATTAAATTATTTTGTCAAGATAAGTGATAAGAGTTGACATGAACGTCGCGGTTGTTATGTATTTTCGGTAAACAAAGTGACAAAACCTTAAGATTGGTTTTTCCTTACGAGAACGTCGAGAAATGATAGGGATTAATCAATGCTCATTTCCATCGTAAAGTGAACACTAGGATATATACCATTTAGATTTGTTTGAAACAATATCAAAGCAATCTTGCCTTGGGGTCAAATGACCAATGTATCCTCTACACATCACTACTAACATGTGGGTTAATTAAAGATATTGGCAATTACTGGAACGAGTGAGGAGCTCATTGGGACATCATTTATTCGTCTTTATTATTGATTTTGGAAAACGAAATATGTTGACCATGCAATGTTTAGTGAGAGATACGTGGTCGTGGTTGAAACTTGCCTTTTACTTAATGTTGACTTGGAAAAGGCAGTCCGAGGTACACGTATATGCAGATAAAACTAAGTACATATTGGTTACTAAGGATCTTATAGGAAATTAGGAACAAGAAACAGGCATATATTTAAACGTATTAACAGCTTCACGTACCTTGGCTCGCTGGTGGCTACTACCAACAAAAAAAGCGAAAATAAAAGAGTATACTATGGACTCCGAAAACAGTTCCAATTAAGAAACATCCACCTTTCTTTTTTACTTGCAATCTCTGCGACGAAGGTTATCAATCATCACTGCTATTCTAACTATTAACACTACAGCCGGAAAAAGTTCAGTTGAGCTGCATCCAAACCACTCTCTGAGGTTTCTAAGCTAGGAAATTCTTCTTCCTATGCTTCGAGTTTTCCCCGAATCTTTCCCTGGATTATAAGTTATAAAAATTCATATCTGTCACCACGTGTTATATGACCTAGATATTGTAGTTTTTTTATTTTGATAGAATCCACTATCTCCCTGCTGTTCTCTATTCTTCTTAGTACTTCTTCATTGGTTATACTGTCTGTCCAGGAGATTCCCAGCATTCTTCGATATGTCCATATTTCAAATGCTTCCAATTTATTGAGACATTTTTTATTTAAAGTCCATGACTCCACACCATATATAAAAGAAAAGAAAATTATGTGTTTTTATATATAATATATACTTTAGTACTCGTTTACTAAGATTTAGACTGAGACCTCTACAACATAATATAAAATAAAAGAAACATCCATGAAGAACAAAAATTATTATATATAGAACACTGCTGAGGCAGTATACTCATATATAAAGCAGAAGCATGGACAATAACTTAGGAAGATGAAACACTTTTGAGAATATTGTTGAGTAAAATACAATGCAAAAAGTTTGGTGCTATAAACCACTAAGGGCTTATTCTTCTTGTAGTGCCTATCCATTTCGGATGTTGGCGATCATAATGGCAATCTGTATTTTGCAAACAGCTGCTCTAAAAAATTTGTGATTATTTTGTTGAATCACGTACGTAGATTTTCCAGCCAAAAAATCCTTCGCCTTCCTGGTCCTCATTTTCCTTATACTTTTCCCAGAAAAATTG
The DNA here is from genome assembly GCA_918026665.1 of Diabrotica balteata. Lineage (NCBI taxonomy): Eukaryota > Metazoa > Arthropoda > Insecta > Coleoptera > Chrysomelidae > Diabrotica > Diabrotica balteata. The sequence goes on along the minus strand of OU898283.1, from coordinate 106,145,575 downwards.
ATTACGGCAAAGCGAAAGATATGTTTCGCTTTCCCTCATAATGTGACCGAGGTATTCGATTTTGGCTGTTTTTATTGTGGTTAACAACTTTTTTTTTGCATTCTTAATGAAACGTCCTGAGTAGTAGTAGTAGTAGTAGTAGTAGTAGTAGTAGTAGTAGTAGTAGTAGTAGTAGTAGTAGTAGTATTGTCCATTCGCTCAGCTCGGGCATATTTTGACAGATTCATTGTCGGAAACCTACAACACAAAAATTCCTACTTCTCAGTATTAATAGCTCAAATATACTACTATTGCAGACTTCTTCCTTAAAAAAAAGAAGAATTATTCCAAATAGTGGAAGTGTATACTAAACCCATAACATTTTCCCTGTATATTTAAAATATAATATTGGAGTTGTTACAATTGAACATATTGTAATAAATATTTGTATTATTCGCGTTGTTTATTTTAGCTAATATAGTTTTATTGTTCCATTATTTTTGTTTATTTCTTTGTTAGTTCTATTTAGTTAATTAGTTAGTTCTATTTTGAATTTTATTATTAGAGATAGTCAAAGTTTTCCATTTGTTCTATCAGGTAATGCGTTGGTAAGTTTTTCTTGAATAAATATAAATATGATAAATGTTCTTTAAAAGTTAATATTTTTAGATGAGTAAGGATGCTGTTAAATTACGAGGTAATCAAACTGCACAAAGATTTATTCAAAACACCAACCATTTTTGTTTAATTATTTGCCCATTCGGCGTAGGTGGATCATTAAAATATATTTATAAAATTATGTAAATATGTTCTTAATATCAAAAACATTTCATATTGTTCTGAAGCTATTTTCTTGTGGCACTGTAAATTAATTACTATTTAACTGGGAATAAGCCACAATTAAAGATAAAAATACGTTTATTGACGTTTCAATTTCCACTTCGGAAATCGTTCTCAAAATACAAACAGTAAATTTAAATAAGAACGATTTCGGAAGTGGAAATTGAAACGTCAATAAACGTATTTTTATCTTTAATTGTGGCTTATTCCCAGTTAAATAGTAATTAAAAACATTTCAGTTAACATCCAGTTCAGTTTGACATGGCGTCAAAAATTAAATAAAAGCTGTGATAAAAGTTACAGTAATTTAGTTATATTGTTAAGTTGCTCCAAATGTAGGCAACTAACTTAAACTTTTTGCTAGGATTTAGCTGGAGTTTCTTGAGAATATTTTTAATAAACGTTTATTATTTTCCAGTTAATTTATTATTTTTTAAAAGTGATGATAATAATGCTGAATAAGCAATATTTCAAATGATATTTAATCACAAAACGTACTTATTAATATTGTGTTATTGTAAAATCCTCATAATAAAGTACGTTAGATAAAAAGGTAAAATTCCGGGCCGTCCAAAACTAGTTTCTAATAGAAATAATAGAAGATTATGATTTGTTTTAATTATATTTTTGATGATATTGGATATTTTTGATGAATGATATTTTTGAATTATAATATGAATATTATGATATTTTTTATCTAACCTACTTTATAACACAATATTAAGTACGTCCTGTGATTAGATATCATTTGAAATTTTGCTTATTCAGCATTATTATCATCACTTTAAAAAATAATAATAAATTAACTGAAAAATATTAAATATATTCTTAAGAAACTGCAGCTAAATGCTAACAACAAGTTTAAGTTGGTTGCCTACATTTGGCGCAACCTAACGATATAAACTAAATTACCTTAACTTTTTTTATAAAACATATTTTTTATATATAATAGAAACTTACATTCTATATACATGCTATAAATTTCTAATTCATAGTATAAGTTTGCAAAAGAGGTCGACGAAATACTCTAATGAAATGCGTTATGAGCACGTGTACTTGGTTGTATAATAATTTCCAGTCACTTCTAGTCTGTCAAAAAGTAACTAACTTCGTAAAAACATAATTACTAAAATCACTAGACAGTTCGGACTGGCATTAGCGAACCGAGTATAGTAGTAGTAGTAGTAGTAGTAGTAGTTAGTAACGTGGTCGGTACAGGATATCTTTAGGATTCAACGATAAAGCGACATTTCGAAAGCCTTTATTTTCTTTTAGGTAGCGTCTGTGAGAGTCCATGACTCAACTCCGTACAACAGTATATTAAAGGTATAACATCGTAGTAACCTGATTTTTATGGGTACTGATAAATCGTGGCATTTGAATAAATTAGCCATTTTTTGAAATGCAGATCTTGCTTTCTCTACCCTACATTTGATTTCTAGGGAATGGTCCCAATTTTCATTGACGTTGTACCAAGGTAGGTGAATGTTTTTACTCTTTTTGTTAAATTACCGTTCACACTGATTCTTTCAATTTTGCTGTTCCTTCTTAGAGATTATTATACATTTTGTTTGCTTAATGTTTAGTGAAAGTCCATATCTCTGACTCACTTTTGTGATTCTATTCATTAACTTCTGGACGGCTTCATAACTGCCAGCGAATACCACCGTCTAATCCGCGTATATGATATTATTGATACATTCTCAGATAATTCGAATTCTGGTTTCAACATCCTCTATTACTTCTTAAAAGATTTCCTCAGAGTATATGTTAAACAGCAAGGGTGATAGTATAGATCCCTGTCGGACCCCACGTTTGATTTTGATATCAGATTCTTCTGCATCTGTACGGATAGATGATGTTTGATTTCAGTAGACATTGCTAATTTTTCGTAGATCACAGATGTTTATTTCAATATTTGTTTATATATCCATTAGCCTGTCGTGTTTTACGGTATGAAACGCTTTATGGTAATCAATAAAGCATGCATAAATATCGCAATTCACATCTCCATATGAAATAGCACTTGTATGCTAAAGAAAGCCTGAAGAGTGGCTCATTAAGCTGATGATCCGAAAATTATTGCAGGACGCATATTTTGTTTTCTTTGGTAGAGCAAGAAACGTTGACTTTAGCCATGACCTTTGTAATACCCTGTTTAAATATATGTCATTGAATATTTTTGTTAGTCATTGGGTAATGCCGGTGTTAAATAGGTTTATGAGTTCAGCATATGCATTGTCAGATCCAGAAGCTTTGCCATCTTTTTGTTGTGCTTTTTCCACTGTTTCTGATGTATTTGTTAAGTGGTCATTACATATGTAGGACGGAGATTGTTCTGACCTATTATCATCAAAGAGTTCTTGTGTGTATTTGGATTTATATGTCTTGATTTTTATCTGTGATGATGTTTTCCTATAGATCTTGCAGTTTGCAAGCTGTATTGGATTTATGAAGACCAGCTGCTTATTTTACCTTTTTATGCATATTAAATGTATCGTGTTTTGTTCCAACAACTATATCTCTTTAGACTGTGATTTCAACCAATTTTCTTTGACCTTTCCTATTTCGCTTCTTATTTCTTACTGAATATTTTTGTACAATATTTTGTTATTCTTTAGTTTTTCTTTTCTTCCATAAATTGCAGTATATTGTCATTCGTCCAAATTTTTTATTTTCTTTATTTTCCATTAGATGTTCTTTTTTGATCTTGTTAAAGGAGTTACATATATTGTGGAGTGATTCTTCTGGATCATATGTTTACTCCACGTTACTTAGCTTTTCTGAAAGAATCCGTGCGACTGTCTCCTTTGTTTCCTTATCTTTTATTCTTCTCATATCACATTTTTTGTTACTATGTTTTTTTGTAATCTTTTTAAATCTTTACCAGATTTACCAATATCAGAAATATGATCTGACGATACGTCAGCACCGGGGTAACTTTTAACTGATAGGCATTCATTACGGAAGTTCAACCAAGGGCAGTGGCACAAAAGATTTAATGTCTAATACTGACTCTTTAATGAACCAGATATTGTAAAGTTCATTTAAACACAGGACTTAAATGGACTGTAGAAACACCTGTAGGAAGAAGAGGCAGAGGCCGACCGTGATTTAGCTGGTTAGATGGAGTTGAGACCTGCTTCTTCTAGTTCCATGACCGTTATCGATCGTTGGATATCATGTTGGCTACCATATTCGCTATCGTGACTTTATTGACAGCAGCTCTAAATAACGATGTAGTTGATTTTCCATACCATTGCCTTAGATTTTTCAGCCATGTTGTTTATCGTCTATTAGGACCACGAGTACCTTGGATCTTTCCCTAAATGATCATATGTAAAAGATCATATTTTTCAGGGTGTCTTATAATGTGACCGAAGTATTCCAGCTTGCGTTTCTTTATTATATTGACCAGTTGTGTTGTTTGGCTCAGCCGTCTAAGGACCTCCTCATTTCTAGTTCTGTCGACCCAGCTTATTTTCAGTAGTCGTCTGTATAACCACATCTCAAAGGCTGTCAAGCGTTTAAGCATAGCCTCAGTTAGAGTCCATGCTTCCAGTCAATACGGCAGGACAGGAAAGATGTAGCAAGATGTCATACGAACTCTAAGGTCAATGCTAAGATCGTGACTGCAAAGAAAGTTTCTTATTTTTACAAAGGCAGCTCGGGCTTGTTCTATTCGGCTTTTAATTTCTGCGGTTGGATCCCAGCTCTCATTGATATTACTGCCGAGATACACGAGTTTCTCTACTCTGTCCAGTGTGGCATCTCCGACTTTTATACCGTCATTCTGTATATAATTTTGTTTGCTAACTATCGTATATTTAGTTTTCTTAACGTTGAGTTTTAATCCATACTGATCACAAGTCTGTTTTATTTTGTTCATTACATTTTGAAGGTCTTCTCCACAATTGGCAAGGACTAAGGTATCCTCGGCATATCTAATATGGTTGATATGATCGGTTACTCCATTCACAATAATACCTTCGGTTGTCTCCATTAAGGCTTCCTTAAATATTTCCTTCGAATATAAGTTAAAAAGTAAAGGCGACAGTATACAGCCTTGTGTCACTCCTCTTTTTATATTTATTTCATCCGACAGTTTTTGTTCAACCTTTATTCTTGCCACTTGATGCCAGTATAGATTTGTAATTATTTGTAGATCTTTATCGTCCAATCCAGCTGTTTCCAATATTTCTAGCATTTTGTTATGTCGGACTTTGTCAAAAGTTTTTTCAAAATCGATTGCACAAATGTACACGTTTTGATTTATATCTCTGCATCTCTGTACCAGCACCTATATACTAAACAAGGCTTCTCTTGTACCCAAGCCACTCCTAAACCCAAATTGAGTATGGCTAATTCTGTCCGGTAACAGCGTGTAAATTCTGCTGTGTATTACTCGCAGGAAGATCTTCAAAACGTGACTCATCAGACTTATTGTCCGATAATCACGGCATGTCTTTGGACGATGTTTCTTAGGTATTGTGACAAATGTCGACTTTAACCAATCAGTTGGTAATATCCCAGTGTCATAAATTCTGTTAAAGAGATTACACAGAGCTTTAATTCCATTTTCTCCCAAAAACTTTAGTATTTCAGCACTTACTTCATCGGGGCCAAGTGCTTTTTCATTTTTTGCCGTTTATATTGAACGTCTTACCTCACTTTCTGTTATAGATGGACCTGATATAGCAATCGGTGTATAGTGTTCTACTCTCTCATCTTCAAATAATTCAGAAATGTAGTTTTCCCATTCTTTTAACTTTTCATTGATGTCTAATATTCTGTGTTCGTTTCTGTCTTCTAAACTTTAGGATACTTGTTTCCGTTTGTTTCCAGCGACCCCTTTTAATTTCTTGTGCAGATGAAATGTATCGTGTTTCTTTTCATATTGTTCAATTTCATTACATTCTTTTCTATGAAATTGTGTTTTTTCGTGTCTTATCTTCTGCCTTATTATTGCGTGGATCCTCGTGTATTCGTTTTTATCTTTATTTCTGACTTCTCTTCTTTGATCCATAAGTCTCAGTATTTTTTCTGTCATCGAACCTTGTTTTTTCTTGCTTTTAGCGCACTCAATTTTGTTTCTTGAACAGTCTTTAAGATGTCTTTAGTTCTCGTCCAGTTTTCCTCAGTACTTTCTTCTTTGCTAGATGTTAGCTTCATTTTTGGTTCTAATATACCTACTAATTATTTCTTGTTTTACAGTATCATTTAACATCGTTTCTCTATCAATAGCAACTGTTTGCTTATTCGTCCTTGCAACTCTTTTTAATCTTAGTCTTATTTTTCCTACTAAAAGGAGGAAGGCAGCAGGTCTCCAGATTTTAAGTAGAATAAAGACTAGTCTTAAAACAGGCCAGGATTTTCAAGCGAAATATGATAATGATAATGGCTGATATGATTCAGTGGTCAAAGATTTTTTAACCGTGAAGAACTGATGTCGGTAAGTAATGGCTATTTTGAGAAACAAGATAGTAAGTTATTACAAAAAAGTATTAAACATCGCTGATAAAACTATATAGAGCTAATAAGAGATTATGTTTATGTATATCTGGGACTACGCACTATTTGATAAGAAGCTGGTGAATTAATACGGACGACTGCAATAATGTTCTTTGCTTTTTATTAATTTTTTTCTATGGATCTTAAGTTTTTAACCAATATATACTTCAGATAATAATTTGGCATAACTTCATACCTTCTGGATCTAAAGAGATACGATAAATGTTGGTTTGATTCATATAAAAGAGATGTTACCGTGGTCTACATATAGTTTGATTTCTGGATCTTTAATAATAAAGGTATTCAATATATAATTATTCTTTTTAAATAAGGATCATCGTATTAAAAACGCTTTATTTATTTTGTAAATATTCTATAACACTATAAAACTCGTCATTAGGGCATTGGCACTACCTCTGGGCAGCAAACTCCGGCATATCTGCAAATAAAAATAACATAGTATTAGATAAAGAAATAATATTTTTGGATTATTAATAACATTGCTTTAGCAAGCTGCTTTAACCTTAGTTTCTAATGTTCTAATCAGTCAAAAAAAGGTCAAAAAGTTCTTCTGTCCTCAGATGTCAAAAACTGAAACATATTTAAATAGTTTTTATATCTCCGAACAATACGTCGTCTCATTGCTACCCACTGGATTTTTAAATAGTATGTTAAAAGTTTTTAATAACAAGGTTTTTGGCTTTAAAAAAAAATGACATTCCACTCAGTCAGTTAACCAGTTTCTTGAAAACTATGCCAGGAAATTTAAATTTGGAAATATACCATCCAATCAATGCGGATATCTTAAAAGACAACCCAAGTTTTGATTTGCGGAAAATAATTCAAGATTGTACAAACAAAGCAAGAAAATCTAACCGTACTGCAGATAAAGACTGTAAAATCAAGATAAAGAAATTTTGCGTTTATTTTTAACAAAGATTACTAAAGATTGTGAACAACTAACAGACATTTATAATTTTAATACAGATTTTTAATAACGGTGATGCGGCTGTTAATATTTCTCACATTTTAATGAAATATGAGCATAAGGTCACAAAAACAACAAAAAAAAAATAAAGTAAACTTCCATTGAACAATTTTTCACAAAGCATATAATTATTATTATACTACTGTAAGAAAATATCATGATTGCTGTGAGTATATACTTATAGAAGGTATATATACAGATGATGAAATATATTTGGACGAAATTGGAGTTGAATCTGACCATGCTCCCAGCTCCTATACATCAGTCTTTCAGGCCTAGATCTTTGCGATCCTAGTATGTGCTTAGGAAATAATAGATAGGGTTTACTTAAGCAGGACCCCTTCTATCTGCTCTGATAATCAAGTAGCGCTAAGGGCTTTAGAAGCTCCCAAAGTCAGCTCTAAGCTGGTTCTTGGGAGCTAGAGAACACGGTTTAACGTTGAGCTGGCCAATAATGTTAACTTGGTATGGTTATCGGAACACAGGCGTGAAAAGAAACAGACGAACTGATGCTTTGGTAAAAAAAGCTCATCCACTCTGCCGGTGAGACCCGAACCTATGATTAAAGTGCCTGTCAGTACTGGTCAGGGTTGGAGTTTCGGGACTCCTGGGCCAGTTGTGGCGGTATAAGGCAGGCTAGTCTCTACATAGTGAATCCATATGAAAATTATATACTCCAGCTGCTCCTTCTAGATCGTACAAGATAGTCTCTGGTGGTCAGTATGCTTACTATGCATACTATAGACTCGGCGGATTCTATAGTAAGCATATCTATATATATATATATATATATATATATATATAATATATATATATATATATATATATATATATATTTCTTCTTAATAAATCTACAGAGAGTGCTTCTATTTCATTATTTAATTATATCCACGCTGCTTTGGATCGAAAAAGGTATGTGGGTGCACTCTTTTTTGACTTTACTAAGGCTTTTGACTCTATTGACATTGAAATTATACTGCATAAATTAGAAGCCCTTGGTTTTCGGGGTTATTTCTTGAACTGGTTAAGGTCATACTTACAACATCGTAAATTCCTAGTAAAAGTCGATAATAAGAAGTCATCTGTTTTTAATCTTGATCGTGGTGTACCGCAAGGCTCCGTATTGAAACCCCTAATATTTCTTTTATATGTCAATTATTTGACACATTTTTTAACTGCAGACCATATAGTTCTTTATGCAGATGATTCAACAATTGTAGTTGACGAGTCAAATGAAGTCGAACTCATATCAAAAATGAACTTAGTAGCACAGGAATTTACAACCTGGTGTAAAAGGAACTCTTTAATGGTAAATGCAAAGAAAACTATTTGTATGCAGTTCTACTCGCGCTTTAAGCCATCCCATGGTTATAAAATCACAGTTAGTTATGAGGAAATACCTTTTAGTGATACAAGATTATTTCTTGGTAGCATTTTAGAAAGTAATATGACATGGGATGAAAATGTCACTAAAGTCTGCAAAACAATGAATAAGGGTTACTATGCGATCCTTCAGTTGAAAACTCTATTTAATACAATCAATTGATAAGTGTGTATTATGCATTGGTTTATTCATATACGGCCTATAATGTTAACTTGTGGGGAAACTCTAGAAACTCTTTTAGAGTTTTAGACAATCATGTCGTAAATATTTTATTGAACACAGGCTGTTGACTTTTCATGCTTTATATATTTAAAAGTGTATTATTCACGTCAAAACTAGATTTCAAAATTTTACCCTTTACTCTGACTTTCATAGTTACCCGACAAGACACGGCAGGTTGATAAGCGTGTGTAAACTCTCTTTGAAACTAGTCCTGATTTTGCAGGATCTAAATTTTATAATTGTTTACCACTTAATATAAGAAATGAAAACAATATTAAAAAATTTAAAAATATATTAAAAGCATGCTTGATCCAATTATGCGTTTACAACCTAAATGAATATTTTGACTTAATAAAAGACTACAGAGAATAAGGACCGACGGGTTCAGAGACGCTCTATATTGCATATCTTTGTTTTTATTTTTATATTAATCTATATTTTATTGATTTTGTTTTATGTAATTGTCCTATATAACTTGTTGATCATGCTTTATGTACTATATGACTTGTCCTATATCACAATGTGATCTGATGGGATTAATAAAGAATATTCTATTCTATTCTATAGTATCTCTTCATCTGGACGGATTTCGGTGCCGTCTTTGTAATGAGGAGGAGGAAACTTCCTTACATGTCTTCTGAAAGTACCCGGCACTGCCCTATCAGAGATGGCAGTTTCTGAGTTCGGTATTTATGCAACCGAACCAACTGAGGGAGTTTCCCTTAAAGAGACTTGTGGCTTTCTGTGAGGCTCCAATGTTACTAAACTCATACTACACAATACTAAAGGGCTCATATTTGGAGCTCCTGCTGATTATAGAAGATACGCGAGCCCGGTGCAGTCAGGGCCCCAGAAACGCCGAACACTAAATTACTTAAAAATAGGTATTCACGGACGGTTCGAAATTCCAACGGCCTGACGTCGTGAAGGGTCTATATTTCGCTTTGATAGAATTTCAGAACAACGGTGTACAGTATAGATAAGAGAAATTAAATTATAGAGCGTTAGCCGATAATATGAATTTGTATTTTTTAGTAATAACCGACATAAGCTAATTGTGTTTTAGTGCTAAATAAATTAAAATAATGTTCAAAGACTTTAAATAAAAATAATATATCAGTACAATACTTACTTGTTATCAAGGATGCAAGCAAATTGTTCGTAGGTCAAGAAATCTGTCAGATATGAATGGACATGTGGACAGTTTGACAGTAAACTGCAAGTTCCTTTAAGGACATTCTTATTGGGTGTCTTCGTACATTCTCCGTTAGAAAGGACAAATTGGCCCTCGCCCAAATCATATGCTCCTAGAAATAAAAACTATAAATTAAAGATCTATAAATACTAAGTGCATCACTTTTTTCTTCCCCCGTATTTCTCTATTTACTGTCTCAAAGCAAAGAAGGCATCCTTTTTTCTTCTCCCTAGAATAAATCCAAACTGTTCTTCTTCTATCGATGTATATCTTCTTAATATTCACTCAGGCAGCCCATCTCTAACTGCTCTAACAATAAAGCAGCTCTAAGGTCGTTGAAAGTGCCCAAAGTTAGCTCTAAGCTGGTTCTTAAGTGCAAAAGAGCACTGGCTGATGTTGCAGTGAACATTAGAATTAACTTGGTATGGGTACCAGAACACATAGGCGTGAAAGAGAATGAGCGGGCTGACACCCTGGCAAGATAGGGCTCATCTATTGTGCCGGTGAGACCCGAACCTGTGATTTAAGTACCCTTTAGTAATATACCGGATAGTACCGGATAGAAAAGCTTCTTCTGCGGAGGTTTTAGGTTCCAGTTCTCTTCAAAATTTTCATTGTGTGCGATGTTAATTTTATCTCTCAATAGTCCTGAATGTCCTTTTTGAAGTTATACTTCTATACGCACGGTCGGCGTTGGAAATTTGCATGAGAGTGAATCTGTGAAACCATTACATATGTAAGATAATGAGTAAGAGAGAGACAGAAGATATATTTTCTCTCTCTTCCTCTCTCGAGAATAAAAATGTTCCTTTTGTATATATATATATATATATATATATATATATATATATATATATGTATATATATATATATTATATATATATATATATATATTATATATATATATTATTATATATATATAATATATATTAATATTATTATTTATGTGATATGTTTTGTATTATTTATTAAATGTTCATAATTATTTTAGGCTTATGTATTTCAAAATAATCACTGTATGACCGACTACTGTCAATTTTGAAATCCGTTAGTATTATGTGTCTAATTGGCAAATGTTTTACGTGTTTGGTTCATACGCTGGTGTACGTGAGTTTGAATCCCAAGATGAATTTTCGTTTTTATTTTTGAAATATTTAAAAACCACACGTTAATGTTACTAAATATATGTAATATACGCAGAAATGCTAAACTTTAAAATAAAATGAAAATTTACAACATAATCCGAGTTGTTGGTTTTTTATTTTTATCTTCGTAAAGTAAGTTATGTATATTGGCAGTTTTAAATACTTATGAATGTTGCATTTTAATTTGTATTGTATTATTATTTATTATATTGAATTATGTTGCAGTGTATTGTATCGTAATTTTTATATTAATAACAAAATAAACAATGAATTTTACTGCAGAGTATGTTTAAAAATTTTTTATTACATTCAACTCCTTTTTTACATAAAAATATATATTTTCATTAAAATATTGATACAATCCTTCATTTACTATACTCCTATTACAGGTCAAATGTTTATATACAGCAAACGATGCACATTATACCTATATACCTAATTCCTTTTCTCTTTCTGCTCTTTCTTACCAATAGCAATAAATATGTAATGATTGTGCAGATTCCCATATAAATTTGTAACGGCGAACGCGTGTATAGAAGTATAACTTCTACCCCACTGGGCAGTGTAGTAGTCCCACTGGACTGCCACACCCGTTTTTTATCTTTGTAGAGTGATACCATCATGATCTACTTCCAGTAGATCTTCACTTCAGCATCATTCTGGCTTTACAACCCTACGTATGTCCTAGCCTCCTCAAGAATTTCTCTTCAGTCGCCTTTTTCTCTCTAGTCCTTTTCCATCGATGTTATAAAAAACCTTATTCTAGATCTTCATCTTCTTCTCCATACTCCATACTCCATTGTCATCTACTGTTCCATAAATTTGCCTTAGAACTTTTCTTTCGAAACATCGTAACATGTTTATTATTTTTTGTTAGAGTCCAGGTCTCTGAAGCATATGTTAGGATTGGGCATATTATTGTTCTGTGGAGTTGTATTGTTTTTTGTATATATCGATATAATTGTGAATTTAGGAGGAGATTGAGCTTAAAATAGCATCTGTTGGCCGTGAAAATTCTGTGGTTTATCTCTGCGGTAGTATTTTTTTCAGTGTTAAGAAGCGCTTTAAGGTATACAAATTCGTTCACTGCTTGGATGACGTCGTTTTCTATAACAAGTTTTCTATAACGTTTTGTTGGTGTTTATTATTAAATCCATTTTTCTAGCTGATTATTTTATTACTACATACGCCTCTCGTATAGCGATTTCCGTTCTTGTAACAATATTGATATCATCAGCATAGGCCAGGATTTGCACTGTGTAATATTTATTGGATTTATGTGAAGGTTGGGAAGCAGGAGAGGGGTTAAGGTTACCAAATGTAATGTATTGGGGCTCCGCTGTCACCACTGTACAACTAGCGGGAGTTATATCCCCTATTGTAACATCTGGAACTAGAGGGTGAGAAAATCTTCACCACTGTACAACGCTGTTACTACTGTAATATACTGGTAATGAACCTTAAAGGATGCTTATCCCTGCGAGCGGCTACAAGGAATACTGGTCCCACTAGTCTGGAGGGCTGGCTCGCCTTCGTGGATTTACGAGAAGGTAAGGAACTTTGGAATAGGGGTTAAGGACTTCTAGGTCTTAGATCCTGTAAAGAGTTTAAGTCTATGGGCTTACTTTAGAAGCCGGATAAATGTATAAGCCGAAATTTGGTACTCTTCTGGTCTCTGTCTGAATCGGTCGGAAGGAACATAAAACCAATTTTAGAGTCTACAAATGTATTGAATATTCTATGTGGTTTACAATTAAGTTAACAAACTGTCAGATATAATCAATAATAACTCGTTCGGCGCGAAGGAAGACGAGAAGAGATCGTAGCAAGAAAGTAAAGGAGTGACAATCTGTAATACTATAATTTACTCGGGTTAGTATATAGAATTTTGTTACCTTTCGCGTATTTAGGCTCTAGCTAATGATACGCCCTTCAGTTCCTCCGGAAATCGGATTTCTTTCAGTACCCGACACTTATACGGAACTATACCCCGTCGAAATATAACAATCGCGCGTAATCCGCACCTAGTGATACTCTCGTATTAACCACCCTGCCCGAAGACACCGACTGCCTGCGCGTACGGGACGCTATCGCGTCCGACCCGATGCCGGCAATACTGCCTGAGCGGCCAGTCACGGTGCGCCGCTATTACTGACTGTCAGACTCCTCTGTTTTTCTTGTTTTTATTGAGCTCGTATTTTCAATGCCGGTTATAGTGCCAAGGTCGTGTTTTCGCTGATTTGTAAGTCCTATGCGTTATTTGGGTCACAAGCGGTGTTATTTTTACAACGATAGTTTCTGTTTGACGTGCTTTTTCTACGTTTAAACAATTATCAAACAATGCACTAACTAGGTCAATTTCTTTTTGTAATTTAAAATGTATACTTTACTGTATTAATTATCCCTTATTTGATTTGGAATATATAATAGTCATTAAAATGATTATTATTCTCCCCTATGCTACAAACCTTTATTTTATTCTTTACTTTCTTGTTATGTTTACATTACAACTGATTCATTTAATATTGTGTCAGTGGTTGTGATTAGTGACACACGTATTACTTTTTCTGGAGCCAAATTAAACAGTATATAGGAAATAGAGTCTCTCTGGCGCTACCCCTTATTTGTTTTAAAAGCTTCAGACAGTTCCCCCTGAATTCGTACCCTACATTCAACTTTTTCAAGAGTAAGTTTTGTTAACTTTACCAACTGATTTGGTACTCCTATCTCTTTCATTGCTTTGGACTTCTCTTTTATTGCTCTTTCTCTTCTATTCACAGAGTAGTAGGCTGCTTTGTAGTCTTTAAATATGTGATGAGTATCAATGCCATATTCCAGTGATTTTTTCCAAAATTTGTTTCAAGGTTGCAATCTGATGAATTGTCGATTTACCACCTCTGAAACCAGCTTGGTATTTTCCTACTATCCGTTCTGCGTATAGTGCCATACGATGACATAGTACTGTGGAAAATATTTTATATGCTGCATTTAGAAGCGTAATTCCTCTGTGGTTAGAGCATTTAAAGATATCTTCTTTTTTGTGTATGGTGCAAAGTATTACAATATTCCAATTATTGGGGAGGGATTTCTGTATCCATATTTCTTTTATACGCTGTTTTAATGTAATGCCATTACGATATTATGGCCACCTTCTTTATATAGTTCAGCTGGGAGATTATCTATTCCAGGTTATTTATTTCTGGCTAGTTTTTTTAACTGCGTCTTTAACTTCAAGAAAGGTTGGTAGTGAAAACCCTTCAACATATTAGTAATAAAGGAGTATCAACTGTTTAGAAGTAAAGCTCCACGAACATTAATTCCACGTGCAACATTCTATTGTGTCTTCTGATGACGCTGGGTTTTTCGGCAGTCGTGATAATCAAAAATAAATATTAGTCGAATATTACCCTTAAGTAAGAAATGATAATGACCATATTCAATTTTATTCTGAGATTTGAAAAGTTGTGTAGAGAATAGTGTCAATCTACCCCATTATTAATGTTAAACATGAAGTAAATAAATAATTATTTGTGTTTAAAGTGTTCAATAAATTGTTCATCAATTTAAAACTCGTCTTTTCTCAACTAACCTCACCATATCGTGGGTTTTCTGTGTAGATATGAATATTACCAAAATAGTTGAAATTAGATATTTTATGTCATTCTAAGGAAAATAGTATTTGAATTGATCGCTGTTAAATGGGAATCACATTTAAAAGAAAATCCTTTCCAATTTTTAACAAAAGTCAAAAATTTAGAAAAAAAATGTAACTGAATCAAACTGAAAAAGATTGAAAAATCTGGATTATAAATTGTTCTTCGTCGTATTCCGTATTATTGGTTCATGTTTTTTATTTTTTGTACTCTTCAAATCATTTGTAGAGCGCCGTTTTCAGTTCTTCGAAACATTGTGACTACGTCTCTGTTGATATTGTACCAGTTATGTTTCTCAGACATAAATGTGTCTTACTGGGCCTTAGATTAGACTAAATTATTTAAAATGCCCTGCTGGCCTGCTAAAAGACCAGACTTGGACCCAATGGGACACGTACAAAGTCAAATATAGAGACGACTTAAAACTGGTCATATTCATTCAATATTGTATAAAAGATTCTGGTAGATAACCTAACCTAATATTAAAAAAACTACACAGAAGCAAATTGAACGATATTAGGTAGTTTCTAAGTATTATCTATTTTTATATGTCAACTTACCTCCTAAAATACTTAAAGTTCCATTTTGATTGATGATATTTTTCAACCAGGGAAGTAGATCTTTTATTGCAGGTTTTACGGTAGTTGTTGGAGGTGTAGATGTAGGGTTTCCAATTATTCCTATAAAACATCTTAATATAAATTATGTACATCTTTTGTTAAAAAAAATTAATAGAAGACCAAAAAGTTTATAAAAAAAGGTTTTATTAAAAATACGATATTTTTCTGTCCCTCTTCAATCGAAGTTTGGATTTCATGAAAGCTATAACTTTATTAATAAATGTTTTAAAAATAATTTTTTACTTAAATCTTTCATAAATTTCTCGTCCACGACATTTTTCTGTGTCTTAGATTTCTTCGCCCTTTAATATTTTCCTGTAATACAGTTTGTAAAAAGTGTATATTTTGTCCCCGCGTTATATGGCCCAAGTATTTCAATTTTAAAAAAACACAGAAGTTAAAACACTTCACAATTGTGTATTTTGGTATAAAATCATTATACCAAAATACACAATTGTGAAGTGTTTTAACTACTGTGTTTTTTTAAACGATGGTATACAGCCAATTACGGGGTTTTTCCCATTAATTTTGTATTTAAATTTTCTTCTTTTTATGCATATAGTAAATGTTATTTTGAAAGTTTGCTACTGCGCTAACCTAACTGGGTTTAGACTGACATTTCCTCCCAAGGACCATGCTACTTTTTTACTTTAATTCAATCTTCAACGTGCTTACCATTGAGATAGGTCGCGGTTGCGGCTTTCATAATGACGGTCAGCAAATGTACTCACTCGATTGAAACATGAACGCTTTGTGTTTACATTAACAAATAAAAATTATTTACAATAAAAGTTCTCACTTATTTTTTATGAATTGTTTTACCACTGTCACATTCACATTGATCAAATTTCAGTTCGAATGCATGTAAACCAATTTGCCTTGAGTTTATTGAAAACGTTATGAAACGTTATGAAAATGTTTTAAGATTGTGGTCCTCTTGCCTTACATACTTACACGCCTACACAAAGATGATCTTAACATTCTTATCTGTACAAAGAGCCGGATAACCAGATCACTAAACAGTTCCTTTATTTTTATGAAAATGTACCTAGCAATTTTAATACGTCTTTTGATCTCGATATTTTAATCTCTTGTCCCATTTATAACAGTTCCTAAATATTTGTAATAATTTGAATGTTAGGTAACAGCATAGCTATTCTAGCTTCTTTGACTGCTGCTATAATAAGTTATCATAGTCACTTATAGTCGTTAAGTTGTACTAATCTCGAAATTTGTGCAACCTTATCGAGCAGAATGATTTGATGCAGTCTGCAGTTATGTTCGTTGTGCATTACAGGGCCCATATCTTCTATTTATTCTCTGCTTTATTTATATTCTCTAGTTATAGTTGAAGCTCCTACGATGTTCTTGCCATGAACACAGTATCGTCTGCATATCTAATTTTATTTATCATTTTACATGTAAAAATACTTAGAACGAGCAGAGCTTTTTGCAGTGCTTAGCCCTTTTCTGAATATCAAAAGTATCTCGCTAATATTAAGTTTTATCGTTCTACTAAAATTAAGATCTTCGATTTCGGGTAAGACGTACGGGCAATGTCGTAAAGAACTGGGTGATAAAGCCATCATTCTGAAAATTAAACGAAAAAGACAAGGGATGGAACTTCAATGTGCAGGGGCACAGCTAACATCAAAGAAATGCGTCAAATATCTAGGACTGATACCCTGATCTGGGCTACACCAATATGACTGAAGAAGAAAACATAAGTGCGGCTGCACTAGGGGAGGTGGGGCGATAGGGATACCGACCTACAAGGGGTTCATGAAGTGGTTGCGTTCCTCAGCATGTATTAGCAGTAGAAAGTAGACATCTTTACGAGAGAAAACAGCATTTGAAAACAGCCGTAAAAAACAAGAAAGTTAAAGCTCAATGAAAAGATTACAAGAAGAATGGAACAACACAAACTAAGCTATGCGTTTGCAGGACCTACATACTCTAGAGGATATACTTCTCTATCCTGCATCCAACACACTGCAGCCATCCCTGGGGTTTGGTTAACCTGGTGCGGATTTTAAAAATTTACTTGCTCAGAAAAGAAAAAATCTCTGTTAACACGATTGTAAATGATTTTTAGAAACATATTAAGCAAACAACTCGTTAACGTGATATTTATTTAATTTAACATTAGGAGCAAATATGTTTAACATAAAATACGTCTGTTTAGTTACAAAATTATTTTGTTAAGTAAAATACATTTTTGTAATTTTTGTTCGTTAATACAAGAGAGTATATGACGTCACTTATTACGGACTAGGCTTTGGAGCTTGACATGAAACTGGAGATAATATGCTGAAATTTGAACCAGCAAATATGGGGATAAGTTGACATTTCCTCGGTTGAAAGAATGTGTTATGAAACAAAAAAGTACAAAAAATCACTTGCAAGATCAATATTTCATGACAAGTTAGCTAGTAATCCAACAACATAAAGTTGCTTGTGCTGGATATCGAAGTAAAAAGAAAAATCTAGATTAAAGTATTAAAGAAGATCACAAAAAATCAAATGGTGGATGCTAAAAGATAAGAAATAAGTTTGTTAAGGGAACATGTAGTAAAAAACATAAGCTAAAAAAAGAATGTAAGTCCTTATACAATTTTAAGAAATATGGCTACATACCTGTGTCTCCCCATGTGGGCCTCCATGCATGATTTGGTCCTCCAGATCCTGTAATGATGTAAAAGTATTTTAATGATTTTATAATTAAGTTATTAATAACCAATTACAACAAATAGTAGATTAAGTCAGAGGGAACATGATAATATTGGGAGATTTTTTAACTATTTAATAGGCAATCTAGTAATACTGGAATTAAGCAAAAATATAATGAGAATGTTGAAAACCAAAATGGAGGACTGATGTTAGACTTCTGCATGCATAACGAACTTATAATAAACAATACATTTTTTGATCATCCAGACCAAGACAAATATGAACTTAATAACACCCGTGGACAAAGATCTATGACAGATTATGTTATAATCAACAGAGGTATACAATGTTTAAAAATAATTGATGTATGATGCCTCAACTCAGCAGATGTTGAGAGAGAGAGAGAGAGAAAGAACGAAAGAAAGAGAGAAAGAGAGCGGCGCCAACACAAACAAAAATTAGAGTCAAAGGACTAAATATGGAATCCACTAAATATTTATACAATAAAAGAATATTAAAGAAGATTTTTGGGAATACAATATTAGAAAACGATAACATCAAGGAAAGCTAAAAAAAACTCAAGAATAATATAATTAACGCAGCAACAGATTCACTTGGAGAAAGGAACGTAAGTAACATTAACATATCAAAAAAGAAAACTTTGAATAAAAGGAGAGCATAACAGAACAGACACAACAGCCTTACAACCACTATAAACTAATTAGAAATGAAACGAATGCTGGAACAGATGGAACACGACTTCTACAGAACACAAAATGAAATATAAAGAATGATTAGAGGACCAAGAAAAGATATGAACAAACTAATAACGACGCAATACACTCTCTCAGAGTGAAGATGATTTACAACGTATATGGCAAGTGATGCAGTGATGCTGTGTATATGGCAAGTGATGCAAGGCATCACATTATCTAGATTCGGAAAGATTAAAACAGGAGAGGAAGAATAAGTGAATAGAGCAAATAGAGGCGCAGTTTTCCTGATTGAAACAGTATGGAGAAAAAAAATATCGGGATAAAAATAAAAGACAGAATTTACAAAACAGCTATCAGACCAACAGAGACATACTTGGCAGAAACACGACCTGACTCAGAAATGACAAAAAGGTGTTTGGAAACAGCAGAGATGAAAACACATGAAAAATTGGTAGTAAAACACTATGAGACAGAATAAATGACGGTTGCGTTTCGATTTAATTTGAGTCTTTTACCACTCCCTGAAACGTGTTTCTGGGTCTACCCGTCATCAGAAGAAGTTTGTAAGAAGACTCAAAGCAAATCAAAACGCACCGACTACTAAGGCAATTATAGTAAAAATAATTACCAGAGTATGCTACTAGAGGCCTCTAGTAAGGAAACATGAAATTAAATATCGATAGCAATTAAAGTAAACTGTATAACCCAAGCTTAATCAAGCCATTCAGAGCGATGCTGAGAATAATAAAAGTCCACCTTGCATCAACAATTTACCCATATAAATTACTATCATTTTTGTACTCATTGCATCGAGTAAGGACAATAACAAAATAAATGACGATTGCGTTTCGATTTAATTTGAGTCTTTTACCACTCCCTGACACGTGTTTCTGGTTCTACCCGTCATCAGAAGGAGTTTGTAAGAAGACTACAACCAAATCAAAACACACCGACTACTAAGGCAATTATAGTAAAAATAATTACCAGAGTATGCTACTAGAGGCCCCTAGTGAGGAAACATGAAGTTAAATATCGATAGCAATTAAAGTAAGCTGTATAACCCAAGCTTAATCAAGCCATTCAGAGCGATGCTGAGAATATTAAAATTCCACTATGCATCAACAATTTACCCATATAAACTACTATCATTTTTGTACTCATTGCGTCGAGTAAGGACAATAACAAAATAAATGACGGTTGCGGTTCGATTTAATGAGACAGAGCTATTGTAGAAGTACAGATATACGACGTAGAGGCAAGGTGGAGAATATTAAGGACTAGGTAAGAAATAGAAGGGGAGAATGTAACTGTTATATAAGCCGAATGACAAGAAATATTGTAGTAAAGATGACAAGTAAAGGTTTCCCAATAGGAATACGATAATAGAAATAAGATAAGATAATGTACTTACGAACTAAGAATCTGCCATTTATATTAGGACTAAAGGCAGCTGCTTTAGCAAAGCTGCCGTAACTTCCTCTTTGACCTAAAATTGTGCATGTTACTTTTCTGTTACAGGGTGTTTGAATGTTTAATAAATTTTACTAAAAAAACATAAACTCTTAAAGAGTTGAAATAATAAAATACAGCAAGTTTAAAATGTAAAATCTTAGTAAATTTGAGTTGATATTGCAAACCGAAATATATAGACGATGCTCGACAGTAAAAAAACCACTTTTCAATTTTTCATATCGTAAATAGATGAAATATATTTTGTGTCAGCTGTATTTTGTCTTATTTATATTTGCTTGCACGCTTTTTGTCTTCTTTAAAGGATAGACTTACCTGATAGTCCAAGAGGCACGTATGCTGAGGCTCCATACCTTGGCTGAGGATCTAGAATTAAACAGTTTGTGATGTCATTACAAGTGAAATAGAATGATTTCAACTAAAATTATAATTTGTTATAGTCACAGTGAAAACATAGTGCAGAAACAAGTTTAGGATAAGTCTTTACATTTTGTTTTTTCTTTTATTAATTGGATAAATAGTACCTAAGACCTATCTTTGCTAAGACTTATTAGTGACTTGTAAACTGTGCGGTAGTAAAGTGATTCAGATGAATGATGCTACAATGATACCGACAAAGACCCTGAAGAAAGAATCGAAAGCTCGGCATAGCAACATTTTCTGTGGTCAATCTAAGAAAATAAGTATGTTTAATATAAATTTCGTTAGAAATTTATTATTCTCAGTTATAATATCAATTACGCCCCTGGCAAGAAGGCGTAATTTAAAAGGATTAAGTCTTCTAAGCCTAAATAGTACAAATCTAAATGTGAAGATGAAAGTACTTTGATGTAATACTAACTTAGGGTTTACTGGTTAATATATATGTATATTGTTCTGAAGCTATTTTCTTGTGGCATTGTAAATTAATTACTATTTATAACTGGGAATAAGCCACATTAAAGATAAAAATACATTTATTGACGTTTCAATTTCCAATTCGGAAATCGTTCTCAAAATACAAACAGTAATAAGGCTTATTCCCAGTTATAAATAGTAATTAATATATGTATATGCATATGAAAGAATGAATAACCAAGAGAGCGATTAATAACATAACATATTATGAATTGATATGATGGTAAAAGGTGTAGCAAGATAAGTTATATACTAGAGAATATTATAAAAAGTATTTATATGAGGGTATTCTTAAGAAATTGGCATAATAATAAGTTTAAAAAGTTTTTATTTTGCAATGTATTTGGTTATTTTTGAATTTTTGATTTTAAATTTGAACAGAAAGTAGACATTTAAAATGATAATTACAGATTTAAAATAGTGTTATTTATTAATTTAAGATGTTTAATTTACATATAAGTTTACATTCTGATCTGAAAAGCCTAAATTTCTATAAAATTCTCGATAGAAGAGTAAAGAATTATCTAGAACATTGAAATAAGATGTCAATAGAAGAAAGTTAACCTAATTTGCGTAGTAGAATATTTGCGTAACATTCAAATATCTATGAAATAGAACAATTCGAATAACCAGAGACAACCAAATCTGCGAGGTAAATAGACGAATCAAGTTGGGATGGGCGGCATATGGAAATATGGAAGGATAAGAGACATTTTTAAAACAAATATCGCAATTCACCTGAAAAGGAAGGCATTTAACCAATGCATATTACCAGTCATGACCTACAGAGCAGAGACCCTAACTTTAACGAAATCTACTGCCGAAAAACTGAGGGTAACGGCGAATGGAGAGATCAATGCTGGGCCTGACCTTAAAGGATCGCATCAGAAATGCGGAGATACGCCGACGAACTGGAGTAGACGATATTATACTGCGAATCAATAAACAAAAGTAGAGGTGCGCTGGACATGTCGCTAGAATGGAACACGGAAGATGAACGAAGAGATTATTGGAGTGGAGACCAAGACCAAGCGAAGTCGAGGCAGACCACCCACCTGATGGACCGACGACCTAAGGAGAATAGAAACAAACTGGATTGCAGCAGCTAGAGATAGAGAGAACTGGAGACGTTTGGAGGAGGCCTATATCCAACAATGGATGTGAAAATGGGGCTGGATGATGATGATGAACATAGTATAGCATTAGTTTTGTTATATTATGGCGTATGGTACTAGTATACTATACTAAGATAAGAAAAAAATATATTTAGAAAGTCAACAAAATTAATGACTTACAATAGTACATTTAAGATACAATACTACATTTAAAATATAATACTACATGTAAGATTACAATAGATGTTTCAAGTCCCTTCCATTGTTATCAATGCACAAGTAATATCTTCGTCTCAAATGCGTCAGATATTGTATTATTATGACCATTTAAATTTTCAATATCCGCGCGAACTTTTGCCGTGATAGTGTTAATATTTGTATTTAAATCAAAATACACTTTTCTTTTAAAAACCCCCATAAAAGCTATTACATGGTGTAAAGTCGGGATTATTTGGTGGCCATGTATTGGTACCCTTATTGCCGATCCACACATTAAATTGATTATTTAAATGTTCTTGAACGGCTACGTCATTATGTGGCGGTGTTCCATTTTGTTGCCATATCATACTATTTAATTGATTTTGTGTATAATTTTGATTTATTAACTCATCCACTTCTGTAATGACTGTGTCCAAATATGATATCCCAGTTAACTTATAATCATAAAACAATGGTCTAACTATTTTGTTTTGAAATATTCTGCACCACACATTTATTGGTTTTTTTTTTCCTGACTTTTTTAGTTGCTTAATTTTTCTTTTTCTATTTCCACGAATCCTTATTTCTTCTATTAAAAATGCCTGAAGTTAAAAATTTTGATTCATCTGTCCATAAAATGTTATAAAAATTATTAGAATCATTGTTCAAATTTGTAAGCATGTCTTGACAAAACTGTAAATTTACTGTTTTCTCTTATGAACATCGGTAAGTTCTTGTACCGGTAATATTTTGTACGGCTTATAGTGGTGCATTTTTAAAACTTTATGTATTGTCGCACGGCTTTTCTCTAATGTATTAGTAGCATTGTTTAGACTAGTTTCAGAATTTTTTAAAATAAAAATGTTATGGATTTAAACTATTATTTTAAGTATTTAATTTTTACCTTCAAAGTAAAGCAAAGTATTAAGATCTTCATCATCATTTTCTCCGATAGTACGTTTCTTCTGTTCAAACATTTTTTCATTTATGACATGACGATCATTATATAAAAATGTATTTGCAGGAGTCTGTCGATCTGAATAAATCAGCTTACATTCTCTTTTTGCCCCTTGCTTGTTTTTATTATTATTTACATAAATTGAGAATATATCTACTTTTTCATCTGCAGTATAACCCATTTCGGTATGAGGACTGACAGTTTATAATAAATTGATAACTGTTTCATTTTGAAATGTCAGTTGCATAGCCACCTATGGTTACCCTTTTGTAGTACCATATGCCATTATAGAACCAAACTAATGCTACACAATGTTATATATTGGTAATCAGAAAATACAGTGCTACTTAAAACTATAAAAAAATACAGGGTATCCCATTTGAAATATTGGAGATACATTTTATTGCGCACTCCCTGTATATAAAATTTGGTCTGTTGCTGCATTTTTGGTTGGTATAGATAAAATAATACAACTTTTAATTGAAACTTTTGTTTGTATTCCCGAAATTAAGGAAAATAAGTGGGGGTCAAAATATAATGAGAAACCCGGTACGTAACATCTTGTCCACTTCTAGCATTGTACCCCTTTACAGTACAATCTCCAATATAAAAATAATCTTCGGAGTTTTTATATGTTCGAATTTCAATAAGTAGCTATGCTCAAATTTTGGGAAAATATAGTAGATTCATATTGATTTTTATGATTATTTCCCATTTGTTATTAAAGACAAACAAACATCAATGAGGTTATAAATCCATAATTAATTAGGGCTTCTAATTTCTGGACTGTAGGATTAAATTATTTTAAATTATCATACATATCCCTTGAAAATCTGAAATGTTTCACAAACATCTTCCTTGTATAATGTTGTATCTACCTGTCTCTTCTCTCTTAAAGTTTTTAAATATTTTACTAACATTATCACTCCATTGTAGGCAAATTTCTTCTGATTATTTATATCTTAGTTTGACTCAGCATTGCAATGACATTGTCCATTCGAAAAAAAACGACCCTATATATAAATAGAAAATATAAATATAACAAATATGTAACAAGAAATAATAGCGTTTCGATAATTATCTTTAATTTTGATCATTTCGAACATTGTACAGTGTGGAGGTACAATGCTAGAAGTGGACAACAATTTCCATACAATGCTAGCATTGTAACATACTTACCAAAATATGAACGTGGACCAAGAGGTGCTGGAGGTCCTGGCAGACCAGGCATAGCATATGAAACTAAAAATACATAAATAACATTAAGCAATATGTTATACACATGTAACAAGGAAAAAAGTAAGTAGGTAAGGCAGAGATAAAAAATACAGGCAAAGAAATTTGTTACCCCTTTGTAAGGGTTTTGGCACCCTTAGCTACTGGTACTATTGTTTAATTTATACATCGATCACGGACCTACCTGGAACAACTTCGCAGAAATTTGGCTACGTTGACGACTGGGCCATTGCAGAAAGACATAATAACATGGATATTAAAGAAACAATACTAACGAATGACCTTGCCTTTATGGGAGAATACTTTTACAAATAGAGGCTACGGCGTAATGCAACGAAAATGGAATTTTGCTGTTTCCATGTGAATAATGCCCAAACCAAAAAAAACTCTTTGTTCACTTTGAAAATAGACTGCTCACTGATAACTCACAACAAAATATCTTGGAGTAACTTTGGACAGACATGAAGTTTTAAAAGAACACCTACAAAGAACGGCCGCAAAACTGAAAACGCGAAATAATATAGTCCAAAAGCTGTGTCGCATCACATAAGGGTCATCAGCCTCCGTACTCAAATCCTTCGCCCTCGAACTTGTATACTAGGCGGCTTAATATGCTCCCCTGGTATGGCTCAATAGCAAACACACGAAGATTATTGACACCTAATTAAACCCGTCAATGCGAATGATCTCAGGTATAATTAGACCCACACCGAACTATTGGCTTCCTATTCTGAGTAGCATTCCACCGCCAAAACTGCGAAGAAATCATTCTCTCCTTAGAGAATATAAAAAAATCGAGGCTAAACATCAACTACCCATTTACCATAATAAGTCTGATACCTAAATAAACAGACTGCTCTCTAGATATCATCTATTATTAAGAACCAACTCCTTACATTAGTAACATTTTAACCTCACCAATGCTTGGAGAAGACAATGGGAGAGCGACTCACCACAGGAAGCACACCAAATAGCCTGTATCGATCAGAAACTCCCAGGCTTTAAACCAACCCGCAATACATGGACAGCGCTAAACAGAATAAGAACAAGCAGCGGTAGGCGTGCTGACAGCTTATATACATAGGGAAAAGCCCTTACTACTGAGTGTGACCGTGGTGCGCAACGGCAGACTGTCCGTCACATTATTAAAAAATGCTTCTGAAGGCGATTACCTGGAGTTTTCGATGAGTTTCCGATGAATTTCGCACTGAGCTTCGACCGCTACGTGAATGGGTTAAAGATAATTGACAGTTTTTATAAAGGTCCATAGAAAAACAATTCATATGATTAAATGTTAATTAATTTATTTTCTAGTTGGAGATGCGATTTAAGTGTTCCTGCTTTTTATTTTGTCATAAAAATTCAAAGATATTTAATCGTTGCTCTGGTTATGCCCTGTTCAGTACACAACTGGAGAAACGTCAGAATTAGTAATACTTATAGTAACCAGTGATATTCGTGTCTCTGAAAATCCTTCGAAAAACAACATAATTTGTCTAATTGTCAAATTATTTGGTTCAAAAGTTATTCACACATATAAAAATAATATTTGCTAAAATTTACTGTATCATATTTTGAATAGCATTTTACTTCTATTTCTTTTCTAATAAATACCTATTCTTTCTACTTAAGTGTGACGTATTTTCTTACCTGACATCGATTGGTGTGGACTACTGAACGTTCTTGAAAACCCAGCATATTTTGGTTCTATAAAAAATATATAACGATTAATATAAATTATTGTTATTACATTATTAATAATTATATAAGGTGACTAATTTTAACATAGTAATAGGAAACTTGTATTGCAATTGCAATGCATAAATGCACAGAGTATTAGGTGGCACGGTTATACATACGGGAAACCAGTTAACGGAGAAGGCCAAAGAGGAGTCAAGATACATTGGCTGTACCAAGTTAAAAGAGATTTAAAAACACTAGAAATAGAATGCATTCATAAAATGTGAAAACTATCTATATCACAGGACTTATTTATTTTCAAAGTTCTGATAGTTCGATTTTTATTTTTGTTTTTTAACCTTTTTGGAAAAAAATAACTTTTACTCCCACTATTAATAAGTTTCTAACATTCCATGTCTTAACTGTCAATACAATACAATAGTTTTAAATGTAAATACTAACAATATCTTTTGTAAAGAGAGAACTTAAAACAAATTGACTGGCCAGTTGGTTGTCAAAACCAGTGCCAATAAAACACACACACGCACACATTCCCACTACCTTAGCAAATGTGACGTCATCGATATTTTTTTAAATAGAAAGTTCATATTTTTAAATAAAAAAATTATAAGTCCATATTTTTTTAAGTACAACCGTAGCAACCTCATCTCATTCAAACTTCAGTATACAGAGTGTAAAGAAAACCAGTGTTCGTATTTGTTAAAATGTAATTCAAAAGTTATTTAAAGTATAAAATTAATAAAAAAGTCATGTCATATTCAAGACAAACAAATAACATAATTACAACAAATGCCCCAATTAAGCTGCTTGGTTTAATTGAGGCAGGAAGGAAAATTAGGCATCGGAAGAAAAAAATACTCATGGCTTAAAAACATAAGGGATTGGACAAATCTCGATGCCCATGCACTTTTTAGAGCCACACAAGATCGAGAGGAGTATTCCAGAATTGTCGCCAACATCCACTAATTGTATAGGGCACCATAAGAAGAAGAGGTTTAATTGACAGTATCCAAGACGTCCAATGAATTCTTGGGTTATGTTTGACAACATCACTGGTGTAATTTGTGGCATTTTAGTATAAATTCTTTGTTTAAGGTTTACCAAATTGGTAGGTCGCTTTATATATACCTTACTTCTCAAAAAATCCTAATAAAAAAGTCCATTGGATTTAAATCTGGCAACCTAGCAGGCTATTCAATGTGATGACCGCGTCGTCCAATTAAATGATTGGGAAAAGTTGAATTAAGAAAATATCTATCTACTACAGCATAATGTGTAGAAGAAAATACAAATCCCATGCCCATTAAAAGAGGAATGAGACAAGGAGACGTAATATCGCCAAATTTTTTCAACTTAGCCCTAAAAGACGTCTTCAAAACTACAAATTGGTCAATCTATGGCATTAACGTTATTAACAACAAGTTGAACCACCTCAGATTCGCTGACGACATAATGATTATAGCGAGCACATTCGAGGAACTGCAAATTATGTTGGGGGAACTAGCAGCCAGCTCCCAATATGTCGGCCTAAAAATGAATATGAAAAAAAAAACAAAAATAATGACAAACACAGATGACCCCAGACACATAACTATAAACGGCAGTAAGATAGAACAAATCCAGGAATATATCTACCTAGGGCAAATCCTGAGACTTGACAAAGAGAACCAAAGTGCGGAAATTACTAGAAGAGCAAGACTGGTATGGGCAGCATTTGGAAAACTTAATTGGATACTCAGAAGAACCGCAAAATACCCCAATACTTGAGGAGCAAAGTGTTCAACCAATGGATCCTTCCTATCATGACATATGTCAAACCTGGACCCTAACCAAGGCAAACATGAATAAACTAGCCACAACAGAAAGAACAATGAAAAGAGCAATGTTAGGTATACGACTGTCAGATAAAAAGAGGAACGACTGGGTATGATCCAAAACAAAAGTCGAGGACATAACATCAAAAATTGCCAAACTTAAATGGAGCTCCGCGGGCCACACTATTAGACACAAAGACCAACGTTGGAACACTACAATACAACATTGGAGACCTTACGAAAGTAAACGACCAAGAGAAAGACCACAGATGAGATGGGCTGATGCATGGGTGAGTCTGTTTTGCAAGGCAAAACAGACTCACCTCCTCATTTATTCAGAAAATTGTCACAGCTTTAACTCTAAAAATAATTAAGTCATGAGATAATAGACCGTTTCCACACTTTACAAACACACTCTAGAACTGGGCTCATATATTATTATAAAGAGCAGCTTGAAGGCAAGTAATTAATAAGGTTAAAGATTGTCGGGACCTATAAGCAGATGAAACAACCAGTAGACTGATCTACCACGGCGAACAGATCTGAGAGTTTGTCAAAATAGCTACATTTTTTTTATGAAATGCATAGCTTGTACATAAGGAAAATAAATAGCAAAGCGGATAAAGGTAAAGAACAGATAATAAACTGCAAATAAAAACTAGCTATTTGTCTCTGTTATTATAATAAAATGCAAAAACTAATAGACATTGGAGATTATGATCACAAGAACATTTTTATTATAACACAGTTGCTATTATACCGAACTGAAGACGATGATCGATGAGCTTCATACGGAATCCATAAAAAAAGGACTGAAAATGAATCTGAGTAAAACTAAGCTAATGTCGAATAAAGATGATCAACCGACAATAACCATCCAAGGAACAAAAGTGGAACATGTAGAAGAATACATATATCTGGGTCAGAATATCAAGGTAAAAAAGATAACCAAACTACCGAAATAAGCAGACTAGTAAGAATGGGATGGGCCGCATTTGGAAAACTGTTATACATACTGAAAGACAAAAAGATACCCCAAAACCTTCGAACCAAAGTGTTCGATTCTTGTATCCTTCCCGTTCTCACTTACGGAGCTCAAACCTGGACATTCACAAAAAAGAACATGGACAAGATTCGAAAAACTCAGCGAGCCATGAAACGACAGATGCTTGGTATCTCACCAATAGATCGGCAAACGAACGAAGCAATCCAGAACAAACCAAAATAAAGGACGCCGCGAAATAAGCAGCTAAATTAAAATGAAAATGGGCTGGACACAACGAACGTCTCGAAGATGGTAGATGGAACAAAGAAATCGGAAACTGGCGACCGTACGATGCGAAGAGACCAAGAGGAAAACCTCAAATGCGCTGGAGCGACGATATCAAAAGAGTCGCAGGACCAATGTGGAAACGCCTAGCACACAACAGGGATGAATGGCGAGAAATGGGAGAGGCCTTTATTCGACAATTCGGATAGAAAAAGGGCTATAAAAAAAATTATACCGTTTTATTAAAAAAAAATGTTTTGCTATGTCTTTTTATTTAACTGGTTAGATCTTAAAATTCTATTGAAGACTTGTTGAATCCAAAAGTTTCCACATTCATTGAAATATAAAATACATTTTTTTAATGTTAATACACGTAAATTAACTGTACTAAGTTTAAAAAAACTGAATAGTATTTTCTTTTAGTTGTAACACCAAAGACGTGAAAGGATAGAAACTATTAGTGACAGACTTACTTGAAGCATCTTCAGTGTCAACAGCACTGGTTTGATTCGGTTTGACAACTACCAAGGAACTAACATCAGTAACAAAGGAATATTTCAGCGCCAGATCCAGAGCTTCCTTGGTTAACTGTGTCTTATTATCTGCTAACTCTCGTTGCTCCAGTTTTTGCTTGATGGTCAAATAGGCCCACAATCGTTCCAATTCGCCTACTGGAGCTTCCCTTACTGGTGGTAATGAGATGAGACCGTGTCTACTATGACTCTTTACTCTCCAATTCGAGATGTCAAATCCTAGAAATTTATTGTGTAAAAGTCATATGCGGTTGCAATTTTAATAGTTCATATGTTTTTTAAAATCGTACTATAAAAGCTTTTAAACGTGATCAAACCTTTTAAAATAGATATTTATATAATATATAGTGTCCAAAAAGAAAAATTAGGTCTGAATCTGACTAAATCAAACTAATGAATATCAGATATTTTAAAGCACTCTACAGTAATAATAAAGACTACAACCGTGTATTTTAAGACAGCAGTAAATGGTTTAAGAATGTCTCTAGCAAACTTATTCTTTATCATCTTCTCGTAGTACCTACTACAACCCGGGGTGGGTATTGGCCGACTTCACAATTTGCTTCCATCTTGAAGTATTCCAGCTTGCGTTTCTTTATTATATTGACCAGTTGTATTGTTTGGTTCAGATGTCTAATGACCTCCTCATTTCTAACTCTGTCGACCCAGCTTATTTTCAGTAGTGGTCTGTATACCCACATCTCGAAGGCTGTAAAGCGTTTAAGGATAGCCTCAGTTAGAGTCCACGCTTCCACTCCATACAGCAGGACAGGAAAGATGTAGCAAGATGTCATTTGAACTCTAAGGTCAATGCTAAGATCGTGACTGCAAAGTACGTTTCTCATTTTTACAAGGGCATCTCGGGTTTGTTTTATTCGGCTTTTAATTTCTGCGGTTGGATCCCAGCTCTCAGTAATATTACTGCCGAGATACACGAGTTTCTCTACTCTGTCCAGTGTGGCATCTCTGATTTTTGTACCGTCATCCTGTATATAATTTTGTTTGCTGACTATTATATATTTAGTTTTCGTAACGTTGAGTTTTAATCCATACTGTTCACAAGTCTGTTTTATTTTGTTCGTTAGACTTTGAAGGTCTTCTCCGCAATTAGCAAGCACTAAGGTATCGTCGGCATATCTAATATTGTTAACGGTTACTCCATTCACAATAATACCTTCGGTTGTCTCCATTAAGGTTTCCTTAAATATTTTCTCCGAATATAAGTTAAAAAGTAAAGGCGAGAATATACAGCCTTGTCTCACTCTTCTTTTTATATTTATTTCATCCAATAGTTCTTGTTCAAGCTTTATTCTTGCCACTTGATGCCAGTATAGATTTATAATTATTCGTAGATCTTTATCGTCCAATCCAGCTATTTCCAATATTTCTAGCATTTTGTTATGTCTGACTTTGTCAAAAGCCTTTTCAAAATCGATTGCACAAATGTATTCATTTTGATTTATATCTCTGCATCTCTGCACTAGCACCTGTATACTAAACAAGGCTTCTCTTGTATCCAAGCCACTCCTAAACCCAAATTAAGTATTGCTAATTCTGTCCTCTAACAGCGTGTAAATTCTGCTGTCTATTACTCGCAGGAAGATCTTCAAAACGTGACTCATCAGACTTATTGTCCGATAATCACCGCATGTCTTTGGACGATGTTTCCTAGGTATTGTGACAAATGTCGACTTTAACCAATCAGTTGGTAATATCCCAGTATCATAAATTCTGTTAAAGAGATTACACAGAGCTTTAATTCCATTTTCTACCAAAAACTTTAGTATTTCACCACTTACTTCATCGGGACCAAGTGCTTTTCCATTTTTTGCCGTTTGTATTGAACGTGTAACCTCACTTTTTGTTATAGGTGGACCTGATATAGTAATCGGTGTATAGTGTTCTACTTTCTCATTTTCAAATAATTCAGAAATGTAGTTTTCCCATTCTTTTAACTGTTCATTGATGTCTAAATCTGATGTTTCTATTTTTTCTAATATATACTTTTCCTTTGATGGAATTTTATACTCACAAATCTTTGGCATTTTTATGATATCTTCGATCAGCCCCATTCTAGCCTGCATAGTTTTGGATCGTCTTCTCCATATAGTGATTCCACGACTACCGTTTAAGGTATCGTTTACATATAAATATGTAAATGATCTAATAAATGCGATCCCCAAGGACAGTATTCAAACTATACTGGACATCTTAAATGATTTTCACAAACAAATACAATTTTAATAGGATGAGCAAGAAACAAAGTTTTTTTAAGATACCAAGATGATGAGAACATCAGAAAATAAGATCATTTTGGATTGGTATCGGAAACCAACTGATTTCGAAAGAATAATAGATTATTTCTTTCAGCACTTAAAAAGTCAAAAACATAACACTGTTGTTGCTAAGAAGAACATAATTTTGCACATTACCAATCACATTTTTATGCAAAACAATTTAAAACATTCATCATCAGTGGCATTACAGCTAGTTATAAGCCAAAGCCTTCTTCAGAACAATCTTTCATTCGCCCCTGTCTCTGGCAAGTCTTCTACATGCTTTAACTTCGATAAATTTTAGATTCGATAAATTTACCTCCTCTATGTTATCTTGATACCTAAGTTTTGGTCTTCCTTTGGCTCGTCTTCCCACTGGTCCTCTTCGGTCGAAATTTTTTTCTGATTGTTGCATCTTCATCTTGATTAATTACATTATACATGTAAAATTATTATACAACATATTTTTGAGTAATGGCTATCCTATTAAAATTCTGAAAAAACTAATCTACCACTCAGACTTACACGATGGGCAATGTAATCAACACAGACCAGGGCAATAGATCACGTCATTTACAGAAAGTTGCTCTACATAAATGGCTTAATTAACAATAAAAATAAGGTACTGAGTGGAATTCCTAAAATCAAAATATCCAAATATAACATCATATCCAATTATAGCTTATTCTTGAAGCTTAAAAACCAGACATCTCTTCTAAATCAGAGTTATCTCATGTATCAATTTATTTATCTCAAATTAGATTAGCAGTATATAGGACAAACACCGCAGTGGTTACAACAAAGAATAACGTAGCACAAATGTGATCACAAAACAAAAATTCTTGTGCATTAACCATTCCACACAACAGGCCACAGATTTAATATACATAAAAGATTATCCTATCTTACCTTCATCGATTGGATACCTTCCAGTAACTACCAACTCTGATCCTCTAAAGTAAATAGGGAACGTCTTTTTGGACACTTCAGTGACGTCATCAGTGTACTCAAATTCGATGTTTGACAAAAGTGGAGAAGATATTTGCCTGTAAAACTCTTGAAGTTGAATAGCAGCGTCAGCTCCTTCGTAAATGTGTCTAGCGAATCCTAGGTTCTTCAATGATAGTTTTCTTAAGAAGTTTTTGTCTGCGCCGTCTCCAAATGATAGAGAGAAGATTGGTACGTGGTCTTTGTCGCCGTTGATTTTAGTTACCTGAAGCATACAAGCACAAAAATACTAAAATATGTGTTTTTAAATGTGTAGCAGGAAAACTGATAATATAAACTAACAATGGAGTTTTTAGTTGTTTACCTAAGTGTCAAACCTTTGTTAAAAGTATAAACTAGATAAAAATGGAAGTGACATAAATAGTGTAAATAGACAACAACTCAGAAGGGAAGCTTCGTCACATAAAAAAATCTGATAATAATAAAATAATCTAATGAAATTAATATTAAATAGACTAAACATTTCCCTAAAAAGAACTAAAAATATGACTTACAATCTTGGTAATTTCTTCAGTATTAGTAATTCCCATGGTCGGGTCTCCGTCTGTCAAAAAGATAATTAGTGGTTGTCGTTTTGACCCAGCCCTTAGTTCTTTGTGGACTAAATGTAAACCAGTTTCAATACTGCCCAACATGTTGGTTAATCCAGTGTCTTGAAGCTTATCTATTACTGCTTTTCCTTTAGCAATTGCTTCTTTGGTAGCTGGTACGGCGTTTGGCAATTCTAGTTTCTAAAAATTTAACAAATAAAATAAATTTAGTTTATATTTTACACATAACCAAAATATGAAAAAGGAAAAACACATACACTACTATACAAAAGTAGAACACTACTTTAGTCTAATGTACAAGTCACAATAATTTCCCAATAATATGTGCATGATATTTGTATCATTTTTCACATGTGAAAAACTATGTCATATTTTTCGCTGTATTATTTACTATCATTCTTCACTTCAATGTTAAAATCATTACCCTACTCCAACCCTTAGTACAAATGTAGTAGAACAATGTAAAGAGATAGAATAACTAGAAACAAAATATGATATGAGAAATATGCACAAAAAAATAAGAGAAGTGACTGGAATGAGTCGAAATAGACAGCAAGGACACATAAAAGACAAAAAAGAGTACTACTAATAGATTTACCAGAGAAATTAAACCATGTGAGGAGTACGTTAGAGAACTTTTCCAAAATGAAAGAGGTGGAATGCAAAAAATACAAGAATTAAATTATTTAGAGAGAGACAGAAGATCACGAAAGATGAAATTAAATATGCTATCAAAAACTCTAAAGACAATAAGGCGGCTGGATTAGATAAAATACCAGTGAACTGTTAAAACTAGTGAAAGATGATAACTTGAAATTATTGGCAGATTTATTTTGAGGATATTAGCGAGACGCAGTTCGGGTTCCGAAATGAAATGGGTACTCGAGAAGGACTATTTGCCATCAACATATTGATTCAGCGATGTCGAAATGTAAACGTTGATCTACACTTGTGCTCCGTTGACTACGAAAAAGCTTTCGATAAAGTACGACATAAAAAACTCATATCAATACTTATGAACAAGTGCATTGACAGTAAAATCATAAATATAGTGCAAACAACTCACAATATGAAGACGACACTGTGATCATAGCAACGAGTATAGAGGATCTACAACATCTCATCGAAAGCTTGAGTATGAATAGTGCTGAGATGGGAATTACCATAAACGCTAAAAAAACGAAGTACATGCTAATTACAAAAAGACCACAAAATATAGATCACCTATTGACAATCAATGGTAACGTGATAGAACAAGTAGAAAAATATCAGTATTTGGGAACTTTGTTTAATGAAACCAATGATTATACTGTAGAAATAAATAGGCAAATAGATATTGCCAGATCAGCATTTATACGAATGAAGCCACTCCTAACGTGCAAAAATCTAAATTTGGAGATCAGATTACGTACCATTAGCTGTTATATATTTTGACTATTATTATATGGTGCTGAGACTTGTAGAATAAAAAAATGCAATTTAAAAAGATTCGAGGCTTTCGAACTTTAGTTATACCGCAGATTATTAAAAATGTCATGAACTGATAGAATTACAAATAAAGAAGTACTAAAGAGGGTTGGTAAAGAAACACCTAGGCCATGTGATGAACTGATGAAGGGTCCAAAATATGAAATTTTAAGACTCATAATACAGGGAAAGATTCAAGGAAAAATATCTGTTGGCCAAAGGCAGAACTCATGGTTAAAGAATCTACGTGATTGGTATCAATGCAGATCGATTGATTTGTTTCTTCTTAACATACCATACACCAAAGTGCGTAGGCGACTGACTATCTCATTACTAGAATTCTGTTCTTTGCGGCGTGACACAGCTCACCTGTATTGTGTATTCCTGTCCATTCTTTAATATTCCTTAACCAGGATAATTGTTTGCGGCCGGCTCCTCTCCTACCTTCGATCTTCCCTTGTAGGATTAACTGTGGTATTTCTTATTTTGCTCCTCTCAATATGCGCCCAAGGTAATCAATCTTGCGTTTTTTAATTAATTCAAAGAGTTGTCTTTCCACGCCGGCTCTATTAAGGACGTCATCGTTTCAAACTCTATCCACCCAAGGTATGCGCATCATTCTTCTCAATGACCACATTTCAAACGCTTCAAGTTTGTTGATAGATGTTTTTTTTTCAAGTCCACGTTTCCATGCCATAAAGCAAGATGGACCATATGTAGCACTTGACCATTTTGTAGCGTATTTCGAAGTTTAGGTGTTGATTACATAGGAGCGGTCTGAATTTCACAAAAGCTTGTCTTGCCATTTGTATTCGGGTTTTTATCTCGTGTTGTGGATCCGATTGGTCATTGATTGTGGTGCCAAGGTATTTAAAAGTTTCCACGCGATTTATACGATTGTCACCTATGCATATTATCGGGTTTTTTGAGGGTTTCTGCTAATGACCATATATTTCGTTTTCAAAATGTTGATCAAGTAATAACTGCTGATCTTCCAAATTATCAGTTATAATCACTGTGTCGTCCGCATAGCGTAAGTTGCTAATTGGTATGCCGTTCACCTTAATGCCTAATTCCGTATCTTCTAATACTTCCGCAAATATATTTTCAACATATAAATTAAAAAGCATCGGAGAGAGTATGCAGCCTTGGCGAACACCTTTCCGGATTTCAAATTCATCCGTATATTGGTCTTGATCAATCCTCACCTTTGCCATTTGGTTCCAGTATAGATTCTGAATAATTCTGATCTCCTTCTGGTCAATGTTGGCCCTATGTAGTAGTTCCATCATGATATCATGTTTAACATTGTCAAATGCCTTCTCGTAGTCGATGAAGGTGAGGTAGACATCTTTTCGCTGATCTAAGCAGTTTTGTATTAAGGTGTTCAAACATAAAAATGCCTCTCTTGTTCCTAGTCCTCCCTTAAAACCGAATTGTGTTGACCCGCTAAGTTCTTCTAGTATCTTGTACATTATTGAGTGTAATATATCCTAAGAAAGAGTTTCAACAAGTGACTCATTAAACTGATTAAGCGGTGTTTATTGCATTTTGTGGCATTAGCTGTTTTTGGGATCATCACAAAGGATGACTGCAGCCATTCTCGCGGAATGTAACCATTATAATAAATTCTATTGAACAGCCTTACCAAAATTTCGATATTCTCCTCGTCTAGTAGTTTTATTGCTTCTATATTATTTCATCTGTACCTGTTGCTTTATGCATCTTTGTGGTTCTAACTGCATATTCTATTTCACTTCGCATTATTGGTGGCCCTGATAAGTTTTCGGAAGGAAGTTTGCGCGTTGGTTGTGTTGTGTCTTTCGTCATTAAAAAGGCTTTCTGCGTATTCTTTCCACGCCATTGCTATCTCCTCTTCTGACTCTATGTTTGTATTAATTTGTTTGGAGCAGCAAATTCTAAAATAAAAATAGCCATTATGATTGCCAACCTCTTTAGGGAGACGGCACTCTAAGAAGAAAAACCCTTAGTAATAATGACCACTCTTACTTTAACCCCACTTAAAATAGCAAACTAAAAAGACTATCTCTCGACTGTTGACTGCCGCTAGTAACAGACATTTTCTCTCTCCCTCTCCTTCTTTCTCTCTCTCTTTCTCTCTGATAGTTACGTGAAAAAACCTCGAATCCTCTTTTGAATCCTAGAGACAACAAACGCAAATGCTTTCTATCTCTTGATCTTGATGTTTGTACCACGAGACACGTATTTAGAAATCGGTAAAGACAGCTCCTCTCGTACGAGAAACAACCGCCGTGTGAATATCGCGAATGAAAGCTTATAAATACCACGAGTGATACTAGAATTTTATAAACTTAATTTAGATATTATCTGTATTACCCTTTACTACCTCTCCTAATTATTTTAAACCAGATCTATTTAATACAGTTCTCATACTTTGAAATTATATTAATATCTTCATCCGTATACCAAAATCAAGCAGACTAAGAAAAACAAAAATATGATCCTGAATGAGATACCGAAAGGTTTGTTTGTTTTGGTTTCAACAAATTTTCAAATTTTATGCAGTAATTATAACAGTTTATTTATAAATCGTTAAGTGACAATAACATGAAATACCCGTGAGTGAACACATCATATTAGTTTTCATTAATATAACGTGATCAACCAGTTTTTTGTTGATTTGTAATTTAACAATTATCAATAAGATACGACTTAAGAAATATTATTCCAGTTTTATTACCTGTTTGATTACTAGTCAGGTCCGTATTATTTTTAAACACATGTCCTGTATTAAAATCAAAAATGGAACCTAATATTCAGAGTCTCTCTAACACATCACATGTATTGCAATCACAGACAAATACCAATAAAACCTATTCATCAGCAGCTTCTACACAATTTTCCTCAAAACATTAAGCAATTGTCTTCAGCGCTTTAGAAAATACGCGACTGCAAGATTACTTAATTCCTTTGGGTAACCTAATTCGTCCCAAAAACATTATATTTTCCTCCCGACTATCCAATAATCGGATTTGCATGTACCTTGCAAACAAACAAGTCGTGGACGAATTCATGCAAAATCATGGACAAATAGAAATCCAGAACAATATTGTACAAGCTAAAAGATTAATCTCACCAGCAACACGTATTGTCTTTTCAAACGTATGTCCAACAATACCACACAGTCTGTTAGTTGAATATCTACAAAGTATTGGACTTAATATGGTCTCTCCTGTCACTTTTCTAAAAATCACTTCCACTTTTTCCGAATATAATCATATTTTAAGTTTCAGAAGATAAATATACGTCAGTCCCCATAATATCTCCTTACCCGACTCATTCACCTTAGACTTCGATAATACAACATATCGAATATTCTTATCTCAAGAAACTATGGCCTGTTATAACTGCAAAAAGTCTGGTCATATCGCCACCAACTGTCCTGATAAACTAGAATCAACAAAAAACCTAATTGATTCTAATAACAGTCAATCTACTACTTCTTCCTCCCCTGACATCATGCCTCAACCTGCAGCAACGTCCATATCAAACGAACAAATGTCCGTCCCAGAAAAAAAAAGCAAACAATCTGAGCAATCCTAACATTGCTAATGGTCAAGAAGAAGTTAACACCATAAAAGGCTGCAAAGTAATTAATATCGATCTCCAGCCGAAACATAGTATCAATGATGCTCTTACGTCTTCAGAAACAACTTCTGAAACAACAGAAAAATTATTTGCTGTACATACATCCAAACCTAGAGTCAAGAAAGTTAACAGCAATGAGGAGCATACATGCATAAAATCAACAAAATCATATGAGCTTGAGCCTGCCAAAGATTTTATCCAAAATTATCTACTCACATTTGTCCTCAATTTTGACCAATTAAATCTACTTCTAAGCAATGTTAGCGGCGTGCAGGATCCTTCTAACATAATTTAAGAGTTTACTTCTGACCTTGTGGGATTACTTCGTATGCTAACTAAAGTTTATCCACAATTAAAAGATAGATCAACCAACCGTCATATCACCTTCTTAAGAAAGAAAATCCTCCAACACTTTCGTAGCGACATCTCTGAATCCGAGGGCGAGTCATCTCAGGATAACCCGTAAATTCATATTTTTTCTTATATAATATAATTCACTAAACTACTGCAATGGAATATAGATAGATTTTTCCATTGACTTCCCAATCTAGATCTAATTCTCCGTCAGCATTACGAACATTGGTATAATATATTTACAGATGCATCTAAGTGTGATAAACGAGTAGATGCTGCATTCGTTACTCCAAACGATACATATCAATTTCGTCTCCCAACCTTCTTTTCGATTTTCTCCGCTGAACTCTATGCAGTGTTTAAAGCTATCATACATATAAATTCTAATAACATTCCTAACCCTGTTATCTTAAGTGACTCACTAAGCGCCCTTCAAACCCTTAAACAGATCTATCCTAAAGGTCCCCTTGAGAAACTGATAAAACTAGAACTTTTGCAAGCTCAAGAAAATTCTAGGAGTATCAGATTTATATGGATTCCATCCCACATTGGCATTGCTGGCATCGAAAGTGCGGACCAGTGCGCGAGTGAAATTGCTAAATGTGCCAATATAGAAAAAGCCGAGTATCGAAATACTGCGAGTGATATAAAAGTCTTTATAAAGAATCGAGTTTTGTGCAAGTGGAAAAACGAATGGCAATCTTCTCAAACATCACTGAAGCAAATTAAAAATGACGTTGCAGCTTGGAAACCCTCAACAAGGAACAGAAGAGAACAATTGGTGAGAACGAGATTACGAATTGGACACACGAGATTTACTCAGTCATACTTATTTACCAAAAGTGATCCACCTATATGCAAAACATGTAATGTACAATTAACCATTAACCATTCAATAATTGAATGCCATAGATTTGCCAATTTTCGTGTTACATTTAACATACCTAAGAGTTTAAGTAATTAGGCACTAATTTCTCAGCTAGTAATATTGTAAAGTTTTTAAAATCTATAGGACTATTTTATAAACTCAAATTTTGTAATTCTGTAGCCGCCGCTAATAACCATTATGGTGGATGCGGCTGTATAAAAAAAAATATGGTCCGAGAAAAGAATTTTTAAAACTGATTCTTGAAAATCAAATAGCATGTTTCATTTTTAATATGTAACACTGATAATTTAAAATTGTAAAGATAGTGTTTGGTATAAGGTCGAGATTTTGACTTTCTTTTTGGAGTCATATTTAGGTTTCCTGAGTTTTGGGATTATATTAAAATTAGTTTCCTGATTCCTCACTTCAAAACATGACATATATTGCAGTGACAAAATAATATTACAAGTGATATGAATACTTACAAAAAGTTCTTCAAAAGGCTCTCTTTCATTGTGAACCCTCAAAGTAGATTTTGATTCTGAATCGATGTTCCAAACAAAGATATCACTATTAAATTCCACTATATGGAAGGTGTCTGTGTCTTTGAGCTGATCTAAAATACTACCCATGGCTTCCTTCACTTGTCTGAGCTTTCTTCCGTACATACTTCCGCTGGTGTCCAAGATGAAAACGACGTGTTTTGGAAGAGGGTCGACGTCCTCGGGAGCAAAGAAATGTACGAAGTATCCGTCTTTGAGAAGAATCTGCAATTAAAATTAGGTTATTATTGTAGAAAATGTTTATATTAAAAATTCCACGAGGAAACTAAGTTCCTGTAGCTGGCTGTATACCATATATCACAAAAAAAATTTGTTAAAATCCTTTATAAAAGGTATATAAAAATGCCTCAAACGGGCTATCACAAACACATTGCAAAACGTTTTCGGATTAAACAATCCATCATCAGTGCAAACGGTTGTACATGCTAGTAGCCACCAAAATATATGGGTAAAAACCCTTTAAATGTTATAAATTTGAAATTGTTTTACATTATTAGTATTTCTAAATTGTGATGGTTAAGTTACCGTTGGATAGGTAACATGGCGGCGTATGACTCTACATGAGTGACTCATGCTCATGTTATGGGTAGAGCGTTGTGGATCCCAAAAAGGTGTTATTTCCACCACTTCAGATTAAGTTGAAGCTAACAAAACAATTTGTCAATGCATTGACTAAAGAAGGGGAGTGATCTATCATTAAAAAACTAATGACAGATCACTTCCACTCCTTTACATTAAGTTGAGGCTGATAAAACAATTTGTCAAGACATTGACCAAAGAAGGGAAGTGTTTCAGATATATTTGTGGACAGTTTACTATTTTATTCACGCCAAAGCTAAAGAAAGAAATCTGTCATTAGAAAACTAATGACAGATCCCAACTTTGTGGACAAAATGAAAACAAATGAACAGGCAGCAAGTACATCTTTTAAGTTAGTTGGCATTGGCTTCTTAGGTAAAAAAAGATATCCAAACTAGAAAACAATCGTCGCAGACATGATTGACAACTTTAAGAAGCTGCTCTGTAACATCAGCATTAAACTTCACTTTCCCCACTCACATCTTGATACTTCTCGGCAAACCTTGGTGAAGTCTGTAAAGAGAAAGATTTCACCAAGGCATCAAAAAAATAAAAAAAAACATACCAAGGAAATAGAACGTAACCAAATACGGCTGGATTATGAAAAGAGTCCAGAGCCAGAAAAGCAATAAAAGAATCTTTGACAGAAAGCGAAAGCATTATTATAAGGACTTGGGAATTTAAAGAGAAATATATTGGTAATGGAAATTAGTTAAGAACATTATTAATAAATAAAATTAATTTGATAACGTTGGAAAAAGGTAAAAAATTGCTTAATTTTGTTATTATACCCAAACAGACTCCTAGTTTGTGAAAAAACCTGACATGATCAACAAAAATGGTTTGCATTTTTGAAATCAACGCAAAAAAGTACATAAAAGTCGGTTATCAAATTTCAAACAACTTTCAATAAATATATTTTTACAGGCCTGTGTAATTACTGAATGCCGGATAGCCGGATGTATCATGGCGCCCTTAATCTTCTTTGTTAACTAATTAAGTAATTGATAGAATTTATTAGTAAATAACAAAAACATGGCTACTTTATTTAAATTTTTTCTTGACAATATTAATTTTCATTCTACAATGAACTGTAGTGTATTTAAATATTATTTAATATAAACAGAAATATAGCAACACTGTTTAAAAGTCATACCTACTCCTTCGAGATGGTGACTGCTCTCACTTATCTTTGTTATCTTTGTTCCACGTTTTATTAGTGGCCACACGGATTTTTAAGAGTTGTTTAGTCTCATAGTTCCAGCAGTTTTCTTTCAAACTGTTCGTTTAAAAGCTATTAAGTTAATTTTAGTGCGTCTTTTTATAATACTTATTCACGAGTATTTATTACTTTGGTCACAGGTATACCTTATAAAACAAACAATTTACATACAAAAATAATACAAAACACTCACCTCTCCCTTTTGAGCATCTCTATCTACATCATACTGTACAACAAATTGCCCAGCTATACCTTCATTTTCTTTCTGCCCCAGTTCTTTCGCAAACTCTCTCTGTTTGTCGACGTTGGGATTGAATTTGACGACAGCACTGGTAGAGTTGATTATTTTGATGTCTGCGGATGGGTCAAGGTTGGCGTCGTTTTTGCTAATTTCGTT
Organism: Diabrotica balteata; assembly: GCA_918026665.1. Classification (NCBI taxonomy): domain Eukaryota; kingdom Metazoa; phylum Arthropoda; class Insecta; order Coleoptera; family Chrysomelidae; genus Diabrotica; species Diabrotica balteata. The sequence goes on along the minus strand of OU898283.1, from coordinate 106,102,545 downwards.
TCCCGACCTCAGCGAAGGAGTTTTTACAAATTTCAGAGGACGGCTTTCGTTCACAAAGACCTACAAATAAAAGTTTGTTAGATATTTCTTTTATTATTGGCAATAGTGGTGTCTGCTAACATAACGAATTAGCAAAAATGAATGTAAAAGACATTCAGGACAAATAATTCGTTTTCATAATGACTATTTCTGATTCAAAGACATAAATAATTTTAATTTTCATTTTGCAAAGAAAGACAAAGAATATTGTGTAAAATATTTATTGGATCTTAAAAAATACGTCGTTTAGAGACGAGAAATTAGTCAAAATACATTACCAAGGTTTATATTCTTAGGTTATAAAAATGCAAGTGTTTCAATCAAGTTGTGGAAATTAAATTAAATTAAATATTGCTGAAATACTTGGCGATGTTTTGCTATATGAATCAGTTATTTATGAAATATAGTAGGTCATAAAACTTAAATTTTATAGGAGAAACAAAAATCCGTTTCCAGAAGATTAGATGTTATAAATTATTTTAAATATATAAAATACTGAGAATAGGGTTTATATGAAACATGACATGGGTAAAATTACAAAATTTTGAATCTTAGTTTAAAAATATTTTTTCAATTAGATGCTATGACATGTTTCATAAATAAACATAGTTATTGATATATATTTTCTATCTAAAACAAAAATAAGTTATTAAACGTGAGAAAATAACAAGAAAGTATTGTAAAAAAACATTTATGTGGTTTTATAAGTTTAAATTACATGTGATGATGTAAGAAACTATTCCCTATTGGCGAGTTGGCCAGTCTTGTAACGTATTATAAAATTCTTTGTGCTTCTTGTAAGTACTGAAGTGTATTTTTTAAATCGCCTATCTTCTCTTTTAAAATGGGACACTTCGATTGATAAGCTTGAGTAGTAAATAGTTAAACATCATACTGTCCTGACTTTTTTAAAGTAAATGTACTCCTTATAGCGCACAGTAACAGTACCTTTTTTTAGTTAAATACAAATTCGTTGTATTCAAAAATTTTTAAGTTTTTTTTCTTTGTGCTTTGTTAGCAATACATTCATTAGAATTAGTAACTTGATTGTAGACAGTCTCTATCATTTGGGAAGAATGAATGACCTCTTAAAGGCAATCTATAGATTTTTTTAATTGGCCCATATCTGTCAATGCCCAGAGAAAACGTATCATCGAATGATTTTTGTTTTGTCCTGCACAATTGTCTTTGCACAGGTACAAATTTTCAACTCTAGGCAAAGCATAAATATTCAAATAATCCAATAGAAAGAAGCAAATTTCATTGGGTCCTTTCTTAGCAAGGCCTTCATGGTATAGGTAAAACACCAGTTCCATCACCAACATTATGAATTAAGAATGGAAGTACAAAAATATCCTGTATATAGTCGAATGTTAAACAAATACGCTTTACATAGTTCTGTTGTATTCTTTATAGATTTGTAAAATTTGTTACTGTTTTTTGTGGACAAGCAATTCGGCAGCAGTAATACTTTTTGCAGTACGGTTAAGTGTTGTGTTTTCAGTCTTAATATTAGTCTTTCACATTCACAGCAAGTGTTCACTTGTGGCCGTCCAAAGCGGTAGCTAAACCTCTCTTTAAAAATTTTGTAATAGAATGGCTATCCTACTTTTGTGTCAGGGTACCTAGTTTTAAAAAGATCGTACATAATTTTTATGTTCAGGGTTAAACAAAAATATTCGACTTCTTGCGTAGAATAATGATTAAATGTGATCCATTATTTGAGCAACAGTGTTGGCTAGAATGGTTTTCTTGTTATTCTGCTGCTCTCTCTTATCTTCAGGAGTATTTTCCAAAAGTAATAAATTTTGTAAGCGCTTAATTTTAATTGATGTTACGTCATGGAAGCTTTCAAACGCTCTCTTGCCGATCATTATATTACGTTTTCCCAAATAAACGTTATAAACAAATGAAGTGTTTCATTCTTTAAATGATCTTTTCCTCTTGTTCTCTAATTTTCTTGGTCTTCGATTTTTTATAGGTATGGCCTCAATTACGCGCTGTAGGTAAATATCTTGTTCGTTTTTAGTCTTGAAGGAATATATTTTTTTAAATGTCCTGTCTTCCGTAATTTGTAGCATTTTTAAGTTCTTTGGTATATACTGAAATCACCCCGTATATGTTAAAACCCCCAAAAAGGATTTTTATTCCTTTTTGCGTCGCCGAGGTCGATAATGAGCACATTTCAAAGTTTGTTTATATATCACAGACGCATATGCTTTGGTATTTTCTTTGATCTTTTTTCGCTGAATATTGAGTTTCAAATAAACATCCATATAATCACGAAAAAGGCAACAACAAAAAAAGAAATTATGCAAAGATTAGGACAAACAATTTGACAACTTAACTCAGTATGGTGGGATAGACACATAAATATGAAAACAAAAACACAGATTTATAAAACATTAGTGCGAAGTATTATGACATCTGGTGCTGAAAATTGGATGAAAAACAAAAAAAACAACAGTAAGATAGTAAATAGCAACAAAGATAGAATGCCTGCGAAGATGCTGCAGAGCAACAAGACTGGATAAGAGAAGTAATGACCAAATAAAACAAAAAACATTAATAGAAACAGACATACTAACATATATAGAATAAAAAAGACTAGTGATATGGACATGTAAGAAGAACTAGCGATAGCAGATGGATAAACAGAACAACCGAATGGAGCCCAATAGGAAGAAGGCAAAAGAGGACGACCCCGAAGATCCTGAAGGAACGAAGTAGACGACGCTTTGAGTAAGAGAGACCTAAACGATGGAGAATGGGACAACAGAGAGAGAGATTGAAACGGTTGAGCAAGGGAAGGCAGTAAATACTGTAGAATCCCTGAATATATTTAAACATCCATTTAGATCGCTGAGAAAGTATTGCGGGGAAGAGAATTACAATACTCTTGGTAAGGCCGGCCGCTATTAAAGGCGTGTTTAGTTTTATTGGAGTCGGAATTTTTCTTCAAATTCGTAATTTTTTCGTTTTCCTTTTGTTGTCATGGAAATATAGTATAGATTGACAGTAGCAGTTAAATGTGTAGTATTGAGCAGTTAATAGTTACAGTTTAAGTTAGGTTTGAATGATTGGTTACTGAGAACAGACGTCGATGTTTTTATCCGGAAAAACCGGCAAATTTGTTGAAAAAAGTGAATTACACACAATGTAATGTGTCAATTTTCAACGAGTTATTACTGTTTTGTTTTATGTCGTCTTTCACCTAAGATATTTGTATTTAAGAAATTTGCGGCGTTTCCAACAAATTTGAAAAATACCCACATGGTTCCAGTTTTTTAAACAAGCAGATTTTCGAAGTTTGTGTCCAGTGCCAACTTTCAATCTCAATTTGTTTTGTCTTAAGAAGCCGTTTCAGAATACTTTCCGCAGTTTGGAGGTGAAGTTGTTCGTGTGGAAGAAAGTATAATTCCAGTCCTAACCCCAGAAATTGAAAGTAAAGAAATTTTAGTGAAATCCAGGTAACTCTTTTGTGTTAAATTTTAAAGGCAAAACAAACATTTTCTAACAATAATTGCTTTCGTAACAATTTAAGAAATTGTAATAATTAAAATTGTAGATCTTAGGGTGTGGCTTAGCTGTCATTTTAATTGTTCTCAGTTTTGAGATTTAGTATTGACATATGACAGTTAGCACTATTTTTGATATTTGGTAAATATCTAATCATATTTAAGATTTGGTTTTTGTTTTTTTTTAAGGTTAACCTCTATGCATAGTTTAATTTAAAAAGATATTTTTTTTTATTTGTAATCATTTATTTCTGCTACAAATTATCGCCCAGTAACAATTGTAAGTATTGTGGTATCTCCAATTTCAAGAGTTTGTTTGTGATTTGTGGACTATTAGTGGTGAGTTAAGAATCAATATTGAATTTTTTTCCCAAACCAATTTGTTTATTTTTTTTTTGTTAAAGTTTATAACCCCTTTTTGTGTTTTTAGGTTGGAAGATCTTTATCTTTCATCCAGCAGGAAGATTCCTCAAAGCGGCGTTCTTATTTTAAATAGCTTGAGAATCTTCTTGTCTTTTGTTTGATCTAGGAGATTTATGTAAGTACCCCTTCATTTCATTTTTGTAGTTGCCCCAATCAAATCCTCTTGTCACGTACTTAAACACGGCCCAGTTCTCCAAATAAACCCTGAGTGGCTGTTTGCATAAGTCTTGCTTGCCCTATCCCCACCCCAATAATTTCTGACCCCAATTTTCAACCCCTTATAGTGATACCCTACGTGGTAGGCAAAATATTAGTTACAAATTTCATCCCAGAATGTTATTTTGCAGCTAAAATATAACTTAATTTAACCTAACTTGCCTATGTAAATTAGTTACAACTATTTACTTACACGGTTTTTCTTCGGTTCTTTTTGGTTTTTCTTGTAGTACTATATTGCCTTTGTAATTAATATACTCTGCTCCAGAAAGTATTGCATTTTTAATTTTATTGACTTTATACTCGTTGTGTGTAATCATCTCTTCTCTTTTTTCGTTTAACACTTTCATTATCACTCATTTTTGTTACTAAAATACGAATGTAAAGCAACACTAATGCTTTAGCAATGACAGAGGACAAACAAACAAAAGTTAGGTTAGAGGTGGTATGGATTGTGTCAAATTGGTAGATGAACGTTTATTTGTGAAACATATTAAGTCGTCGACTTAATATCTTTCATAAATAAACTGAATGAAAAACGGTCTCTTAGTGAGTGACCTGTAACAGTACTTAGTATGTTTCATACATAACTGATTCATATGTTTTAATCCAGCAATGCAATCACTGCAATGTATACACAAGACAGTACATCTCACGATAATTTTCAGTATAATATTACACATTTAAGGAAAATTAAAGATGAAAGAGTTCAATAATTAAGAAGTATATAAGAGAAGTAGTTAATGGGAAGTATTTTGTTCGACTATCATTTTATTTTTCAAACAAGCACAAAAATTTGATTCATAATTACCATGTGTTATTTAATTATAATTTCTCATAGAAACTTACCTCGATATTCATATCTTTAACTACTTGGCCAGGGTGTATGTTCAGTACGAGCTCGTATTGGTTATTTTTTCTTTCCAAAAGTTCTTCGTAGGTAAGATGGAAAGTAGCTTTACTCTCTGGTTCAACGTTAATGGACACTGTGAATCTGTTAGAGTCTCTAGCACTAACCGAAACGTGGCCAGCACTTATACCTTGTCGAACAGCCTAAATATACAAAAAAAAATTAGATCAGTGCACAATATTATACAAAAGGTATTAATATATTGTTACTTACCGAATCGTAGATATTTTTAGCTTCTTCTTTTTCTTTAACATAAGCCTCGTAGCTCTTGCCGCCTATTTCCATTACAAATTTGGAAATAAATGCTTTTTCTGGTAGAACCACGGTAAAAGTCGCTTCTTTTGGATTTTTTTCTGAATTTTTAACTTTACTGGTAACCAATGTCTTGGCAAATCTATTAGAGATGTTGGAATGTATGTTGAATTCCGAAATAATCGGATCTTCGCTTTGTGCTTTCTGATCATTTTGAATCTTAAAGTAAAAAAATAAGTTGTATATTATATTAGTGGTGACAATTATAGAAATATAGATTGTTTATTAAAATGTTTGTTAGATTTTTCACGCATATTATTAAGATGTTTCATTTAGATTTCTTTAAAGTTTGTTTTAGCATGTTTTATACTAAATCATCTTTTTACTTCTTCTTTTCCCAATTGTACAAAATCGCTAAGATCTTGCCCGTTTCTGCATTTATTTTTGTTCCTTAAGTACAAAACCATCTAAAACATCTGTTTTTTTACTCGTTGGCATTTGTGGCATGACAAAAGTTTTTAGTGTTAAAACTTATTCTGTTAATAATCTTCTTTGGTTTATTATCCTTCAATCTTTACTTTTTCTTTATCATTTTTTGCTTCCATCTTTGGAGAAAGTTTTCTTCAGTTTTATGTAATGTCGACGGTTGGCACATATATTTAGTGATTGGTTTTGCTATTATGCTGTTCCAAATTTTATCTTCCTTGGCAGGAGTTGGATTTTAAAAGATTTCTTAGACTTATATAAATGTTAAATAACGTTTTATCTATCAGAAGATATGAATTAAGGATCTCTAATGGTCTATATATAGAATAAGAAGAAATGTTTAAGGGCGTGAGACAGAGCTGCATCCTCTCCCCACTGCTGTTTAACATTTATATAAAAAAGATCTTTCAACTGTCACAGAAGAATGAAAAAGATATCAAAATAAATGTAATTCCCATAAATAATGTACGATATGCTGATGGTACAGCTATCATAGCAGACACTATAGAAGAATTACAAGAAACAATAAACAATATTATTACAGTATGAAAGGAAAGTAAAGTACAGGGCAAAAGATCAGCAGGAAGACGTCAGAACTTGTGGCTAAAAGAAGTGAGGAGATGGTTTGATCGTTCGTCCGCAGAAATCTTTTGTGCAACAGTTTACAAAGCTGTAATTGCCATTTAAATTGCCAACTTTCAAAAGGAGACAAAATAAGTAGAATGGGTAGAAGGTAAAAGGCAGAATAAGTAGAAGGAAAGAAATATGGAACTGATAGACAAAGCTGAGAAATTTATATATCTTGGAGCCACCTTAAAGTAAGTAATACTATGACCGTAAAGGTAAAGGTTGCTTTAAATTTCATTGGTTAACCATATTATAAATGAAGAGGTCCTAAAAAGAGCAAATACCCAAAGAAAATTTCTCTCAGAGAAAAGTCGCATAGCTAGGTCGTATGTTAAGAGACAGAAAATGTAATATTTTCTTCTTCTTCTTCAAATTCCGCACCTATTGGAGATTTAAAATCAATCTGGCAATTATAATTTTGTTAGTTACGCGCCTGAATCGTTCAATTGAACTGCAAATAAACCGCAATGAAATTGCAGCATCTTACTTCTTTTGTCTGATCAGTATTTTCTGTGATTCATGCTCCAAGGTGTTTGTACAAAGATATTATATTTTTTATTATATTTTAAAAGATATAATCTTTTAAAAATCATTTTACTGAGCAAAATTAAAGGTCGCAGATAATAAAAGGTAAAAGATAATGATGTTAAGAATTTGTCTGTGTTCTTTAGTTTTTGTATTTGCATGTAACATTAATGATCATTGTTAAGCACTATTTTTCTCTTTGTATTCTGCTTTGTGCTCTGCTTAGAAAACTAAACTTATAACAAATCTCGTAATGAGTGGAAATATAACTATTGACAATAATACTTCTTTGTATCATACTGTTGCATAATCAAAAATTCTTTGTTTATGCAACTTCTCCGTTCAATCATGGTAGTACTTTCAACTTTATTTGATGCTAATATAAATGTGTCATCTGCCTATCGCAGATTAATCATTTTCCTCTATAGTGATTCCTATATATAGAATTCCTCAAATCCATCTTTATCGCAATACCTAAAAAACACAATGCGAGAAAATGCTCAAAATATCGATTAATTAGCCTAATGAGCCACTCTTAGAATTTTCCTCAAAATACTTCACAACAGAATTAGACGCAAATGCGAAGAATATCTCTTGAAAAATAATGAAGATATCCTTGAATCTTGAAGATACCCAATTTGGTTTTAGAAATGCTATGGAAACCAGGGAGGCACTTTTTGCGCTTAACATCCTATTACAAAAATGCCGTGACCAAAGAAAAGATGTATTCACATATTTCGTGGACTTTGAAAAGTCATTCGATAAAATACAGCATGTAAAATTAATGCAAATACTGAAAAATATCGGAATAGATGACAAGGATATTCGTGTCATTAAAAATTTGTAATTAGATATGCAGACGATACAGTAATTCTATCAGATAATACTGAAGGTCTTTACATTCGGCTTGATCGTACTCACGAGGTAGGAGAGGAAATGGGCATTAAAATAAATTCAAACAAAACCAAATTTTTAGTGTTTAGTCATGACCCACATCCCTATGCAAAGCTTCAATTGAACGAAATCCAAGTTGAGAAAGTTCACAATATGACATATTTGGGAACTGTGATAACGGACCAACTAGATCCAGACATAGAAATAAAACGTAGAATAGCAATGACTAAAACTACTTTTATGAAAATGAAGTCATTTCTTTGCAATAACCATCTCAGTTTAAAACTATGGCAAAGAATGGTTAAGTGTTATGTTTGGTCTGTACTTTTGTATAGTGCAGAAGTGTGGACGCTAAAAGTATCGATCATGAACAAAATTGAAGCATTGGAAATGTGGGTTCATAGACGAATGCTGAAGATACCTTGGACAGCAAGAAAAACTAATGAAGAAGTACTAAGGAGCGTCAACAAAGACAGAGAACTGCTAAAGACTGTTAAACATCGAAAAATGTCTTATCTGGGACATATAGTAAGGGGAAGTCGATATAAAAATTTACAACTGATCCTTAAATGCAAAATAGAGGGCCGTAGAGGTGTAGGAAGAAAACAAGTTTTTTGGTTAAAAAACATTCGTGAATGGACTTAGATACCAAATGCAGGACAATTATTCCATATTGCAGAAGATCGAGAAGCCTTCGCAATGGTGATCACCATCGTCGGATAGTTCTGATATAGCACGCGAAGAAGAAGAAGTAATTCCTATAGTGATTCCCCTATTCTATTCGGTTGGTACTTTTCGCAATTTTTGTGTAATAAGAGTAACAGTATACCGTTCTTAACCAGCTTAACCACATCCGTTTCGCAGATGATATGGTCCTTATTACAGATAATTTAGAAGAAGCCACAGATATGTTAAATGAATTGGACTTTGCATGTTCGAATGTGGGCCTCAGAATGAACTTGACCAAAACAAAATTTATGACAAATATTGTCCCCAATAACAATTTAACTATTCAAGTCAGTGGTAGAACTGGTGGAGAAATATACGTATTTGGGTTATAAAGTAAGAATCAGCAGGGACAAGCAAACATGCAAAATCCAAAGACGAATTACTTTAGCGTGGGCAGCCTTTAAAAAACTGCGAGACACACTTAGGACTAATATACCAATTAACCTTAAAAGAATAGTATTCGACCAATGCGTATTACCGGTCATTACCTATGGGGCAGAAACTATGACTCTCCTAAGACTACGGCATTGAAATTGAGAGTGGCACAGAGACGAATGAAATAATCTATGCTAGCCTAGCAGTGACCTTGCGAGACTGAATAAGAAACGAAGATCGGCGAAAAAACACGAGTATTGCTGATGTTGTGGAACGCATAGCGGAACTTAAATGGAACTGGGCAGGTCATGTAGCGAGAATGCATGACTCACGATGGACGAACAAAATTACAAATTGGAGGACAAAAGCAGACATACGTAGTAGAGGAAGACCACATACATGTTGGGCTGACGACATCAGCCGCATCACCAAAAATTGGCAACAAAGACCACAACATCGCAAAAAATAGAGGAGTTTAAGAAAGGCCTATGCACAGCAGTATAAGTGATAAATGGGCCGTAATAAATGGCAAATGATAATTTGATTTGTACTGTCATAGCTATTGTTTGTTCTACCAACAACCTAGGGGGTATCACCTAGTTCGAGCTAGTATAAAAGTAAAAAAAAATGATTAATATTTTCAAAATAAAAACATGCAAAACATCAATACAAGAATACTATGCAGTAAAACAGAAGAATGTCAGATGCCATTAAAAAAACAACTGAGTGCCTAAAATCGAAATCCTACAAAAAAATAATCAAGACTTGTGGCTAGAAATAGTTTTAGTAGAAACATCAAAGACAATTGTAGAAAAAAATTGTTTACTTTTCGAACACTTTTTACATTTGCTGAGTTTTTCTACGCTGCAGATTAATTGTAAATTATATTTTTGTTATATTATATTTAATTTTTGTTATTTATTGACCTATGTAATTTTTTGTCCTATGACCTATGTTAATGATTAAAAATATTTATTTTTGGTGTTTATGTTCACGGTTAAATTTAGGCTTAGATAAAAGAAATGTGTTGATTTCATCGAAAAGAAAAACAAGCTTATGTAATTTAAGTATTTAAATGTCTTTTAAATGGGATTTTCAATCTTCAAACCCAAAGATAATTTTATTTTAAAATCTGAATGTTATTCCCGACTAGATATTCGATTATGATTTATTATTATCTATTACAACTGTTATAGTCCAGTCATCATTGATTTGATCTCTAAAGTCGAGAGGATCAATATGAATTTTGCTAAGAAATAGAATTATTTTGGGACCCAAAAAACATGCAAAAGAGTTTAATACTACTACTCTGACTTCCCCATAAAGATCCGCCTCGTAAAGAGGAAAAATGGAAAAGATCGGTTTACCAAGAATCTATACATCGTAGAAAAAAATATTTCCAATAAAAAAGGTAGCTGAGATAATTTTAAACAAAAATGTTTAATAGCACTTTTTGTGTATAAAGTGTATAAATTGTTTGTCTTAGAAACTACACTTGAAGCAACCAGAGATTTTGAATGTCAGTTACGTGCGTGACATCAATTTTAAATAGAATTTGTATCAACTAGACGGTAAAAGTTGTGAAATTGTCCAATTTTGAAAACCGAAATTTTATGCTATTGGTTTTAAAGATTAGGCTGTAGTAATGAACATTCTATAGTAATCGACGAATAGAAGTGATACATTTTACTGATCTCATGAGTAGACTTAGGCAAATATGCAAATTGCATATTTTGCATATAATGCATAAAAAATGAAAAAATGTCAAATTTGGCATATTTTTATAAAAGTGAGCATAAAGTGCATAATTTGAAAATTTGGTGTTAAATATAAAATATATTTTTATATTCAAACTTACAGATAGCATCAACATGTCAATATTTAATTTTATTTTATAATCACTTGGTATTCAAATTCTTAGTATAGTAACTAATAAAAGACAGCGGCTTATAGTTTTGTCACGTTTTGTTCAGGAATTAACGGTTTGTGTAAACCAGTTTGTCTCTAGGTAAAAATTTTTATTTTGACCGCCAGTTTCACTTGGTTTCACTTTTGTTGTAAAATTGGAGGCGTAAACAACTTGTATTTCTAATTGTGAATAATTATTGTGCTTTGAAAATGCCGAAAATAAGCAATGTTTTAACTTGGATAAAACCTTACAAAGAGATATTCTGCAGAAACCTTTCGTCGGGAACACAACAGCATCGAGATCGAGTGTTCGTTTTCATCCTATACCCTGAGACCTTAGACTCCGAGGTAAGTGAATCTCATATTATAGAATTGACAATAAGTTATAAAATCTGCCAATTGTTATTAGAATTACAACATTTTATTATACATATATTTGCTACAAATATTTGATATATTCGCTACTTTTATTTACAGTCAAAATATTGCATTTTTTTTCTTCATTATTGTTTATCAAATATTATTAACCAGCGACCTCGTAAGTTTAATACAAACATCCATAGATAGCTCTTTGTAAGCTTTTATCCAAGTTGAAACATTGCTTATATTCGGAATTTTCAAAGCACAACAATTATTCACAATTAGAAATACAAGTTGTTTACGCCTCCAATTTTACAACAAAAGTAAAACCAAGTGAAACTGGCGGTCAAAATAAAAAATTTTTGTACATATGTGTGGACGAGACCACTGACTTGTCACGAAGATACATTGGGCACTTATTGATTGATGAACTTGGCGATGAAATCTTTTCAAATCGTATTTAATCTCGGTCAGATAGCCAAGCAGGATATGCGCTTCTCATTCGCTTCACTGTCGAATAGTTCAGTGGATGTGAGTTCGTGCCTCAGCTCGGTGTACAAAAAAATAAAAAGACTAACGCAACAGTTTAAAAGTCTAGATGAATCCGTGGCTTAGACTAGAATATGCTGGTGTCTGATCGGCCTATGGTGGAGCAGTACGGCAAGAGATAAGGGTTTGCGTCTCTATGATACTCCTCCATAGATTCCTACCGGAAGGGCGTGCAGCCTTAATACCGGTGTATATATATTTAATTTCCTGTAAGTAAGTGAAAAAAACCAACGCTCTAATAATATCACGGTTTCTACAAGAAGCATTAGCAAAATTTTTTCTTCCTGCTGCTGTGCCTTATGATAAATTATTGCTAATTTTATCTGATAACTAATATTAAAAGCGATTAAAAGTGCTAATAACCATGATTATTCAAAACAATCTTAAAACTAGAAAGTGTAACATTGCACTTAAATATTTTTATTACAACAATTCAAGGAGGGTACAAAAGGGACAGATGGACAGATATGCAAAATTAACAACACTAGGGGAAATCCTTGCACTTCATGGAATTCTCTTCCTTGCGGGTGTAAAAAGTTAAGCCATACTGATTTTAGAGAGATGTGGGCCACTAATGGCACAGGAATCCAAACCTTTCCGACATGTATAGGATCTAAACGTTTTCTGTTTCTCCTTGGAGCACTAAGGTTCGACGACAAAACAAGACATGAAGAACGAAATCAGACTGATAAATTAGCGGTAGTGCGAGAAATTACAGACAAATTCACAGACAACTGTCAAAAAATTTCTGCCCAGGTAAACCTACTATAATTGTCGAAATTTTATTTCCATACAATGGTCGTTGTAGTTTTTTACAATATTTAACAAACAAGCTCAACAAATATGGGATAAAAATATTTGCATTGTGTGATTCAAAGGTGTTTTATGTCTCGCATTTAGAAATTTAGTGTGGCATGCAGCCCAAACAAGGATATAATCTGCCAAACACTGCAACAAATATTGCAAGTACTCAGATTGGCGGAGCCCTTCAAAAAGTTTTAATTTCTAGAATAAAACTAAAAGGGGAATCGATGTAGTCGACCAAATATGCAGCAATTACACTGTTTAAAGACGAACTACACGGTGGCCATTGGTCGCATTTTATCTGCTTATGAATATTGCAGGAATAAATTCCAATATTTTATTTAACACCACTAATTGCGATAAGGCCTTGGGAAAAATCATTAGGTCATCGTCATCATTAAAATGTGTTTTGTAAATTTACCCAAAACTTTGAAAATACAACGTGTCATCGTTATTTTCTCATATTTTCGATTTATTTTATTTAATTATTTATTTTAATCCCATTTATAAATAAATAAAGTTGTAAATTATTAAATTAGTGGTAGGTGAAGTAGAGTATTTAACTCGAAATAATGGCTATTATTTTTCAATATAATGCCTTCTCGTCGCTAACGTGACTAGTTTCCTAGATATTTCTCGGAAATAATAGCATTATTGGCTCGTATTATAATCAACTAATAAGTTAGTAAGAAGAGTTAACTAAACTTACCTCTTTTGCACTACGAATACCTCTTACAACTAAACCAGGGATGCAAAACGCCCATCCCAGGCACACACTTGCCACCAAGGCAAACAATATACCTTTCATTTTGACTTATCTGTACTATTTTTAAACTAAAACTCATCTTTAATTAATTAAACACTTCAATATATAGCTAATTAATTGATATTTTTTGTTTAATAATAAAATGTTAGAGGTTATCCAAAAGATAATGGCGTATAGAATACACAACCTTCAGAGAAAACTTGATTGTTGTTACTTAATGTCTTGTTTTTCCCATATTTCTCGTTAAATAATATCTCGTCAAATAATTAATATGGATTCTTTGTACTAAGACGTTAAATAAAAATTCTCAGTAAAATTATTTTTATTACATTGATAGTTACTATTGATAGCGAATAAAACTACAAAAAACACATCCTTGTTTTGAATTTCCAGAGAAACTTATATTCTTTGGAAGCTCTTATTACAACGAAGCATATGTTATGATCTTACGCATTATTATATTCTGAAGAAAATTGTTGAGTTATTTCCACGTAACTTGACATTTATTTCACATGAAAATAATATATTTGTAGAGTTCTCTAAGCCATGGATACCAATACTGCGTTTTAAACCATAGAATCAATGTTGTTGTATATTACAAGTGGGTTTTACATATTTCGCCCATTCTGTAAATTATCCTAATAGTCTAGGCGGGATCTGTTTTGGATTGAAAATTTTCGAAGGGAAGCTATTTTTTTACTGGAATCCCTTCAGGATGTGCCCATTATCGATAATCACGATATGCGCCAGTCGCAAACCCTGTGCTAAATTTTTTATTTAACAAAATCCGAAAACAATTGAAAATTTCTCATTTTTTTGCACCTATTTTCATTTATAATTCGGAAAATATTGATCCTAGAGAAAAAATTATGGGTAGTTAAAAGTTTAGTTATTAAATTTTACACAATATTTTGTTAGCTAGAAATTGAAAATTTATTGGTTATTGTTGAAAAAAAAGCAGTAATTGGAAAAAAAAGTACAAAAAAATAAAGTTAATCCTTTAAATGTTTTCGACTTTCTAAACTTGACTTACAAGTTCCATATTCCGCCTAGAAAAACTTTTTAATATGTTTAAAACGTGTGCTAAATTTTGTTAAGATCGGTCAAATAGGTTTTGCATAATAATTTTGCAATCCAGCCTACTGGAAAAATATCGCAAATTTTCAAATTCATAGTAGGCCCTAAATAAGGCCCTTAGATAGTTGCAATTTTTTTTACACAGAAAGAAAGTCTCAAACTTTCAAACGCTTTTTGTAAAATTTAAATCAGTTTACTAGGGGACCCTAGAAATTTTTTTAAAGTTATAAACATTTTTTAGGCTTATAAACAAATTAAATAACTTTACGATCTTTAAACATATCAATTACAAAATGTATACACTTAAAGAACATTAAAAGACGCTTCTTTTAGAAAACAAAAAGATACATTCGGCTTAGTGGTTGCCGAGATATTGAAGGTCAAAGTTGGTATACATTTGCCGTGTAACCATAAGTGATAGAGGGCTCGTTTTTAAACAGATACCCTCGTCTTGCCAAATACTTTTTATATGAAAAGTTTTACGTAATGCGCTTCATGGCAACATCCATAAAAAAGACAAATAAAAAACCTTTTTCGCGTAATATGTCGCTCGGAATGCATGAGAGGTGGTGGTGAGGGACATTCACTTCAAATGTGAATCGGCGAGTATCAAGTAGGGGACCATCAGTTTGTTTAATTTCGGGTTTTGAAATATAAACAAAAGTAAAGTGCTCCAAAATTGTTAATAAATAATTTGAATTGTTAAAACGAAGGAAATTTTTTTTTGTAAAAATCAAACATTTTAAAATAATTAACATTAAAAATAATTTATTTCTGCAGTTTTATCATAATAATGACATTATTTCATTTGAAAATATATTTTGATTCGAAAGTGACGTGTATATTAGGGTGGAACGAAAAAGGGAAAAAAATAAAAGTAAAGAAAAATGATTGTGGCTATCGTTTAAAAGTTGTGTCAGGTAATGAAAACAAACGGTGCGAAAGCATTTTGAAATAAAAAAAAATCATGAGGTTCCATATTGGATTTGAAAAATGAAAAATACAAAAAAAAATATTTTTGTTGAAAAAATCGATTTGGCTGTGATCAACAGTCGTCTTTAGGATTGAAAAGCATCTAATGCAAAATTATTTTGAAATTAAACGATGTTTTCAGGTTCCAGAGGCGTCATTTGATAGGGTCAAGGGGGCATTTGCCTCCTCCCCCTGGTCCTGAAAATGACTGAAATTTACAAAAAATAGATCAATTTTGTATTATGTTTGCATATATAATGTATGGTATATATAATGCTTGCCCCACCCCATATCAAAATTTCAAATGACGCTCCTGTCAGGTTCTATAATGCCATTGAAGCTTGATAGTATGAAGTACGTGTTCCAAACAACGCCAGTTGTAGATCAAGTAGGAAGAGAAGGGAAAAACGCAGACGCAGATGTTACATCAATCTTGCAACCATTCATGCAGGCATAGTGACACAACAACAGATAACAGTAATGTTGAGTTTCTTATCTCACACAGACGTGTCGTATATAAACATATTCTTCGAAATGTCAACGCGAAGTAGTTTGAACTGTGAAATACTAGTAACAATTATTGGTGTTTTCAATGATCGTGTTTTACCCACTAAGTGTGACATTCTAAAGTGCTTTCTCTTTCTTCCTAATGAACTTAAGTTGACAAATAATAATAAAGATCCATCTATCGCCTACGCCTCGAATGCCGTTGCAACGAAAGTAGAACAAATATGGATAAAAGCTTCTATTCCAACATTATCGCATAAACGCATGCAAGATATGATCAAAAATATTTATACAGAGTATCAAAAGCTGAAGCGATACACAAAAACTCAGCAAGCATCTAATTCATACAAATAAAAGATTTTCCAGTTTCGAAATAAGTGTGAAAAGTTATTTGATATCGCGGCTTGCAAGTGCAACATGTGTGGAACACTGTGTGAGAGTACTTGTGATAAAACCAAGAAAGTACCACAAAATGAGCGAATTTTTCTTCAAGATCAACGATCCTGTAGAAAAATGGCAATTGAACCAGTGGATATTGCAGTATCTGCTGCAATAAGGAAGAAAACGAAAAGAACCACGAAGGCAAAGGCAAGTTCTCAAAAATATAATACTGAAAAAATTTTTCTTAAAGCATGTACCGTTGATTCCTCAAATCGTTCCATAAGTAGCAACTTGTCTGACTCAAATTCTTCTGATGCAGATGATCATGAAGAAGAATTCATTGCCCCTTTGTCAACAGTTACAGTCCAACCATCTACTTCACAAATGCGGATTTGCTTGCCAAGTTTAGCTTCGGCGTGCGACAGAACCGGGGTCTCCGATCGTTCTGCTGCAATTATAGTATCAGCGGTCTTTAAAGATATGGGAGTTATAACTGTGACTGATACATCGAAAGTAATAGATAGAATGAAAATAAGGCGACAGCGTGCATCTCATAGACGTTCACTCCAGAAGCAGAAGGAGGGACTGTCAATCAGAAGTATATTTTTTAATGAGCGTAAAGACAAGACTGTCTTGCAACAAAAAAAAGGCAAAAAGTTTTATAGAAAAGTAGTTACAGAAGAACATGTAACAATTATTGAAGAACCAGGCTCTCGATATCTAGGCCACGTGTCTCCTTTATCAGGATCGGCTGCAAACATCGCGGATAGCATACAGACATTCATCCTGAAAAATAATATTGATATATCGAAGTTAAGCGCAGATGGATGCGATGGTACGGTAGTGAACACTAGCCCTCAAGTAGGCGTTATAAGAAAACTGGAAGAATACTGCGGCACCTCACTTCAATGGCTAGTATGCTTATTTCATTGCAACGAACTACCTTTACGTCATTTAATACAACAGTTAGATGGACGCACCAGTGGACCACTTGGTTTTTCAGGGCCAATAGGAAAACTTCTGGAAGGCTGTGAAGAGAAAGCTGTCGTCAATTTCGTTGCAATAGAAAACAACCTACCAGTATTATTAGAAGCAACAGACCTTAGTACCGATCAGAAGTACTTGTACCATATCAGTCAAGCAGTTTCTGCAGGAAAATGTCCTAACGATTTGAGCCTTCAAAAACCTGGGAAAATATCACACGCAAGGTGGCTGACAGTTGCTAATCGGTTGCTTCGATTGTATGTTGGCACTGAATGTCCCAGCCCTCAATTAATTATGTTAGTAGGTTTCATCCAAAAAGTGTATGCACCAGTTTGGTTTTATATAAAACTGTATCCTAGCTGTTCTGATGGTTCGAAACATTTATGGCGAATGATCCATTATTCACGATTTCTACCAGTTGACCAAAGAAAAATTGTCGATGCAGTTATCCAAAGGAATGCTTATTTTGCCTATCCCGAAAATTTATTACTCGGAATGATAAAAGATAAACGAAAACATATACGGGAGCTAGGACTACGCAGAGTGCTGAAAGCTAGGCAAAGTCAGAAAGAAAAAAAGATCCGGAGATTTAAAATACCAACATTAAATTTTAGTGCTGAAGATTATATTGACTTAATTTCTATTTCTGAATGCAGTGTTACGGCTCCGCCTTTGCTAAAACATATTTCCAATGAAAATGTAAGGGATATGATTGATTCCGGGAATCACAACAAAATAGAGGTCCTAAACTTCCCTGTCATACCCAATCTGTCGAAAGAACTGTTAAGTTAGTAACTGAAGCATCAGCTGCTGTTTATGGACCAGAATCAAGGGATGGCTTTATTCGTTCAAGGTTGCAGTCTAGAAATATTATGCCGTTTTTTAACACAAAATCAGACTACCAATCATAAAATGTATATTGTATCATAAAACAATTATTTTGATTAAAAAAACTAATAAAAAAATAAATTTTTTAAATTTTATTTTTTTTTGTTATTTCCAAAAATTTAAATTCAATATGGAACCTGAAGATAGGGTCAAATCCAAAAAATATTTTTTACAGTTTTATTATACATCAAAACGCAACTTTTCCGCACTAGCCCAAAAAAAATAATGACTTCGACTTTTTCGTTCCACCCTAGTGTATATTGTATATGGACGTGTTATTATACTGCTGTGTAATGCTCGAAATTGTTTTTTTTTTTGAGCTTGCAATTTATACATTGAAGTAAATTGTTACTTTTAGTAAACAAATATGTATTTATAAATTGTTAATAAATAATTTAAATTGTTAAAACAAAGGCGAATGAAACAAAAATTTTCTTTTCATAAATAATCTTTATTTTGATTCAATCTTCAATAATTTTTTTAAGTCTTTTTCTTTTTTTGGAAGGACAAGAATCTTCGGGTTTTATTTCTTCCTCAAAACCATCATTTTTCATTTCAATATCTTCATCCTTGATCTGTAAATTTAATGTTTCTTCTCCTTCATCTGTAGCTATATCTTGTGCCTCCAAAAAATCTAAGGAATCCATCGACTCCATATCCATATCTCGTTCAACTTCTTCCAATATTTTATTGTGATCAATATTTTTACATGTTTGACCACTGCAGTGAAGACAATAGTCAGAACATTTGAAACCATGTTTGATACAACTGCATGTTTTTGTACAAAGTTTTTTACATTTGCAACTAATATTTCTGAATAATGAGTCAGGTAGTAATATTTGCTCAGTTTGTATTGGCTCAAGACCATTTTGAGTTAGTTCCCACCCCCACTCAGTAGCATTCAGGTTATTTCCAAGCCACTGCTGTACTTGGAAATATACACGAAGCGAGTGTTGCTCAGCTGCAGATTGTGTAGGTGGCAGCATGGACAATTGACATTTTGTTAAACTGTCTTGTTTAATTACTCGAGTTTTACATATCGACAATAATTCGTCACAAAGGAGGCAGATTTTTTCACTCATCTTTTCAAATCAATGAATCTAAAAAAGTAAAATAGTTTAGCCTCTCAGATTCCAAGTATTATCTAAATTTTAAATTATATGAATTTAGAATAATTTTGTGAAAAAATTATTAGTAATATGTCAATCATTTTATATAAAATATTTAAAAATATAAAATATATTATACCTTTCAGAACTTCTCTTAAAATGGAGTCGATGTGCTCGTACAATCCTAACAAAGCAACGCGAAATATATAAACTTTTTATTAGTTTTTGAAATACAAAATATTTTACTGTTAAAACTCACGGATTTGACAATATAACTACTATATAATAGCGTTGAACATAATATGATCAAACCACTGAAAAACGTGTTCAGCACGCCTTTAATACAAGCCCTTACAGATTTTGGAGCACTTTACTATTTGTTTTTATTTCAAAACCCGAAATTAAACAAACTGATGGTCCCCTACTTGATACTCGCCGATTCACATTTGAAGCGAATGTCCCTCATCACCACCTCTCATGTATTCCGAGCGACATATTACGAGAAAACGGTTTTTTATTTGTCTTTTTTATGGATATTGCCATAAAGCGCATTACGTAAAACTTTTGATATAAAAAGTATTTGACAAGACGAGGGTATTTGTTTAAAAACGAGCCCTCTATCACTTATGGTTACACGGCAAATGTATGCCAACTTTGACCTTCAATATCTCGGCAACCAGTAAGCCGAATGTATCTTTTTGTTTTTTAAAAGAAGCGTCTTTTAATGTTCTTTAAGTGTATATATTTTGAAATTGATATGGTTAAAGGTCGTAAAGTTATTTAATTTGTTTATAAGCCTAAAAAAATGTTTATAACTTTAAAAAAATTTATAGTCTTTCCTAGTAAACTGATTTGAATTTTACAAAAAGCGTTTGAAAGTGTGAGACTTTCTTTATATGTAAAAAAAATTGCAACTATCTGAGGGCCTTATTTACGGGCCTACTATGAATTTGAAAATTTGCGATTTTTTTCCAGTAGGCTGGATTGCAAAATTATTATGCAAAACCTATCCGACCGATCTTAACAAAATTTAGCACACGTTTTAAACATATTAAAAAGTTTTTCTAGGCGGAATATGGAACTTGTAAGTCAAGTTTAGAAAGTCGAAAACATTTAAAGGATTAACTTCATTTTTTTGTACTTTTTTTTCCAATTATTGCTTTTTTTTTTCAACAATAACCATTAAATTTTTAATTTCTCGCTAACAAAATATTGTGTAAAATTTAATGACGAAACTTTTAACCACTTATACTTTTTTCTCTAAGATCAATATTTTTCGAATTATAAATGAAAATAGGAGCAAAAAAATGAGAAATTTTCAATTGTTTTCGGATTTTGTTAAATAAAAAATTTAGCACAGGGTTTGCGACTGGCGCATATCGTGATTATCGATACTGGGCATATCATAGCTTCCCTCAAAAATTTCCATTATGGTCTGAATTTCTACAGCTGCCGCCTGGTCTATAATATCATATTCCACAGCAGTTAACAGCGGTAATCCTCTACAAGTACTTGCGTAATATTCTCATTTTCTTCGTTTTCTCGGCGGTCATCAAACAATTAATAATTTTCTGACCGTACTGAATGATTGTTGTGCCTCTATATATATATATATATATATATATATATATATATATATATATATAAATAAATATATATATATATATATATATATATATATTATATATATATATATATATAGTGAACTCTTAAATATTGGTGAAATCTGCAAGACTCTAATGAATATCAATTGTTTCGCCGAACGTTTTCACCAAAGAGAATTGATATGGTTTCTTCAGGGCTGAAAGAGTATAAATTATAATTAGCTTATTACCACATATTATCTATTAAAAAACAATGTTGATCTTACCGTAACTTAGAATTGTAGAGATAGAATGTTAAAAAACTTAGCTAGTAACAAAATAGCGGTTTTTTGTTACTATGTGAAAAAAGAGTTTTTTTTCCGTTGTAAATGTACGGTAGCTTTGAACTTAAAACGCAAAGGTGTACCCAAGGTTAATCGAGAAACCTAATGTAACTACATATAAAAGGAAGTAATTCTTTGAATTGTCGGCAATAACTGAATTTTTGATTGTTTGAAAGTTTAAATGTGAGGTTCTGTTTTATCAGAACGCATGTGCTAACAAGTCAAGTAGTTTTTTTTAATTGTTTTGATTTTTTTGAATAGGTTGAATAGGTTTAAATAGGTTCGAATTCTTCTATTTCATAGATATTTCAATGTTAGCGAATAGTCTCCTACGAAAAGAAGTTAAATTCTTTCTATTGACGTCTTATTTTAAACTTCTAGATAATTCTTTACTTTTCTATTGATAATTTTATGGAAATTTAGGCTTGCAGATCAGAATATAAACTTATATATAAATTAAACATCTTAAATTAGTAAATACCACTATTTTAATCCATAATTATTATTTCAAATGTCCCATATCACTCTTATTTCCAACAACCAAACTTACTTTAGTGTATCTTTGGTTGCCTATATAGGTGGCATAAACATATCTATTTATGATATCATAATTATTAAAATAACCAAATATATTGTAAAATAAAAACTTTTTAAACAAATTATTATGCTAATTTCTTAAGGATGCCCTCATATAAATATAACTTATAAGTTACTTCTTTAATCGCCATTTAAGTTCACTCTAGGTCTATAGACATTCTGATTACCTTCGTGTCTCCTATATTTAATATTATCTCAATATATATATGAAAATCACTAGGTTCTCGGGAAGAACCGCGTTGAGAATTTAATGCTCGACGTTTCGGCTCCCATTTTGGAGCCATTATCAAGAGGGATACGGTTCGGTTCGAGTTCGGGGTCTCAATCTGCCTACTCCCCTCACTCGAAACGCACCAGTATCGTGTTCTGTATTATAAATACGAGAACTGTCTCTCGGCACTGAGGTCTCAATCTGCCTACTCCTCAGTGTCGAGTGACAACCCGGTCTTACCCTGTGACGCTGCTTTTATACTCGCTGTATATATATATATATATATATATATATATATATATATATATATATATATATATATATATTACTATATTTCCGATATTTGTCCATGTCTCATCTGTATCTGCAGTGTCTATGTGTTCTTCTATTAGTGGTATTATTTTAATTTGTGTATTTACCTCAAGACTTTTGGTGTTGTCTTTCAAAGCGACAAGGGTTTACTTTGTTAGTCTCAGTGTGGTCTTTGATTGTTCTTTAATCTAATTAATAATTGAGCTGCCAGTGGATTGAGACGAGACCCGATGTCTCGTGCTGGGTAGATTTTAAACAATTTTATGGCATTTCGGAATTTAGCAATTTTTATTAAAATTTATTTGGTTTATTATGATTCTTTTGGTTTATTATGAGCTATTTTGAGAAGACTTTTAAGTATATAATCTCCTTGGGGGCAATTTGAATTATGAATTAGTAACTACTAATAATTTTTCTTTACAAAACTGTAGTAGCTGGTTCCTTCTTTTGTTTTTTTTTCTCCCAGTCCATGTTCTATAATGTTTTCGAAACACTCCTACTGCTGACTGTACATGACAATGAAACGCAACAATTTTATATCAACAGATGAACATATAACTACCTGGTAAACAGATCCCTTAGGAATTTATTATTGGGGAAGTTGGTCTTTATTTAACTAAACCAAATAAAAACTTTTACACTAAAAATGCTTTATTCAAATCTTTTCTAAACAATGTAACTATTATTTTTTTATAGTATGAAAAGTAGTCATGGACAGCAAACTCCAGCATATCTGTAAATACGAATAAGCCATTAGAAAATTATTTTATATTAGCTGTAGTATTGTTGCACAAAATACATATTTATTAATACCTTTAGCTTTTTATACTTTATTTGAAAATTTGGAAATGCATGGTAACACTTTAGTTCATAACCATACTAGGATGTCTTTTTTTCTAGCTACTGTTAAGTAACTAGAGAAGTCTATATTCAGGAAAGCAACAGACGAACATAAACAGCATAAACATACTGTCTGTAATATACCATTTTTCAAAGTAAAAACGTTCCACGTTACAATTTATATGAAGTGACGTCACTTAAATGTATAATTTCCAGAACGTCAACATTAGAGTTCAAATTTTCCTAAAACATGTAACAATAAAACACTGAAAACTTTGTTTTCAAACTTCCACAAAATTTATTTTAACTATTATCACTACAGCTGTTTCGGCTGATAGCCTTTCTCAAGTGATCTATTTTTGGCATGCGTTTACAATTTATAGACTCTAATGAAATAGGTTGAGGAGGGGAGAACTGTTTGTCTCAAGTTGGTCATTCAGAATTATATCTGTGTTTTTTAATTTATTGATTTCCATAGATTCTAACAAAGATAGCTTAAGGCCTTTATTTTGAACGTGAAGAATTTTAAATTTGTCATTGAAAGAATGATTATGATCTAGAAGGTGAAGTGCGTATGTCGAATCTGTTTTTCTATTCTTGAAAGCCCTTTTATGTTCTGCTATTCGTTTCTCAAAGTTTCTACCAGTTTGACCGATGTAAGTTTTTGGGCAGTCGCCACATTGAATTTTATACACACCACTATTTAAGTGTTTTTTATTTTGGCTCTTGTTATTTTTAATATATTTACCTAGGTTGTTATTTGTTCGGAAAGCTGGTGTTATTCCTTTCTTTTTTATATGTTTGGCAATTTTTGTTGTTATTTTGCCTGTATATGTAATCGAGCAGAAGGTACTAGGTTTTTTCTCTGGTGGTGGAAATACCATTTTCAGGGCTTTCTTGTGTAGTTTTTGATTTAACATTTTATTAATTGTTTGTTCGTTGTATCCGTTGTTTACTGCTATTTGCTTAATTATATTTAATTCTGTCTCAAAGTTGTCTTTTGACATCGGAATTTCTGTTAATCTATGTAACATACTATGATAAGCTGCCAGTTTATGTTGTGTTGGATGAGATGATGAATTGTGTATAGTCGTGTCAGTATGGGTAGGTTTGTGAAATATAGAGAAGTCATGTTTGTTTTGAAGTCTGCTAATTTTTAAATCTAAAAAATTTATGTATTGATTTTGTTCTGTTTCTATTGTAAATTCAATATGACTATGAAGTGAATTAATATACGATGAAAATTGGTCGAGTTGCCTGTTAGTTCCTGTGAAACATACCAGTACGTCGTCTACGTATCTCCACCAATATAAAAACTGTTTGAATACGGGATGTTTTGAAATTTTTGTCTCTAGATGATCCATAAAAATATCTGATAGCAATGGGCTTAGAGGATTACCCATTATAAGTCCTGCACTGTTATTTGTATATATTTTATTATTAAATTCAAAGTAGTCCTGGTTTATGCAAACTTCAAGAAGATGTAATATTTCAGATGTAATTACTGGATTTGTACTATTTTGGTCTAAAAGGTTTTTTACTAGAATAAAAGTTTCTGTAGGAGGGATACTAGGAAAAAGATTTTTTACGTCAAATGAAATTAATCTGGAGTTGTTAGGTAATTGAAAATGTTGTATTTTATTAACTAGTTCTATTGTATTTTTTATGGTGAATTTAGGTGAAAATTTAGTGTGTTCTAAAATAATCTCTAACAGTTTTTTGGAAAGTTTATATGACGGAGCTGTATAAAAAGAAACTACAGGTCTTATTGGGTGATCCGGTTTGTGTAGTTTAATGAAAGAGTATAATTTAGGAGGATGTGGGTTCATGATATTGAGGTATTTCTGTTCTATTGGATTTATTATTGCTCAAAAGCAGTTTGCATAAACCAGGACTACTTTGAGTTTAATAATAAAATATATACAAATAACAGTGCAGGACTTATAATGGGTAATCCTCTAAGCCCATTGCTATCAGATATTTTTATGGATCATCTAGAGACAAAAATTTCAAAACATCCCGTATTCAAACAGTTTTTATATTGGTGGAGATACGTAGACGACGTACTGGTATGTTTCACAGGAACTAACAGGCAACTCGACCAATTTTCATCGTATATTAATTCACTTCATAGTCATATTGAATTTACAATAGAAACAGAACAAAATCAATACATAAATTTTTTAGATTTAAAAATTAGCAGACTTCAAAACAAACATGACTTCTCTATATTTCACAAACCTACCCATACTGACACGACTATACACAATTCATCATCTCATCCAACACAACATAAACTGGCAGCTTATCATAGTATGTTACATAGATTAACAGAAATTCCGATGTCAAAAGACAACTTTGAGACAGAATTAAATATAATTAAGCAAATAGCAGTAAACAACGGATACAACGAACAAACAATTAATAAAATGTTAAATCAAAAACTACACAAGAAAGCCCTGAAAATGGTATTTCCACCACCAGAGAAAAAACCTAGTACCTTCTGCTCGATTACATATACAGGCAAAATAACAACAAAAATTGCCAAACATATAAAAAAGAAAGGAATAACACCAGCTTTCCGAACAAATAACAACCTAGGTAAATATATTAAAAATAACAAGAGCCAAAATAAAAAACACTTAAATAGTGGTGTGTATAAAATTCAATGTGGCGACTGCCCAAAAACTTACATCGGTCAAACTGGTAGAAACTTTGAGAAACGAATAGCAGAACATAAAAGGGCTTTCAAGAATAGAAAAACAGATTCGACATACGCACTTCACCTTCTAGATCATAATCATTCTTTCAATGACAAATTTAAAATTCTTTACGTTCAAAATAAAGGCCTTAAGCTATCTTTGTTAGAATCTATGGAAATCAATAAATTAAAAAACACAGATATAATTCTGAATGACCAACTTGAGACAAACAGTTCTCCCCTCCTCAACCTATTTCATTAGAGTCTATAAATTGTAAACGCATGCCAAAAATAGATCACTTGAGAAAGGCTATCAGCCGAAACAGCTGTAGTGATAATAGTTAAAATAAATTTTGTGGAAGTTTGAAAACAAAGTTTTCAGTGTTTTATTGTTACATAAAATGAATTTCCATCAAGTAACGGTCGAATCCATCAATTATTTCCTAAAACAGCTAATAATATGAAACCTATAGGCAGCTGCTCGATCTTTCATAGGCGTCATCATGGTATAATAATCAGAAAAATGTAATCATCATTAGGAATTTTAGAATTATATTGAATAAATAGCCAAAAACATTTGTTATTATTAATAATATAAATTTTATGAACTAACTCTTTAAGTCGAATATTCCACAAAACAATATTTTTAATTAAATAGATTAGACAATTGTACGCAACTGATATGGGAGTACTTCAAATTTTAATGACAGTTCAGTATGTGGTAACATTGTTTAAAGTGTTGTTGATTTCTTGCGCAATGCCCTTGTCTTGGATGTATAAAAAGCACACCAACAAACATTTTAGAAATCGAAGCAGCAGAGCCTCCTTTGTATCTTAAACGGCAGTTTTTGGGTGATGTTTTTATGTCAAAACTCCTAGTACAAAAAAGACCTGACAAAATACAAGAACTCAATTCCACGATAAATAGTTCCTTCTTGCGACGTTAAAATCATGTAAAAGTTATAAACAGTTATAAGCACTAATTCAATTTAGTAACGAGTTTTACAGAAATAACATCCTTCCCTCCTATAATTGTGCTTTTAATCTATTATATTACATATCCTTTAATATTATCTAAATATTGAATCACATGTAAATACATTTAATATAAGTGTGTTTAATAATTATTAAACTATTATATTAAATTATATAATATTTTTTTTTCTAATACAGCCCTGTGTCGCATTAGTATGTGGATCAGAGAGAACGATCTACAACTAGCGCCTCAGAAAACTGAGGTGTTAGTTCTCAAAGGGACCCGGGAAAGATCCTCTCTTCGCATTATAGTGGAAGGTGTGGAGGTTGCACCTGTTAAATCAATTAAATATCTGTGAGTCTGGTTGTCGGAAGGTCTAAGGTTCGGAGTACACATCCAAAAGACAGTAGAGAAAGCAAACCGAAATCTGGAAGCGTTAATACGTTTGATGCCAAACATAAGAGGTCCAGGAAGCACCAAAAGAAAAGTGCTAAATGGAGTTTTCCAGTCGGTAGTAACCTACGCTGCCCCTGTGTGGTGTAGTGTACGAAACACTGCGAAATACGCTAAGGTGATGGAGACTTCGCAAAGGCGAATGCTCCTCAGCGTGTGTAGTGCATATAAGACAGTCTCGAATGAGGCTCTATACGTCATTGGAGCGGTGATACCGATCGTTTTGTTGTGTAAAGAGCAAGCAAGGATGTATGCGAGGAAGATGGATGTAAGTATACATGAAAATGAATGAGAAAGAACGATAGTAGAGTGGCAGAGAGAATGGGCGAATGATATTGGAAAGGCAAGGTAAACGAAGGAGCTTATTCCTGATCTGAGACCGTGGTGCGAATGTAAGTTCAGGAAACTAGACTACTTCCTGACGCAGTTTCTGACCGGACATGGTAGTTTTGGCACCTTCACAAATAGAATCGGCAAATCTGCCACGACAGACTGTACTGTTTGTGCGGTACCGGATGCTCCCGCCCACATTTTTAACTGCCAGAGATAGGCAAATAAGATGGGAGATTTCGAGAGTCAAATGGGTTTCGGACTGGATGAAAGAAATATTGTAAACATAATGTTGAGAGGAGAAAAAGAATGAAGAGAAGTACACTGTCTGATTTCTGGGGTGATGAAGAAAAAGAAGCAGGAGGGCAGAGAAGGAACTTAAGCCAGAGATCTAAAAATTTATAGTTAATATTGTTTATTAGTTTATGGCCTAACGTCTAAACATCTTCTGATTTACGGTTATTTTAGTTGTTTATTGAGTGGCAGGATCACCTCTCCAAAATGGTGGTTAAGGTTTTAGCCGGAACACGGTTAATCCAGTACTACCCTGGGGTCTTCTGGCTTAGTATCCCACTCGGTCGAAAGATACCAGGGTGTCTTGTTTCGTGACGTAGAGGTCCAAACAGATTTCCCCCACCGTTGCCTGTCAGAATCCAATGGATACCTTCTTAGGCTCTTACTAGAATCTGGCAATACGGCAATTAAAAAAAATATAAGTGTTTAATAACTAAACGATTCTAAAAAGATGGCCCAAGCCGGATTGTATTTATACAGACGGATCCAAATTTGACGAATCTACTTACGCTTTTTACCATTCAAATTAAAATATATCCAAAAAGTTCAAACTTCCAAGTCAAATGTCTATTTACACTAATAGCAAAAGTTGGGTAGACACAATAATACAAACTAAATTATTAGCTCTTCATCAGTAGTAATTATAAGAATTTTAGAAGCGATCCAATCACTTACGAATAAAGGTAAACAAATTTCTTTGGTTTGGATTAAGGCCCATTATGGAATTAACGGAAATCAAATAGTGGTAGACTAGCAAAGGATGCTGCTACAACAGGGGAAACGATATAAGAAACATTAATGTCAGTCACTGATCTACGACACTGGTCGTAAGAAAAAACAAATGGAACAGTGGCAATAGGAATATGACATCTCATTGAAAGGTATAAAATTTCATGATATCCAACCAAAAATTCATAGAAAACCGTGGTTTTAAGGTATTTCAAATCGGCAATTCATTAAATACTACCACAAGAGTGGCTTAAGTCAGCATTTATAACCATCTCTAAAAAACAAGTAGCAAAAGAGTGGTCTGATTATCGAACACTAAGCCTCATGAGTCATACTTTAAAAGTACCGCTAAAAGTAATACATAAGAGAATATACGAAAAGCTAAAGGAGAATATTAGCGAGACGCAGTTCGGGTTCCAAAATGGAATGGGTGCTCGAGAAGGACTATTTGCCATCAATATATCGATTCAGCGATGTCGGGATGTAAACGTTGATCTACACTTGCGCTTCGTTGATTACGAAAAAGCTTTCCATAAAGTAAGACATGAAAATCTAATATCAATACTTATGAACAAGCGCAATGACAGTAAAATCATAAATATAGTGCAAACATTATATTGCAACCAAAGTTTCAATGAAAAACACTCAGAAGAAATGATGATTTGTAGAGGAGTTAGACATGGATGTGTTTTATCGCCACTTTTGTTTAACTTATATTCTAAAGAAATTTTTCAAAACACGCTCAATAATATCGAAGCGGGAGTCACCGTTAACGGAAAATTAATTTACAACTTACGATATGCAGACAACACTGTGATCATAGCAACGAGTATAGAGGATCTACAACATTTTATCAAAAGCTTGAGTATGAATAGTGCTGAGATGGGAATTACTATAAACACTAAAAAAACAAAGTACATGCTAATTACAAAAAGACCACAAAATATACATAACCTATTGACAATCAATGGTAACGTGATAGAACAAGTAGAAAAATATCAGTACTTGGGAACTTTGATCAATGAAATCAATGATGATACTGTATAAATAAACAGGCGAATAGAGATTACAGGATTAGCATTTATACGCATGAAGCCACTCCTAACGTGCAAAAATCTAAATTTGGAGATCAGACTACGTACCATTCGCTGTTATATATATTTTTAATATTATTGTATAGAGCTGAGATGTGGACATTAAAAAAATGCAATTTAAAAAGAATCGAGGCTTTCGAACTCTGGTTAAACTGCAGAGTATTAAAAATATCATGAACTGATAGAATTACAAATAAAGAAGTACTGGAGAGGGTTGGTAAAGAAACAGAACTAATCACCACTATATAAACCAGAAAACTGAAATACCTTGGCCACGTGATGAGGGGACCAAAATATGAAATTTTGAGACTCATAATACAGTTAAAGGTTCAAGGAAGAAGATCTGTTGGCCGAAGGCAGAACTCATGGTTAAAGAATCTACGTGATTGGTATCAATGCAGATTGATTGATTTGTTTAGAGCAGCAAGTTCTAAAAGAAAAATAGCCATTATGATTGCCAACCTTGGTAGGGAAACGGCACTCTAAGAAGAAGACTTTATTAAGACCTTAAACAGAGCATAAAACAAACATGGTTTATATCCATCCGACAAAAATAAACTAGGATTGGTCAATTCTCAAAACTGCATTTGAGGAGAGTTAGGTACATTAGAACATGTGATTTTCGATTGTGCAAGTTTCTAGATGCTAAACCAAAAGGAATACAAAACTTTACAAACAGCAGGAGTTACTGTTCCCACCAATTTAATTTCCATCTGTGTACACGTAATAAGACAATACCCAAGAGATTAAATGTCGCATCTGAAAAGCCAAAAGTGCATTCTTGGCTATGAGCTCTGTGTTCAAAAGCCATGTCCTCACTCTGAAAACAAAAATAAGGATCCTTAAATGTTACGTATACTCAGTGCTTCTGTATGGAGTAGAAACGTGGACATTGAAGGCGGAAACTCTATCAAAACTTCAGGTGTTTGAATTATGGTTATACAGAAGAATCCTGAAGATACCATGGACAGACAAAGTCACCAATGAAGAAGTTCTGCGGAGGCAGTACAAATCAAGGCAGATACGAGCTACTCCAATGCATTGTGCAGGGTAAAATTGAAGAAAAAAGAGCCCCAGGACGAAGAAGAATATCCTGGCTTGCTAACCTGAGAGCATGGTACAGAAAGACCTCAACACAGCTATTTCGTATAGCAACCAACAAAATCACCATAGCCAGAATGATCGCCAACGTTCGGAACGGACAGGCACCCTAAGAAGAAGACACGTACTAATAATTTCTACAAAACTGTTTATAATCATCTAAAAAATATGAAAATTAATATTTAAAAAAAA
The DNA here is from genome assembly GCA_918026665.1 of Diabrotica balteata. Lineage (NCBI taxonomy): Eukaryota > Metazoa > Arthropoda > Insecta > Coleoptera > Chrysomelidae > Diabrotica > Diabrotica balteata. Next base: position 106,071,489 of record OU898283.1, on the reverse strand, counting down.
ACAAACAACAAAAATAAATTAAAAAAAAATAATAAAAAATAAAAAGAATAAGAATAGGGAAAACGAACAATAAAAAAACATATATGATAAAGAAAACACAAAGGGGCCTAAACCTCCGAGGTACTGAATCGGGTTTAGGTCTTAAAAATAAGGTCAGGTTGAAAATAAGAAGTAATAGAACTGGATTTTCTAAGAAGAGCGTGTGGTGTATCCAAAAAGATCATGAATGAAGATATTAGAAGGAGGACAAATACTATATATTCCAATGTAGACAGAATTGAAACGAGACAACTAGTGTGGTATAGTCATGTGAAGCGAATGAATGAAGATAGATGGCCAAAGAAAGCTTTAAATTACATACCACAACAAAGAAGAAAAAGGGGAAGACCATCAGTTGCCTGGGAAGAAAATGTCCGATACCTAATGAGAGATAGAGCTATCAAAGAAGACGAATGGATGGACAGAGAACGATGGCGGTCGAAATGCGAGAAGCGGCAGAGGCTGTAGGGACCTCGCTTATATATATATATATATATATATATATATATATATATATATATATATATATATATATATACATATATATATATATATATATATATATATATATATATATATATATATATATATATATATATATATATATATATATGTTAAATCACTAACTTCTTGATTGACTTTTTAAAAAAGATTTATTTCACAAATAAAAGTTACACTTAGTTATACGATAAAATGAAGCAAATAAAATTATATAATACAAATGTTATTAGTAAGAAACTTATATGACGAGTGAAAAATATAATGTTAGTCCTGAATTTATAATCTATCTACAAAATGTGGTGTCGGCATTTCCCACGAAAGGCCAGCTTTGGTCAGAGTTTGATGTCCGTGCATAGTCAGCTATCTCTATGGGAACGCTTGCTAAAAGAATGATGAAATAGGAACTGATATTGCGAAACCAAAGTGTCGGTAACCCTTGAGTGGTTCAAGGTGACTATTTTCACATATAACAGCTCCCCTCATTAGTGAAAAGTCGATGCCTTGCTTCGACTTTTAAAGCTCAATTGGGGCTTCAGAGACGTCTTCATTTTCTGGGCGTACGTCTGGTCTTCTTTTAAAGGTTAATCCTTTAAGTTTCTGTTTAATGGAACTGCTGCGATGTGGTGAAGGTGGAGGTGAGTCCTGATGGTAGTTCATGGCAAGTCTTGGAAATCTTTTGCGTCTACATTTGCAGAGGATGTATACAAAAACTAAAATGATAATTAATGATAAAGACAATATAGTGAACCAAGGCAAATGTTTTTCGATGAATGGTTGGTTCATGATTTGGTCGAGTTCTTCTGAATATTGGTCCAGCTTATGTTGTGCAATATTTAAATCGTCTGCATTTATCTTATTGAGTTGTAATGGTTTCAAATTTGGTATATGGTTTCTTCTTCCGAAATGGTCACAACATCTGTATGGAATATTAACTGGATGACTTCTGTAGGTTATATTTGGATATTTATTGATTTGATCTCTGGCGTGGACTCTGGTACTTCCAATAAATGCTGTACATTCGGGTAGTAATCTTAGAATTGTGTTTACTTTGATTGTCTGGGTACTAATGTCTTTTCTTTCACACTTGATTGTAACTGGTAATGGATCGGATACTGTTATTAACCATAAATTTCGGTCAATTTCTTGCACATTGTAATCTTGTGCTAAAAACGTCGACATCTGACAAGTTTTTGGTAGCAAGCTAACTGGTTTCAATAACTGTGCCTCACATATAGTATCGCTGTCTATTGGATAGGGAAGAATATCTGTGCACATTCTTTGATTTGGACTAATTGATTTGCATTCTTCTGTGTTTCGGGGTAATACATATGAAATTGAATCATCATCTCGCGCTATATACTTATGTATTGTAGAGAGTGTATGAAAAAGACCAGTTTGATTATCTAATATTGGTATCGAATATAGATGATATAAGGTATAGATTTCGGGGTCGACTAATGGAATTTCTAGGACGAATACAATTTTGGAATCGAGTTGATATGCTTGAAGTTTTATTATATCAATATATTGGGCTATATTTGATGTATAAATGGGCAATGGTAATACATTATTTTGTAATGATTGTGAGATAGTTTTCAATGAATCTAGTAAATCATTGGGCGAAATAATTGAACTGTGTAAAATTTGCAACCGAGAAAAGGTGATGGCGTTCAAAATGTCATTGAGATAATTTTCTAAAAATATGTAGCTTTCCATTAATGATTCACACAAATTTAAGGTTTGTAATTGTGCACGGTAAAATGATATGTCGTCTGCAATGTCTATAAGAGTGGTTTCGATATCGTTTAGGTCTTTGTTAAAAGTTTGTTCGTCTATTTGTAATTTTTGGATAGTAGTGTTAAAAGATTTTATGACAGAAGTTGTAACAGAGATTTGGTTCTTTAGGAGTGTTTCTATTTGCTTTTCATCTGTAGTGATCCTATTTATACATTGATTGAAATATTCACCGTCTGATGCGTCTAAATTTCCACTAATAGATTTCCATAAGGTTCCAACACCATTGATTAATCCTCGTTTTTGGCGTGGATTATAGGCTCGTGTGTCGGCAATTACTTCTCTATATTTTAAATTTACGGAATTAGAAATTTGTCTTATCAAACTAATGTGTGTTTGTACTTCGGATTGAAATGCAAGTTTTCTTGGAGTATCGGCCTTAGTAAATTTATCTAGCACGTTTTCTAAAATTTTGTCGTTGTTGGATATGGCAGTTTCTATAGGGAGCAATTCCTTGTAAACAAGTAATGTACATTTATCGTTAGATATTCGAATGGTACCTTCTTCGTGATAGAAGATTCCGACTGTATTATTAATAGGAGAGAGGTAAAATTGGGAGTAGGCGACTGAGAATAGTCCATAGAATCTGTAAAGAAGAAATTTATTCAAAATAAGGTTTCAGTCTGTCAAAATTTACTTTAGAGGTTTGGTTAGTTTTGGGGTTAAGGATAATTGCGGAATTTGTAAAAACTTCTTGAATTTCGAAAGGTCCATTAAAAAGATTATCCGATTTTGATTTAATTTGGGATTCTTTTACATAAACTTTGTCACCAATTTTAAAATCAGGTCTTCGTTCTGAAATATTCTCGTCAAATCTTACTTTCGCCTTTTCTTTCTGTCTTTCTGTTTTTGCTTTGGCTACTTTGTAAAAATATTCCATGCGATTATTCAGGTCTCGAATATATTTGCTCATTAGTGTTTTTTGGTTGTATAGAGTTTCTGGTGGTCAGCTTGCAGTGTGCCCAAATATAAGTTCATATGGTGTGAAACCGTGGGTCTTATTTTTTGTGTTGTTATAACATATTATTGCATAAGGAAGTATAGTGAAGGGATGATCGTTTGGGTTCTCGGCTTGATTTGCTCTAATCATTTCTGAGAGTGTGGCATGAAATCTTTCCACAGACCCATTAGATTGTGGATGGTTAACACTAGAAAATGTTAGTTTGATGTCGTATAATCCGCATAGATCTTTGATTATAGCATTCTCGAATTCTCGACCGCAATCACAATGAATTCTTAGTGGTGTTCCATAGTGTTGAAAGAAGAGTAGGAGTGTGTTGGCTACTGTTACTGCCTTTTTGTCTTCCAAAGGGTAGGCTTGCGTGAATTTTGTCAATTCGTCACGAATAGTTAAAGCGTAGTTTCTGGTGGGGTATTCAAATATGTCTATGTTGATCCTTTCAAATGGTGTTTTTGGTGTTTCCGTTATAACTAATGGTCCACTTAGATTTTTTCTGTAAATTTTAACCTTTTGGCAAATTTCACAGGCTTTTATATATTTTTCTACGTCTTTTGTTAAGTTCTTCCAATTATATTTTTCTTTTATACGTCTAACGGTTTCGTTTATTCCTCTGTGCAAGTTATTTTTGCCACAATGGTAATGTTCTAGGATTTGTGGGGTTTCGTCTTCGCTTGCCTGTTTAATTACATTTTGGCAGATTTTTAATTTAAGTTCTTTGTCTGCAAATATATAGGAAAATATTTCTAGAATGGGAAGTTCGAGATTGTTTTCTATGCAATAGGTCTTTGATTCGTCAAATTGTTCTTGGTTCGCATAAAGTATGAGAAATAAGTATGACATTACTCTTTGTGGATCGTAAGGTAATGGGATAATGAAATATTTTCGATCTTTTACGGTTTTACTAGATACAATATTGATCCTTCGGTTACTATATTCTATATTTTCTTCGAATATGTCACTCATTATTTTTTCGTGCAGGTCCTCGAGTTTATTCTGCCAGAAAAAGGTAACAATATTCTTGTGAGATTTATCTAACAGTTCTGCGTTTGACGTTTCTATTTTGGAGTAATCGATAATGGATTTGGTTCTATATAATTCCAGAAATTTATCGAATTCTTCGGACATCTTTTCTATTCCTTCTTCTGTGTCTTCTTTTTCTTCTTCGTCTTCATCTGTCTCGGTTTCATCTCTGTTAGATGCGTGCAGGGCAAGTTTTGATTGAAAATCTGCACAGTCCTTAAAATGGTTTATTTTTATTCTGGAGAGTGCATCTGCGTTTCTGTTGATTTTTCCTGAACGGTGCTCTATTTTGTAATTATATTCTTCAAGTTTTAGGCGCCAGCGTGCTAGGCGGCTTCCTGGGTCTTTGATTGAAAATAGCCAAGTAAGAGGTCGATGATCAGTGATAAGAGTAAACTTGCGACCGAAAAGATATGGTCTGAAATGTTTTACTGCCCATACTATAGCTAGTAATTCTCTTTCTATTGTGGAATATTTGGTTTCCGCACTGCATAGTGTTCGTGATGCATAAGCGATTGGCAGATCTTTTCCTAATGGGCCTTGTGACAAAACGGCTCCAATTGCGAAAGCACTAGCGTCAGTAGTGAGTAAAAAAGGTTCTTCAAAATTTGGATATATGAGAATTGGGTCTGTCATTAGAATATTTTTGAGATCGTTGAATGCTTCCTTACATTCGGCATTAAAAACAAAAGGGACTTCTTTTTGAAGTAATTTAGTCAGTGGTTTGGAAATTTTGGCAAAATTCGGTATAAATCTGCGGTAGTAACCTACTAGGCCTAAAAATGATTTTATTTCTTTAGTTGTCTTGGGTTCTGGGAAACTTTTTATGCATGATACCTTGGCAGGATTTGTTTTTACTCCGTGTTCAGTTACGAGGTGTCCTAAGTATGCGACTTCTTTTCTTAAGAATTCACATTTATCCGGTTGTATCTTCAGATTTGCTTTTCTTAATCTTTTAAATACTTCTGTCAGTCGTGACATATGCTCATGAATGGTGGCTGAATAGATGATTATGTCGTCCATATATACTAAACATCTCTCGTTTTGAATTCCTAAGAGGATGTTATCCATTACTCGTTGAAATGTGGAAGGAGCATTCCTTAATCCGAAAGGCATACGAACAAATTCGTAATGTCCGTTGTCTACTGAAAATGCTGTTTTTTGGATATCTTTTGGATCGATTTCAATTTGGTGGAATCCGGACGCCAAATCTAATGTTGTAAAATATTGACACTTTCCAAGTTGGTCCAACAATTCTGAAATTTGTGGAAGTGGATAACGATCTTCTATTGTAACTTCATTAAGTTTACGATAGTCAATAACGACTCTCCATTTCTGTTTGCCAGATGCGTCAAGTTTTTTGGGTACCACCCACACTGGACTTGACCAGGGCGATATGCTATGCCGAATTATTCCTTGCTCTAGCATTTTGTTGGTTTGCGTCTTTACCTCTTCTTTATGAACCTGTGGATATCTGTAAGATTTCGTGTATATCGGTTTCGCGTTGTTCGTTTTGATTGCGTGTTTAATTTCATTTGTGAATGTTAGCTTGTCACCTTCTACGTAAAATATATCTGAAAATTCCGTACAAATGTTTAGAATTTGTTCCTTTTCTTCTGAGTTTAAGTGGTCAATTCTCAGTTGTTCTCTAATTATTTCTTCTCTGTCTATAATTGGCTGTTCGCAGTGATTTTGATCGTAGGTGAAGATTGTCTCCAAGTTTTCGATAGGTTCGATGGAAATATTCGAAAATTCGATTATTTTTGGCATTGCATTAGCATTAATGACGGAAGTTAAAAAGTCTCCATTTTCGTCTACATGGACTAATGCGTGAGGAATTCGAACTTTTTCGATTTCTTGGGATGACAGTATGGCGTCTGTATTGGATAGGTTGCATTTCAATTTGAATATTTGTTCTGTTCGGCTATCAATCGAAATTTGGTTTATTTTTTCTTTTATTCGTTTTTTCTCTGGTCTTGGGATGTGTTTGTGTTGATCATGAGTGTTTTCGTGAAATGAGATGCTATTGTGTTGAGCTTTAACGTTTGAGTTTGATTTCGGATATGTTTGGAAATTATTTGACGGTACTATTTTTGTAGGAAATGTAACCGGAATATTTTCTATGGGTTTATGGGTCTCTTGTCCGACTTTATGCAGGGTAAGAGTTTTAAAATTTGTATGAAGTTGTCTTGTTTTAAGGTCTATTACACATTCGTAGTGGTCTAGGAAATCTAGGCCTATTATGCCGTCAAAGTCAATGTCTAGATTAAAAATGAAAACTTTGTGAGGGTTGTCATCGGTAAAGGGAATAAGGACAGATTCTGTAATTAGAAGTTTCTCGTCGGTTATGCCTTGAATGGTAACATTTTCTGGGGATCGGTTATGATAATTTCGTGCAGTATGCTCTTTGAAAACTGTAATTCCTGCACCGGTGTCAATTAGAAGTTTAAAAGTATTCGTAGCGTCATTGATATAATATAAGTTTTTAGAGCTCATTGTGTGGAAGGGGCTTACAGGAATTTCTGTTCGGGGAAATTCACATTTGGATCGAAATTGTCCAAATTGAGGGCTTGGATTTGTTGTTGTACATTCGTAATATCGGTTGAAAGATTCGTATGTACTGGGGGATGGTTCTGATTGGGTAGCGAAAGAAAATCCTGATAATTTTCTGTATCAGGTGTATTATTAATATAATCAGATGTGTCATTGGTATATTCGTAAAAATAGTTAGTTTGAAGATCATTTTCTGTATAATAATCTTCATAAGATTCTACAAGATCGTCAGGGTATTCATTAAAGACATGGGCTCTTTGCTGAAAATTTTGGAAATTTGGATTTCTCTGAATAACAGAGGGACGATTGTGCGGTTGATTTTGAGAAGGGAAATTCGATCTCTGTGGGTTTAAATTTTGTTGATTAGAAGAGTATTGGTTTTGATTACTTGGGTAATTTTGTGATCTAGTATTATATTGATTGGATTGGTTTTGATTATTTTGGTAGTTTTGTGGTCTACCGCTATATTGATTTTGATAAGAAGAAAAACGTGATGAGCGACATTCGCTACTTAAATGGCCAATACGACCACAACTTGTACATTTAGAAAAATTAGATGAGGTTCTTCTCATCGGTTGGGAAGGTTTTGGATTATTTTGGCTATCTTTATTTGATTTTTGAGATTCGAAATAAGATAACTGAAGTTCACGTCGGATACGGTTACTGGCTTCAATAAGGTCTTTAGGGTTACTGGCCCTAATTATTTGTCCTAAGCGGGGTTCTAGTCCAGTTAAGAGAGTATTCAAAGCCATAGAGTCAATTAACGTGCATTGGGCGGTTTTTTGGTCTTGTGTTAGGCCTGATTTTTGAATTGAGGCGTGCATGTTTGCATTTAGAACTTGTAATCTGTTGAAAAAGGTTAAAGGTGATTCGTTCGATAATTGTCGAAGTCTTTGTAGGTCGTGAATTAAGGAAGTGAGATCTCTACTATCTCCGAAATGAAGGTTTAATAAATTTTTTATGTCTGTGTATGAAGTTGGTTTTCTAGAGTTTATTAATTGAGCTGCTTTACCTTTTAGTTTATTTTTAATGTGAATCGTTAATAAAATACGTTGGTCTCCCGAAGACATTTTAATCGCGCAATCACATGCGTCTAAGAATGTGGGAAGAGAGATTGGGTCTCCTTCAAACTCAGGAATTATGGAGAATATTTCTGAAAGTTTGTATGGTTCAATTTCAACTTGGGTTTGTGAACGTGTTTCAGGCATTTTGATAATAATATGTTAGTGGAAGTATAAAACAAAATATACGAATAGTAAATATGGTAAAATAAAATAAAATGTAGTAAAATCAAGTAAAATATGGTAAAATCAAGTAAAATGTGGTAAAATAAAGTAAAATATAGTAAAATATAGTAAAATATAGTAAAATATCGGTGAAAATATAATACGAAATCAATAAAATGTGTAAATAAGAATGATAAAATAATAAAAGTATGCAATAAAAAGGTATTTCCTTATTAGATAATCAACTTGGCTTGACTTTCTGTATAGTCAAGATTATAAATTGAAAAAATTATGATGTATGTACGGTATGTTTGCAAATATAAAAATAGTAAAAACGAGATGATTCAATAACTTACATTAACAGAAACATCGAGTACGTCTTGTTTTCTAACGGGATCTGCTACCAGGGGCTTCACCAGGTGTTCCTTCCGTAGTATCCAGTTGAATGAGGACGGCTCTAGGTTCTTTTTCCGTTGAGGGATAGGGATCCGCCGTTGCTAGTGAGTTTCCTTGTTCTAACAACGTTAACCGGATCCTACTGACTGCGCCAAATGTTAAATCACTAACTTCTTGATTGACTTTTTAAAAAAGATTTATTTCACAAATAAAAGTTACACTTAGTTATACGATAAAATGAAGCAAATAAAATTATATAATACAAATGTTATTAGTAAGAAACTTATATGACGAGTGAAAAATATAATGTTAGTCCTGAATTTATAATCTATCTACAAAATGTGGTGTCGGCATTTCCCACGAAATGCCAGCTTTGGTCAGAGTTTGATGTCCGTGCATAGTCAGCTATCTCTATGGGAACGCTTGCTAAAAGAATGATGAAATAGGAACTGATATTGCGAAACCAAAGTGTCGGTAACCCTTGAGTGGTTCAAGGTGACTATTTTCACATATAACATATATATATATATATATATATATGTATATATATATATATATATATATATATATATATATATATATATATATATTATATATATATATATATATATATATATATATATATATATATATATATGTATATATATATATATATATACATATATATATATATATATATATATATATATATATTCAGTTTTAGCATTTAGTATTAGTGATTATTAGTATTTTTTTAAATATAATGCATCTCAGCTAAAGCTAGGAAATTGTATCTAAGGAAATGTTAATTTTAATAAGAGTTGCACACATTTGCTCTTAATGACAATATTGCAGAATATGAAAAAAACACTTAAAAATAGCATATGTATAGAATTTTTGTCGACTGGTTTTCCAAACTGATGTATAACTACAAACGAAAAAGAAACAGAAATATTGAAACACCCATAACGAGATGGAGTAAGGGAATAAAACAGACCACAGGACCTAACCTATTTAGCCTGCTGTTGATGTTGATAACGCCTCTTTTATGCACCTGGGTGTATTTAATATGATACTAACCCTTTTACACGTTTGAAATTCGCATAAGTAGGAAATTTTTCTAAACTTTAATTCATATTTTACTTTTTTACTTACTTGTTATTAAGGATGCAAGCATATTGCTCGTAAGCCGCGAAGTCTGTCAGATATGAATAGACTTTTGGACAATTCACCAGCAAACTGCAAGTTCCTTCGCGAGTATTCCTGACAGGTGTAGGACTACATTTTCCATTAGCGGCAACAGTGTCAAACGCGTCCAAATCGTATGCACCTAAGAAAATTATTAAAATAATACATAAACAAATATAAAATGTTTTTTAATCTGGGCAATTCTTGCCATGGTAACTTATTTACCGTATTCCAATTCCAGCAAATTAAGAAACATGTTTTTGACACTAATAATCCGGGTATTTGTCAAACTGAATTACTACATTATAATATTGACTGTGAAGTTGCAATCAGGAAGTCTTTGTGGATACCATTATAAGATTTTGTGGCAAACTTTTTAATACTGTGATCGTTGCTTTAGTTTTCCCCACAGGCACATAAAAAAGATGTTTTCTGTATATATGTTCAAACCCTGGTGGCTTGTGATTCCAACAATGCAGAAAGCCCCAAAAAACCTTCTTTTTTAGGGTTTTTGTGGGGTTAACAATTGTATGTTTTGAGATCTATACAACTTCGTTTTATGTGACTAAAAACTAAGACTTTTAAGACGCAATTATAGCACGCCACCCCCTCCATTTCATGGAGTATTTACCACATTGTTTTGCGTGACATGTTTGCTAAATCTTTATCTTTTTTAACCAGTGCAAAAAACTTTGTTTAATGTCGGCGGTAAATTTTTAAAGAAAAAGCTATGCACGATCGCTCGGAACTGCGTATAAACTACTACATCGCAAGTGAACTTTCTACTGTCCACACTTTTGGTTACTTTTGGTAAAGCCGGATTTATAAACGGACATAAACATAATTTTAGTCTTTAACCATAACCTTATTATATAAGCATAATGTTGAAAGTTAATAAATAAATGTACCCATTTAAAAGCATTCATAATACATAAAACATAAATTTAGTCCTTAAAACGTGACCTTCAAAGTTGGTAACTTTCAACATTTATGAATTAAGTATTAAACATTATGGAATTGTTGGAATATGCGCATGTGTAATCCAACGTAAAAAATTAAAGAAATGTTCCTCATCCCATTCCTTATCACGCTTTCTATTTATGGGTCTTACACTATACCTTTTTACTCTTCTTTGCTTGTTAAGAACTCTGGCAGATATAGTCGATACAATTGTTAAATAAGGTGGGACTGCTGTCATGGCCAAAGCAACTTTTCTATTAATCTTCATATTTATTTAAAATTATTTCACTTTTCTATGAATCTAAAGACCAGAAAAAATTCTTCAAGATCTATAAAAATTTGGTTAGGTTTGTATTTTCTGAAGTAGTTTTTAAATATTATGGTTAGGTATTATGTCTAGTTATAAACCAATCTTAAATCTTGTGAATTATAATTGTGGTTAAAGTTATGTTTATGACTTATGATTATGTACTATGTCTGTTTATAAACCTGGCTTAAGTTTTCTTGTTTTTTTATGGGTCTTAGTCCTTCTTTTGCGCTTCATTGCGTATTTTAGAAATAGTAGTAGAACCTATCCCCGTCATAACACTTACATTATCAATTAAACTTAAAATTTAAATTAATATAATAATTAAACACATTTGGAATAATTTGTTTTGCACCGATATTCAAGATATTCCCTTGGCTTAATTTTTGAATTTCCATTTTCAACGAACATTTAACTGTGAAGTTAGAATAACTACTAAAGAACCACAAAGCCTTATCATTATAAATACGAGGTACGAAAACAGTTTGTAATGTCCATAATTCTAACGGCATGTTTTATTCTCACCAAAAAACAATTACCCTCTCGTTAATATAATAAAAATAAAATAAAATAAAATTATCTATTGTAAATTATATTTATTTAATTAAAATCATCTTCCCTACTTTTCATTTGTTGTGTCCAATGGGCACTTTTGGTCAGTTACGTTAGAAAATATTAATTTTAATTTATTTCTGTGGAAAAGAAAATACAACTACAACCCTGAATCGTGCTCTTCTATTGTCTATAAGAAACACGTGTTAAGACTTTAAATGGTTTCAAGACGGCTCTGTCGTCTTTAGAACGACGCAAACATAGCTTAGCTTAGCGACGGCTTGTCGCTAAGGCAGATTAGAAATTCCCGTTACGATATATTTTGGAAAGTACCTACCTTTGGAAGGCTACCTAGCAATCCTCATTCGGCATTATTCTGTTTCAATTAATCGAAGTAACATCATGTAAAATATTATTATAATATTAATATATTTGTAATATTTTTTAGTTGTATTATTACAAACAATTAAGTTTTCTTTTCTATATTATAATAGTCACATATAAGTATTAAATAGTTTCATGTACGGTCTTGTGTTCTTTACTAAAACCACGGGAAGTCCAAATAATATTTAGCAACAAGTAACTGAAAGATATTTTTTTTTATTATTTTTATATTTTGTTAAGTTTGCTTCGTTGCCCTTATTAGTTGCCCAAAGGCAAACTTAGTAGTAAACATTAAAATATTTATTAGCATTTTGAGTATTAACTTACCTCCTAAAATGTTTATAGTTCCATTTCGGTTTTGGGCACTTCCCAACCAGCCTAGATCCCTATACATTAAATCCACTGAAAAATGTATGCATATAAATTATTTAAACCAAAAAAAATGTGGGATTGCTACAATATGAATAGGACTTCACTAAAGTGCAATGTTAAATTAAAAAATTACTCAACCAATCGCATAATATATACGTCTACAAAGCTCAAGTTGATTGTTCAGATATGATTAATAATAATATGAAATACTGTGAATAAAAAAGATAATGTCAGGTAGGGATTGAGAAAGAAAAAAAGCTTAGGCTTAACTTAGCTGTATTGCGATTTATTGTCCAACGGGATATAATATTTTTATCTTCTTCTTTGGGTACCGTCTTCAATGAACGTTGGCGATAACCTCAGCAAAATCATTTCTGTCCCTGGCTTTTCTTATTAAAGATTGAGAATCCAAACCAGTCCACTCACGAATGTTCTTCAACCAGGACGCCTGCCGTCTACCAGGACCACGTTTTCCTTCTACCTTCCCCTCTATAAGAAGCTGCAGTAGCTGGTATTTCTCATTTCTGTATATGTGTCCCAAATATCAGGTTTTCCGTGTTTTCATTATTTTTAAGAGTTCTCTGTCGGTACCCATCTTGTGTAGGACCTGCTCGTTGCTCATATGCGCTGTCCAGGGGACTTTCAGCATCCTTCGAAATAACCACATTTCAAAACTTTCCAAACGCCTGAGTGAGTTGATTTTGAAGGTCCAGGCCTCCATTCCATATAGTAAGGTGCTGTAAACGTAACATTTCAGCATTCGGTATCGGATTTTGAGATTGAGTGTTTGGGACGTAAACATTTGTTTCATTTTTAAAAAGACATTTCTTGCTTGTTCAATTCGCTTATCTAGCACCCTAGATATCGAAATTTCTCGATATTTTCGATAATGTTACCATTCACGTTTAAAGCCATGGGTGGATGGATGGATGTTTTGGAGACAATCATTGTTTTTGTTTTTTTTTGACGTTAATGCTGAGGCCGTATTGTTCTCCGATCGGTCTGACGCGATCTAAGAGTGTCTGGAGATCCTGTGCGCTCTCTGCAATTAGGACCGTGTCGTCGGCGTATCGTACATTATTTAGAACTCTGCCGTTAATTTTAACACCTTCTCTTGATTGCTCTAGTGCTCGTGCAAAGATTTCTTCCGAATATATATTGAAAAGTAGTGGTGACAATACACACCCCTGTCGTACACCTCGCTTGATATTGAATATTTCTGTGTCACCGGCTTCTGTTCTAACTGCTGCAGTTTGGTTAAAATACAGCGTTTGGATAATTTTAAAATAGTTCTCGTCTAGTCCCTTTTTGTGAAGGCAATCCATCAGCTTATCATGTTTTACTTTGTCGAAGGCCTTTTGATAGTCAATAAAACATAAAAAGAGATCCTTTTTTTGGTCTCGACATTTTTGCAGCAGTATAATAAAACTGGTTAATGCTTCCCGTGTCCCAAATCCATTTCGGAAGCCAAATTGTTCATCACTGATATCCTGTTCACATTTCTTATAAATGCGTTGGTGAATAACTTTCAAGAATAACTTTAACATATGCGACATTAAACTAATAAGTCTAAAATCACCACACTTCTTTGCTCCTTTAGTTTTTGGAAGGGGAATAAAGACTGATTTTAACCAGGCTTGTGGAATTTCACCGCTTGTATATATTTGATTAAATAATTTGACGATTATATTTAAATGTTTCTCTTCCAGTAGCTTTATGACTTCCGTATGTATGTCATCGGGGCCAGGGGCTTTCCCATTTTTTGCGTTTTTGATTGCTCTCTCTACTTCTTGTTTTAATATAGGAGGACTGGTTTCATGGTTTTTATATATTATGTTGTTTAGTGGTGTGTCCGAGAATAGTTCTTCTATGTAATGTCCCCATACGTTGTTTAGATCGCTTAATTCCCATATCGTTTCATTCTCGTCGTTTGTTAATCTACAAGGGAGTCTTTGTTTTGTCATTCCAGCTAGATCTTTTATTTTTTTGTGAAGCGTTTGACTGTCGTGTTTCTTTATTAATTCTTCGATCTCTTGGCAGTTTTCTATCATCCAATTTTCTTTTGCGGTAGCTATTTCTTTCTTGATTTGACGATGTATCTCCCTATATTTTTCATTATTTTTCAATATTTATAGAAGAATTTATTACTTAATAAATTAAGCAACTACTTATAGACAGAGATTTTAACGCTGAAGATAGCCATTAGGACTCTTGTCTTTTTTTTTGAACCCCGACACGGCACGTCCTATATGGCTGATAGGGAAAGTTCCTGCAGATATGCAGGACAGGTACGAATAAGGCATTGCCAAATAAGTACCCGCAGATCAATTGAGGATATCACATTAGGCTGCAGTAATGTCATTACTGGATTAAGGCTGTGGGAAGTAAAAATCCTGTAGGATTAATTCCAGATACTCACAGGCGACACTCACATTATGAGTTAAGCGGCTGTGATACTGCGATCTTAGGGCACTCTTTTGTCCTGGAATTTGAGAAATCGGCTTCGAAGGCGGAGGAACTAAGACTTTTAGTGAACGGGAAAAGGATGCAGAAGGCAAGGACAAACCACTGCATTAAAGACTTCTTGTAAGTATCTCTAGTACAATTATCATGGTGATAAAAAACTTTAATATTCCGATTACTGATCATGAAAATCGGAATTAAAGATCCGACAGGGAAGGTAAATCTAGCTCAAACCGTGAGGCCTTCCAGGTCGTTATCAAGAGAAATCCCCATGAACCAGACTACATTCTAGATGATGGATCTCTACCAGTATTGCGAACAGCCATAAAGATAGGTACATGGAACGTTAGAACAAGGTACGAGGCGGGAAAAATCTATAACGCCATTCAAGAAATGGAAAGACTCTCGATTAGTATTATGGGAATAAGCGAAATGCGCTGAACAGATACGGGATACCGAGTTATCAAAGATCACAAAATATTCTACTCAGGAAATCTTAAGAACGAACATATAAATGGAGTGGGCCTAATTATGAATAATAAAATCGATAATAGTGTCAGTCACTTTGTATCTGTATCAGAAAGGATGCTCTTAGTTTAGCTAAACACAACTCCCATAAAAACAAACATTATTCAAGTGTACGCTCCTACAGCGGACGCCCCAGAAGAAATTATAAAAGAATTTTACAATGACCTTAATAATATTGTCAAACGGATTCGGAAAAACGAAATAATAGTAATAATGGGAGACTTTAATGCCAAAGTTGGTAAAGGACAATGTGAAAATGTAGTGGGATCCTTTGGTCTAGGGGAACGTAATGAACACGGAGACCGTTTGATTGAATTTGCAACTAAAGAACAGCTCGTAGTGACAAATACCTTTTATGATCTTCTTCAAAGACGACTATATACGTGGAAATCTCCCCAGGATACTCCAGAACACACAGTACGAAATCAAATAGACTATATTCTTGTTAACAAACGATTTAGAAACTCTATAACATCTGTTAAAGCTTACCCAGAGTCCAACATAAATTCGGACCACAATACACCCAAAATGAAACTTAGTTTAAAGAATATTGTTCTAAAGCTATTTTCTTGTGGCATTTTAAATTAATTACTATTTAACTGGGAATAAGCCACATTTAAAAATAAAAATACGTTTATTGACGTTTCAATTTCCACTTCGGAAATCGTTATCAAAATACAAACAGTAAATTGACTGTTTGTATTTTGATAACGATTTCAGAAGTGGAAATTGAAACGTCAATAAACGTATTTTTATCTTTAAATGTGGCTTATTCCCAGTTAAATAGTAATTAGTTTAAAGAAAGTTCAAAGACCAAAATTACGAAGTACGATATTAACCAACTGAAAAATAAAACAGTAAATGAAAAGGTACAAAAACGCCTAAAAAAACGTGGGCTTGATGACGGAGGAGATTCTATGTATGGTGGAAGACAGAAGAAACGCTAAAGATAATAAGAATTACTACAACAACATAAATAACGAAATAAAAAGGGCTATTAAAATAGCAAAAGAAAATTGGTTTAGCTCGAAGTGTACAGAGATAGAGTCATTTCAACGAAAACATAATTCATTTAACCTCCATAAAAAGATTAAAGAAGCGGCAGGCTTATATAAACACAAGTACACTGGATTCCTGACAGATAATCAGGGAAACATAGTACTGGAAATAGAGCATAAAATGGATATTTGGATTAAATACGTGGAAAAAACTTTTAAAGATGTACGAAGTAACACTGGTACCACAACAAACACCAATTGCGAATCTGGACCACCATTTATAGTCGAAGAAGTAAAACATGCCATCAAAAGCACCAAAGATGGTAAAGTAGTAGGCCCTGATAATTTTCACTCAGAATTCTTAAAACTTATGGACTATGATGGCATAAAATGGTTGACAAATATATTTAACAATATATATGATACAGGCATAATTCCCCAATAATGGTTAGTGTCAACTTTTATAAATCTTCCAAAAAAAACCCATTGCGAGAAAGTGCGAAGACTATAGAATTATAAGCCTTATAAGCCATTTACTAAAAACATTTCTGGAAGTCATTCACAAAAGAATATATACAAAATGTGAGGAACAACAAACAAGAACACAATTCGGATTTCGTAATGCTCTGGGAACACGGGAGGCCCTTTTTGCTGTACAGGTACTATTTCAGAGATGCAGGGATGTAAATTGTGACATATACGTATGCTTTATAGATTACCAGAAGGCATTTGACAGAGTAAAACATGAAAAATTAATGACTCTAGTGCAAGAAATTGGAATTGACAACAAAGATCTTAGAATTATCAGATCTTAGAAAAACATTTACTACAATCAAACGGCCAAAATTACAATAGAAGACCAGTTAACTGATAAAATTGCAATAGAACGTGGAGTACGACAGGGCTGTATTTTGTCTCCATTGTTGTTCAATATCTATTCTGAATGGGTATTTAAGGAATACTAATAAACGGTGAATGGTTGAATAACATAAGACATGCAGATGACACTATAGTTTTTGCCGATAATCTGAATGACTTACAGATATTAACAAATCGCATAACAGAAGTCAGCAACAGATACGGACTAGCTCTTAACACAAAGAAAACCAAATTTATGACAATTAGTAAAAAACCAATACTAAACGCTCAACTTACAATCAACCGACAGAATATCGAAAGAGTCAAGCAATATACATATCTAGGCACCAATTTAAATAGCCAATGGGACTACGCAACAGAAATTAAACAGTGAATAATAAAAGCAAAAGCAGCATTCGTTAAAATGAGAACCATTTTCAACAGTCGAGACATATCATTAAAAACAAAATGCCGTCTATTGAACTGCTACATATTCACAGTTCTGCTCTACGGAATGGAAGCGTGGACACTGACTGCTGCATCTATGAATCGGCTCGAAGCTTTCGAAATGCGGTGTTATAGGCATCTTACGTATATCCTGGGTTGACAGAGTTACTAATGTGAAGGTCCTGCGTAGAATGGGGAAAGAATGTGAAATTCTCATGACCGTCAAAACTAGAAAGTTGAAATATCTAGGACATGTAATGAGAAATCAAGAGCGTTACGGCCTTATCCAGCTGATTCTCCAAGGGAAGGTAAATGGTAAGAGAGGACCGGGAAGAAGACGCATTTCCTGGCTTCAAATTTTACGAAAGGGGTATAACACGACTACCACTGAACTGTTCCGCGCTGCAGTAAACAAAGTAAAGATAGCCGTGATGATCGCCAACATCCGGAAGGATAGGCACTTTAAGAAGAAGATCATTGATGAAGAACATAAAATTACTTTAATATAAAGAAATAGTAAAGAACAAATATATAAAATATATCGTCGGTATACTGCGAGAACCAGGTAAATCACAAATTTTAAAATATTGAGTTAGTATACCAAAACTCTCAGCTTTTCCCGCTCTACATACAGGTAAAACCCAATAAATGATACGACTTACCATTCAGCAGATAATTTGTGGGATAAACAAATAAGTTACACCTAACCAACTTTTCATTTTCAAACAAAACAAAATATCGCTACTTACTTTCATAAAATTAAAGTTCTGTTGCATGTAAAACAAAGTAAGCCCATTGTATATTATTATGCCGGAGAAAAATAAATATTTCTACTACTGCATACTATATTCAGTAAAAAGGTGATAAGTGTCTTTAATGCATTTTACATGTATGGTTTATTAATTTTTTTTATTCATAATAACTAGTAAAAACCTTTAAGTACACTTACTTTATTCTACCTGAAACGGGTTAAGTTAAAATTTAGAAATGATTACTAAGCTAAAACCATAAATGATCTTAACGATGGTGTTTATGATATAATTTATCTGCTAATAAATTAAGCTAATAATATAACATTATGCTAAAATTAAGCAGACTATTAAGTAAAATCGCTTGTATTCTATATTTGTGCCTAGGAAAAATGTTTTGAAATACTTTGTTAATAGGTATTAATTAGTTATTTGTTGTGCAAAGTCTTGTGGTCTTTAGATTCCTTTGAAACTAAAGACGGCAGTTTAATTTTTGATTATTCTCAGAACAAGATAGTCTCTGTAAGTGTCAGACAGACACTTACAAATATCTGGGACACGAAATCAAAATAAGCAAAGACAATCAAACACATGAAATACAGAGGCGATTAGGTCTAACATGGGCAGCATTTGGCAAATTAAGCCATATTCTAAAAAGTTCAATTCCCATGTGTCTCAAGCGAAAGGTTTATAACCAATGTGTATTACCTGTACAAACTTATGGAGCAGAGACATTAACACTCACGCAAAAATCTGCGAATAAACTTATAGTTACACAACGAGCCATGGAACGTGCAATGCTGAACGTGAGCCTTCGAGACCACATAACAAACCAACAAATTAGGCGAAGATCAGGAGTTCAAGACGTCATCGAAAGAACCACGACGCTTAAGTGGAACTGGGCAGGGCACTTAGCCAGAACACAAGATGGACGGTGGACAAGACGTATTATGGAATGGAGGCCCAAAAATTATAAAAGAAGCCGAGGACGACCACCGACTAGATGGACCGATGACATTAAACGTGTAGCGGGAAACTGGCTACAAGCGGCCCAGTGTAGAGAACACTGGAAAGAACTGAGGGAGGCCTATGTCCAGCAGTGGACGCGATTGGCTGATTGATGATGATGAAGATAGTCTCAATGATGGAATCCATTTTTATATTGAATTTTCAGATGTATAAAAGTTTGACATCTACGAATCCCGGAGTTTTTCGGGGACTTCAACTTCAATGAGAGTAGTTGAGACTATATGGCAAATGCATTTAACCGAAAATAATACAACCTTTTTGGGAACTTCAAAAAATATTCAAAACGAACTGCTGGAGTCAATGTTATATACCGCTCGTAGATTAATAAGCAAGGAGATAGAAATGGCTCCTAATGTGGCAATCGACGCTGATAAGACCTCGGACGCTTCCGTTCAAGATTAGTATTAGAGAGAAATCTGGACTCGAAAAAATAAAATTAATTGTTGGAGTAAATAAATTATAGCCGAGTAAATATTAACCGATTAGCAATAACAAAAATTAACTAATATTTGACAGTTACTTACCAGGTGAATTATTACTTGTTTGAATAGCACTTATACCTAAAAAATAAAACATGTTACTTAAATATAGTACACACACATATATATATATATATATATATATATATATATATATATATATATATATGTAAAAGAATAAATCTTTTAGCAAAAAGCTGCTATCGCTTTGTTGTATTGAATTGGCCAAATATATGGCCTAGGAGGACAAATTCGTTAAACTTTTCGTGTTCGAATCGGTAACAATAAAGTGTTATGACTTATTTCGGCCTATCCCAGCCTCATCAGACACTTGGGCTGATACAAATTTAAACTCGGAAAGTAGAACGAATGTCTCCTAACTTCACCACCGCAGTGGTTTGCGAGCAGAGGCGCCACCTGCTTTGGCGGCCGTGAACGAAAACGATATAATCACATCGTTTTCTACCTCTGGGCTATGCAAAACGTGTAAAAGAATTAAATTTATTATCTTTAATAACTAGAAAAAGGGTTGCGTTAATGCCCAAAATGTTTAAAGGATCTTTAAACGTAGGGTATTGGCACAGCGAACATTGGAATGCATCTACTGTAATTGTATAATGTGTATGTCGCTCAGCACTACTTCTAGCTAATCTGATACAATATTTCGTTAAACTGGCAACATCGCCATCGACATTAGAATGACATATGTGACAAGATCAACTTACACAACTTAAAAAACACTATTTTTGGTTATAAAAGTTATACTAGTTTTTTATGACGCGAACGGTATCCAAGAATTTAGAAAATGAAAATAAAAAAAATGTAGTAACAGCACTTGTACAAAATCCTAGAATCGAGCCATTGCAGGTCAATTTAATATTCATAATTCTACTACCTTAAAAATGTTGAAAATGAATAAATTCCGTTCATTTAAATTTCAATGTCATCAAGAACTAAGAAAAGAATATGCTGAGCGACAAGCGGAAGTTTGTTATGAAATTTTAGAGGGGACTAATGCAGACAGACAATTTTTAAAAAACATTTCGTTTAGTGATGAATATACATTTGTATTAAATAATGAACCAAATGTTCAAAATTATAGGATTTGGTCAACAAAAAGCTTGAGGATATTATTGAAAGCCATATCCAATATCGTCAAAAAATAAATGCCTGGTTAGGAATATTTAGACACAACATTATTGGACCATTTTTCTATGAGGAGAACTTAAATTTAAAAAAGTTTTTAGACTTGCCAGAAAAAGAGATTTTACCCAGACTTGCAGAAATACCTCCAGATGAAGAAGAAATTTGGTTTCAAATGGATGGGTGCCTTGCGCACAATAACTGGGAGGTTAAGGAATTCCTTAAAAAGAGCTTTAATAATTGTTTAATTTGACCTAACTGTAATATTACGTGACCCCCGAGATCGGGAGATTTAGCTATAAACGATTATTTTATCTGGGGCATCTAAAATCAAAGATTTATTCTAACGTTACGCATTCTGGCTAATGTTAGACGAGAATTTTACAATCGAGTGGGATACTGCTTAATACAAAATGGCTTATTATTTGAACATTTAGTATAGTTTTGTGTTTAGAAATTATCATAAATTATTATTAGGAAGTATTACAGTAAAACTATATTGAAATTCTTTGAATTGTTGTATAACCTGGAATTGAATTGGAGTGTAAATAAAGATGTGGCAGTTTTGTGCATTTAACTTGTAAACATTCAAATAATGACGAATACGAATTTTTTAAAAAGAAAAAGATATGATACATGTAAAAATACTGGGTATAACAGTGATTGTAAATTTTATTTATTTCAAAGAGAAAAATGGATTATTGCTATCAATAAGAAAATAAGTAAATAACCTATAATACAAACATATTTCGATGGTGTAAAATAAAAAAAGTTATTATATTCCGAAACATTGCCTACATGCCCTGCGTCAACTAAATTTTTCCTCTTTTTTGGTGTAGCTGGTTGAAATGGGATATCATATGATATAGACTTAAAACCAGTATAATGTTTAATATCTATTTTGATAAAATTAATAAAAATTGATATCTAAGCACTAAGGACAAAGCATACAAAAAATAACTGAGCAAAAACAGAATGAAAATGCAAAATGAAAACAAGAATTACAATGTTACAGAGGTAAAGGCATCGAGCAAAAAGACAAAAGAGGGAATCTAATCGTTATGAAAAGGAGACCAAAAAAGTGGCCTCTGATGGCGGACATATCCAGAAATGCGAATGCGCCAAATTTAAATTTTCCGACACTTATTAACAGTAGCTATAAAATAGTTTTCAGAATGTGTCTTAGACGAGAAACTTTAAATAAATATTAACGATGACAGTCTAAAATGTGATACAATTGTTAAAAAACTTAATATAAATAAGCTTTCATGTGACAGTTGGGACAAACAATAACATAACCCTACTAAATTTGATTTATTATACAAGGAAAGACTCTCTTCTTTTTGTCAATGACCTTTTGCGTAAGTAGTCATCCAGTTGCAGGAACTTATATCTTAAATAATATAATTAAAATGAGTAAAATAAAAAGACGTAATTATTTTTAATATTAATTCTGTTTGAGTTCATAATTTTGTATTTTTAGATAAATATCTATTTTTCTCGTTTTGTCATATTTAACTTACACCGATTTTACAAGAAAAGTACAAGTTTCAAACCGCGAGAGAGCGCTACCGGCGAAACTCACAGCGAATTGACTGAATACAACATTATTGCGATTTTTCGTGAACTGAATACATTTAATTAATTTAATTGCTTTGTAGACAACATAATTTATTCTTTACGATCTATTGTTCACTAGTAGTAGTAGTATTTGTGAAAATTTGCGTATTTTAGTATTTGTTTATAATTTAATATCAAAATAAAAATATTGACAATTCAAATATTGTCAAATATTAGAATCATCAATATGACCAACGTAACATTCCAAGCCAAGGAAAAAAAAAAGACCAACGCAACATGTCATACAAATTCTTGTTCCTCGGGTGGCCTGACTTTAAGGGGTGGCCTGAAGATTATAATTTTACAAAATTTTAAAATACATTTAAGTCGTAGAACAATTTTAATATTTGTTTTTAATACATATTTCAGTCCTCTACAAATAGTTTCTTATGACTTTTGATGTAAAATAATTAGGGAAGCCAGAATTCAACAATTTAGAATTTCCCATTGAATTTCGTATGGCTCGTTAGGCAATTCACCACCCGATATAAAATCTTACAGCAAGCTGTAATGAAATAAGTTTGTCTCAGATATCGTTTGGCGCTTCTGTTAGTTTAGTAATTTTTTTTTTTTTTTTGAATAGAACATATTTTTTTAGAATATCTTTTTAAAATATATACTTACTATACAAGGATACCACATATGATCTATCTTCATCTACTTTTGTGGGTGGAAGACTCCTTGGTGGAAGAGGATCTAGAAATACACAGTTTTAAATATAGTTACGCACAAGACATAAAACAATTACAATTTGTCATAGTAAAATAGGTTAGATTATAATTGCTTATTGGTCTTGTAAAACCAGCTTCAGTTAACTTAGAATATTTAAAGTACAGGCAAGTAGAACATAAGCATCAACTTGAATCCAGAAAAACTAAGTGTATCTGTATTACTTATGCCCCTCTCTCTACCTTGTCGTTTACCCATTACCGGAGATACCCATTACTTCCTCCAATACTCATAAAAAATGTTGGCCATTGGTCGCTATCTTTGGCTGCTTTATGGGTTTCGATGAATTCTGA
The DNA here is from genome assembly GCA_918026665.1 of Diabrotica balteata. Classification (NCBI taxonomy): domain Eukaryota; kingdom Metazoa; phylum Arthropoda; class Insecta; order Coleoptera; family Chrysomelidae; genus Diabrotica; species Diabrotica balteata. Next base: position 106,047,921 of record OU898283.1, on the reverse strand, counting down.
ATTTGATCGGATGATCTGGTTGGTGACCATTCTCTTGGTCTTCAGGAATTTTTCCACCAGCCACCGTTACGCCTTCAAACAATCTGCTTAAGCTATCGTTATGACATGCTCAACGCAAATATTGAATAATATTGTTCAAAAGCTATTTTCTTGTGGCATCTGATTGCAATTACTAATTTTATTGGAGATAAGTCATCATTTAAATTTAAAACAAGTTTATTTTTGACGTTTCTATTTCCACTGCAAATCATTCTCGAAATACAAAACAATAACAAATTTTTCATGGTTAATTTTATTGCATCTTTTTCGTTCTTTATATCATTCAAAAATGTATCCAGAAACTCTGATCTATTAAGCCATATTAGGAATACATCATCTACATATCTCCACCATACTGTGGGTTTTAAATTTTGTTTAAAAATACTATTGGTTTCAAAATCTTTCATAATTATATGCTAATAACGGAGATAAACTATAGGCCATAACTAGTTTCTCATTAGCATTAGGCAGTAGCCATTTAGCTGGCATCATTCTCTAATTTTATTTTGATTATTTACATAAGTCTTATCCAATGTTACATTTGTACATAAACTATTTATATCAAAACTTCCATGATTCATTTCGATAATTTATTTAAAAAATGTGTATTTTTTATAAATGTGTCATTTTTATTTGCAAATTTTAGTATAATATTTAACCCATTCATGCCCAGCATTGCGTTTTCGCAACAGTCGACATAGCCTATTATGGCGTCATATTTTGGAAAATAACATGACTTATTCGGGCAGTCAAGGTTCAGATTTATTTTACAAGAGTTTCCTATGTATGTTTTAGTGGGAATTGGTCGCAAAATTTAGGTTTCTGTTGACAGATGGCGTATTGAAAGTGGTAGGTGAATCCCAAACAACTGGAAGGAATCAGTAACCATTATCCTACACAAGAAAGGGGATAAAGCAGATATAAAAAACTACCGTCCTATAACACTCCTCAATGTAATGTATAAACTCCTAACACAAATTTTAACCAATAGATTGACGACAAAATTCGATGGATACCAGTCGAAAGAACAAGCTGGTTTTAGAAAGGGATTCAGCACAAGTGACCATTTACTAAGTATGAAAATACTTACAGAACGAGCAAATGAATACCACATTCCTCTATATATGGCGTTCATAGATTTCGAAAAGGCTTTCGACAGTGTCGAACATTGGGCAGTGAAAAGTTCTTTGATTAACAGCCGAATTGACCACAGATATACGGAACTAATAACCAATATATATAAGGAAGCCAAAACAACAATTAAAGTATATGAAGGAACAAAATCATTACAAATAAGTAGAGGCGTGAGACAAGGTGATACAATATCACCGAAACTTTTCAATCAGGCTCTTGAAGATACTTTTAAAAGATTAGAATGGGAAAAAAAAGGTATAAAAACTTGTGGACAACGCTTGAACCATCTAAGGTACGCTGATGACATCGTATTGATAACCGATAAAAAAGAAGAATTATTTAAAATGATGAAAGAACTGGACGTAGAAGCTGGAAAGATAGGCCTTAATATGAATTACAGCAAGACCAAAACTATAACAAATACAGATGAAGACATCACAATGAGAATCGGACAAGATGAAAAGAAAGATGAAAAGAACAAGTTAAGGATTATATATATATATATATATATATATATATATATATATATATATATATATCTTGGTCAAACTATAAAACTTAACAAAGAGAACCAAACAGCAGAGATCAAGAGACGAGTTAGACTGGCATGGGCGGCATTTGGCAAACTAAGCTGCATTCTTAAAACAAAAGATATCCACAGCATCTTAAGACCAAAGTATATAATCAGTGTGTACTCCCTGTTCTTACTTATGGTTCCCAAACGTGAACATCTACAAAAGCAAACATGGACAAAATCATAAAAACTTAAAGAGCAATGGAAAGACAAATGTTGCACATAAGTCTAATGGATAAGAAGAGAAACGAGTGGATAAGAAAGAAAACAAAAGTGAGGGATGTTAGACAAGAAGTTGCAAAATTGAAATGGAGATTTGCCGGACACAATATAAGACAAAAAGAAGACCGATGGAACAAAATTCTTATAAATTGGAGACCGTGGGAATATAAACGAAGCAGAGGAAGGCCCCAACTGAGATGGGCAGATGATATCAAGAAGCACGTGGGCTCTAGATGGATGACTGTAGCGACAGACAGAGAAGAATGGAAAAGGATTGGGGAGGCCTATGTCCAAAGATGGACCGAAGAAGGCTAATTAGATAGATAGAGGTTCATTTTGACTTCTGTAAACATGTGCTTGTAGTTAGTAGTAAGTCGTTTGTGTATAAATTAATTGGATAACTATTTGATTTTTAATAGCAACATATTATTAAATCATTGAAGAGGATATATCTATCAAGTAAGTGCTATTATTTTATCTGTGCTAGTTGGTAAAACTGCCCAATTATCAGTGTTGAGTTTTGGCAACATTGGGCACAAGGCATATTATTAGTACAAAAAATAATTGTTGTTCTAGAAGGTGGAAATAAGTTGTCAAATCAACTTGGCTCGACCAGTTTCGGTCGTAATAGTAATGATAGTCGTCCTAAAAAAATTTTTACAAATCAAGAACACATAAAATTATGTCCATACTGGAAGAATTGAATTATATGGAGTCAGCTTCCAGTGCAAATATTTTCCTAGCACCTCCTGATCCTACTGAATTGACTGATGAAGATAGTGGAGATAAAAACAGTGAAAGAAAATTCAATAACCTAAACAAAATATGTTCGATGCAGAATCAGAAGCTGTAATTCATCAAGGAAAAGAAAGAAGGGTCGACGAAGAAAAATTAAATTTCCTGCATCTGTCATGATCACACAGCATGTCGTCTAAAGGTGTGGAAAAGTTACATTTTATCGATGGGATTGTAAAAACGGACAAATATTTGAATATTTTAGAAGAATCTCTTTTATCGATTCTGGAACATCTTTAATATCAACGGAATATTTTGTCTTCCAACAGGACCGTGCAGGTCATCATACCTCAAAAAGGGGTAAAAATTGATTGCAGACCATGGCATAGCACTTCTGGAATTAGTTTCTAACAATTCCGACTTGTCCCCGATAGACTTTCTGGCGCGAAATAAAAAAAGCTTTGAGAAAACATCCTGCCAGGTCTGTCAACCAATTTAACCCATTAGCGCCCACCGTTATTATATGGTAACGTAAAACACATGATTTTTAAAAATTCTGCGGTACGCCCATGGAACTAGTCAGCGAGATATTTTGAAAACTATCGTTTCTAGGAATACTTAAGGCACCCAAAAAACGTAACGGATTCGTATTTTAGTCTTCTCTCAACCATCGAGAGATCATATCTTCTCTCAATCATATGACTGTGTGGTTTGAGTTTATAGAAAAAGATGGACGTTCTTTTTGCATAAGTAATTTTTGACAGTCTTCTAGTAACTATATTTGCATATTTAAAAAAAGAACTAAGTTTATTATACTCCAACTTATTATAAATTGTTGTATTTTATCAACAATTAAATGTAGCGAATTTGCTAGGAATAGTCAAAGTACGCCGTTACCATATGGTTGCGGTGAGCGCTTACGGAGTCATAATTTAGATAATATTTTTATAACACTGCCAGATGTAAATGTAGCTGATACAGACGAGGATTCTGCGAATGAAGATGAAGGTGGATTCATAAATAACCTAACAGGTGCTTAGTTGTACAAATAATGATATACGTACATATTATAATTGTTTATTTTTACAGGTAGGCAGCTAGCCTACTAGCTATCCCATCTAGCTGTCGCTTTGAAAAAAAGAAGGAGTTTTCTAAAAGAAATCGTGGCTATTCACTACATACAATAGAAAAAACAGCGGTATTTTACTGGTGCGATGAAAAGATAACTCTGTTGTCACAATGGCATCTACGAGTTGTGGTGGTTCAGCATTGGGCACGGTAAAAAGATTTTCTCATGAAGAAAAACGCCATATTCAAGTAAGTCGGCCTCACTGTATTGCTGAATACAATAAAAATATGGGGGGTACCGACTTGATGGATCAAGGTGTTTTAACCTACCGAGTAGCAATTCGCAGTAAAAAATCTTCTTCTTCTACGGCACTACAGCCCAAAATGAGCCTTGGCCTCCTTTATTTTTTGCCTCCACCCTTGTCTGTCTGTGGCTGCTCTTCTCCATACACGGACTCCTATTGTAGTAAAAAATGGTACTGGCCAATTGTAACATAGTTGTTGGATGTTGCAGTCCATAATTCATGGCATTTATATAAAAAAAAATAAAAAAGATATATCCTTGCTATCGTTTAGGAGAGAATTGGCCCAAGTTCTTCTCGCAAGATATGGAAGTCCTCCCTTATATAGCGGAAGACCTAGTCTACATAGACAGAACTTGCCAGATCTTCGTTTTGATCGCATCGATCATTTCGTTACACTAAGTAGTAGAAGGCGATGTGCTGGTGAAGGATGTACAACATCTGGACGAACAATGTGCCAAAAATGCGACGTTGGTTTGTGTGTTAATTGTTTTATAGGATACCACACCAGACGATAAAAATATTCTCAAATAAATATTTAAAAAAAAATAAAAATTGTTATTTCAACGATCCTAAAAATTCCTTAAGCGCCCAGCGTTACCATATGGTAACACCATGTAATTTTTTTAAAAAAAGACATGAAACCGAAAAACTTATTTTTTTGGATTAAATTATTAACATTTTCATCTAATTAACCCTAAAAGTAAAGATTTAAAAAAAAAACTTGGGCGCTAATCGGTTAAGGAAAAATTGTAAGAAATATGGGATTTGTTTACATTCGAATTTTGTACGAACTTGGTAAAAACTATGGCTTGAAGAATCGTGGATGTTATTAAAAATAAAGGGGATTCTCAGTGGTAAACTTTTACATTTTTTTGTTTTGTTAATATTACATACTCTATGCGTTTTTTTTATTTATTATTATTCTGTTTAATTAATAGTTTTCATTACGTTATAAAATATTTTATATAATTAGGAAATTCAAAAATGTTGGATGCATTAAAACTTCTAAAATTTATACCGCCCTTTTATTTTTATTCTCTAAAATTTAATTATCTTATCAGTCTAACGTTGAACCATTTGATATGGGAAGTGGCTCTTATAACATAAAGTATATTACTTAGCTTTTTATGTTAGTATGTAGTAACGTTGGTATGGGTTTTTCACTGTTCTCGCCTATAATTCCAGCGGTATAACGACGTTAAATAAATATTATAAAAAAATATACTTACCAAATTGCTGACTGTAATACACTGGTCTTACATTCGGACTCCCATGAGCTAGAAATACATCGTTACTAATATAATTATACAGAGCTGTAGAGAAAAATCCCAACTAATAGTAATAAAATAGCTGATTTACTTCTCATTATAAAATATAAAACAATGTTACATTATAGTTCAATATAACAAAAGTAATATGTAATTTAAACTCAAATATTTTGTACATTTCGGTTGGCGCGTTGAAATGTGAATTCCCATGGAGTATCGAGTTTTTAGTTTAGTTTTGCGCGTCAGCTTTTGAGCTCCTTTGAACCGTGTAGATCAGGGGTGCTCAAACGGTCGATCGCGAGTGCTTTTTGGGTAGATCTCCAGAAGAAAAAAAATTTTAATAAGTAAGTAGGTAACTAAACTACTGTCAGCAGAGTTAAACGTTTTTATTAATACTGAACTATACAAATACATAGAATGCTTGACTAAGCATCATTGCAATTCAAAGAAGTGGGGACAACAAAATACTGTCCACACAGCATATTTCATATTTACATATATTAATTAATTATTTTATTAATTCAATATTGTTATAATTATTAATCAAATTTGGGATGATATTCTATCAACTACAAAAATGTATTACGTAATAAAATAACACTGCTTGCGGTAAAAGGTGACTTTATCAAAGGAACGCGCGACACTTGTCAAAGAAAAGCCGTGTTGTTTCTAGACGAGAGACAGTGCAGTCTAGTTTCGGGCGGCGCGTTTGACGGTCCATTCGAGACTTTCGTTCACGCCGATATAAATGTTGCGCCTGCGGGAATTGGAGTTATTCTGAATTGTAACTTGATAGCGATCCTACGTCGATACAAAGTTTATTATTAAATAGTGGAAAATTAGTGCAGTGAAGAAATCTAAAACGTGTCATTTTAATAAGGATTGGGAGGAAGAATTTTTCTGTTCTATGGTGAAGGATAAGTGCATTTGTGTTATTTGTCGTGCGTCAGTTGCAATACCTAAGCGTGGTAACTTAGAGAGGCATCATAAAACGGTTCATAAAAACTATGAAAAGGATTTTCTGCCACAGAGTGAATTAAGAAAACGAAAAGTAAGTGATTTGATATCTTGTTTGAAAAAAGAACAATCCATGCTCACAAGACCAGCCAAACAATCAAAAGCTGCTACGATCGCGTCATTTAAAATATCTCATATTTTGTCGAAATACAAGAAACCATTTGAAGATGGATCGGTGGTGAAGGAAGCATTTATTGAAGCGGGTGAGACTTAATTGGAAAATTTAAAAATAAAACAGAAATCATGTCTGCTATTAGAGAACTTCAGTTATCTCGTCCGACTGTCACAAGGCGTATTGAAGTCATGAGTCAAGACATCGCAGATAAACTAAAACATTATATCATGGAATGTACATACTTTTCTTTACAGTTCGACGAATCCATCGATTCGTCGCTGCCCAGCTGTGTATTTTTATTCGGATGGTATTCAATGACATGTTAGCTAAGGAAGAATTTTTGACAATCATTCCTCTGAAGGGGAAGACCCGTGGCGAAGATATATATGACGTTTTCTTAAATTTTGTAAAAAACTACGAGCTACCAATATATAAATTAATGTGCATTACAACCGATGGAACACCAGCAATGACTGGAAACAAAAACGATTTTGTGGCATTGTGTCGAGCTAATGAAGAATTCCCTTTTTTTTTTCATTCCATTGCATTATACATCAACAAGTTTTGTGTTCAAAAGTTTTAAACACGGAGGAAATTATGGGCATTGCAACAAAAATTGTGAATTCCATCCATGCACGTAGCTTGCAACGGCGGCTCTTTCAGTTGCAGTTGGAAGATAGGGAGTCAGCTGAACACACTGATTTAGTTCTTCACACGGACGTCAGGTGGTTGAGTCTCGGAAAATTCCTAGAAAGGTTTCAAGAATTATTTCCCGAAATAACAGCTTTTCTAGACGAAAGAGGTGATGACACTCAGATTTTGAAAAACGAAAAATGGCTAAATGATTTGGCATTTTTGACTGATCACAATGCACTTTAAACACCGTTAACTTGGAGCTTCAAGGTAAAGGAAAAACTATTATTGGGATGATTAGCGCATAAACGCATTTAAAAGTAAATTGCAACTTATGATAGATCAACTGAAAAGAAAGGATCTGAAACATTTTCCGTCTTTGAAAGCAAGGATTCCTCAGTTGAATTATGAAACGTATGAGGCTGAATTATCAAATATTTTGGGACAATTCGAAATGCGTTTTTATGATTGCAGTAAATTGGAAAATATAGCATCATTTATGAGTTATCCTTTTTCATGTAAAAACATTGAGGAATTAGCTACTGAAATAGCAAGTCAGTTTAATATGAACTCATGTTCTGTTGAAAATGAGTTGGTGCAGATTATATCAGATATACATCTCAAAGCTACAGTATCTGATACAAATTTCTGGTGTTTTATATCTGAAGATAAATTTCCGAATGTAAGGCAACTCGCCCTTCAACTGACGGCATTTTTTGGGTCAACTTACTTGTGCGAGTCTGCATTTTCTGAAATGAAGATAACTAAGTCAAAATATCGCAATCGACTAACTGACGATCATATGACATCATGCTTGCGATTAGCACTCAGTGGTTACGTACCATCTTATGAAAAGTATGCTGAGGACATGCAGTGCCACGCTTCAACATCCAAAGCCACTCCTTAGTTAAGTTTAAGACCATATGTAACTCTTTTGTTTTGTAACAACAAATATACTCGCAATTTTGAATAACTATGAGTTTTTTCATTGATATTGTAGAGAAGAACCTAACTAAACCTAACCCAAACCTTGACTAAAATAATGTACCTATATTGTGCAGAAAGCTAATATCTATATATGCTACGGTACGCCCTACCTAGGTAGGTAGGGTGTATCGTGTATGTACGACAACCCTGCATCACACACACTTGCAGTCTCTCAGAGTCGATCGTAAATAGTCTAAAAATATTGAGTTAGATCACCAGCAGTTCAAGTTTGAGCACCCCTGGTGTAGATTTACCAACAAATGACGGGACTCGCAACACCGAACGAAGATCGCCAATTCTGCCCTATTTAACAGCGCCACGTGAACCGTTAGGCCAGCACTCCACTTGCGATTTGTAGTCGCGCGATTGTTTTGTATCGAAGATTGAACAAATTGTTTCAAATACAGGTCAATCCATTAGCGACAAAATAAACACAGCGATTAATAAAACGCAACCTGTCCTATTTTTATCGTGACGCGATTGTCGCTCTAGAAAATGAATCATACGGACAAACATAGATATGCATCCACTTGCGATTGTTTAGTAGCGATTCTAAAACCAACCAAGCCTGGTGGCCTGGTGTATCATAAACAATATTTTTATTCTAATTTAGTTTTAATTTTATTTTGGTAAAGCGTTCACGTTCATTAAACTTCATTTTATTTTTAGAGTAAGTGTGTGCTTATCTTACCCAATGACTTATAATACATATATATTTCACCAGAGAGTAGTTATAATTTCTTACCTGTTAACAACGTCATACTTGGTCCAGGGGAAACTTTAAAATTTGGTTCTGTAAATAACACAAACAGTTATTGAGTAACTCGAAGAACTTCTATTAAAGTTTGTATATCACAACAACAAATCCACGACCTAACAGCATATAAGATCGATTTATGTTAACAATATCGGATCAGAAGAGCTACCAGAATAAGCAAATTGCTTATGCAATTTTTTCATTTGTCATGTTTCAAATGATACTTAAAATATAACCGTACTCCTCTTGAGGACGGAATTACTGAAGAAATGTAAGATGTAATACAAGTTCTGTACTATCCGTGAAGAAGTGGACAAGTAAAATTTCCGTTAAAACAAAATATCTTAATCTTGAAATAGTTCTCTTTCAATTTCGTCAGGTGAATAAAATTAGTTAATTTAAATTTGAAAGAGCTTAGAGCTTACTTGGTACAAGCCCGTGAATATTTGGATTTGACAATTTATTTGGTATCAGAACCGGTACATCGACTTGTATAATATTAAAGAGTTTTAAATATTTGTTTGAAATAATGTATCTTAACTTGATCATCTGGGTACTAGCCCAGCCTGGTTATCAAAAAGGTCGAAACATTTTTCGCAGATATCTGAAGCTTTTAAGGCAAAGGTGGGACAATAGATGACGAATAGATGAAAAAGTTCTCGTATTTTTACCTTGAGTTTTTTTTAAACAATAATTTATGGTCAAGATTTGATTTTTTGTCTATAAGTTTTTTCCCTTATATTTCTATAAAGAGCGGTACAATGATCACGTCACAAAATTACTGTATTGCTTATAACATACAGAACACACCGCAATATTTTTTTCTAGCGATTGGTATAAAAGATATAAGTCAATGCCATGATATAATGAACTACAGAGGTAACATATTGCGCACGGTCGCTCGACCTTCGGCCAGGGAGTGACGTCAGTTGCAGCGTAGAAGCATTAGTCAGAAACTAGCAACCGAAGAGTGCAGTTATCAGTTTCGGAGTTTTCTCACAAATATATTTTTAATTTTTACGATATGCGTTACGCGGTATTTGACTGTTCCTCTGATAACCAGAGCAAGCAAAATCCTTGCCCTGACACGAGGTTTTTTTGTTTCTCTAAAGAGGAAAATCTAATTAAACAGAGGGTGCACGCCACCGGTAGGACAGATAAATTTAACCCGAAGACGGCTTATATTTGTTCAAAGCATTTTACAGAGACTGACTTTTATGTAAATCTTAAACATCAACTGCTGAATTATCGGCCGGAAAATTATCGGGGTTTGAAAAACGATGTTGTTCCCAACAAGAATTTGCCTATGATGAAACCTGAGGTTACCACAAGCCACTGCCATTACTTCCATTCCAAAAAGGTAACACAGTATATCAAAGTAAAAACACATTTATAACATTTTACAAAACATTGCAGGTATTCTTATATCAAATAAGGATCTGCAGTTGCTGCTTGAAGATGTAGGCAAACGATATAATATGAACTACCTTTTGACGAGGCGCTTAAACCAAGATCCCTTGGAGAATTTTTTTGGAGTCATAAGAGCAAAAGGTGGTTTGAACGATCATCCAACTTACTTAGATTTTAAATACCGACTGCGTTCTTATTTAATGGGAAAAAATGAAGGTGCTTTTTCAGATTACTGTAATGTAGAAGACGATGATACTCCTACATTATGTATGTGGTAGAAAAGCTTGCTTCAAAAAAAAAACAATCATTGACACCAATCCGACGGATGGAGATGACATAGTCCTCTGTGAAGAACTCGATGATTTAATATATGATGGACTAGAACATTTATGAGGATTTATTTGTAGCAAGCTTAAAAGCAAGTTACCAAATTTAACTAACCCGACTTACAAGTCTTACACCTGGACCAATCATTTGACAGAAGGTGGAATATGTAAACCTTCTAACGAATTTATGGCTCATTTGGAAAAACAAATTTTTCAAAACTTTAATGGAGATACCATATTTACTGGCAAACAATATATTTCAAGTCTGTTATTTGCAAGTGTTAAGATTGATTGTCCTCAAGATGCTAAGAAAATATTTTTTCGATCGCGTATGTACTTCTGTATAAAAGATTTTAATAAAAAAATTATTTTAGCACGCACTAATAAAAGAAAAATAGAAAAAACTATTACATAATGTATATAGTTTCATATTTTTAAACGCAAATTGTTTTAAAACTGCTTTATAGCAAGAATATTAACGCGATCGTAATATTTATTTTGAAATATTTGATATATATATTTATATTTGAAAATTCTGTAAGTGACGGTTGATTTAAGTATTTAAACTTAACTATATATTTACCAATTATGTATAATATAAAAATTTTGTTCCTTCTTAAAAGTTTATAAAAAGTGGAAGTATGTAGGAACCTAAATAAGATCTTTTTGTACTAATACCTTATTTGTTCTAATTCGCATAAAAATTAAATATATTTGACTAAGAAAACATGATAAACATTCGTTTTTATTTAAAATGTATGAAGACAGTAAAATAATATGCAAAATATCCATATTTAGAATGACTAAATTACCAGTGCTTATGGATACAATTAAGAGCAATGTGAATACTAAAGCTGCAAGTGACGTAACTGCGCAAGGTCAACGCGAATTTGCACTTCGGAATAGGTGGCTCTGAGTCAATGCGCTCTCATAAGAATTTAGTAGCAATGGTTAAAAGGTACTAACTGGGAAATCATTGAAAAGAGGGCGGTAAAAAAGTATTAAGTCTGACTTATGACTTTGGACCGTTCGATTTATGAACGGTTTATAGTCAGAATCCAGAAATCTAGGCAGTAAATTCTTGAAAGTAATAGTGATGGTTCATTGCTATTGTATGTCTTCCAATGGTGTACGAAAAATATCATAAGAAGTTACGGCAAAGCTACTTGTATTAAATAAATAGGTACCTGTTTATAAATTATAAGATGTATAATCTTTTATAACTATATGTAATTTAAAGGGTTTTTACCCATGTATTTTGGTGGCTCAGGCATTTTATCCTAGCGATTTTAAACCTAATGATGGACTGTTTAGTCCGAAAACGTTTGTTTTTTTTATGTAGCCCTTTTAAGGGTTTTTAAATAAATATACCCACTTACGAAGACTAACCTTTTTTTTTTGATATACTGAAAATATTTCTGAAAATTATACACTCTAGAGTACGCAGAAAACTGGAAATGGACATCAATAATACCCAGTTTGGATTCCGAAATGGACTCGGAACAAGAGAGGCGTTGTTTACACTGAAAGTTATGTCTCAAAGATGTCTTGATATAAATTAAAATGTATTCATGTGTTTCATAGATTACAACAAGGCTTTTGATAAAGTGCTGCATGATCACCTAATCAGACTCCTGGCAGAAAAGAATTTAGATAAACGAGACATCCGACTAATAGCAAATATGTACTACAATCAGAAAGCAGTAGTGAGAGTAGAGAATAATACCACTGAAGAAATTGAAATAAAGCGAGGTGTGAGACAAGGGTGTATACTGTCATCAACCCTGTTTAATCTCTATTCCGAAGACGTAATGAATAGAACACTCTCTGAGCAATCCGTAGGTATTAAAATAAATGGTGTTAGATTAAACAATCTTAGATTTGCCGACTACACCGTTCTGATCGCAGAAACACTTCTGGACTTGCATGGACTATCTTTGAACATAGAGAAAAATAAATTTATGGTAATATCAAAATCAACACAAACTGTCCAAAATTTATATTTACACAATGAAATTATCGATCGAGTTAGCAAATACAAATATTAAGGCACTTTTATAAATGAAGACAACGATAGCTCAGCAGAAATCAAAATAAGAATAGAAAAAGCCAGATCCATATTCACTAAAATGAAGAGAGTGTTCTGCGGAAGAGATTTGAGCCTTGAAATGAAACTTCGCCTGATGAGATGTTACGTACTTTCTGTGTGCTGTATTACGGAATGGAGTCATGGACGTTGAAAAAGATTGATACCAAAAAATTAGAGGCATTTGAACTGTTGATGTATCGCAGAATCCTAAGAATATCATGGACCAAGAGAGTCACAAATGTCGAGGTCTTGAGAAGAATGAATAAAGAAAAGGAAGTCATATTTACGATCAAAAAACGAAAACTGCAATACCTGGAACACATTACAAGAGGCGAAAGATATGAACTGCTTCGAATAATTATGCAAGAGAAAATAGCAGGAAAAAGGTCCATAGAAAGAAGACGAAACTCCTGGCTAAAGAATCTACGGGAATGGTATAGCTGTAGCAACAACGAATTGTTTCGGTCAGCAGTTTCGAAAATACGTATAGCCCTGATGATTGCCAACCTTCGGAACGAAAATGGTACTTAAAGAAGAAGAAGAAAGAGAAAAAGAGAGATTTAATTTCAATTATTAATTTGATACCGCCTATTTTCCACAAATTTGACATTTGACAAAACAGATGAACTTTAGTGACGTGTGCGTGTGTGTTGTAGTTTTATAATGTAATTTAGTTTATCTAAAATATTAAAATTTATTTTAATTAAATTAAAATTTTATGAACTAATTTATAAGTTTTATTAATTTTTTTATTAACAAAACAAAATGTTATTAATACGGTCGATAAGACCACAACAAAGTGAGACCAGGCTATACAATTTCTCCTAAATTGTTTAAATTAGTTCTAGAGGATGTTTTTAAACTGCTTACCTGGGAGCAAAAGGTTTAAATGTTGATAGACAATATTTAAATCATCTCCGCTTTGCGGATGTAAAAGAAAAGGCGAATAATGAAAAAGAAACAAATTAAAATTGAATCGTCAATTGGAGTGGACAGTCAAGGCATATTGAAAGGTCAAAGATATTTACATAATAAATGAAATAATACTTACCTGAAGAATCCTCGACGTTAATAGCGCAGGTTTCATTAGGCTTGACAACTACCAAGGAACTTACATCAGTAACAAAAGAATATTTTAACGCCAGATCCAGAGCTTCTTTGGTTAGCTGTTTTTTATTTTGCACTAATTCTCGTTGTTCCAGTTTGTGTTTTATAGTTAAGTAGGCCCACAGACGCTCCAATTCTCCGACTGCAGCTTCCCTTACTGGTGGTAATGAGATTTCACCGCGCTTGCTCTTACTCTTAACTTTCCACTTAGAGGTATCAAAAGCTAGAAATGTAGATATGATTTAAATTTTAATTTCATTCTTATTTTTTATTTATTAATTGTATTAAGCTTCCAAATTCATTGTCAATACGATATTAATATACAGCATACTGCAAATGTATGGAACAAATTCATTATTTCAGAAACAGACGACTTTTAAAAAAATCTTAAGACACGTCAATTTTAATTTTTGAATCGCCATCAACTGCTATATACGTGTTGGACATTACGTCATCAGTGTCGGCGTAATGACGTCGACCATGATACAAATAAACAGATAAGATACCGCGCATGTAGGCGTGGCATATGTGACGTCAGCTTGTGCTAAATTTCTCCATATTGTGTTTTGATATTTATGTACATTTACGGTTCACATCCAATATTTAGTAAAATAATATTTTAAGAGTGTTAAATGCTTGAAATTTTTCGCAATATGAGGGGTGCAGTGTATGGTTGTGCCGTTGACAATATGTGCAGGAGTTTTTTATCCGGTATAGCATTCTATAGCTTTCCAAACGACAAGGAAATGCAAGCAGTTTGGAAACATTTGTGTAAACGCCAGGATAGTTTTAATGTTAAATTTGCTCGTGTTTGCTTTAAGCACTTTATTGAAAGTGATTAGGAACCTAACTTAAAACATGAATTGCTGGGGTATACACCAACAAAACATCTCTCTTTTAAAAAAGACGCTGTTCCGTCAATAAATTTCTCTAAAACAAATAAACAGAACGAGAAGGCGAATTTTGATAGAACGAACCGGAAACATAAAAGACAACGAAAAACAAAAAGTGATATTTATTATATTGAAGTGGTAAATAATTATGCCTAAAGATTTCATTACTAAATATTTGTTTTTGTAAAGCGGAACTTTGTGACAATAGTGGAAATAGTTTTGATGATGGTGTGAAGGCTGGTGCTTCTTGTTTTATCCCCGAGAATGCTGTTTTGGAAAAATTACCTACTCGTCATAGTATTGGGTTAGTTTGTAGTTAAAAATACCTACCTAGCACAGATTATATACTATCTTAACTGGTCTGTGTTTTTTAATATCTAGAATATATGATCCTGTATACTTTAACTCGAATGACTTTTTTAAAGGGTTAATACTTAAGAAGATAATCGGGACAAAATAATACCTGGCCTTTAGATTAGATAATACTGGTACTTCAGATCTAAAAATTATGTATAAAATATCAAAGGAGTCTCTTTACATTCAAGGCACTGGAAGACAAAAAGTGAAATTAGCAACTCAGTTATTTTCCCACACCATCATTACCAAAATGACGGACACAGTGAAAAATCTCCGAATTAAAGAAAAGAAATGCTTGCTTACATTCCAAAAAGGTGAAATAAAAGTACATTAAGACTATTTAATAATTCTCATGACACCTATTCATTAAAACTTCTATTAGAAGATATAAAAACTAGATTTTCTATCAAATATATATTGACATCTAGGTTAAATCAGGATGTATCGGAAAACTTCTTTGGAGCTATAAGAGCCAAAGGAGGACTTAATGATCATCCAGATGCATTGTAATTTAAATACCGTCTACGATCCTATATTTTTGGAAGAAATGAAGGCTTTCTTTTCAGCTTTGGAAATATCGATGAAGATGAAACTCCTACTATACCTTTGGATAGCGCAAATTTATGTGGAAAATATTTTTCTTCAATTCAAAATAACACTATTAATGATTCAGAGGCACCTACTAAAATGTTTGATAGTAAGCTCAATATAGAACTCACATTCTAAACCGAATATGACGGTTTAGAAAATTTGGCAGTTTATATATGTCACAAGCTGAAGGATATAGATTCATCTATAACTTTATCTAGTTCAAATGAGTTTACCTGGATTTCTCATTTAATTGTCTAATTCGAAAAAACATCCTGGTACTAAAAAATCAAGTTTTTGTCTAATTAGAGTACACTAAAGAACTCTCATAGAATTATTTATTTTTTTTAATATTATTTAGAAAGAAATAAATCATCTTTATTTACAGAATTAAAAATTTTCTCCAGTTTTTTCAAGATATTCCATCATTTGATGAGTATGTTATTAAAGACCAAATTCACTTAGAATAACAATTTGCATAATTTTACTTTGTCTAGAAAAACGGAAAATGGCAAAAATTGTACATTAAAGGTGTTTAAGAATTAAATCATTCTTTCATTTTACTCAGAATCTACCATTCCACAGTTTTTAATTTGTGACATTCAGCCTAGGCTCCCTTCATCAAATTTGACTCTCATGGGAAAAGTGTTATTTTGTACAATATACAAGTTTAAATACTTAAGTAAATTCACGTAGCAAATAAAACATCTACTTAATTATATTAGAATTTCAACCGTTCGTTTCATCCGCAAGCATGGATACATTTTGAAAATTTAGCACAAGGTGACGTCATGCGCGAGATGTACGAGTTTAGAGTGTGGCAAGATCATATCTTGTATCCTTATATCATGGTTATCGACGATTTTTTTAAATACAAACCAAGGTCACGCGATAGCTCATTTGAAAGATATTCTTATCGTCTTTGCAACGATGTATACAGTCCATTTTTATCTATATGGTGCTTGTTATATTTACCGGAAGAGTCAGGTTTCAGTTTTATTGTTATATTAGGCATAGTTGCCATCGTCTAAAGAAGTCGCAAAGCTGTAGGTCCTTTTTCAAATCCCGTTAGCACACTTATTTGTCTTGGTTTTAAAATATATCACTCGATATAATATCCTCAAGCAATATTTTTGTATTCCAAAGAGTAATCAAGAAGTTTTTGTTATCTAAATGTAACTACAGTATAGAGGAATTTTTTTAGGACAGTTGCGTTCATTGATATATTTTTTTTTTTAATTATAGAAATTTTATAATTAGTATTTTAATGTATCTTGTGCCTTGTTTGTACTATACGATGTTGTGTTTTATAAATGTAAACTCATTTAAAAACAATAAATTTATCTCTCTCTCTTTCTCTCATTGGTTTAGACTAGAAAGAGGAGGAGGAGTTGTATGTGTGATAAGATTTTGAAAGCAAATGGACAGATAGTTTGTTTCTGTTTCTGAAAAAGAATAACGTCTAAAAAAAGAAACTTAATGCCGGTAAATTTAAATGGTCTTTAATTCATTATATAATTTATTATTTTTATTTTATTTAAATAATTATGAAATGTGTATATCAGATATGCGCATCTTGTCGTGAGCAGCAAAAAAACCCGTTTGGTAAAAAATTTACATAAATTATTAGATACTTTTACCTACCCATGTTGAATTACGTACCTTCATCAATTGGATATTTCCCAGCAACTACGAGTTCTGATCCTTTAAAATAAACAGGGAACTTCTTTTTGGATACTTCCGTAACATCATCAGTATATTCAAATTCGATGTCTGATAAAAGTGGTGATGAGATATCCTTGTAGAAATTTTGCAGTTGAATAGTAGCATCAGATCCTTCGTAAATGTGCCTGGAAAATCCTAGGTTTTTCAGAGATAATTTTCTTAAGAATTTTTTATCTGCCCCGTCTCCAAAAGACAAAGAGAAAATAGGTATATAATCCTTATCCTCGTTAATGTTTGTTACCTGAAATGGTTTAGCATATTTCATGTGCATCACGTTATTGTAGTAGTTAAATAAAATAAATTGGTTTCATAATAAGACTTAAATGAAAAATCCTTATGAGAAGAAAAACGAAGAAAAATAATTATTTTTTTAATGCATATCAAGGCCGTCGTCTAGCGACAAGAGGAATCTCCAAGCTGAGGGATGATGCTCAATAGATCGCAGCGTGTAAACTAC
The DNA here is from genome assembly GCA_918026665.1 of Diabrotica balteata. Taxonomy (NCBI): domain Eukaryota; kingdom Metazoa; phylum Arthropoda; class Insecta; order Coleoptera; family Chrysomelidae; genus Diabrotica; species Diabrotica balteata. The sequence continues at coordinate 106,030,115 of OU898283.1, read as the reverse complement.
TCTAACCAGATAAAGCACCCTGTCGGGCAAGTGCATCGGCGTCATCGACAGACAATTCTTGAAATCCAAAATCAAAAATATCTCAATACCTATATTCGTTCATCTAACGATCTCATCTACTGTCAAGGATCAATCCCACCGTATACCGACAATCACATTGTCACATTGTCTTAAGTCTTTTGACTCACGAAATTCCAAGAGATATCGTTGTCACGATATCTGCTCGTAATTGTCGAGCAACCTGTTCGTAATTGTCGAGCAGGTTGTTGCTTTTTGCTTATCAGCATCCACTTTGTCTTCTTGAAGTTGAGGCTCAGGCCGTATTCCTCACTAACTGAATAAAGTCTTTCCATTACTTGTTGTAATTCGTCTATGGTACTGGCAAGGATCACCGTGTCGTCGGCGTATCTTATATTGTTCGTTAACTCGCCGTTTATTTTAATGCCCTCATTTGCATTTTCCATACATCTGTTAAATATTTCCTCGGAATACATATTGAATAGGAGTGGGGATAATATACACCCCTGACGGACACCCCTTTTGATCTGCACGCTTTCAGTGAGTTTTGAAACGTTTTCGGATTGATAAATCCATCATCAGTGCAAACGGTTGTACATGCTAGTAGCCACCAAAATATATGGGTCAAAACCCTTTAAATGTTTTAAATTTATAGTTGTTTTACATTATTAATAGTTATAATTTGTGATGTTTAAGTTACCGTTGGATAGGTAACATGGCGGCGTATGACTTTACATGAGTAAAATGGTCCTGAGACGAAGTGTCTACGAGGACCTGTTGATAACAAGTTGATAACAACATAGTTGTTATCAACAGGTCCTCGTAGACACTTCGTCTCAGGACCATTTTACCTATGTAGAGTCATACGCCGCCATGCTACCTATCCAACGGTAACTTAAACATCACAAATTATAACTATTAATATCTAATGTAAAACAACTATAAATTTAAAACATTTAAAGGGTTTTGACCCATATATTTTGGTGGCTACTAGCATGTACAACCGTTTGCACTGATGATGGATTTATCAATCCGAAAACGTTTTGCAATGTGTTTGTGATAGCCCGTTTGGGGCATTTTTTATATACCTTTTATAAAGGATTTTAAACAATTTTTTGTGATATATGGTATACAGCCAGCTACAGGAACTTAGTTTCCTCATGGAATTTTATTAGAAACTATTCAAACTTTACGTTTCTATATTTGTGTCTCCGATTTTACCTATATTTTAAAGTTTACCCGCACGTACAGGCTATCTTTTTCCTTATGAGAGCATTCTCACTTCATTGTTCGCACAGGCAGTTAGAATTTCAGACTTTTAGCTATTTTTGCTGAACTGTAAAACTCTTAACCTAGTGTAACTGTGTGTATAAAAATGACTCCTTTTTTTATTTGTGATCATTTTTGCGCTAATTTATTTTTTTCTGTTACAACCCATTTTATGTTGTACATTGTCACACCGTTTTTTATTTATTTTGAAATGATTACTTACAATATTTATAATTTCTTCCCTGTTGGAAATACCCATGTTCGGCTCCCCGTCTGTCAAAAAGATAATTAGTGGCTGTCGCCTTGATGCCTTCTTTAGTTCTTGGTTTACTAAATATAAACCGGTTTCAATACTGGCTAACATTTTAGTTAATCCAGTGTCTTGAAGCTTTTCTATTACTGCTTTTCCTTTGGCAATTGCTGCTCTGGTAGCAGACACTGCGTATGGCAAATTTAGGATCTAAAATTCAAGCAATAATTAGTCAAAACTAATTGGGTCAAGGTTAAAATAACTTTAAGAGCCAAAGTCTCAAATATTGGCGCCAGACCAAAAATTAAACAGTCTGTCGAGAACATAGCACACACAAAGTGCTACTAAGCTGGAAAAATAACGAGAATAAATGACTATAAGTGGACTAAATGCATAATGAAGAGGTGAACTTAATGTTTGACATTAGAGATAGAAAGACAGCAGATATGAATTATATGAACTATATATAACTTGAACAAGTGAAATATATGTTCATCTAAGGTTTTTAAAAAAATTAGGATATCATCTATATAATTGACTGTAAAGTGTGATGAGAGTTTATATTTTCTTATAATGCTGCTTAAAATCCGTTGAAAAATTGCTGGAGCCGTCTTTAAACCAAATGGGAGGCAAGTCCACTAGAAATAGTCTTCTTGTGTCACAAATGCTGTTTTTTCTTTATATTGTACTCTCATTGGAATTGACCAAAATGCTGAATTTATGTCTAAAGAAGTTAAAAGTATTTACAATTTTTAGTTTTTACTACTAAGTCCTCGATCAATGGAAAAGGTTGCGATTGAGGAATAACAATTTTATTTAGTTTCCTGAAATCTATGCACAGTCTTATTTTTCTGTTCTCTCCTTTTTTGTATGCTAGTGTCACTGGAGCCGCAAATAGACTATATGATTCTTCAATTATTTTTTAAAGTTCTGTTACCTGACTTTGTATCTCCTTTTTATCTTCAATGTTACATCTATGTGGACGTATTTATCTACAATTAAGTCAATATGAGCTTCATACTCTCTTATAGTACCTACATCATATTTGTCTTTAGCAAATGCTAATTTATATTTATTAATTAGTTGTTCAATTTCTGATTTCTGATTTAATTCTAAATGATTAATTGCCATTTCAAAATTGTCAGTATTCATACTCTCATTAAAATTTATTTCATATTTCTATATATCACTAATATTTTCTTTAGATGCATTTAAATACATGTTCCCTAAAAACCCAGGAGTGCTTACATTATCAATAATTGACAAATTTTCAAATTCTTTAGAGTTGTTGTATTGTGTGATCCTTAGATTTTTATTTTGAATTAATCTGAAATTCTTAATACAATCTAACCCAAATTAAAACATAGTAATTAAAATTTTCATTATCTACAATATATACCGGGTGGTCCAATAAGCCGATCTCTCGGCTATATATCAGAAACTATTCATGTTATAACTTTTGGAAAAAAAATTCCTTAGTAAAAGTGGTCAAGAGAAATCGCTGGAAATAACTTTCTGGGTTATTAATAAGTTTCTGGGTTAACCTCTAGGGGAAGTAACCTGTGAATAAAAATTTGTAAACCAGTTTTTTGTGAAATATGCCCAATTATACAGTATTGTGCGAATTAATGGAATCACTGTGAATTTTTTTTTCATTTTTTCAATATTCACAAGAAAATGTTTTGGGGATGTTTTTCATACATGGGGGTTGGATCTTTGGTGCCAATTGAAGGCATGATGAACAGCCAAAAATACAAATTCATGTTGGAAAAGTATTTGGACAAACAACTCCAAAAATGTCAACCCCAAGGAGGAGCGATTCTTCAACAGGACTCTGCTCCCTGTCACAAATCAAAGGAAATTATGGCATTTTTCAAAAATAAGAAGATTAATGTTTTAGATTGGCCCGGTAATTCGCCCGACCTCAACCCCATTGAAAATTTATGGGCTATTTGCAAAGCTAGACTGCGAAAAATCGACTGTACCACTAAAATAAAAATGATAGAAGCGGCCATTCAGGTTTGGTATCGAGATGAAAGGATATCTGACAACTGCCAGAAACTCATAGAATCTATGCCAAAACGGGTAAAAGCAGTAATTGCTGCCAAAGGGGGACATATTTCCTACTGAATGATGTAAGTTTACCTTTATAGTTTTGTCAAAATATAATTTTTTACTAAATAAACTGTTTTTTCATTAAAACAGCCTATGATTCCATTAATTCGCACAATACTGTACCAAGTGTTAAATAAGTAAACTAGAAAGAGGCCTTAATTCTTCACAAAGTTGTTCAAGTATTTTTTTTATTTTTTCAAATAAAGGGTGGGGGAGAGTGGGAAAGTATTTGTGGATAAATACCTATAATTTTGGTTTGGATCAACCGATTTTAACGAAATTAGTGTCATTAGAAAAAGTATGGATGGTTTAATTTATATCTAATATAAAACGATTGAATCTAGTTTTAATTGTCATGGGTAGAGGGTACTTTTGAATAGAAAAATTTAAAATTTATTTTTCTTCAAAATGTTTAAAGGAAACACCTGTTTATTGTAAATTATATTGGAAATCGATTAAAGTCGTAACAAAACGGCGCAAACCGTATGTTAATAGCTTTTGTAGAACTCGAGATATGAATAAAAACGCATAAACATAAATAAGTATAGTATTGACTCACCCTTTATTATAACTTAAAATTAAATATGTGAAAGATCATACAAACATCTCGATTATTAAAACTTAATGTCCAATTAAATGTTCAAATTGTTTTCCATCATTGTCCACACAAAGATGTAATCTTTCGCGCGTACAGATAACAGCTGCTTTAATCTCAGCTGTTGATATACTATTTATTGCGTTTATAATGCGCTGTTTCATCTCGACTCGCGTGGTTGGTCAAGTTTGGTACACAAAGTCCTTCAATCTTCCACACAGATAAAAGTCCAGATATGTTAAGTCTGAGGATTCCCCTTCCAATCCATTTATTTGGATAACTTGCATACAAATAATCTCGAACTCGTCTGGAAAAGTGCGCAGGATACCCGTCATGTTGTAATATCATATCTCTTCTTGTTTGTAAGGACATATCTTCCAATAAAACAGGCAACTGATTTTCCAGAAAATCCAAATATTTTTAGCCATTTAAAGTTATATCAAAGAAATATGGACCTACGATCTTTCCATCAACCATACCACACCAAACATTAAGACTCCATCTACCTTGAACCTGCACCTCATGTATCCAATGCAGATTTTGTTTAGCCCAATAATGCATATTATGCAGATTAACACCACCCGCACTATTAAACGTAGCCTCGTCTGTTCACAAAATTCTTGACATGATACGCGATTGTTCTTCTAACAGACCTAACATCCAATTGCAGCAATCCAGCCTTGCATCAAAATCTCTCCCATGTAAAGCTTGGTGGAGAACTACATGATAAGGATGCAGTCTAAAAAACAGAACAACAAATATTGGTGAAAAAGAAACCACTATATTTACTAAAACTCAAAAATCTTGAAAAATCTACAATTGTTTCACAAGATAAATCGTGCATAAGTATTTTTAAGGCCTAAACGTTTACTTTATAATATGAAAAACCAACCTGTGATGTTTTAAAATCCTTAGAACAGTAGTTTTGGGTACGTTTAATTCTATAGAGATTTGCCGACTACTTATATGCGGATTCTGTTAAATTAAAGCAAGAACATTGATTAAATTATCTTCGGTCATACCCCTACTACATCGTTTAAAACAAAAACGATGAAAACTACCAATTTCTCTTAATCTTCTTACCTTTCTTTCAAATACTTATTTGCCATAATGTCTCCTGTCAGGATATCTTACACAATATATACGTGAGGCAATAGCGGCGTTTTGGTGACATTCGAAATAAACTCCAATCATATCACACAATTTTGCATTTGATATACTCATCACGGATTATTAGTACTCGTAATTAATTACTGATATTACCAATATTAATATCTATTGAAAAAAGTGCAATCTTCAATTCGGATTATACCACTTTCGAAAAAACTATTTTTAATCATATAAAATAACAATATTCAAAATAGGTATCAACATTAAGATTCTTTTGCTATAAAAAATTGAAAGTACCTACTGACTTATTTTTTAATTTAACTGATAATACAGGGTGAGTCAATACTATACTTACTTGTGTTTATGCGTTTTTATTGAAATCTCGAGTTCGACAAAAGGTATTAACATGCGGTTTGCGCCATTTTGTTACAAATTTAATCCAGTTCCATTATATTTTACAATAAATAGGTGTTTCCATTAAACATTTTAAAGAAAAACAAATTTTAATTTTTTCTATTCGAAAGTACCCTCTACCTATGACAATTAAAACTAATATTTTGTAGTAGATGTAAATTAATTCATCCACACTCTTTCTAATGACACTAATTTCGTTAAAATCGGTTAATCCAATCCAAAGTTATAGGTATTTATCCACAAATACTTCCCCACTCTCCCCCACCCTTTATTTGAAAAAATGAAAAAAAGTACTTGAACAACTTTGTGAAGAATTAAAGCCTCTTTCTAGTTTACTTATTTGACACTTGGTATAATTGGGCATATTTCTAAAAAAACTGGTTTTCAAAGTTTTCTTCACAGGTTACGCCCCTAGCGGTTAACCCAGAAACTTGAAAGTTATTTTCAGCGATTTCTTTTGGCCACTTTTACTAAGAAATTTTTTCTCCTAAAGTTATAACATGAATACTTTCTGATATATAGCCGAGAGATCGGCTTATTGGACCACCCGGTACATCCATTTCTTCTGCAATGTCATAGATTTTTATCTTTAGTGTTACTATACAATTTGTTTTTTTCATTCATCCCAATTAGAATTTATTGAATATTTTATAAGCCTTCACCTATAGCAATCCACACATGATCCTTCTAAAAATAGTCTTAGAAGTTCAATTTTTTCCGTATTTTGATCTAGATATTTGCAATCTTGTGCACTCATTTTCAAATGTTTCCATCCATTGTAAAACGTTCACATTTTTGCCTGTAAATTTTTCTATCACACATTGTTTGGATACTTTGTTTTTATTAAAGGTTTTAATACATTGTTGTCCATTTGACTTTGTAACTCTCTCTAAGATCTGTTCTAATGCATCTAGTTGGATACCAGTTGTGCATGTTAAAGATTCTTTCCTTTGAATATCTTGTTGTTCTAAAAGAAAATGATTGAATTATATATTCCCAAATATTTTCATCTGCAATCCAAACTTTTCTTGTAGTACAGTAGACTCTCGATTATCCGTGCCTTGGTTATCCAAGCCCCTCGGTTAACCGAGGCAAAATTTTGCCTGGGGTTTACTTTTATAGCCGTACTTGTTGAATCACAATATCGAGTAATAAAAAAAGGGTCGATGGTCACAAGTTATATCGGCAGCTGTTATATGGGCAATCCATTGAAAATTGTGGATTATTGATAAGAAGAGAATTGTGTTTAGGTCAAGCTGATGTCGAGTTGGTATTCTCAGAAATTGGTCACCGCCTTATTTCCAGAAATTTCTGTGTCGTGTTTTGTCTACAACTTCCTGTTACTTTCTATGTTAATCAGTGTGAATTGAACTACCGATTTGTTTGTTGTCGTTCAGATCGTCAAATTATTTGTTTGCTGCCGTTCAGATCGTCAAATTAAGTCAAATTACTGTACGGTGAAATGTTTGCTTTTATGTACTGTTTTGTGTATTTATTCGAGTTTATAAGTTTAAGTTTCATAATTAATTTTTCATAAGTTGATTTTTGTGAGTGTAAGAGAGCATCTTTCTGTGCAATATGAGTGAAAAGCAGAAGAGAGTAGTTGTATCTTTAGAAACAAAAGTGAATGCAATTAAGAGGTTGGACAAGGGTGAATCAATAAAGAAGGTTGCTTCAGATTTAGGTGTCGGAGAAGTAACTGTTGGAGATTGGAAGCGTAAGCGGAATAAAATCGAACAGTGGGTTAACCGAAGTGTGAGTGGTGGTAGTGGATTGGCCCGGAAGACTATGAAGAAAGGGGACTATGAACAAACTTCTGAGGCATTGTTCTCGTGGTTTTCACAAATGAGAGGATTGGGCAGTCCGATAAGTGGTCCAATACTCCAAGCAAAAGCTATCGAATTCCAGAAGAAGTTTATGGATGGAGGAGAAAACTTTTGTGCTAGTGAAGGATGGATTGACTTATGGAAAAAGAAATATGGCATCCGACAATTAAATATTTGTGGCGAAAAACTTTCTGCTGACTCAACTGAAATTGGAACATTTTATTTAAAATTACAAGACATTATCCTTAAAGATGGACTAACTTCAGACCAAATATTTAACTGTGATGAGACAGGCCTTAACTTTAAAATGCTTTCATCGAAAACACTAGCTGCTAAAAATGAAGGAACTGCACAAAAGGAAGGTTACAAAAAAAGCAAAGAGAGAGTCACAATCATGATTTGCAACAATGCTTCTGGTTCATTAAAATTAAAACCTCTTTTAATCGGAAAATCCAGAAATCCAAGAGCATTCGAAAACGTCCAAATAAATTGCTTACCTACCATCTATAGCAACCAACGCAATGCATGGATGGACTGTAACACTTTTAAGGACTGGTTTTTTAATGACTTTGTGCCAGTCATTGATGCCTACTTAATAAACAAAAATCTGCCTCGGAAAGCTTTGTTGTTGTTGGACAACGCACGATCCCACCCAGTGAGATGCGAGTGAATTGATTAGTGGTGACATACGAGCTGTGTTCCTTCCACCCAATGTGACGTCTCTCATCCAACCCCTAGACCAAGGCGTTATAGAAGCAATGAAGAGGAATTATCGGCGGAAGCTTCTTCAGGTACTGCTAACTAATCTGCATGAAGGGCTGACTGTAATTGAGACATTGAAGAAAATCACGGTTAAAGATGTTTCCTATTTGATTGCATCTGCTTGGGACGATGTAAAAGTGTCCACTATTCAGAAGTCGTGGAAAAAATTATTTAAGATAATCAACAAAACACAAGACGTTTAAAATGAAACTGATGACTGTGAAGTTGAATATATAACCAACCTAGCCAATCAATTACCAGTAGAACAACCAATTGGAAACCACGACATCATCGATTGGATGAATCTAGATGAAGAAATGGAACTGATAGATGATGCAATTGCCAATCTAGTTCTAAACGTCACTCATGAAGAAGATACAGATGAGATAACTCAAAACATTTCTCATTCCGATGGATTGAAGTCCTTTGAAGCAGCCCTCGCATACATCGAGCAACAAGAAGAATCGACACCATTAGACGTGCTCAATTTTCAACGTTGGCGCAACATCGCCGCCTCAAAAAGAGGAAGGAAGTTAAAACAAAAATCAATCAAAGACTTTTTTAAACAATAACATTTATAATGTAAATTGTTTTATCTTTTATACTACTTTTATATTAGTGTTTAATTATTAAAATAAACACAATAATCATTATTTGCGTAGGTACACATTTTTTTATCAGTACATATAACAAATCTATGTTAACCGAGTTTTTTCGGTATCCGAGGTAGTCCCGGTCCCAATTACCTCGGATAATCGCGAGTCTACTGTACCCCATTTTGTTAGAGACCTTTTTACTTTCTGAAAAGCCGCTGTCGTCTGGATTTTTTCGTGATGGGAAATATTTTGCATATCATAGGGCATTGCAAAAATTTCATTTTCTTTATTCTCAATTGTGGTCATTATAATGATATTTGTTTTAGTATCAGTTTTCAATGATTAAACAGTAAATTCAAATCTTAGTTTTGCCCTTTTGATATTTAAAAAATTTTATATTTCTGTTAGCAAAAATGTTGTTTTGTAATAACGTTTTTTATCAGCAAACTTTTGTTAATAAACTCAACTGCCTTTATTTGTAAAAAAGTAAACTTTATTATTTCCTGTACAATGTTAATTATAATAAATACATTACCTGTAAAAAGAAAAAACATCTAAAGCTTATATTCAAGTTATAAAAATTACAGGCGACTTTAATATAAACTGAGAGACATTAAGGGAAAAAAATACAGGGTGTAATAAAAAGGTAGGTCATCAATTAAATCACGTATAAAATATTATTTTTCAGCGCATTCGGTTTTCCTTACAACCTTTATAAAAAAATCAGAAATAGACCTCTTATACCGATGAAAAAGGCAAATAGAAAGAGCAATAAATGAAGGTGTAAAAATAGATGATCAATGGAGAATAAGGAATAATAAAGAGCTTAAAAAACTACATAATGAAAAGCAAAAAGGGTAATATTAAGAATTAGAAAGAAAAAGCATTGGAAAGAAATCAGTGGAAGAAAGTAAAGAAAATAAGAAAAGACAAGAAAATAAAGAAATGTATAGAACAACTATAGAAAATTTTAAATGTATTTTGTATAAATTAATTTAAATAGATTTTTATGGCCTGTTGAGCTCTATAAATAAATAAATAACAAGTTTGGGAGGATTAGAGACAACTCAGAGAGATACATGTCTAGCAGCGACCACTACAGAACATTATAGAATACAATGAACTACAAAAATTTAGAAATGAACCAACTGTACAGACACTTCAGAACATAACAAACTTCACACTAGAGCATTAATGTTAAACGTATCGTATACATTTAGTAAACACTTACAGCAAGTTCTCCAAAAGGATCTCTTTCGTCAGTAATATCTACAACTAGTCTTGATTCTGTGTTCATGTTCCACACAAAAACTTCGCTATTAAACTCTACTATATGAAAAGCATCGGTCTTTTTGAGTTGATCCAGAATGTTGCCCATAGCTTCCTTTAGTTGTTTGATCTTTCTTCCGGACATACTACTACTGGTATCCAAGATAAACACGACGTGTTTCGATAGAGGCTCAACGTCTTCTGGAGCAAAGAAATGTACAAAGTATCCATCCTTGAGAAGGATCTGCAATTTAAAAAAAATCGTTCTTATTAGAAATGTTTCCAATAAAAATTTAGAATAACTTATTTAAGATGTATCTGTAATTTGAAAGATAAAAATTAATTACATGTTATGAAAACTGATAATAGAAACAGCCAGGATGCAAACATAAAATGGAAGAACCTAACAGACACTATATTAAAAGTAAAAATAAAGAGTGTTTCTTTAGAGGTATAGAACTTTGATACAAGATAACGCATTGTAATTTGCCATAATAGCGATATCCGATGTTTGCCTTGGCTCTTGGTCCACGTGGACTGATCAACAATTCGATGATGATAACTTCAACTGGGTGACGGCCCATATTTTCAAACATAATACCAGGCTCATCTGAATGTAAATATCGATAAGAATATTAAAATTATTACTAGCGGACCAACTCGACATCGAGTTTTGATGTAAGTTTTGCTGATATTTAAGAGGGGCGGAGTCTAACGATCCATCGTTTCTATCGCCTGGTGTAAATGTTCCAAAAATCCTAAAAATAAACTGTATCGACGCCAATTTTTTTAAATTGAAAATCGATACAGTAGTTTTTTAGGATTTTCAGGAAGATTTACATTAGGAAACGGAAACAATATTATTGTTAGACTCCGACCCTCTTAAATAAAAAACGGAAGTAAAACCGGAAGTGACTCTTTTTTGCATATTTTAGATTGTAAAATGCCACGTTTAAGAAAAAGAACTCGGTTTAAGAACTCGCGGCACCGTCCATATGGTCTGGAACACCGTGAAAGAAAAAGAATAATTTTTAAAACTAAATCCGGAAGTAGGAAGTAAATACTTCCGGTTTCATAATTCTGAATTCAATCAGTAAGTATAAGAAAAAAGTAGACGCGGTCATATTTTAAAAATAGATTGAAAATTAGGACTGTAAATTTTGAAGAATGAAACCTGTAAAATTCCTATACTTTACTATAGGAAAAATTCATTTTATGGCCGCTACTTTTAAACCGGTTCGAGTTTTTTAAATTTGAAACCTTAGGGGGAATCTACTCAAGAATCTGTTTAATTATTCGAAAAAATTATTCTCCTATCTATCACCGTTTAGGAGGAGTATTGCGCACAAGAAAAGGGCTTAGCCTTTTAGTATATAAGATACATCTCAGTCATTGATCAATTTGCAGTTAATAACTTCTCCTGGTAGAATACTTTTATTTTAATGATTATTCTGCAGCATTTTTTGGTTTGCAAAAAATATTGCGTATCTTAATAAAAATAATGCATGTATTTTTAAAAATATGTGCATATACATGCGCATATTTGAGAAAATTTTACATTACTGATATTTAGTGGTAAATTCTGCAATAAACCAGTCTTAAAACTTAATACAGCAGTCCTAAAATTTTAAATTCGAAGAATACAAAGTTAATTTATCATCATTCTTATATCAATATCCTTTCACATTCATATCCAGCTCTAGCATCTACCACCAGATCTCCTTTTGTCTTCCTAGTCCAAGATATGGCGGCAAAAATAGTATAAAACCTCTGATTTTTTTTATATGCATCAATTTGCTTGAAATTTTGATAGTAGTTAACAAAAAAGCTTGAAGACTAAAATCTACTCTATGCCAAGATGTGCTTTTCTTCTGGGGGTGATCTGTACGCCAAAGTGAATTAGGACTTATGGTAAACGAGGAAAAAACCAAATATATATGTTAATTTCTAAAAACCCTCGAAATATCCAACACAGAATTTAAATTAACAACCATACCTTTGAGCAAGTCAAAGAATTTACATATCTTGGATCGCTAGTAAACGCAACAAACACGACAAGCGACGAAATAAAAATACGCATAGCAATAGCAAACAGAACTGTTCACGGTCTCTAGAAACATTTAAAAAATAAAAATATAAAACGTGCAGTGAAACTTAATATATACAAGACCTCAATAAAACCGGTTTTGATATATGGGGCTGAAACGTGGACCTTATCTCAAAATGATAAAAGATTTCTTGGTATTTTTAAGAGAAAAATTCTTGGAAAGATTTTTGTGGCCGTAAATGAAAATGGGGTATGGCGTCGAAGATACAACTTTGAACTATATCAGCTATACACCGATCCAAATATTGTGAAATTCGTTAAGTTACGCAGACTTAGATGGGCTGGACACATTGCTAAGATGTCAGATCACGAATACACGAAGCGATTAACATTTTCAAAGCCAGAGGACACAAGAAGCATAGGACGACCACGAATGAGATGGATCAATCATGTGGAAGAATATCTACAGATTCTAAGGGTTAGAAGATGGAGGGAAGTTGCCAGGAATCGACAGGAGTGACGACTTCTTTGTGAGCAGGTCAAGATCCACAACGGATTGTCGAGCCACTTATGATGATTACGTGCTGGAAGTTTAACTGGTTTGGAAGATTTAGTTTCGAAAAAATCCGAGTTTAAAGAGAAGAATTTATTTTCGGAATTTCTTTACAAAATGACTCCTAAAAACACTAAAAAAGATAAAAAAAAACAGAAAATGATAAAATACAAAAAAGAACGGATTTTTTTACTAAAGATTTCAATCACTTTGTAGCTTTTAATATTCAAGAACATTGTTTTAAAGTATTTTATTTTGCGATAGTATAACTCTTCAACAGTATCCAGTTAAAATTTCAGAGTGATTGGAGTAAAATTCAAGAAGTTATAGCCATTTATAAGTGAGTGAGCTAAGTGAGTGAGGTGACTAAGTGATGTGAGTGAAGGTGGATAGTTAATTAAGTAAGTGAATGAGGTGAGTAAGTAAGGAAGGTGAGTGAGATGAATGAGTGGGGTGAGTGATTAAGGTGAGTGAATGAATGAGGTGAGTGATTAAGGTGAGTGACCATAGTTTTTTTTTGATAAATATTTTCCACCTACGAGTTGGGTTGGAGTTGGGGTGCTAACCATCTCCAAAGGAAAGCACATATTACTATAGGCAGATTTTGATCTTTGACCTATTTTCTACCTACTGTCAAAATTTTAATCAATTCCATGTATATAAAAATATTTCTGAGCAGAAAACCGTTATATCCTGGACTATCCTCTCTTAGTCTAAATAACGATTGGAACAGAAAACCCATCGCTGTTTTTAGTTTCAGACATTTTTTTACATATTTCCAATTGTCAACAAACGCACGTGAAAGTCAATCAATGTCGTACTGAGGTGTATCATATGATTTTTAAAAATATTTACTTTTGAAACTATTAGTGTAAGAATTTCTTAAAATTGAATCATTATGAGAAAAACTTAATATCCCATTGAAGCAAAATGTGCTAAAATAAGAAAATAAGAATTGTTTTTTAATCGGGGAAGTATCTTTTTGAACCAATTTTCAAAAGATTTCCCGTCCATCTCTTCATGGTAGTCTCTTTTTTAATTCAAATACCCAGAGCCCTTCTGGAACAAACCCATCTTCACTGCCAATGTGGCAGATTATTAGTCTTTTTCCTTTTCCTGGAAATTTTATTATTTTAAAAATTACTTGTGACTCTGTGAAAGAGCACATAAACATTTACCTGCAGGATTTTTTAACCCCGTAGAAAGTCTATCTAAAAACGCTTGTTTATAAAACGTTATCGAATTGTCGACCCATACTTTAAATTTGGTAAACCAGCGTTTAGCCAAGTCTCGTCTAAGTAGTAAATTTCGCGATTTTCATTTGTGTAGGACTGAATTTTTATCAGAAATTCTTGTCTCCACAAGACAATTTCGTCCCTGTCCATCAAAATGCTGTTTCGCTGACGACGTTGAAACTTAAGATTTATTTCTTTCAATAATTTAAAAAACGAAGTTCTTTTGAAGTTAGGCAAAACTGGATCTTCATTAACAACCCTTACAGAAATACTCCATTCACTCAAGGTAAAACTTTCCCAAAGAACAGCTAGGATTGACATGACATTTTGCATACAATATTTTAGCTAATATTTTAAATAAAAAACGTTATATTGTGTCGATGTGTGTTTTTGCCCTAGAGGTGAGTTTCACCCATTCTCAGAGGTGAAAACACATACTTTCAAAATAAGTCAGGTATTTGATAAAGTGACTAATTTTAAGCAACCTTTGTTCTATGGAATTTTTTTTACTGAGTCAATACTTTTCGAGTTATTTGCGAGTGAATATGTTCATTTTTCAACAACAAAAAAAACAAGGTTTTTAGACGGTTTTTGTAAATAACTTAAAAAGTTAGTATTTTATCAAAAAAATATTCTTAGCAAAAATATAGCTTATAAAATAGCAAAAAAAATGTGTACGTATCAAGCCAGAATCACATTTGTAGCTAATGAAGAGAAGGTTCGTATTCGATAAATTCCAAATCGAATATTTCAACGTGAAAGAATAAAAAAAACAAGCACTTTACTTTCCCCGACAGCGAGTTTTTCCCGAAAAGTGCATCATTTTTTTATATTTCTCGATGAAATATTCGATTTGAAATCTGAATTAATTTTCATTATCCACAACTCTGCTTTTACTGGGTCTACTGACCTTATACAGGTATAAGTACATTATTTTAACTTTTCTATAAGCTGTATTTTTGTCAAAAATATGTTTTTCGATAAAATACTTACTTTTTAAGCTATTTGCGGAAAACCATCTAAAAACGTGGTTTTTTATTGAAAAATGATCATATTCACTCGCAAATAATTCGATAAGTATTGACTTTGTTCAAAAACTGTATAAAATAAAAGTTGCTTAGAATTAGTTAGTTTATTTAATTAAGGACTTATTTTGAACGCATGTTTTTTTACACACGAGAAGGGGTGAAACCATCGAGCAAAAAGACAAAAGAGGGAATGTAAATGTAGTGGGGGCAAAAATATTGTTAGACAGAAAGTGCGATCTTTAGAGGCCACATTAAACAAGGAAAGAGAGTCCCTCTCCTTGTTTGACATCAAATTTAGTTGGGATATGTTATTGTTTGTCCCAAATGTCGCATAAAATCTTATTTATATTGAAGTTTTTTAACAATTGTGTTGCATTTTAGACTATTATCGTTAATAATTAATTAAAACTTTCTCGTCTAAGGCACATTCTGAAAAATATTATATAGCTACTGTTAATAAGTGTCGGAAAATTTAAATTTGGCGCATTCGCATTTCCGGATATGTCCGCCATCAGATGCCACTTTTTTGGTCTCCTTTTCATAAGTTTTAGATTCCCTCTTTTGTCTTTTTGCTCGATGGGTGAAACCCACCCCCATGTCAAAATCACGGATGGTCACAATATCACTTTTTTTTCTTTACCGTTAACTATGTATATACCAAATTTCAACCAATATACCAATAAATTAAAATATTGGTTTCTCTTACCTTTATTAAAGTGATTACCGCAAGATATGTTAACTTTTGATTAACAAATACTTTGTTTTTGGATTTAAAAGTTCACTACACACTATAAAACTTAATACTAAACACTTAAACTAAACTTTAGAAAATAACACGACCAGTAAATAACTTATCAATAACTATAACATATAACACACAATATATTAACTTAAAAACCAACATGCTACAATTTGAATTTAAACGGACTGGTAAGTTTGGACCTGTAAAATGAGAATCCGTCTGGCTTAAGGTAATAAATTATATTAGTAGCCTCTTAAAGAACAAAAGGGCGAATATCGTGCGATTGTTTACACATGGGGAATTTGTTAAACGAATATACTTAAATATTTTAACAAAAAATTACCACATACAAACAAAACTAAATAACTCACCTCTCCTTTATAGGGATCTCTCTCCACATCGTACTGTACAACAAATTGTCCAGCTATACCTTTATTTTCTATCTGTCCCAGTTCTTTTGCAAAATCTCTCTGTTTGTTGACGTTGGGATTGAATTTAACAACAGCGCTATTGTTGACTATATGGATATCTGCTGAGGGGTCAAGCTTTGGGTCGTTTTTGCTAATTTCGTTTCCCGACCTCAGCGAAGGAATTTTTACAAATTTTAAAGGACGGCTTTCATTCAAAACGACCTACAAATAACAGTTTAAAGCAAATTTCGTAAAAGTTCCTCTATAATAAACTATTTTTAATAATTATTTAAAATATTGTAGCATTTTATTTTTATCCTGTACACCATAGAATATCGATAAACTTTATATATTTTTGCGTTTTTAAAAGTGAATATTCTGCTAGGAGATTTCAACGCCAAAGTAGACAAAGGAGGTATTGGCAATACTGTGGGACACTTTGGACTAGGAACCAGATTGACTACATCATCATCAACAAAACTATTTCAAAATTCCGTAAAATCGGCAAAAACACATCCGGGAGCAGATGTTCCATCAGACCATAATCTTGTACTAGGACGTTTCAAACTCCACATGAAAAAAGTCTATAAAAGAAAAGCACACAAAGGTCCGGACATCCAGAAGTTGAAAGATAAAACCACAAGAGATGAAGTCAAAGAGGAGATCAACAACAAAATAAATAGCGTGGTAATCTCAGATATATATATATATATATATATATATATATATATATATATATATATATATATATATATATATATATATATATATATATATATATATAATAACGGATTGATTAAGGCTGACGCCGCTTCTCCGCCCCCAATTTCTATCTTTTTCTGTCATACGCAGTTGCCTCTTCTAAGTCTCTTGCCGCCATTGCTTCATCAATATCTTTGAGCCAACTTCTCCGTGGTCGTCCTCTCTTTCTTCTTTCAGGAGGGATCCATTCCAGTACTCTTTTATGCCATTTGTACTCTGGCATTCTTTTAACATGTCCGAACCAGATTAATTGTTTTCTTTACATGTCATCATTGATATTTCGCTCCATTTTCATTTCGTTTCTTATTTGTTCGTTCCTAACTCTTTCTAGTTTTGATCTACCGCAGCTTCATCTCAGATAATCCATTTCTGTCGTCATAAGTTTGTTTTTATTAGCTTTGGTGACGTCCCATACTTCCAAACCGTAAAGTGTAATACTTTGGACTATACTACCGTAAATGTGTTTTTTGGTTTCTCGTCGAATTGTTTTTTGCCAGAGAAGAGAGTTTAACGCACGGGTCGCTGCTCTACCCTTGTTTATTCTTTCCCTGATTTCATCTGCGCTATTTCCCCCTCTTATTGAAAATGACCCCCAAATATTTGCAGGATTGTACGCCTTTGATTTTGTCGTCTTCCAAGACTAGGTCACATATTTCATCTGTTCCCACTGATAGATATTCACATTTTGTCATATTCATGTTTAGACCTGCCACCTCATATTCTTCTTGTAGTTTTCTTACCATATAGCTAAGATCGTAGCTATCTTCGGCAATTACTACCTGGTCATCCGCAAAGAAAAGTGTATATAGCGTGTTTTCTTCCACCGTTATTCCCATGTTTCTACATTTTTTTATCCATTTCACTAAGGATCTGTCCAAATAGATTTTAAATAAGGTGTGTGACAGACAGCAGCCTTGTCTTAGTCCCTTTGTTGTTTGAAAAGGAGAGGTGATTTCTTGTCCCATTTTAATTCTTGCAAAGTTTTGTTCGTAGTATTTTTGAGTGGCGTTAATAAGAATTGGGTTTATTTTCAAGTTATCCATTTCTATTCATAGTTGGGAGATCGGTACACTATCATATGCTTTTTCCAGGTCCATTAAAGCTATATGGATTTCTCTATTTCTCTGCACTTGTTTTTCCAATGCAATTTTTAATGTAAAAATATTATCCATAGTGGAGCGTCCGGCCCTAAATCCCGCTTGTTCTTCGGGTTGTTTATCTTTAATATCATTTTCTATCAGGTTTCTCAGTACTTTTGAATATAATCGACCTATAGTAGCAATCACTGCGATCCCTCTATAGTTTTTAGGATCCGTTTTTGTGCCTTTCTTGTGTATTGGAGAGATATACGATTGTCTTCATTCTTCTGGAACTTCTTCTCCGTTTAAGCATCTTTCGAATAATTTTCGGATTATTTCAAGCAGTTTTGATGATCCATATCTAATCAACTCTGGATGTATTCCGCCTGGGCCTGGAGATTCTCTTATTTTCATTCCCTTAACTGCTTCTTTCACTTGTTCTATTGATAGTTCTATTCTTCCTTCTACTTGCACTTGTTCATTTGTTTGTTTAAACCTTTCACTTCTCTCTGTTAATAAGTTCTCAAAATGCTCTATCCATGTGTTCTCTGGTATTCTATTTATTATGATTTGTTTTTTTGTCGTTGTTCTCATCGTTTTTGTAGTTCTCCAGGCTTCAGAGCTCTTTGTCCCTCCTATATGGTTGTCTAGGTATTGGCATTTTTATTCCCATGCACTATTTTTCTTTTTAACGACTTCTCGTTTGACTTCTTTATTCAAGTTTTTATATTGTTGTTTTGTTTGTTCGTCTCCCTGTTGTAATAACTTTTGATATACTTCCTTCTTTCTTTTTATCTTTTCTTCCACTTCTTTATCCCACCAATATGGTTTATCTACTCTCCGTACCTGTGGCCCTAAGGCTTCTAGCGCTGCGTCTTTCATGCAGTTTTTTATATGTCCGTATTCATCCGACGTTGATCTGTGTGATTCCTGTAGTTTTTGTGTTAGTCTCCAGGAGTAAAGTAATTATGTGCTCTCGTTATCTAGATTGTCTAAGGTGTACGTCGTTCTTTCTATTTTTTCTCTGTGTTCTTTGTTGATGTTTGTGTGATTCCTGTCTACGAATGGTGTATATATTTTTCCTATTATCAGGCAGTGGTCCGAACCGCACTCTGCTCCTCTATTCACCTTTACGTCCTGTACTCTTAGCTTAGTTTGTTGCCTTGTTATCAAATAATCTATTATCGATTTTAGACCTCTTGTGTGCTAATAAAAGGTGTATTTATGTATGTTCTTGTGGGCAAAAAAGCCATTCAAAATCTTTAACTCATATTGTTGGCATATATTTATGAGTCTCTCTTCGTTATTGTTAAGGGTTTCTTCTCCATGCATGCCTACCACTTTACTTCGTACTTGTTTTCCTACTCTGGCATTAAGGTCTCCTTCGTATATAATCTCATGGCTGTTAGAAATTTCGTTCAGGATTTTTCTAAAGCCTACTTCAAAAGCTTCCTTTTCTTGTACTGACTAGTCCTCATTTACGGCATATACCCCCAGAATTGTTATTTGTGTTCGTCTTAGGAGAATCGTCACTTTAATAAAACGTTCGTTGTATGCTTCTCAGATATTAATCAAGAAAATATAAGTGTGGATGACACGTGAAATAAAATCAAAAATATATGTAATTCAGTGGTAGATATTTAACTTAAACCAGAAAACAATATAAAGAAACAAAGAGACTAAAAACCAACAAAGCACCTGGACCTGATAACATACAAGCTCAAATATTGAAACTATTTGAAAACAATCAACTCAAACTCCTAACGAGTCTACTGAACAATACAGATTGGCTAGTTTTCACCTTCTACCCTCTCCCCAAAAAGGCAAGTGCCACCAGAAGCTCTGATTACAGAATTATAAGCTTAATAAACCATGCACTCAAAATCCTTCTTTGTGTTATTTACTCTCGCATATATAGAAAACTTGAAGAAAACACTAGCAGTGTTCAGTTTGGGTTTAGAAGCAGACTGGGAATGCGAAAAGCCCTATTTTTCATAAAAGTATTGATACAAAGAGCTCGAAACGTAAATTGCAAAGTCTACGCATGTTTTATAGACTTTGAAAAAGCATTTCTCAAGGTACAACATCAAAAATTATTTTAAATACTGAAAGAATCCAGTATTGATGACAAAGATTTATACCTAATTAAAAATTTATACTTACAGCATAGGGCAACTGTACGAGTAGGCAACGAAACCTCACAAGAATTCACGATAAAACAGGGAGTACGTCAGGGCTGCATTTTGTCACCGACGTTGTTCAATATTTACTCGGAAATGCTGTCCAGGGAAGCTATTGATAGTTTAAGAAAAGGTATAAAAATCAATGGTGAAATCGTAAATAATTTAAGATATGCGAATGATGCGGTTTTGATTGCTCATAACGCGGAGGATCTGCAAACATTAATAGACCGTGTAGTGGAAGCCTGTAACAAATACGGCATGAAATTAAATGTAAGAAGACCAAAATTCTTGTAGTTTGTAAAAACGACGTAATACAGCACCAATTCACAGCTAATAATAAACCCTTGAAAATAGTCGACAAAATTACATATCTTGGATGCAGCTTAAATAAGGAATGGGACTACTTCGGGAAATAAGATGTTGTATAGAAAAGGCGAGAGCTGTCTTCAATCGCCTCAGGAAGATTTTATGTAATATGCACCTGAATATGGATATAAGAACACGAGTCTTGAGATGCTATGTATTTTCTACCCTTTTATATGGAGTCAAAGCTTGGACCTTCACGAAGGCATCCAAACAATTAGAAGCCTTCGAAATGTGGTGCTATCGCCGCATGCTCAGAATTTCCTATATCCATTATGTTACAAACAACACCGTGATCCAACGTATGAATAAAGATCTAGAATTATTCGTATCATTAAAATTAGAAAGATGACATACGTAGGGCATGTGATGCGCAAAGAGAAGTATCAACTAATTCAACTAATTTAACGCAAACCTTTATCCAAACGACTACTTTCAAAGAATGGAGTTTTTGAAACTCTAATAACGAAGGCGAATTCCTTGTCAAAAGAACGTAGATGATAAAATAAAACTTTCCAACATTAGAATAGGGACCTGGAATGTTCAGAGCATATTTCAGTCTTGTAAAATGCACAATGTTATTCAACAAATAAACAGATTGAATATCGATGGGTATCAGTGAAGCTAGGTGGCCCAACTCAGGTTGTTTTTCAACAGACGAAACCACAATATATTATTCTGGTCGCGAGAATAACCAACACGGACACGGCGTGGCAGTAATAGTTAATAAAAAATCTAATAGAGCAGTGGAATGCTATTTTCCTATCTCAGAAAGGGTAATGGTACTGAAGCTGGTGACATCTTATCCCAAACTGAATTTGATATAAGTTTATGCTCATACGGCGAATGCCGACGAAGAAGAAGTGAAATTATTTTACCGAAATATCGAAGAGGCAGTTAGAATAACAAAAACAAAAGAAATCACGATAGTCCTAGGTGATCCTCCTTCCGGCTCGAGCAGATAACAATACGGCCAGGCCAGAAGACCCTGCCTGTAGTAAGATGCGACTAATGGGCGGATATGAGAGGTAGAGGGCCGTCGTTTGAGGTGTCGGGTTGGTAGAAACGCACAGAGATGCTTAGTCATCTCAGTCACCGGTCGACATTCCTAGTACCCGAGACGAGCGCCTCGTGGTACCACTCTACTCTCATTTTCCACAAGAGCCAGGTGAGGTTGAACAAGCCAGGTACGTATGCACCTCCTGAAGCCGACACCGTGGAAGGGGGTGTGGTTAGACTCGGCACGTACCCACCTCGGAATGATCTATGAGTGGTAGAGGAGCGATTCCTCGGCGGCGACCTGTCTTCGTGCGAGGTGGTATTCCACCACCTGCGCGCCTTTCCGCCTCCGGGGGGAAGACTTACGGAATGGTAGCGTGACCCGCAACACAGGTACTACGGGGTAGGTGGAGCCCCACGATGTTTCGGCATCGTGCCACCTCCAATTATGCAATCTTTGCCAGTGCAAAGATTGGAAAATAACAAAGCGGAAAGTGTTTAAGAAACTATGGTCTGGGAAATCGAAACGAGAGCAGAACTTGATTATTACTAACACATTTTTCAAGTTACCCAACAGACGACTGTATACATGGCGATTACCCGCAGTTACATCGGAGAAAGTAGTCAGGAAATAGATAGACTACATTATGATTAATGAAAGATACCGTAATGCTGTTAAACCGTGAAAGTATATCCTGGATCAGACGTGGCCTCAGATCACAATCCACTTATTGCCAAGATTAAACTCATCCTTAAAAATATTAAAAAACATCAAATAATTTCTACAGTCGACACAAGAAAACTTAAAAAACCTAAAGTAAAAGAATGCCTCCAACATGAACTGCATGTGAACTGCAGCAAATTGAACACAAACACCAATAATATTGACGAGTACTGGGATCGACAAAAACATTGTTTACTGGAACCCTGTAAAGAAATACTAAAGACTTTCGCAAGGAGAAAAGAAGAATGTATGAATGACGAGATACTCAATATGATGGAACAACGGAGACAATTTAAAAATAAAGTCAACAATAATCACGAGATCAGGAAGATGATAAAGCAGGCAAAAGAAAAATACTTTAAAGAGAAATGCAAAGAGGATGACCACCAAATAGATGGACGGATGATATCAAGCGCATCTCCATAAACTGGATGCAAGAAGCTCAAGATAGAAATAGGTGAAAAATTTTACGGGAAGCCTACGTTCAGCAGTGGACAAATATAGGCTAATTGATGATGATAATGAACTTGAATAGTTATACCTCGATTTATTACAGAATCATGTTTTCCCGCTATTTTTAATCTTACTGATGTAAATCTGGAGAATGTTTGGTTTCATCAAGACGGCTATTCAGTTCAGACCGCTTAAATAATTAGGTAGTACTTAAACAATACTTTCCCGAATCGAGTTATCAGTGGAACAGGCGATATTAAGTGGTCTGCGCGATCCCCAGGTTTTACACCTAAGACCATCATCTACGATAATCTTGAGGCTGGAGCCCAAAATTTGGATAAATTAAAAAAACAATTAAGAGAAGTCTCCAATTATGTTACAGCAGAAATTCTTTCAACTGTCCGCAGAAGTTTTTATAACAGATTTTGATACTATTTAGCCGTAGAAGGTTAAATATTTTAATTATTTTTGTAGGGCATTAAGAATTATTTCTTATTTTATTAAGAATTAATTTTTATTTTCAATATGAGTATTTTTTTTGTTTTATTTATTTAAAGAAATGCGCTTTTATTTTTAATACAACTACAAAAAATTGTTCACAATCTTAAAAACCGATACAAACACACTGCCTTATAAAGGTCAGTGTATCGTTATCGAGTTTATGTTATAAAAAATAAACCGGGCATACGTAATAAAAAATTGATGCAGTATAACTTGTTAGAGAATAGGTATGGCATATACCATAATATTGTTACGATATAAAATTTAAATCTTTAATACTAACCTCAATGTTCATATCGCTAACCACCTGACCAGGGTGTATGTTTAGTACGAGTTCATACTGGTTGCTTTTTCTCTCTAAAAGTTCTTCATAGGTAAGTTGGAAACTTGCCTTACTTTCTGGCTCAACGTTGATAGACACCGTGAATTTGTTGGAGTCTCTAGCATTAGCTGAGACATGACCAGCACTTAGGCCTTGTCGAACAGCCTAGAATAAAATTGGTTATTCAATAAAAAATATTAAATGTTAATATAACGAAGTTTAAAGGTAAGATAAATAGGATAAAGAATGCGCATAGAAAACGGATGGAGTTAAAATAGTATAGAAATGTTTTCAAAAATTAACTGCTTTGTTAAATTTTAATGGAGCTGTACCATGATATGCCTATATTATTTCGTAGACTGTTTATATTACGCTTAGCAGTTCCTGTATAATTAATTTCATCTGTGTTTAATCTAGTTAAAAAGTACGTAATACTTCTGACATGTAACCAATTTTATATTATAAAAAGAAATACACTCTCATTTTGAAAGTACCTATTAAAAATGTTTGTAGTAACATTTATTTTTAAGCTGTCTGGCTAAAAGTATATATTATACCCAGATTCTAAGATTTTAGGCATATTAGTTATGTTCTCTTTCTCTTTGTTTGATCATAAAATATAGTAAGAAGTTACATATTTTATTGAGTATATTACGACTATGATTTAGAACTAAATAGCTTTTCTGTTTAAAAATTATGATCCGTACCCCTTATTTATCAATTTTACAATTATAATATTGTTCTGAATAAAACAATAATTAAAAACTGATGTAAAAGAAGTAAAAACGGAACAAAAACATACATATTAAGAATACATACATAATAAGAAATGAGGAAACTCAGAACTAAACGAGTTAAAACGAGATAAAACAAGAAAATAGTTAAATTCGGAAAGAAAATAAACAAAACAAAAAGGATCTGAATAATACAAAAGGACGCCTTGAAAGGCTGGATAGAATACGAAAAGAAAAAAATGTGATAATACAAGAAATGGCAATAGAAACGGTAGATAGAAGAACACAAAAAGAAGTAAAATGAAATTTTATGGCAAAATAACAAAATATTAACTATACATATATAGTATATATAGAAGATGCAATAAAACTAGGAGATCAAACATGTTTAGTTAGACTGCCAAACAAAGAAAAAAAAACAAAAATTATGGAAACAAAAGTAAACTTAAAGAAGTGAAACAAGAAAAAATATATATAAACAATGATCTAACGACAGAGTAATTACAAATACAGAAGAAAATATGAAGAATAACCAAAGATGAAATAAATAAAGGTAAACGTGTCCAAATTAAAGCCAACAAACTGATAATAGACGATCGAAAAAAAATGGAATATAAACACCAACCAGTTGGAGGACACTCCTGGAGGTGGTTCAAAAAACTAGCAAGGGATGAAAGGATACACTATTAGTTGACGAATGAGGTAAAGAAACAGAAAATGACTGCAGATTAACTCAGGTACAACAAAAGTAAAATAAAGAAAGATATACAAGAAAACAAAAATAAAAGATGAAGACAACAGGACAAAAAAATAAAGAGTTGAACATAAACACATGGAACATCATAAGAACATAGGTTCAGGAAAAACGCTAGAAATAGGAAAAGAACTCAAACAGTATAAAATAGATATTGCAGCACTGCAAGAATTACGTTGGGAGAGACAAGGACAGGTTGATAACCAAGACTTTACAATGGTATATTCAGGAGAAAAGAAGCAAGGGCAAAAAATGGTGGGATTCATAATATTAAGGCATCTAAGAGAGAAATATATATCTAATAATCTATAAATTTCAAGAAAATAGGGGAATGGATGACCTACGTAAGAGTCAACAACAAACCAATTAATATATCAGTGTTGAACTTGAAACAAGCTACGCCCCTACAGAAACAAGCAATGCAGACGAAGACGAAATCTTTTATGATAGGGTCGAAAAGAAGATAAAAAAATACCCAAAAATGATGTCATATTTGTACCAGGAAACTTCAATGCCCAGATTTGAAAAGAGGACTTTTATAACAAATTTCAGGAAAGCATCCAATACATGAAAACACGAATGACAATGGGCAAATACTATGTAACCTAGCAACATGAACAAATTTGTTAATAAGCTCAATAACATTTGAACACACTAAAATACATAAGGTAACATGGACGTCACCAGATCAGCAAACATACAGTCAAATTGATCACATAATGATTAATAAACCGTCAATAAAAGATGTAAGAACATTTAGAGGTGCGTGTGCAGATGCAGACCACAACATGGTCCACAGCCACTATAAGATAAATTTTTTTTTTTTTTTTTTAGTAACACCTGCGCGGTGTTTGTATACTGCTATCTAGTCACAAATGACCAATTATCAGTTATTTTCTGACCTAACATAATAACAGCAGATACTTAAATCTAAGGGCTTACCCTATGGCTTACTTTTATTTTATCTATTAAATAATGCACTACCACTAGCATGCAATAACTTCACAGCACTATACTCTGCTTTTTACACTAAACTGTTACACATTTACACTAGCTCAAATGGTTTTGTCCTTATGAGTCTTCTCTTTAGTTCAGTGTTGTCAAGAAGCTGGATTGCCTCGACATTCACATGACTATGCAGCCTCTGCTCGTGACTTGCTGCTGTTCTCTTGATTATTTCGATCACAGTTTCCATACCCAGTCCTGGTGGAGGTTGCTGTTACGGATATACCAAGGAGCATCAACAATGTTTCTCAGTACTTTATTTTGAAATCTCTGGATAATAAGTAGATTACTAGCTTTGGTACAGCCCCAGAGTTGGCACCCATATACCCATACTGGCCTCAGTACTTGCTTGTAAATGGATAATTTATTATGAATTGACAATGTTGAATTTTTTGCAATCCATCTAATATCAAGCTCCCCTCTTTTCTTTTTGACATGGACTTTCCAGCGCAGCTTCGCGTCTAGGGTGATGCTTAAGTATTTTGCTGATGTTGTATAAGGAATTCGGGTATCATTTATTCTAACTGAAAAATCTTCTATTTTTTTATTGGTAAAGTTAATGTGTGCAGATTTAGTCTCATTTAATTTTATTCGCCATTTTCTGGTCCAGTTATGTATTTTATTTACTGATAGTTGCAATTTATCAGTCGCTTCTTCACTAGTGTCTCCTATCGCTAGTATGGCTGTATCATCCGCGAAGGTGGCAATAGTATTTTGTTCTAGCTCTGGAATGTCACACGTATACAATAGGTACAGGACCGGACCTAAGACACTTCCTTGTGGCACGCCAGCTTTGATCTCCCTTAAGTCGGTGTACACTTCTTCTTGTTTTACTCTGAAATATCTATTCGCAATGTATGATTCCAAGATTTCTGAATACTGTTTAGGCATGAACGTTCTTAGTTTATAGTTTCAACCGTCATGCCAGACTTTATCAAACGCCTGGGCTACATCCAAGAAGATTGTAGAGCAGACTTTATTTTCTTCTAATGTTTTTTCTATTATATTCGTTATTCTGTGAACTTGATCTATAGTGGAATGTTGATTTCTGAAACCAAATTGATGATTTGGTATAAGATTTTTTCTTTCTATTATTGGTTTTAATCTTTTTAATAGAAGTTTTTCAAATAGTTTTGACATCACCGGAAGGAGGGATATTGGTCGATAGGATGTCACTTCATTAGGAGATTTACCTGGTTTGGCGATCATAATTACTTCGGCTACTTTCCAGAGTCTGGGAACATATCTCAATCTAAAAGCAGCATTTATTAGGTGTGTCAGCTTAACTATGGCTTTTCTTGGTAGATTTTTTAATAATTCTCCTGTTATGAGATCATATCCTGGAGCTTTCTTAGGATTTATATTCTCTTTTATCTCTGTTGATACTTCTCTAAGTGATGTCAATGTTATTCTTTCGTCAGTTTGGAATGGTTCTTCCCATCTCAGTTCTTCACTATCATTGTCGTTGGGTTTGAACGTGCTTTCTAAATGATCTGCAAATCGTTCTGCTTTCTGTTCGTTACTTCTAGCCCAGTTGCCGTTTTCCAACTTGATAGGGGGGAATGAATAATTGGTCTCTTCAATCTTTTTGTTGCCTTCCATAAAGAATAATCTGTGTTCTGGTCAGCTGTTAAATTACTTAAAAAATAATTAATTGTTGAATTTTTTATATTCTGTATCTCCCTTTTTAGTTTTTGTGTAGCATTATTTAGACTAGTTTTGTCTCGTGGAACTCTGTATTGCTGCCATTTTTTTCTTAACTTCCTTTTTTCTACTATGAGTTCTCTGATTTCTTTTGGATAATTGTTCCCTTTTGTTCTAGAAGTTATTGTGGGAGTATTTTCCCAAGCTGACTGTTGGATATTTTTTATAAAAACTTCTAATTCGTCATCAAGTTTCCTCGTGTTTCTTAATGGAACAGCAAGATTAATTTTGTGTTCAAGGTTTATTTTGAAGCTCTCCCAGTCAGTTTTCTTATTAGTCAATATTGGATTGAACTCTTTTTTAATCACTGTATCACTCATAGTTAGAATTATCGGTGAGTGATCAGAGTTCATGTCCCAGCCGTCATTGATATCCAGATAGTTAGCTGAGATATTTTTGTAAATAAAGAAATCTATCAGGTCTGGAATTTTGTTCCTATCGGTAGGCCAGTATGTTGGTCTACCAGTAGAGATTACTTCACCCTTTTGTTCCTTAACAGCTGACAATAGTTCTTTTCCTTTAGTTGTAGTTAGCCTAGAGCCCCAGTGCGTATTTTTTGCATTAAAGTCCCCACCGATGATGTATCTTTTTCCTAAAGTGTTCATAAACTCTTTATATTGCTCTCTTTTAATGGAGTGTCTAGGAGGACAATATATTGAACTTATATTTAAGGTATGTGTTTTCATCTTCACACAGACTGTTGTAGCTTGTATGTGCTCAGTTGCATATTTTAATTCCTCATGATGCAAAATGTTATCTTTAATTATAATAGCGCTTCCTCCTTTAGCTGCATTATCTGGGTGTACAGTAGAATATACTCTATACCCCCTAAATTTAACATATGACTGTTTAGTGAAGTGTGTTTCAGAAACGAGACACAGATCAATTTTCTCAATATCTAGTACTGCTTGCAACTCGATCTGATGTTGTAACAGTCCATTTGCGTTCCACGCCATTATTCGGAGGTCTTTAGTAGCCATTTCTGATTTTCGGAATAGCTCCTTTAGCGCTATGCTCTAGTCGGGTAACTCTGATATCGATTTGAGTTATTTTGTCATCAATCTTGGTGAGCTGTTCCAATATCATTGTTAATGTAATATCAGTTTCTTTTTCTTGTTGCGATGATGCATGTCTCCTTGCATTCTTTGTTACATCGCTGTAACTTCTATTTTCACTGACCTCTGCCGTTTTTAGTTTTTTGCTTTCAATAACTCTATGGGGTGCTTTTATAACATTGTTTTTGTTTGTTCTCTCGTTTCTTATTGTTTGTAATTTTTAGCTACATAACATCCGCGGTAGTTTGCAGGATGGTTTTCTCCACAATGAACACATTTTGGTTTATCTTCTGGTGGTTTTTGGCAATCTTTAGTAAGGTGTTTACCAATACATTTTACACATCTTGGCTCCTTTTTACAGTATTTCCACGTGTGTCCGTTAGCCTGGCATCTTTTACGTTGTGGGACTAATCTGGAACTCCTTAATGGCTCGATTTCAACTCTCGTACTAAGTATGTCTGTTATGCCGTAAATTCTATTTATATCTTCATCTTGTCTAAATGTTAGGATGAACATATCTAGTGGTTTTTTAGTTTTCCATTTGAATTTCTTGTCAGCTTTAATGGCTTTATATTGTCGTTTTTGTAGGTCTTTTACTATTTCCTCTGGTGGCCATGTGTGATGTAATTTCTTAACAACAACTCTAATTGGTCTCTCTTGCTTATTTTCATAAGTGTGGTATGAAAGGTTACTCACATTTAATGTATCTATTAAAGCTCTGTAATGATCGCTATTGGCTGTATTAATTTTTATAACTTCACTGTTTATGATTTTCATAGTGAAGGTAATACCAGCCTCAGTTAGAAGCTTGCTCAGGTCAACAGCACTTTGAAAACCTTCTACTACAACCGGAGGTGGTGGTTTTGGTTTTTTGAATGGTTTTTCTATTTGTGTTTCTGCACTTGATTTTTGCGGAGAGGGAGGAGATAATGAGGTATTCATTTTACGTTTTTTGTTAGTTTTCCTGTTTTCGGTTCTTATCCAGCCCGTTTCATACGCTAAATCTTCTTCATCGGTGCAGTATTTAAGTTTATCTGTTTTTAATTTCTTTTGTGATTTATCAGCACTTGCGGTTAACCCTGTATGTTGTTCGGCTTTTTTCAGCTGTGCTAATCTCTTTTCCATATCGGCGATTATTTGACTTAACCGTTGATTATCCATATTAAGTCTCTTAACATTTTCTTCCGACTGACACCATGCATTATAAAGAGACTGCTCATTTTGTGAACGTTGTGTATTTTCTGCGAACATCGCATTATTTTGTTGGACTAGTAGTGCGTCCATTTCGGTATGAATAGGAAACATTATAAATATTTAAATATTTCGCTTACCTAAGTTAACTTGAGTTTATCGCGATAGCTTACAGCCATGGCCATTGATATCACTCACGACTAATGATATCTTAATTACTACTTAATTACCACTGATAAAAGACAAATATAAAGCAGAAAAGATAAACACAGAATGGGAGACGATCAAAAAATTAATAGAAAAAGGTGCGAATATGCAGGTAGGTAAAAGTCAAGATAAAACAAAACACCGATGGTATAGCCAATAATGTAGAGAAATAACAGAAAAAAAAAGTGCAAGTCAGAATTAAATGGCTGAGAACAGATAAAAAGGAACACAGAGAAGAATATAAAAATTAAGAAAGAATGTTAAGAAAGTGATAAGGCAAAATAAAAGTAGAAGGGTAGACAGAAAATGCAGTAAATAGAGCAGGAAAGAACAAACAAAAATATGAAAAATTTGTACAAAAAGATTAAAGAACAAAACAAAAAATGCAAAGGCAAAACAAACGAAATAAAAAATAAAGACGGAACAGTGATGATAGAGGATCAAAAATACAAGCAAGTATGGAGGGATTATTACAGAGAGCTCTTGACAAATAAAACAACAAAAGAAGAAATGAATAACGAGGAGGAAACGGTTCCCGAAGAAGAAGCAGATGAAGTAGAGATCAAAATTTCAAAAGAAGAAAAATTGGAGGAATTGGAGGAAAGAATACAGATAAGCAAAAATGAAAAAATTCCTGGTAAAGATGGAATTAATATGGAACTAATCAAATACGGAGTTAGGGGGCTGAGCTATTAAAAAATATATTGAAAGAAGAGAAAGTACCAGGAGACCGGGAGGTAGGACAGATCATAACAATAAATAGAAAGGGAGACCAACAAATTTGTGAAAATTATAGAGAAATAACGTTACTAAATACAACATATAAAATATTGACATCAATAATAAAAAGAAGGTTATCAAAGATCACAGTGGGACAGTACCAATATGGATTCACAGAAGGAAGATCTACAATAGATGCAATATATACAATAAAATAAATAATGGCAAAGCAAACGAATAAAAATTAAAATTGGAAAATTAGCTAAAGACACAAGGAAGAGAGACAAAGGAATTCAGTATAAATAAAGGGATGAAACAAGGAATGAACAACGCTATTTAATCTAGCCTTAGAATATGTACTACGAAATACAAATAAAGGAGATCTAGGAATAAGAAATAGTCAAATAATGGCATATGCAGACGATATTACTATTATTGCAAAGAATAGGAAAATAATAAAAGAGATGATAGAAGAAATAAAAGAGACAGGTGAGGTAATGGGACTAAAAATAAATCAAGAAAATACAAAAATATTAAGATTGGGGAAAAAGTTAATAAAAGAAAAAATCAAAATAGAACGTTCTGAGTTTAAAGAAGTAGAATAGTTCAAATAACTAGGAGTTACAATAAACAAAACCAGAGAAGGGAAGTCCGAATAAAAAGAAAAAATACTAGCAGCGAATAAAGCTTATTTTGCAAACAAAAGATTACTTAAAAGCAAAACACTGACTAAGACAACTAAGATAAACATTTAGTGTTTCTTTTATTTTTTAATTTGTTAAAATATCGTATGCGATAGAAAAAATTGGTTTACAGATTTGGAATCAGAGCACCAAAGTTATATAAAATCACTTGTCAAAGTTAATTTGAGATGTTTTAAATTTAAAACATCTTTTTAGAGACCCATCTAACACAGGTCTACAAATTTTTTTGTAGACCTGTGTTATTATTGGTTAGTTAAATTCTAAAGGGAAATCATGAAATGTCTCAAAATTTAAAAAAAAAACATATAATTACATCACTATAAGTACATTATTTATATTATCACTTACCGAATCATAAATACTTTTAGCTTCTTCTTTTTCTTTAACATAAGCTTCGTAGGTTTTACCGTCTATTTCCATTACAAATTTGGAAATGAATGCTTTTTCTGGTAGAACCACTGTAAATGTTGCTTCATTTGGAATATTTGCGGCATTTCGAACTTTACTAGTTACGACAGTTTTTGCATATCTGTTCGAGACATCGGAACGGATGTTGAATTCGTATGTAATTGGATATACACTTAAAGTTTTCGGACCATTTGGACTCTGAAAGTAAACAATATATAACAATAATAAGAGTCAGAGTGTCGTAGTTTATTTTAAAAAAATGGTTAATATGCCTCGCTGGAGTTGGAAAAAAAACGTTTTTCTTTTTCTCCGTTTTTTTTTTCACATTTTTTAACAAATATCCAATTACAAAACAAACTTGAATTCTCTTTACATCAAAAAGTTACATTCATTAAAGGAAAACTTTAATAATTTATTTTATTTTAAAATATTTATCTCTTTATAACGTTTATTTATAAACAAATGCACAGAAAAACTTTTACTTTTATTTACTTACTATTCGTTTAAAAGAAAAGAATCACATAAGTTTGAAGAACAAACGATAACCTAGGCAAATATATTAAAAGCCAAAGAAAAGTACTTATACAGTAGTGTAGACAAACTTATATGTAGTGACTAACCAAAAACTGGTAGAACTTTTAACAAACGTAATCAGATATTAACTTTTATATGTCAGTTCGTTAATGTCTGTGTCACGTTTTACGTTTTGGTAAGTCATGTATATATATATATATATATATATATATATATATATATATATATATATATATATATATATATATATTATTTGTAGTCTCAGCAATTGGTCTGTATGAAATAAAACTCTATTTGTTATTTCTCAATATTTCGTCACGATTTTGTGACTTCTTCAGGAGAAAACTGTAAATTTATTATAATTATTATATGTAAACAAAATGAATATTTCAATACTTACAACTTAAGATTAAAAATTTTAAATTTTGATAACATATCCAATTAGATAAATGACATTTTTTTTTTATTTTAATTTATTTTGGAGTTATGGTAACCGCAATATTTTATAGAGTGAATTCCCATTGTACAATTTTTAGCGAATAAGTTTTAATAAACAATTACATATTGTGACAGTATTATCCATATAATAAGGTGCAAAAGTAGAATATTGAGAAAGAATCAGGAACATGGTAAATTGATCTATAAAATGTAATTGATGGTACGTAGTCAGTTATTGGTCTGATGTTGTTAGATACTGATATTAAGATCTATCATATCATATATTGTTAAGTATATTACAGTAGATATTACTTAAATGGTTGGTGTCTGTCTTATAATTGATAGATTCTGGAGTTTTATTAATGTGTACCATTTCAAGGAAAAGTCGATTTTTATAATTATCAATTTGTTCTAAGATTTTTACATTATTAAAGTCAAAGTTATGTCCTGTCTTTAAGTGGTGGTCTACTAAGGCACAAGAGTTTTTTCGTAAGTTACAGTCACTTTTGTGTTGAGTGACACGTTGTTTAAGCCACTGTTGACTTTGTCCAATATAACAACTTTGACATTGACTGCAATTTATTCTATAAATTATATTACTAATATAATTAATAATATAGTTGACATTGACTGCAATTTATTCTATAAATTATATTACTAATATAATTAATAATATAGTTATAATATAATTAACAATATATGATATGATAGATCTTAATATCAGTATCTAACAACATCAGACCAATAACTGACTACGTACCATCAATTACATTTTATAGATCAATTTACCATGTTCCTGATTCTTTCTCAATATTCTACTTTTGCACCTTATTATATGGATAATACTGTCACAATATGTAATTGTTTATTAAAACTTATTCGCTAAAAATTGTACAATGGGAATTCACTCTATAAAATATTGCGGTTACCATAACTCCAAAATAAATTAAAATAAAAAAAAATGTCATTTATCTAATTGGATATGTTATCAAAATTTAAAATTTTTAATCTTAAGTTGTAAGTATTGAAATATTCATTTTGTTTACATATAATAATTATAATAAATTTACAGTTTTCTCCTGAAGAAGTCACAAAATCGTGACGAAATATTGAGAAATAACAAATAGAGTTTTATTTCATACAGACCAATTGCTGAGACTACAAATAATATTTAACACAGTACGGTCGAGAATAATTTGATAAATATATATATATATATATATATATATATATATATATATATATACATATTTTACAATATCTGTTTGTCCTTATATATATACATATTTTAGGATCTTGACAAAGGCAAGGGTTTCCTGCCGAAACGTTGATTGATTGCAATGGAAAAGAACCCAAGAAACATTAATTTTATATTTTATATATATCGCTGTTAATAAGGTACACTTACCGTCAACTTTGCACTAGTACCACTATTTACAATTACAAAGGGAATACAAACCACCCATCTCAGGCAAACACTCGCTACCAAGGCAAATAAAAAGCCTTTCATTTTGATGTATCTATACTATCTAAACTCTTAACTCTACTGTTAACACAAGTCTTTGATGTTTTTGTCTTAATAAAGTGTTAAAGGTTATCACAAAGATAATACCAAAAAAGATACCCCATTATATATCTGCATTTAATGCAAAAACATAGATGCATGCTATTTTTTGCACAGGATAACACATATTTAGTCAAAACTGTTCAGAAATAAATATGATACCGAGTATCTCCGTAGAAAATCAGTTGAACAGAAATGTGCATAGTCGTTCAACTCTAGAAGAAAAAAAAATGGATAAAAAATATCATTGTTTTTATCTTTTAAAAAAAATTTCTTCAAGATGCTTTCCATAACTGGCAAAATTATTTTAAAAATATTAACTCAAAAACTATAAACGTTGGATATAGAACCTCTTTTAAAAAATATGTCTAGAGTTTTAGGAATCATCTATAACTACAATAATAATTAAAAATGGTATTTTTGTATCCAGATTTAAGGAATATATCAACATACATTTCTTTTAATTCGTACACATCTGGACGTCGAGAGTAGTACAGCTTTCTGTATTGTCTTAAAGATGTTAACTTAGAGTAAGCTGTTTTATGTTTCTCAGCAGATTTTTTGGATAACACCAGTAGAAGAGAGAACAATAGGTACATTTATAGAATAATAGGACATGATTTTTAACCGCTGTCCAAATAAAGTCGATTGGGTGGTGGTTTATAATCAATGTTATACCTAACAGTTTCAATAATGTGTGCAGTTTTTCAGCAACTAAATCTTTAGTCAACACATTAGCTGGCATAGCATCAGTAGGCATATATTTTACATTAATTATCGTGTCAGATATTAGGTCTCTAAAAAAATGATATCTTACATCAATATGCTTACTTGTTTTCTGATAGGATTTGCTAATAAGTTTAATGCACTTTGATTATCAGTAAATAAAGTAATACATTCAGTTTTTTCAATTAAATCACTTAGCAAACCCCTAAGAAAAACAACCTCTTGACAACGCCATATCTTCTCGCCTGCCTCGTATACTGTTCTTTGTTTTGCACTTTGCCAAGATATTGCAGAGCCACAAAGATTAAATACATATCCGGTAAAGGATTTTCGATCTAATGTATTGCTTGCCTAATCAGCATTTACAAAATCTTGCAATTCTGAATCATCTTTTGAATAAATCAGAGAATAATCATTAGTGTCTTTTAAATACCTCAATACTCTTTTTGCACATTTACGATGAGATTTATTATATACATTGTTAAATTGACTCATGAAAATGACTACAAATGATATATCTGGTCTGATTAAAACATCATCATCATTGATACATACATCAAACTACTAATTAGCTTCTGATAAGGAAATTTATCTCTAATACAATTTTTACTATCATCCATTGTTAAAGATAATTTTGGTTCAATTGGAGTTTTAACTCCTTTGGCATCACTCATGTTAAATATCTTTAACAACTGGATAATATAGTTTTTCTGATTCAACGCAATATAACGTTTATTTGGTTCAAAATATATTTGCATAGCTAAACATTCCTTAATTCTACCCAAATCTTTAATAACAATTTTACATTTCGGCTCATTTTTTAGTCTACTTGTTTCACTTTCATTATTTAACAACACAAAAAAATCATCCACATATACCGCTACAACTTTAATTTTATTATTTCTCTTTTTATATAGATACAAGGTGCTAAATCAAAACCCTCTGGTGATTGTATGTATATTTTCTCTTTTAAATTACCATTTAGAAATGCTGTTTTACATCTCAATGAGTAGGTAATATCCAAACCTAATTTTACAAAAAGTGAAAAAAGCAACCTTAAAGAAGAATGTCTTATTACTGGAGCAACAGTTTCTGTATAGTCTATATTATATTCTCTTTGACTAAAACTAAGCTGCTAACTATCTTGTGCGATATGTTTCTTGACTTTAACTTTATTTTTCGCTAATACACTTTAACTTAAACACCTACTTATTATTAATTACACTAGCATTTCCGGCGCATCTACCACATCCCATGCATTGTTGTTACGGAAAGATTGGATTTCATCCATCATGGCTTCTCTCCACTTTGCTTCATCAGGACGTTGTAATGACTCCGAGACTGTTAACTGCATATTATCTTTGTACTAGTCTTTGCACACCTATATGTAACATATGTACTTAAGTCTTTTCTTTTTGTTACTCATTCTGATTTTGTGTGTACTTTTTGTAATGTTTCAGGTAAATTGAGCACTTCAAAGTTTTTATCACTTAAGTTATTTTCTTCATAGTAGCTAAATTCTTCGTCACTAAAAATATTATCATTATCTTTAGACTTAGTTTCAACATTATCTTTGTTTTGTTTCCTCACTGAAATTAGAGTTCATGTTCATCTTAAATCAAAATGAATCCCTTCAAACTTTTTTATGTCTTCCATAATTTGTACATTTCTTTAGTGGTTAGAATATAAACACTGTATTTTCAGCATACCCTACTAAAATGTGCAAACTAGCCTTTTTCTCCCACTTTGACTTTTTTCTTTTAAAACATGTACCATCACATTGCTGCCAAATATTCGAAGGCCACTAAAACCAGGTTTACTATCTGTCCACATTTTAAACGGTGTTTTGTTTAAACTAGAAGCCAAAGATTTATTTTTAAAGTAAGTAAACAGCTGTGTTCACAACTTAAGCCCAAAAAAACATTCTTAAGATTGGCGTCAAGCAAAAGACATTTTGCCTTTTCGACAATTGTCCTATTCAAAAGTTCAGATACTCCGTTTTGTTCAAGATTGTAGGGATTGGCTTTTTATGTATAATACTATTTACACTTAAATATCTTTCAAATTCTTTTGAACAAAATTTTCCACCATTGTCACTTTGCAGAGTTTTTATATGAACACCCTTCTGGTTTTCAGCCATTCTTTTAAAATTCTTGAAACAATTAAAAATTTCATTTTGTTTTAATAAAATAACTGAAAACCATATTACTAAAAATCCATAGGTCCATATATATCAGTGTGTATAATCTCCAATAAACTACTATCTCTGTGACCTTGCTGTGGAAACGGTAATCGTGTTTGTTTGCCCTCTCAACAAACTATGTCAATTTCCCCAGTCACATTCAGTCCATCTACTATTCCATCTTTCATATTATTTAAATAAACACTATTTATATGGCTAAACCGTTTATGCCATTGACAAATAAACAATTTTCAAAATCTTTATTAACCTTAATATTTAATTTGTACACATTATTTATCAAGTCTGCCTTTGCGATTGGTTCAGAAATTTTGTTAAATATTTTGCAACAATGATTTTCAAATTTAATTGAATGTCCATTATCTATTAATTTGCTGACAATTAAAAGGTTAGTTGTAAGTTCTAGAAGACAAAGAGCATTTTGAACTACAAGTTTAGTACAGTTCTTGTTAGCAACTATAATATCACATGTATCACGTACTCTTGTATTATTAATCAAGTCTTGATTTGGTGTTAAATAAACACTAGCTCCCGAGGCTTCAATTCCCAATTCCCGATGTTTTCAATTTTGGATATTTATTTTTATAATGTCAGATATTTTACAATAATAACATCTAATTTTAACAGACCTCTATCTCTCTTATCATCTACGTCGTCATCACTTCTTCTGTAATTTGTGCTATTTTCAAACCGTCTTTTGTGATTGGTTCTGGTTTTGTTACTGTTACCACTTGCAAACGCACTACCAGTATTACCAATATCACCTTCCATGTCAGTTTTGTTTTAATTAAATCGGTAGAAATCACAATTCCCGGATGTTCGATCTCCAATATCATTGGTGAAAAACGCTCAGGTAATCCCGCCAAAAGTAGAGAACCTATCCACTCATCGTCAATGTTAAAACCAGTTCCACTTAATTTTTGCCTCTTTTCAACTATTGGTTTACATAATTAGATAACTTGCCAGAAAGCGAGATTAAAACTTTCTACGAAGACCTAGACAACATTTTAAATTCCATTAAAATGTAAGATGTAACAATTATAATGGGAGACTTTAACGCAAAGGTTGGGGAAAAAAAAGTAAAAGAATGTACAGGAGGATATGGTCTGGGCTGAACAGAACAGAACAGAAACGAAAGGGTTGACAGGCTTATCTACTTTTGCCAAAACAATAATTTTGTTATAGCCGATACATTGTTCAAAATGCCAAAGAGAAGTATATACACGGAAGTCACCAGCATATCAAGAAAAGAGAATTGTAAGAAACCAAATAGACTATGTATTAGTTAGACAAAGATACAGGAACGCAATTATATCCACAAAAACCTATCCAGGTGCAGACATAGGATCAGATCACAACCCAGTAGTGACCAAAATTATACTCAAAATAAAATTAATAAAACAGAGAACGACAAATGCAAACACCGATACAAGTAGACGGATAAAAAATGGTTATTAATAAAGACAGAAATAGATAAAAGTCGAAAATAAATTCTAATACCAACCAGATACAAAAATAAGCAATGGATGACGGAAGAAATTTTAGATTTAATGGAAGAAAGTCGTCAATATAAAAACAAAGATAATCAGGTGTACAAAAAAGTACATTAAGAAAGCGAAAGAACAATGGTTAAAAGAACAATGCGCAGAAATAGAAGAATACCAGAAAAGACATGATAATTTCAACACACATAAAAAAATTAAAGATTTAACTCACAACAATAGAACAAGAAAACAGGGAATACTGAAAGATGTAAATGAGAAACTTGTGTTCAATACTAACGACAAATTAAAAAGATGGACAGAATATATCAATAAACTGTTCAAAGACAATAGAACAGAGCAGATGGAGATAGAAGTAGAACAGGATATGGTTTTAAAGATATTAAAGAGAAAATTAAAATGGCATTAAAAACAGCAAAAATGGTAAAGCAGTAGGTCCAGACCAAAATTCTATAGAAATGTTAAAATGCATAAATGATGAAACCTTAGTCATTATAGTAGACTTATTTAACTCAGTATACAAAATAGGACACATACCGAAACAATGGTTACTCTCCAACTTTTGTGCTATCCCTAAAAATACAAACGCTAAATATTGCAGTGAATACAGAACAATATCACTAATATTTCACATTCTCAAATTATTCTTGAAAATAATACACGGTCGTATAAATAAAAAACTGGAAGAAGGAATAGATGATAGTCAGTTTGGGTTCAGAAACGGAATAGGAACCAGAGAAGCGTTAATTGCTTTTAATGTGTTAGCTTAAAGATGCATGGATATGAATGTTGATGTGCATGTTTGTTACGTTGATTTTAAAAAAGTATTTGACAAAGTAAAACGTGAAAATTAGTCTAAATTCTAAAGACAAAAAACATGTCCTGTTTTAGACTGTAGGGACCTACGAATAATAACAAACCTCTACAGGA
Organism: Diabrotica balteata; assembly: GCA_918026665.1. NCBI lineage: Eukaryota > Metazoa > Arthropoda > Insecta > Coleoptera > Chrysomelidae > Diabrotica > Diabrotica balteata. The sequence goes on along the minus strand of OU898283.1, from coordinate 105,990,114 downwards.
ATCAAAGAGCACAAATCGTAATAGATAACGAACCCAGTCCAGAAATTGAAATCAGGGGAGGAGTTAGGCAGGGATGTATTATCTCCCCATTACTATTTAATGCAATTTTTGAAGAAGCATTACTATCTCAAAGTGAAGGAATAATAATTAACGGAAAATTTATTAACAACATAAGATATGCAGATGACACCGTGATTATGGCAAGCTCGGCTGAACAACTCCAATTACTGCTAAACAAAACAAACAGTTTCTGTAAAAAGTATGGACTAAAAATAAATATAAAAAAGACCAAATACATGATTATAACAAAGAAAACAAATATACCAACAAACATTCATCTGGGAAATGTACCGATAGAAAGGGTTGATAAATACAAATACTTAGGAACCTGGATTTCAGACAATAATGATCAAACAACCGAAATAAGAGCCAGGATAGAAATAGCAAGAAATGCGTTTGTAAAAATGAAAACAATTCTGTGCAACAAAGACTTTAGATTAGAACTGAGAGTAAGATCACTGAGATGCTACGTGTTTTCTATATTGCAATATGGACTTAGCTGGACATTGAAGCAAGAACACATAAATCAGTCCTTTGAAATGTGGTATTACATGAGGATGCTTAGAATAACATGGGCACAGAAGAAAACTAACACGGAAGTATTGCGAGAAATGGGCAAAGAAAGCGAAATAATAAACACAATAAAAATAAGAAAGTTACAATACCTGGGACACGTAATGAGGGGACAGCGATATGAACTGCTAAGGTTGATAATACAGGGAAAGATAAGAGGAGGAAGGAGTATAGCAAGAAGGAGAGTGTCATGGCTGAAGAATTTAGGGACTGGTTTCAAATGCAGTTCTGTAGAAATCTTCAGAGCAGCAGTAGATAAAGATGATATCCAACTCCGATTGGGAGACGGCACTTAAAGAAAAAGATGCCATTGAACTACAATCTTCCAATCGCGTTGAAATTAGACTTCTCAATAAACTAATTTTTCTCACGTACCTATCCCGAGTCATCACACAACTTTTTTCGTCCCAAATTTCTTTCGCGGTCTTTGCTTGTTTTATATGTATATATATATATATATATATATATATATATATATATATATATATATATATATATATATATATATCCGGTTTTTTAGGCGTTACGCCCGTCCGGTAGGGATCTATGGAAGAGTATCACTAAGCCGCAAGCCCTTATCTCTTGCCGTACTGCTCCACCATAGGCCGATCAGATCCCAGCATATCCTAGTCTAAGCCGCAGATTCATCTAAAATTTCAAACTGCTGCGTTAGACTTTTTGTTTTCAGTACACCGAGCTGGGGCTCGAACCCACATCCACTGAACCATTCGACAGTGAAGCGAATGAGAGGCAGCCGCACAGCCCGCTGAGCTATCTGACCGACTTTTTTTATATGTATATACTTCATCTAATATACATACCGTTGCACGTCATTTTCTACGTCAGAGATCGAAGTTGACATAGTTGCCAAAGTATAAAAAAATCCTAAACTCATTTTAAATCAAATAGGTCACATAAATATTGCAAAAGTATTACCATCTCTTAACAATGACTATTTAAATTCTTACGTGACATTTTTTAAACAAAACACACTAATTTTGTTCTAAAAAGAACAAATTTTATTAAATAGGTAAAAATATAAAACAAGAGGTATTCACTTTAAAATTCAAAATAATAAAGTACAAAAAGTGTCAACATCGCAACTGTCAAATAAGTGTTACCAATGTATGCAAAAATTTCACCTTCGTTCGATTACAGTTACAGTGTGTTCCGAACAAATGTTCTTCTTAAAAACGCCTTATAATGCATTTATACAAATTAAATGAAACATATTATTGTGTATTTCTTTAAGTACACATTAATAGAAATCTTTAAATTTTATTTCTACGCGTATATAATAAAATATGTCTAGTGCCTGTAATGTCAGTGTACTCGGCAAAGTGATTCTAAAAAAGAACACACCTACCGCCTAAATATTTTGTGTTGGTATCATGTGACGTCACGGGCTATGACGCCGATGACCTGCATCGGTATGTAAATTAGATGAAGTATATATAACGATGGATCAAGCAAAAGAACTAACTTGGCTTTAGCGTTTTGTTGTTTATCTACATCGGTTTCAGTTCCGTCTAAACACGTGGAGAAACCTTCCGTGGAGAACAATATAATTTTGCACTGCGAAAGCCCAATCATTGTAATTTTCACGGCCTAACTATGGCACTATAGACATGTAATTCACTGCCATTTTAAACCTTAGCACTCACTAGTATATAACGTTTATCTTTTCACCAACGGAAAAATTAGTCTGGGCCACTATAACCCGTTAAAACTTTTAAATGAAACGAACCAGTAGAGTAAACAGTTAAGACTAACTTTACTTTGTTCCAAAAGTAAATACAATTGACAGTTTACATTGTACCAACCTTATCTTGCTGTAAATGACATATAACCCTAATATTTAAATTTTGTTTAGTTGATATTAATATTTCAACAAAAACAATTAAATTTCATAAATTTCATGATATTTTATAAATCATTTGTGTCTGTACATAAATTTATAACACGTTGAATCCTGTAATACCCGCTAATAACCTATCACAGTTGATGCAGCTTTGTGCAATAAAAAGTCCTTTAATTTTGACGACATCTAACACAGATTTTTTTTAATTTGTAGTGGCCGTCGTGGTGGCGTTTTTCATCTGCTGGGCGCCCTTTCACGCCCAACGCTTGCTCGCAATTTACGGAGCGAGCGAGCGCACATCGGCTGACATGATCCGGGCTTTTCAGATTCTGACCTACGTCAGTGGTATCTTCTATTATCTGTCGACGACGGTCAATCCTCTACTCTATCACATCATGTCCAACAAATTCAGGGAGGCGTTCAAGGTAAGTTAATACAAGTATTAAGTATTAAGAGACCCTTCGTTTGATGCGATTATAGGAGTTGGCGACCAATTGAAGTACACAATTATTTCCGAGAGACAGACAACTCTTTACTGGGTAAGTTTTCAAGGCCGATTCGGCGATGGAGTCCTATTTTTGTGTTGATGTATATTGATCGTCAATAAACGTTGGATATTAGTCCAGACTGTTTTTAGTTAAGTGTGAAGCACATAAAAGCGGTTTTTTAAATAAATCGCTACAAACTATCACTACAAATGATAATTTCACTTTGTGTAAGTTGTAAAATGTGGGCTTAACTTTTTATTAAACAATATATGAAAAAAAATTGAGAAAATTCGACATTTTTTATTCTTTTTTCTAGAACTATTGATTTTAGAATAATTTTGTATAATACATAAAAGTTTTGTAATTAAATTCTACATAAGATAATGCTAGTTTCAAACCTTAAAAATTATTATTATAATTGAGAATAATCCAAAAAAGAGATTGTCAGAATTTTAAGGTTATAATGAATAATATATAATATATAATTAATACTGATTCCCAAAGCTAGGGAGAAGTATCGCCCCATCTGTCTTCTTCCATGCATCAGTAAGCTGTATGAAAGGATGCTGCTAGTACGCATAGACGACATGATTAAAAGCTTAGGTGGTTTATCTCGGAGACAATTTGGTTTTTGTAAAGGGAAAAGCACGATTGATGCAATCATAAGTGTACTTGAAGCATTGCGCAACAGAGGGAATGAACATCGCTGGGCGGCCCAGCTGTTGTTTGATGTTAAGAATGCATTCAATACGCTGCAGTGGAACGAGGTAATGAAGGCAATGGAGGAGAGTGAATGTCCTGGTTACCTGATGAATGTTGTGGCGGAGTATCTGTCCGAGAGAAGGATTATGGTGGAAAAGGGCACGATCGTGGACGTGACGGTCGGGGTACCCCAGGGATCTGTCTTGGGCCCGACGCTATGGAATCTGGCATATGACGGGGTTATGCACTGTGAATACGGAGAGGGTACAACCCCCTTCGCATTCGCGGATGACCTCGCTGTACTGGTAGTAGCCCGGGATGAGCCAGATCTCAAATACCGGGTTCGGAACGCAGGTGGCGTCGTAAAGAAATGGATGACGCAGCACGGACTAAAACTTGCGACAAAAAAAACCGAAGCTATTATTCTGAAGGGGACAAGGAACAGGCAAGGTGTTGAATTAAAATGTGCGGGAGTATGTTTAACACCCAAGAAACAAGTAAAGTACCTAGGAGTGACATTACACCAGAATGGAAAATGGGGAGAGCACGTTCGGGAGGTGGTCCGAAAGGCTGCGAATAGTGCGGCTGCGTTGGGCAGAGTGATGCCGAACATTGGAGGACCCAAATCCGAAAGGAGGAGGGTCTTACACGGTGTTGTACAGTCTATCGTCCTCTACGCGGCACCAGTCTGGAGCGAGGCGGTAGAGATAACGGCCTATAGGAGTCTTATGAAACGAGTAGACAAAACAAGTCTGTTGCGAGTGGCATGCGCATATAGGACTGTGTCTGCAGCAGCCTTATGGACCATCACTGGATGTATTCCGTTGCATGTTTTGGCGGTGGAAAGAAAAGAGCTTTATGAGAGAAGAGGCCCAAACCTTACTATGGCTGAGAGAAGACAGGTAAGGGAAAGGTCAGTTGTAAGATGGCAAGAAGAATGGAACAATACGGAGGATGTGGCACAGTGGACGAAAATGCTGATCCCGAATATAAGAGCTTGGGTGGACTGTGGCCACAGGCGACTGGATTATTTCCTGACGCAGGTGCTCACAGGACACGGGTGTTTTAGGGCCTACCTTTATAGGATCGGAAAGGCTGATACAGATGAATGCCTATATTGTGGATACTCGGACACTGTGACACATACGATGTTAGATTGCAGCAGATGGATAGTGGAAAGGAACAAAATGGAGAGAGAGACAGGTGTGAATTTTGTTACAGTAAGAGAAATGATTGAGAGAATGATTGAAAATAAATTAGTTTGGATTAACATACACAGTTATATCCGTGCAGTGATCAAGAAAAAGGAAGAGGAAGAAAGACAGTTGGACCAACGGCAAAGGTATAGTGAATGATGCTGAAAGGTGAAGTTAGAACAGTGGGTCACACTTTTTGAGTTAGAATGCGTGAGTTTGACTGTGAATGATGCCGAACTAGGAGTGTGGATGTGTATGAATGGAGAATGAATGAATAAAGGTAGTGCTCCGGAAGTGATACCGGCCTTACAGCAGCCATTCCGCTTCCGGATCGCTGGATGACAGAGGAGGGTCTGGTTTAGCAGGTAGGCGTTCGGCGTAGACTCGGCGACGAGAGGGCATTTTAAAGTACCTCTGGAACTATCGCCGGGAGTACGAAGAACGAATCTTGCACTAAGGTTAGTCTGGCGGCGTCCTGGACTGAGATGTGAAGATTCCAGACCCCCCCTCCCTCTATAAAGACGAAAAAAAAAGGTTATAATGAATAGTTGGCAGATTTTTACCATTTACGTTAAAGTTGGATTCGTAGTAGGTATTATGAATGAAACTAAAATTTATAATTAAAGTGGACTTTTAATTTATTTAATTTTCACTTTTAATTGATTATGATATCGGGCGTTATTAAACAGTCGATTTTATATTGTTATTAATTGGATGGGATAACATTTATGACTTTTGAGATTTATTGTGAATTTTGACGTTCGAGAGTCGTTAGGAATTGAATTTTAGTATCGATCTTTTATTTTTCTGTTCTTTTATTACCTTATTGACACATAAACTTTGAATTTTTTAATTTTCATTTAACCCTTTCTTCTTCTTCTTCAGATGCAAATCCACTAATGGATGTTAGCGATCACATTTTCCATTAAATCTCTATTTCTTGCAATATGTATCAGAAATTGTATGTCGTTAATCCCTGTCCATTGCCTTATGTTTCAGAGCCAGGACATTTTCTTGCGTCCCATTCCTCGCTTGCCTTCAATTTTACCCTCGATTATAAGTTGGAGGAACTGGTATTTTTCATTTCGCATGATGTGATCTAGATACGCCGTTTTCCTTTTCTTGATGGTTTCGAAAAGTTGGCGTTCTTGGTTTATTCTTTTAAGGACATCTATATTTGTGATTTTCGCTGTCCACGGTATTTTTGGGATACGGCGATAAAGCCTCATTTCGAAAGCTTCTAATCTGTTTATATCCCTCGTTTTGAGTGTCCAGCCCTCTACGCCATATAGCAGCACTGACCATACGTAGCACATAGTAAACCTTAGTCTCAGTTGAAGATCGAACTCTGAACAAGTCAGTACCTTCTTGAATTTTACGAAAGCTTGTCGAGCTTGCTCAATGCGACATTTTACTTCCCTGTCCGATGCCCAGTCTTCAAAAAGCCACGATCCCAGGTATTTAAATTTACTCACTCTTTCAATGGACTTAGTATTCAGTGTTATGGTGGAGTTTTCAAGTGCATCCAAGTTTCTGGAGATGATCATAAATTTGGTCTTTTTGGTATCAATCTCTAATCCCATTCGCTTACTGTATTCTCCGATTATTGTGACAAGTTGTTGAAGATCGACTATGTTGTCACAAATTAAGACACCATCATCAGCATATCGTATGTTGTTGATCAATAATCCATTCACCTTGATTCCCATCTCTGCATCCTCCAAAGACTCTTGAAATATGGCTTCCGAATAAATGTTAAATAAAAGAAGGGAAAGCACACATCCCTGTCGAAGGCCTCTTCTTATTTGTATGGGTTTGGATATAGAATTGTCTATTTTTAACTGTGCCGTTTGATGCCAGTACAAGTTTTCAATGCATCTTATGTCTTTTTGGTCTATATCAACTTTCTTGAGAATCTGCATTAACTTGTGGTGTTGGACACGATCAAACGCTTTTTGGTAATCTAAAACGCATAGGAACACATCCTTCCTCTGATCGTAACAATTTTGGACCAGCACCTGTGTTGCTACTATTGCTTCTCGTGTTCCTAAACCTTGCCTAAACCCGAACTGGGAATCACTGATGTCCCATTCACATTTTTTGTATAATCTTTGATGTAGTATTTGTAAGAATATCTTTAAAGTGTCACTCATCAGGCTAATGAGTCTGTGATACTCACATCTTTTTGCATTGACTTTCTTGGGCAGGGGAATAAAGGTAGAGCGTAACCACTTTTGAGGATAGCAGCCAGTTTCATAAATTAAATTAAATATTTTGTGTAGTACTGAAATTCCCCTTTCATCTAGTCATTTGAGTATTTCTGACGGGATTTCATCTGGTCCAGGTGTCTTATTGTTTTTTGAATTTAATATTGCCTTTTCTATCTCCTCTTTAGTGATTGAAGGGCCAGTCAGCTGGTCGTCTGTATAAACTTCACTCATGGGTCTTTCGTCATGGAAGAGCTTCTGGATATAATTTTCCCATCTATCAATTTTCTCCTTTTCACCCAGCACTATGTGGTTATACTGATTAACTATGGTAATTGGTCTTCGTTTTCTGTATATTCCAGCAGTCTCCTTAAGCTTTTTATGTAAATTACGGTCGTCGTGCTGTCGTTGTAAATGTTCTAGATCGATACATTGTTGCTTAAGCCATTCATGTTTTGCTATTCTTATTTTTGCTTTTATTTGCCTGTTAATGTTTTTATACATATTGCTGCCATCTTGGTCATTCTTGTGTTTTTGTCGTTCTTTCATTAGTAATAGTATTTCTTCTGTCATCCATTTTTGCCTCTTGTTATTTCGTTTGTACCCTAAGTTGTTTTTCATGATGTCTGTTACAGCACTTGTAATCGTATTCCGTGTTGGTGTTAGATCTTCAGTAATGTTTGTCGTCAATATTTTTATTTGTGCGTTTATTTCATTGCTTATTTCTACTTGTATCATTGGGTCTTTTAGTTTATCCAGTGCTATCTGTTGTTGAGTTTCAGGCTTGTTCTTGCATTAAAAAATGATCTTTATTTAACCCTTAACTTGGCAAAAGGTTAATTTTGAATCTAAAAATCTGAAAATTTATATGTTTACTATTTGAGCGTCATAAAAATATTCTATAACAACAAAAAAATATATGACAACCATAAGTCGAATATTTGGAATCTATACCAGCGTGTACATTGCCATATAGGCCGAAAAATAGGTTTTTATAGCATATCATACATTGTCAAATTAAAGGAAGTAATATGAATAAGAACTATCACAATTTAATCAAAAATGTTTATTTATTAATGTGAACATCCGTAAAATAATTCCTGTTATGCACTAAACATAGTCTAATATTACACTTGTTACAAAGTATGGCAGTTTGTCCCTTTTTGCAATTTCTGCACCTGCCCATTGCACCCTATACCGGAAAATGATCCATATTATCTTGGGGTCTAGGCTTTACCAGGTTTTTAATTTTTTTGGAAGGTAGTGCTAGTTGCTCATTGCTGGAACTTCCTCTTTTTATGTTGTCAACCTGCAGTAGACTTTTGGCAAATATAATTCTAAATTGTTTCAAAGAATGACTGTTTTTTATCTTCTTGTAAAATGCTTGCATCACGTTTATATTAGTAGAAAAGCATTATTATTGGATGTATCTATAATTTGAGAAGAAATGTGCATTTACCACCTATGTTTTTTGAAGCGTATTCTATATACAGCAATCAACATGTCTGCCAAATCCACACCATGCATATGACTTTTATAGTGTTTTATTAACTATGGGTATGTAATGTGGGTTTTCCTCTTTTCTATTTTGGAGAATATTTTTATGGTTTCCATTGGAATTAAGGCTATATAAGAACTACATAAGGTTAGATAGTTGTTATCGTACCACTTTACAACGACAATGCGAATATCATTTTCTACACTTTAGTCAAAAGAACCTTTCCCATCTTTTTTCATTTTGTTATCAGATTTAGGTGGGCAACCACGTACCCGTAGTCTGTTTTTCCTAAGTTCCCAAAGGAAGTATTCTTCCTAAGATATATTCTTCTTCTTAACGTGCCCTATCAAGTCCCCTTGACGTTGGCGATTAACATGGCGAAACTGTCTCTGTCTCGAGCTATTCTAAAGAGTTGCTCAGCTTTCTTTATTCCTGTCCACTCTCTGATATTCTTCATCCAAGAGGCCTGCTTTCTATCAATTCCTCTGCGTCCTTCGATTTTACCCATCATAATAAGTTGAAGAATATTATATCGGTCTCCCCTTACTACGTGTCCAAATAGGCCATCTTTCTACATTTGATGTTATCAAGCAGCTCGCGAGCAGCATTTGCTCTCTCAAGGACTGCCACATTTGTCAGCATAGCCGTCCATGGAATTTTTAGTATACGTCTGTGCAGCCACATTTCAAAGGCCTCCAGACGATTAATGGTGGATATTTTTAATGTCCATGCTTCGACACAAACCAAGTTGAAGTTTCAAGTTATCATTACAGAAGAATGACCTCATTTTTAAAACTGTCGTGCAGGCTATCTCGATTCTACATTTTATCTCTTGATCTGGATCTAGTTGTTCGGTAATATGGCAACCAAGATATTTAAAACTGGACACTCTTTGAATTATATGACCATCAACATATAATCGTGCATCTTGATGTGATAAACGGCTAAACACCATGTGTTTTGTTTTTGAACAGTTTATGTTTAGGCCAAACTCTCTTCCCACTGTATCAATGGCATTTAAAAGGCATTGTAATCCATTCATGTCATCACTTAAAATAACTGTATCGTCTGAATATCTAATTGTATTTATCAGAATTCTATTAACTTTCACGCCCCATTCCAAATTATGCAGCGCTTCTTTAAATATTCTATCTGAATATAAATTAAATAACAGTGGGGATAGTATACAACCCTGTCTGACACCTCTCTGTATTTTACATATTTCTGTTGATTTTCCGTTTATGCAAGCTGTCGCTGTTTGACGCCAGTATAACTTTTCTATGAATCGTATGTCTTGACTATCAACTCCATTATCTTTTAATATTGTGATTAATTTGTGATGCTGTACTCGATCAAAGGCCTTTTCATAGTCAATAAATACAGCAAAGACGTCTTTCCTTTGATCTCGACATTTCTGCAGTAATACATTTGGTGCAAAGAGGGCGTCCCGAGTTCCCAGTCCATTTCTGAAGCCAAATTGTGTTTCATCCTGATCTTCTTCACATTTATCTCTGATTCTACTGTGGATGATGCGTAGAAATATTTTCAAAGTGTGGCTCATAAGGCTTATCATTCTATAATCGCTACAGTTTTTCGGACGTTGTTGTTTTGGTAGTGTTATGAATACGGACTTTAACCAGTCTTCAGGGATATCACCAGTCGAATAAACATTATTGAAAAGTTTGACCAGTATTTTTATGTTCTCCTCATTTATACTCTTTAACATCTCTGTCGGGATGTTATCAGGGCCAACGGCTTTCTTGTTCTTTGCTAACTTTATAGCATGCAGTATTTCTGATTTTAGTATTTCTGGTCCTTCACCTTCAACTAAAGTCTTCGGTTCTTCGGGTCTATATCATCATTATACAGTTCACTTATATAATTACACCAGGTTGTTCGAATTTCATGTGCGTCTATTATCATTTTTCCCGACGAATCGGTTATAGTATGTGGAGTTTTCTAAATTTTTTAAACATATTAAACGTATCATGTTTTTCATTCAACTTTTCTAATTCCTTGCATTTATCCTCCATCCATTTTTCTTTAGCCACCTTTATTTTTTGTTTAATTAGTTTCTGTTTTTCCTTATATTCTGTCTTGTTACCTTTCAGTTTCCTTCTCTGCCCCATTAATTCCAGGATTTCATCAGTCATCCATTGTTGTTTTTTGTGAATGTGTAACGTTGTTGAATATTTTTCTATTACTTTCAAGGTAAGATCTTTAAATGTGTTCCATATTTCTGTGTTGTTTTCATTTATTGATTTCTTTAGCTCATTATTTAAGTCATTTTCTATTAACGTTTTGTTGGATATTGAGATATTTAATTTTGGTGTTTTGGGGCTTTCTTGGACTTTTTTGAGCTTCACTTTGATGTCAGTTATTACAGGGTTATGTTCTGAACCGATATCTGCACCAGGATATGTTGTTACTCTGGTGACGCCATTCTTAAATCTCTTGTTTACTAGAATATAGTCTGATTTCTAATCATATGTAGTGAATTATCTCCTGGTCCCCTCCATATGTATAACCTTCTTTTGTGTAATTTGAACCATGTATTTGCGATTATTATATCATTTTCTTGACAGAATTGGTATAATCTATCGCTCTCTTTCATTGCTCTCCCCTAGTCCATATTCATCTACCAGGTCAGATCTTCGGCCTTGGCCAATTTTTGCGTTAAAATCTTCAATAATGTGACTTCGTTACTTTTTAGATTTTTAAGTATATAAGAAGTTCTAAATTTGTAAAATAATTATCGAAATAAACCGTCAATAAAGGTTTATTTTGGATTGTTGAACATAATACTAAAACACATTTTGCCCCAAATCTCATGTTATTTTCCTAATATGTAAAACGATGGATTCTAAAGGTATTGTTTCTTTCATAGGGAAGAAATCATACACTATCCCCGATACGCCACAACGAACAAATATTTTGAAACCCCATTTTCTTGGATTGTTCTTCACATAATTATCTTCTCGAGCCTGCCTTTTTCCACTTGTATGGAATCAACATTTCATCCACTGAACTTCTACACTCTGATTCAATTGTGAGACAGTTTCTTCATACACAATCTAAAATAGACAATATTTTGAAATATCTGTCATTATTCAAGTTCTCATTGTCGACAAAATGTAGGCTGCGTCGTATTGTTTGATACCTCTTTAGTCTCTTGAGACCAATAGTCCGTGTACGCCGCCTTGTCAACAATCCCCATTAAAATTTCGATAGCTAAAAAATCGTGCATCTCATCCATACTTGTGTGTACACATTTGTGAAATGTTTGTGTCGAATACAGGTTAGTTTGTTTTATGATTAATTCAACAATATTATAAAGATTTTAAAATATTGCAAAAGTATTTTTAAATTTTGGGGTTTTGTAAAATCATTACTTTGTTCTATTGTTGCCTCATATTCAAAATCATCAGTCATACAGTTGAATGAAGGCTCATCTGTTTCCCTTTCCGTTTTATTGAAGAACTTGCTTGTTTTTGGCTACTGGAAAAAATTGTGGCACTACTGAGGGAGTAACTGCTGCTAAGTCTTCGTTTACTGACAGAAACAGGTAATATTTCTACAGATTTTTCTATATACAGAGTGGTCCAAAAGTCTGGAAACAGCCAATTATCTCGTAAATTGCTAGTCATAATTTTACAAAATTTAAGGTACACCTATTTTGCGATACAGAGATTCCATATTTAATATTTGTAATGTTGCCAGATTTGCCGTTTTTCTTATATTATTAGTAACTTTGATTCTTCAAATTCATCACCCTGTAGTCAATATTGCAATCTCCTTTTCAATATGAGTTCAACCATATGTAACACTTATAATTTTATGTAGTTTGGAAGATCTTAAATACATAAAACATAAAGTCTGGCAACGCCTAATTGTCTCAATAAATTTTTTAATACTAACTATTTTTAACTACATTAAAATGTAACAACTGATAGATTACAACATTTTTTAACATAATGTTTACTTTATCAAGTGTTCAAAATGTGCTCCATGTAAGTTGACAGTACCCTAATCGATGGTAGAATGCGTCTACCACATTTTTCCATAATTGTCCAGAAATTATTCGAGATTCATCGATATTTCGTCGCCTTAGTTCTGCAAGACTTGCTGGTTTAGTTTTGTAAACTGAATTTTACAAGTATCAATTCTACCTCGTCTACCAATCTATCGTCCGGGAAATGCTTCTTCTAAATAACGCTGAACATTTACACTGAATTTTGTAAAATTATGACAAGCAATTTACAATGTACGAATTACGAATTACGAATTTACTAGATAGATATCGATCAGTTAGAGCGAACAGAGTTATGAATGACAACAAAACTAGATAAATTGCAAAGTTTTGTTGAAGATCCACATACATCCTCACGCAGGGTTGCACAAGTACATGATGTAGGTCGTTCTTCAGTCTTACGTGTATTACATAAGAATATTTTTAAACGATACAAAATTCACTTATTGCAAGAATTAAGTGAAGATGTCCGTACTCCGATCTAAAAAACCTGGTTAAAATCCACACTAACTTGGCAAAATCATTTGAAAAAATTAGGTACAAAATTAAATGTAATTTGCTCAAAAATAATTGCTGTCTTGGAGACTCCTTTAAACCGAAGAAACCAAGTTATTATTAACGGTCTAAGAATTGGCCATACTGGCTTAACACGTAAATACCTAATAACAAAAGAACCACTACCTATCTGCTCCAGCTACTCTAACCCACTGACTGTCAAACATATCCTACTTGATTGTCCCCAATTCATGGAAAAAGAAGATCCCACGGATTCACAGATGATGATCTCAAAACAGTTCTCATCAAAAAAATTTCAACAGTGTTAAGCTATTTAAAGGACATTAAGTTATCAATAAATCAATTGTAATTAATGTAATATTTCATGTATTTGTTATATCCACTAATAACCCTGCGCTGTTGATGTGGTTTTGTGTGTAAATGAAAAAAAAAACATTTACAGACAGATAAACAGACAGTTTTTACAATATTAGTTTATTTTCTGTAATCTTATTATATTATTCGCTTCTTTTCGATGATAATCGCATTTCGTTTTACTTGAAGTTGCTTGTTTTTCAAAATCATGTCATTATCTTGTATAAATCATATACAAGCTAAAAGTACAATTCAAACATAAGGAGTAATATCTTCAACTTTTCAAACCACATAACAAATAATAAATCTGGCAACACAGCCTATTTGTTGAAAACACCTGACACTATAGAGAAATAGAGCCTGACACGTCAAAGTGAACGTCTTTTATTAGCTTGTTTTTTACATTCCGTCGTTTATTTTTGCGAAATAGGCAATAAAAATGAAGTCGGCGGAAAATTCAAATGAATAAATGAATGAAAAAACGTGAACGCTCATCCTGCTGTCAGAAGTTTCCGGTAAGGTAGTCCCGATACATCCTTTAAAAAAAGTCGAGTCGCTTTTTATCGTTTCCACGCCTGCTTGCGTTGATTTCCTCATATTTCATCAGTTAAGAGATCATCGGAAGGTGAAATTTGACTTGAGCTTTATCCTTTTTTTATTTGTTTGAAAAATGAATGTCTATTATCTATTGACGAGTTGAACAAAAAAAAACAAGTAATCAGGGTTGAAAATTTAAAACACTATTGACATGAATTGATATTAGGTAAAAACTGTTTTATGAACATAATATTCTAGACAATTAAATTATTGATACATTGCTTTCAAATATCTTTATTTCCAAGATTAACAATATTACACTAACCACTTGTTTACAATAAATCATATATATATATATATATATATATATATATATATATATATATACTGTTATGATGTTTTGTTTTGTATATGAGCAATGAGTGTTTAAAATAAAATATATGAGTATAGGGTTTTTATCGCGGTTCTCAAAGAATTAATTTGTAAGTACTTTTTTTAAATTATCTTTATTATAACTATTATGAAACAGACATATATATCTAATATAAACAATATAAATTTAAAACAACCTATCTAAATTTGAAATTCTTACAATTATTAAATTATATTAACAAAATTTGGTACCTTTCTGTCACTGAACGCCTAAAGTTTTCCAAAATCAAACACCACTAAATATTTTCTTAATCAGCTTCGGTTGTCCTTGTATTTGTAAAAGTGCATATTATAATTTAAAATCCTTGTAATCTCCATATAATATATTATACTCCTGTATTCTTCTTATTTAATTTAATTATAACTGTATTGAACTAACTTTCTTGATAAATCTAATTTAATGACTTAATTGTACCTGACTGACTGACTTCTTCTCACTTAATCCTTTTTTCTAACTTAATATAACTTAATCACTTCATGAATTCTTCTCACTTAATCAATTGTAACTGACTGACTGACTTAATGTAACTTAATTCTTAAATTCTTCTAATTCACTTAATAATTGACTGTAACTAAATAATTGACTGTAACTTAATGACTTCCTGTAACTTAATGATCTTCTAACTTTACTAACTTCACGAATCAACTGTAACTTACTTAATAATTCCATGTAACTGACTTAATAATCCTTCCTTGCTTCAAATTACATCGTTTATATATCTTTTCAGGGTTCCAGATTTATCGGGAAAGAAATCATGTTCTAAACTTTTCATCTCATCCATAGATGAAAGTTCTGGAATCCTCTACTATGCAAATAGTCATATTGACGTTTTCCAGAAAATGCCTTGCTTTCTATATATAATTTAACGGGCGTTTAGGCTCTTCAGATCGGAATACACTATTATATATACACAAAACATCTTACATTAATATATTATCACTATTTAACATCCGTAATTATATTTAAATTGAAAATCACAAACTATAAAATAACCCCATTTCAAATCTGTCAAAAATAAACAGTGTATATTTGGTTGCATATGCACATGGCTGACTTAAACATATCTACTATTAAATAAAATAAAAAAACCTTCTCAAACTTAATTCTTATGCTAAATTCTTAAAAATACCCTCATATAATTATTTTTTAATAATATTCGCTAGTATATAACTTATAAATTATGTCTTCAATAATTACTATTTAAGTAAATTTATTAATTAAACGTCATAATATTACTATGCTAATTTCTTGTATATCTATTCTTATTCCAATATATATATATATATATATATATATATATATATATATATATATATATATATATATATATATATATATAATTCTTTGGAGGGTAACTTTCGGGAAAGCGTCAAAACAAGGATCAGCTAGAGATGGTATAAGCCAGCTTGGTGTAGAACTTTATTCTATATGTGAAATTTTCGGTGATATGTTGTCACCTTCATCAGCACCTAAATGGAAAACCTATTATAGTACAGTGGTGGAAATCAACATTTAAAAACCTACATTGAAAATGTTTAGTTGGTCCTAGTTGTAAAAAACACTGTCACAAACATGTTAAAAATATTAAAAAATACATTTAAAATTTTGAATAAAAACATTACAAACAACAGGGTAGTTTTTCAAATACAAACACAACAAAAAATCTAAAATTTACAACCTACAAAAACTACAAATAGAAAAGAAGAATTAATCTTCTTTTTTGATGACATATTTCTGTCAACATCCGGGTGTCATATTATAATTTTCACTTTTGCACATCACAACCACATGGATACGAAAAGAAAGAGCCCTAGGCAACATAATAAGCAAGGAAATAAAGTCCCCTCTAAAGCACAGGTAGGTAATCTATGCATGTCATGATAAGTTCCCCACATTTTCCAGTTTGTTACTTCTTGTCAAGTCCTGTTGAAGTAGAAAGGAATAAATACAACTTAAGTTTTCAACATCTTTCTTACAGTTCATAGGAGAGCTGCAGTTATGGATGTAGCACATTTCTATGAAGTTTCTCTTAAATTGGTTGTCAACCCTCTTTAGTACTTGCACATTTTCATAGTTAGCAGTGTGTCCAGTATTCTTAATATGTTGGCTAAAGGCTGTGCTGGTGGGCTTCCTCACAACATCACTCCTGTGCAAAGCTATTCTTTTTGAGAGTTTCTGGCTGGTTTGACCGACATACACTTCTGAACAAGAACCACATGGAATAGAATACACTACATTGAAGTTATCCAGTTTTTTAACTCTTTCTGTCAGGTGAGTAAAGTATGTCCTTAATCTTTTGTAAACAGAATTTGCTATCACTATGTTGAACTGTCTGAAAAGGTTTGTGATCTGTGGTGATAAACCTTTGATGTAAGGCAATCTCCCATAGAACACTTCTACTGTTTCTCCTTCTAATGTTTGTCTTTGCTGTGTTCTAACTGTTGGCATATCTTGAAATAGCAATTTATTAAGAAGCATCTTAGGGTAGTGATTTTTTCTAAGAATCTCATACAATAACTTGATGTTCTTATTGTAGTTTGAAGGGTGACAAATTCTTTTTATTCTGTTTTTCAGACCTTTGATGATGTTAATCTTCTGTTCGTCTGGATGATACGAGTGAAAAGGCACATATCTACCTGAGAATGTTTTTTTTCTGTACCAATCTAACCTTACTGTATTGTCCTCATGTCTGGTTACATAGGTGTCTAAGAATGGAACACTATCATTTTCTTCTGTTTCAACTGTGAATTGTAGGTGAGTGTTATATGAGTTGAAAATGTCAATTCACAGTTGAAACAGAAGAAAATGATAGTGTTCCATTCTTAGACACCTATGTAACCAGACATGAGGACAATACAGTAAGGTTAGATTGGTACAGAAAAAAAACATTCTCAGGTAGATATGTGACTTTTCACTCGTATCATCCAGACGAACAGAAGATTAACATCATCAAAGGTCTGAAAAACAGAATAAAAAGAATTTGTCACCCTTCAAACTACAATAAGAACATCAAGTTATTGTATGAGATTCTTAGAAAAAATCACTACCCTAAGATGCTTCTTAATAAATTGCTATTTCAAGATACGCCAACAGTTAGAACACAGCAAAGACAAACATTAGAAGGAGAAACAGTAGAAGTGTTCTATGGGAGATTGCCTTACATCAAAGGTTTATCACCACAGATCACAAACCTTTTCAGACAGTTCAACATAGTGATAGCAAATTCTGTTTACAAAAGATTAGGGACATACTTTACTCACCTGACAGAAAGAGTTAAAAAACTGGATAACTTCAATGTAGTGTATTCTATTCCATGTGGTTCTTGTTCAGAAGTGTATGTCGGTCAAACCAGCCAGAAACTCTCAAAAAGAATAGCTTTGCACAGGAGTGATGTTGTGAGGAAGCCCACCAGCACAGCCTTTAGCCAACATATTAAGAATACTGGACACACTGCTAACTATGAAAATGTGCAAGTACTAAAGAGGGTTGACAACCAATTTAAGAGAAACTTCATAGAAATGTGCTACATCCATAACTGCAGCTCTCCTATGAACTGTAAGAAAGATGTTGAAAACTTAAGTTGTATTTATTCCTTTCTACTTCAACAGGACTTGACAAGAAGTAACAAACTGGAAAATGTGGGGAACTTATCATGACATGCATAGATTACCTACCTGTGCTTTAGAGGGGACTTTATTTCCTTGCTTATTATGTTGCCTAGGGCTCTTTCTTTTCGTATCCATGTGGTTGTGATGTGCAAAAGTGAAAATTATAATATGACACCCGGATGTTGACAGAAATATGTCATCAAAAAAGAAGATTAATTCTTCTTTTCTATTTGTAGTTTTTGTAGGTTGTAAATTTTAGATTTTTTGTTGTGTTTGTATTTGAAAAACTACCCTGTTGTTTGTAATGTTTTTATTCAAAATTTTAAATGTATTTTTTAATATTTTTAACATGTTTGTGACAGTGTTTTTTACAACTAGGACCAACTGAACATTTTCAATGTAGGTTTTTAAATGTTGATTTCCACCACTGTACTATAATAGGTTTTCCATTTAGGTGCTGATGAAGGTGACAACATATCACCGAAAATTTCACATATAGAATAAAGTTCTACACCAAGCTGGCTTATACCATCTCTAGCTGATCCTTGTTTTGACGCTTTCCCGAAAGTTACCCTCCAAAGAATTGTATTCTTAGCGTCGTTACACACACTCTATTTATATATATATATATATTTGTGTAGCTGTCTGGTGGCTGATCTTGCTTGGCCAATCCTGGAATGTATTTCTTCGCTATAATGACTACTATAAATAACTCAATGACAACTATAATCTATTATATTATTTATCTATGACTATAATCTTTACGACTCAACATACTATTGTTTCTAACAATATTAACTAACTGTCAGAAGAATTGACTAACTGTCAATTCTTCTTCTTCTCTAAGTGCCATCTCCGCGGCGGAGGTCGGTAATCATCATAGCTATTCGGACTTTTGAGACGGCTGCTCTCATTTGATGTACATCTGTACCACTCTCTCAGGTTGCGCAGCTATGACATTCTATGCCTTCCTATGCTTCTCTTTTCTTGGATCTTTCCCTGCATAATCATTTGGAGCAAGGTGTATTTCTCTCCACGTGTATTATGTCCGAGATATTCTAATTTTCTTGTTTTTATTGTATTTAAAATTCCAGAACCTCGTTGTTTGTGACGTGTTCTGTCCACGATATTTTCAGTATTCTTCTGTACACCCACAGCTCAAATGAGTCCAGTTTTTTTTATTGATGTGACATTCAAGGTTCAAGATTCCATTCCATAAAATAAAGTCGAAAAAACATAGCACCTCGCCAACCTAACTCTTAGTTCCAGTTTTAAATCCCTGGTACATAGCACTCTTCTCATTTTGTTGAAATTTTCTCTAGCCTTTTCTAGTCTTATTTTGATTTCCTGATTGTAATCATTTGTGGAGTTAATCATTGTTTCCAGATATGCATATTTGTCCACTTGTTCGACGTTGGTCCGTTTATTAGAAGATTTCCGTTATTTCTTTGAGTTTTCGATATTCTTATAAATTTCATCTTCTTGACATTAATTGTTAGACCATACTGTTTTCCATACTCTGCTATTTTGGTCACCAGTCTCTGAAGATCCCCAATGTTTTCGGCTAAGATCACAGTGTCGTCCGCATATCTAATGTTATTGTTATGAAGCTATTTTCTTGTAGCATTGTAAATTAATTACTATTTAACTGGAAATAAGCCATAATTAAAGATAAAAATACGTTTATTGACGTTTCAATTTCCACTTCGAAAATCGTTCTCAAAATACAAACAATAAATTAAACAAATTTTGTTCCCCTCTCTTAGTCAACAACTTAATACAGCACACTCTTCCATCAACTTCATGTTTTTTATAAACCGAATTTTATATATCCAAAATAGATTTTGCTCCGGGTGCTAGATGCTTTTAGTATGAAGGACCTCTATTATCTCTAATTTGTTTATTAGTTCACTTATTTGTCCTTAAACACCCTCTTTAGTAATGTTCTGTACTTTTATTCTTTTCGAGTCTCTGAGGAGCTCAGCCTTCTCAATTTAAATTTAATCCCATAGGTTAAAATTTTAATTTCTTCAGTCGGAAACATAAGCTGTCTAATGCATACGTCATTCTCTTAAACATGACCTTTCCCTTATCCATATTTTCATATCCAAAATGAAATAATAACAAACTTTTTAAATCCCAACACTTGG
Source organism: Diabrotica balteata (assembly GCA_918026665.1). Classification (NCBI taxonomy): domain Eukaryota; kingdom Metazoa; phylum Arthropoda; class Insecta; order Coleoptera; family Chrysomelidae; genus Diabrotica; species Diabrotica balteata. The sequence goes on along the minus strand of OU898283.1, from coordinate 105,969,901 downwards.
ATTGCTGTTATTATTTTTAACATTACTAAAGCTTTTGAATTGGTTGGCTGCAGTAATATTATGTATAACTAACACTGTTCCATGGTGCATTGACATTTTGTTTTCGACACCGTTCATAGGTATCTTGTCAATTAGTTACCAGCTGAAGTCCGCTTGAAGAGGTCTATCCTTCGGACGCTGGTACTCACGTAAGGCATGGTTATATGTGTAAAATCTAATAAAATAATAAACATAATTTATTTTTAACAACAATATGCACATTCTTTGGTAACTTTAATTACTGTAAAGTGTTTTACCCTAATATTTTGATGGCTCAGGCATGTTAACCTGTAAGTATATCTATTTTGTTTTTTTTTTTTAACCTTAGTCAACATATCAATCACGTTTGCTTTAATTAAATGGTTTACACTTATTTTAGGCTTTTAACCTGATGATGAAATTGTTATTCTGAAAACGTTTGTTATTTTGATGTAGCCCTTTTAAGGGTTTTTAAATATACCTACTTACAAAGATTTAAACCTTTTCCTTCATCACCCCAGAAATCTGATAATGTACTTCTCTCCATTCTTTCTCTCCTCTCAACATTACCTTTAAAATGTTTCTTTTATCGAACCCGAAACCCATTCGCCCCTCAAAATCTCCCATCTCTGGCAGTTAAAAATGTGGGCGGAAGCATCAGGTACCGCACAAACAGTACAGTCTGCCAAGGCAGATTTGCTTATTCTATTTGTGAAGGTGCCAAAACTACCATGTCCGGTCAGAAACTGAGTCAGGAAGTAGTCTAGTTTCCTGAACTTACATTTCCACCACGATCTCAGATCGGTAATAAGCTTCTTCGTCCACCTTGCCTTTCCACTATCATTCGCCCATTTTCTCTGCCACTCTACTATATTTCTTTCTCTCTCATTCTCATATATATTTACATCCATCCTCCTTTCATACATCCTCGCTCGCTCTTTACACAACAAAACGATCGGTATCACCGCTCTAATGACATATAGAGCCTTATTCGAGACTGTCCTATACGCACTAGACACTCTGAGGAGCATTCGCCCTTGCAAAGTCTCCATCAGCTAAGCGTATTTCGCAGTGTTTTGTACACTACATTACACAGGGGCAGCGTAGGTTACTACCGACTAGAAAACTCCATTTAGCACCTTTCTTTTGGTACTTCCTGGGCCTCCAATGTTTGGCATCAACCGTATCAACGCTTCCAGATTTCGGTTCGCCTTCTCTACTGTCTTTTGGATGTGTACTCCAAACCTTAAACCTTTCGACAACCAGACTCCCAGATATTTAATTGATTTAACCGGTGCAACCTCCACACCTCAAACTATAAATCGAAGAAAGGATCTTTCCCGGGTCCCTTTGAGAACTAACACCTCAGTTTTCTGAGGCGTTAGCTGTAGATCGTTCTTTCTGATCCACCTACTAATGCGATGCAGGCTTGTATTAGCCGCATTAGCCATGTCCGTTTTCTGACTCGCCTTCGTAACCAATGCGAGATCATCAACATAAGCTACAAGAAAATATGACAAAACTGGACCAATCTTTTTAAGCACAAATTTTATCACAAATGGGTGGAAATATATGTTGCTTATTTAATAGTGCTAATAATAGCAAAAATAGTGAGCGCAGTTTTTATAGATTTCTAAAGATCACGTATAAATTAGAGAAAAAAAGATGGATTGAAATAGGAAAATAGGAATTGAAATAGAAAAAATTTAAATTATATTATTATAAAGTAACGATCTAGAACATTAAACATTAATTTTTCAAAAGTAGTTGGATCATATTTCCAATAAATAATAAAATAAGCTGAACATTACCTACCATAGCGAGTAGATCGTGAAATAGTAAAGAGATAATTACATTTCCATATCTATTATATAAATTATAATCTATTTTTGATTCAAAACAAATTTATATACATCAGATTTTATATAGAAATTTACCTACATGTTTCAATATAAAAACTGTCTCGATCGGGATCACCGACAACAAACACATTACCCGAAATGTCCTAGTTGCAACGGTAACGGTAACGTTCCTGTATTAAGTTCAGCGATACACATTGATCTTCGACTTTGTGTCTTTGAATTTTCTGTTTGCCGTCGATTTGGGACAATCTTCGGATAAGGTAATCCTTTTCTCCTTGAAAGACAGCGATTTGAATAAATGAGATTCTATTGAGGAACATTTAGTGTCTCTGTTTGTAGAAAATGATAGAAATGTTTGTCGAAATTTTTGTTGTTTGGATTTGAATTCTACAAAGCATTAATGTTTTCTGTAAACGATTTGATAGATCAGTAAAACGTAATTCATGTACGTTCCATATCTCTTGAAGTATATAATTGAAATTATTTAAAATAAAATAAGATATAAGTAACAACTTTTTGAAATTATATTTTATATAAAAAATGTGGGATCTAAAACACGAAATAAACGAATAAGTATAAGAAAAAATTGTAACGCCTAGTTCCACCAACGCGATTTAGCGATGTTGTAGAGACCTCAGCCTAAATCTTAGAAAACAAGTACTAAAGTGTTATGTATTTTCTGTTCTTTTGTATGGTGTGGAGACATGGACTGCAAATAAACAATGTCTCAATAAAGTGGAAGCATTTAAAATGTGGACATATCAAAGAATACTAAGAATCTCCCGGAGAGACAGAATACTTAATGAAGAAGTACAAAGAAGAATAGAGATCAGCAATAGATATACTAAATTCAATCAAAATAAGAAAACTACTTTTCGTATTGAAAGAGGCGTTCGGCAAGGAGACATGTCTCCTAAATTATTTACAACTTTGCTAGAATACGCTTGTAAAACAAGAGATTGGAACGAAAAGGGCATCAATGTAGATGGAAAATTTTTAAATAACCTTAAATTTGCAGATGATATCGTTCTTATTGCAGACAGCTTTGATCAGGCACAGATAATGCTCCAAGAACTCCATACTGCCACCAAAAGAGTTGGTCTTAAAATAAATTTTTCAAAAACACAATTTATGACAAATTTAGTCCACAACAAAAACATCTCAGTAGAAGACAAAGTTATTGAGCTAGTTGACTCCTATAAATACTTAGGCCATGAGATCAGAATAAGTCGAGACAACCAAACAATCGAGCTGAAAAGAAGAATAAACCTCGCTTGGGCTGCATTTGGAAGGATGAAGGATATTTTTAGGTCTAAGATTCCAATGTGTCTGAAAAGAAAAGTATTTAATCAATGTATTTTGCCAGTGATGACCTACGGCGCAGGAACCCTAACGCTCACAAGAACAACAGTGAGTAAACTACAAGTTGCGGAAAGAGCAATGGAGAGAATTATGTTAGGGATTTCTCTACGTGATAGAATACCCAATACTACTATACGCAAGAGATCAGAAGTAGCAGACGTTATTGAAAGGATAACAACACTAAAGTGGAACTGGGCAGGTCATGTAGCAAGATCAGTTGATGACCGGTGGACAAAAAGAATTTTGGAATGGAGACCCCGAATACAAGCTTACAGAAATAGAGGTCGACCCCCAACGAGATGGACAGATGACATAAAAATAAGTGACTACAAATTGGATTCAGATGGCGCAAAATCGGACTAAGTGGAAAAGCATGCGAGAGGCCTGTGTTCAGCAGTGGACGTTAGAGGCTAGTTGATGATGATGATGAAGAATCATACTAAATCTGGGTCATATAACACGTGGTGACAGATATGAATTCCTAAAACTAATAATGTAGTTAAAGATTTAAGGGAGGCGCAGCATAGGTAGAAGAATGTTTGGCTGAGAAACCTCAGAGAATGGTTTGGATGTAGCTCAACTGAATTCTTCCGGGCTGTAGTATCAAAAGTTAGAATAGCAGTGATGATTGTCAACCTTCGCCGCCGAGATGGCACGTAAAGAAAAATAATGGTATAACAAAGGCAACCAGTTTTTTAAATTGTGCCACTTGCAACCTACTAGGAAAACATACTTTTTTAACAGTAAAATCAACGATATTAAGTTACAAAAATTATCATGTGTATGTAAATGTTTATTATTTATCCTAATACAACGTTCAGTTACATAAATATGACGTATATTATTCAAATTAAAATTCGAAATATGTTAAGCGGTACAATATTGGCAACTCTCCCCTACTAATTCCTCACTTTTACCTTTTCCAAGATTTCAAGACCCTATCCTAATTCTTCTTTCTCCTAAAAGACCACTCATTCAGAAATCTTAACAATCTCAGAAGATGTTTAGATTTCTGGGTGAAATTTAAAGACATTCTTCTTCTACCTATGCTGCGCTTGCCTTGAATCTTTCCCTGCATTATTAGTTTTAGGAATGTATATCTGTCACCAGGTGTTATATGACCCAGATATTGTAGTTTTGTTATTTTGATGGAATGCAGTATCTCGTTGCTGTTCTCTATTCTTCTTAGTACTTCTTCATTGGTTATTCTGTCTGTCATCTTATTCTAACAAAATTCTCAGCATTCTTAGATATATGTTCACATTTCAAATGATTCCAATTTATTGAGACATTATTTGTGTAAAGTCCATGTCTCCACACTATACAAAAGAACAGAAAATACATAACACTTTAGTACTCGTTTTCTAAGATTTAGGCTGAGGTCTCTACAACATAATATTTGTTTCATATTATTGAATGCACTTCTAGCCTATTCTAACTAATTCTAACTCTAATTTATTTGGTATAATCGTTTGTTTCATTAATGTTTGCCCCTAAATAGTTATAACTCTGAACTCGTTCTATCGTCTTATTATTTACGTGTAGATTTATGTATCTAATATTTTTCTTTGATATAACCATGAATTTTATTTTCTTTGTTTAGTGACAGACCAAATTCTTCACTAGCTACAACAACCTTATCTAACATACTTTGTAGATCTGTAATATTGTCTGCTATTGGTATTGTATCATCTTCTTCTTCTCTTCTTCTTAGCCTTCTGTCGTCTATGTTTGGACATAGGCCTCTCCCAACTCCTTTCATCGGTCTCTATCCTGACCAACATATTTCCAATTTGTTCCGGCTATTCTTCTAATGTCATCAACCCATCTCATCTGTGGTCTTCCCCTTGGTCGTTTACTTTCGTAAGGTTTCCAGTGTTGTATTGTAGTATTCCAACGTTGGTCTTTTTGTCTAGCAGTGTGGTCCACGAAGCTCCATTTAAGTTTGGCAATTTTTGTTGTTATGTGCATGACTTTTGTTTTGGATCTTACCCAGTCGTTCCTCTTTTTATTTGACAATCGTATACCTAACATTGCTCTTTCCAATGTTCTTTCTGTTGTGGCTAGTTTATTCATGTTTGCCTTGGTTAGGGTCCAGGTTTGACATCCATATGTCATGATAGGAAGGATGCATTGGTTGAACACTTTGCTCCTCAAGTATTGGGGTATTTTGCGGTTCTTAAGTATCCAACTAAGTTTTCCAAATCCTGCCCATGCTAGCCTTGCTCTTCTAGTAATTTCCGCACTTTGGTTCTCTTTATCAAGTCTCAGGATTTGGCCTAGGTAGATATATTCCTGGATTTGTTCTATCTCACTGCCGTTTATAGTTATATGTCTGGGGTCATCTGTGTTTGTCATTATTTTTGTTTTTTTCATATTCATTTTTAGGCCGACGTATTGGGAGCTGGCTGCTAGTTCCCCTAACATAATTTGCAGTTCCTCGAATGTGCTCGCTATAATCACTATGTCGTCAGCGAATCTGAAGTGGTTTAACTTGTTGCCATTAACGTTAATGCCCTAGGTTGTAACAACTCTAAAATGGTTTATTTCAACTTGGCCGACCTAAGAAAGAAATGAAAAGATATTTGGGTTTAAATACGTACGAAATATTTTTAGATCTATCAAAAATATATAAGGTGATTTTAATATTTCGTATACGAGGGGACTTCAATATACTTCAAAGAATCAATGAAATTGAAAATGCTACAAGGTTGACCAATTTGTAGTTTTGACGACGTTTTCTATTGCTAGGTTGAAAAGCTTTGACAATATTATGTCTCCTTGTCTCACTCCTCTCTTAATGGGGATGGGATTTGTATTTTCATCTAGTTGTACTATCATAGTTGCATTTTCATATATATTATGTATTAGTTGCCTATATCTCGAGTCTATTCTACAATTATTAATAGCTTGTTCTATAGCCCACATCTCGATACTATCAAACGCCTTTTCATAATCGACGAAGGCAAGAAATACGGGTAGTTGGTATTCATTTGCCTTCTCTATAACATATGGAATGGAACAATGGAATAGTTTGTTGGAATTCGCAATGGAACGGATACGAAAAGAAGATTGGGCTAATGCCGTAGCTCATGTAATCAAGGAAGAAGATCATCATCCTTAAAAGTGTGTTATTTAAAGTTTTTGCAAAGTTCTGCCCAAAAAATTTTGCAATCTCAGTGTTTAACTTATTGCCTAATTTTAATGGTGGAATTTTATGGTAATACGATATTCACAGATATCTTTGTCCATAACAGTAATTTAGATAACATAAATCACTTTTTAAATGACATGTGTGAATGGAAATTTATTTTTCTAATAACCATATGTTCTTGCAAGTGCATAACTTTGTTTAGTTGGTAAACCTACATTATCCGTCACAAAATTAAACAAAAATTATTAGAATAAAAATAAATAATAAATTCACTGTATGAATACGATATATTATATTCCGTAGTTCCGTAGTATATTCGAGTTTATTTAACTCTTTTTCAAAACATACTAAAAATTAACATAACAAACATTATTAGAACAATGAAGTTGTTGTATCTTCAACAGGCTTACCCTTGTGAGTATTGTGTTGTAAAATTATTGACATTATTAATTTGATTTTCTTTTTCTTTTTGTCTAAACTTATTACTACGGTTTCCATGTCTCTTCTATTTTTTATATTTATTTTAGGTTAGTTTGACAGAGGAAGTGTCTATGTTTATGAAAACATAGTTTCATAAACATCAAGTATAGTTACTCTTTTCCTCTTATTTTGGGCTTTTGGATAATAATAGATCACCTAGTAGGAGCTTAGAACGCTTAGTGGAACTGTGAGGGGACGTCGGTCAATATAAAATCCAAGGAAGCGGTGGATAGACGAAGTAAGAACCGATGCTAAAGAGATAATGAGGGTGGATAACTGGAGGAGAATAGCCAAGGAAAGGGGTGCTTGGAGGAGGATGCTGGGAGAGAACAGGGCCTAACGTGGGCTGTAGCGCTATAGGAGAGAGATTATATTATATGGAGAGTTATAGTATAACAAAATAAATTGAATGATTTCTATATTAAAAATGTAATTAATAAAATAAATTTTATTGTGTGTAATAAATTCATTTCATTTGCTTTTAACGGAACAAAATCAAATTTTCTTACGGAACATAAAATATACGTAATTACTATTTAAATGGGAATAAGCCACAATTAAAGGTTAAATTACGTTTATTGACGTTTTAATATCCACTTCGGAAATCCTTCTCAAAATACAAACAGTAGTAAATTAAACAAATTTTGTTTCTTTTCTAAGAAAGAAATAAAATTTGTTTAATTTACTACTGTTTGTATTTTGAGAATGATTCCTGAAGTGGAAATTGAGACGTCAATAAACTTACTTTAACCTTAAATTGTGGCTTATTCTCATTTAAATAGTAATTACTTAAAAATGCCATAAGAAAATAGCTTCAGAACAATAATAAAACATATAAGATTATATAATTTACTTTTTAAATGATTGAAATTAAATTTTAAAAATTGTTTGATGCCCATTGATTATTGCTTAATTACTAACCTTTCTTCTTATATGGCTTTTACTTTATCCGTCAAGACACATATAATAATTTAATAATTATATCGGTCTTAGATTTAATTTTTAGGTAATTACGTATGTATTTAAATAAATAATTAAAATTTTATTTTGGTACGCCACTGCAAAGTTGATAAGGGAAATATCCTTTCGTAGCTTTAAATGCGATGTTGCTAAAAAATCGTCTTTAAGTAAAAACTGCTTTAGTATAAGTATATAGGATATCGTATGTTGATATAGTGTATTTTTTATTTATTTATTTAAGTTAAAAAAATCCCTAGCATGGCCACTAGGGATAGGAAAAACATACCGGCTTTAACCGATAACCGGTTTTATCGGTTGTTTTTTTGTTCCGGTTATAACCGGTTTATTAGGTTTTTACGGTGATTAGGATTAGGTTAGGTAATATTTTGGATCCCAATCATAATTATTATTCTCGAGTAATTATTCAAACGACGAAACGATAATTTAAATTTTATTTTATTTTATAAATACAGAAGCAAACTGAAAGTGCAAACTCACTTCAGCCAGAAACAATTAAGTTTTATTATAATATTTCGTTGAAAAGGTATTTGTAATGTATTTGTCGAATGAAGTATCGCAAACTAAAGTGCATTGTAAATGTAACTTTGTAACCTCTTAGATTAAAAAAAACCGAAAATCGGTTTTTGGAAAAACCTGTTTTTTGGCCTGTTATAACTGCCAGGTTAAACCGTAAGCAAAAAAACCGGTATAACCGAAAACCGGTGTTTTGTCAAAAACCGCCATCCCTTATGGCCACTTTGCCCACTTATCCACTACATTTCTTTGTAATGCTTTTATTCCATAGCATATTGGACCGAAAATTGCTATTTTTACTATTCTTATTCCTCTTTCTATTTCTTTGTTGAACGTGTCACTTAAGTAAATGTCTAATTATTAATTATTTAATATAATTTATTCGCTCCGTGCGTGACTGACGCGACACCTACCGCCTTCATCTGACAATTTTGGAGTCCCAATTTTCAGGTTAAACATATGACATATGTTTGACATTGTTAAATACATGCAAAATTGACAATTATTAATAAATTCGTTTTTTAACTATATTTTTTCAGTTTATGTACAAAATAAATGTAGTATTAAAAACTGGGTTTCTCAAAATTCATTATAATATGTCTTTTCAACTCCAAACGGAAAAGAAAGGAAAAATCTAGTACTGTCAAATCAAGTTTTTCACGCAAAAGAGTATATTATAATTAAAAACAATAATAGTAAAAGTTATGATATAAAAGCTAAAGTCATCGGCAGTTAGCTTGAAGCCTTATGAAATATCATTCAAGGTAAATTATTTAAATTTTTCCTATTTCAATTGCATAAAAATGAAATTATGTGATATTTACTTTTTCATATTAATAGCACGAATTCATCTTTTTCTTTTCTCTAATTTATATGTAATCTTTGGGAACCTATAAAAACTACACTCACTGTTTTTGCTATTATTAGCACAATTAAATATGCAACATGTATTTGCACACATTTTTGAAAAAATTTATGCGTAAAAATATTTTGTTCAATATTCCAATTTTGTCATATTTCGCCGCTACGCACGCTGGCATCGTTTCAATGTACCCCTACCATGGTCACGCACGGAGCGAATACAATCAGAAAGAATGCAAGGTAATAGGCTAGTCAACAATATTGTTTGGAGAGTACCTAAAGGCAAAAAAATAGAGGAGGACCAAGAGAGAAACGGAGAGATGTAGTAATAGAAGATGTCAGAGAGATGGAAATCATAGATTAGAAGTTGATAGATAAGAACAGAAAACGATGGAAATTATCCACCCAGAAATGGGTCTAAAAGGCCTGTTAACGCTGTACATACATAGAATTAATAAAATATTTTAATAATTTAAGAATGAACTTTTTTACAGAATATTTATAAGAAAACAATTTATATTATTCAACGAACATTATCCATTCGTGATTTTTAATTTAGTAAAATACAAACCTCAATTTTTCTTTCCACACTTTATAAAACAAACTTCTAACTTACTTTTGATATCACATCTAAAATATACAAAACAGTATTCAACACTCCATTTAATACGTTTTAATGAGCTTTTATAACATAACTGAGAGTACGCTTTATATGCTGAAGTTTAGAACCTTTTGAAAATTATTTAAATGAAGTCTATTACGGTTGAATGAATGTTTTTAAGTTTTGGCAGGGTACAGCCCATTGTTGGTGTGTTCAATACCGCAGCAAGTTACTTTGACTTTACATTGACAATTCAATGCATTTCGGCATTTTAGAAACTACAATAGAAAGAAATATAAAGCATTTATTGTTTTGTTATGTACTATTCAATACAATACTCAAACAAATTTATGAAAAGGATAGAGGCGCAGACGAAGAATACAGAAAATAATAATAATTTATCATCACACAGACATTCTTAAAAGTTCCTACATGTCTGTTATTTTATTCATCAGGAAACACTACACGAACAAGACTATCGTAAAATGGGGTCACTAGAAATAGTTTTAAGGTTTTCAAGCTTTGTAGTTAGGTTGCTATTTATCTAATCGGCCACGAAAAATATGCAAAAAGTGTGTCAGGCTAATAGGTTTAAAAGCCCGGTGAACACATTTGAAAAAGTTTTCCAATTAAAAAAGAAATAAAAAAAAGTAGTATTTTTCTATTCACCCTCCAATCGAGGTGAAAGGAAATAATGCTTTGTTTTGCATTAGTTTGGCTTTTATATTATTCCGGAGGTCAATAGAGACATTTAAAAATACATTAGTAAGATGTGCAATTAATTTATTTAGTAAAAAATATAATAAACATACAAATTTGGAGTTTATATCGTTTATTAATTGAAGCGTGCATTTCCATAACGTTGTAAGTGCCAATATGCCTCATTTGGTTTTTTAAGTTAAATGAGTTGCAAGTGCCATGTTCCATCGCCTAAAATTTATTTCATGTCGATATGGCTAGCGACGGCGTGAAAAGTGGGGATAAAGTAGCGGTGCAAGTCATAACGTTGTAAGTGTAAGTATCGTAGTGCAATTCTGTTAAATGTAGAGTGGCGCATCAGTTACTAAATTATTTTTGTTTGGACGTGTTGGGTTGGGTTTAAACATAAATATTTGGAACGAATATGGATGAAACTACAGAAAAGCGGTTCAAAAAGAAAAGAAGAGTTGTTGATAGTTGGAAAAAAAAATAAAACCAAGAAAATGAGAAACTCTGGCGAAGAATATGTTTCTCTAGTCAATAAAAAGACCGTTACAAAGAAAATGCCACCAACTGATGTAAGTATGGTTTAAAGAGATATCTATCTAAATAGACGTTAAAACAGAAATAATTTTTTTTGTTTAAATCTATCTAAATAATCCAAAATTGTTTTAGGTAAAATGCAAGTGTCCACTAGCATGTAGATCCATAAGACTGGAATACCTTGTTGAGTTGTACAATCATTTCTATGAAATGGCTGATTATAGTAAGCAGCAAAGTTACCTACAAAGGTTTAGTCATCCCCAATTAATCAAAAGGAGACGTCATGGTCAGTACGAACATCCCAGTGAAAGTAGGAGAAGGCACTCTTTCACCTACCATTTACTTTTGCCTGGAGGATCTGAAATAAGGGTTTGCCTCAAAACATTTTGTAGTACGTTTGCCGTAACTCCAAGAAGAGTGCAACTTTTGGGAGAAAAAATTCTTGATGGTAAAATGGATATGTCAGAAAAACGAGGAGGGGCTCGACAAAATATTTTCAAAACTGTCTGGACTAACAAGATTATAGAGCATATCGAAAGTTTTCCAAAAATTGAGAGCCACTACGCAAGGGCGAAAATCCCGGATAAGCTCTTCTTCTCACCGAATTTAAACGTAAGTAGAATGTACCGTGCATTTTTAGAGAAATATTGTGCGGATTATCAGCCGCCTAACAAACCACCAGTGACTAGACAATGGTATAATGAAATTTTTATATCAAAATTTAACTTATCTTTTGCAAGTGATAGTTTGGCTGTTCAAATAAAATCAGCAGATAAAGCTGCTGTAACAGAACAGGAGCTTCACCATCGGAGAGCAGAGGCCGCTACAAAAGCAATGTCAACTGAGACCAAAAATGCATGTACAAGTAATTGCTATGCCCTTTCCTTCGATATGCAGCAGCAAATGTACATTCCCCAATTAACTCACTCCGAAATGTACTATTTACAACAGCTTGCAGTGTATAACTTAGGAATTCACGATTCCATCACAGGAAAGGGATTCATGTGGAATCACGGAAAGAAAAAGCTTAGTTTGTGGTCGGATAATTGTGGGGATCGAAATAAAAATCAGTTCATGATCGCCATGTATTTGACCATACTAGCAAATAACGTTTTTGAGGAAATTATTCATAAATTTCCTTTCCTTTTCTTTAAAAAGGACACACTTTCCTTAATTGTGACAGAGATTTCGCAATCATAGAAAAACGTAAAAAAGTGTGTAAGGCTTATACATTGATGAATGTTGTTAACATCATTACTAGTGCGGCCCAGAAAAATCCATTCTCATGCATGGTGGTTAAGGAATTTTATGATTTCAAAACCGTGGCCGGTGATAAACTGAACACAAAGAAGTTAGGAATTTCAACAGATACGCAGCTTCGTCTTACAAGAGAGAAATTTGGTACGGTGATGGTGGCTAAAGGACACCGTGATCTCGCTGGATGGAGTGAGACCAATGTACTCAAATCTGGAGTTACATTAGAAGACTTTAAAATCATAGACCTTCAAAAAACTAGAACTTACTTTGGTATCCCAGAGAAAAAAAGAACAGATATTGAAAAAATGCTCCCTTATCTTCACGATGATGCCAAGAAGTATTTTAAAGAAAAATTAGGTCAACCAGGGCAAGTTTCTACTGTAGGAAACAACGGTTAAAAATCTGGCACTTAAAACGTTTTGACTTGCAAACCTGATGGCACTTACAACGTTTTGACCTTAGACAGATTTTTGAATTTTTTTTTAAGTAAGCTTTGTTTATTGTTCCTTTGCGGTATGTTTGTATTAAATAATACCTTTAAACTAATCCTTTTTCAGTATGTTACATTATAAGAAATAAACATGTTCGATAAAAAACTGTTTTTTACTCCTCCTGAAAAATTTATAATTTGGCACTTATTACGTTATTTAAATGCACGCTTCAATTATGAAAATATAGAAAATATACAACTTTCTTACTTTAGGGAACACAAAAGAACCTGCTGCGTTGCATTCATTCTCACAGTATAACTTTTGTACTGTTATAACTATAGGGACAAAAAATTACATAATATGTAGAAACAAATAAAAAAAAAAGTTTTACCGTAAACCGGGGTTACTTTCCGCCCTCCGGTGTTACTTGGCCCTATTACGAAAAAAAGTTTATTTTAATTACCTACTAGAAATATGCGCAAAATACCCAACGCAACTATGAGTTAATTCAAGGTTGACAATTTGCCTATACGGTAATGACACTCCGGCTGTGAAGAAATAAATCTGCAACAGGTCATTCTAAATTACTTGGGAGCCGACTGCCTACATTTCCTCTAGAGTTGGAGCAGCAATTGGTAACATATGCAAAGAATATGAAAACTATGATATTCGGTCTTACAACTCGTTCCATCCGTAGCTTGGCATATCAGATAGCAGAGAAAAACAATATCAAACATCATTTCAACAAAAACACCAAGTTGGCTGTGTGGGAATGGCTTCGCGCTTATTTAAAACGGAATAAACTTTCGTTCCGTTTGCCTGAAGCAACATCAGCTGCACGTGCTCGAGGTTTTAGCAAGGAAGTAGTTTCATCATTTTTTTTTAATTTTGGGGCCTTTTCAAGAAAAAATGAACTTTCCACCCTCCCGTATTTTTAACGTTGACGAAACCGGGATTACAACACTTAAACGTCATCCATCAAAAGTGATTGCTGTCAAGGGTAGAAAACAGGTCGGCACCCTAACATCTGCAGATGCATGAGTGCCAGTGGAATAGTTATTCCTCCTATGATCATAATTCCCAGAGTTCGTATGAAGCCGCAGTTCTCAAAGGGTGCACCGCCAGGAACCTTAGTCGTTACTGATAAATCTGGTTCGATGCAGCTTAACTTGTATAAACAATGGTTTGACCAATTTCTTCATCACACTCAATCATAAAAATGAAACCCTATCTATATAAGGATTTTTACAGCTGTTGCCGTCTTCCTTCTTTCAGTCAACGTCTCCGGTCCTTTCTGTTCTGCCATTTTCCATCTCTAAGGTCTCGTCTTTCCATGGCCTCGTCCACTTCATCCCTCCATGATCTTCGGGGTCTACCTCTTTTCCTATTCTGTTCCTATTGGGCTCCAATCCCAATGTATGATCTGTTCTTCTCACATGTCTATACCAAATTCGACGTTTTTCTTCGATGTAGCTGAGTATGTCTTGTTCTACTGCCATTCTTCGTTTTATCTCCTAATTTCTGATCCGATCTATTTTTGTCACTCTGCAGCTTCTTCTCATGAACTCCATTTCAGTTGCTGTGATTTTGGACCTGTTTCGTTTATTTATTATCCAATTCTCAGCTCCATAGGTCATTATACTGCGTACCAAGGTGTTATAAATTCTCTTCCTTGTATTTCTGGTAATCTGTCTATCCCACAGTACCCCAGTTCATTTGTTTAATACATGTTCTTGTCTGTGCTAATTTGGTGGTTATATCTTGCTCGGTGGTTCCATTTTTTGAGAGTATGAATCCTAAATATTTTAATTTTTCAGTGCCGTTAATTTCCCTATTATCGTCCATTTCCAAGTTTCTCACTGGTTCTTGCTCTGTTGTTAAATATTCGGTCTTTTCTAGGTTTATTTCCAGTCCATTTTTTGTGTATTCCTTTTCTAATTTTAGGAGCATATATCACAGATCTTCTTCATCTTGAGCCGTTACCACTTGGTCATCTACAAAGCTTAATGTGTACAAAAAGGGTAATCCCATCTCTTCACATTTCCTTTTCCATGGTTTTAATATTTGTTCGAGGAATATCTTGAACAGTGTCGGAGATTTAGATCATCCCTGCAATAAGCCTTTTGTGGTCTTAAATTCGTTGGACCGCAGACTAACATCTGCAGAAATAGGAAGCGACCATAAGCTTATACTTGGAAAAATCAGAATGACGACACGCATATGTAACAATAAAAACAATAAAAATAAAAAAGGAGAATACATCACAAAGGTAAAAGTCGAGAGTCTGCAGAACGAATCAACAAAACTTCTATACCAAAAGAGAGTCAAAGATAAACTCGACAACGTGCACATCTTAGAAAGTTATGGAATCGAAGAAAGCTGGGCAAAAATTAAAGCAAGCATCCTAGATTCAGTAAAGAAGCTGTAGGAGAAATGAAAATTTTTAAAAATAAATATTTCCAAAAGCGGAAAACTCCGTGGTTCTGCGCAGAAGTGAAAGACAAAATGCAAAGAAAAAAAGAAAGCTTACTTAAGATACATGTCTAATAAAACACCACAAGAATATAACAATTACAAAAATATAAGAAACGAAACAATAGCACTAGTAAGAAAAATTAAAAACGAACACTGGGAACTCTTCTCAAAAGAAATGGAACACGACTTTTACGGTCTACAAAAGGAAATATGGCGTTTTATAAGAGGCCAAAGATCAGAGATGAAAGACTTAATCGAACCGAAACACATAGATAACGACACATGGATTGAATACCTAAAGAAGCTTTATAATGATGAACAGCAAATGATGTTAGAACCAGAAACACCAGAAATCATTACAAACGAGGAAGTCAAGATAACCGTACAAGAAGTAAAACAAACTTTAGAAAAACTGAAGAACAGAAAAGCTGCAGGTAAAGATGGAATTCCAAATGAATTATTGAAATATGGTGGAGAAGCATTAACAGAACAGCTAACAGCACTAATTAACAAAATCATCAAACATAATAAAATACCTGAAGACTGGAAGAAAAGCGAGCTTATCCTACTATACAAAAAAGGAGATAAAAAACAACCTGAAAACTACATATATCAACTTATTAAACACCGCTTTGAAGCAAAATATTGCAAGGCCAAATAAATCAGAGAATTACCTTAGCGGATGAACAGCAGGGTTTTCGCACAGGAAGATCGTGCACAGGTGCAGTATTCATCATAAAATAGATTACCGAGAAAGCACTAGAGTATAACAGACCAGCATTCATATGTCTAATAGACCTGAAGAAAGCGTTCGATAAAGTAAAGCTAAAAGATGTAATTCACCTTCTTTACGATAGAGAAATTCCACTAAGTAAATGTTATAAAAATAATAGAAAACATTTACCAGAACAACAATATGGAAGTCAGAATAGATGACCAGCTTACAGATCCAATAGATATGGGCAATGGAATAAGACAAGGAGACTCGCTTAGTCCAACGCTATTCAATCTAATCATGGATGATATCATCAATACTATTAATAAAGGAAGAGGATACAAAATGGGGAACAAAGAAATCAGAATACTCTGCTATGCAGATGATGCGGCCCTAATTGCATCCAATGAAGACGATCTACAAAAACTAACCCATAGATTCAACACAAGGGCAAAGGACTTTAATATGATCTCTACACAGAAAACTAAAACAATTGTAATCAGTAAAGAACCAATTAGATGTAAACTGGAAATCGACGGTATCAGCATTGAGCAAGTAATGGAGACAAATTATCTAGGAATTACACTGTCTAGCTACGGAGATGTGGAGAAGGAAGTGAAAAATCAAGTACAAAAGGCTAATAAAATAGCAGATTGTCTTAATAACACGATATGGCGCAATCCCCACAGCGCCTTTACATGCATTTACTGAGGAGAATTACAGGAAACACACTGAGGGATCGAATAAGGAGTGAAGAGATCAGAAGAAACTGCAATATACCAGAAATAAATGAGTAGAAACTGAACAGAAAAAAGGAATGGAACGAACACATAAACAGAATGGAAGAGACCCGATTAGTTAGAATAGCGAGGGACAAATCACCAAAAGGTAGAAGAAGTATCGGGCGACCACGCAAAAGATGGAGTGATAACCTCCAATAGAGGCATTAATCGACATTGAACAAGCATTTTGCTTATAAAAAAGAAGAAGAAGAAGAAATTCGTTGGAGTATTTATTTTTTTATTGTATGTATTGTCATAGTTGTTTTTTGGGAACCGTGTCATATGCCTTTTTTAAATCTATGAATGATATGTGTATTGGTCTATTTTTTGCCATTTTTTATTTCAATTAATTGTTGGAGTATATATATGTGGTATATGCAAGATCTTCCTGCCGTAAACTCCGCCTGATCTTCTCCAATTTTATTTGAGATAGATTTTTTCAGTTTTTCTTTCAGTATTTTTCCCTATAACCTAAAATAAAACCCATCTCTTTTAATCTTGGATGGCCATAAAACCCATACACAAAATATTGCTATTATTGATAAAGCACGTGAAAATGGAGTGACAATAATTTGCCTGCGTTCTTATATGAGCCATAGGATACAGCCTTTGGATGTTTCCTTAATGTATCCGTTAAGTACATTTTATACGCAAGTAATAGAATTGTGACTAAGATATCATCCAGGGCGATGTGTAACTATCTCAGAGGTCCCTCACCTATTTGGAAGAACTTACCTACGAGCATCTACTTCATTAAATGCCATTAATGGTTTCCAAAAAACAGGAATTTTCCCACTGAATCGTACTGTTTTTACCAAAGAGATGTTCGCTGCAGCTTTGCCTTCTGATCATGAGCCAAATATTGAAGACAACATATCCAGCCACCAAAAAAGTCAATACAAAAATGACCTGGCTGTCGAAGAACAAGTTGCTCCAAAAAGACAAAATAATGAATCTTCTAAAGATCTGCTTATGGACATACCCTCAACAAGCACTGGTTTAGGTCTATTGTCTCCGGAACAAGTTGTTCCCTATCCAAAAGCACCGCAAAAACAAATTAAGCAACAGAGTAAAAATAAAGGTAAAACTGTCATATTAACAAACACCCATTATATGAAGAATTGGAGACATCTCTAGCTACCATAAAACCAAAAGTTATTGTTAAAAATGTTAACTCAAAGACCAAGATTAAGTCACTAAAGCAGAAAACCGTAAAAAAAGAAAATACTTCCAAGAAGGGTAAAAACATACAACCTGAAGATGAAAGTGTCAGTAGTGCAGATGGGGCAGATATTCTTCAGAAAAAAGGAGAAGGCTGGATAAAATGCTGCTATTATAAAAAATGGGTACATAAGGCAGGTGCAGGAGCTGACAGCGATGACGATGAATTTATTTGCGAATTATGCAGATATGATTAAGTTAAGAAAAATGTTCGGCATTATTATTCCTATTAATATTTAAGCAAAATGTTCGGTGTTATTATTATTATTCCTATTAATATTTAAGCAAAATGTTCGGTGTTATTATTATTATTCCTATTAATATTTAAGCAAAATGTTCGGTATTATTATTCCTATTAATATTGGGTTTTTTGGGTTTAACCCATCGTTATTTCTTATTTAGTTAATTGTTTTTTTTTCGTTCCTTTTGAATTTTTGAGTTTAAATTGTTGTATTTTGCTTAAAAATAAAACAAAAATTAAACTTAAAAAAAGAGAAAATTAAATAAAATAACAGAAAAATCCTATCCCATTTTACCCCCACGGTATATCCCGTTTTACCACACAGTGGGGGTTAAATGAGAAATTGTATTGATGTCAAATTTTTGCATATAATTTTTTTATACATTAATAAAAAAAATATGTTTTTCTGCTTTTAATACAAAAATAATAAGTTTTCACTGTGCCAAAATATGAGTTGACTTCAATACATAGTTTCGGTGTTATACAGCCTCAAACGTTGAGTATCCAATTTTACCTCATCTTTCCCTAATGCAAATCAAAAATAAAAGTACGATCCTGTCCAGAGGCGATCCCCCGCTGCTTTGTGGTAGACACTTACCGATAATAAATATTAATGACTCTTTTAGATCTCTGGTAGGACTATACTAAGATAATAAAATAAAAATAAGATTCTACGAAATTATGGAACAATGACAGTTCGATACTTTTGCTTCAACCTTGGTGTTGCTCTGTGTTCATGCACTATATGACAGTTTTTTCGAAAATGTGCAAAAAACACAATTTTTGCATAAAGTAAACACAATGTGCAAATTATGCTGCTTGCATAAATGCTCTTCTCTACATAGTAATAATTAAACCAAGTAATGATTTTCTTTTGTATATTAACCCAAATTTTTCAGAAAACCTACAAGCAGTTGTGCCGGAAAAGCCGCAAGGTGCCGGGAGGTAGGTGTTATTCATCATTATCAGCTCCACATCAGTCAAACAGCGATTCTTACAGTGGCGGCGGTTGGGGCGGAACTGGCAGCGGTTCGCTGCGTTACCTCGAGGACTCAGTTGCGGCTCGTCTACATGACCATCGACGGCCGCTGGTTGTTTCCTTCAGAAGGCAGAAGAGGTCGGCGATGCAAGATGTCATCGAGGTAGACAGTGACCTGGCGGCATCTAGATCGTCGAGAGGGCTGTCGGAGATTTGTATGGCGCGGTCAAGCGGATCGCCTAACGTTACTAGAAGAACTGACATGAAAGGTATGTTCTAGATTCTTTGTACTCTTCATTTAGAATCAGATATATTCTGTAACTTTTGACAAATCGAATAGAAATCACCAAGTCGAATCGTAATTACTTAAAATCGGAATGTTGGATATCTATTGCGTCGTTTTCGTGTTTGGATTGGCATTCTGTAACTCACATCGTAATCGGTGTAAATCGAAAACGTCAACTTCTACTTGACGCGTTCAAAAGTTGGTGGCAACCCCGCAATGATATGTAAAATAAGTGTTCTGTGACGTTATGTTACTGAAAAGGCTAGTGCAGGCGAAAAATTCAACAAAAAAGAAGATTATATTTCATGCTTGTCAAGTAGTTTTGACATGTTTTGGTTAAGTTTGAAAAGTTCGTTACAAGAATACAAAAAGCAAGCGTAACAGCAAAGAAAAAGATATATGCTGAGTAGTTAAATTATTAGTAAACTTTATCTAAATAAATAACACCGCAGACTAAAAAATAAAACAGCTACAAAAATTAATCAACCGCTAATTTATATCAAGAAGTCAACAAATAAATGTCAAAACAACCAATGCACAAGCGTCAAGACCAATTTCGATGTCGAAATTTGATCTCGACCATCGAGCAAAAAGACTAAAAAGGGGATTGTAAAGGTAATGGGGGCAAACATATTGTTAGACAGGAAGTGCGATCTTTAGAGGCCACATTAAACAAGAAAAGAGAGTCTCTCTCATTGTTTGACATCAAATTTAGTTGGGTTATGTTATTGTTTGTCGCAAATGTCACATGAAATCTTATTTATATTAAAACTTTTTAACAATTGTGTCGCATTTTAGACTATTATCGTTAATAATTAATTAAAACTTTCTCGTCTAAGACATATTCTGAAAAATATTATAAAGCTATTGTTTATAAGTGTCGGAAAATTTAAATTTGGCGCATTCGCATTTCCGGATATGTCCGCCATCAGAGGCCACTTTTTTGGTCTCCTTTTCATAAGGATTAGATTCCCTCTTTTGTCTTTTTGTCCGATAATCTCGACAGAGCTTGTCTAAGTCGAAATCAATTTCTACACAACATATTCGATAGTAGAGGTCGAGATGAGTTACAGAATACCGATTCCTACAAATTCCGATCCGACTTGCTGACCTCTATTCAATTTGACTCATTTCTATTCGATTTGTAGTTACAGAATAGGGCTGAATATATTTATGAACATTTTTGCAACACTTGCTTTCAGTATACCTGTGAGATTCATTATACCATCGTATTTGTAAAAAAACATAGCTAAGAAATCCCAATATAAAATAGAGATTAACAATGATCATTATTATCTATTAAAAACAAGCTAATAAAATGTCACGAAATAAAATACAAGGAAGGGTGATTAATTAAGAGTGATTTAAAAAAAAACTTAACCATAATTACATAAGGAACTATCAGTCATAAACCGGTCAATGAACACAAAATTGTGTCAAAACAAAAAAAAAATCAAGGATAAACAGGGCATAGATAGTTGTATTTTAGTTAGTTGACAATTGTAGAATCTTGTTTTACACAATATATTACACAATGTTAGTACCCCAACTGGTCATGGTAGATATGATATCCCAACTGAATCTGATATTAAAATTGTGAGTCAAAATGATAGTGATATCTGTGAAATTCATAGTGACCATGAAGGCCTTACTGATATTGAGATTGAGATGTTTGAAAATTTTAATTTAAATAATGACGTTATTGTTGATTTACCTAGATTTAAAAATAACACTTGCATTTCAGATAACCTACTGTTAATCTATTTTCTATTAGGTTATCTAATTTCAGATAACCTAATCAAAACAAATAAGAGATCTCACAAGCCTCCTATATATTTAAAGGACTATGTGTTAAATTGAAATTCTGGCTACTTGTTTGTATTTGTATTTTAGTTGAATTTGTATTTTAGTTTTGTACTATCTAAGAAAAAAAGGGAACGTGTAATATATTATGTTAAAGGTAAAAAAGAAGAAGATCGATGACAGACAGATGTCATCCGATACCACCATTCCGGCCAGGGTCATGTAACTTGTAACTTGTAGCTTCTTGATTGCTATAATAAAGATTCTGTATGAACCTCTTGTTTAATATATAAATGACCAAAGGAATCAAAACAGTAAACGTTATATTTGTTTTTTTTAACTTAATTTGAAAGTTTCCTGTTGTTTATATAAATATAAAAATATATTATGAAGTTTCTATAAATTAACATAAAGTAAGCCAAACTATTATCATGTTAATGTATTTATATAGTAGTACATTTGTTTATTTCAGTAGATTCAGTTGTTCATATTTTCAGAAATATGAAATGAAGATGGCACTAATTATTAAAGAGTTAATAGCTTTGTTAAAAGAAGACTCAGATTGTGAAAATTCTGACTCACATATTGTGGTTTATTTGCCGCCGAGATTGGATTAGAAAGTTTTTGATGTAGAAGACATTGATGATATTATTATTTGTGAAGAATCAATAAAATCGGTTTTTGCAGGTACATATGAAATACAAGTGATTGGGAATTCTGACGATTCTGATTATGATATTCCTTTGAACCACAGATTAAACGTCTAAAGAAAAAATCTGGCAAAAATAGTAAATCCACATTTGTCTCAAGTTATTTTTAAGTTTTTAAGTGTATTTAATACATATATTCCCAAGCAATAGAACACACTACGCCTATGCATGTATATAATCTGGAAGGAATAAACTAAAATATCATATTTCTGTCAATACCATTCTTTCTAAGAACGTAAATAAAAGTAGACCAGCAAAATATTGATAAGTTCACTGATGTTTCAAACTATGCAATGAAATGTCTCACTATACACTCGTAAATGGCACAATTTATATTGTTGCGGGGGCAAATTTATCTTACTTTTTCACTTATTTACATCGGCGAAGCATTCACAATAAAAATGACCCCGATAAGAATTTACTGCTGAAATTTTATATGGTTGCCGATACCGTTTAGTTTAGTTTGTAGATTAGTCACCTTAGTCTACTCTCATTTTTGTTTCGAAACGAAGTTTGCTCTTTTTGTCCAGTAGCGAAGAGAATTCACTTCTTAGAGCTTTTGCTTTGTAGACTGCTTGCTTTACATGATCTGTTAAAGTAAGCTTTTTATCTAGTATCACTCCGAAGCATTTTGTCTCGTTTCTCCATGCTACAGGGTTATTGGTAATTGTAATCTCCCTGTCTGGTCTACTTCTCCGGTGTCTGTACATGACGGCCTGTATTTTTTCGGGGATCAGGGCGATTTTCCACTTAATGCACCGTCTTTCAAACCTATTCAAAGCACTTTGTAGGTGGCTGGCAGCTAGGCTAGGATATCTACTGATAGCTGCTATGGCTGTGTCGCCCGCGTACAGACTAACGAATGTTCTGGGGTCTGTTGGAGTATCAGCTGTGTATATAGTATATAGATACGACGATAGCACCGCTCCCTGCGGCACACCAGCTTCCAGGGCTCCGAGTTCAGATAGGGTTGGCCCGATCCGAACTCTGAACCTTCTGTTCGATAGGTGTAACGCAAGAAGACAGCTCTACAAACTGATCGGTCTATGTTAGTATATACGCCTATGATTGCTTCGACGTAATGTGGGAAGAGATGCTTACAATGTTATCGAGATACAAAATTTTCCCATGCCCAAGTGACTGTATTGTGAACTTTAACACTTGGACTTATTTTTGCTTTTCTCTACTAGGTGGCAATAGTAATAACGCATTTTATTCAAAAGATATTTTAAAAGATATTATTTATTTGACCACTGTGCCTCTATGTCCACTGTATTCCGGTCTTCTCTACTTCCATTTTGAAAAATTTTGTAAAATAGTTGATTTTTGATTTATTGGGCTATATTTCGTAGAATAATTAAAAAATAATAATTTTTTTTAAAAACTATTATCGATGTGACTTTACCGGGCGTAGGAAATTTCGACACTAAGCAGGTAGCGACTAAAATTTAATGACAATTTTCGACACCAGCCCCAATTCCCGTTTTTATCTTACAGGTATATTCGACACCAAATAAATATAGCTGCGACATAAATAAAATACCATAATTAATTTATTTATTTATTTTAATAAAAGTAATGTGCATTTTATTTCTTTATAACTGTAATAATATCTAAATATAATACAACTAGTACCTAATTTTTGTACATTTTACTGTTAATATACTTGTATACAATGATTTATTTGCTATTATAGGAATGATAGATACAGCTTTTATAAAATCTAACCTACGTATTTGTTGGGATCGTAGTTTATCCATCATTTTCTCCAAAAATGCCAATTTAGCCTTAGCCGTAGTATCTTTGATTTTTGCTAGTATATGTAAACTATTTATTTTGACATAAGTGTCTACTTGAAATTCTTTTAACTTTTCAATAAAAATAAAAATAGAAGGATGTGTTGAATAAAAAGAAGAATTAAATCTCGAATGAAAGGATTCACAGGCATTTGTAGTCCTCGCAATAGACGGATTCTGATTAGACCATTATGTGTGGTGGAAATAGAGCGCTATCGAAAATGTAATTTTCCAGTAAATAATCTGCATATATATCAAGTGTTGCGTTTTTAGGTTTATATGACATTAAATCATAAAGAAAGCATTCTTCAACTTCTGCTAGATTTAAATAAGTTAAACCAAACGTATGCCTTAACCATTTTCCAATTTCTGAATTTGTATCCTTATATTCTTGTACCAAACCCAAAGATTGAATTTTTTTAAAACAGTTTTGGTGTGACTGAAAACGGCATCCACTAATTTTTGCATTGGGCCACATATACAATAAAGCACAGTGAATTGCTTTTTCAAAGTCCACAAATATTTCAGTTGGCTCTAATGATAATTGAAATGTTTCAAAAATCTTAGACCTTAATAAAGAAAATAAATTTTTGTATGTCATTGACAATTTGTCCTTTAACAAACAGTATGCTAAAGGAACATAATGTCCATTTTCCAAGCCATGTATAGTAAATAATTGTAGAAAATATTTGGTACTGTATAAAAATGTACCATCCATATACAAAGTTTTTAATTTACACAACAAACGAATATTTGTCTCGCATGAAAATACAATTACATTTAATTCAGGATGATTTAAAAACAAAAAACTTTCATTGCGACAGGTTTTAGGAGAATAATTACTAACCGCGTTATGGACTTCTGAAATGCTTCTTGGTAACGGACCTGGTTTAACAGTTTACGACGACAGTTGTAAATGTTCTTTCTTATGCTAGCTATGTCAGGAACCGTCAGCAAATTGGCATCACAGTCAGCAACAGCAGTTCTTGTAATTTTGGCAGGCTTTTCCGATATGTCCTCTTGGGCTTTTTTTTACATGCATTGGTTACCATCTGTACTTCAAGATTTTTGGATCGGCTTCATGATTATGTACCAAATCAGTTCTTGTGATGGTGAGGTCCTCACAGCCTATTGTAAACACTTTTGCGGAACACTTAGTGTTTCTTTGGATGCAGCGCCAAAATATCTCGCCGCTTTTTAACACTTTCTGTTTAGAGAACGAATGATGCTCCACCACTAATAAATCTCGACCACGGGAACTTTTTATCAAAGTCATTTTTTAAATATCCGTATATGTGCACAAGTCAACGTCAAACAAGAAATAAATTACAACTGAAATAATTTAGTCACAAGTACACAAGTGCCACGCCCCCGCCGTGACAATAAATTTTGGGAAAACCCGCTTCTCCTGCTTGGGTGCAAATGTCCATCGCCGCTAATTACCTACCTACCTGCTCTACGCCGAGGTGTCGAAATTTCCTGTAATAAAATTTGACCCTTCGATTACCCCAGGTAGAAATTTGGTGTCGAAAGTTCGGCCTCCGACTTTACCATAAATTTTTTTCAAAAAATGTCTTTAACTTCAGTAGTTTCTATTTCTTCGATATTTTTCCATAAAATAAGCATTTATTAAATATTTGTTTTAATTCTTGTATTAAGGTCGAAGAGGTTGTCTTGTTCAGCATCAAAGATTCTAGTAGCTGGAATTATTGGTAATTTCCGTCGGGACAAGGCACTAGAAGAGGGAAAGTAGTTCTTAAGTAACAAAAGAAGATTTTTTACTGCTAGAACATCGTACTTACTTTATTTTATATTTAGATAGATAGTAATTACATTTAGAGTTAATATAAAATATTCTAAAAAAAGGTTAGCCGTAGAAAGTATTATACATGAATTTCCAGAAAGTAACCACCTTCTTTTATTTTTTTAGGTTTTTCCTACTCACCCTCCGCGAAGCTCAAGAACTCCTTTTCCTTCTCAAGCCCATTAATTATGGAACGGCTAATAATAGAGAGATCCCGTTCATTCGCCAAAGATAAGCAAACACCTGGAAACGACTTCGATGGCGTTCTTGGGAATGAGTTACGGTATCGAAGCGAAACGAACAATCACCCTGAAATAAATCAATTTGGATTCGACGATAGATACAGAAGAGACGTTCCGAAAAGGAGTAATTGTAGTTTTGTTGAAGTTCACACTTTACGGCCTACGCATATTTGCCCGCTAAGTTCGAAAAATAAAGCTTTGGAGGTACAGTGAAAGGTTTAAGCTGGTGCAGTTGGTCAAATATGTTTTCGAAACAGATTATTCCGGTTGTCAGTACAGGATCTTAATTATATAATATATAATGTATATTATATAAAAATATTGTATTAGTCAAGTCTCATTAATTTTCCTCATTTTTTTTTCTCGTTGAATTATTTTAAATTAACACAGAAAGTATCAACAATACCATTACAGCTAAGGAACTAGGAAGAAGCATTTGATTTTTAAAGTGTTTACTAAAATGTACACGTCTACAACGCAATATATACTAAGTGACAAAGAAATCCGAACACCCAGTTTATGTAAAATTGTGTAAAATAAAATATTTTACACAATTATGTAGTTAAATTTCAAAGGACTATAACTTATTTATGTGTTCATGCTTCAATGTCCAGCTTTCAAGTCCATATTGCAGTATCGAAAACACGTAGCATCTCAGTGCTCTTACTCTCAGTTCTAATCTAAGATCTTTGTTGCAGAGAATTGTTTTCATTTTTACAAACGCATTTCTTGCTATTTCTATCCTAGCTCTTATCCAGAAATCCAGGTTCCTAGGTATTTGTATTTATCAACCCATTCTATCGGTACATTTCCCAAATGTATGATTGTTGGTCTATTTGTTTTCTTTGTTATTATCATCTATTTGGTCTTTTTTATATTCATTTTTAGTCCATATTTTTTACAGCAAGTGTTTGTTTTGTTTAGCAGTAGTTGGAGTTTTTCAGCAGAGCTTGCAATAATCACGGTGTCATTTACATATCTTATGTTGTTAATAGAACTTCCGTTAATTATTATTCCTTCACTTTGAGATAGTAATGCTTCTTCAAAAATAGCTTCAATATATACATTAAATAGTCTTCTTCTTCACGTGCCATCTCCGCTACGAAGGTTGGCTATCATCATGGCAATTTTGACCCTGGAGGCTGCCGCTCAGAACAATTGTATGGAAGTGCAAGCAAACCACTCCCTGAGGTTTCTCAACCATGACATTATTCTCCTACCTATGCTGCGCCTACCTTCAATCTTTCCTTGCATAATTAGTTGTAACAGTTGATATTTATTCCCACGTGTAATATGTCCCAGGTATTGTAGTTTCCTCATTTTAACACTCAATACGACCTCCTTTTGTTTGTTCATCCTGTCTAATACAACTGGGTTAGTTATCTTATCCTTCCAGGAGATTTTTAACATTCTTCGGTACGTCCACATCTCAAATGCCTCCAGCTTACTCATACATTGCTTATTTAGTGTCCACGCCTCCACCCCATATAACAGGACCGAGAAAACATAACATTTAAGCATTCGTATTTTCAGCTTTAGGCTTAGGTTTCGGCTACACAACATTTGTTTCATGTTGTTAAAGGCACTGCGGGCTTTCTCTATTCTTATTCTTATTTCTCTGGTGTATTCGTTTGACTCGTTAATATTTGTTCCGAGGTAATTGTAATTTTGTACTCGTTCAATGAGATTCTGTCCTACATGTAAGTTGATATTATTGATACGTTTCTTCTTTGTATTCAGTGACAGACCAAACTCTTCACTTGCTTCTACCACTTTGTTTAGTAATCTCTGTAGGTCTTCAATATTTTCTGCTATGAGCGCGGTATCATCAGCATATCGGATATTGCAAATGGGGTGACCGTTGATCTTTACTCCGGCTTTTTCGTTCATAAGAGCTTTTTTAATAACATTTTCCGCGTAGACATTGAACAAGGTTGGAGACAACACACAGCCCTGCCGAACACCTCTTTTGATCTGTATTCTATCTGATATCGAGCTGTTAATTCGTACTGTAGCTTCTTGTTTGTAGTATAGATTCCTTATCACTCGCATGTCCCTTGTATCAATATTTTTATTTTCCAGTATTTGCATCAGTGGCCTATGTTTTACTGTATCAAATGCTTTGTTATAGTCTAGAAAACACACAAATATGTCCTGATTTACGTCTAGACATCGTTGTGTTAGAACATTAAAAGCAAACAGGGCCTCTCTAGTTCCTAGCCCGTCTCTAAAGCCAAATTGAGAGGGTCCGATGTCAACTTCCAATTTTTTATATATTCTCCGATGAATCATTTTTAAGAAGACCTTTAATATATGACACATGAGACTGATGGTGCGATGTTCCGAGCATTGTCTCGCATTAGACTTTTTGGGTATGGCTATTATTGTTGTTACTAGCCATTCATTAAGGAAGATACCAGATTTGTAAATGCTGTTAAATAGTTCCACGATCTTTATTAAATTGTTGCCTTTGATGAGTTTAATTATGTCTATTGGTAGTTCATCTGGACCTGTAGCCTTCCCCGACCTCATTTCTTTAATCGTGTATTCCACTTCATCTCTTGTTATTTCTGGTCCTGTGTCACTGTTTATGTATTCGTTATCTACATTGTCTCTTTGATCTTTAAACAGTTGTTTTATGTACTGTTTCCAGACTCTTAATTTTTCTTCTGTGTCCATAATAATGTTTCCACTCTCGTCTACTAATATGTTGTGTCTGTTACTTTGTCTCCTCGTCAACTCTTTGATCTTCCGATGTGCATTAAAGCTGTCGTGTTTATTTTGTAGTTGTTCGATTTCTTCGCATTTTTCCTTACTCCATTTTTCTTTTCCATTTTCCTTACTCCTTACTCCATTAAATAGTAACGGGGACATAATACATCCCTGCCTAACTCCTCTCTTGATTTCAGTTTCAGGACTGGGTTCGTTATCTATTACGATTTGTGCTCTTTCATTCCAGTAGAGGTTCGTTATTATTCGTAAGTCCCTATGGTCTATGTTTTTTGTCTTTAAAATTTGGACTCATTTTTCATGTCATACTCTGTCAAATGCTTTTTCAAAATCAACGTAACAAACGCATGCATCTTTGACCTAACACATTAAAAGCAAATAATGCTTCTCTGGTTCCTAATCCGTTTCTGAACCCAAACTGACTATCATCTATTTCTTCTTCCAGTTTTTTATTTATACGATCATGTATTATTTTCAGGAATAATTTGAGAATGTGACTTATTAGTGATATTGTTCTGTATTCACTGCAATATTTAGCGTTTGTATTTTTAAGGATAGCACAAAAGGCGGAGAGTAACCATTGTTTCGGCATGTGTCCTGTTTTGTATATTGAGTTAAATAAGTCTACTATAATGTCTAATGTTTCATCATTCATGCATTTTAAGATTTCTATAGGGAATTGGTCTGGACCTAATGCTTTACCATTTTTGCTGTTTTTTTTAACGCCATTTTAATTTCCTCTTTTAATACCTTTAAAACCATATGCTCTTCTACTTATATCTCCATATGTTCTGTTCTATTGTCTTTGAACAGTTCATTGATGTATTCTGTCCATGTCTTAAATTTGTCGTCAGTACTCAACACAAGTTTCCCATTTGCATCTTTCAGTATTCCCGGTTTTCTTGTTCTATTGTTGTGCGTTAATTCTTTAATTTTTTTATGTGTGTTAAAACTATTATGTCTTTTCTGGTATTATTTTATTTCTGAGCATTGTTCTTTCGCTTTCTGAATTCTGTATTTTATTTGTTTATCCTTCTTCTTCAAGTTCCACTCCTATCGGAGATTGGAAATCATTCTGGCAATTATAATTTTATTGGTTACTCGCCTGAATAGTTCAATTGAACTGCATCCAAACCATTCACGGAGATTGCGTAGCCACGAGATTTTACGTCTTCCTACGCTTCTTCTACCTTTGATTTTACCCTGCATTATATTCCTTAGTAGTTCGTACTTTTCACCTCTCATGATGTGCCCCAAGTATTCCAATTTCCTGATTTTTATGGAATTTAAAACTTCGCATTGTTTTCCTAGTTGTTCGAGAACTTGTTCGTTTGTTTTGCGATCCATCCATGATATTTTCAAAATACGTCGGTAACACCACATTTCGAATGCTTCTAGGTTTTTAATGTTGGATTTTTTAAGTGTCCAAGCTTCAACTCCATACAAAAGGGTAGAGAAAATATAACATCGAAGCATTCTTATCCGGAGCGATATATTGATATCGCGATAAAAAAAGTTTTCTCATTCTATTAAAAGTTGACCGCGCAATTTCAATGCGGCATCTTATTTCTTTTGCCTGATCAGTATCTTCTATGATCCATGCTGCAAGGTATTTGTACGAAGATATTTGTTCAATTTCTCTATTATCTAGTACTACAAGTAGCTTAACTTTGAAGTTTTATGCTTTTGTAAATACCATGAACTTGGTTTTCTTCAAATTGATTTTTAGTCCATAATCGTTGCAATATATATTTAGTTGTTCAGCAAGGTGTTGCAGTTCTTCTAGTGTTCCTGCCAGAAGGACGGTGTCGTCAGCATATCTTGTTATTAAGTGGCTCACCGTTTATTATAAGGCTCTCACTGCTCTCGGCAAGCGCTAATTCTGAGATGGCTTCACTCTATAAAGTGAATAACAAGGGTGATAAAATACACCCTTGGCGGACCCCACGGCGAATCTGGATATCCTTGGTCAGTTCGTTTTCAACTTTCACTTTTGCTGTTTGATTCCAATAGAGGTTACAGATGATTCTAATGTCTCTACTGTCTATGTTTTTATTTAATAAAATTTCTTTAAGTCGATTATGCTGCACTCTGTCAAATGACTTCTCAAAATAAATGAAACAGTCATATACTTCCTGATTAATATCTAAGCATCTCTGCGAAAGAATACTTACTGCAAACAATGCATCTCGTGTTCCCAGTCCTTTCCTAAATCCCATTTGTGTATTACTTATGCCTTCATCTAATTTCTTATGTATTCTATTGTAAATTACTTTTAAAAACAATTTCAAGACATGACTCATTAAGGCTATGGTGCGATTTTCATTGCACTCATTTGCATTGGCTTTTTTGGGAAGCAGTATGAATGTTGATTGGAGCCATTCTTTAGGTATTATACCTGTTCTATATATGGTATTGAATATATCGAAAAGAAGATCAATAGATTCAGTATTCACAATTTTAAGTAATTCGATGGGAACTTCATCAGGCCCGGGAGATTTACCACCTTTAGCTTGTTTCATTGCATATTCAATTTCTTCTCGTATAATGTCAGGCCCAGTATCATCCTTAAATTCTTTTGGTGGTTCTGTTCTCTCTGTCTTCAAAAAGTTGTGCTGTATATTGTGTCCATCTCTGCATTTTTTGGTTTATATCTGTTATAAGTGCACCCCTTTCATCTCTTAGTTGCCTAGTTTGAAGTGTTTTTCTCATTCTTGTTAATTCTCTAATTCTTTTATACATGTTAAAAAAGTCATATTTTTTCTCAATTTCTTCTAGTTCTTGGCACTGCTCATGTAACATTCTCTCCTTACCTTCTTTTATTCTCTTTTTTATTAATCGATCAGTTTCATTATATTTAATTGGATTTTTTGTTTTGAATGATCTTCTTTCATTCATTAATAGTAGTATTTCTTCAGTCATCCAATCTTTATATTTTCTATTCTTTGGTTTTAAGTTTTCATTTGCTGTTTTAATTATTGCTACTTTTATATTTTCCCATTTCTGATCAATGTTATAGCTACTTTTATTTAGTTTTTGGGCATTACGTAGATTTTCAGTAAGAGTTTTTACAGTTTGTTCCTTTGTTTGTGGTTCCCTTAATTTCTTAATATCAATTCTACTTTGTGTGGGATTTTTAACCAATTTTAATTTGGTTCGTAATGTGACTACTATGGGGTTATGGTCTGGACCGATGTCTGCTCCAGGGTAAGTTTTGGCAGACAGTATAGAATTACGAAATCTTTGTCTAATAAGCACAAAGTCAATTTGATTTCGGATTATTCTATTCGTTGTATCACCGGGAGATTTCCATGTATACAATCTTCTTTTTGGTAACTTAAAAAGTGTATTAGCTATTACAAATTCTTCCGTCTGGCAAAATTGTATCAACCACGGTCACCACGTTCATTTCTATTTCCTAGACCATATTCCCTCACATATCCATCCACTCTTCCCTGGCCAACTTTGGCATTGAAGTCGCCCATTATTATTGTAGTGTGATGTTTCTTCATTGATTTTAAGACTTGTTCCAAATCATGGTAAAACAGTTCGATATCGTCGTCATCTTTATCTGCCGTAGGAGCATAAACTTGAATAAAATTAATCCTTAAATAAACTTAAAAGTGTATCCACTTTTTTGTTAATCTGATTATCTTTGTTCTTATATTGACGTCTTTCTTCTATTAAATCTAAAATTTCTTCCGTTATCCATTTTATATCTGGTTGGTATTAGAATTTCTTTTTGACTTGTATCTATTTCTGTCTTTATTAATAACCATTTTTTCTACGTCTCAGTATTTTGCAGAATTTGTTGTTTAACATTCATTAATCTTTTGTTGATTTCATCTGCCAGGCGTTGCCTTATGAGTTGGTTCCTCAATTTTCTTGTATCGATTTTTGCATTTGTTGTTCTTCGTTTTATTATTTTCATTTTGAGCCTAATTTGGGTCACTACTGGGTTGTGATCGGATCCTATGTCGGCACTTGGATAGGTTTTTGCTGATATAATTGCATTCCTGTATTTTTGTCTAACTAATACATAGTCTATTTGGTTTCTTACAGTTCTGTATTCTTGATCTGCTGCTGACTTCCAGGTATATAGTCTTCTCTCTGGCATTTTGAACAATGTCTTAGCTATAACAAAATTATTGTTTTGGCAAAATTCGATAAGCCTGTCACCCCTTTCGGTTCCGTTGCCCAGACCATATCCTTCTGTACATTCTTCTACTTTTTCTTCCCCAACCTTTGCGTTAAAGTCTCCCATTATAATTGTTACTCTCCCATTATAATTGTTACAACCTATCTATAAAATATTAATAAAAAAATAATACATTTTGGACCCAAGACTTGAATAAGGACAACAAATTTTTTAAATACCTAAGAAAGAACTTTAAATTTATCAACGAAAAGGCTATATGTAGCTTTTGATATAATCATAAACTTTACTATTCATCATCAGAAGATCATTAAAGGATGAAACAAAGCATATTATTGGCAATTATTTTAATGTATTTTTTTATAAACAGCTTTTATGAATAATACTAAAACGTAATGATCCCTTTACTGTACCTTCCTAGCTAAAACAGCTTTTAGAAATTATATAAATAAGTCCATGTACAATATATTTTTCTAAAGACTGTTAAAAAACATTTTTAATGATACATTTGTAATTTTCAAAAGGTTTGGCCTCGATATTGTATATAAGCTTTTTTCAATGTCCAGTTTTTATAGTGAAATGCTGGAAACAATCTAAAAATATATAGAAATGAAGTAGGAGGTACACTGTGCTATATAAAATTATGCCTATATAATAGTCAAGAAAAAATATTACATATAGCATTTTTCATATAAAAAAGCTTGCACGTCATTCAAGATTTACGTCGTCAGAACCCCACAGCGTTGCCAAAACATCAGAACAGTTAGTGAGGAATTTTTAAAATGTCAACTATTTGTCAAACTTTTATATTAATAGTAAATACACTTAGTTTTAAAACTACTGCGACACATTAAAATACATAACAAAACATTTTAATACAAAATTATATATTCTAAATTTTAAACTTACCTCTTTTACGGCTTTAATAGTAAAAACGTCCCGCCATTATTTCTTGTTCAAAATAATCTATCTTATATGAAAGCTTATCAGCTTTCTACAGACTATTTATTTGTTTTGGCATATCACAATCACAATACACAATAATAATTAGTTTTTTAAAGCTATTAATTGAATTTTATATGTCTTTATAAATACAATTTATTAATATATATTATATTATGATGAAATTGTGTAAGAAATCAATACATAAACAGAATTCCTACTCTAAAAAAGCGGCAACACTTAATACACGTTTGCCACCCGCTGAACTGTCAACAAAATTTGAAGTATTTCCGTATCAATTGCGTACAATTGTCTAATATATTTAATTAAAATTATTATTTTGTGGAATATTAGACTTAAGAGTTATTTCATAAAATTTATATTATTAATAATAACGAATGTTTTTGGTTATTTAATCAATAAAATTCTAAAATTTCCAATATAATAATGATTACATTTTTCTGATTATTCCACCATGTTGACGCCTATGAAAGATCGAGTAATTCCGTATGGGCTTCGCATTATTAGCTGCGTTAGGAAAATTTGAACATTAAGGTTGATATTCTGGAAATTTTAAATACAAGTGACGTCACTTTGTAGAAATCGTGGCGTGCAAGTGTTTTACTTTGAAAAATGGTATATATGCTGTAACGTGTTTAACAATAAAACCAGAGGTTCTAATCTATATAAACTGTTTATTTAAAGTTTACAATACGATATGCTCTTATCAACTAAACTCTTAATAATAGCGCTCCTATACGAATTATAGAATTATCTGTAGTAGTTTTATTCGCCTATTATGAAGGATCTATTCTCCGTACCTCGGTCGTTACATCTGAAACATTCAGATATGTAACATCATTGCCCTGAGATGCAATTTTTGTATGGGGTACGTCAAAATTAGCTTTGTCGTTACACTGCACCCATTTTAGCAAGTCAATATCTACAGGACTCTCCAGCTGTGCATGAACCCCTGAGGAAGAAATAACAGTATCCTGTCTTGGAAGCACACGATATCTTCTGGTTAATGCAAGACACAGCAATTCGTACGCCAGTTTATCGAAAGATCACTTCAAGCGTGCTTCTGATAATCTTCCAATCTTTGGCAAAACAAAATTATTGATGTCTTTATTGTACACGATTTTCTTCAAATTAGTTAGACCACGAACAAGGGTTCGTGCTTGTTCTGTTTTATTTCAACCAGCTTAAGGTGCAAGACGATCTATGTGGACAATTTTTGGTTTACCTTTTAGTAACTTCTTAATTCGGTATATAATTGACTAAATTGACTCATAATTTCGCCGTTAGTCGGAGTGAATCTCCAAGGAAACACCAAATCGGCTGAAGAATTCTTTAACCAGTACCTCTGCAACAGTAGCAGCTTCTTGATTTGGTATCGCAAAGGTCTCAGTCTATTTCGTAAAATAATTCATAGCTACCAGGATATATTTATTTCCATCATCCGTTTCTGGAAATGGATCTGCAATGTCGATTGCTACGATTTCCATAGGACTAACAACATTATATTGTTTCATGGATGCCCCCTTTTTACCAACTGGACACTACTGGTTGCACACAGTTCACATTTTCGGCACCATCTTCTTACATCATCTTTACAGTTCACCATATAGAACCGTACTCGAATCGTTTGCAGAGTGTTCGTTATACCAAAGTGTCATGCAACTGATGTAATACTTCTGAAAGTTTACTTTTAGATACAATCAAATGAAGTTTAGATTCTGAACCATCATCTACACAAGATCATCTTTTAGTACCAGGCAATTTCATTGACTCCAGTAGGACTTTACTTCTGATCCACATGCACGAATGTCTTGCCAAAGAAGCCTTTTACCTCGATGCATCAAATCCAATACTCTTTTTATACATGGATCATCTGCTTGGGCATCTTGTAGCGGTTGAGGCTGCCATTGATCATTAATGACGGTGGTTCGTCTTACGGGGCAAATTCGTTCCTCTAATTTAAGAAAATGATTACAATTTGTACTGCATGACCGTCCTAAAAGAGCTGTAAAATTTAAATAAACTTTTACAGCCTTGTTTCGATCTGTTTTAGCTTTCTGTCGTCTTCTTCAGAGGATCATACGCGATAGCTGTGTAAAGCTTGACTAGCTGTTTCGTATTCCAAAGCAATGACAAGTGCTTCACCTAAAACTTTCGGTCTTGCTAGTCATAAAGCTTTCTATAGTTCACTGTCTCTCAACCCATTGACGAAGGTATCTACAGCATTTTTTTTTTCAAATATGTTGTCAGGTACCGAAGAAACCAACCACGCTATACGAGCAACATCTGCTTTAAATTCTTGCAAATTCTCACTTGCTCTTGAATTCTATTATATATAAAATTTATTCTAAATTCAAATTTTTGCGTCTTCTGAACAATTTTTTGTTTTGGAGTTACGAGTTTTGTTAATTAGGGTGACGATATGTCTCTGTTAAATTGATGTAGACCACATGCAATTTTTGTTTAGAATAAGTAATTTTTTAAAACTATTTGTGTTCCAAAGAAAGAGTTGTCAATATTTTATCAATCTGCTTAAAATATTACCTGTTTTTCCACCTTTAAGTAATATTTTCCTTCCCAGAGTGACTTCTTATAACCTTTTCGTATAGTCTATATTGATACTAATATATTCCACGACAATTATCACAGATTTCTATAATATTTTTTATGGATGGTCGAGATATATCGCATATTATTAATCGGACTAATCGGGTTATATGTTGAGGATGTGCGTTCTCGTCTAATTTGCTTTAGTTCTTTCTTCGGAACAGTCTCTCTGTCACTGCCTTACACTATTTTTCTACTTTCCACCCTAATCGTTTAATTATCCCTCTTTCTGTTCTTCTTCTTCCTATGCCGTCCCAATTAAAGGAGGTTGGCGACCACATTTCTAAAAGTTTCTCTGTCTTTTGCAACGTGAAATAATTCATCTACAGTTTGTCCAGTCCTGAATATTTTGCAGCCATGACTTCCTCTTTCTACCTATTCCCTTTTTACCCTATTTTCCCTATACCTTTAACGATTGGCACAACTCCTGCTATCACTTATACAGCAATTGTTGAGGTTGTCCTATATACGCTTACCGCCCTTAGTAATGGTTTTCGTTGCGCCCTTACCATAATTTTCATGTACTTTTTTTCTTTAGTACTTCCTCCAAGACTGGGATCGCATATACAACTGTAAAGTGTAATGTGTAAGTGTAAACTAATGAACTAAGTCCCCCCCCCCCATATTTGGCATTATCTTTGCTAATGCGACGGTCTTGTCCTCGGTTTTCTTGACAACCCAATCTTTATGTTTTGTCAAATTAAATTGGTCATCGAGTTAAATCCCCAAATACCTGGCCCTTTTTGTATTAATAGATGTCTGAAAAATTTTGAATTTATGATTGTTTTTACCCTTGGTTACTTCAAACTTTCAGCAATAAAAAACAAAAATACCTAAACCCATTTACCAAAAAAGTTAAAAATAGGCAGTGTATCTCATCTTTTCTTTTACAATTTTCTAAAATGTGTATTTTTAAAAATTGATATTTATATATAAAGTATATAAAAAAGTTGGTTTTAAAAAGTTAAATGTAAAGTACTGTGAATACTATCGTTGTTATTTATTAGTGTTTTTGCTGGTGCTGTTAAATCTATTTGTAAATCAATTTTGATTTTTGTAAATATTTTTTCAATAAAATTTAAAATTGTTCGTTTTTCTTTCCTAGTACTGCGAAATATTGTTAATATTTTATCGAATCTATAATGTTGTTTCGAGAAACGCACAAGGACAGAGAATAGAAGTAGGTGAAGAATTTGAAAGAGAAATTTTTATAATTCTTGAAACAGAAAAGGAAGTCAGCAATCAAAAAATAAACAAATGCTTATATTGAATGAAACAAACAAGAATCGGAGGTTAGTAGGACTTACGTGACAGGCGTGATATTAAAATTATTTCCAATCTATGTTGGAACCAAACTGCCAAGGTAAGAGTTGACAATCAGAACACCCAAGATATCAAAATACAGGGAGGGGTTCGTCAGGGTTGCGTGTAGTGAAGCAGTATTTAAAGAAGCACTCTCAGATTCAAAGGAGGTACCTCTATCAATGGAGAAGTTTTGAATAACTTGCATTTTGCAGACGATGCAGTAATAATGACGAATAACAACAATGATTTATAGAACGTAATTCAACGACTTAATGAATGTTGTCATGAATACGGACTAAGAATGAATTTGAAAAAAAAAAAACTAAATGCATGATCATAACTAAATCAACAGATACAAACAATTGATTGTAGAAGATACAGTAATTAAGAGTGTGGATACCTAAAAATACTTAGGAATATGGATAACATCAAATGTAGATAAAATCAAAGAAATTAAGACAGATATTGAAATAGCTCGTGCATCATTAGTTAAACTTATAAAGTTTCTTTGTTGTCGGGATATAAGGCACTTTAAAATGATCTCTTCTACGTTATTATGAATGGGGATCTATGTGATTCGACTAAGAATCCAATATTTCTAGAGATGTTTACATCTTGATCACCAGGGACAAATATAAAGTAGATTAATTCTCTATCTGACTATATTAGTCCATTTAGGGTTGCGCAAGCAACAACGTCGGATTTGGAAATAAAAAACTTTAGTTTTCAAAAATATTTTATTGAAAAGTACAAAAATGGGGAACATGTCTACAAATTCAAATCTAATATGTCCCTAAGTATCTTCCGTAAAAAAATTAAAAATTAGTGTTGCAATTTACACAATTTAAAAGCAAATAAAGTAACAAAATCCTCTCTTTGTTTAAGTAATATACACAATATAAAGAATTAAACACGAAAGAAAGTATCTTTAATTTAGTACGTAGGTTCTTTCCTTTTGGCAATGTGTTATGTAAGATCAATATTTGATTCAAAATAGAAAATTTGTTCGTAATTATATTACAAATCAAAAATTTTCGAAAATAAATTAAGTTTAGTGTCATTTTAAACAGTAGATGGTTAGAACCTACATATTAACGATCAGAAAGGCCATACTATTGTTCCAACCTAACAAGTCATTCCATTAGTAACCCCCAGTGAAAAAAAGAGTAACATTTAAAGATATAAATTTATGGTTTGTCGGTTGGGTTTATAAACCGGTATAAAAAATCTATAGACATATAAAACAAATAGACTGGCTGTTCCCCCAGTGCGACAAAGAAAACTGATGCAAAGCAGTCCCTGCATATCTTTCTACTAGATTGAGTTTATCGATCACGTGACCTTCCCATCGGATATTTAGGTCACGTTGTCAATAAATCCGGCCCATTGGAAAGATATGCAGAGACTGCTTGTGTCAGTTTTTTTTTTCGAACTGGGGGAACGAGCCTGTATTACAACAGTCAGTCTATTTGTGTTATATGTCTATAAGAAAATCTGGTCGGTAATTAGAGTTTTGTTAGGTTAGTTTATTACCGAATAAAGTAATCTGGTAGTAGTACAACTTTTAATGGATAAGAAACAGCAAAACACATATTTCATTCATTTTTAGTCTGGCATTATTTGTTGTCTTATATTTACGTTTAAAGTTACAAAATTTGTTACCTTTGTTATAATTGCAATTGATAGGTGGACTTATCCAAAGAAAATTTTTAAATGGTTTGTCTGACATTGTTGAAAACTGATCTGCCACGCTCGTATATCGAGATAGGTGAGTAGAAGGTACTAGTCCAAAGATTTCTGCCGATATATACATCGATAAATCGGTGTCTGACTATAAAGACCTTATTAATGTTGGGTTATATTTTAATTGACCAGTCTAATGGATGGAAACCATAGAAAAATCGCTCAAGCCAATGGTATAACTGCGTGGATTAAGGAAGAAACCCTAGAGGTACAATACACCAAGAGATGTATGGTCCTCCACATCGTTCTAACTTGAACAGCAAATTAACCCATCTCTAGGTCTTTAATATTAATACAAATTAAATCGCAAACTTGTCAATCTTCAGACAAAACAAGAAGACTAGTCCATCTATAGGCATTTATATGGTTAATTTGATCATTAAATTTGAATAATAAAATGTGGCATAATTTTAGATAAATGGGTAGGCCAAAACATCTGATTTATTTATTACAAAAAACATATGTAAATAATACTGCTAATGTAAGAGTTACAATGTGGTTTTGAAAAACTTCAAATTAAAATCTGGAGTTCAACTTCTTCTTTAAGTGCTGTCTCCCAATCGGAGGTTGGATATCACCATCACTATCTTTACTTTATCTATTGCTGCTCTGAAGAGTTCTATAGAACTGTATATAAACCTGTCCCTTAAATTCTTCAACCATGATACTATCCTTCTTCCTATACTCCTTCCTCCTCATATCTTTCCCTGTATTATCAGCCTTCAGAGTTCAACAGGGATGCATAATATCCCCTATCCTATTCAGTATATATAGTGAACATATTATGCGTATTAAGTTTTTGAAGAATGGCAAGGTGGAACAAGGATAGGTGGAAGAAAAATCAAAGACCTACGTTATGCTGATGACACTGTTATATTGGCGTCATCACCAGAAGAACTGGAACAAATTATGAATAAGCTAGGCACGGTGAGTACGGAATATGGTTTGAAAATAAATATGCAGAAAACCAAAGTGATGATCATCGATAGAATCAGAAACAACCAGACAGAGATAAGAATCATGGCAGGTTACGAAGTGGTAAGGCAATTTAATTACTTATTAACTCACCGTTATTACTAACAGTGGAAGATGCGAAGACGAGATCTGTCGACGCATCACAATGGCCAGATATAGCCAAACTCACAACAATTTGAAAGAACACTGGCATCACAAAAAAACGCAAAATTACGCCTTGTTCGAGCATTGATATTTCCAAACAGAACTTGATATAAAAACTAGATTCATCACAACTATCAACCAAAATATACTGAGATATTTTGGACATATAACTACAAGAAGAGAAGGCATGGAGCGAATGATAGTTGAAGGTAACGTAGCAGGTAAAAAATCCAGAGGAAGATCTCCAGTACGATGGTCGGACCAAATAAAGGACATGACTGGTTACTCATTCTCCGAAGCAAAACAACACGTACAGGAGAGAGATAATTGGACAGAAATACTCAAACAACATGACGCCACTACATCTTTACGAAGGAGAAAATATTGAGGAGGAATTTGAACATCAGGCTAGCCCATCTCTGCTTCTCGATATTATTGTAACTTAAATCTCCGGCTTCGAGATCTCTATCGCCCATTGATATTTTTATAACTTCAAACGTAGACTAGCGCATCTCTAGTCCTCCACATCATTGTAACTTGTACACAAGACTAACCTATCTCTACGTCTTTCATACTAAGTGAACTAGTCCATCTCTAGACTTCTTAACATTTTTAGATTAGTCCCTGAAGTCATTTTGTAAGTTCAAACTAGTACAAGCCCATCTAGAAGCATATATATGGTTTTAACTTAAAAGACAGGCTAGCCATCTCTAGTCCCGAGTATAAATATAACTTAAATCCCAAATTAAAACTTTCCTAGTCATCCGCAAAGTTGTAACTAGAATAGCACTTGAACTGACAATTTAACTAGAGCGGTAAACTAGCCCACCTCTAGTCCCTTGTAACTCTACGTCGCTTTAACGTACACGGCTTACTAATCGATTTCTAGCCCTTGTTGGCATTTATGTAACCTAAAATAAAGCTAAGCTTCTAGATCGTTTTAATTTCAATATAGTACAAAGACTAGCATCTTTAAGACCCAACATCACTTTCAATTGAACTAAACTAACTGTAATACCTATATTAATGTAGCATAAACCACAAAGTGGCCCATCTCTAGTCATCCCCACATCGTTTTACTTTAAACGGCGGATTACTCATATTTAATTCCTCTTTCTTTAATAATGATCTAGATGTGCTGAAATTTAAATAGTAGACTTATCCATCTCAAGCACATTTTGATATTTTTTTTTTGAATTAAACCAATACTGGCCAATATTTCAGTATTGGTTTAATTTAAGAGAAGCACTCAGATTGGCACTTCAAGAAGGCCAATA
Source organism: Diabrotica balteata (assembly GCA_918026665.1). Taxonomy (NCBI): domain Eukaryota; kingdom Metazoa; phylum Arthropoda; class Insecta; order Coleoptera; family Chrysomelidae; genus Diabrotica; species Diabrotica balteata. Next base: position 105,928,185 of record OU898283.1, on the reverse strand, counting down.
TCTAGTCTTATTCTTTTTTTAAAACGTAGACTATTTGATCTCCAGTCCCAGCTGGTTTTGTAACTTCAAACTAAATACAAAACTATACCATTAGCGCATTCCTCACTGTTTCTAATCGTACCAATAAACACTGATCACATTTATACATTTAAATAACGACCATATAGTTCATATTTTATGTTTTCAGTCCGATTTTCACTCTGACCCTCTTAAAAATAAGATACTCATAGCTACCAATTTTTGAACGAAATTATTTCATCAATTTGTTTAGTTTCGATCTACTTTACAAACTCCTTGAAACATATATACATATTTTTTAGAAAATGATCAACAAAATTGTCACAGAACGAGGAATATATAGTTTAGCTATAATATAATATTTTTGTCTGGTTCTTTGACATAAAGAACTAGTCTTGAGAGAAACTCATTCTGATAATGTACTAGCTCCCGTCTATCGACTGAATGATGTATGTTGTTGTTTCGGTTGTCACATTGGCTCCTATCGTAAACGACTTTACCTAGCGCTCTTGCCGATATAAACTACGCGCTCAGTCTTTACCATTTAAAAGACGCGTTATGTTCACTGTTTGTAGTTTCGACGGTGTATATCACAATTTAAACATCAAAATGAACACGGAGAGTAAGAAAACACAGTTAATTATTCAGAATTTCGCGAAAATTATAAGATTAACCGATCTTCTTCTTCTAGTCCTTGTTCCATCGAAGACAAGCAACAATTTTGGCAAATTGTCCTCTGTATTGGATCTTCCTCAGTAAATCGTCTTGAGCCCAAGTCTCGTATGTTTTTAAATCAGTCCAAAGAATTGTTGTAGAGGAAGCACGTTCCTTCCTCTCAGTATATGATGAAAAGCCCAAAACCCGTCAGTTGAAATGGGCTTAAGGGATTGAGAGAAAGAGAGAATTCTCAGGAGGCCCAAAATTACTTGTGTTATTGTTTTTTTAACTAAGCTGCAAAGAGCAATTTGAATATTCACGCCGTGCACGAGTTTTTTCTATCAAAGATAATTCTTGTGTCCTTTAGGTCGGTACTCACTAGAGACACACTACAGATTATACCAAACCTGATACTGGAAAAGGCATAAGAGATTGAGAAAAAAGACTTACCAAGATAGAAGTAACAGAAAACTTCTTTTTGCTTTTTAATAATATATACAATATATACAATGAAGGCAAGGGAACTTTTGTTTTATCTTTACACGACTCCTAGATGGTTTCTTCATGTTTGCGGAACTGTACAAGATAATCACAGCGACTCAAACAATCACAAGCATAATACTAATAATGAAAGAAGACAAGAACCTTGAACAGTAATTCTGGCCAAATGTTTGGAAGAACACGCATATGTCATAGCATAGCATAATATAGCAGAAATATGTAAGTAAAGAAAATAACACATTAGTAAACTGCGACACGACGATTGTAAGATTTACTCACTTTCTGGGCAGCCCGAGAAGATAGACAGTTATAGTTTCTCTGTAGGTTAGCAAAAATTTAACAAAAATTCACCATATGCTTCCCAACCAAAAAAATTAAACTCTGATATAATTTTTGTTGATCATTTTCAAATTCAAGTAACATTTTAAGTCTATCGGATCACCTCTAACTGGCTCTTCAGACTTGGTTAATAAACAGTATATAAGTCTTTGGCTAATATTCCATAACTCACTGAAAGTATTCATTAAATAGCCAAAGTGTTTTGTTTTATCATGTTAATACTTTTTGTTGTAAAGAAATAGGTATACTAAGGGCAGTATTATGTTAAAATAAATTTTGTAAACTAGTAGCAACTTTAACATAGATCACTAAGTGTTAAAACTTGAGGGAGAAGCTTGTCATAGGCTACAGTAGGGGGCGTTGACGATTTATTGTACTGAAACAACAAAAAAATCTTTAGTTCCAAATATGTTATGCAATTACTGAAGGGACATTTCATTTACCTACCAATTGTTCATTAAAAAGACAAATATAAAGTATTTTCCACCTAAGAAGACCGCTTTACAATTAAGTGCTGGTAACTTTATTACTAGCGGACCAGATAAGCGGCGTATGTTTTACACTACCTTTATGAATAACATTTTACTGCTCTGTTGTCTCAATCAACAATCACACTTGTTTTTGTTTCAATCAAACTTGTCATCATATTACACTTCTGCTTATCGTTAAAAATTAATTGATGGTCGTGGGTTGTATTGGTGTTATTTAATAATTAAGCAAAATACATAATCAGCAAAAATCTTATTTAAAACATGCGAACGGTTTTTGCAATCACAATCAATGCAGTATTGATGTTTGTTTAGCATTGGCTGTTAAATAATTTGTGTTCGATTATTTCGTCTGTTGTACAACCCTGATCCTTTTTAGGGTGTAGTAGTTGTAAATAAGTACCTATTTTTTTAGACCTATTTAGACCTTCGGTCTAATTACTAGACTGCATACTCCCAATACCCTTGGTATGAATTACTGGACTACACGTGTTTAAACCTTTTGTTTTGCTAAAAACTCGGAAGTGATTCAGTGCCAATTTGTTTCAAGGTTATATTTAATACAGTGTCTGCAGAAAGTAAAGTCTTGTATTTGTATTTTATTCAAATTGTGACATACCAGCAACTTTGCAAGTATTTTCCAATTTTACTGCATGCAAAACCATTCTTATAATTTTCACTCTATACAAAATAGAGACTTATAGAGACCTCAATGAACATTTGATGTCGACAAATAATTTCGAGTATTCGAAATATTCGGTCCAACGTCTTTTAACACGCCCTGTATATACATATTACATTCATTTTATTTGCCTTTTATACAATAAAATCCAATATTATTACTGAACATAAAATACAGGAAATTGAATACTTTTACTTTTCAAGCGATCGGAATTAACTATTAACGCCCCACTGTTTGATACCCACTGATCATATCTTAATTGCATATCGGCCATCATAGGGTAAAAAGACTTTAACAAAGCTGTCAATTGTCAATACAACTGAAAGGTACCTATATGATTGTCGATTTGTTTTCAATCAACTGGATAATTGAAAAGTGTTATAGATAGAGGAATAAGAGGGTGGTTAACACAAAAATCCAGTGGATATGTTAACAAAGTAACAATTGGCGAAATTGTCAGTTTTTCGTAATTATTTTAATAGGAAATAGACACAGGTACAAAAGCAACTTCACAATCAATAATTGTCAATCAGAGTTGACAAAAAAATTACGTAGACTTACCAGAAGACGATTTGACAGAACATAGACTTGAAAATATGCAAATTTACAAAAAAATCTATTTAAAAGCCTGTCCAGTTGTGATAGAATCGAAATCATGACGTTGCCTCAATAAAAAATCAAAATATTTCAATAACTAATATCAAATGATCCACATTTCAATTCTAAAAACATAGATACATCTAATACTGGATGTTAAGCACTTGATCAATGTTAAAATCAAAAATGTACAAATAAAATATTTCTTTGCGTAAAATTCATCATATAGAGTCCAAAAGTTACCCCATCTATTATTAAGACCAAAAAATTCCTTATTATACCTATTTCTTGAGTACGATACAAATAATGAGTTGATAACTCATTATTTGGAGACACTATAATTAAAAATCGTAAGGTATTATGATCTTTGTTCACTAAAATCCTTTAAATCATTAATTTTCTGAATACGCATGTAGTAACACTTATATATTAGTGACTATACACTTATTTATATTTCTATACGTAAATTTAAATTAAACTCAATTGATGCTTCTATTTTACAAAAAAAATCAATTTTTGTGTTATATACGAAGGCTGTCTGGAAATTTGTAAATAGTACGTCATGATATGCCAACCAACCAATCAATTGACAATTAAAGCTGAACTAAATAAAATGTCAACATGTGACCAGTTCGTCCAAATATTTAATGGAAGCTCTGTATTGTCACGGAAACAACATTAAAGTCACACTTTTCGATAGTAAATGTCAATTTTCTAAAAAATAGTAATAAGTAGACTTCGGCAAATATGCATATTGCATATTTTGCATATTGTGCATATTTTATGCAAATATTTCATAGTTTGGCATATTTGTATAAAAGTTTGCATAAAGTGCATAAAAGTTCAGATTTTTATACTGTATTTGAAAATTTTTAAACATACCAATTTATTTCAATTCTTGTACAAAATTTTGTAGTCATTTTAATCAAGAAATGATCTAAGTACGTAATCTCTACAGATACAAAACATTTACAATTTCAAAGATGATCAATTTAAGTAGCCCTCAACATTCTTAGACAGTCTCGGTCACTCAGGCATTCAGTTATTGGATAATCGCTAAGGGTTCGCTCATTTGCATTTTCTGATCTAATCCCCAAATCTATCTACAATTTATTGTATCTTAACAGCAGGTAAACGGCTAATAGTTTTGTTCCTAATTTAGGTATTTTCCAAAATCTCCCAGTTTATTGAATTAGGTACCTTAACATTTCTAATTTGATGCTCAGATTTGTAAATCATTTTTGTTTTGATATTCAAAGCGTAAACACTCATTGTGCGTAACAAAAAGGAAGATTGTGATTTTATAATGCCTAAAACAACCAGTGCCTAAAACAACTTGGATTAAACCTTATAAAGAGCTGTCTATGGATATGGGAAAAATCTACTGTTCAGTCTGTGGCAAAATTGTAAGTATCTAATATTTTCTATTAAATATCTAATATTTCATACATACAGGGTTTTTCCAAATGACACTTATACCGTTTGACTGTAGATACTTCTCGAAAAATTGAACAAAACGATATAGTTAATGAGGGGTCAAACTTATTTACTTTTCGAGATACAGGGTGTTAAAATTAAAAAAAAATTAAATTCTTTTAGTTAATAACAACAATAACTTTAAAACCAATAAACGTATTTACTTGAAATTTAGTACTCGTAGGTTGTTTTTAAATGAAAAATAGCTTCCTTTAGTGAGAACAAATTGTCCATGGTACAATACAATGGTGTGTATTTAGAAAAATTTTTCACCTTTACTTTTTTTATGAAGTCAGCTATTCTAAAACACAATTATTTTTATTGTAATTGAATTGCCAAAAAAAAAACTTTTGTTGAATTTTAAAATAAGTTATATGATGTACTAATGGTTAGTAACAAAAACTAATTTGTGGATTAATACTGCATTTAAAACACTTAGCGAGTGTTTTTTTCCAAACCAGTTATTTGATTAACCAAAAACCCCTTGTATATTTTTATATTTTAAAGGTTGGGTTAAAATAAAGGTTTTTATTTTTATTTATAGATAGCATGTGAGAAGAAATTTCAGATAGACCAACATGTGAGAACTGCTTCACACATTGCAAAAAAAAGAAAAATAGGAGGAAAACATCAAACTTCAATGGCTAAATGTTTCCAATCTACTTCAAAAAAATTAGATGAGCAAGAAACTTTTAATGAAGACTTGTGTCGCGCATTAGTGTCTGCAAACATACCGCTTTCAAAATTGGCAAATTTAAATTTTAGTTCGTTTCTAAAAAAATATTGCAAACTTAATGTTCCAAGTGATCGGTCTCTAAGAAGAAATAATGTGAACGGGTTATACTCGTCGGTGTTAATTAATATTAAGGAAGAAATTGCAGATAATTATTTTTACATATCTGTAGACGAAACCACTGATTCCTCAGGAAAGTATATTGCTCATTTATTGATTGGTGTTCTTAAAGAAGATACCTTACCAAAATCTCATCTTATTTCATGCCAGCAACTTGAGAAAACAAATGCTTTAACAATTTCGCGTTTTATACAAGAAACATTAGCAACTTTTTTTCTTCCGACAACTATTCGTTCTAATAAATTACTGCTTATTTTATCGGATGCTGCTCCTTATATGGTGAAAGCAGGACAAAATTTAAAAATATTTTTCCCAGATTTAATACATGTTACTTGTGTAGCGCATGGATTAAACAGAGTTGCAGAGGAAATACGAAAAAAGTTTCCTCTTGTAAATATCATGATATCCAGTGTCAAAAAAGTATTTCTTAAATCTCCTATAATAATTCAACTTTATAAAGAAATGCTACCTAACATTCCTCTTCCACCACAACCTATTTTAACGCGATGGGGAACATGGTTAGAAGCAGCTAATTTTTATGCAGATCATTTTGTTAAAATAAAGAACATAATTGATACGTTAACAGATGAAAGTTCCCAATCTCTTTTGGATTCTAAACAAACTTTTCAGAGTAACTTGCTTCAACAAGAACTTTCATTTATAAAATCAAATTTACGTCATGTTGTCGGAACGTTAGAGGTAATATTGGAAAAGATATTTTAAAAAAATTTGAAGCTACTATGGAAAAAAATAAAGGTTACCATATTCTTTCTGAAGTAGTCAGTGTTCTAGCTGGAAATATTTCGGAAACAATTAATTTAGAACCAAATGTTTTGGTTAGTTTGAAAAATGCTCCCGTTACATCAGTTGATGTTAAACGAAGTTTTTCCATATATAAATATATGTACTCAGACAGAAGCCACAAGTTTTTGTTAGAAAATTTTGAACACCACTTGGTCATTTATTGTTACCACAATTCTAAATAAGTTTATTCATACTTAAAAATGATGTAGTTACTTAAAATAAATGTAAATCTTAATGAATAGTAGGAAATATTTAGTTATGTACACTTTTTTTTTAAAATAAAATTGTTACTATTTTACGATTTTTTTATTTATTTGTATGCATATTTTGTAAAATATTTGCATATTTTCGGGTAAACACATGCATATTTATGCGCATATTTTCTACATTTTTATTTGCATATTTGCCGAAGTCTAGTAATAAGTAATAAAAAGACACAGCTGTACTGCCCTGTTAAAAATAGAAGTCGTAACTGAAAAAATCCCTATTTTGAGATATTCGATGTTTTAGATTTGATTAATTGCCATCAACTGTAATGACTCATTAAAAATCTTGTTGCAACATAACAATATATTTTTTGAGTACAAATTTATGAGTGCGTGCAATTTTCTTTCAGAGTATTTGAAATTATACTAAAAAATTATTATAAAGTAAAAAGTCTTATCTTAATCAAAGTTATAGTTTATTAAGATAAACAAAATAACATAAAGTCATAATGAGTTTTTTTAATCATCTAAAGCTCCAGGTTCTATTGAAGTTGGTAAATTATTCCAAAACGTTTGTCTGCTCTTAGGCATGTGTCCACACAGTTTGGATATAATTAGTTTTCTTTCAGTCGTTATGCCTCTAGGAATGAATTTGGGTGAAGGTTTTGTCATTCCCTGTTTTGCAATCTTGGCATTTAGAATGTTTACTTCACTTTCTGTCTTTGGGGTGAAGCTGGTTTTGAACGAAAAAGTATATTTACCTCTAGAAAAATTTACTTGAACATTTGATTTAGGTATGGCCTGGGATTAATTTTATTCAGTTTATATGCAGAAGTATCATCTTCCATTTAAAAAAGTCAGCTAATTCCATAACAATTACTTTAGTATTACTTGCTGCATTTGCTATTGAATCCGACAAGTCTTTAAAATCGTATATTTTACCCATTTGCTTAATGGAGCGTTCCACTTGGTGGTGTAATGAGTCCGTAGCCATGAAGGTATGACCAGGCTCAAAATACTTAATTTTAAGTGCGATATTCTCAGAGTTTACAATAAACGTAAAGTAAGTAAACAAAGCCCAGTTTTTATTTTGAGCAGAGCAATTGTCACGCCACATTATAACATTTTTATCGTCTCGGTGAGACAAAAAAATTTATAGAATGTGCTGGCAATATCCGACTTACTCCGTCCGTTCCTTCGTGCCATAAAATTACAGTTGGTACTGTTGGGTTTCTAGCAATGACGACAAAACTGTCATTAAAAGCAATTATTCTAGGTGTAAAAATATTCTCCTTAAGGCTGTTTTATCGGTGCACCAAAGCCTAGGAACTGTTATTTACCGACAAAATGTCTCGAAATTTGGACACAATATTCGAAATTATGTTGCTTTTAAAATGATGGTTTTACTTTTTTAATTTTTTTGAAACTTCTGTTAAAAATTGGATTATACCGTTTAACGTTCTATTATAACCAAACTTTTTAAGCTCATCACTTGAAAGAGTTTCTTTTTCTGTAATCGTTAATTTTTTTTCACCTTTCTGTGTCCAGTAATAATCGAGAAAAGCATGTTCAAACTTTGAAGAAAATTACTTAAAAATACTAAAATCTAATAGTGAAACGTGTTACTCATCATTGTCGCTAAGGTTCACCGTTATCGCCTTCGTGACTTCAAATCTGATGAGCGTACGGTCAGTTAGTTCGTGTTAAAACTAATTTGAATGGAGATTAATGCATTTGTTGCCCGTTGGCCGACGCCACTGAGTAAAGATAGTCTCGCGTAAGCAGTGTAGAAATGTAAGTGATACGCCCATTTCAAATCGCAGTGTGTTTGAACTGCTAAAACAGCCTTAAACATATCCATTCTCGGAAGCATTATGATCTAGAATACCCGTGCTTAGTAATTGTGACTGATAATTTTTTTTTCTCATTGCTAGGCTCTCTTTAAATTTCTTTCGTTTACGAATTTCCCCTGTTTTAGTTAAATTGTCTTTTTCCGCCCGTTCAACAGATACATATATTATATCTACCAAGATTTCTTGAATAAAAGACAGTCTTCCTTATCTTCTTCTTCACCTTTGGAATAAGATTCTTCAGGAACAACATTTGTAGCTCTCAAAGTTATATCACTAATAATCTTCACTGTATTTAAACCTTTTCTATTTCATTTCGGTTCTTCAATTTCTTCCGTCTCTGAATCTCGACAAAATAAAATCGGGGTCATTATCATGCTTAAATTTAGGGTTTTTCACGACACATCGTCGTAAACTATGTATTTTCTATCTTTGTTGGTTATTTAAAATGTGCACCATTTTAAATGCTGTGCTATTTCTGTCCATTGTTACTAATTCAGTTAATAAACTTTAATGTAAACACACTTAAAAACACTATAACAATAAGATTAATACTAGTAAATAACTGAAAATCAGATACGCCGAATAACGCTTAAATTTTAGGTTAAGAAACTAAAAAGGCGGGAACACTATGAATGATGAGGGTAGATCTTCTTTTTGTTAAAATAGTTTTTCGAAACTACACAATTGTTAAACAAATTTGTCATAACTACAAATCGTCTTGTGAAGATACGACAAAAAATGTTAACAAATGAAGATTCGACAAATTGGCTTAACATAAACTGTAAAAATGCAGATCCGACAAAATTTTAAAGTGGAATAACTTATTTTTAAACAGCAAATAGGACTTTCATTCTTAACATATAGGTAGATTATTTGGCTATCAATGTGTTGGCGTTATAACCAAAAAAAAAACTCAAAATTGCAGATACGACTTCTATTCTTAACAGGGCAGTGTAGCAACAAATACACGGTAAATGTTCAATTAAAATTAATTTTGACAGGTTATTACATCTTTAAGATGAAATTTTCCATATCATGAATTTCACAATTTTCTAGTAATTGTCAGCTTTCTAGAAAATAATGATAAGCATTGAAAACACACAGCTGTAGAAACAAAGACACAGTTAATGCTCAATCAAAATTAATTTTCCTGACAGGTTATATACACCTTCAATATGTAGTGTTTCATATAACGGAAATGGAAACAGAGTCAATTGTCAATGAAAGTCGCAATCTTAGATAGTAATTGTAAATTTTTTAAAAAGTAATGATAAGAAATGAACAGATACACTTTTAGACACAAAGACACAATCAATCTTAAATCAAAATTAATGGCCTGGGCAACTTTACCATAAAATCCAAAAAGAAATTCAATTGTCAATCGATTCATGTCAAAGTGAACTTAATTGTAAATTAAGAAGTCAGAAATCAAATATCAATCAATAATTTGGATCTTTTATAAAGGAAATTATGGCATAATAAAATTAAACCAGCAAAAATTGGCGCAGCCGAAGATAAAAACTGAAGGAATCATTGCTGCTTTATTCAAAAATGCCAATGACAGTACCTGCAGTTGGATATCGGCAGGTTAATTGGAAATTATTACAATGAATTTTGTTTTTGCCAATTGTTGGCAAATTTTTTTCTTTTATTTTGGGAACTTCCCAAAAAAAAACTTCTAGGTTTACTTAAATAACATTGCTTTTGTGTTTTTTTCCACGGAATTTACAGAACAGCCTTGTTATACATTTTTTACGACTTCACGCCTGACTGTATACTATTAAACAGTCAAAAGACTATGCAGTTTACAAGAGACAACATAGTCTGTTGACTATAATGAATCTTGTATCGGATTTGGTACTTTTTATTTTAAAAAGAATAAGACCTAATGTCCTCAATTTCGTACGACATTAATAACACAAACCTGTATTTTTTAAACAACATTTTTTTACATTGTAATCTTTAAGATAGTAATGACATTTCTTATATGGTAATTTTCTAACTTTCATCCCATGTCATCAATAGCAATACTATGTCATCATAAAACTTCCAATTCGTTATAATTGCTCTAAGATGTATACTTATACACACAATATACAAAAGCGAGCCTACGGTTTATTATAAATCATTGAAAACCTAATATAACCAAAGATTTCGATAATCTTTTGTTTTCTTTTAAACAAGTTGGTTAAGTTTGTAAAACAGTACACACTCCCTTTCTAGTTTTTTTGTACGGTCATTTTCAAATGACAGATCTCTACTAACTAGATGGTATCTGAACTTCTGATGAAAGCATCATGTCTTATTCTCTTATAACAACACTACCTATAGCTCATCCCCTCCAAACCCTGCATTCCAAAGAACATAGAAACCTATAAAATATTTTTTTTGTATTTCGAAATGTCACGAAACGTCCTCACAAAAATCACAGGTATTAAATCTCTTGACAAGGATTTTCATCGGTCCTATCGTCTATTCACAGCCTTGTTATTACCGAATCGTGTGCATGCTTTTTTCCATCTAAAATAGAAGAACATTGAATCAATATTGTGTCTGTATTAGAGATACCAGCTTTAAACAAACAATCTATGCTGATCGAGTGAATTTAATACATGATGTGGTAACATACGCTAAAGATAAACAAAGTGTCTAACTGATTTTACACAATTTTATATTTTTGGATGTAAAAAGACTGTCTTATACATCCTACATAAAATTTGAATTAAAATTGAAGCACTGAGTGGTGTTTGGATTGTATTATTGGTTGCATAATTAGCTGGAACACATTTACAAATAATCTGAACAATTCGCACCTCAGCAACAACACTGTCATAAGTCAAAAATTGCCAATTTGAGTAAATCGTGTATGAAGATTATCCTTACTATTTAATGTTGGATTATTTCTATAAATTGAATGAAAGTGTTGTTATTTTTACTTCAATAAGATTAATTTAGGTTGTTTTATTAATTAGTATTCTGTATTGTAGAAATTTGAAACTAACATATTAATTATTAACAAATGTGTCTATGTTGCTGAAAATCCAAAGGTGTTTTCCTTCGAAAACCACAAAATTGTGATAGGATATTTCTTCTGTTTTTCAATCAAGGAGTGCATGTTGCCCCTTTTATTTTGCTTATGACCAACAATCAAAAACTTTAAGTGATCAAAGGAATATCGGGTTTGCTTACTATTTAACACTTAGACTGCCGCCATAGTGAAAAAAAAAGAGGGTCCTTCCAGTCGGACATATTTCTATCCCATATAAATAACATACAAGCGAGAATCAAAAGCTGATTCTCGCGGCAACAGAATCAAATTGGATGTGCATCACGGCATGCTTCTCATGGCAGTCAAAGTGTTAAAGAAGTAACGAGGTTGTAAATTTGTTTTTGTTCTCACCATAGCAATTGTCGCAGTAAAATACAACAGGAAGGTCTTTAGAGCATTCATTTTTAAGAAATGAGTATAATCATGATCCTATCTCGTTAGATGCACAGTTACCTCCTCCTTAGTGCCAAACGTAGCAGAAACCATTCAATAATCTTAAGTCAAATATAGTAAAGTTATACATACTTAACTTTGATTTACAGTTAAAGGAGTTGATGTCCCTACAAGGTGTGTGAAGTACTGCCTGTAAATCAAAAGAGACTGTAATACACTCATGTGCTTTGCTTCTTTGCTTATCTTTATCTTTTTAGTATGTGACAGATCTTTTTCCTTTAAATGACGATCAATTTTTCTGTAAATTGACCTTACTCTTTGTATTTTTATACTCTGCACACATACTGCACTGATCTTTCTTAGGATGGAAAAATGATATATTAAAAATTCTTGAGAACATAGTGACACTCTGATAACTTTTATTTTCTTCCATACAAATTGTTTTTTAATCTATAGATATCAGCTATTTGCTGATAGCTTTCTCTATAGATGTATTTTGACTGATCAGTCATTCTTCTATGACAAATTCACAAAAAACACATTTTTAATAAACACAAAACATACCACAATGTGGCTTTCAGAATAATGTGATAGTGTTGTTGTCAAGACCCATCGCTATTAGTAAATAATAATAGTATAGCTCACTTAATTTGAAAAAAATATTTACCTAAAAATTACTGCAATACTGTCATAAGTGGGTTGTTACACTATTGTTGAATAGAGTTCTACAAAATTAGTTATAGCTATAATGGACATAAGTCGCCATCTAGCGCTTATATGACAAAATATCTTTTCGACAGTGATGCTAACGAAAGTTTAACAAAATACCCATTTATTACAACAAAAATTTAAAAACACTGAATTTCGACTTGTGACAGTGTTGTTGCTGATGTGCGAATTGCACTTGTTTAAATAAATAATATATGAGGAGTGTAAAATCTAAGGCGACAATCTCCACTTTCTCTTGGTTTGAGTTAGGGACGCCATATGTTGCGTTTTTTATTATGAATCTTATTTGATTTTATACACCTCATGTAAATGTTTGTATGTTTGTACATGTATTTTGAAGTTGTTATTAAAACCTGATAAAGTGATAAGATATTAAACACAGATAGACTTTTTTTGTAAAAATCGTTTTTAAGCCTGTACTAACTTCTCGCAAAGGGGTAAAAAGAAATTAGTACTGGCCAGCAAATCTCCTACAGATCTTAGAGGACAACAAAACTAACAGACTTTGTCTTTTTACAAAAAACTATAATCTGTGTTACATAAATCATTATAGTAAACCATAAGGAAGATCTTACCTGCACTGCGTACACCACAAATCCTTAAACTCAATACCGTACGCCTTCCGACACTTCTTCTTCCCTCCATCCTTCTTCGGTTTCTTTACGTGCACCTCGTCATCCGCGTCGGTGTCTCGGCTTTCGCTGGAGGTCCCGATTCCGAAAATCTGTTTCCATTTGCATTTTCCGCACATCTGTCGCTGCGCCGTCGTTTGCTCCAGCAAATCAGATTGTTTTTGGCAGGTGCATTTTTCATCGTTGAAGAAGATGAAATTACTATCGGAGTTTGTCCTGGAAGGAAAAAGTGTTAGCTAAATAGGCAGTCTTGTCTGTAAATTGTTGCCGAGAAAAAGTTTATTTTTTAGATGGTTTGGGGAAATATTTTAACGATGTGATTACAAGATTTAAAAGCATATCTTATATTAAATCAACAGTTTCTTTAATCTCAATTCATAAAAAATAACATAATAAATTTTAACGGCATAGAAGGTTGAATGATAAAATAAATGAACTTTTATAAACTGAAAGGTAATTGACGAAATGCCTCTGAAGATGCTCTAGGAAGCCAAAGTACTTGGTCAAGATTTAATCAATAAAACTGTGCTCGATATCTGCCTTTCATTTTATCAAAGTTTATTGTATAGTTGCCTTCGGATGTTCGACAACATTTCGGGTGTTATGCTTTGAAAGGCCTGAATTATTTTTTGACGTAATTCGTCTAAATTTCCCTCATGTTCATGTTCCTGTTACTAAATTTGTTGCTTCACATAATTCCATACGAAAAAGTCCAAAGATGCAAGGTCAGGAGAGCAAGGTAGCATTTTTATGGCACCTTTTGTACTTAAAACTATCTGTAAACGTAATGTTTCAAAAATCTAACACCTCCCGTGCATTGTGAGACAACCGTCTTGCTGCAACCAAATTTCCTCCATATTAATAGGTAATGCTCGAACTGCTGGAATTATGTGATTTCTCAGGAGATCTAGGTATTTAGGACGACAAAAAGTGCCCACAATGAAAAAAGGACCAATTATGTTGTCACATAAAATACGAGCACAGACGTTGTCTTTTGGGCGGTGTTGTGTTTTGTAAGGAACACTTATGTAACAATAAAACACTGAAAACTTTGTTTTTAAAACTTCAACAAAAATTTATTAAAAACTCTTATCCCTACAGCTGTTTCGGCTGATTGCCTTTCTCAAGTGATGTATTTTTGGCATGGGTTTACACTTTATAGCCTTTAATGAAATAGGTTGAGGAGGGGAGAACAGCTTGTCTCAAGTTGGTCATTCAGAATTATATCTGTGTTTTTTAATTTGTTAATTTCCATAGATTCTAACAAAGATAGCTTAAGGCCTTTATTTTGAATGTGAAGAATTTGAAATTTGTTATTAAAAGAATGATTATGATCTAGAAGGTGAAGTGCATATGTAGAATCTGTTTTTCTATTAATTAAAGCCCTTTTATGTTCTGCTACTCGTTTACTAAAATTTCTACCAGTTTGACCGATGTAAATTTTTGGGCAGTCGCCACATTTAAGTCTGTATACACCACTGTATAAGTGCTTTTTATTTTGGCTCTTGTTGTTTTTAATATATTTGCCTAAGTTGTTATTTGTTCTGAAAGCTGGCTATTCCTTTCTTTTTTATGTGATTGGCTATTTTTGTTGATATTGTGCCTGTATAAGTAATCGAGCGGAAGGTACTGGGTTTTTTCTCTGGTGGTGGAAATACTAATTTCAAGGCTTTCTTGTGTAGTTTTTGATTTAAAATTTTATTACTTGTTTGTTCGTTGTATCCATTGTTTACTATCCATATTCATTTGCTTAATGATATTGAATTCTGTCCCAAAGTTGTATATTCACATCGGAATTTCTATTTAATTAAAATACTACTGATCTTAGTAAATAGCCAAAAATGAACAGTGAAAACTTATTACTATAATAAACTCAACGATGTGATTTACACCATGCCAAAATCGTAATGTAACAAAAACATACCTCTCGCTTTTCTTTTCGTCCTCGTCTTCTTCTTGAGCATCCTCCTCCTCTTCTTCATAGTACTGCGCATCACTCAAAGCTCCAGGGGACAGGGAAGACTCTTCGGTTTCAAATGAATTTCGCAACGAAGGTGGTTCCACGTTCCTATAGCGCGTTTTGCTTTGGAATGCGCCTTCCATATCAGCAATCAGCAGTTGGTGAGTTGGTACTCCGAAAAATATGTTGCCTTGATCGCTAAAGTATTAAAATAGTGGACTATTAAATCTAGTAGGTATAATATATAATGTGATTTAAAAAACACTGAGCAAAAATAACAATTTCAGAAACTGGGATGATTTTCTAACAACAAAAGATTTATAAAAAAATCAAAAATTACCTGTCCATTTCATTATCCGCTAAAAGATTCTCCTGAAGATCAAAGTCGGGTTTCTCCTTATAGAACTGGTCAACGTCCTCTTCGATAATCTTCTGCATTATCTTCTTTGTGGGATCTTCCGACGTGTTGGCTGGGTTATTGGATTCATTCTCGCTGTCCAAGAACAGCATATCATCACCCAATAGCATCATAATATTCGAGTCTTTGGTTAAATCGTCTAAAAATAGTATCAATTAGGCAATACTGAAAACTCTGATAAGGCAACGCCTGGCAGATGAAATCAACAACGTATTAATGAATGTGTAAAGAACAAATTCTGCAAAATACTGAGACGGATAAAAAATGGTTATTAATAAAGACATAAATAGATAAAAGTCAAAAAGAAATTCTAATACCAACCAGATATAAAAAGAAGCAATTAATGACGGAAGAAATTTTATATTTAATGGAAGAAAGACATCAATATAAGAACAAAGATAATAAGATGTACAAAAAAGTGTATAAACAAATAAAATACAGAATTAAAAAAGCGAAAGAACAATGGTTAAAAGAACAATGCGCAGAAATAGATGAATACCAGAAAAGACATGATAGTTTTAACACACATTAAAAAATTAACTCGCAACAATAGAACAAGAAAACCGGGAATACTGAAAGATGCAAAAGGGAAACTTGTGTTGAATACTAACGACAAATTTAAGATATGGACAGAATACATCAATGAACAATAGAACAGGAAATAGAAGTAGAAGAGGATATGGTTTTACGCCGTCCGCACATGAAGCTACTAAAAAGAAACCAGTTGGTAACTTTAGTTACTAATCAGTTGCTTATTAGTTACTGTCCATGTATTTTAATGAGTATCCGCACGCAGTGCTACTAGTTAGTAACCGGTCTCTAATGCATCAGTGATCAGTCGACAGCAGACTGGACGTGCAGGTCGCTTGGGGACTAGTTTCTAGTTTGTTGTGATATTTTTAAAGTTTACACGCGAAATGGCGAAATTGGTAGAACAGTCGTTTAATATAAAATTATTGCAAGAAGTGAAAAAACTAAAAGTGAAACTGGAACAAACCATGAAGTGGAGATATCCAGGAGTGGCTATTATACCTGTTGAATACAAAGCACGTGGTGGTCGTATGTATTAAGGTATAAAAAAATGCTTATTAAAAGCTTAAAACTTTTATTTCAAAGAAGATCTTTTCGGAATAAACTCATTCCATTATCAGTTTTACTAAAAGAGAGAGTAAAAATACCATTATTAAAAAACAAGTAAGTTAAAATTTAAATATATAAAAAGAACACTTTGGTTTTTTGCTACTTACATAAAAAGTTGTCAAAAAAACATTGTATGGCCACATGAAAAAATAGTAGAAAACTCCGTATTAAAAAGCTATCCTCAAGGTGTTTATGAAGGTAAATGCAATAGACTGTTGATTTCAGACTGCAGATTACTAAAAACTGAAAATAGGGGCATCTTATATGACCCCCTGTAGTTGGTGAGGTTTTATTGACTTACATTACCTCTGATCTGTGCTGGAGTCTAGGGCTAACTGATAGAAAGATGGTATGAAAAATCAGTTAGTACCCGTCAATGTCAAGTGGAATGATGTAGTAGCACAATGACTTTTGCTCCTTTTGCACCTTGAGGATAGTTTTTTAATACGGAGTTCTCTACTATTTTTTCATGTGGCCATACAATGTTTTTTTGCTTTTGGTTATCTTTTCAGCAGTTTGAATTTTAATTGATGTACTCTTGCACATTACGCGATTGATTTGACGAAAAGACTATTGCAAAATTTAATTAATTTTTTTGTAGACTACAACTAAAACTAAACGAATAATACAGAAAACACAAAAAATCGCCGATATAACCAAATTAACCTACGAAATTTAAATAGTGACAAAATTTCACAAACTAGTGTCAATAATGTCAAAATTTCATAAACTTGCCTGCCGTTGTCGAATTACAAACAAGCGTGATGACGCGAAATTTAAATTACTCCTCCTGGTTTAAAAACAGAGTATAGTAATGCCGTGAGAGCTTCGAAATTAACCTCCTTTTTATTTGACGTTTATATGACGTGTACAATATATTAACAACCATTGAGATTTAAAACTTTCGCAATACCGTTAATATTTTAAATATCGTTGAAAAATATAAACATTGAATTGTAATATTGTTTTTCATTTATTAAACCCTTTGTTTTTGTAATATTAACATTTAGTAAGAAGATCTGGACAGTTAAATATGGGAAGCCGCATTTTTTATTTGAATAAATAATAGTAGTAGGCTCAGAAAGTTTTAATACGGCTCTGTAAGGTTAATCAAAGGAGCGTGCGGCCTCCGCCCGCATCCACCACTGGTGAATTACCAATTTGGTACTTTGCGGGTATTACTTCCTGAGATCAAAGCGCCGACAGACGAGTGGTTTTACTGTGAAACCTCTTTATGCTGTGGTACCGACAGCTTCCTCACGCCCAAAATTTCAAGCAGTTATCTCGCACCTCTTCAATCTGCTGTTAGCCAATACAAGATCGTGAACTTATCACGTCACATTATCCTCCATGCTAGGATTCCCGTTAAACAAATTTTTCGAATGAGACCGAATCATATTAAAAGGTAAAGCACAGCAGGGCAAAAGATCGGTAGGAAGAGGTCAGAACTCATGGCTGGAAGACCTGATGAGATGGCTTGACCGCTCAAACGCAGAAACATTTCATCAAAGCTACAACTGCAATTTGAATTGCTACCCTACGAAAGGTCATGGTGCGATATGAAGATCGAACGAGAAAAGTCATCTTACACAGCATGCAAGAGCGCTCTGATTTCGCCGAGCGATTTTTCTTCGAAAAACAAGAATCGAATCAACGACCGATAAGTATTACTCTTTTTCCGCGCTCAAAACAAGTTCAATTCAAATGAAATTTTTACAGTAGCTGTCTACAAGAATTTACTACATTAGATAGTAAATTTCTCTTTCGGTAGTGGGTGGTGAGGTTAAGTACATATCGGATCGCCCTCGTGCATACGTATGGAATTAAAATAAAATATTTTTCGTAATCATTTTGCATATTTAGTTACCATCCCTCTTACAATTATAAAATTTTTTAAACAAAACATTCTACATTACTGAATGACTAAAATTTTATTGCTCGTTGTAAAATACACTCAGTTATATTCCATTACAAATGTATAGAAACTAAAAACGCATATCAGCGACACTAAACAGAAAAATACAAATGTTTTGAGAGATGCGTGACCTACATTCATATTAAAAATGTTTATCACTATAATAAATATGATAATTCATGTTGTGGTATTTATTTACTTTGATACATTTAACTTTTGCTAAAAATAATGGATGTAAGATTGAGGAATATTTTTAGAAGATAATTTTATGAATGACTACCATTGATCTCCACATAAATGTCAAATAAAGTCGACAAGAAATATGGCTAATTGGTATTGATAATCTATGGGATTGTTTATATAGTAACAGATTTTAAATAAATGCTCCCTGTATATTTTGAATATTTCTCACTGCCACTTTGTAAAGGGTTTTTAACCACAATTCCTTGTGTTACTATATTTAGAATACTATTTATTTTATTACTCTCTTTTTTCCACTACTTATAAACAAGGAAAACAAGGATATGAGAAACCTAGAGATAGACGAGGGAAGACAAGTAAATGGAACAGATAAATTCAAGTATTTAGGAACCATAATATCGAACCAGGGAACAACAGAAGAAGATATAAACAACAGACTAAGACAAACAAGAAACTGTATAAGACAATTAAATTCAGTGCTGTGGGATAAGAACATTACGATAAAGACAAAAAAGAATATATAATACCCTGACAAGAAGTATCCTGACATATGGGTCCGAAAACTGGACAATAAACAAGAGAAATAGAGGTAGAATAAGAGCAGTAGAAATGGAGTTCCTGAGGAAAAGCTGTAGACTTACAAAAAGAGACAGAATTGAAAATGCAGAGATGAAGCGGAGAATGGAAGTGCAATCAGACATAATCGACTATATAGAGGAGAAGAGACTATCCTGGTACGGCCACATCAGAAGAGCGGACAGAGGACGCTGGATAAACAAAATCACAGAATGGAGCCCGATCGGAAGAAGAAGGAGAGGAAGATCCCGAAGGTTTCAGAGACGAAATCGACGAGGCTATGGAGAAAAGAACCCTGCGAGATGGAGACTGGAATGACAGGGAAAATTGGAGAAAACGGTTGAGTGAAGGAAGACAGTGAAAACTGTGGAAATCCTTAGTAGTAGTAGTATAAACTGTTCTGAAATACCTCTCCTGCGTCGAGTTTTCGATTCCCCCTCTGAAGTCTTCTCAGAATCTGTTTCCGTCAGGCCGTTTTGGTGGTGCAAGTAGTCGAATTGGCAAAAGAAGGGGACAATCTTTGATTATGATTGGGGAAAGGTTACCATGTTGCAGTAACCGGGCCAGTCATCTCTTTTGTTGAGACAATCGATACGTTTCTATATTTTAATAGCTTCTCGAATGATACATGGTTTATAAAAATGACTGTGGGCTATAGTTTTATGAATGTTTGTGTTGTTCGTCTAGAGTGTTGTCTTCAATAGATCAGACTAAGGATGAAAATTTTTGGTGAAAAATAAATATTTTTTAATTCCATTTAATTTCAAATTTATAAGAAATGCTTTGGTAAAGTTAGTTTCCTTATTCGTGTGTAGGGGACTGACTGGAAAAGTTTCTGAAAGCTCCTGATTTAGAGACGTAACTCATGCGGATCTATTTAGGGGAGAATCAAGACACGAGGTAGAAAAGCTAAGTTATATTATTATAGACCAAGAATAATATACACAAAGTTTTTACCCTATATCAAATAGGCAAATAGATAAAATCATCATCATTCAGGCTTTACATCCCTGCGTGAATCATAGACTCCTCAATAATTTCCCTCTAGTCGTCCTTATACATCGCCTTCCTCCGCCAAGCACGTATTCCCATATTTCTCGTCTTCTATCGATATTGTCAAGGAACCTTGTTCTGGGTATTCCTCTTCTTCTCCTCTGATCAATGAATCTATCAAAGAGCGTTTTTCTAGCTGGGCCATTTTGTTCCATTCATATTACATGCCCTATCCACCCCAGACGTCCTATCTTAATATGTTTTACAATATCTAGTTCCTGGTACATTCTATAAAGTTTGAAGTTCTCCACACTCCATTGTCATTCACTGCTCCATAGATTCGCCTTAGTACTTTTCTTTCAAAACATCCAAACATGTCTTCATTCAACGACATCAAGACATCAAAGAGTCCAGGTTTCTGAACCATATGTTAGGACTGGGCATAAGTTTTATTTTTGTATTTCTCGATATAATTGTGGATTTAGGAAGGAGATTGAGCCTAAAATAGCATCTGTTGGCCGTGCAAATTCTGCAGTTTATCTCTGCGGTAATATTATTTTCAGTGTTAAGGAGATTTCCCAGGTATACAAATTCGTTCACTGCTTATGTGACGTCGTTTTCTATACTTCGTTTTGTTGGTGTTTATTATTAAGCTTATTTTTGTAGCTGATTCTTTTAATGCTACATACTCCTCTCGTAGAGCATTTTCTGTTCTCTCAACAATATTGATATCATCAGCATAGGCAAGGGTTTGCAATGATTTATTATTTATTGAACCAATGGATGTGATTTGTGACATATGTATTACTTTGTATATAAATAGTTAAAATTCTCAAATCAAATACAATACAATTTATTTGCTCTTGACCAAAAACTTTCTTGTCTATGAATTTCCATGTATATGGTCCATGATTTTATACAGGTCAAATTAACTAATAGAATCTAAGTTTCGAGTCCACAATACTGATTACAGTTCTGGCTTGAACAAACTCTATCTCCAAACATGCCAAAACAAACTAAACAAAACGAAGTACAGCTGTAGAAAAACGCCCAAATTATCTCAATAATAAATTAGATAACGGCATCCAGTTACCTTCCGTTTTTTCTGTTAATCCAGCTACAGCGTTCAAAAAATCTCTATGCCACCACCCAACCAATGAGATCCGCAAACTTCATCGATATCAATAGAATAAAAGTAATATTACAGCTGAAAAGCAAAGTAGTGCACTAAATGGTGCCTGTAGGAGACTAAGTATAGTCGGTTCGCTATATTTACGCGGGTTTCGGATTAACAAAATTATGCTAATGACTCATTGATAACCAGTTGCAGTAAACGACTTCCCAGAAAATTAGGTAAAAACTGCATTAATGGTCATATATTATAATACATTAAAATAACATTAGGGTAGGTATAAATTTGTTACAATATTGCAGTTGAATTGATTCTTTGCCAGTGTTGACATTGTATGTTTGGTGGAAATATTTAAAAATGTCTAGACATGTGTTAGATGTAGATAGTCTAATTTGTAGTGTACATAAGTATTTTACGGATGAAAAAGAAAATGGCGGTCCTTTAAAATCGGTAATGTCTGTTCAACAACGCTTATGTGACGCTCTAGGAATTAGTGAAACCAAACTAAGAGGAGTTATTACAAAATCTCAATAATGAACGGCCGAAAGAAGATCACCGAAAAACTCGCCTATCATTGAAAACGAAAGATATTCCAGATGGAAAAAAATTTGAAATTCGTGATACCATTTATCGAATGCGAGCCAACAAGGAACATGTGACCTTAAATACAATTCTCTCGGAATTAAAAAAAAAAAAGAAAATTTGACGAAATTGGCAGAACAAGTCTATGGCAAGTGATACATAATTTGGGTTTCAAATTTCAAAAGGAGGATAACAGAAAAGCCCTGTGTGAAAGAAGTTCTGTTGTGCATAAAAGAATTAACTTTCTAAGAAAATATTCTAAATTAAAAGACAAATTTTATATATTTAGACAAAACATGGATATTTTCGAGGGGTGCAACCAAGAGAATATGGCAAGATGATAACGTAAAGTCTATCAAACATACTGATGGAGAAGGGAAGCGACACAGAGGAAGGGAATTTTACATGCAGGAGGGAAATCGGGTTTTATAGAAGGTGCTGATTTAATATTTTCATCTAAATCAAAGTCAAGTGACTATCACGATAATATGAACACAGAAATGTTTGTAAAATGGTTACATGAAAAACTTCTCCCAGGTTTAAGTGAGCCCAGCGTAATTATTTTAGACAATGCACCTTACCATTCTAAACAAAAGTCCAACGAATTCTTGGACTGTTAATAAAATTAAAGAATGGTTGACAAAGGAACATATACCATTTACACAACATATTTTAAAATCAGAATTATTACGCTTTTGGCAAATATCCACGCAAAACCAAAAACCATTGTTGTGGATCAGATTATTGAAAGTTACGGTCATAAAGTTTTACGTCTGCCACCGTCTGCCAGTTTAATCCCATCGAATATATATGGGGAATAGCAAAACAATATTATGACAACCATATTGGGCCTAACGGTTATAGCGACGACGCAGTTCGGGAAACTTGGTGAAAGACACTTTCAATTGTAACTCCAGAAGTGTAGTACAACTGTATATCCAAGTGCGAGAAACTAATAGAAGATTGGTGGACTCGTGAAAATAAAATAAACGAAATAAGTCCAATCATAATAACAATTAATGGTGATGACAGTGATGATGATGACGATTATGGTATTTTTGATGATAATGACTGATTTGGAATAGGTATTGATGAAGACTGCAGACAGTGAGTTAAAAGCTTTAAGTTAATAAATGAAAATATTTAAGACTCACCATTGTGTCCATAAAGTATATAGTCCAAGGAAGCTTCTTCTGTGTTTGTAATATGTTTATCAGTACAACAGGCTTCAATCAATTTCTCAGTGTTATTTACCATACTAATAACTTCTGAGAACATTTTGAAACTTTCTGCACATTTGTAACATATTAAAGATGGTTCCTTATCGCTTATCACCTAAAAGCAATCAATTACTATATTTGTTTCATTTTTCATTTTTTTGTTTTTTTTTTATAAATACTAACATTGTTATATTTTAGAGTTAAAAGGGCATCAAAAGTTTCAATACACTTATATATAATAATTATTTAAACGATCTTTAACAGTTTCATAAATTTATATCAATGTTTGCAAAGAAAAATGTTATTAAATGATCAAGATTTTGATCGTAAAAATAAATTTAAATAATAAAAAATATACCTTTTATAGCCCCTTTAAAAAATTCCCCAGACTTGTCTAATTCACTAATTATAATTATAGAATCTAAGTATAAAAGCTGGCTATTGCGAAAAAACAAATAGGTATCTGTCTGAATCATCTATTGACTGTTTAAAGAATTCAAATAAAATCTATTTGGATTCTTAAGATGTAACCTATATTGTTGGATATAAGAAGAATAAATACAATGTGGTAAACACTTTTTTTATTAAAACTGCCTCATCTACAAATTCTTAATACATAAATACCTAAAATACTCACCACTTCTGGAATATAATCTGCCAGTGTATTAATAATATCATATCTTGCATACAGATTCAAACAAAAGTTTTGTTCGATCAGCTGCAAACAGGTCCTGCACAACTTGACATTGATGGTTTTGTTGGTGACACACAGTTTATTGTCTCTAACATACACAGCTTTTGTTTCAGAACCACCGTAAAGGGAGAGTATCTTATCCGTGCGAAGTATTTCATTTTTAAAATTAACTGCTTCCTGTATTTTTTGCAAACAATTTACACATATC
Organism: Diabrotica balteata; assembly: GCA_918026665.1. Taxonomy (NCBI): domain Eukaryota; kingdom Metazoa; phylum Arthropoda; class Insecta; order Coleoptera; family Chrysomelidae; genus Diabrotica; species Diabrotica balteata. The sequence continues at coordinate 105,903,869 of OU898283.1, read as the reverse complement.
ACTGGATCGATAGTATCAATAAACTAAAACAGAAAAAAAAATTGTTGTAGCGATAATATTAACACTATACATGATGTACAGGCGAATATTGAAAAAATAAACATTAAAAGAGTCTAAGGAACACATATTTTTTGATAGATATTTTCCAATTATTAGCACTGGCTACAGCTAGAATGGGATGACTTGAATCATGAGTTTTCAAAGCTATAACAATTAATCAAGTCTTGTTACACAGACCTTTTCTCGTGTTTAAGTTTCACAGCAGCATAATAACTGTGTAAACCTTGAGATGGAGGTGATGTGATGTTTAAAAACTGTTAGAGTACTTTTCAGCTCTTCTTAGTAAAATGGTAAGATTTTCAAGTATTTCCTGTTTGATTTTTTGATGAACCAACCCATTCTATATAAAATGAATCCAAAGTTTCAACTCTTTTTACTTTGGCGCCATATTAAAGACACTATTGTGAATAAACTTCAACTTTTCTATTTATATTCTTCCAACAAAAGAAACAGAATTTCAAACATCATTGCAAATAATGTTCAGAAAAGCTTTAGATACTGTGTTAAGATGTTATTGGGCATGGCAGATAAAAGGTTGAACATGAATAAAGTATTTTTAGCGTTTTTCAAAAAGATAAAATTTTGGAATTTTATTTTAAATACTTACTTAAGTAAGATCTGTTTAACTGCAGGTAAAAATTAGATAAAGTGCATAAATTTCCTGCAGAGAATATGTGGATTATCTTTCTGTAGGTATAAAGTCGTAATATGTTTGTTTGCTACTTCCTTAACTATTATTCAGGTTGCATATTAGAAACTTCACTAATGATGGAAAATGCAATATTTTTCAAACAGTAAAGCAAAAAATTTTAACTCATTATCTTTCAAACAGTGCTAATTAGGTTTCTTGGTAATAATTACTATAAGAAAAGTAATGGTGCATTTTTAAAAGAAGCTAACTTTGACCTATATTAACCTAGGACAAGTTGTTTTATGAATGTTTGCAAACATACCATGTTTACTCTCTCAGTACCAAAAATGTTATTCTAATTGTTTATAAGGAAAATTCAATTTTTTGCTTACTTTGCTAATGCAAAAAAATATCTGAGGTAGTAATTTAATCAATATTCAATGTATCTGTTCAGTCTTTCTGAAATTTTATCACTCAATCAATAAATCAATCAGTATTCTTTATTTCATCTAACTTTTACCAAATGCGTCAAAATACAATCGATGAGTAAAAACTTTAAGTACATTAAACCAGTTAACATAAAAACATAAAATATACAAAAAAGAACACATATTAATTGTTAAAAAGATTCCTGTAAATATTCCTCTAACAAATAGAAAGTGTTTACCAGAAGTAAGTCCTTAACTGTTTTCTTAAATACATAAATATTTGAGTCTTTAACATGGTTAGGTAATTTATTATACAAATGTATGCATGTTGGGTAAGGACCCTTGCCCACAACGGTCAAGTGACAAACAGGGGTCACCAAATCATTTCTATAATGAAAATTGTATCCACTCATTAAGGAAACATCAGTTCTGCAAATAAAATTGCATCTGTGACTTTACATAAAGAACACAACTAAAAATATACAGCGAAATTACAGTTTGGTACAGTTACAGCGAAATCACCACATTGGACTCGAATTTTGCACCTTAGTAAAGTTGTTTACATTTTACATTAGTAAGTAAAATTTATTGAAAGTCCAGAATATTGACTTTCTAAGAAGATTTTACAGGTGTATGAAAACAGCAGTGAATTAATATTAGTGTCAAGTGACCCAGGTGAGGTATATATGTAAAAACTAATAGAATGAGACATAGAGAAGGAAATAAACGCATCATAACATAGAATAAATAAATAGAAATCATGAAAAAACCTCCAAATTAGAAGTTGTTGTCAACTAAGTAACAGTACATAACTCAATTTTTTGATAAATGTGTTTTTGTTTCATTTGATGCAAAATTTCACAATTTATAATATCTGAATGACTAGATTTAAAAAAATCTCAACAAATTTCTCTGTGATTGCAATAAAGCAACAGGACATATAACATTTCTAACCATAGTGAACAGTGTTCTGATCGCAAATCTTTTCCTTCATGCTTCAGTAAGAAAAAAGAAAAATCTGACATAAGTTACATCAGATTTGTTCAACTGAGAACATAATTATTGTATATTCTCTGTTGTTTATTTGATTAAATGATTTAAATAAAATTGTAAACTAATGCAATAGTTTTTTCCAAATATAGTAAATTATCAGCCCTGTCGACTACTATTTAAAATTTGGACTAAAGATGGCCTCATATTATAGTCTGTGGCATTATCTAAAATTATTTAACAATAATTACGTTTTTGTACCAAAGGTAACATCATGTTGTAGTAACAGCACAAAAAAATAAATCAATACTGTAAATCAAATGCATAAAAATGTCAGAAATCAAGCTGTGTTAGCATATAAGGATATCAAAAAATTGTGTATGCTACATTTTATGTGTAAATAGGCATTATTATGGTTCAATGAAAGTACAAGTTTATGGTCAGTCAAAGGATATGTTTATTTTTGAAGGTTTTTGACAAGAAAAGTAACTATGTATTTTGTGTAAATACAGATCATTTAATGGAGAACAAATATAACATTGTACCATTTATTTGGAATAGGTTTGATAATTGGAAGTTTAGAATTTCTTCAGCTTTGGAATTAACTTAAATATTGGAAGTAGTATAAGTAATTTGATCAATTTGATGCCATTAGAATTTGAAAATATGGTCACAGAGATTAGAACTTTACCAAAAGTTGATTTAAATGTGGAATTGGTAAAAAACATTACTAGAACTCAGCATAAACAAAAAATATATATACATAAGCATTTTGTGTGATTCAAAAGTAAATTAAAGGTTTGAAGTTCAGTATACAAGTTCTTTATTTGAAATAAGTTTTAACACAAATAATATCAGACTACTAGAATAAAAATAAAGGTAAAATAAATTTAAATACCAAAGCTCATTATGCTGACAATAAAGGTAGAGGTGAAAGTAATGTATCCATATTAAATTCAGAGGAGTTTAGAGAACTAATAGATTGTTCTATTACTTATTGTGCATTTTTTGGAGAATCCATATTAATAAAAGGAAATGTTTGATGGGCCAGATATTTCAGGTAATAGAATGTCTGATTTCCACACAGGAAGGCTGAGAATCAAATCCCAGCACCAGTGAGAACATCTCGATATTTTAAGTTACATAATAATGGTATGAAATTCAGGATATACAATGAATGGGTACATGTTATGGACAAAAGAAAGAAGTTATTCACTGCAACACTATAATATTTGACAAAAACAATTTTCCTTATAAAAATAAAAGTGAAGTTCTGTATTTATATGAAATTGAGTAATGAGGATGCAAATGTTAAGAAAACATAAAACATGATAATGTGAAGAAAATATACATAAAATTTCCAGAAAAATTAGTAGAATGAAAATTACTATATACTACTCAAAGGTACTTGATAATTATGATGTAGCTGTAAACTGTTTAGCTTTACTAAGCAATTTTGAAAACACACCTAGATCAAATTCAGAGGCAAAAGGAAGATCAGGATCTAATTCCTGGGAAAAATTTGTCATAGAAGATCTATATGCTCTAAATGAAAATGAAACAGACAGGGGAGTAGATTAACCAAAAAATAAATTATGTGTACTACATATATATGTGTACTACATATGCATTTTACATAGTATCATGAATGAAAATGTTTAAGTATATAAGATTCTAGGAGTTAAAGTTTTAAGGCTTGGAAGGGCCAAAATAGGGTTTGTTTGCCCAAAACAGCAATATACAAGCTTAAAAAGCACCAAAGGTGTGAATGAAGGATTTAATAAATTTATGCCAGCAAATCAAGGCTTAAATGTTCAAGATATGATTTTTGCTAATATACATTTGTTTATCAATATATATGTTGGAATTAATTTTTTGCATAAAACTAGCTTTTTAGTTTATTTTAGTTATTAAGTTTATTTTTTTGAAAAATTGAATGTGAACAACTAAAATAAAAGTTTATTATAACAAGTATGAAGATGTTGTCAGCTTAAACAGTAAGATTGACAGATCTGATCTCAGTAACTTTTAGTTTAGAATATTAGCAATAGACAATATTAAATATAGTCTGTCAAGGAGAAACTAATTTATTTTTTAATAAATGCTGGTGATCATACTGGTAAAGCGTTTTCACTTTCATTTTAATATCCCCTCAAAAATAAATAACACTTTTCGTGTTGGGTTAAAGATATTTGCAAAAGGACACTTAGTGTTTTACAAGAAAGCAAAATAAAGTGTTTACATATTAAAAAGGGAATTAAAATGCCCAAATTTCATATTGTTTGTTTTACTATCAGTAATTTGGCTCATACATATTGAAACTAAATAAATCTGGAATACTTCTATAACCATAGTACATAATTACATTAAAATATATGTAAATATATAGCTTTTATAACTTTGAGTTACAAAAAATTCATCCAAATTGGTTAAAAATATGTGCAAAAGTCCTTTTGACACTACTCCCTAAATTTAAGAATCAAATACTGCTAGTTGTGGCAGTACCCCAAAAGCAAATTTGAATTCTCTCATAAACTACTATAAAATATAACTAAGTGAACGTCACACTGTTTGAATTATATATATTTTACTGTAACCCACTCAAATAGGAATAATAGGTCAATAGTCTCTCAATAAAACAAACTAGAAAGTAGTGTTACCATTAGCGTTCATGTTACTGCTACATCTTGAAAACCATTAATACTCACCCTTTTTCGCAGTACAGCAGTTAACATATCACAAATAGCACCTTGGAGCTTCTCATAATTATTATCATCAGTCAAACATAACCTACACAACATTTTTTCCGAAAAGGATTATAGTTTGAACTTAATCAACTAACTTGTCGGCTCCTATTCCAATCGAATGTAGAATTAATACATTTTTGAATAAACAGTTACTTTTTAAAAATTGTTTTTAACTTTTGTAGATAACAAACTCTAAAATCTAAGAAACTGTTTTTCGGACGCTTATATATGTCAAAAATCTGAGGTTATGGAAGGATTGACGCTTGACATGTCTTCCCTGTTATGGTTTTTTGTTTTTTTTTTCACCGCAGTTTCATCAAACTACTAACAGAAGCGTTGTATAATTTAAATATTTTTACAAAACTTTTTTTATAGGAAATCCAAATTGATTGTATTATGGTAATATTTATGCAATCATTCATTCAGGACAAAATATTCCAGTTATAATAAATTTAAGTTGAATAGCATGTAAATGTACGAAAAAATGAATTTCATTTTTGTAATATTTGAAAGACGAACACAAATTTGCAAAGTAATTAGTTGAGATTGCAAAATTTTATTGGAATAAAACAAATAATATATTCTTCAGGAATATTTAATAAAGGACCTGGCTTCAGATGTAGGCAACTTCTTTTCTTCTCATCCTTCCTCCAGTAGTTCCTCCTTGCGGTGTTGCTTGAATTGTAATGTTGCTTTAAATTCATATACCATGCGGCCCATATGTATGGAATAAATTCATTTTTAGCGTTATTAAGTACTATGTGAAAAAAACCTGAAACAGGTCGATTTTTATTCTTAAATTGACAATTTACAGTATGAAAATAATATCCCTCTCCAGCACCCCCTTTGAATTATAAGCAACCCTTCGAAATTTTTAAATGGCAAAGGGGGTCGTGTAGCACCTAGTTAGAAAGGGATTTTAGTCATTTGAAGCATGTAAAGTTCTTCTTTAATTTTTATTGTGACTTGCTCTTTTGTTGATGGATCTTTCAAACGGGATACTTATATCCTCTCTACTTTAGTTTAGTCACAAGCTATTTTAGATTAATTCTATACCTTACTACAACTGGGTTGTGATCTGATCTCACATCAGCTCCGGGGTATCATTTTACTTATTTTATGGAATTTCGGTATCGTTTGCAGATGAGAAGGTAGTAAATTTGGTTTCTGATGACGCTATGTTGGTTGTCTGCTGGAGATTTACATGCATAGAGTGTCCTGGGTGGCAGATCATAATAAGTATTCGCGACAATAAAATCGGTCTCTTGGCAGAATTGAGCCAATATGTCTAATCTCTCGTTACGGGTGCCCAGTCCAAAGTTTCCAATAAAATCACCTTGACTTCCTCTACCGATTTTTGCATTCAGATCTCCTCCCATGACTATTGTAACGTCTCTAGACGTGGTTGGGAGCGTATACTTGAATTATATTGACTCTAGATTGAGTTATTTTTAGTGTTACCATCATAACTCTATCCGAGATGGGTAAGAAGGCAGTTACAAATTTCTGGGTAGTTTTGTCAACTAATATCGCTACTCCGTTCCAGTGATTTGCGTCGTTATCATTACCATAGTAGTATATTTTTGTTTGGCCTACTAATATGGTACCTGAATTGGGCTATCTGGTTTCACTTAGTCCTAATATTTTTATGTAAAGTCTTTCCATTTCCTGAATGACATTATGGACTTTACCTGCTCGGTATATCGACTTAACATTCTATGTTCCTATCTTCATACACTTTCTGTTGATTTTAGTCTTTTTTTTGACGATGTATTTTTAATGGGTATGTCACAGGGATTTCGTTTGATATCGACCTGAGAGGCCCTGTGGTCTATGTGTGATTTGCCTTCCCTGTTGGATCTTGGCCTCCGATATCCATGATCAGTAACAGAGTTATTTTTTGTACAGCCATGACAATTGTATTAGGGATATCTGTGTAGAATGTTTAATGTTGTGGTTTCCCCTTGCCTCCTACATTCTTATGCCGTTGACAGTTTTTTTGTTCATCCGCCTTCGATGCCGATTTCTCAACCCTAGGACAAAAGAGTGCCCTACCACTTACTAACTCATCTGCTCGAAGCCTTTGGTCGGTAAGTGGGAGATTGCCTATACCGGCAATCACTCGTTGAAATTCTTGCCATATCTGGCTACCCTCACTTAGTTTAGTCTGCAGACCAATGCAGTTGTCCGGGGTGCAATATAGGTGCAATATAGGAGCGTGCAATATAGGAGACATAAATGGATGGGTGACAAAACGGAAACAGTAGTGAAAAGAGCACATTAGTAGAATGGCAAAGGATGGCATAGTATGAAATGCATGAGATAAGTAACCAAATAGACGAAGAAGTATTGACAGACCAATAAAAAGGTGGTGCGATAATTTAAACAAATTAGGAGGCTAATATTAAAGAAGAAACAGGCTTTAAAGACTACATACAAAAAGAAAGAAGGAGAAGAAGTTTCATATGAAAACCAATGTACAATTTTTCCACCTTGACTTCCATTTTTTTTAATTACCTTTTTGTGTTCATTTTTCGCATGCTCTTAAACTTCTGAATTTTTATAAGCTTCGTCCTGTGTTATATTGAATTCTTGTGCAAAGGCCGTCCAACTATCTTTCTTTGCATTTCTGTCTTTGTATGATGTATTTTCTATATCCCACAATTCTGGACGTAAAAGTACTACATTATTAAAACTTATTGTGATTTCATTTGACCACGAGCATGTATAACCGAGCACCATGCAACATTTTCCACGGCAGTTCGACTTTATCGGCAACGCATCAGCCACTAACTGCAATAGTGTTCAAATACCAGCAAGATTTCGGCCACGTGGCTCAGCCATAGAGCGATATTTTTATTAGATTGCTGCAATGTTGCCAGCAACATACCGAATATATATTTTCGGCAAAATATTGCTTTAAAAACTAGCTTGTCTAAATGCACCTTTAAATATTAATAAAAAACCATGACACAGTAAAAATTTCGATACCCACAAAATGGTACGCATTTTCTATTGACTTTCCCCAGATATTCCAATTGAAAAATAGCTGCCAGTAATTTTTTGATTTTTTGATTTATTTTTCGGCTTCATTCAATTGTCTGTTGCGCTGTATTGAATAGACCGCTTTAAGAAAAGACAAAAGGTAGCTATCGTAACATCAGTTTAAATAAAACAAACTAGATAATTTATTTATTGATACTTTATTAAAACTTTGTATTTATATATTGGACAACTATAATACATCTTAAAATTTAGAAGCAAATAACAAAAATATACGTAAATTTTTAATTTACCACAAAATATATATCAATTTTATTTCCTAATTCACAGATTTTTGGCCTCGAATTTTGTTTTAGAAACAATTGTTGCAGTATAATATATAGTACGCTAAATTTCCTAGAGAAACTATGGGTGGTGCCTATTAGTGTGTTAATATAGGTATAGCAGTATATGTTTTTTTGTTTTAAGGTGGTTACATATATTCGAGACAAAGCCGACTGACAAATAATAGCTAAAGTATCAACAAGGTACTTATAATGCCTAATTTTTTCTATTATCGTATTAAAACTAGTTAAGAATTCAACATGTTTTTTGTAGGATTTTTAGTAACTTTTTCTATATCTTCGGATAGTTTATTGTCTATTTGTAGGTATTTGGCTCTCTAATTCTAATATAAATCACGGTATTATTCTGATATTTTGTTCACCAATATCTTTTTCCTTCATCATTATCATCTAGCTTCATAGGTCCACTGAGGAACATAGGCTTTTTCCTCGTGTTTCCAACCCCTTCTGTCTTACGCCTCTCTCATCCGGGTTTTATTTAGTCTTTTTAAGTCGTCAGCCCGTCATGTAGGTAGTAGGTGGAACCGACGACGCTGCTCTTGTCTTTCCTTGGTCTCCATTTCAATAACCTCTTTGTCCATCATTCTAGCTATGTGTCCTGCTTATCTCCAATTGAGACTGGCTATCCTTTCAATCAGCTACCAACTAATTGGTTAAAGTCGACATTTGTCACAATACATAAGAAACATCGTCCAAAGACATGCGGTGATTATCGGGCAATAAGTCTGATGAGTCACGTTTTGAAGGTCTTCCTGCGAGTAGTACACAGCAGAATTTACACGCTGTTAGAGGACAGAATTAGCAATACTCAATTTGGGTTTAGGAGTGGCTTGGGTACAAGAGAAGCCTTGTTTAGTATACAGGTGCTAGTACAGAGATTCAGAGATATAATATCAAAATGTGTACATTTGTGCAATCGATTTTAAAAAGGCTTTTGACAAAGTCCGACATAACAAAATGCTAGAAATATTGGAAACAGCTGGATTGGACGATAAAGATCTACGAATAACTACAAATCTATACTAGCATCAAGTGGCAAGAAGAAAGGTTGAACAAGAACTGTCGGATGAAATAAACATAAAAAGAGGAGTGAGACAAGGCTGTATATTGTCGCCTTTACTTTTTAACTTATATTCGGAGGAAGTATTTAAGGAAGCCTTAATGGAGACAACCGAAAGTATTATTGTGAATGGAGTAACCGTCAACAATATTAGATATGCCGACGATACCTTAGTGCTTGCTAATTGCGAAGAAGATCTTCAAAATCTAATGAACAAAATAAAACAGACTTGTGATCAGTATGGATTAAATCTCAACGTTAAGAAAACTAAATATATGAAAGTTAGCAAACAAAATTATATACAGGATGACGATATAAAAGTCGGAGATGCCACACTGGACAGAGTAGAGAAACTATCCTTTTCTTTTTGGAGAAGAAGAAGAATCCTTTCAATGACGACAGTTATCTTGGTTCTTCCCCTGATCTCTTCAATTTTTATTGTTTCTCGCAGAGTTATTTCTATCGCTCCATAGGCTTCGCTCCATTCTTTTCTGTGTGACTCTTAGTTTAGTAGCCCAGGCTTTTGTCTTTTCCTTAAGGTGTCAAAAGTTTGTCATATCTAACCTTATCAAATGATTTCTCACAATTAATAAAGCAGATATACAGATTTTGATTTATATCCATATATCCTTGCAATAGCACATTCATAACGAAGATCGTGTTACTTGTTCCAATTTCATTTCTGAACCCTAGTTGAAACTCACTTTTCTTAGATCTAGTTTTTGCAGATCCAGTTGTGTATACCTTTTAAAAAGTGATGTAAGTGATTCATTAGGACAGTTTTTATATTTGATTTAAAATTACATGTCAATACAATAACCAACTTCTATAAAAAAAGACAGGAATTTTATTGAAGGATACAGTGTAATGTAAGAGAACTACAGGATCTTATTTTCTTCTTAACGTGCCCTATCAAGTCCCCTTGACTTTGGCGATTAACATGGCGAAACTGTCTCTGTCTCGAGCTATTCTAAATCTCTTATCTTATCTTAAAGGATCTTATCACATATCTCAAATGCCTGCAGGTGATTGATTATATCCTATCCCGCTTTCAGAGTCCATATAGCGGCGGCATGTAACAACACTGGCCAATAAGATTTGTTCAGACTTTGACGTTTAGTTTTAGAGCTGATTAAGTTCTGCACTTGGTCTCTTTAATTGAGTCTAGGTGTTCTGTAATGTAGAATCCCAGATATTTAACGTGAGCAATTCTCTCAATTTTTTGTTGATCTTGTGCACTACTTACAGAATTATACACTGAGGAACCAATATTTTGATTTACACGGAGAATGTGTAAGTGTAAAAATACTTGTTTCTTAGTGTATAATTCTGTAAGTGGTGCACAAGGTGCACCAAATATCTTAGTCAAATATCTTAGTCCCTTCAACATTAAGGAATTTCGCTTTTGTGTGGTTATTAATTTTGTGACAGTGTCGTCAACATATCTAATATTATTAATTAGTTGACTTATTAAAAAATTCTGCAATACCTAAAAGTTCTAAACCAGTTTGTCTCAAATATGTGTAACCCACAAAAAACGTTTCTAAGGGAGTCATACAAAACAAATTTATACAATTAATAATATAAAAACTTGTCACATTCCTGTAAATATCTATCTGGGTTGATGACATTTAATGTACTTGCTTTAGATATGCTTAGTACAAAAAAATATAAGTATTTTATAAAGAAAATATTTTAAATTACCTTCAAGCAAAGGTTATTTCAATAAGAAATGCTTTTGTTATTTCGTCAGTAAAATTCTTATAAGGTGACATATGTACATTTTTGGCTAAATCATAACTTAGTTGTAGTAACAAAGTTAATCAAAACATTACGTATTGTTTAATGCTTGTGTTTTTATTTTCCACGTTAGTAGGTGGTCCTTCGAATTAATTACATTATTTAGTATGCTCTTAGATTAAGAGTCTAAAATAGTATTAAGATCGCTATTTTAATTTGTGAAACAAATCTTCCGTTTATTTCTACCACTAAAAATCGGCAAATAGTAAATAGTAAGCAAAAAATTTTGAATGGTTAAGTGCGTGAAATAGAAGAATTAGATTATAGAAGATACCTACGATTACATAATTTAAAACAGATTAAACAATTTGAAAACGAAACAAGATTTATTGTGTTTACTGATAAAACGTAATTTATTTTCAAGAAACAGTCGCAGTAATAGTAATAGTTGGATGAAACAAACAGTGGGCTTAAAAAGCCTGTTTTTAAGGGCCAACGTTTAGTTATTGTAGGTGTAGGGAATTAAGCAGGTTTTTTTAGTGGATCTTATGTGAGATGAAAGTCCCAAACAGAATCGGGTATTTATTATGATGAAATGAATTTTGTCAAATACAAAATGTGGTTACAATAAAAATTGTTACATAATCTACCTTTCAACAGTATAATCGTAGTGAACAATGCACCTTATCATAATACTAATACTAAAATAGAAAACATAGACAAGGGTTTAAGCTAAGAATAGGTAGGTAGGTACAAAATATCATGCAAGGAAAAATAGCAGGCAAACGCAGTCCAGGACGAAGAAGAACCTCATAGTTAAAGAACTTGCGAGATTAGTATGATGTTGGTACAAGCATACTTTTTAGGGTGGCAGTAAATAAATTTAAGATAGCTTGATGGTAACCAACGTTCTGAAAGGACATGGTACATAAAGAAGAAGAAAGATGATGATGATAGGTGCAGAGAATTAAATAGGTTTTGTCAGTGGATCTTATGTTAGATGAAAGTCATAATCGTAGTGGATAGTGCACCTTATCATAATACTCACTAAATAGGATAAACGCACCAAAATCTGCATCAACAAACAGTCAAATGAAAGATTAAATAATAGAATTGATAGAATAACGGACACGACGTGTGGAAGGCTTTCACCATATCATCCAGATTTAAACCTGATAGAACTTGTATGAGCAGCATAAAAAAATATGTTGGATCACGAAATGTAGATTTTACTTTTAATTCTATTCAAACATTGTCGGATGATGTATCATTAGTTTGGTGTATTCTGAGAGCTGGGTCGACAGAGTTAGAAATGAGGAGGTCCTTAGACGGCTGAACCAAACAACACAACTGGTCAATATAATAAAGAAACGCAAGCTGGAATACTTCGGTCATATTATGAGACACCCTGAAAAATATGATCTTTTACATCTGATCATTCAGGGAAAGATCCAAGGTAATCGTGGTCCTGGTAGAAGAAGAACATCATGGCTGAAAAATCTAAGGCAATGGTATGGAAAATCAACTACATCGTTATTTAGAGCTGCTGTCAATAAAGTCACGATAGCGAATATGGTAGCCAACATGATATCCAACGATCGATAACGGTCATGGAACTAGAAGAAGAATTCTGAGAGCGAAGACATAGTCTCAGACTCAGACACAGGTGACAGCAGTCAAGCAATTTTTATTTACTTTATAGTATAAAGAATTTATATTAACTGCGCATTGTTAAATAACCATTTAAAATAAAAATAAAAAATAGATATCTAACTCGTTATACAGTCATTATTTTGCAAAACAATAATTCATGTAAACAACATTTCTATAGATAAAAAGAAATCAGTCAATATTTGTGGTGACCGTGGCAACCCTGTAATTTAAGCCACAGATTAATTCCGCCTTCCTCTTCCGATTTGAGCACAGCTCACGTCTATTGCAATCCTGGACGTACTGTAAACACCCAGTTATATCAGAAGTTACGTAGCCAAATCTCATTATAATGTACTCTTAAGTAAATACTACAAAACCCTAGTAGGAACGTATTTAATACCCGTCATACAAGTTTGTTTTGTTTAACTCACCTTTGCTCTATTAATTTCTAACGTAGACAAGATGGTAGATATGTTCAGATCAAAATGTCGTAATTTTAGTAAATTAAAATAAATATTTTGAATGTCAGTATAATAGTAGTTGTTTAAATTAACAGAAAAAAAGACCAACATACACTTTCGTTTTCGTAACGCTACATTTTTAGTAACAATAGTGTCAGCTGTCAAATTGTTCTCTTTTTATTGTGACCAACAGTTTACTGCACAATTGACAAATGAAAATTCAAATCTGGTGTAAATTTTGGACATTCAAGTGATTTATTCAACGAATCATTTTAAAATTTATAATCTGTATGCAAATTTCGATCATCATGACCCACATATCTAGCATAATTACCTGCCATAGCTCTAAAAAGTGCTTTTCTAGAATTTTTTCGTTCTACAACATTATTAACACAATTGAAGGGGTGGCTGCAATAACCAGGTAGCTCCGTATTTTAAAATTTGTGGGAAATCGAAAAAAACCTCCCAAAAATTCAAAATTAGTTTATTTTTTATTTTTTTTCCTGTGGTGAAAGCATGTAAAGAAAAAGTTTTTACTTAGTTTTTGTAAATATTGTAAATATCATATTTTAATAAAATAAAAAAAAATTGGAGCTGCTTTGCCAAAAATATACAAAAAAATAGTTTTAGGTTTATTTATATGTTATTTGGATACAAAAAGTAAAGAAACTAAATAAAATGTCCTTATTACATTAATATCAAAATACAAACTAATCAGTGGAATATGAAAACATAAAAAACAGGTAATATTCTTCTTAGGTTACTAGTGTTCATCTTCAGTTTCGGAAGTTAGGCATTATTCTGGCTCTACAGGAACAAGTTGTTGGTAGTATCACATTTCAGCCTCGCCAACATACTGTCTGGCCAATTCCATGACATTTAATAGCTTATCCCTTTTCAAAGGCAACGGTGCATTATAAACCTTATTGTGTACTTGTGGAAAAATCGGTACACAAGATTTCTTTAAAAGAACGAAATCCTCAGTCACAAAACCATTCGCTGACTCTGAGCACGTAACAGTCTCTCTATGTGTATCACTAAATTCGATAACTTTATATTTCGATATGGTAAATTTTGCACCAAAACTATTTTTAATATTGCTTTTCTTAAAAAATGGCTCAAGAACTTCTTTATAGTTTAGAATCATATCTTGTTTAACAGTTTTCACAATAAACTTCTTACTGGTATTTGCTATCATGCGACTCATTCCTCTGGCAGATAAACTCTTTCTTTCTTTCTTTTTTCTTTTTCCACCAGAGCAAACGACCTGTCGCAGGGCAAAAAACTATGCCCAGGTTCGGGATAACGATGTCTTATTCTCTTGAATCTTCCATGCAATAGAAGAGATTGCCAAAAGTGAACAAGAACGGAGTTCTTGTTCTGCGCAGCGCAGTTGTCACTATAAACGTAAAGGGTTGTTACCTGAGGATCAATGTAGTTATTAATAAAATCGTGTAAGCAACTTATCACTTCATTTGGAGATTTCCGACCCGTTATTTCATCGAAAACATAAAAGTAACTCTTCGAAACGCTGCCCTTATGGATACAAAATGGATAAAACCACAACTGGCGCTTGTAGAACACGTCACCAGAAGGAACATGTGGCAGGGGCATGTTTTGTTCAAAATCAAATGACATGACTTCAACTCTGGGATCTTCCTTAGCCAAAGCAGTTTTCTCTGTTAAATCTTTATAGAAAGTATCAGCTTTAGTCAGGTGCACTTTTTTTTCCACCTTCAATGTGTTTTGAGTTTCATCATCTTTGGCACATTTTATTTTATTGTCAAGGATGTCGCAAGTTTTGCAAGTATCTGTTCTAGGGTGGCCAAAGGTTAAATTAAAATTTTCCACAAATACACGCCGATAATATGTGTATAAAACTTTTGGCTTAAACTCTGGTGTGTCTAATAGATTATGCTGTTCTGGTTCATATTTTTTTAAATACAATCTGTGCATAAGCCTTAAATTCAGTTCGGATGAAAGATATCTTCTGTTTAGGTTATCATTTCTGCTATAATGGCTTTTTCTTCTTGGAAAGCTATTTATATGATCCTCAATGGACTTGATAATTTGATCTGGGATTTTATTTGGTCTAGTTTCATGGCGCCCTCGCATGTCTTTCGGACCTACTATCTGTGAAGCCATATGAGTCGCTATTCTCTCCACCCTGCTTTTCGTTATTGCGTGAATGTTCATAAATGCCGTTTTACACACTTTTTTCTCAAATATGCCTCTCTTTATTTTATATAAAAACGTTTGGCCTCTTGGAACTCCACCACCTCCTTTCGGTCGCCTTCTGTCAACGTTTCTCGTCTGTATTAAACCACCTGAAAAAAAGAACAGAAAATCAATATTTCATAAAAATCATTATTTGCCGTCCGTACCAACAGGTATGGAAGGCTATTGGAATCGTCATTTATTTGTTTAAATATCAAATAAACCTCGGAACCGAAATCTGCATACCCAAGAACCTATGAAACGATATATAACTAATACGTGCTTTCAGGCGCCAATAATTTTATCCTTACCTAAATAGATATCTTGTTGCTCTTTATCACCTATTTCATAAAAAGACGTGAAAATTTTATCAAGAGTTTCTTCGCTTATGCCTTCAAAACATTTGAACCGGCACTGGCATGGACCTCCTCTACTTCGTCTTTCCACTATGTTTCCTTTAACATTAATGTACTCTTCACCTTTAGATCTTCTTAATTTTCTCTGGTTTCGCTTCCACATATTCGGCTCCCTGCTCCTCTTTTTCGATTTTTTATTTTCAACCAGTCCAGACGTAGTGGCAACATTGCTTGCAGCAACTTCGTTTACAGCATTCTCCTCACTTGATTCGGAATCAGGAATGAAATCCGATGACGAATCTTGAAACGGTTCACTTTCACTTGAACTGAGTTCACTTGCCATTTCAAATATAAATAATACTAAATTTTATTCACTACGAATCGTAAGAAAAGTGTGTATCTATGTATAACAACACGTCGATCTGAACTAAACTAAAACACAACGAGCACCTGCGCTTGCCCGACTAAACGAGTAAGTAACTAGTTCACGGCGGCGCATGAGAAAATGAACAGGACCGTATTACAAACTGTTTAGAAATAGAATAATATTAAAATTATTGTATTATTACATAAAATTCAATAGAAACTAAACAAATACATGAAGGAATCAAACTTATTTTTTATATTCCATGCATATTTTTATATCTTTTCTATTATATTATTTTGTCAACAGTTAAGTGCAAGAACCAGGCAGCTCCAGGAGCTGCCCGGTTCTTGCTACAAACCGAAAGCAAGGTAGCTCCAAATATCGTTGCCAGTTATGTGCCGTTATTAAGAGATACCCGTTTGTTGCAGGGAACGATCGGCCGATTTTTGTTAAGAGTAAGTCACTGAAAATCTCATTTTCGTAAAAAAGTGGAGCTGCCTGGTTATTGCAGCCACCCCTTCAATTTTAGATTAAAACTCAAACATTTATGTTCTAACTATATAATCATGTTAGACAAAATAAATTATTATTTTTGACTCTAAATTATCTGTTTTATTAATCATAACAATAATGATGTCGATGGAACATTAAACCAATTATTTTACTGGCGATTATTAATCTTTTCTCTTATATATGGACGATCAAAATGGGAAAAATGTTATAAATGAGCAAGTGGACAATGTATAAAATCGTAGAAAATACGTCATACAAAGAGAGCCATTGAGAAAAATACATAACAATTTTTAGTGGCGCAAAAACTATAAGCCATATTAGTGTGACGTCACCCTGGCATTTTTTAAGCTCGGTTTGTTTTAATTATTAAATTGTGTATCGGCCAAAACGGTTTCAAATGCTATTCTTCCAACAAAACCTTTATTTTATTTTCCGAGAAATTGTTTTGCCTGTAGAATTTTTTGTTTTTCCTGTAAAATTTTTCTTAATAAGATATTAATGTTTTAGTGCAATAAAATATATCAATAAATGGCTTCAAAAAGGAACTGCTATGAAAATGCGTGTTACTCGGTTTTTTAACTAGCCGTAGGAGACGTCACGAATAATATGGGATATTATTGTATGGCATCTCAGTGTTTTTTGTGAAAATACAGAAGTTCCATTACAAAAAATTTTAATATAAGGGTTATAGCCATAGACAAGGAAAAACAGAGGACAGGTTTAACACTCATTTATTAACCTTCGAAAAATGAAACCAGTTGCGATGTGACCGCCATGTTTTGGTGCCTGTACCTTGCCCATTACTACCTCACGCAGTGTTACCAAATCTACTGATTTTCATTAAATCTACTGATTTCAACTTTAATTTACTGATTTACTAAAACACTATATCTACTAAAAAATACGATTTACTAAAAAATATGTAATGATCAAATCATGTTCAAAAAGTGATTACTATTATGTCACTGTTCAATTATAAATTTAAAAAAATCTATTTATTGATATATATCCATTATTCTTAATCTACTGAAGAAATAAAATGTGCCGGTTTAGGCTTCAGTCAATTCCATACGATGACGCGTCCCCTTTCTTCCCTTGTCTAAGGTTGTAGCAGTTAAATTGGTATAGTTGTCATTTTGACAGTTAGCCCAGGCCATGGGGGACAAATACTCTCTAATCCAGGAATTTATGTAATGTGTCACCCTTTTTCCCCCCACAGCCTGGGCTAAGTGTATTATGAAATCAAACATCTTTTTTTTAATTTTGTATATTTTAAAATATTCTAGATCCAAAACAAACTAATTAGCACTTGTATAAATGTGAAAAACTGAGTTACCATAGCTAAATAGTTTTCAAAAACATTAAGACATAAAAAATTATAAATTTTAAATGGTCTGACCGGCAGAAAATAGCACAATAAATATAGGGTGTGTCATGAGTGATTCTATATACTTCTACTTCGTATGGAGACCCCTATAAGGAATGCCAAATACCTATTGAAAAGTGACTTATACCATAGTTCAATATTATACAAATCGAGTTGTGAATTTTGACTGATATTTCTCTTGGTCATCACCATAGGCGCAGATTCTTTTTAATAGCCTCTTGACATCCCCGGTAGGGGTCTCCATAAGAGGTAGGAGTATGTAAAAGTTTTTCATGACTCACTCTGTATATTTTATGAAGGGCTTTAACAGTCGTCTTAGCCACTTTCTCTCTCGAAACATTTTCTTGTTCAATAATTCCGATCCTTTATAAAAAAAAAACCATTACATATTTGTTCTTATATTGATTTACTTTGTCTCTTCATTTATCCACGTTACCTCTAACACTTTCTCTCACCATGCTCTTTACTTTTGTAACCACGTTTGACTTTGGCAACTCTTTCACTTTTATCTTATCTCACCTCATTTTCTTGTTCTCCCTCCTTCACGATCATTCCTCCTCCACTTGTCCAACATCTTACCAAACGTTCGTATTTTCCTCCCCTTAACGTTCATTATTTCTTCCTCCAGTCTAGAAGACTTTTACTTTGTCGTATTAATCCACGTGATATTTTTAGTCACTTTGCTAATTTTATCGATTAAACCACTTATTCATTTCTTGATTTCATTCAGCTGACGATTTGTTAATCATATCTTCTTTTTAATCTTCTAGTAAAAAAAATAATAGTAATGTAGTATTTCAATATTTTAAAAAAGTGGTTGTTTTTTGCTGGTCAGTATAATTATTGTAAATAAAAATTATTATTAAAAATTTTTTTCGTGCAATGATAAAAACTAAAGATTCAGTATTAGCTACTCCAAAGTCGCAAAAATAGAAATGTAAACTTACAATGTTTAAAGATTTTAAGTGATTAGACATTTTAGGTTATGTTATATTATAAAATTCGTTTTGAATATTTAGAAAAACTGTATACTTTTGTAGAAAAGTCTTTGAGTACTTAGTTATTCTTAAAAGATAAGTAAACGACTGCTTTCCTTTTATTGGCCTATATAAAAGACAGTTAAATGTTTTGATCAACAAATAATTGCTGTATCTGTACTGTAACTTGTAACCCCAGACTAATAAATCATTTTAGGTTACAACGTCGACTGTTGATTGTCAGTTGTCATGTCAACTCTAATATGAAACGTCAAAAATACCTTCAAATATAGTGAAAAATAATTAAAGTTTTAAGGATTCCCCAAACCGACGCGAAACTTTCGCAGCGGAATCGCGGCGAATCGTACGGCGACTTAATGCATGTGTTCAGACAAGTTCGGACGGAAACCGGAACGGTCGCGGCAGAACAGCGTTGACGTTTCATGAAACGCTGCATGCACGGTTTTTTCCGCTGCAGTTATAGCAAGTTATAGTTTCGCGTGAATTATTAAAATGGCTGTTACAGAAAAACTAATTGAAATTGTGAAACAATATCCTATAATTTATGATTTAAGTGACGAAGATTATAAAAATATAAGAAAAAAGGATAAAGTCTGGGATAATATAGGGTCATTTCTAGGAGAAAATGGTAAGTTTTCATTATATATTATATATAATGAATTTAATAGTGCTCCGCCTGCGAATGTTCCGCAACGGTTTCGCGTCGCAAAAGTTTCGCGTCGGTGTGGGGAATCATTTAATCAAACCACAACATAACCTTAAAATATGAACATTTATAGTAAATATCTTAATCCTTTAATATTCTTACCTCAAAATTTCACGATCAACAAATAATACCAATCGCACAGAATAAATGTTCATAATCAAAAGTTCTTATTTGTTCTTCAAACAATTAAAAAAACCAACATTTTCAACTTCTTATGGAAAAAATACACACAAATTAGAAATGTCTGGAATGGTTTTTAATATCCCAGCCCATTGTGCCGTCAGATCTTAGGTAGTCCACTGGAATGGCCTAAATAATGGTGGGAGCTGTCTGCGCGAGATAGGTACGTTGCCTGTACGTGTAAGTTTTGTGATAGTTAACATTCTGATTATTTATTATTTTATAATTTTGTATTAAATGACATTTGCCATATGTTCCGTAGATTTTATCTAAGGTTTTGATGAGGTCAGATAATTATTTTAAATCTGATGAGGTCAGATAATGGTTCCTATGAATATACATAAGAAATAAAAACCTTTTGAGTACATATTTTTCATCAACAAGCCCAACAAAAAGAAAACAGCCCTTTTATATTAATCAATTTTTCTAGAACTTGAAATATTTTCCTATGATTGCCTTTACCAATAATAGGTAAACACAGATATATCAATCTAGTGCTCGTCACATACAAAATATGAATATATAAAGCTGGACCTTAGATTGGACACAAGATACAAGCCGTATTTCTTTCTTCAAGTAGTTCTTGGTTCAAGTGGCACAGCTGGTAATAAATCAACTGTCAAGCAGTTATATAGAATATCACTAATGCTTGATTTTAATTTCTTGAAGGTCTTTTTGAAGGTAGTGCAGGACGTAGTGAAGAACGACGTCATAACAGTATTTATATTCAGTCTAGAAAATAAGAAAAATAGTTATTAAAACAGTGATTATTTTCTACAAGGTCCATTACAACATCATCAAAATATAAGCGAATAATAACGAAAAGCTTAAATGTAATAAACGATCATGCCCTGTTGTGAAATCGATGTGAAATATTTCGAAATAACAGCCCTGTTCTCATCAAATCTTAAACCCACCTGCAGCTTACCGTACGTTGATAACACCTTTGTTATTTGGCCCCACGGTAAATATACATTAGATCTGTTCCTCTCCCACCTGAATGGAATACATCCCAGTATTCAATTCACGATAAAAGTTAAGTCTATAGCGTCTTTGCCATTCCTTGACGTTCTTATTCCAAAACACCCACCTCACAGTTCTTCTTATTCTGTGTATCAAAAACTCAACCATACTAACCGTTCTCTCAATTCTCAGTCACATCATCATCCCGCCCAACTTAATTCAATTATTAACACTCTTGTTTATAGTTGCACAAGACCTAGCGACGACAATCACAGATCATCCGAAATCAATTCGATAAAGTAAACACTCTAATCAATAATGGCATTCAAAAACATCTAAGCCCTATTCCATCTACAAAATAAACCTTGCCGCTAGATCAACCAAAAATCTTTCTACCTTTTATCAAAGATGTCACTGACATGATCAGTAGAACTCTTAACCCTCTAAACATAAAAACCATTGGAACTAGTCACTCCAAGCTATCAAATCTCGTCAGACCCGTAAAAGACCAAATCTATAATGAAGACCATGGTGTCTACGAGCTACCTTGTTCCAGTTGCCCACGAAAACACGTAGGACATACAAACCGTCGAATTCACAACTGTAGTTACGAACATTCTATATCTGTAAAACATTTCGGAACAAACATGTCATATTTCAAAAAAATATTATTTTAAGAATCTTATCGGTAAATAATACTTACAATATTTTCTATAAGTTGGGGTCGATGTCTTCGAACTGTTCTAACAGCTTGGAAAACGTCCACTTCGCCATGTTGGATGACTTGTTCTATGCAAGCATTTGCAGCGCAGTATATTCCACATCTACTTCTTCCATCCCTAAAGACGTGATATAATATTAAACTGATTCGAAAATAATAACTAAAGTATCTTTACTTAGAAGGTTAGAACGAAAATGGCACAGTTGAGAAACTTAAAAAGTAGATTGGCTTCAACTATAATGAACTATTTACAATTTTTTGGAGAAAAAGCCTCAATTGCTTGTCCCAACGTGATTTTTTTTAAGATACATGTAAATTTGTTTTAATATATTGAAACACTTACGGGGAGACTACACAAACAGGTCCATAGTCCGACCGTTGTCTCCATCTTTCGACCATATTCATGAGCTCTACCAAGGAATTTGTCGATGTTGGTACTTTGTGACCCATAGGCCAACAAGTCAACTGAAATAATTGGACAGTCTTTGGTGGAGCTTTAACTCCTGCCATCAGTTCTGTTAGCGAAACAATCTGTAATAAAATCAGTAATTAGTAGTGAACTAACACATAAAAATAAAATGTCTTTTGAACAAAATCTAAACCTTTTAAAATATTATAAACTTAGATTTTTACCGTTTGCAAAAGGATAGATGGCACTTCATAAGAGGTCGAACAACGGAGGTAAAGAAACTAACAGAACCAAAACACATAGAAACGGATACGTGGATTGACCACTTATGTAATTATGTAATTTACACATTTCAAAAATATATCTTTCGAATAAGTATAACTCGCGCTATGAGTATTTCTCTCACACCTACCAGTAAAATGCAAATTTTATTAACGGTAAATCACGCATACTGCTACCCCCACTTCTAGCTGAGTTTCTAAGGGTCTTCGTTGTTACGCTTGAGCGCATGCAATATTTAGTGCATGTTGGTAATAGATATCGGGCACTTGTCGATCGTGTGCAGATCTCTGTGAGAATTTCTCTCATCGCGCAAGTTCTAACGTAGTATATTTTCTTAAGGTTGAATAAAGTTTTGGTAAGTAAATTTAAGATTTTTTTATACATAACTACTTTATTTGCTTTTTAAATAAGGTCAAGGTGTTCTATTATTGTGGTATTGTTATTTTAGATAGTAAACAATGAGTAGAGGACTGACGCTTGCAGAATTAGGGCGAATTCGATATGAAGAGGCACAAAGAGAAGGTATGTCAGCTAACATACCATGGAGTGGGCAAGAGGAATGTCAAAATCAAGAAATTATGGAAGATGGCGGACGAGTGGATGTTGAAAGTGACGCTTCCAGTGAACATAGTATGCATAATACCGATTCCGAACAATCTGATGTAGAAGTTGAAAATTTTGTTTATGAAGTTGACGATAATCCCGCATATACATCAAAACATCATTTCACTGGTAAAGACAAAAAAACTCACTGGATGGCTTATCCTCCACGACCTAACGTAAGAGTGCCTACAAAAAATATTGTTAGTCATCTTCCCGGAGTAAAAAATATTGCAAAAGATGCAAATACTGTCGAAGCATGCTGGGAATTATATATTACAAAAGAAATGGTTGAAGAAATCGTACAATGCACAAATATCTATCTAGCAAAAATACGAGGTAACTATACGAGAGAAAGAGATTGCCGTGACACAGACGCTACAGAAATATATGCTTTTATCGGCCTCCTATACATGGCTGGGGTACGAAAGGCTCAATATCTAAATACTAAAGAACTTTGGGCTGATTCAATATTTGCTCCTGCTTGCTTTAGACTAACGATGTCACGAGAACGATTTCATATTTTAGGAAGAGCACTAAGATTTGACAATATCAATGACCGAAACGAAAGAAAAAAATACGATAATTTGGCTCCCATTCGAAACATATTTGAACAGTTTGTGTCCAAGTGTCAAGAAAACTACCAAGTTGGAGAGTATTGTACAGTGGATGAAATGTTGGAAAGCTTTAGAGGGCGATGTAAATTTCGGCAATATATAGCCAACAAGCCGGCCAAATACGGCATTAAAATATATGCCTTAGTTGATTCAAGGATGTTTTATACCTGCAATATGGAGATATATGCAGGAAAACAGCCAGTTGGCCCTTTTTATCTAGACAACTCTGCATCTGCTGTTGTTATGCGTATAGCAAATCCCATATTAAACACAGGTAGAAATATAACTATGGACAATTATTTCACGTCAGTGCCATTAGCCAAACAATTACTTGATAGGAAAACTACACTTGTTGGTACCCTAAGGAAAAACAAGAGGGAAATTCCGCCAATATTTATAAATGTGAAAAGACCTGTACCTAGTAGCATGTTTGGTTTCCGAAAGAATACTGTATTATTATCGTATAAACCCAAACCTCAGAAAAACGTATTGATGTTATCTACATTTCATTCTGGGGACTACATCGATCCTGAATCTGGTGAACTGGAAAAACCTGAGATCATTACATTTTATAACCTAACAAAAGGAGGTGTCGATGTGGTTGATGAATTAAAATCAACTTATTCTGTTTCCAGATATTGTTGCCGATGGCCACTTAGAATTTTTTTTACAATTTTGGACGTTGCTGCTATTAATTCCAATATTGTATATAAAAGTAATACCGAAGTTATTGAAGAACGTAGAATTTATCTCAATCATCTGGCCGAAGCTTTGATTAAACCTCTGTTGATTCGTCGTTCATCGATCAGGTCTTTGCCAATTAATATTCGAAGCATGCTAAGGGAATATTTAAATATGCCTCAGATTGAACAGAACAGAGAATCTGTTCCAGATTTCTGTGGATTTTGTCCAAGAAGAAAGAACAGGAAGTCAAAAAAACGATGTGTTAGCTGCAATGTTGCCATTTGCACGGAGCATACCACCTTCACATGTCCAACGTGTTCTGGCGTAAACGATAATAGTGGTACTTCAGATGATTAAATTTTTGATTAATATTATGTTTATTTTATCTGATTTAAGGATAACATTAATTTAAAGATAGATGTAAAATAAAATATACAGGGTATTTTTTTTTAGTTCTTAGCATTGTATAAGTTTTCTTTTTAGTATTTTTAATGTACTTATAACTCTATTTTTGGCATTTATTTTAAATAAACCCTTTTATTATTACCAATAGTTTTGTTTCATTTGCATAAAAAAAAATAAAAACAGTTACACCGAACAAAATCTTGAAGGGTTCGTCGTGTGAGAGAAATTCTCACGCGCGAGTTCTCGCGTAATTTTTTAAGGCGCGAGTGATGCAGGGATAAATAGCTTTTAATAACACAATGGTATATTACACCACTTACATTTAACAAACAATCTCACACATATCTCTTCTTCATTGGATCAAATCTATCTCCTCAAGAACTTCCCGTTTACTGTCAAACAACTGCAATAATAGAATTGAGTTCTCCATTCAACAATATAAAGTAGTTTCAACCATGTTCTACCATCCATCTATTAATAGAGTACCGGCATGTAAGTAATGTTTATTTTATTTATTTATTTGCTCATTTATTAATTTATTACAATCGAAGAGACTAACTACACGGTAGTGAAGATTTGGGAGACATTCGTTTTACTTTCCGAGTTTGAATTTGTATCAGCCCAAGTGTCTGACGATGGCTGGGATAGGCCGAAATGATCATAACACTTTAGTGATACCAATTCGAGCACGGGAAGTTTAACGAATTTGTCTCCTAGGCCATATAGTTGGCCATTTAATAATATACGAAGAGACTATTTTAAAACAATTTGTGGGCCTTACCTTGTCTGTTTAAACTTTTTAAAATTTTTATACCTTTTATTCAACTTACTCATTTAAATAAAACCACAGACATGTAATATTGGCATAATTATTGTAATTTACAACACCTACTTTGTTTACCGTTATTAGACAACACCCTAATATATGTTTTTATTATTTCAGCATTTGTTTAACTTTGTATCGAGACCTGAGGATGCTTTGCATATTGTAGAAAGCGAAACCGGTCGTCTGATAGTTAAATTAAATTGATTGTGAGTAAGTCTTATTTATTATTTCTTTACCTATATAAAAATTAAATTTCTTACCACTCGAAACTAAAAAATACTTGTAAAAGTACTAATGATATAATTTATGAATAAAGAAACTTGGTGGTGGTTAAACGAAGTTTAAGAAATATTCTTTGAGGTTAAGAGAAAACTGTATAACGAGTGGAAAGCGAATAACTTTGGAACCCATCTTCAAACCATAATGTAGCCAAAAAGGAAGCAAACGTAGCAGAAAAACTAAGGAAAAAGTATCCTAAATTAGAATAATCAGATAAAACAGAAATCAATCTTTACCAACTTCCAGTTTTCCATTTCAACTTCATTTGGTATCCACACGAATTGATAGATGTGTACAAACTCAAATACGACGATCAATAAGACACCTTTAGAAATTTTCCCGCCTTAGTGGTAAGCCTAAAAAAGTACCATCTACTCTGATGACCATTAACCATGAACCATGACCATGAAAACAATTTATTAATTTTTTTTTTAATTTATTATTGCTCCTGTCCACAGGACTGGTGCAATATACTCCAAAAGCAAGTCTAACGGCTAAATGCAGAAGTTTTAAGCAGTGTTTGTTTTGCTGGGTTATACACAGTACCTCAATAGTCCAGTTTTGATTTAATTAAGACACTGTGTACATTGTGAGAAAATCAGCTACCCAATTTTTATGCCATTCATAATGTTTATTAATAATTTATTCTTTACGATAATAAAATGTTACATTTATTATAGTTTTTAATTTCAAAGCTATATTTTTCATTAAAAATCAATGCTCAACTTACCTTTTTATTTATTCTAAACACCCAAGTTCGTATATTCGTATAGTGGCTATGTGATATATGATCTATGGTAAATACAGGGCCATATTTTTTGGACGCTCTTCCCTCGGGCCAAAAATTTGGAAACTGTTGCTAAAATATGAATGAGAATTAACATCAACTGTATTTTTATAATCACCATAATATATATATATATATATATATATATATATATATATATATATATATATATATATATATATATATATATATATATATATTCTTTTCTTAGAAATAATAATAATAATACCTGTATAATATGTATAATGTATAATAACCTGTGGGAGTTTTTATCAGTTCTTCTATCAGGCGCGGCCCCCTGCGAATGGGGGATGCTTTCTGGGTATCCGTAGCGCAGATACCCAGAGAGTAACAGGAATACCTGTCGTGGAACAAAAACTGACAAAAACACTTAATAATTTATGTTTAGGGTCGCTGCCTGGGAATCGCCAGGGCACGTCTGGAGACGGCGCTGGAAGTGACAGCATGCGGGACGTCGGTGGCAGGGTGTTGAGGAGGCGGGCCCCTGTCATACAATCAGCTACAGCTCAACAATAACAACAACAACAACCACAAGTGAGCCAAACAACAACACGAAAATATTTTACGCTTTTATTATAAGGTGACAAACCTCGGTCAAGAAACGATCGGCTATCGACAACAACTGTATGCCGAATTTTGCAGGGAGTACCCAGAAATCCAAGTATCTGAACAAAGAGTAGCAGATCAATACCGGGTAATTTTAAGAAACAATCTTATTCCAGAGACTAGACGCGACATCATCAGACGTGAAATCGAACGGGAGATCCATAACCAAAAGCAAGTTGCAGACCAAGTCCCTAACGAAATCCCTAATGAGCAGATTCCTGAGCTTCTCATACAAGAAACTCAACCTAATAATACACAGCAGGACAATAATGAGTTGCACGATAGTCTGGTAAACGAAATGGCGCGCGCCGTACAAGAGTTTAGTGGAACAAACCCACTTAGCAGACCACCGCTACCAAAAATAAACTCTTCCAAGAAACTAGGAGCGCTGTTACAAATTGTGAATACTGAAGTCCTACCCAATTATATCACAGAAGCCCACACATTGGAATATTTGCATATGCTGATTTACTGTGCAGCAACAGCAATTGCTAATGTTATGGGCATTAAGATCAGAACACGACGGGGTACCAACATCGGAAGGACTGGTAAGAGAATAACACCCTGGGAAAAACGACTGCTGAAGAAGATCGAACTACTGCATAGGGACATTGGACAAATAACAGAGTACATAAGAGGAGTAAGAAGTAGAAAAATCATCAAAAGAGCTAAAGAAATATTGATTGTTTAACACTCTAAAACACTCACGATATGATCCAGAAAACAACACACCTTAACAATGCCTGGACACATTAAAACAAAAACTATTTGTTTACTCAGGCCGCCTGAGGAGATACAAAGTTAGTAACAACCGGAAATGCGACAATATACTTTTTGAGCAAGCAGAGAAAACTTTCTATAGGAAACTTAATTCCACTGTAGAAAACGCAAATAAATCCTACCCAAGCCAAGAAGAAATTCATGAGTTTTGGGGAAACCAACTTTCGACGCCAGCTACCCATAACAACAATGCTGGATGGATTGAAGACACCACGAACAAATGTCAACACCACAGGAATATTCCTTATGAACCTTTTACCACTGAAGAAGTCTCGAACATTATCAAAGAGCTTCATAACTGAAAATCTCCTGGACCGGACGCAGTTCAAAACTTCTGGCTAAAGAAGTTTTGGAGTATTCAAGAGCTTTATACAGTATTTATTAATAATATTATTTCTAATTTACAGAAAATACCATCATTCCTTCCTCAGGGAACCACTTATCTAATACCGAAGGATCAAAATAACACCCAAGATCCAGCCAAGTACCGCCCAATTACTTGTCTTCCAACTTTGTACAAATTGGTCACATCCTATGTGGCCTGGCGTATCTACCAACACTGTGCTCTGAAAAATATCATAGAGCCCCAACAGAAAGGATGCGCTAAGGGCTCCATGGGATGCAAAAAACAACTTATTATCGACTCAGTCATTTCTAACCAGGCATACACCAAAAAAAGAAACCTTTTTTTGGTGGCTTTTATAAAATATATAAAGTCAATGATAATCTCGTGACCTTTTTGAAGCATATAATGGCAGAGTGGAAGATTAAAATTCACCTTCAAATACCTGGTGAAATTAATATCGAAACTGAAGATATCCCTTAACCGGGGCCTTTTCCAGGGGGACTCGTTGAGTCCACTTTGGTTCTGCCTAGCGATGAACCCACTATCTCAGCTGCTGAACTCTACTGACTCAGGATTTAGCATCAAAAATAACAACACTGTTGTAGCGAAGCTTAATCATCTGTTGTATATGGATGATTTAAAATTAATGGCTTCCACTCGAAACCACCTAGATGCGATGCTAAAAACTGTAGAAAATTTCTCAAATGATATCAGTATGCATTTTGGACTAGACAAGTGCCGTATACTAAATAAAGTTAGAAAAAAGGTTCAGCCCGGAGGTTTAGATATGCAAGATGGCCAAAACATCGAGGTAATGGGTGAAAATGATATGTACAAATATCTCGGAGTAAAACAAGCGCGGAAAATTGACCTTAAACAAGTGAAAACGGAACTTACTTCGGAGTTCGTGCGAAGAGTAAGACAACTAAATCGGTCATATCTTAATAGTAAAAATTTGTTTAAGGCATTTAATACGTACGCCTGTTCCGCTCTGAGCATTTGGTATTATAAAGTGGTCAAAAACGGATATAGAGGGTTTTCAGCGGAAAGTAAGAACACTTCTCACAAAAGCGCAAAAACATCATCCACGTAGTGCAGTAGAGAGAACAACATTACCGCGGTATCAAGGGTGAATAGGACTTATGGATATAGGTGAGCAATTAGATAAACAAATTGCTAATTTAAGATCTTATTTTCAGGTACAGGCTGAGACATCTACTTTACATCGAGCAACTTGCGCAGTAGATGATACGACGCCGCTTAAACTGAGGAAACAAGAAATTCGCATAAACCACCTGACTCAGTAAGAAAAAATGCGCACCTGGATGAGTAAACCTCTGCATGGGCGACATCTCAATGAGATCAACCAAGAATATGTCGACAATACAGCGTCGAACTATTAGTTGACATCAGGAAAGATGTTTCCCTAGACTGAGGGTTTCCTACTTGCCATTTAGGATTAGGTTATTCCAACTTAAAATTACCTGAAATATATTGTTAAAGATCCTTACCTAAGTCCAAAATGACAAATGCCGATATGGATGCCAAGCCCAAGAAACCATCCAACATCTTACCGGTGGCTTCCAGGCATTTGTCGATACTGATTATAAAGAACGCCATGACTCAGTAGGAAAGATTATCCACCAAGAACTAGCTGACAAACTGGGACTTCTCCAAACCGACCATCTTCCTTATTATCAATACGCCCCTGATAGAATGCTTGAAAATGACAACTACAAGATATACTGGGACCGCACTGTGCTTACAGACCAACCAGTGGCACATAATAGACAGGATCTCATACTAGTTAATAAACTTACTAGACAAACAACACTTATTGATGTGGCGATACCCAACACCAATAATTTAGGTGTTAAATATAACGAAAAGATCGCCAAGTACAGAGATCTAGAAATACAAATCAGGCGACAATGGAGAATGGAAAGTACCCAGACACTACCTATTGTTTTATCTACTACTGGTGGTATTCCCAAAAATCTCCTAGCTAACATAAAACAGCTGGGTCTAAATGAACATCTTTATAAGGCCATGCAGAAAGCTGTACTCCTCGCGACGTCCAGATGTGTAAGAAAATTTTTAGGAGATACTCCAACGTGCCAAGTCACCTAGGGCTCGATAACACGGAAAGATTCCCACCAGAGCTCAATCCTTTTGATACCGTAGGTATCTGGGATGAGTGAATTTTCCCCTTAGAGGGAGTGTGAGCCGTATGGCTAAATCTGGATAATAATAATAATAATTTAATAACTGCAAACGAAACATTTCTACATATTATATCAAAATTTGCAATGCAGGTTTGCATAAACATAGGTGCTTCCTCTGTCAAACTAACCTAAAATAAATATAAAAAATAGAAGAGACATGTAAACCATGTGATAGGAAGACCTTTAAACAAGTGTAGGAGAATGGTCACTATGTTTTACATTGAAATGACATATTACAGTATTTTAATAATTAACTTACCGAGTTATTTGGAGGCACACATAGTATCACAACTGCAGAGCAGTCATAGTCATATACCAACGACCAAAATTCTCCGCAAGTTGACTTTATAGGCCATTCTGTCACTATATATTCCTTGGGTTTGGTGTATCCCTACAATTTTAAAGCTTTGAAGGTAGATTTTGACAAATCATTTATTTTTACTCAATTAGTTAGTAATTTTTTCTCGTAATGTATACAATATTTTTTCTACAATCACCTAATAGTGCTCTAAACTAAAACAGCAATTTACTCACATCTACAAAAACTGCATTAATGTAGTCCGTATAACTGTTTCCTTGGAATGATGTAAGGTAGGGACGAAAATTGTCAGCTGTAAATTAAAAAACAATTATAATCAAATCATAAAATTATAAATACAACTTTTGACACTAGTTATAGTCCAATGTCCGCTAGAATCCAGTATATTCGACCACGCGAATTAAATAAGAAGTTACCGCATATCAGCACCGAATATTCCGGAGCCTTACAACATCAATTGCGACAACAGCAAATTTAGCAAGTGGAATTATTAAAAATAAAGCATTGTAAAATAAAACCTCATTTTTTAGTCTGGTATATATTTTTGTATTCGAAGTCTGATTAATGTTATAATAATCTGTTCTGTTATATTTTTATTTAAAGTTTGAATAACATAATTGATGGATTCGACCGTTACTTGATGGAAATTCATTTTATGTAACAATAAAACACTGAAAACTTCGTTTTCAAACTTCCACAAATTTATGGAAGTTTGAAATGAAAGTTTTCAGTGTTTTATTGTAACAATTGAATAATATATTTTGAGTTGTAACTAAAATCTTTGCTAGTGTAAATAAAAGTTTATTTGCAGTGTTCGTGTTTTTAAAAAAGTGTTTTAAAAATGAAAGTCAAAAATCAAAAATCAAATTAAGCAACACCTTATCAGAAGAATTTCCAGTAACAATAGGCTTACGACAAGGATGCTGCCTCTCTCCAATACTATTTAAGATCTATTTAAATGAAGCACTAAAACACTGAAGAAGATCCTGTTCAGGAATGGGGATCCAACTTGACGACGATACAACATTATACACTCTACATTTTGCAGATGACCAAATAGTAGTGGCAGCAGACAAGGAAGATTTAGAATTCATGACGAGACGGTTGTTTCAAACATATGAAAAATGGGGCCTCTCTGTAAATAGAAACAAAACGCAATACTATGCATCGGGAATGAAGTAGAAGATCTAATAGTCAACGAACATGAAACAATCAAGTGAGGAATATATATATATATATATATATATATATATATATATATATATATATATATATATATATATATATATATATTTGGGAACAACAATCAAAACAAGAGTGTGCGCACCGAAAAAGAGATAGAGCAAAGAATCGTGAAAGGAAAAAGGGTGATAGGATGCCTAAACCGGATGCTATGGTTAAAAGAACTATCAAATCAAAGAAAGCATCTCCTCTTTAACTCCATCTTTAAAAGTATAGTGCTTTATGGATGCGAAACATGGCAACTTACTAAATCCCTTGAGCGACGCCTACTTGCATTGGAAATGGACTTCTGGAGAAGATCAGCTATAAAATCAAGGCTTGATCGAATACAAAGTGACCATATCAGAAATATAATGGGAGTCAAGTCAACCATCATTGACGAAATTCAAAGGAGACAACTGATCTGGTATGGTCATGTGAAAAGAATGGACGACGACAGGTCGTCCAAATGCCAAACCAAATTTTAAAATGGACGCCAAGGGAAAGAAGGAAGAGAGGAAGGCCAAAACAATCCTGGCTGGGCGGCATTCAGAAGGCAATGTCGGAAAGAAACCTTCACCCTGGCGAATGGAATGACCGACGTAGCTGGAAACTGGGAACCGGAAGGCGGAGAACGCTATAAAAAACCGGGATAATAATAAAATTTTCCAAAAGAACATTCATAATTATCGCGCAGAGTTAGTAAGGAAGTGGAAGAGTCTTTAAATATCCTCGTCACTTTCAAGTGTTTGTCCACTATTCCAAGAACCAACCTCAGGGAAACCTCCTACAGAGAGTTCACCCAAGGGAATTAAAAGTTAGAAGTCTTCAAGAACGAAGGAATGCACAGCAGCATCATCTTTGTCTTGTAAGCGAATTTTATTATTTAGAATTAACCCTTAACTTGGAGCGCACATAACCGCTGTTAAAAAAATGATTTTGCTTACTTAATATCATTTTTAGGGGGATTTATTTTATTTATAAATTTTTTGACATTTTATTGACATTGTGTCTCATAAGATACACTACTAGGCGTACCGTACATTACAATGTATCTCGCATGACACGTTGCCAGGAATACCTTAAAACAAGTACTGATGATCAATAGATACATTGCCAGGTTATTAGAAAAATACCTCTGTATCTAGAAAGATACATTGCAAAGATGTATATTTGTAGTTTGGACAAATATATTAAATAATATTGGGTCATTGAATTAAATGAAAATTATCAAATTTTCACAAAATATAATAAAAACATTAAACAAATCTACAATTGTTTCGCTGAAGGTCTTTAACATTTTTAAGACTTTTAGCAAAACAATTGTAGATTTGTTTAAAGTTTTCAATCCATTTTGTAATACTGTATTTTATTTTAATTATTATGAACAGATTCCATAAAGTAGGGGTTTAAAACATAAACATAATATTGGATCAATTATTTATATTTACAAATTATAAATGAACTACTACTACTAAGATGATTAAACATTATTTTTACAACCTTTTGTACAACACCGATTGAAAGTTTACTTTGCGAAGCAAATGAATTGTCGTTAAATGATAGAAGAGCTTACCTTAGTCTAACGTATGCAACAAAAATTCAGGGTAATGTAAAAAATCCTGTCTATAGAAATACTTTTACTGATAATTTCCCAAACCTTTATGCAAATCACCGTTCTGCTAAACCTTTCTATAAAAGAATAAAAGAATATTTGCATCTGTTTGATATTGTTATACCTGAATGTCTTCCATACACATATGACCATAATCCACCTTGGATTCAAAACATACCATCATATAACTTTGGACTTACGTCATTTGATAAAAACTCCACTAATCATGATTTAATTATTTTCCATTTTAGAAAAATCCTTAGTCGTTATAAAAATCATACCCAGATATACACTGATGGTTCAAAATCATCCGAAGGTGTGGGAGCGTCTGTAGTAACTCCAGAGAAGGTCGTTAAATTCAAACTATCTAATGTTAGTACTATCTATACAGCTGAACTGTATGCTATCTATCGCGCCATAGAACTAATCAATCTGACAACAAACTGCAAATATATTATCTTATCAGACTCACTAAGGCCATCCAAAGCATCCGACAACTGTATCCAAAAAACCCGATTTTAAAAAAAATTAAAACGGTCCTTCTTCAAGCTTATATTAATCAAAATGAGGTAAATTTCATCTGGATCCCATCCCATATAGGGATAAAAGGCAACGATACTGCTGACCATAGTGCGAAAGACGCGATAGTGAGTGACGTTTCCGAAATCGTAAACACATCGGTATCAACGGATATAAAAGCTTATATAAAACAAGTGAAACCCAGCATAGAGGCATGGAATGTGTTACCTACGTCAAGAAGCCAAGAAATAATAGTAACGCGCCTCAGACTCGGACATACTAGGTTATCACATGACTACTTAATTAAAAAGTGCGAACCGCCGCGATGTGAAACGTGCAATACGACACTAACAATAAGGCACATACTATGTGAATGTCCCCTCTACAATCAACAACGAAGCAACAACAAGATACCAGGAACACTTCTAGAAGCTCTAGGTGCAGACTGTAACTTTAATAATACTTTGAACTTCTTGAAAGACATTAATAAGTACCACAATATTTAATAATAAACCAAATTGTAATGCAGTAATTGTACATAATGTAATCCATTAATTTTTCGTTAATGGCCATTTGGTCGATGCGATTTTCTAAATAAAAAAAAAACATTATTTTTACAGCTTTAAAACTACAAGTAAAACTTGGAACTCAAAAAATAAAATTAAAAAGTAATAATTATAAGTTGTTAAAATTTTTTAAAAATTTAGTTATGAAAGTGATAAAAACTACCACCACTACCATGGGACTCTACTAACAATTATCTCGGCATCGTCCTTTGGTTGTAAAAGTTGGAAAGTGTCCGAAAAGATCTTTTTAACATATTCTCCAGGTATATTCTGGACTTGACTACGAACCTTCTTTTTCGGTGTATTAAATCCGAATCAACAAGAAGTAATATTCTAAATTCCTTTAGGGCAATAACATTTTCTTCGTACTCCAGTAAATTGCTATCTTTGCGATATAAAAGCCATGCGTTGTTGACACATGTAATGAGTATTTGGATAAAAATTGAAAGGTACCACATGTGGCTTTTAAAAGATGTTCCATAAAGCACAACTAGCATATCTGCCAAATATACGCCACCAATATGTGCATTATAATGCTACATACAACTACAGGGTATTTCAATTTTCTTTTTAGCTTCTTTAGAGAATCTTTTAATAGTAGACATAGGATAATCACTTACAACATACGAACTACACAAATGAATGACCTTGTTATCAAACCACTTCACAATACAAGTTATTTTTTCGTTATCCACTTTCTGCTGAAAAGATTCTTCCCTTTTTTTAATTCCACATCTGTTTGAAAATCACAACCTTGTAGACGATCTGCTCTCAATGTTCCTAGAGATAGAATTCCTTTTTCGTGTTATAAGTAGTGTACTAAACTAGAAGCGCAGAAAAAATTATCACAAAGCATAATATACCAAATGTTGTTATCACTTTTCTGTTAATCTTCTAATGAGCAAAGTATCTAATAAGAAGCAATTAGTATTAGTCCGTATACCGGGTAATGTATTCAAAAGATACTCATTCCATTTTCGTCAGTACCTGCCAATGTATATCTAAGGACACTAACTAAATTGCCGCTTACCTGGCAATGTATCTTCAGAGATACTAGTTTTCAGTGATCCTATCTGTTTATTTATAGACAGGTCATGAACATTATTTTCATACAATTATATGCCGAAGACCTAATTAACTATAATTAAAGGTTATCGTTCCATCCAATTACTAATAACATATAAAAAATTTATTTACTTTTCGAATGACAAAAACTAGCACCTTCTTTGAAAGCAATTTTGAGTACGTCTACATCAAACACTCTCTGATTGATGCAAATCTCTGTGTATGGCATTCAAATCAATTTATTGGTTAGCCGAATGCTAAATGGAGAGGGTACGTTTAAAATCTCGCGGCAAACTTACGTTTATGTAGAGGAAGTACATTTTAATAAATAACTATCCTGGAGTACACACCGTCAAGTTAAAGGTTAAGAAGATTATTGAAAAAGATTTTATGTCAGACTCCTCTCAGTCCTTAGATGACTTTAAGTTAGATTTAGAAGCTAACTTACTGCGCAGAGATTGATTTAATAGAAGGATTAAATAATTTAAGAGTATCACATATAAATATACCTAGATAATTTTGAAAATATGGCAGTTTCACAATTTGACGTAAAGAATTTATGGATTCTTCAAAATTTTGACGGAAATCCAAATGAACTACATGATGTTCTTAAAGTTTTGACATTACATTACTTTTAAACCATTATTATGATAGACTAAATGCAGCTAATATATAAAACCAATTTTTGCTTCACGGTATTATAAGTAAATTAACAGGTAGAGCAAAAGAAGTAATATCTGTATATGGATGTGAAACTGCAGTATTCAAAAATGCATTAATTCAAAATTTTGGAGATCAGAGATATGAAAACTCGCTTACAAGGGACCAAGTAAATTTAAGACAAGGTTCAACAGAATCTATTATCAATTTTTACGAAAAAATAATGGGACTTTTAAGATGTATTAACAACTACATAGAACTACATACTGTAAATCCTAATATAAAAAGAAGCAAACAAGAATTGTTCTGTCAACAAGCTCTTACAACATTTCTAGCAGGGATACGAGAACCAATGGGTTCTATTATTAGAGCAATAAGACCAGGAAGTTTAGCAACAGCAATACGATATGTGTGAAAAGAAAATAATGTACGATATTTTAAAAAAAATCAGATAACTCAATCCACAACATCAGTTCAAAACCAGTTCCAACAGCCACTCCGGAAGCCAAACTTCAACCAATTTAGACAAAATTCAAACCCTCCAGCATTTAGATCCCAGAACCATTCAAATGTATGGGCACCCAAACCGGGACAATCACAGTAGCCTAGACCGACACCTATGAGTGGAATATCAGGTACCACAAACACGGGCCGCCAAAACTTCACACCAAACTACCGAGCACAGCCAAAGTTTACCGTCGAAGAATTATACAATATACAATGCCAAACAGATAGGGAAGAAGATATTGACAACTACCAGGACTATGAACCTGATTATGAGAATTTCCAAGATGACGACAAACAGCAATCAGAGTATGAAGAAATCTTTCCAGTAAATTTCACAGGGGATCCAGGCGAAGCAGCCGAATCCCAATAAAATCCATTCATTTTCAGATAAAAAGGAGCTCCCCTATATCAAAATTTCTAAGCCTGCATTACGACTTATTTTCGATAAAGGATCCACAAAATCTTTTCTTAATCCAGAAATAGCTTCTTCATGTTTGCCAAATTACATAAAACATGAACCTTTCGTTGTTACATCGATTTTTCAAAATTATTCACAAAAATATTGTACCGAAATTCTTTCATTTTTAAAATTTAAGTCTGACAACCAGATAAAATTTTATCTGTTTAAATTGTGTTTTAACTATCTATGTTAAGGTGGTTAAACTTATAGGACTCTAAAGGATTTCAAAGGTGAAAATAGCTGGAGATATGACGCAAGCCTTTATATTGAAAATGGAATTAGACCAGGTTCAACACCACTTTTTAATTTAACTTTAGAAGCTGTTGTTAGAAAACTGAATATAAACGGCTTTAATAATAGAAGATCAATGCAAATATGCGCATATGCGGATGATGTTGCCATAATAAGCTGCAGGAAATGGGTATTAAGCGAAAAAGTTATAGAACTGAAACGAGAAGCTGCTACGTTTGGTCTATATATAAATGAAAGCAAAACAAAATATATGAAGTGCACAAAATCGAATCAACATGAGAATCTGAAGGTAGACAACCATACCTACAAATATGCCTCCACTTTTCCCTACCTAGGCTTAATAATAAATGACCACATCAACATAAGTTAAGAAATCCAAGCACGGATTCTTAGCGGTAATAAGTGCTTTTATGCATACAAGGACTTAATAAAAGGTAAGTTACTGAAACGTGAGTCTAAGCTTAAAATCTACAAAACAGTAATTAGACCAGTGGTCACATATGGATTTGAAACGTGGACCCTCTCAACCGCTGATAAAAATCAACTGAGAATATTTGAGCGCAAAATACTAAGGAAGATATTTGGACCAACTCAATGCAGCGATGGTTTGTGGAGAATTAAAATGCTCAGAGCGCAGATATTGTTAGATTTGTAAACAATATATAAACAATATCTGCTCAGAGCGCAGATATTGTTAGATTTGTAAAGTCACAAAGACTGAACTGGGCTGCTAACCTAAAAAGAATGTCAGATAATCGAGCTGTAAAAGTAGTCCAGAGATAAAAGCCTCAAGGAAACATAACAAGAGGAAGGTCCCCTAAAAAATGGATAGACAACGTAGAGAGGGGTCTTAAAACCATGAACATCAGGCAGTGGCAAAGGAAAGTATCCGACAAGGCAGAATGGAAGAACATTGTTAAGCAGGCCAAGACTCAAAAAGAGTTGTAGCGCCATTAGAAGATGAAGAAGAGTAATTAAAACTATAAAAAGCACACTATGGTACCCAAAAACAACGCATATGTCTTAGACTATCTCTCACTAACTACAGAAATACCGGCGCGTTGATATGGTTACAGAGGAGAAGGGGCGAACCTTGAACGAAAACGCAACAAAAGCCTGTGGGTTCGCCCTTGCGCTTCTAGACGATTATGTAGTTCAGTTTCTAACTTTAATTGATTGGTATATTATTTCTTACAGAATTTTAGGGATATGAAGAGCAAAACATTCTTTTATAATATACACAAGGATTCTTTAAAGGTTTGTGAAAAGGATGAGACTGTTTTTCAAACGTCCGCTTTGCGAGTTCGCCCTAACTTTTCCAAGCTCCTGAATTGTAGGTAAACTAAAGCTATATTTAAGGTAGTAGGCTCAAAGAGGAATTAGAGTTTTTGGTCTACTTAGTCTAAAAAGAGTGTCTAATTTGCCTGGTCTAATTTCCATTTTGGGAGAGGGGTTGTTGCAGTATTCAACTTATAGGTACATGTTCATGTTTCTGTTTCCATATCAAATATAATAATCAAATAATCGAATATAAAGATAACAAATAATAATGCCTAATTTAAAAGTATTTATATTGGGGAGCTTTTTTATTGACCTCACAAATCAAATTCAGGCTAGGATAACATAAAACTATTTTTTCCTGTATTTGAAATCCACCAAGAATTTTACAACAAAGAGTTAAAGTACATAATGAATAAAAATCTCTTTTCCTATCATTCCGAATACAACCCTTTGTATTCTACTCTTTGGAAACGTCTCACGTTTCCCAACATCGGCATTTTCCATCTTCGATAAAGTGCACACAAGAAATCCAATAAAAACAAAAGCAGAGATGTATACTGATTGTATCTCCGAGGTAAAAGTATCCTTCTGGGCTTTGACAAAACGTTTCTTTGCTTTTTTCGCAACTCGATCCGGAGACATAAATCACACGATGACGTGATGTATGAGTCTTATAAATAACGGTTCAGGGTCAACCATTTCTGAAGCGAATTTTTAGTAAACAGGACAAGTCGATGTGACGCCTTTGGAAAATAGTCATGGAGACAATTTTTCTTCACAGTAATAACGTCGATATTTAATTTTAAAGTCTACAACTGGCGCCTGATAGCTAATTATTCGTAACTCTAGAACGACGTAGCAAAATTTAAATAGGTAATACACAAATAAAGATAATTAAAAAACAAAAGGGTAAGGTTCTATAAAAGGACCAATGGACGCAATGAAACAAATATACGAGAACAATAATATTATTATAATTAGATTTAGGCAAATATGCAAAAAAGTGAAAAGTATGCACATACATACATTTCTTTCAGAAAATATGCATTCTGCAAATGAAAACATATTTAACCCTTAAGTACCATGGCGGGGTCAAAATTGACCCCCCGTGTTTTTAATGCCAAGTTTCGCTACCGAAACATAGATTGAGCATTGCGCGTTTTCTGCTAATCTTCGACCAGTAGGTGATTTATCGATCTACGAAAATTCCGTTAGTTGATCTGTTACTACTGCAGAGTTAGGCACGCATAGGGTCAATTTTGACCCGCTTATGGTATTTTTATAAGTGTTTCTATTTTTGAAATGGCGGGGTGTAGTCGCAATAAACGTCCTCTGACACAGAAAGAACTTAAAGAGGAGGGACAAAAAATTATGGACAATGGACTAAATATAGATGGACTTATAGATAGTGACAGTGAGTTTTTGTGAAATTGAAACTGTAGTGAGTATTCGGGTGAAGAAAGTGATATAGCTGACTCAAGGGATGTGTTTTATGGCAAAAATAGGTACAAGTGGTCTAAAACTTCTCCCACCTTTTCTCGTACATGTAAGCATAATTTAATTAGTCATTTACCTGGTGTTATTGGAAAAGCTCGAGCTAGTATGCCAGAGAAACCAGTTGATGCTTGGGAATATATTATTAGCCACGAGATATTGCAAGAAATTCTTAAGAAAATCAATGAACGAATACCTAATATGGTTTCTAAATATAATTTACACAATTTATCGTGTCAATATACCAATCATCTTGACATAATTGAATTAAAGGCCTTCTTAGGCTTATTATATTTAGCTGGGGGATTTAAATCCAATAATGAAGATTTAAGGTTTTTATTTGCTACGAATGGTACTGGCCGTGATATATTTCGAGCAGCCATGTCATTAAACCGATTTTATTTTTTGCTTGGAAGCCTTTGTTTTGACGACCCAGCTACTAGACAAGAACGTATTGCGCACGGAGATAAATTGGCAGCTATACCCAATGTTTTTAATATGTTTATAATTAATTGCCAGTCCAATTTTAGTTGTGGTCAATATCTCACAATAGATGAAATGCTTATTGCATTTAGAGAAAGGTGCCAATTCAGGATGTATCTCAAAAATAAGCCAGACAAATACGGTCTGAAAATGCAGTGTTTAGTAGACTCTAAGACACATTATTTGCTAAATGGTTTTATATATACTGGAAAAGATACACGCCGAGCAAATCCAAAAAAGTTATCCATCCCCACTCTAGATGTTTTGACACTTATTCCACCAATTTCTGGTACAAATAGAAACATAACAGCAGATAATTGGTTTTCGTCCATTGAGCTCATAAAAGAACTGAGAAATCATAAAATTTCATATGTTGGAACTCTAAAAGAAATAAAAGAGAGGTTCCTGCTGAATTTTAACCCCAAAAAAACAGGCCACCTAATTCTGCCTTATTTGGTTTTACAGGAAGCGAGAGCCTTGTATCTTTTGTTCCTAAGAAAAATTGTGCAGTGTTGTTAGGGTCAACTATGCATCATTCCAATACAATGGTTATTGGAAAGTCAGAGATTATAAATTTTTACAACGAGACAAAAGGTGGGGTGGATTCATTGGATAAGAAATGTGCATGCTATAAAACTGACAGAAGAACTCGTAGATGGCCTCAAGTAATATGGTTTCGCATTTTGGCCATTGCAGGATTAAATGGTAATTAAACGTAATTTTTAATGGAGTTCAGTAAAATCAAATAATGGAAAGAAGATTGTTTCTAACCACTTTAGGTCAAGAACTTATTAAGGCCCATTTAACTCGTAGAGCAAACTTGTTTATCGAAAGAAATTCGTAGTGTCATTTTTAAAGTTTCCGGACTTCAGGAACCAATGCCTGCCGCAAATCCAGAGCCACAACGACGAAAAAAGAAGGAAAGGTGTAAAATATATCCTTATTCCAAAAACCAAAAGAAAGAAAGCTCATCGTGCGATAAATGTCGAGATTTTATTTGCAAAAATTATGCCTAAAATTATGCTTGTCATTTTTGAGATACGACATCTAAATTGATTTTTTTTTATGTTAGGTAGGAGCTATGATACCTAGATTTCACCATTGGATTTTAAAAAACTGCACATTGTTATTATTTTTCTTATAATTCGAGAAAGTGCATAGCTGTAAACAAAATAATTTAAAATAAAGCAAGTTAAAAAAAGAATATTTTTTGATACATAAAACAATGGGGGGTCAAATTTGACCCTGCCATGGTACAAATGTTACTATTTTTGGCCATGGTAGTTACGGGTTAATATTGGGATATTATTTAATGTTTATTTTTATAATTAGAAAACAATAGAAATAAATTTAAAAATTAAGTAGCTAATTGCAATGTACCTAATAATTTATTGTAATGACAGTAGTAAAAAAGTAAAATACTATTCCTTAGAATTATGAAAACAATAAATGACCAAATGTTTTTCAAATTTTTTCAACAAAAACTTATGAAAAAATCTGTAACTATTGAAAAATTTCTTTGCTGAATTCACTGTTTGGGAAACAGAATCAAGCATAAACAAATCAGCACAAAAAAGGAATACCAATTAGCTTTGGATACAAGTCTTGTTGTTGGAATCTAAGATATGGATATTTAATTGACTCTCAGGTGTATCAAGGGGCCATAGGAAAACAAAATGATCATAAAAAAAAATTAGTTAGGGAAGTGGTATAATCCTGTAATTTTCGGAGAATTTGACAACAGTTGTAACGTTTGAATCAACCAATTGAGCGTAACACC
Organism: Diabrotica balteata; assembly: GCA_918026665.1. NCBI lineage: Eukaryota > Metazoa > Arthropoda > Insecta > Coleoptera > Chrysomelidae > Diabrotica > Diabrotica balteata. The sequence goes on along the minus strand of OU898283.1, from coordinate 105,861,255 downwards.
AAGCTCCGCTTGGTACTTGTCCTCCGAACTATATTATTCCAAAGCGACCTCTTTTTCTTCTTCTTCTTAGCCTTATCTAGTCCATGTTTGGACATAGGCCTCTCCCAACTCCTTCCATCGGTCTCTATACTGAGCAACATATTTCCAATTTGTTCCGGCTATTCTTTAATGTCATCAACCCATCTTATCTGTGGTCTTCCTCTTGGTCATTTTCTTTCGTAAGGTCTCCAATGTTGTATTGTAGTATTCCAATGTTGGTGTTCTTGTCTAGCAGTATGGCCTGCGAAGCTCCATTTAAGTTTGTCAATTTTTGTTGTTATGTCCTCGACTTTTGTTTTTGATCTTACCCAGTCGTTCCTCTTTTTATCTGACAGTCGTAAACCTAACATTGCTCTTTCCATTGTTCTTTCTGTTGTGGCTAGTTTATTCATGTTTGCCTTGGTTATGGTCCAGGTTTGACATCCATATGTCATGATAGGAAGGATGCATTGGTTGAACACTTTGCTCCTCAAGTATTGGGGTATTTTGCGGTTCTTAAGTATCCAACTAAGTTTTCCAAATCCTGGTCATGCTAGTCTTGCTCTTCTAGTACGCATTTCCGCACTTTCGTTCTCTTTGTCAAGTTTCAAGATTTTTTTTGTGGCATAGACTTTTGACATTCAGCCAGTCTCGAAAGGTTATAATATATTCCTCAAGAAAGCATACACACACAAGTTCAGATTAGTTCTCTCAGACAAATGCACACCGATATCCCTAAAACGAAATAGACGAATAATTAATAGAAGAACACGTCGGACTTTCAATATTTGACCTATACTGCCATTTATAGTTATACGTCTAGGGTCATCTGTGTTTGTCTTTATTTTTGTTTTTTGTTTTCATGTTCATTTCTAGGCCGACGTATTGGGAGCTGCCTGCTAGTTCCCCCATCATAATTTGCAGTTCCTCGAATGTGCTCGCTATAATCACTATGTCGTCAGCGAATCTGAGGTGGTTTAACTTGTTGCTATTAACGTTGCCATAATTTGACCAATTTGTAGTTTTAAAGAAGTCACTCCTCTCTTAATGGGGATGGGATTTTTGTCTAGTTATACTATTATAGTTGCATTTTCATATATATTATGTATTAGTTAGGAGCACATCTCGATACTGTCAAACGCCTTTTTAAAAAAGTCAACGAAGGCAAGAAATACGGGTAGTTGGTATTCATTTGCCTTCTCTATCAATGTTCTCATTGTCAGCAGATGGTCTGATGTACTGTATCCTTTGCGGAAGCCAGCCTGTTTAACCGGTTGGTAATTGTCCATTTTGTAGGTCAGCCGGTTGTTAATAATTCTCATAAATAGTTTGGATACTTGACTGAGCAACGATATAGGTCTATAATTCTGTAGATCACATTTGTCTCCTTTTTTGTGTAAGAGTATTACTACACTCTCGTTCCTGTCTTTATGGATATTGCTATTATGAAGACATCTATTAAATAGCGCTGTTAGTACAGGGATTGTGAATTTCTTGCTTGTTTTCAATAGCTCGGCAATTATACCGTCGTGTCCTGGAGCTTTATTATTTTTTTAGATCTTTTAAAGCTTTTTCTATTTCGAATCCCTTTATATTTGGTAGTACTTCTGATCCCATGTTTTTTTATTTTTCTTGTGACGTTCTCCTTTGTCGTTTCATTAGGCTGGCTTTGCGAGCTGTACAAGTATGTGTAGAAGTCTTCGACAATATTTGTTATTTTATATTTGTTCTTCTCTTCCTTATTGTTGGCGTCTTTAATTTTGATGATTTTTTGAGCTCTCAGTGCGGGTCTTATATATTTTAAGCCTCTGTTGTTTTCAATGACTCGCTTTATTAAGTTCTCGTTCTATTTTTGTATGTCGCGTTTTAGTTCTTTTCTAACTGTTTTATTAAGTTCTCCGTATTCTTGAGTATAGCGTTTGTTTTGCGCTAGTAGTTGTCATCTTTGCGTCATTAGTTGTTTAGTTTCATTGCTTATTTTGTCGACTTTAGTCCTTGTTTTCTTTGCGATCTGTAGTCCGGCTTCCAGAAGGTTTTTATTTATGTTTTTATTAATCTCATCAATTTGATCTTGATTATGTGAAGGATCAGATTCGAACTTATCCGCTAAGACCTCTCGGAATTGCTCTTCATTTGTTCTTAGTTTAAAGGCATTTATCCTCGTTGTTTTTTTTATTAATCCTGTTTCTCTCTTCTTTCATGCTAACATTTATTTTTGCTCTAACTATACGATGGTCACTACCCGTTGTTACGTTGTTTATTGTTGTGATGTCATCAAATATTCCTTTGTTGTTTGTGAGAAAATAGTCTATTTCATTTTTGGTAGTTCCGTAAGCGACCTCACTAAATTATAAATATTTTTAGTAGCCGTTCTATCCTATATAAGCAAATACACATTTTTATTCGCGCTCTTTTTAATCATATCACTACAATTATTCTACAATGAAACTTTATTCCCACAAATTGATTAGTGTCTTATTCATATACACGGTCACTACTGTTAGGAGCAAGCAATAGTAAATCACACTACCTTGGGGAAACAATCAGCAACCACCCATACTACCTTAAATTCACTGATCATCAGAATATAATTTGAAACCCATTTACCAACCTGGGGACAAAAATGATTGCTATAATCTAGCTAGACCAACAACTCCCCTTAACCCAACAATCACCGACAGCGGCTAACTTCCACAAACATCGGAACCCTTCCTGGAGAACTGAACGACTCCTTCAGAACGAACTAAAGCTGAGTACTTTTTTTATATTTTAATTATTTTATACAGGCAACTGGCAGAATCTTTTAGTTTAAGTTAAAAAAAAACGGGTGTGGCAGGGAATGCCACACCCGAGGAACTGCTGGTAGAAGTTATACTTGCTATACACGCGTTTGCTATTACAAATTTTGTATGGGAGTTAATCTTCACAATAAGTACATATGCAATGCTATATCTAAGAGAGAGTAGAAAGAGAAACAGAATTAAGTATATAGGTATATGGTGCATCGCTTGCTGTATATAAACAATATTTGACACATAATAGGAGTATAGTAAATAAAGGATTAAATCAATATTTTGATACACAAAAATTTTTGATACACAATTTTTGATGTACACAAAAAATTTCAAGTATTTCTGATCAAGATATATCTCAACTTAGCGAGGAACTTTTAATAACAAATGGAGAATATTATCCACCATCTGGCGTAATAACTAAAGATGGAGCAGATGACGTATTGAAGAATAGCGATAAAGCTGTTCAAATAAGTGGACTACCAATTAAAAGTTAAGTTACAGATAATGATATTCCTACACCGTTAATTACTACTGAAGGTGCCATTATCAGAGAAAAAGATATTCTACGCACCAATGGATCTGTTATAAAATCAGCAATAAAACCATTAATTTATTGTGTTACTAATATTATGTTGTGTAAATATATTTGTATTAAGTTAATATTAAATTTAGTTTTTATAATAAATAATAAGTTATTTGCCTACATAGGCACCTTTTTTTTGTCGTCTGTAAAACCGAGTTTTGCTAAATAGCCATATTTTTTAGTTCTAATAACCTAGCTTTAGTCTTTATCGGAATAGTTATAACTCACCATGTATAAGAGTATTACGAATCTAAAATTTTGTTTTATTTTTATAAAATATTGTTTGTGGAAAGAAACACACGTTTCTGTATGCAATAAAGTCTTACAACTACGGCCAACATTCCTTCATAACGTAGAAAAATGTGTTTACTTACGCGGAACAATAAGAACGTCCCTATTTTTCTTCCTGTTGTCTCCCCTGTGTCCTCCAGCGCAATCTCCGATCGTAAATCTCGGCGTCTGTTTGCAAATCAGCATGTATTCCCTTTGATATTCATTCAACTTCGTCAAGGGATTTTTCTGGGATTTCTGTTTCAGCCGCGGAGATAGTTCGCTGACGGGGAACCACGATTTACCGCAAGTTACATGCTCCTCGAGGGTGTCGTAGATGAATTTATATTGCTCCTGCGGACAGAACAGACTATTTAGGTTGGACAGTTAGAATGTCTATGTTAAATGTAATTGATGGCAATGGAAGTTAGTGTTAAGTAACAGGACTTGAGCACTCAACGTGCACCTTCTCATCACGTTTTAAGACAAAATTAGATATGTAAGCTTGTTCGTATTAAACAAATTCCCATAAATGCTAGTGATAATCAATACATTAAAACCTATGTTGTATCAAAAAATACCAGTGTGTTAAAATTGCTTATAAAACTCTATACTACCTACTCTATATAAGTCATAAAATCTAATTCAAGTACAGTAATACCCCGAACTTATGCGATACGTGGGATCGAGTAATCGTAAGTCGAATTTGCGTAAGTCAAGTATAATTTCGTATATGTATGAATATAAATTATTTTTATTGGGACCGGAAGCAAAAAAAACTAGCAATTTACAGAAATATATATATATATATATAATATATATATATATATATATATATATATATATATATATATATATATATATATATATATATATATATATAACAAGCGAGTCTTCTACAGCTGCCGCCGCTTCTCGCATCCTAATTTCCAGCGTTTTCTGTCGAAGCAATCTTCAGTTGTTAGATCTCTGGCGGTCATTGCATCGTCGACATCGTCTCTCCTCGTTTTCTTCTAGTTGGCGGAGTCCATTCTTCTATTTTTTTGGCCATCTGTTTTTCGGCATTCTCTGAAGGTGTCCATACCAGTTAAGTCGTTTGGCTTCAATTGTGTCTATTATGTCTAGATCGATTTCCATTTCTCTCCGAATATCTTCGTTTCTTACCCTATCAAGTCTAGTGAGCTGGCAACATCGTCTCCAGTAGTTCATTTCCATGACCTTAATTTTTGATTTGTTTCTTTGGTTTATTTCCCAGAGTTCGGCGCCGTACTGTCCAATACTTTCTATTATTGTTTTATAAATTCTTCTTTTATTCTCTTTTGTTATTTTTTTATTCCATAATAGTCCGTGTAGCTGTCTGGTGGCTGATCTTGCTTGGCCAATTCTGGAATGTATTTCTTCGCTACTTCCTGCTTTTAATGTTATTTGTACTCCCAAGTACTTAAAATTGTCTGATGGTTTTATAGTTCCCATTTCGATTTGTAGGCTTTCTGGTTTTTCTCCTACAACTAAGTACTCAGTTTTTTGTATATTAATTGTGAGGCCCCATTTGTTGTACTCATCTTCCAGTTTTCTAAGCATGTAGCTTATATCACTCTCGTCTTCAGCTAGAATGGCTTGGTCGTCAGCGAAGTGTATCGTGTACAATCTATCATCTCCGAGTGGGATGCCCATATTGCAGCACTTTCTTCTCCACAGTGAGAGTGCCTCATTGAAGAGTGTAGGTGCTATGCAGCAGCCTTGCTTTAGGCCCTTACTAATAGGAATTTCTCTAGTTAATCTATTATCAGTTTTATTTTTTGCCGTCATATTTTTGTAGAGCTGTTGTACTGCTTGTATATTTTTTTTGCTTATTCCAAGTTTTTCCATTGCTACCGAAAGCATTGAAAGTGGTACACTATCGTATGCCTTTGTCAGCTATATAAAGACTATATGAGTTAAAAGGTTGTGGGCTAATCTTTTCTCGATAACTTGCTTTAGAGAGAATATACTGTCCATGCAGGACCTGCCTGCACGAAAGCCATTCTGTTCTTCTACATCTGTCATCTCTTTTTCAATTTTATTTTTTATTATTTTTCTATGCAGTCTTGAGAGTGAATTTATGACACTTAGTCCCCTGTAGTTTGAACAATTCTTTCTATCTCCTTTTTTGTAGATGTTGTTAATATGTGCTTTTGTCCACTCCGGTGGTAAGTCGTGTCCATTATAGAATAAGGCGAAGACATACGCCAGTAATTCCCGTAATACTTGTGGGCTATGTTTTAATAATTCATTTGGTATACCTTGTAGTCCGCGTGACTTCCGATTTTTTAGATTTCGTATTGCATTCTCGACTTCCTGTACTGTTATTTCATCGTCTTCACTGAATTCCAGTTGTACTGGAATGTACGTATGTTGTTGTACTGATGTTCGTGAATTGAGGTCTTGTTTCAGTCAAAAGTTGTGAGTAGTGTTCGATCCAAGATTTTTCTTCTATTAAATCTATTCTACTCGTTTCTTTTCTCTTTGTTCTCAGATTTTTTCCGTTTTCCATGCTTCTCTTGATCTTGTTGATCCTATATATTTGTTGAGTTCTTCGCATTTACTTTCCCAGGAAATATTTTTTGCTTTAGTTACTAAATTTTTTACTTCTTTGTTTGATCTTGCATATGTTCGTCTATCATTTGGATCATTTGTTTGCAGCCACTTTTGATATGCTTGTTTCTTGTTGTGTACTGCATTGGCGATGTCATTTGTCCACCATAATGGAGTATTCTTTTTGTTCTTCTGGATTGTGCCGAGCGCTTCGTAAGCTGCTTCATTGATTTTATTGATTATCTCTTTATAGGTATTCTGGGCTGAGGAGTAGATCAGGTTTTTCCAATTTTTGGCTAAGTCGCAGCTTATATAAGAATGATGTCGAGTCGTTTTGCAGTGCATCAATATTGTATTGAGGTAGATTCGATTCCAGGGGTTTTGATTGAGCTAGTTGGTTGTCATTTTGATGTAGTAGCCGAGGTCGATACTGTAGGTAACATTTTGATCTTACCATATAGTGGTCAGTTCTGCACTCCGGTCCTCTTAATACTCTTATGTCTTCAACTTGTATGTGTGTTTCTTGTCTATTTACAGAAATAAACGTTTATTAATATAATATCTTAGGATATAAAAATATAAAATCACCAATCGAAGTTATTTTGATGTATACGGCTTCATAAAATCTAAAAAAGTAGTTTGGCGACTCAAATGTTTTTTCTTTCACAACATCTTATCATAGCAGGCTAAAAACTTTTTATTCTTTGTTTTGTAGAAGAAATGCCCTTTTAGTTGTAGTCTATATTTTCTAAAAATTTTAATCTCTGTTCAATTAAACTGGGGCCTTCATTCATGTTTCCAACCCTCATTACCAATTGTCAGCTCCTCAATTGACAGCTCCTGCCTGTGTAAATCCAGCAGTTCTTAAATGTTGCCACTATCCACTTCTAAATTTATTGCATATTATTATCCAACAAGCGAGAGCTGGCGGGTTGCGCGTAGAACAAATTAAAAAGTGGAAGGGATTGCTCATTTTTATTGCAGTCGGCTAGGAGTTCACATCGTGTAATTAGTGCTAGATTTCTGACAGTGTTGTCAAGTATTTACATTTTTATTTGGAGTGGCAATATATTATAAACTATTATTTATATTTATTAAAATGGCAAGTGTATTAAAAGGCAAACCTTTGGGATCTCACGCACGAGAAATAATTTTCAGTGTTTTTAAGTTTACAACCGAAGAAGCTAATGCAGATAAAGTCTTAGTTGATTTAAAAAAGATACAAGAACGTGTAGCTCAATCAACTGGTAATTATAATACTCATTTTCAAAATAAATTCAGATTTAAATAATTTAATTTAAGTTACAGTTAATAAAATTATAATAAATAAATAAATAAAAACTTACAGAACAAAAAAATACCAGTAAATAATAAGTAAACAGCTTCAGTTAATTAGTACTTTACAGTTCACTATTGTTGATAATACAACGTATATCTGTAGCGACAAGCTAATTATTTCAAAAATTAAATAAGAGTTCTTCATGTTAAAATTTACATTATCGCAATTGGTTATATCACATGTGAAATAGAAATGACATAAACATTGAAATGTGTTTATCCAATATGATTTAGATACTTTAATAATTATACATTTGAATACGTTGCATTTTTCATAAATGGGAAACGAAATATGATATTGTAAGCAATAACATCACAAGATAAAAATCCGATAATACTTGAGTTTACCGTCAGGCTTAGAAAAATAAATAAAGAACGTGTGTTTTGTGTTGTATTCAGTTTAGTAATCATTAAGACACACAAGTTGCATCAGTTCGCGATACATACAAAAATACCTTCCATTCGATAATTAATTACGTTGTATGAAAATAAATATTATTAACAAATTTTTTCTACGTTTTATTTAATATTATTATTATTTTGTTTTCGTGGTAAATAAGTTTATCACACACGCAATGACATAACCACGGAACATATCTATTAACGTAATTTTCAGATCCCAACTAAATTTTTGATACGGCAACTACGCATTTGTGGCACCCGCGATTAAGTACCTTTCCTATCTCTCTTAGAATAATTCCTTTTCTATTTTCGCGCAGTTCAACCGCCAGCTCTCGCCTGTTGGATAATAACAACTTATTATATTAATAATAATAATTACAAAACTAATTTCATCAGACTCTGGCGTAAATCTACCTTATTGTCAGTGACGAAAAAAGAACAGTTTTTATCAGACGTCATTTAACGTTTTTTTGTGAAATTTAATTTCATAAGATTTTCCAATGATCTTTCTTCACTGCATTCAAAAAGGTCGAATAATTGTTTCCAAAAGTCTTTAAGAAAGCTGGTTGTTCTTTGTATAACTTCATGCCAACTGTGCAAATAGTCGTCTGGTGTAATAAGCTTTGAATGTATTAATGACTCCCTGATATATCGGTATGGGTTGACCTAAGCTGGTTATATTAGTTGCTAAAATTCAACTGTCACATGTGGGTCAAATCTATGTAGTTAAAGTTACAGGAGGATGACCTGATGCGTTGTCAATGATTAGCATCACTTTCAATGGAGTTTGTTTAGATGAGTTTGTTTTAGATTTAGCTCATCTGTTTTGAATATGGTTTGGTTGGTGTAGCCAGATTCATTTATCATAACTTTTAATTTCTGTGCGCCCCTATGCCAAGTACAAAGACTTTTGAATCGGTTGAAATAACCGTTACTAGTGTTCAAAGGATGATGGATAAAGTTGTAGAAACATGTAGCAAATATGGTCTAAAACTAAATTGTAAGAAGACACAAATAAGGATTATTAGTAAAAACACCAACATAAACACCCAAATTATAATAGACGATACACCGTTAGAAAGAGTGGAAAAAATATGCCATTTGGCCTGCAATATTAAGGATACTTGGGATCACAGCTACAAAATAAATACGCGTATTAAAAAAGCCAGAAGCTTTTTCAACAGGCTTACGATTATCTGCAACTTATCTTTGAGTACCAATATACGCATGAGAATTCTTAGTTGTTAGATATTTAGTGTCTTCCTCTAGGGACTAGAAAGTTGGAGCCTTACAGAAGATGCCATAAAACGATTAGAGGCATTTGAAATGCGGCGCTACCGATGTTTGTTGAGGGTCTCATATATACACCACACAAGTAACATAACTATTCTCCAGAGGCTAAGAAAAGACAAGAAAATTATTAACACCGTAAAAAACAGAAAATTGGCTTACTTCGGCCACATCATGCGTAATAATAAATACCGATATCTACAGTTGATTCTACAAAGCAAGATTGAGGGTAAGACAGGCCCTGCACGTAGACGTATATCCTGGCTGGCCAATCTTAAGAAGTGGACTAACCTAACGTCAACTGATATATTTCAAGCTGCTGTAAATAGAATAAGATGGGTCAATGTGGTCGCCAACATCTCTAGAAGATAGCACATTTAGAAGAAGAAGCTTAAAATTCTTCATCTTTAGCGATCTTCCTAGGATCCTCTTTCAATTACTCAAAAATCAGCTTGGCTTGGTAGCACACTGTGTTCTAATCAATATGACAATTTTTCACATTTACCTGATCATCACAATACCGTGACGATTACGAACGATGGCTAAATTTTAATATTGTACACTTTTCACAGCTTTAATAAATTTCCTGTCTTCTTTACAGTTGTTCTTGCCGTCGATTCCGACATATCAAACTTCTTTTCTAATTTACAAATAAAAATGACTTAAATCGACGAGATTTGAAAATCGCGTAACTCCGGTTTCAGGCAAGTCTGGGTGGTGTATGTAGAGGTATTATTGTAAATGGTTTGACTTTCTCCTATATATAACAAATGGTATTAAAACAGCTTAAACGTGTTTTAGATGATCTTTTACTTTATCATACTTACCATATTATCTACCAAACCTTTTCGAGACTGTCTCAATTTTTTCAAGTATCCAAAAACATCAAATTTGTCTTCTTCTTCTGCTAATTCCATATTGGCATCGACTGAAAGATATACACCTGATCTTCCTCCTCCATCACTGAAATAATAAAAGCAAAAAATTTAAATGAACAGTCTTCTTCTTCGTTACAGAGCAATATTACTTACTTGCAGTGAACCACCATCGGTCCAGCTTCATTGGATTTTATTACATGACCTACTACAGCTCTGACTCTTCTTCGGAACTCCAAAAGAGCATTTGTAAACGGACAAGAATGGCTGTGCCACTGAGTATAGTGAAATTGGAGAATCGTCCGTTCTTCCGTGACAGCCTGTAAAGACAAATTATTTTGTATTAGGTCTCATAAGAGGATTAAAAAATATATTAAGTCATACGTATAAAGCAAATCAACATTATAACTGTGATATTAAAGTTACTACGAGGTTCTATGATTTCTTCTGCAACCATCATATGTAAGTACATAATATTTAATAACTTCGCAGTCATAGACCAAACAACTGGAAGAAATAATTACACAGCATCATATTTAAACCCGGAAAATAATGTATCACCTACATATTTTTACTTTGCACATACTAGAGTTACCATTTTAAGTTTTTCAATATGAACGGAATAACTAAAATAATAATAATAATCATCATTAACCTGTATGCGTCCACTGCTGGATATAGGTCTCCCTTAGCTTTTTCCATTTATCTCTGTCTTGTGCGGCTTGCATCCAGTTATTCCTAACACGCTTCAGGTCATCAGTCCATCTAGTTGGTGGGAGTCCTCTGCTCCATAATGCTTCTTGTCTCGATCTCCACTCGACAATACGTTTTGTCCATCATCATCATCAATCAGCCAATCGCGTCCATTGCTGGACATAGGCCTTCCTCCGTTCTTTCCAGTGTTCTCTACACTGGACCGCTTGTAGCCAGTTTCCAGCTACACGTTTTATATCATCGGTCCATCTAGTCGGTGGTCTTCCTCGGCTTCTTTTATAGTTTTTGGGCCTCTAATGTTGCCCATGTCAGGCCTATTCGCCTGTCGGCCGACAGACTTTTAAGCGAATGTAATATAGAAACTGTATACTGTAGGTTATCTGCGATTAATACAACATAATCTGCAAACCTTAGATGATTTAATCTTTCTCCATCTATATTGATGCCCATATCTTGCCATTGAGTGTTCTTAAATATTGACTCAAGCTTTGAACAATTTTGGTGAAATATTGTCTCCTTGTCTAACTCCTCGACCTAAGTTGAATTTTCTATGTCTTTGTGTAGTCGTATACTTGATGTAGCGTTCTCGTAGATGTTTTTGATTAGACTAGTGTCGTGTACCTATAATCTATTCGGCTTTGATTTAGGGCCTCCAGTACTGTCCAGCAAAAACCAGTGGTATGTTGTACTCGATGCACTTTTATATTAAGATCTTTATGGTATGCAAATGGTCATTTGTGCCATATCCTGCCCTGACTCCTGCCTGTTTTTTGGGCTGATAGAAATCAAGTTAAGGTGTTAGTCTCTTTGTTAAGATTTTCATAAAGAGTTTGTACTATGTGTGATGAGGCTGATGGGTGTATAATTCTCTAATTTAGTAATATCGCCTTTTTTGTGTAACAAGACTATCATCACTGCATTGTTCCAGTATTTTGGAGTCGTACCTGCACGTAAGCATTTATTAAACAGTTCGCTTACTGATTTTAATATAATTTCTCCTCCTGCTTTTATTGCCTCAATAACGAGTCCATCATCACCAGGTGATCAAAGGTTCTTCATTTCCTTTAAAGCTGCTCTTACTTATGATACATTAATGGGTAAAAGTATTTCTGATCTCTGATTTATGAGAGTCTTTATTAGTGTCGACAAATTGTCTTGTGGTCTTTGTCCATCGGTTGTCTGATAATCTGGCGGTCTCTATCGGCGGAATTGAGATTCGGTCTCTCAGAGACTCAGAGAGACACCCAATATCTGGCGCTTCATAGCCCTATGATTCACCCGAATCTTATTCACTACCTTTTTTGTGAGTGTTAATGTTTCCGCTCCATAAGTGAGTACAAGCAACACACATTGGTCAAAGATTTTGCTTTAAGTCATATGGGTAGGTCCGATTTAAATACATAGTTTAATTTACCAAACGCTGACCAGATACAAGCTGCCATAATACAAGCTCATAAAATTCTCTAACTTAGATGATTTTGCAGTTTTTTTCAGGTTAGATTATTATATGTTAATCGTAAAATAATAATAAAACAACATTCATCATCTCCAGTCATAATTAAGAAATACATAAATCTTTATACTTTAAAAACAAACTTACGTTAGCATCTTTTTTAAACAATCTGAACGTCCTTATATGAAAATTTGCCAACTCTTCTTCTTCTAGTATCTCAATGTGAATGCCTCCGTAAGTTTCTTCTAATTCTTTGGACGCGGGCCAGTATTGGACACACATAACCTAAAAAGATAACACGGTTAAAAAACGGTTGTAGACTTTTTCACATGTCGTGGTTGAGGTCGTGGATTTTCTATTTGAAATCGGTTGAAGTCGAATGAGAAATGCAACTGTGCTATTTTTATATGATGTTTTACTAAAATACAAATATAATAGGAATTTATAAAAACGTTTTAATTTAATAATACATCAAAAAATTATGACATTAACATATTAAAAAAAGTAGAAGGAATATTTTTATCTATTTTTGATTTTGTTAAACACACTGAGAAACATTTTTGTCCTACTTGTTACAAACTAAACAATAGAAGGGGAGCATTATTGAATTATATGGAAGAGAAAAAGCTATTTGTACTGAATGAAAATGTTCTTTTTTACAACGTTAAATCTTTCTTAATAAATATTCTATCGCAAGCTTGTGAAAAAGTAGCACGAAAATATAAACCTTAGGAAAACTACATTTCTGATGTGTGTGACTTTGCTGTCCTTAAATCGTGTTGTCACCATAAAGTCATTCCAAAATCTCCTCAAATTAATCAATTTCACTCGACGTAACTTAAATAAAACAAACTTTCAACTTTTCAAAACCTACAATGACATCCACTCACAATATCTATCCATTAATATGAGCCACTTTCGATCGTCTTTCTCACCAAAAAACCCAACACTTTTCTCACAACAAAACCCAAATATACAAGCGCAAACTGGCACAACTTATCAGTCAGCACAATTCACAGCCCCTTTCTAATCAACAATCTTCTACCGTTGTATGCAATTTCTCAGATATTCACATATTCGATTCATCTATGAAAGCTCAAAATGCTTTCATTTTTCTGTCAGTCGCCTTTCCATTTTAACTAAGAAAATTATTTGTCAAACCGAAGAAGCTATTTCTCATCTTCCTTCTGATCAAGCCGAAGTTGCCAGAAAAGATACCGCCAGAATTCTCTGTACTTTCTAACCCTTATCAAATATCCCTTAGAAATTACCCTTAGAAAAACGTGCCCTCAAAAAACTTTATAACAACTCTAACATTGTCATCCTTCCAGACGACAAAGGTAATGCCACCGTCATTCTCAACTCGTCTAATTATTTCGACAAAATGTTCGAACCTCTCAATTTCAAAGAATATAAACACGTCTTGAACGTTCCCACTACCTAACTAGAAAAAATGACTAAATCTCTCACAAATAAGTCCACTCTACCTTCAGACATCAAACAATCTCTTACACCCACGGGAAAAATCATTTCGAGTTCCAAGAATGTACGGCATGTCAAAAATCAATAAGCTTAATGTCCTTCTAAGCGACATCGTCATTGCATACCACTGCCCCACTCAGGCAAAACATCTTGCCTTATTCTTACAAGCATCAGTCGAAAACGCCTCGTCCTTTGTCAAAAATTCTTTCCATTTACTCGATCTTCTGAAAAATATTTTTATTTCACCGTTAGATATACTAGTTAGTTTTGACAACTATCTTCATCTTGGACTCTAAACATCAAATCCCCCAAGACACATTATCTCGTATAAAACCCTACATGTCTAATACATACTTTTCATTCATAAATCATTTCTATCGTCAAATCAAAGGTGCCCAATAGGATCCCCCCTCTCTCCCGTAGGAGCTGAAATCTATATCGAACATTTGAAATAAAAGCCCTGTCTTCATCAAATCTCAAAGGCAACATTTCATAAGGTTTCGACGACACGACACGCACCAGCCGAAGCGCGCGGTCACTTAAACACATCCACACACGGTGATGGGCTGTGGGCTGTAGTCTCCCCATCCCTGCCGTAGAGGATGTGTTCAAGAAATTAAATTGGCAAGAGAAACAAAAGAGTATAAATGAAGAATATTTTAACCATCCGTAATACAAGTAAAAGTTAAACAGGAACTAATTGGCCCAATTAAAGCTGAAAATGCCTGAATAATACAATATGAAGCAACAAAAATATCAATAAAGAAATAAAACTTGAAAACCCTTAGAAAAATCGATGGTAAGACACTATGAAACAAAGCTAGAAGTGCATAACATATTTAAGTGCAGCAACAAGAAAACATATTTATAAAGAAAGATTACGGACTTGGTAAGTAATTAGTAGTAAAGACGACCAGAGACGGTTCTCCAACAGGAAAACGATCAGTGGAAAGATCACGAAATTAACAGAACGATTACTTATTGGAAGCACATTGAAAATCATCTTATGTTTACACAAAAAGAAAAATAATAAAAATAAATAGATTTATGATACGCTGATGATGTTTTTTTGGTAGAACGTGATATAAAGAGGAGTTAACGAATGTGCCTTCCAACTTCGTAATTATTTCCTCATAGAGGCCTACAGGGATGCGTATTGTTGCCAATTCTTTTAATGCCTACTCCGAAGAGATCCTGAAAAAAGCTTTTGAGGGTAAAACAGCTGAAATAAAGGTAAATGAAGTTCTCATTAACAACATTACATATGCGGACGATAATGTGATCTTAGCCGAAAACATTGAAGATCTTCAGAGACTAGTGACCAGAATAGCAGAGTATGGAAAAGAGTATGGTCTAACAATCAATATCAAGAAGACGAAATTTATGAGAATATCGAAAACTCAAAGAAATAACGAGAATCTTCTAATAAACGGAACCAGCGTCGAACAAGTGGACACATATGCATATCTGGGAACAAGGATTAACTCCACAAATGATTACTATCAGGAAATCAAAATAAGAATAGAAAAGGCTAGAGCAAATTTCAACAAAATAAGAAGAGTACTATGTACCAGGGATTTAAAACTGGAACTAAGAGTTAGGTTGGCGACGTGCTATGTTTTTTCGACTTTATTTTATGGAATTGAATCTTGTACCTTAAATGCGACATCAATAAAAAAACTGGAATCATTCGAGCTGTGGATGTACAGAAGAATACTGAAAATATCGTGGACAGAACACGTCACAAACAAAGAGGTTCTGGGAAGGATGAATAAAGAAATGGAAATTTTAAATACAATAAAAACAAGAAAATTAGAATATCTCGGACATATTACACGCGAAGAGAAATACACCTTGATCCAACTGATTATGCAAGGAAAGATCCAAGGAAACACAAGCATAGGGAGGCGTATAATGTCATGGCTGCGCAACCTGAGAGAGTGATACGGATGTACATCAAATGAACTTTTCAGAGCAGCTGTCTCAAAAGTCCGAATAGCTATGATGATTGCCGACCTCCGTCACGGAGTTGGCACTTGAAAAAGAATTTATATCTACATATTTTATGTTACAAATAAAATTATTATGAAAAATAAAACTTACCCTAATAAAATCGAAAGTTTTCGTAAGCATCACTATACAACTAGCCTTTTCCTGCCACACCATTCTCCAAAAGTCTGTTACAGTTTCTTCAGTTGGACCCTGTGTTACGATGTATGCGTTAGGTTTTAGTAAACTCTGAAAAAGAAAGAAGAAAAATGATTTACTATAAAAATCTCAAACAAATTAAATAGTTTAACTTTTTTTCAAAGTATCAAATTAGGTTTTATTCGTAAAATTTTTTGCTTACGTGGTTATTAATTTGACACATTTCATTAATAATAAAGCGTATTGTTCGTCTCGTTTAATGACTTTTGCAATGTTTGAGACTAAATCCTGAAGAAATTAAAGTTCGTTTACAAATGGCAAAAGGAGCATTTTTGATGCAATTAAACCTCTGCAAATCCGAACTGAACGTACAACTAAGAATTAAATTCCTAAAATGTAATGTGCATCCTGTGCATATTAAAGTTAATTGGTGAACAAGTTAGCAACCTTAGAGATGTGTTTTTATCGTCGCATTATAAGCTTACTCAAAAATAATTTGTGTTACATTGTATTTTAAAGACAGAATGATTTTATATTCATGAAAGATTTTTGTTTTTGAATTATAAATAATGTAGGGTTAATGATCCTCTTATGAGACTCGTTCTTAATATGAGACCCCTGTCTCTGAAGTCTTGTAACTGTTGCAACCTGGCGAGTAACGTAAAAACTAAGCCCTGATAGTGGTTACAGTAGTTTGTAAAGGGATCAAGTGTTTGTGATCTAGTATTACCTATCAGTAAAATTTTTGAATCTTTTGCGTGACTTGGTCACTTTTTGACTAAGAATCATGAAATTAACATTGTATTAGGAGACTTTATCGCAAAAACTGGGGAAGGAGCCGTAGATCACGTAGTTGGAAAATATGGTCTTGGTCAGAGAAACGACAGGGGGGACAAATTGATACAGTACTGCCAAGACAAAGATCTAGTCATAACGAATACTTGGTAAAAGTTACCACTTAGGAGGCTTTACACATGGAAGTCGCCTTTAGACGGATATCAGGGCATTATAAGGAACCAAATAGATTATGCGACAATTAATAAAAGGTACAGGAATGCTATTACTAAGGTATCTGCATTGCCTGGAGCAGACATAGGATCCGGCCACAATCCCTTAGTAGCAAATATTAAACTGAGGCTCGCTACAGCTAAAAGAAATCACCAGAAGGCATCAGTAAACATTAGAAAACTCAAAAACAGTGAAACAAGTGAAGCGTCCACAGAGGAAATAAACAATAGGTTTTCTAATATGGCAACTGAGGATGATGTTGAAAAGTCATAGAGCACCATAAAAGAATCATTTGATGAGGTGAACAACATTTTTCTAATCGAGAGTAAAACAACTACCAAGAATGAGTGGATGACAGAAGAAATATTAGAGATGATGAAACAACGCAGGCAGTGTAAAATTAGGCAGGACCAAGTAGGGTACCGAAATATATACAGTCAAATTAGTAAAAAAATTATAGCGGCCAAGGAGATCTGGATGACTACACTTTGAACCGAGGCTGAAAACCTATATAAACTCGGCGACAGCTTTAATCTTCACAAGAAAATTAAGGAAATTGCTGGTGTCTTCAAGAAAAAACAAGTCACATAAAGACCAAAATAAACCAATAACGGACCCTAGCGATATACTTAATACTTGGAAAATGTACACAGCCAATTTGTTCAATGATGACAGAACACAAAAACCACGACAACTAGGAGACCATTTGTATGGCCCAAGTATTTTGAAAGCTGAAATTGTACACGCTATCAAACTATTAAAAAGTAACAAAACCCCGATGACTAGATGATATGTACGTAGAAACAATCAAGTTACTTAATGAAGAAAACCTAGACATTATTGTCAAGTTCTTTAACGACATCTACGATATGGGCAAGATTCCAAAAGATTGGCTTCGCTCTACATTTATCGACCTACCAAAAACACCGCGTGCGAACTTCTGCAAGGACCACCGACTAATAAGCCTAATGAGTCACTTTTTAAAACTTTTCCTGAGAATGCTGCACACTAGATTGTTTAAGAAATGTGAAGAGGTCAGTGGATGGAATCAGTTTGGTTACAAAAATGGACTTGGCACGAGAGAAGCGATCTTAAACATTAATACAGAATTGTTTAGATCAAAGAAAGGATGTTTTTCTGTTTCATCGATTATGAGAAAGCATTCGATAATGTAAAACACGAATTGATGATAAAATACCTACAAGATTTGGGATTGGGTGCCAAGGATATAAGAATTATCGCTAATCTGTATTGGAACCAGACAGCAATACTTCGTCTTCAAAATTTCAACGAAACAGAAGATTTCTCTATTGAAAAAGGAGTAAGGCAAGGTTGTATACTGTCTCCAATACTGTTCAATTTATACGTAGAAAAAGCCTTCGCAGAAGCAGTGACAGACTCTAATAAGGGTATTAAAGTTGACGGCATATTTATTAATAACATCAGGTATGCCGATGATACAGCCATAGTAGCAGAGAACATCTTCAATGCCTTTTAAATGATCTAACTCTTACAAGTGAACCTACATGACCAATGTGAAAATCACGTGATCGATGTCTTTTGCTCGAAAAATATGAAATTGTTTTTTCAGGTTTAAGAGCCTGAACTTTTTAAAATCAAAATTCTGCAGCATAATTTTACAAAAGTTTTGTCGGTGAAGGGTAAAAATAAGCTGCCAGTTTGACAATTTAACAATTACTATAGTCGTCCGTATTAATGCTGTGGGTTTTTATGTACCGCATTTAACTGTATGGCCAAGAAAAAGTTCCCAAATCGAGTTATTGAACGGAACACCCGCTGGTTCCACTATGTGCTTATTACCCATCAGGATGCAGTGCGCAGATGTGATTTCAGCACTTTGTGAAGCACACGAAACCGTTAAAAGATAAGCTGGTCCTCCTTGTTCTCGACGG
Organism: Diabrotica balteata; assembly: GCA_918026665.1. Classification (NCBI taxonomy): domain Eukaryota; kingdom Metazoa; phylum Arthropoda; class Insecta; order Coleoptera; family Chrysomelidae; genus Diabrotica; species Diabrotica balteata. Next base: position 105,842,392 of record OU898283.1, on the reverse strand, counting down.
ACATAACAACCACACAAAAAAGGTTGACCTTTTAAGCCGGACACGAAACAACAATTTGAGCATCGTCTGCCTGCCCCCTCATTCAAGCCACAATATGCAGCCCATGTACGTTGAATTTTTGTTTCTATTAAAAACGTTTTACGCAAATGCTATTGAAGATAGGCTTAATTTTAACCCTTGCAAGGTTGTGATAAACTTAAAAGGTCAGAGAGTTGTTCGGAATGGCCTTCAACAGAGCTGCTACAAGGAACAACTCTGCCAACAGTTTCAAAAAGACAGGTTTATAAACCCTCTGAACAAACATATGTTTAGTGACCAGGACTTCTTTATTCACATCCCGGATTCTGCAAATCAACTTCCAAAAGAAGGTATAGCAAAACCATAGCAATCATATAGTGGTTCTAGGTAAGGTATCATCAGCCCAGACTACATAGTCCGGCTTCCACGAATACATCCAAGGGTCTCTCTAAGCCAGACAGAACTCGCAAAGCAGATTTAATTACATCCACGCTCTATAAAGCAAAATTAATAGAGACTATTGTTTTGTATCACTATTGTTAAAAAATCAGCATCTGTAGCCAAAAAACAATTGATCAAAACAATGGAATCTAATGAAAGCCGAAATACTATGAACGGTGAAAACAAGAAAAATACCCAAAGAAATAGGAAAATAAAGACATAGTAAAACGTTTCAGGTAGAGGAATAGGTAAAGGAGTTCTAACAGAAAAAGAAAACTACCTGGAGTGAAACCTAAATCAAACCAAACCAAAGGAAATTATTATGTTACTGAAAAGAGTAATGAAAAAGATGATAGGATTTCTCTACACGACAGCAGCCACAACATTGACGATATTCATGCAGAATACCGTTTTTGTTGGTAATTGTATTCTTCTGATAAAGGGGGAAGCAATGAAGATAATACAGAAGATGTTGCCGATGGGCTCATGAGATTTTGGAGCAAGAGTAGCAAATTTGAAGCTATTATTTATTGTGTGAATATGATTCATATTAAAAATTTTGATATTACAATGGCCTACACATTTCAGGAACTGGAAAATATGCATTTAACTTTGGGTAAGTAGGATCAGATTAGATTATAATTTCAATAATCTATCGGGAATATCGTAAGTGAATGTCAAAGAAATAGTGCAGCAGCCGCAAGGCGTTATGCAGTAAAATACTCCAATCGAAATACAGACGATGGACGATTATTTCTGACCATTGATCGTCGTTTACGGGAAACGAGTAGATTTCAATCGCAAGTTGCTAGCAATAGTGGTCATCCAATAATGGATGCAACTGATGAAGACAGTTAAGAAATCATTGAAGAAGCTTCTGGAATAATTACAAGGGTAATAGTTGCTCAACTAAATGTTACTCACGTAAGGATTTGAAGGTGTTTGAAGGATCAGCTGCTTAAACCCTATCACTTAACAACGGTTTAAGAGTTATTGGTTACAAATTATCCTAAAAGGATTAAATTTTGCGATTGGTTGTTAATGGAAAATACTCGAAATGTTAATTTTATTAGAAATATTTTGTTTTCCGACGAGGTTACCTTCAGTAGAAATGGAATAACAAACCATCATAACGAGCACATTTGTGCTGACGAAAATCCTCACGCCAAAAAAACGACTCATCACTAAAGGACTTTCAAAGTTAATGTTTGGGCAGAAATTGAGAATAACAACCTAATAGGCCCAGTATTTCGTCCCAACAATTTAAATGGTAATAATTATTTGCAGTTCTTGGCAAACGATTTACAAGAGTATTTGGAAGAAGTGAATATTACAATAAGGCAAATATGTAATTTCTACAAGATGGCGCTCCACCGCATTACAGTAATGAAATCCGAGAATACCTTTGCAGGCAGTATCTTGGTCGGTGGATCGGAAGGGGTCGTGACGCACCTATTTTTTGGCCATTCAGAAGTCTAGGTCTTAACCCCATGGACTTTTGCTTTTGGAGGTTTATGAAAGAAAAAGTGTATTCTGTAACAATAGAGGACGAACAACAATTGAGGGTTAGAATAATTGAAGCTGCAAATCAATTTCGTCAGAAAAATATGATTTTTCAGCCATTCGGTTTTCCTTATTAAAACGATACCAATTGTGTATTGAAGAAAATGGGGGTAATTTTGAACATTTATTGTAATATCATATTTATAGAGGTTATAGAAATGTTTTTGTACTTAGTAATTCATTTAAGCCAATTATTTATTTCAATCAATATAAGGTTGAATGTTCGAATAATTAAACTTTGAGGGTATATAAGGCAACTATCGAACACGGTGATTAATTTAATCTTGCCCAAGTACTTTCGATCAATAGATCATCTTCAGGGGCATTTCGTCAATTGTGGCCTATCCGACATAGTAGAATGTCATAAATGTAAAATTTGGACATAACAATACAAAATACAATACACTAAGACAAACAAACACTTTAAAATTTATATGGAGAAGCTACATATTGTATAGAAGCCGGAGACAGAATGATTATTTATTCATAGAATGAATAATTATTTATTTGCAGGTAATTTTTTAAAGGTTAATGAAAAGGACCGTAACTCTATAAAAACTGTTTTTTGAAAAAAGTGATAAGAGGCAATTTTTTTTTAAAAATGATGTGTAAAACTTATGATGACACAAAATTCATTTGATTTGAACGTACTCAAAAGTTTGGACGGATTTAGGGCCGCACACCCCCCTTAAAATTTTTTTGTGCGCTTAGATTTTATTGCTTCTTTTTTATGAAAAAAGCTTTCGGAACTAGAGTGTAACGTGTTCATTTTTATTAAAAAATGTAAAGTAGTTTAGGAGATAATGCAAACAAGCAATTTTTATTTTGTAACTTCAAAGGGCTGTAACTTTTTTTGTGTACACGTATAACTATAGAGGGATTGTTTTTGTTTCTTTAGTTATATATTGGTTTACAAAAAGACCAAACCTCTATGTTATTTTTTATAGATATTTTTTATTGTTTTACGCATTCTTCTCATAGTCTCTCATTATTATTAAATTTTTCTTATCTCTGAGTAAAAATATAATGTTGGTCCTTTCTATTCAGTTGTATTGTTCTTTATAATGTACTTGGAGATCTGTTTATACCATTTTATCTCGTAAATAAGGACATTTTAATAATGCTTTACAAAAAATTCGTAAAGTCCATCAAGAAAATACCACACCGCGAAAGATCGACGCTTCCGTATACAAGTTTCTCTTCCTGCAAACCATCACATTAAAGTTTTCTAGCGCGTATGCGCTTACTACGTTCCTCATTAAAATTTCATGCTTTTCTGTTTTCTTTTAGTGTACCTAAGTAAAAAGCTTTACGGAAATTTACTTCAAAGTGGATAGGTATTGCAGCGTTAAAGCGTTTTTTTTAGCAACTGCATGGGTTTCGTACTAATATTTTACGCTATTATTACGGGGACATGTTGGTTAATAAAGCTGTTTCGAAAAATAATTTATTTTATAAATATTAACAATATCTCTCTGCCTGGAAGACATCTTAATGAGATCAGCCAAGAATATGTCGTCAATATAGCGTCAAACTATTGGTTGACATCAGGAAAAATATTTTCCGAGACAGAGGATTTCCTGCTTGCCATTTAGAATCAGGCTATTCCAACTATTTTTTTTAACCTATTCTCTATCCTTCCATTGTTGGATATAGGTCTCCCCCAGTTCTCTCCATCTTTCCCTATCTTGAGCTGTTCTCTGCCATGTGGGACCTCCTTGTTTCCTGATGACATCTTTCCACCTCATCTGTGGTCTGCAACTTGATTTCTTTGCATTGTATGGACGCCACTTTCCGAAGGCATTGTTCCATCGTCCGTCTTGGAAACGTTCATTGTGTCCAGCCCATTTCTATTTCAGTTTTGCTGCTTGTTCTATCGCGTCTACTGTCTTTGTTCTGGTTCTGATCCACTGATTACGTTTTCTAGCTTTAAGTGATATACCCAACATTTGTCTCTCCATCACTCTTTGTGCCTTCCTTATCCTATCCAAATTGACCTGTGTAAATGTCCATATCTGTGCTCCGTAGGTGAGCACCGGTATTATACAGGAGTTATATACCTTGCTTCGTAAGTATAGAGGGATTGTTTGATTTTTTAGAACGTAAGAAAGTTTGCCGAACGCTGCCCATCCCATTCTTTCTCGTCTCGATATTTCGGCTGTTTGATTTTCTCTGTTAGCTTTGATTGCTTGTCCTACATAGATATACTCATTTACCTGTTCTATTTTTTCTGTTTGTATTTTTATTGCTTCTTGGTCTTCCGTGTTTGTCATTACTTTTGTTTTGTTGAAGTTAATTTTTAGGCCTTTTTGCAGTGATTTTTCATGAAGTTCATTCAGCATTAATTCCAGTTCTTGTCATTCCGAGGAGATCAGGAGTATATCATCCGCATATCTAAGGTCATTTAGGTTACATATTTCTCTGTTTTCCCAATCTGTTGATTTTATTATGTCTTCGATGGTTAAGGTAAACGGTTTAGGTGAAATTGTCGGACTCCTCGTTTAACTTTTGTATTATCCGTTATTAATTTGTCGTCCAGAATTACGGTCATGGTTTTGTTTTGGTAAATATCATGTATCAATTTTCGGTATCTTGAATCTATTCTACTATTGACCAGAGCTTCTTCAACCGCCCAGTGTTCAATGCTGTCGAAAGCCTTTTCATAATCTACGAATGCTAAGTACAGCGGAAGGTTGTATTCATTGGTTTTCTCAATTAAGATTTTAAGCGCATGCAGATGGTCGATTGTGCTGTAATGCTTTCCTGAATCCGGCCTGTTCCACTGGTTAGTAGTTATCAAGTTTATAGGTTAGTCGGTTGTTTATTATTCTTGTGAAGGTTTTATATAGTTGTGACAAAAGGGAAATAGGACGGTAGTTGTTTAGGTCTGTTCGGTCTTCTTTCTTGTGTATTAAGATTGTGTTGGCATTTTTCCATTGTTTAGGTATTTTACCTTCAAACAGACATTTGTTGAACAGTATATTTAGCATTTTTTTTTCGTGTCTCCTCCTTCTTTTAGCAGTTCCGCCAGTATTTTGTCCTCACCGGCCGCTTTATTACTTTTCATGTCGTTTATGGCTAAACTAAAAATTATCTTAAATATATTGTCAAATAAACTCAAGTCCAAAACGACATTACGATACGGATTCCAAGCCCAAGAAACCATCCAACCAACGACTACCAGGGGCTTCCAGGCGTTTGTTCGTACTGATTATAAAAAATGCCATGGCTCAGTTGGAAAGATTATTCCACAGGTGTTAGTCAACAAACTGGGACTTATTCAAACCGACTATCTTCTTTATTATTAATACGTCCTCGACAGAATGCTTGAAAACGACAACTATAAGCTATACTGGGACCGCACTGAGCTCACAGACCAACCACTGGCGCATAATAGACCGGATCTCATACTAGCTTAACTTAGGCAAACAATACTAATAGATGTGGCGATATCTAACAACAATAATTTATGGGTTTAATACAACGAAAAGATTGCCAAATATAGGGATCTAGAAATACAAATAGGGAAACACTGGAGAATGGAAAGTAGGAGAATGGAGAGTAAGAAAAGATACCAAGTCACCTATCATCATCATCATCATCATGCAACCTCTTCTATCCACTGCTGGAGGTAGGTCTCTCCCATTTTTCGCCACTGTTCACGGTTCTGTGATTCTTGTTGCCATTTCTTGAATATTCGTCTAATGTCGTCCATCCAGCGTGTTGGTGGTCATCCTCTACTGCGTTTGTCTTCTCGTGGGCGCCAGTCAATTAGTTTACTGGTCTATCTTGTGTCTTTCAGTCTCGCTATGTGACCTGCCCAATTCCATTTCAGCTTGGCTATACGTTCGACAACATCACTGATACCTGTTCTTTTCCTTAAGTCTTGATTCCTTATTTTGTCTATTTTTGTCACGCTAAAAATTGATCTTTCCATGCGCCTTTGTGCCACTCGCATTTTTAGTGCTGTTGTTTTTGTGAGCGTGAGAGTTTCTGCTCCGTATGTCATAATAGGAAGGACGCATTGGTCAAATGTCTTCCGTTTCATAGCTATCGGGATGTTGCTCTATCGGGATCACTAAGATGTCTCTTAGAGAACCATACGCCGCCCAAGCAACTGTTATTTGTCGTTGAAATTCGCAGGTCTTGCCTATTTTGATTTCATGACCAAGATATACAGATTGAACGAATTTAAAACGGACTGTTTTTACTTTACTTACACGTAATGACTGGCACGTAATAAAAAAAATTACGCTTCAGTTTTATAAAAATGTGTAATATCACATAAGCCTCGTAAGTCACTTGGTCCAGTTACCATGGAAACGAATTAACAGTCGTTATTTTGACAGATTAAAAATTATTAAGGGGACAGTCTCATGCGATTAAAAAAAAGACACATTTTAAAATTAAAGCAGAAAAAAAACTATAATATTTATGAACATAATTCCTTCTGAAGATGATTAAATAAGTCTTAAAGTACATAAAAAAAAATTTTAATAGCGATTTTAACTTCATTGGTCTCCTGTAGATGGCGTGTAGTAAAAAGTGCGTTTTTGGTGGTAAGACACTTTGTGAGTCACCTGTAAAAGATATTCAAAAAATTCAAAATGGGTTGTATTCGTGAGACTCAAAACTAGATGATAAACCTTTAAAATATGCAAATTGTATTATTTTGAAGAGTTTATACGAATTTTTTCAAAAAAATCGAAAAATCGCTATATTTTTCGGTGAAGAATCTTAGTATTTGCAAAAAATCCTATGTTCCGGATTTAAAATTCCAAATGTGTATAGTAACTGCCAAACGTTATACAGATATACATACTATATAAAAATAAATCACTAATACATACCCAACGTATATACAACATATATACAAAAGCAAGAACAGCTGGAGCCTCGCGCTCGCCGCGAGGAGAGAAACCGGTTTTCATACGTGCGTAGCTGACATTAATAAAATAACTATAACTTATATTCTAGTGGGAATTTCTTTTTATAATTTTAGGAGGGAGTTTTTGAATGTAAATGGAAGCGATTTATGTAAAAAAAATTTTTTTGATTTTTTTAAAGTTTCGCATGAGACTGTCCCCTTAAACTGTCAGTGTAAATATAGTGGTAATTTAATTTTTATTTTTATAAACGAAAATATTCGTAGAAAAAGTATAGTACACAACTTGAGTTGTAAGCTTATTACATGCTTGTAAAATTACTGCACTCGCCGCTACGCGGCTCGCGTGCAACTTTTTTACTCGCATGTAATAAGCTTCTTACAACTCTCGTTATGTAATATACTATTACAGTTTTTTTCAGTTTTCCGAAAAAATAGTTTTCATGAGTTAGAACGTTTTTGTTGACACCGATTCAATTTTGGACGACACTTTTAAGAAGTTTCAAATTAAATGTTTTTTTATATCAAGACACAAATTTGAAGTTTTTAACTACTGTATAAGTTTTTTAACTATGGTATACAGCCAACTACTGGGATTTTGCCATTAATTTTTTTAGTATAATAAACAGTCCGACGCTGAAGAGCATACGGATTCACGCAAAGCAGAAGTAGACATGAAATTACATTTTAATTAAATACAGTAAAATAAAAAACAATATTGATCATCACTTTTACCAAAAAAAATTGTATCTAATTTAAATATAGGTAAACAAAATAAGTGAGTATACTTACATCTACATAAGAAGCGTTAATATAATCAGTATCATGTTCGCCTTCTATTGAATCTAACACTACCCTATTGTAATCATCTGAAACAGAAAAAAATTATATTTAAAACTGAGTTATCACATCATATTGTTCGCGAAACTCGAGATAAAGAATTTCTTTGGAACTTCTTGCGAACTTTTATGGCACTTCGCAACAAAAATTATTCATGATCGCTCCGAGACACTCTCCAGTTCATTTTTCGTCGAATTAATCGCTATAACAGGGAATCGCCTCAAGAATTCTGGGATATATATTTGAGTGCTAATGTTTTTTTACTTAGAGAATGTTTTAGAAAAGAAACTTATTCGGGACGGTTCAAATTTGCAATTTTCTTGGAAAAGAATAAGTCAAAAAAAATTTCATTTTATTTTATCTTTTTGATGTCGCATTAAAAGCATACGAAAGTAAAAAGTTACAGTGAGAGTATTTTGTAGCCAAAAATACAAGCAAGTCCCTTGTCCTATTAAAAACATATTGATAAAAAGCCTAATTGAAAGTCTCGGACCGGACAAGGAAACTCCTCCCCTTGCTGATGCTTCCCCTTGCTCATGCTTTCTTAGAAACTAATGAGTATTCTAATATCTATGGCAAAGAAAAAAGATTACCAATATATAACGCTAATTTTCAGGTAACACTAAATAAACCAAAAGTCATTATACCAAAGTACACAGAATCCCCACAAATAAACTTTGTTTTACTTAAATCCATATTGAGTGACCATAATGATCACTAGACTTCGGCAAATATGCATATTGCATATTTTGCATATTGTGCATATTTTATGCAAATATTTCATATTTTGGCATATTTGTATAAAAGTTTGCATAAAGTGCATAAAAGTTCAGATTTTTATACTGTATTTGAAAATTTTTTAACATACCAATTTATTTCAATTCTTGTATAAAATTTTGTAGTCATTTTAATCAAGAAATGATCTAAGTACGTAATCTCTACAGGTACAAAACATTTACAATTTCAAAGAAGATCAATTTAAGTAGCCCTCAACATTCTTAGAAAGTCTCGGTCACTGAGGCATTCAGTTATTGGATAATCGCTAAGGGTTCGCTCATTTGCATTTTATGATCTAATCCCCAAATCTATCTACAATTTATTGTATCTTAACAGCAGGTAAACGGCTAATAGTTTTGTTCCTAATTTAGGGATTTTCCAAAATCTCCCAGTTTATTGAATTAGGTACCTAAACATTTCTAATTTGATGCTCAGATTTGTAAATCATTTTTGTTTTGATATGCAAAGCGTAAACACTCGTTGTGCGTAACAAAAAGGAAGATTGTGATTTTATAATGCCTAAAACAACCAGTGCTTCAACTTGGATTAAACCTTATAAAGAGCTGTCTATGGATATGGGAAAAATCTACTGTTCAGCCTGTGGCAAAATTGTAAGTATCTAATATTTTCTATTAAATATCTAATATTTCATACATACAGGGTGTTTTCAAATGACACTTATAACGTTTGACTGTAGATACTTCTCGAAATATTGAACAAAACGATATAGTTAATGAGGGGTCAAACTTATTTACTTTTCGAGATACAGGGTGTTAAAATTAAAAAAAATTAAATTCTTTTAGTTAATAACAACAATAGCTTTAAAACCAATAAACGTTTTTACTTGAAATTTAGTAATCGTAGGATATTTTTAAATGAAAAATAGCTTCCTTTAGTGAGAAAAAATTGTCCATGGTACAATACAATGATGTGTATTTAGAAAAATTTTGCTCATTTATTGATTGGTGTTCTTAAAGAAGATACCTTACCAAAATCTCATCTTATTTCATGCCAGCAACTTGAGAAAACAAATGCTTTAACAATTTCGCGTTTTATACAAGAAACATTAGCAACTTTTTTTCTTCCGACAACTATTCCTTCTAATAAATTACTGCTTATTTTATCGGATGGTGCTCCTTATATGGTGAAAGCAGGACAAAATTTAAAAATATTTTTCCCAGATTTAATACATGTTACTTGTGTAGCGCATGGATTAAACAGAGTTGCAGAGGAAATACGAAAAAAGTTTCCTCTTGTAAATACCATGATATCCAGTGTCAAAAAAGTATTTCTTAAATCTCCTATAAGAATTCAACTTTATAAAGAAATGCTACCTAACATTCCTCTTCCACCACAACCTATTTTAACGCGATGGGGAACATGGTTAGAAGCAGCTAATTTTTATGCAGATCATTTTGTTAAAATAAAGAACATAATTGATACGTTAACAGATGAAAATTCCCAATCTCTTTTGGATTCTAAACAAACTTTTCAGACTAACTTGCTTCAACAAGAACTTTCATTTATAAAATCAAATTTTAGTTTTGTTCAAAAAACAATTACTCAGTTAGAATCACCAAAACTCTCATTGTTCGAAAGTACAGCATTAATAAAAGAATTTGCGTCATGTTGTCGGAACGTTAGAGGTAATATTCTAAAAGATATTTTAAAAAAATTTGAAGCTACTATGGAAAAAAATAAAGGTTACCATATTCTTTCTGAAGTAGTCAGTGTTCTAGCTGGAAATATTTCGGAAACAATTAATTTAGAGCCAAATGTTTTGGTTAGTTTGAAAAATGCTCCCGTTACATCAGTTGATGTTGAACGAAGTTTTTCCATATATAAATATATGTACTCAGACAGAAGCCACAAGTTTTTGTTAGAAAATTTTGAACACCACTTGGTCATTTATTGTTACCATAATTCTAAATAAGTTTATTCATACTTAAAAATGATGTAGTTACTTAAAATAAATGTAAATCTTAATGAATAGTAGGAAATATTTAGTTTTGTACACTTTTTTTTTTAAATAAAATTGTTACTATTTTACGATTTTTTTATTTATTTGTATGCATATTTTGTAAAATATTTGCATATTTTCGGGTAAACACGTGCATATTTATGCGCATATTTTCTACATTTTTATTTGCATATTTGCCGAAGTCTAATGATCACGTAATAATGTATACCGATGGTTCCAAAAAAGAGGATGGGGCCACAGGTTGTGCAGTTTACATTCCACATAAAATCGAATCTTTAAAAATTAAACTTCCATCACATTGTTCAATATACACTGCTGAAGCGGTAGCAATCGAAAACGCATTAGATTGGCTAGATTTACACAATTTAAATAAAGCAGTAATATTATCAGATTCATTATCGGTCATTAAAGGATTAAACTCAGATATGACTCAACATAAAAGAAATAATATTCTTTGTGCTATTAAAAATAAAACATAGAGTAAAGATATTATAGTTATTTGGGTTATAAGTCATATTGGTATTATGGGAAATGAACTGGTTGACCAGCTTGCTAAAGATGCGACCCATGTTGGACTCTATATTCCCATATTCACATTGGAGGACTTACAACAACATTATTATAGCAAAATTTTTATAAATTGGAAAGAAAAATGGAAAAACATAGCAACGAACTCAAATAATCAATATTATACTATCCATCCTACCTTACCACAAGATGTTGCCTATATTTTCAAATATGCAATGCCAAAGAAGTTGACAGTCACAATTACACGACTGAAAACTAATCACGGTGCATTCCCAGCTCACTTGGCTAAGTTAAATATTATCCCGTCTGGGGTATGCTCATGCGATAATATATCACAATGTGACATCAACCATATTCTTTTTAAGTGCGATAAACATAGGTATAAAACAGATCAGCTATATTCAAAACTATCAGAACTTAAAATTCAGACTCCCATAAACATCTCTCATTTACTCTCCTTAGATCAGTGGTTCTCAACCGGTGTTCCGCGGAACACTAGTGTTTTGCGAATTCCTTCCAAGTGTTCCGTGAAATACTCGCAATCCTATATACCATTTTGCTAAATTACTCTTTTCAAATAAATATTTTCAAATTTTAAAATAGCCACTTACGTACATTTTAATTTAATAAAATTCTGCAGCGTAAATGTTCATTTGCGCAACACCGCGTCGGCGCAGTGCACACGTTGGATTTTATAAGCGCTGAGCGCTGAGCTCCGCAGTGGCCACAGCCAATCTGAGTCACCCACGCCACAGTCTGCAACTGAATGTTGAATTTGTTACATTGCACAAACGTAATACGTGAAAACCGCTGTGTCAGTTTTTTTATTATAACGTTTACGTACGGCTTATCTATCAAAGGTAAGTAATTGCATATTTTATACAAAATGTGAAGCATTCATCCGAATTATTTTGTTTAGAGACGAATAAATTAAAATGGATAAGTTCCTCAAACTTAAAAGAAAAACTACTGTGGAACAACTTATAATTAATGATGATGAAGCGAGCACCAGCGGAGATACTGGAACTTTACGAAGTGGGGTTGATGACAAATCGAAGCGCAGCAAAAAAATGTTCAACCGGCAATATTTGGATGAATATTTGGATTATGGCTTCATTTGGACTGTGGAAGAAGACTGTCCAATACCCAAGTGTATTGTTTGTGGGCAGACACTCGCTAATAGCGCAATGGCTCCGGATAAATTAAAACGCCATTTTACTACCAAACACGCTAGTGTAGCTTCAAAAAATAAAGATTATGTCAAGCGACTTTTGGAGACACAAGCTAAACAAGCGAAACAATTTGAAAGGTCGCTAACAATTTCCGACAAAGCACAAATAGCTTCATATAAGGTCGCCGAATTAATTGCTTTGAAACAGAAACCACACACTGTTGCAGAATCTCTTATATTACCAGCATGTTGTGAGATGGTCAAAATTATGTTTGGCAACGATGCACATAACGAAATACGGAAAATTCCTATGTCGGATGATACAATAAGGAGGATTGTTGATTTATCTGCAGATATTGAGGAAAAAGTTACAAATAAACTTTACAAAAAAAACTTCGCATTGCAGGTGGACGAATCCACTGATATTAGTGGCAAAGCTCATTTATTAGGATTTATTCGATTTGTTGACTAAGGTGAAATAGTCAATCAGTTTTTATGCTGCAGAGAACTTACAGCACGTACAACAGGTCAGGATGTATTTGATTCCATAACGTCATATTTAGAGAAAAAAAATATATCATGGGACTTTTGCGTAGAAATTTGTACGGATGGTACCCCTTCCATGGTCGGCTCCATAAAAGGTTTTTGTACCCTTGCAAAAAGCGAAATGATAATATCATATCTATGTACTGTTTCTTGCATAGAGAAACTCTACCTCTAAAAAAACGCTACCAGCTACTTTGAAATCTGTATTAGACCAAGTGGTTAATGTCGTGAATTACATCAAATCAAGACCACTAAAAACCCGTCTTTTTAAAAAACTCAATGGAATCAAAGTATGAATATTTGTTGCTGCACACCGAAGTTAGATGGTTGTCAAGGGGCAAAGTATTATGTCGAATTTATGAACTTAGAACGGAGCTGTTAGCTTTTTTCCAAGAAGAAGGTAATGACACATTTACCACATATTTTGAAAATGATGGCATGGTGCACTAAAGTGGCATATTTGGCCGATAACGATAATTAAATGGCGTTAACTCAAGTATGCAAGGCAAAAATGAAAATATTTTAACATCCACGGACAAACTGTCAGCTTTCCAGAAAAAATTGTCATTTTGGAAGAAGCGCATTTTAGAGACAAATAAAATGGATATGTTTCCACTGCTTCTGAATGAAGGTGATGAAGATAAAGAACAAGAAATCACGCATATAGTTACAGAACGCTTATCACTATTAGAGGAGACAATTGCCAGGTATTTTCCATCCCTGAACGTAGAAAAATATGACTGGATAAGAAGTCCTTTTAGCACAAGTAATACAGCCAATTTCCAGTTTTCTCTGAACCAAGAAGAAGAATTTATTTCGTTGTCATCTGATCGTACTCTGAAAATTAACTTTTCATAAGTGAATGTTCAGGAATTTTGGATCTTGGTCCAAGAGGAATATCCATTTCTTGCCAAAAAAGCGATTAGTATTTTAATACAGTTTTCAGCGTCCTATTTATGTGAATTTGGGTTCTCATCTTTAATAAACATTAAAAATAAGAAACGGGAAAGGCTGCTAAACTTAGAACAAGAAATGAGAGTAGCTCTTTCCCACATCAGGCCTGATATTGAGCAAATTTGCAAACGACACCAGGCACAAGTGTCTCGCTAATTTGTAGTAAGTATTTACTCATATGATGTATTTTGAGAATTACGCTTTTGTTAATTTTAAAAATGTTTTTTGTTTTCATATTTTAAGTAAAATTTTACAAATTTAAGTACGTATATTAAAGTTTATTACAGAATTTATGTGCTAATCCTAATTTGTTTATCAATATATGCATGTTATTGCTTTGGTGTTCCGCAATTTTTTTCGGTTATTAAAAGTGTTCCGTCGCCACAAAAAGGTTGAGAATCACTGCCTTAGATAGTAGACGGAAAAGGATTACATATACAATGTACAAGATAGGATTTCTTAAAGAATACAAATGAAATGGTAAGTACAGTAGACAAGTTTAATATTCATATTGTATTGTTGACAGAAAAACTGCAGAAGTTATAGAAACGCAAACATAGACTCAGATCGTTGCTTAGGGATCTCAACGTTGAGGGCTAGCATTTCAAACACCATTAATGTTCACGCCACTATCTACTTTAAATCTATTTTATGCATTTTTCCAAGCCTGAAACGTAGCAGCGTATGCAGAGATTATGTCATATGTGAACATAAGGCGAGTCCTTAAAAGCACCCTAATACGACAGCAGTTAAATACGAGACGAGATCGGTGATACAGCATTCAGAGCGAGCGGACATAATACTTATTAGCTATCATATATATTCATGCATTGTGTAATTCAAAATAAAGTCAGTTTCACATGGAGTTTGATTATATACCAGCGGCACACGCGAAGTGCAAATCAAGTCATTCCAATTAAAGAAAAAGATGGAATGCGCAAAGACTCAAAATCAAACCGATACTCGACTCAATCAAAGAGAAAATATTAGCATGGTTCGGACATCCAACCTGGATGGACAATAATAGACAAGTAAAAAAAGTGTGGGGCGTCAAAGCAATAGGTAAGAACAGAAGAGGAAGACCCATTAAAGAATGGCACAGTGACATCTCGCAGATACTGCAGAGTAAGGGTAAGACTTGGCAGAAAGCAACACAGATGGCATCCAATAGGAAGGAATGGAGAAATTTCGTTAAAAGCTAGGACACCTCAGAATATGTAAAAATATGTATTATAAACGGGCCAATACCGAAAGGTACAAATGGGTCTACTGATTAAATTTAATGTTTAAAAAGTTTAAAATGCTCATAAAGCTTAATGTTCATTTTCATCTTTATTTGCATGTTCATTTTAATGTTTATCTTCATAAAGCTTAAAACGATATTTTAAAAAAATTATTTAGCATCCCCGTACGAGTATTTCCCTTGCAGGCATTTAATATCCCTAATTAAAAAGTTTAATATTTTGAAAAAGCAGGCCGATGATTGAATACCTAAGAAATTCTTCGTTTAAATATTTCCATCGATTCCTTACGATACGATGAAAATTAGCTACTAATTGTGTTTTCGACCTTGATGCCGAACTGCGAGTTGTGCATAAAAAACTTGGAAAATATCGCGAGAAGTTATGGATCAATAAACACTTAAGGGCTGTGAAGAGTTAATGCACACAGAGGAGAGTGCTATTGATCAACAATCCAGTAGACGTGGGAAAGTTTGCACTATTCGCGAATTTCTCGACTTACTTTTTGTTTACTTAGGAAATTTAAAGAAAATGTGTACACTGCTGGACATTTAATATATGTATGTATGTATATATATATATATATATATATACTATATATATATATATATATATATATATATATATATATATATATATATCATTATCAACTAGCCTCTAACGTCCACTGCTGAACATAGGCCTCTCGCATGCTTTTCCACTTAGTCCGATTTTGCGCCATCTGAATCCAATTTGTAGTCACTCTTTTTATGTCATCTGTCCATCTCGTTGGGGGTCGACCTCTATTTCTGTAAGCTTGTATTCGGGGTCTCCATTCCAAAATTATTTTTGTACACCGGTCATCAACTGATCTTGCTACATGACCTGCCCAGTTCCACTTTAGTGTTGTTATCCTTTCAATAACGTCTGCTACTCCTGATCTTTTGCGTATAGTAGCATTGGGTATTCTATCACGTAAAGAAATCCCTAACATAATTCTCTCCATTGCTCTTTCCGCAACTTGTAGTTTACTCACTGTTGTTCTTGTGAGCGTTAGGGTTTCTGCGCCGTAGGACATCACTGGCAAAATACATTGATTAAATACTTTTCTTTTCAGACACATTGGAATCTTAGACCTAAAAATATCCTTCATCCTTCCAAATGCAGCACAAGCGAGGTTTATTCTTCTTTTCAGCTCGATTGTTTGGTTGTCTCGACTTATTCTGATCTCATGGCCTAAGTATTTATGGGAGTCAACTGGCTCAATATCTTTGTCTTCTACTGAGATGTTTTTGTTGTGGACTAAATTTGTCATAAATTTTGTTTTTGAAAAATTTATTTTAAGACCAACTCTTTTTGTGGCAGTATGGAGTTCTTGGAGCATTATCTGTGCCTGATCAAAGCTGTCTGCAATAAAAATCATATCATCTGCAAATTTAAGGTTATTTAAAAATTTTCCATCTACATTGATGCCCTTTTCGTTCCAATCTATTGTTTTACAAGCGTATTCTAGCAAAGTTGTAAATAATTTAGGAGACATGTTGTCTCCTTGCCGAACGCCTCTTTCAATATCAAAAGTTCCAGTATCTTCATTAAGTCTTACACAGGCTGTATTCTACATTGTGTTAGAGCTTGGAGCATTTCACTTTGATTGGCCGTATCAAATGCTTTTTCAAAGTCGACAAAGACAAGTATCAGGGGTCTATTATATTCAATGGTTTTTTCAATCAACGACTTAATGGTTTGCAAATGATCATTTGTTCCGTATCCAGCTCTAAATCCTGCTTGCTCGCAAGGTTGATAGAAGTCTAGTTTTGATGTCAACCTATTAGTTATTATCTTCATAAACAACTTATAAACGTGAAATAACAAGCTAATAGGTCTATAGTTCTTTAGCTCTGTTATATCTCCCTTGTTGTGCATGACTACTATAACAGCTTTATTCCACTGAGATGGTGTAACCTCGTTTGAAAGGCATAAGTTATATAATTGCGTCAATGCTTTCAATACTGTCTTTCCTCCTGCTTTAACTGCCTCAATAACGATTTGATCATCACCAGCTGCTTTATTGTTTTTCATTCTATTTAATGACTTTAAGACTTCTTCGATTGTTATTTCTGGGATATCCTCTGAACCCACATTCTGGACTTTTCTCAACTTGGTGCCGTCTTTCTTCCCCCTTTCTCTATATAATTCTGTTTAAAATTTTTCAACTACCTTAATTATCTTATCTTTATCTGTTACCACTTTTCCATTTCGATCTGCGAGCTTAACAATGTTCTTCTTACATAGAGCTTGACATCTCTTCAGCACCTTTAAACTTTTATTTTTCTCGACAACCGTTGTAATCTTTTTTGTGTTATATTGTCGTACGTCCCTTCTCACTGCTTTATTAATATCTTTATTAAGTTGGTATAGTACGCGTGCATTCGTATCGTTTTTGTTCTTAAGTTCTCTTCGTGCCTCCATAAGTCTTTTTGTTTCTTAACTGAGCTTTTCCTCCTAATCTCTCCTAGAATTTGTATTGCACTTTTTCTCTGCGTTCTTAATAGCTTTTATTAAGTTATCATTTAAGGTTTCGATATCCATAACGTCTATATTTGTTGTCTTTAGACATCTCAGAATTTCCTCTTCGAAGGACATGGTGTTTTCGATTGGATTCCATTCTATTGGGTGTGTTTTTGTTATCATTTTGTATCTTTGTTTTTGGAGATTTAGCACGATCTTCGCTCTTACCATTCTATGATCACTTCCCACTGAACAGCTATTAAGAACTGTTACATCATGGATCATGAAGAAAAATATCGAGGCTTCGTAATCTACGTGAATGGTTCGGGTGTAGTTCGATTGAACTTTTCAGGCGCGCTGCTAACAAAGTCGCAGTGGCCATGATGATTTCCAATCTCCGCTAGGAGTGGCACGAGAAGAAGACATCATGGATCATGTCTTTGTTGTTGGTTAAGACAAAATCAATTTCATTTTTGGTGACTCCATCTGGACTTGCCCAGGTCCATTTTCTTTGGGGACTTTTTTTGAAAAAGCTATTCATTGCAAAGAGGCCATTTCGTACCAAGAAACCCAAAAACATTTCGCCTCTTTCATTTCTTTGTCCGAATCCATAGGGACCTATTGCTACTTCGGTCCCGTCTAGTTTACATCCCAACTTAGCATTAAAGTCACCCATTACTAGGTTGTGTGTAGTAGGCGCTAGTTTTACAGCATTTTCTAGGTTTTCATAAAAGGTTTCCACTTCCTCGTCCGAGTGTGTAGATGTAGGTGCATAAGCTTGAATTATTTTAAGGCTGGTTTTTTTATTAAGCTTCAGTATGCAGAGTATTATTCTTGGGTTGATACCTTTAAGTTGTTGGATATTTGTAGTGTGTCTCTTATGTATAAGAAGTCCAACTCCTCCTATTTTTTCTTTGTTTCCCATATAGAAAAGTTGATTCCCTGGTTTAATAGTTATACAGTTTTCTTTTTCACGTCTTACTTCACAGAGACCTATAACGTCCCATTTTATGTGTTTTAACTCTTCTTCTAATTCCAGTAATTTTTCTTCAGATGACAGTGTTCTTACATTGTACGTGGCGATATACATTTGTCGTCGTCCGTGGTAGCCTCATCTGACCCGGGGATTCTTCGCACCCTCTGTTTGCTGTCTTTCTTGATCGCTACCTTGACCAAGGATCAGCTCACTGCTGGGGACTGAGGGCCGTGTTTTTGTCGTGTCAAACATGCTTGGATTTTAGCCATACTCTACCGCGCTGGCCAGTGCGAGTTGGTAGAGGGTAGGATGAAGGTAGGAGTTTTAAAAGGGGGGATAGGAAAAGGGTATGAGAACCTGGTTCCCTCAGGCAAGGAAGGAGTGAGAACCAGAAGCTAGCATAAGGCAGGGTCACTAATCCCTGTAGCAGCCTGTCTTTTACTGGGATTGTAGAAGAGTGCTACCTGCCACCTATTATATATATATATATATATATATATATATATATATATATATATATATATATATGTGTGTGTGTGTGTGTGTACAATGCTATAGTCAGAATCTAGAAATCTAGGCAGTAAATTCTTGGAAATAATAGTGACGGTTCATCGCTATTGTAGGTCTTTCAATGGCGTACGAAAACTGTCATAAGAAGTTACGACAAAGCTACTTGTAATGAATAAATATGTACGTATTGATAATTATGTTAATTTTAATATAATTATTATTGACATTTGGGTTATTATATATATATTAATATAATATACATGGTGTTTGGTAACGAATGGCCATAACGTAATCTTAGATTCCTGAGATTAAAATAGGCCGATTTAAACTAACTTACTTTAGTACGAAAGTTGATAATAACCAAAATAAAGGGTGTCAAAGTTAAACTTTTATTTTTGAATATTTTGTGACAGGCATAGGATAGTATTACGAAATTGGTAAACTTTCTATTATTGTTTTATAAATTTGAGTTAATTACAATAAATAATAACTTTAGGTTATACTACTACTACTAAGGATTTCCACAGTTTTCACTGTCTTCCTTCACTCAACCGTTTTCTCCAATTTTCCCTGTCATTCCAGTCTCCATCTCGCAGGGTTCTTTTCTCCATAGCCTCATCGATTTCGTCTCTGAATGACCTTCGGGGTCTTCCTCTCTTTCTTCTTCCGATCGGGCTCCATTCTGTGATTTTGTTTATCCAGCGTCCTCTGTCCGCTCTTCTAACATGGCCGTACCAGGATAGTCTCTTCCCCTCTATATAGTCGATTATGTCTGATTGCACTCCCATTCTCCGCTTAATCTCTGCGTTTTTAATTCTGTCTCTTTTTGTAAGTCTACAGCTTCTCCTCAGGAACTCCATTTCCACTGTTTTTATTCTACCTCTATTTCTCCTGTTTATTGTCCAGTTTTCGGACCCGTATATCAGGATACTTCTTGTCAGGGTATTATATATTCCCTTTTTTGTCTTTATCGTAATGTTCTTATCCCACAGCACTGAATTTAGTTGTCTTATACAGTTTCTTGTTTGTCTTAGTCTGTTGTTTATATCTTCTTCTGTTGTTCCCTGGTTCGATATTATGGTTCCGAAATACTTGAATTTATCTGTTCCATTTACTTGTCTTCCTTCGTCTATGTCTAGGTTTCTCATATCCTTGTTTTCTGTTGTTAGGTATTCGGTTTTCTCTAAGTTTATTTTAGGTTATACCTCCCTAAAACCGGATAGTCGGATCCGGGACTCAAGGATTCAGTTGTTTTGATATCGAAGTAACCACTGGTGGGATGATGATGAGTGGAATACTATTTTGATGACGTCACTCGCTTCTATTCGTTGCTATGCAACGTGACGTCAGCAAAATAGTATTCTACTCATGGTGGCTCGACTCTACTCATGGTGGCTCGACCTCAGAGTAAACGACTTTCAAATTTTTCGATTAGAGAAAAAACTATTATATTCAATGTGTATTGAGGACTCCGTGAAAGGAATCAAACATGTTGGTCAACGATGTTGTTACCCCGTGTAGTGATTTGACTAAAGTGTCGACGAGAAGTGTATACAGCATTGTAAACAATTTTAAACAAAGTGAAGCCAAATTGGATGATGGACCTGTTGAAACCATTGAAACCAGAGGTAAAAAACGCATCCCGCTTGAAGATCATAACAAATATGCTATTCGGAGGAAGTTTTATGCTTTCTTTTTTCGGAACAAAATCCCAACCTAAAAGAAAGTTAAAGTTGAATTAAAGTCGGATAATTCAATACCCAAAATATCACGACGTGTTTTATTGCGAACATTAGAACAAATGAACATTAAATATATGAAAAGAAGCAGGAATAGTGTTCTTTTATAAAAAAAAATGTATTGTGGCGAAAAAATTACTTACAAAAAGTCCGACAGTATCGTCGTGAAGGATAAAAAGTATACTATTTAGATGAAACTTGGTTAAATCAAGGTCATACTGTCTCAAAGGTGTGGCAAGATTTGGAAATTAAAAATCGTCGAGAAGACTTCATTAAAGAGCTTTCATTGGGTTTAAAAACACTTTACCACTGGGTAAAGGACGGAGGTTCATAATAACACATATAGGCAGCGATTCGTTTTTTTTTTGGACAACGGCTTGTTACTATTCTAATCCAAGAAAACCGACGATTACCATGAGGATTACCATAGAAAGTTTCTTTATCTCGTATATTTTGTACAAAATTATGGAATTTGAAAGTAGTTTTTTGAGAAGTGTTTTTTTGTGATAAGAAGTATTCACTTTCAAAGTTAAATATAAGTCTCATATCATATTATATTAAGAATAATTTTTAAAATACACTGCAACAGTGTGATTGATACGCTACTAAATTGTAAGCTAGGAAATCAATGAGCAATTTATCTCTCTATATTATGACAACGTTGATCTACTATTTCTTTCTACTGGTACTAGAATACGATGTTGTCATGTATGACTTTTACAAAGAATATTATCGTAATTTAGATGTTTTCTATATATAAGTATTGTATATAAATATAATATTATACATAAATATTGATGGTATTAAATACATTTTATTAGATACCTTAACAAATACAAAACGATCATTAATATGATAATTTTGATGCATATCAATGATTAAATTATAAATTGCTTGAATATCTATCATCACAAACTGGCAACGATGTTGTCGCTTTATCGCATTCACAGTTCGGAGAATTTACTGCCTACAAATTTGATTCTCAAGTATAGTCAAAAGTCCGTTCCCCCCTCGTATGTTGACGTTTGTCAATTCTCTGGTTGTTTTTAGTTTGCAAAAGCGTTTATAGCTCAATATTTAGTTTCTGTTTTTGCTTAGTTTAGTCAATTCTCTAGTTATTTATAGTTTGCAAACGCGTTTATACCTGAATATTTAGTTTCTGTTTCTGCTTAGTTTAGTCAATTCAAGTTTAGTGAAGCTATTTTTACTTAGTTGTTTTTAGTTAATATTTAGTTTAGTTATTGTTTAACGAGACCTTTAAATTTTTACTAAGGCAGAATTGTACGTACCATAGCCGACAAAGTAGCAGCTGTTTAAATAACTGGTGATTGTGGAAATAATTTCCATGCAGCGGAACTTCTTTTTAATGGGAGATATCCCGATCGCCCTACATAGAGAGCTTATTTGAGGAAGCTTCTTCGGAAATTTAAACAAACAGGTAGTGTTAAATATGTCAAACGATCTGGTCGACCAACAATTAGTCATGACAAAAAAATTGACATAATTTCAGAAATGGTAGTGAACCCTGCTTCTTCTATAGCCCAAGTTGCATTTATCTATGGAATCAGTCAAAAAACAGTACATCGACTGTTGGCTAAAAACAAATTTCATCCATACAAATTAAAAATTGTGCACCAACTTTCGGATGATGACCCGATGACCGAAGACTAGAATTCTGTGAAAATATGTCCAATAAAATTAACGAACAGCCCGATTACATAAAAACAATTTGTTTTGGTGACGAAAGTACTCTTTCTCTCACTGAAAATATTAACACACACAATATAAGGTATTGAAGTGAGACAAATCTTCACGTCTCTCGTGAAACACATACTCAATTTAAAAAAAAATTAATATTTGGGCAAGTATTTTGGGAAACCACATAGTTGGGCTATTTTCCCCAATACTAACTTAACCGGTGAAGTGTATCTGGAGATGTTACAAAATGCAATTGAACCATTAATACTTGAAATTCTGGAAGATAATCCAGACGAATTCGGCAACTTGGAAATAACGTTTCAACAAGATTGTACTTCTGCACACCATTATGGTGCAGTAAGACGTTACCTAGATGAGAATGTCGTGGTAGATGGATTGGGCGACGAGGTACGATAGAATGGCCAGCTCGGTCACCGGACCTCACACGATTAGATTTTTTTCAGTGAGGATACTTTAAATCTAAAGTTTACGCTACAGCAATACATAATATTGACATTTTAAAACAACGAATTGTTAAAGAATGTAGTGCTATTGCTGTTATATATGTTTGTGAAATACCTTTATTTCAAAAAGTTTTTTTTTATTTGAAAGAAGAATCCGTTTTTTTGTGCAGAATTAAATGTTATTTCATGTTTTTTCCTAGAATGTTTATACAGGGCGGACAAAAAAATTATGACCACATTAATGAACCAAAGTTATAGTAGGTAGCGCCACCTAGTGTAAATGGTAAAACTATCATTTTCATATTAAGCATACTAAATAATAACAAGATACCAAATTTTACTTAAATCGGTTAAATAGTTTTTAATATATCCCTAAAAATACTATAAAAAAATATAAATGAATTACCCTGTAGAACGAAAACTAGCAACATTTTGCCTAAGCAATTTGAGCTCAAACGCTTTATTTTGATGTCAGCTATCACTCGTTAGCTAATGTCCAATTAATTAAGGGACACCCTGTATATTCCCCTTTAATAAAAATTTACAAAATATATTTCCTGTAACAAAAAAATTGATGGATACGGACGTTTATGTTTACTGCATCAATAAGAAAAAAATCTGGGTAGAAAATTGTCAATGGCGCACCCTGTATTTTATCTTGAGCAATTTCTATTTAATTTATTTTTGTATTGTGTTTAAATTTGGTATTTACGCAGCGATAGCGTGAACCGTTGCTATAATAATATAATTGATAAAAAATAACTGCAGCAACACACGCTTCATTTGCAGTATGATACAGCATGGAACGATTTAAAAATTTAAATTACCAACTGCAATAATAGTAGAGATATTAGATATTAGATATTAGAAACAGAAAACCGTCGTTTGACTCGATGAAAGACTAACTGATGAATACACTACATGATGATGACTACATTCAATGAAGCGTCATACAGGAATGCATTTTTTCTCTTATGATGTTGGCAGTGGCGGCTGGTGTGGTAAAATTTTGGGTAGGCCAAGCCAGCAAATTACATCGTAAACTTAGCGCCATATTCTGTGAATTTTTTATTATCGCCCAATTCCAGTTATTGAAACTTTTTGTAATCCGAGCAACGTTGATCTAATTGAGTGATAATATTGTCCAAAGTCTCAAAAAAGATCCTTCTAATTTAGTTTTAGCTTTCTCCAAAAAACTTTGATCTCCGTTATTAGATGAACTACCAGGTAAAATATCAAGTTCACTACTTTCGACTTAAGATGGGTTTAGAATTGGCTTCGCTAACAGCAATGTTGAAATGGTTAGAAAATGTAAGGTCATTTCTCCAGCTCTTTAACATTGCTATACTTCTGGACACTGAATTGGCACACAATTGAACATCATTATTTTTCTTCTACAAGATGCTGTATAAATGCTCAGTTTGTTGAAATATATTACTAAAAACATTTAATAAAAATACAAATTCCAAATCCTCCAACTTACGTTTAAAACTATCTGCCTGCCTAACTGATTTTGCATTTGTCAAATTTTGCAATTCATTATGTCCTGATAGACTTGTAACAATTTTTTCTTTCATGTGGCACAGCTATACTACTTTTGCATTTGAATTCCATCTTACTTCACTATTTGTAGTAATTCGTTTTCCAAGTATTTTATTTAAAAAATGGGACCGTTTGGACGATTGGTGAAAATAAGCTGGAATACCTTGAAGCGTTGAGAATAATATTTTGACTGTTGTAATGTTATAGCAACTTTGCTGTAAAAGTTGAGGCGGTCAGCGGAACAATGGGTAAATATTATTAATGGTGCAGAATCTCTCACTAATTTTTTAAGTCCATTAAGTTGTCCCGACATAACACTTAATTTAGCTTTACAGTCAAATTTACCAATTACACTAAACAGTAAGTCACGTAACGTTGGAGCACTTCGGTTTTCCCCTAGATCAAAAAAACCTAAGAAATATTCTTGAACAACGCCTTTTGTATCCACTAATTTGCATAATATTGAACAATGTGCCCTTTCAGTAATATCGGTTGTTCCATCAAGAATGCATGCAAAAAATGTGGAGTTATTTATGGCGTTCTTATACACATTTGTGTTGTTTGTTTAAAAATTTGTTACAATCATAGATTATGTTACATATTTTTTTATCATAATTTAAAAGAAAATTTATATTACAATTCGATCATTACGTTACAAGTGACAACGATGGTCGGCGTAGGCCCGATCGTCTGGTGCCTAAACAGCAATCATAAACACGACAATAAAAATCGTCGTCCGGCAAGCTACTTAACTTCAAACGCTTTTTGTACGGGGATCTGATGTGAGCTGGGTCGGCCAGTTCAGATCGGGCCTATTAATGATATTTAAAATGCCTGCCTGAATACGATTCGATGCTTTCCGTGGTAATATACTAACATAGTTGTTTTAAAGGACGTTAATGTATTGAGTGATTTAGTACATTTAAAAGTTATTTACATGCATTTACATAATTTTTAAATATGTTTTTCAATTTTAAAGCTCTTAAAATTATTGGGTAGGCCCGGCTTATCTTGCCTAACCCCAAAAGCCGCCAGTGGATGTTGGGCTTCCACCGCTTTGGCCCAACTCGGGTTCAGATCAACAGTTTTCACAAAAAAAAAAGACTTTTTACTTTTAATACAAACTTCTAACCTATTTACAATTAAGTTGGGTCGCGAATTGCGACCTCACCTAATAACTGAGCGAAATTTTCTGAATCATTCGTTGATAAAAATTAGAACGATTTTAATAATATGTCTCAAAGTTCTGTTTAGACTAACAATAGCGTGAAATAAACATACAAGTATAGTTAATTATTAGAATAATATCATTTTCTCGGTAATTACCTAATTTCAATCCGAAACCCAAGTAAATACTTAAAGGGTATAACAACAATTTATTGAAAAACCTTTATTTCCAAAAAAAACATGTCTTTTCCAAGGTTTTTAAGGGTTTTTGCAAGTTTTAACATGGTCAATCATATTTTTTAATATCGATGCAATCTGAATTATTTTTTTTTAAATTGTTTTACGTGTTATGTGATTAAAAAATAAGACTCACCCTAATTTTCTTAAAGTTGTTTAAAAGCGTCAACCACAGAATTAATAACGTTGTTTTATTATTCTGTACCTCAAATTGTTTTACTATTCTGTGCCTCAACTAAGAGTGTGAAGTTCTTAAAAATTTTAAATTAATTGCAATTTGGCGGAATTTTTTTTTATTCAATATTTTCACGGCCAACCTGATAAAATCATCTAATTTTTGTCGCAATTAATATTTGCTTCAAAAAAGCACGAATAACTGTTCAATTTACACTTTGAAAATCGTTCTCAAAATACAAACATTAATAAATTAAACAAAATTTGTTTGTTGTTACTTGGTGAAATATTCTTCTAATAATTTAATTTTATCTGACCCATTTATTGACAATGCAGACATATATCATACATTTTAAAGCAGACGACTTTAAAATAATATTGCTAATATTGGTAAGTTGCGATCCTGGGATGACTTTATTGTAAGTTAGTTCATTCGATTACATAAAATCAACTTTAACTTGAGATTATCTGTCAGAAAAATCATACCAGGTAAAGATCGATTTGTACATAATCCGTGCCGTGTCCGATCCGTGTTATGACTGTGTCCGACAAAAACAAAACAATAATAGACTATTCATCATCTTGGTGATACAACTTAGAGGGCCTCGACTTTCTCAAGCTGTATATGCCATTTTGTTCTGTCCCTTGCTTGCATTTTCCACTTGCCGACTCCGATCTTCTCGGCATCTTGTGTTACCCCGTCCATCCACCTCAGCTTTGGTCTACCCCGTCTTCTCACTCCCACGGGTTGCGCTATTAGAATCTTTTTTATCATATTCAATTCAGGGGCCCGGGCTACATGTCCTGCATACTGCAGGCAGTTTCGCTTCATTACAGTGGTAATATCTTTACCACCAAACGTATGCTTGTAGATATTCTGCAGTTTAAAGTTATATATATATATATATATATATATATATATATATATATATATATGTATATATATATATATGTATATATATATATATATATATATATATATATATATATATATATATACGCCTTCATATTCCGTTCTCACAGACCTCTCCGAATGTCTTGCGTAGCAGATTCCTTTCAAAAATCGATAGAGCGGATTCATCTGTTTTAGTTAGCGTCCACGCCTCTAATCCATATGTGAGAACGGGAACTATCTATACAGCCTTATACGAGTTTTTTGAAACAGACGTTTGTTAGCTAAGTACTTTGATGGACCATAATAACACCTGTTTGCAATTATTATTCGCCTTTTTATTTTCTCAGATGTGTTATTATTTTGGTTAACCGATGTCCCTAGATATAAGAACTCTTTTGACTGCTTCGAAGTTTTGGTCATTGATAAATTTCCCCACCAGTGGCATAACTTTTAAGCTCTTCAAACTTAAGGAATTTGTCTTCTATTTTTATCCCGAATAGAATCCTCACAAACACAAGCAGAACAGCAAGTCTAGCAACGTCGGTACTTTTATCTAGCTGTAAACTGAAGAATTCACAAGTTTTTAATTTATTTATAAGCTCTCTTTCTACGAAGTCTGAAATAGTGTGAATTCTCTTGCTTATAGTATCGTTTGACATCTGCATATTATCAATCTTCTTGGTCATATTTGGATCTAACATGCATTGTACATCCTTCACGCAACGTTTAATCAGTTCCATGGCAATGGTATGGGGTATGGTATGAGGCAATGTACCAAATTTTACAAACAATTTCTCGCATTACCTTGGTGAGCTGCTCTCCACCGTGCTTAAATAACTCTGCTGGGATGCCTTCGCTGCCTGGGGATTTGTGGTTTCTTAGTTTTTCTATAGATATTTTCACTTCATCTACCGAAGGGGTTCCACGAGTTCCTCATTTCGGTATTCCAGCTCTATATTGTTAGTAGGTTCGTCTTCCAGCAACTTTTGAAAGTGCTCTACCCATCGTAACAGCATATCCTCTTTGTTGGTAAGTAAGTTACCTTCCTTATCATTACAATAGTTGATTCTTGGTTGGAATTATTTTCTAATAATATTTAGTTCATGATTTTCTCCGTGACTCATATGGCTTTCGAGCCGTTCTAATATGTCATTTTCCGAGTCTCGTTTCTTTTTTCGGTGTATGTGTCTTTCGTCTCTTCTTAAATTTTTGTATCTATCTATTGTTGTCCTAGTTTTTCGTCGTTTCTTGCATGGTCCGAAATGCCTCGTTCTGCTCATCTGTTATTTTTTTGCAGTCTTGGTCCATCGTTTCTTTCTTGGGTTCGGGATATTCCCAATGTGCTTTAGGGAATAATGGACTATTAAGGTCGATTTATACATATCCGTACCGTGTCTGTTCCGTATCACTGCCAAATCCGGGAATTTTTAATGTTATATTTACATATAACCGCATTGTGGCAGTGTTCGTACCGGGCCGAATAAGAGAAGAAACACATTTCTGTGCAGAAGATGGTTGAAAATATGGCGGCTTGGATGAAAGATCTCACCATGTTGGCATTATTACTTGATGAAAAGAAAGAGCAAGCGCAGAAAGCAAGAGTGTACATCCTATGTGGAAAAAAGACAAACCGAAGGAGAATTCAAAATATACAGAGAATTATTGAAAGACGAAACAAAATTTGACGAATATTTTAAAATGTCGCAGTACTCTTTCTTTGTTTAATACAAATAAAAATTCATATTAACACATACTAACCACACAAAAACTCCTGCCTGTCTGTTTACCAGCAACCGCTTTCACAGAACAATAAAATCGTGTTTATACAAGTCTGTGCGGTCCGTGTCATTTTTCCGCGCATTGCAAGTGTCAAAAACAAAAAATATCGTGTACTCATATGAGTACATTATTGTTTTTTTTTCTGGGAGGCACTATGACAACACGAAACGGGCACGGCACGGATATATGTATAAATCGACCTTTATAGGTATATTTATACATTTTGGAATAGGCTAGGCCTAGGAATTTGGTACACAATTGGTCTCATTTAGCATAATTAGAGCCGCTTCTTTGATATTTTTCTTTTGATCCTACTGAACAATGCAGTTACTCGTACTCGTACTGTACTCGTACTCGTGGTTACCCGTATTAAAAGAAAAAGTTAATAAAAGAAAAATACCAGTATTAGTAAGTCAGTAACATCTCGAGAACACAATTTGTGTTTTTTAAATAAAAAACATAAAAAAACATATAAAATCAGAATTTGGCGGTTATTAAAAGTGGACTAAATGTAAGACCAAATATTTACCAGATCGGGGTAGTATTATTAGGTTTTTTTTCCTTATGATTTACTATGGAATCTTAAAATGGAAACTAATAGGAGAATTTTACTGTCATCATTGCATGTGGTTGTCTTTTTAAAGACGAATTACATTTTTTCTGACGGATATTCTCAAGGTAAAGTTGATTTCATATAATCGAATGAACTATCTTACAATAAAGTTGTCCCAGGAACGCAACTCAGCAATATTGGCAATATCATTTTCGTCTACTTATAAGGCAGATAAAATTAAATTATAAGAAGAATTTTTCACCAAGTAACAAAAAACAGGGAAAAGAGGTAGCACAAACAAGAATAAAAAAGGAAAACTATGTATCCCAGGAAACAAAAAATCTCATGAGTAAAAAAAAAACATTACTGGAACAAGATAAGAGAAACACAGTAGATTACAAAGAGGTAAACAAAGCTATCAGAAGGAATATCAAGGAATATAAAAGGAGCGTACAGGAAGTAAAAATAGAAAAACAATTGAACAAAATAAAAAGATGAAGTGCTTAAAACCACAGCTTGGAACCGTACAAATAATGGTATAAAGAACAAAGAAGGTACAGAGACCAATAATATAGAAGAAATCATACAGATAACACAGAATATTATAAAAACCTTTACAATACAAAACAGAAACCAACCCACCCAAGAAATCCTTAAGCAACTCAAATAAAAATAAAAAATGTTAATTCCGACTTACAACCAGAAATCAGTAAGAACGAGATAAGAAGAGCACTCAAAGAGATGAAGAATAATAAATCGCCAGGAAAAGACGGGGTGACTGTAGAAATGCTAAAACATGGTGGGAAAACAACTAGAGAAGTTTTGTACATACTTATGAATAAAATACTAATGATAAAACAAATACCCAACGGTTGGAACGAAGCAATAACACTGTTACTATTTAAGAAAGGAGATCAAAAGGATCTAAAGAATTACGGACCCATAACTTTACTAAATGTGATGTACAAACTATATTAACCAAAATATTAACAAATAGATTAACAACTAAATTAGATGGATACCAGGCAAGAGAACAAGCCGGATTTAGAAAGAGCTTCAGTACAAGTGACCACCTTTTAACGATGAAGATTTTAATCGAAAAAACTAACGAATATCATATCCCGCTATACATGGCATTTATTGACTTCGAGAAGGAATTTGATAGTGTGGAACACTGGACAGTACAGAATTCCCTACAAAACAGCAGAATAGACTACCGATATACCGACTTAATTACAAATATTTATCAACAAGGCAACAACAACTATTAAGCTAATGAAACAAATGGAGCCTATTAAAATAAACCAAGGAGTAAGACAAGGAGATACCATCTCGCCCAAGCTATTCAACCAAGCGCTAGAAGATGTTTTCAAGCGACTACACTGGGATGGCTTGGGAATTAACATAAACCGGCAAAATCTGAATCATTTACGATATGCTGATAATATTGTATTATTAACAGAAAAAAGTGAAGAATTACAAAGAATGATGGAAGAACTAGATAGAGAATCAACAAAAATTGGACTCAAGATGAATTACAGTAAAACAGAAACCATGACTAATCAACCAGAAGAACTAATAATTACAGTGGCACAAACAAGAATTGAACAAGTAAAAGAGTATATATTATCTAGGCCAAATCACTAAATTAAATAAAGAAAATCAGACCGAAGAAATAAAGAGAAGTATAAGATTGGCCTGGGCATCATTCGGAAAACTGTCATATTCTAAAGAATTCAAAATACCCCCAATACCTAAAAACGAGTCTTCAATCAATGTATACTCCCTGTCCTCACATATGGCTCTCAGACATGGACGTTTACAAAGGAAAATATGGAAAAAATAGCAAAGACAGAAAGATCCATGGAAAGACAAATGCTGAACATTAAACTATTAGACAGAAAAAGAAACGAATGGATCCGTAATAAAACAAAAGTGACAGATATCTCAACCCAAGTAGCAAAGCTTAAATTTAAGTTCGCCGGACACACCCTAAGGCAGAAAGATGAAAGATGGACTAAGACAATTATACATTGGAGACCATGGAATCACAAACGAAAAAGGGGAAGGCCACAAATGCGATGGTCAGATGATCTGAAGAAACACGCCGGGTCAAAATGGATGCAAATTGTCCAAGATAGAGAGGCATGGAAGAAGGAGGAGGAGGCCTATATCCAAGGATGGATGTTTAGGGCTGTATAGATAGAACAAAAAACATAATTTGTTTGATTTTTGTTTGTGTTCCATTAAAAAAAAGATAAGTTTGTTCCACTCCGTCAATAAGGGTGGCCGTGTATATTTGAAAATATTTTTAGATTATTGTCCTATATGTATTCCAACTTTTACCTAAATAATTTTTTCGTATCTCTTACGACAAATGAGTAATTGGACTTTCTCTCACTAATGCCGCATCCTATATATACATTTTTACTAGGCGAAAGATGTACATGAGTTTTGACAAAATCAATACCATCAAATTTAAAATCCAGTACATCCCCGCTGGAGGATTTTTCGGAAGAAAACCTTCATATGAAATTGTCGAGTCTGCTTTGATTTCCATATATCCTGTCAGGCTCCGGCTTGACAAAGCACTCATGTGCAGGTGTTCATTCGCACAACATTTTGTATTTTTGTGTTTATTTTTATATACCTCAGCTTAGCAGCGGTTTTATCAGGATCGACCTCTCATTTTAAAATGTTTTTAAAATCCTGGACATTCTTTATCCAATCAAGATTATTATTGGTATTTAATTTACTATTAAATATAAAGGGTTTTGTTTAACCTATGCATTAATTTGGTTTGTATAAGTTTAAGCTCAACAATAAATTTTATAAGAACTATACGTAGACCACCGGATGGTGAAACTAAGAATCAGATAGGTCATACCACTGGAAAGCACATAAAAGGTCTGAAAGAGTCTACAGAAAAACTTCTTCTTCTTTAAGTTCCATCTTCTATCGAAGGTTAGAAATCATCATGGCTATGCGGACTCTGTTCACTGCCGCTCTAAAAAGTTCTGCACTACTACATTCAAACCATTTCCTTAACTTATTAAGCCAGGATATTCTTCGTCTTCCCACATTTCGCTTTCTTCGGATTTTGCCCTGCATAATAAGTTGTAATAATGCGTATTTTTGTCCTCTCATCACATGTCCCAAGTACTCAAATTTTCGTCTTTTAATAGTTAATATTTTTTCCGCCTCATTTCCTATCCTTCTAGTTACTTCCATGTTTGACATTCTTTGAATCCACGATATTCGTAGGATTCTTCGGTAACACCAAAATTCAAAGGCGGCCAACTTATTCAGATGAACTTGTTTTAGTGTCCAAGCTTCCAAACCACAAAGAAGAGTAGAGAACAGGTAACATCGAAGCATTCTCAGGCGCAGTTCTAACCTTATATCCCTACAACAATGAAACTTTTTAAGTTTAATAAATGATGTACGTGCTATTTCAATACGTGTCTTAATTTCTTTGGTTTGGTCTACATCTGATGTTATCCATGTTCCTAAGTATTTATAGTTATTAACACTCTCAATTGCAGTATCTTCAATAGTCAGTTGGATATTTGCATGTGCAGATTTAGTCATGATCATGCATTTAGTTTTCTTTAAATTTATCTTCAGTCCGTACTCATGACAGCGTTCATTAAGGCGATGCATTACGTTCTGTTAATCATTGTTGTTATCCGTAATTATTACTGTATCGTCTGCAAAACGTAAGTTATTCAAAACTTCTCCATTGATAGATATACCTTCTATTGAGTCTGAGAGCACTTCTTGAAATACCGCTTCACTGTAGACATTGAAAAGTAGTGGGGACAGCATGCAACCCTGGCGGACTCCCCTCTGTACTTTGATATTTTCGGTGTACTGTCTGTCAACTCTAACCTTGGCAGTTTGATTCCAATATAAATTAGATATAATTTTCAGATCACGACTGTCAATATTTTTGCTTTTTAATATATCTACAAGCTTTTTATGTTGAACTTTATCAAATGCCTTTTCAAAGTCTACAAAACATAAGTACATATCCTGATTCATGTCCATGCATCTCTGAGCCAGCACATTCAAGCCGAACAAAGCATCTCTTGTACTCATACCATTTCTAAAGCCAAATTGTGTGTCACTAATCTCATATTCAACAGTTTTAACAATTCTGCTGTGAATTATTTTCAAAAATGTTTTAAGTGTGTGACTCATTAAAGCTATTGTTCTGTGGTCTGAGCAAGTTGTTGAACTTGGATTTTTGGGAATTTCCACAAAGGTTGATTGCAGCCATTGTCTGGGGATTGTGGCAGTCTAGACAGTATGTGGCAGACAGAGAAACTAATAATAACAAATGTATCAAATATGATAAAATAGAGCTTATTGGCAGTAAAACCACAGAAAACCCGATTAAATATAAAAGATCGGAAATAAAGGTCAGGACGAAGCAGAAAGTCAGAAACTTTTGTGCAGCGTTTGTTTTTAAAATGTGACATTCAATTTCAGTACAAACTTCAATATTGACAAAATAACTGTCAAACTGAGTGTGAATTTTGTGGTCTGCTGGAACAATATTAATTTTTGGTGGTTTTCTGAACATATTATAATTGTGCAAACTAATTATTACTCTTCTCGAAATTTTATAAATTTTTATTGATTATTGGTAAATAAATAAATTTTCATTTGTCCAGTCAATATAAAATAAAAGTGTGCTATAAGTGAAGTAACAATGGGATCACTCACAGGAAATAAAATGTAGAATAGAGAAGGCTAGGAGTGCATTCAATAACATGGCCAAACTCTTTAAAAGCCACAATCTTAATCTGGAGATAAAAGTAAGGCTCCTACGATGTTATATCTTCTCAATATTGTATTACGGAGTTGAATCATGGACACTAACTGAAGCAATGGAGAAAAAACTTGAAGCCTTCGAGATGTGGCTATACAGGCGAATTCTCAAGATACAGAAGGATGTCATGGACAGACAAGATAACCAACGAGACCGTATTACGAAGAGTGGGCAAAGAAAGAGAGGTGATGTATACCATTAAAAGGAGAAAGTTGGAATATCTCGGACATATAATAAGAAACAGCACTAAATACAGATTACTGAAGGTAATCCTACAGGGTAAAGTATTCGGAAAGCGAGGAATTGGGAGAAGGAGAATATCATGGTTGAAGAACCTGAGGAAATGGTTCTCCACAACAACAACGAATCTATTTAAAGCATCAGTCAATAAAATAATTATAGCCAGAATGATTGCCAATATTCGGAACGAATAGGCACTGAAAGAAGAAGAATAAGTGAAGTGAAAATGTTTCCAAGACCAGGATCAAGTGATTTTGAGTACGCTACAGTGTAATTTCCGTATAACCAAGTAAGTTAAATAAATACTCAAGCTCCACCATTGTACGCAAATCAACCAACAGTATACCAAATGATACATTTTGATAATTATCAACAACAATATCAGGTACAGCCCACAGTTGCCTAACAAACCAACTTTTCTTATTCTACATCAAACTCTTAAGCTAACTTAAAATTAGCAAACACCTATGGCAAACAATAAGATCAAAACTTCACTTCTCTTTCAGAGTGTCTTTTTCACTTTATTCGGATCTACTCTGTACGAGTACTAGAAACCAATTCGCTAAGGATTTGTGCTTAGTTGAAAAGACGTGTCGTGGAATGCAAATTTTAGATTCCCCACGTCTCTTTAAACACCTTTATCAACGTCTGTTTTGCTTTGCAATTTTTAGAAAGCACAGATAAAAGCGGAAATCTGAATTGTGTTTCGAAACTATTTTACGAAAAATTATTTTGTGTATTATTTTTCAACTAAATCAGTTTTTTGTTTCTACTGAAGACTTATTAAGTGCCCACTTATTTTGAGCACTTACAAAGTTATGGTTTGGAGCCCCTAACATTTTAAAAATAGTGGGTAATAAACTGACTGGATGATCTTTTTCTTGGCGTGCCATATCAGAATTATCCGACGTTGGCGATCACGAATTGCGAACACTTCTCGATCTTATGCAATATGAAATAATTGTCCTGCATTTGATATCTGAGCCCATTCATGAATATTTTTTACCAAGAAACTTGTTTTCTTCCTACACCTCTACGGCCCTCTATTGTGCCTTTAAGAATCAGTTGTAATATTTTATATCTACTTTCCTTTACTATATGTCCCAGATAAGACATTTTTCGATGTTTAACAGTCTTTAGCAGTTCTCTATATTTGTTGATGCTCTTTAGTACTTCTCAATTAGTTTCCTTGTTGTCCAAGTTATCTTCAGCATGAACCCTTCTATGAACCCACATTTCCAATGCTTCAATTTTGTTTATGATCGATACTTTTAGCGTCCACACTTCTGCACTATACAAAAGTACAGAACAAACATAGCACTTAACCATTCTTTGTCTTAATTTTAAACTGAGATGGTTATTGCAAACAAATGGCTTGATTTTCATGAAAGCAGCTTTAGTCATTGCTATTTTACGTTTTATTTCTATGTCTGGATCTAGTTGGTCCGTTATCAAGGTTCTCAAATATGTCATTTTGTGAACTTTCTCAACTTGGACTTCGTTTAATTGAAGCTTTACATCGGGATGTGGGTCACGACTAAACACAAAAAATGTGGTTTTGTTTGAGTTTATTTTAATGACCATATCCTCTTCTACCTCGTAAATATAATCAACCAGAATTTATTGAATACCAGAAAATATTGAACAATGTTGGGGACAAAATGCAACCTTGTCTGACTCCTTCTTGTATAGAGATTTCATCGGTGTAATTATATCCAATTTTTACTATAGTAGTTTGATTCCAGTACAAATTTTTAATGACACGAATATCCTTGTCATCTATTCCGACATTTTTCAGTATTTGCATTTATTTTACATGCATTTGCATTTCTAAAACCAAATTGGGTGTCTTCAAGATCTTCTTCGCATTTGCGTTTAATTCTGTTGTGAAGTATTCTTAGGAAAATTTTAAAAGAGTGGCTCATTATTATAGGCTAATTAATCGATATTCTGAGCATTTTCTCGCATTGTGTTTTTTAGGTATTGCGACCAAGATGGATTTTAGCCAATCTGTGGGAATCACGCCGGTGTTATATATTGAATTTAAAAAGTCTTACTACCACTTTTATGTTATCATTCTCTATTAGTTTCAGCAACTCATTTGATGTATCGTCTGGACCACAAGCTTGTCTAATTTTAGCATTATTTATAGCGTGTTTTACCTCGCATTTTTTTTCTGGGCAATCAGTACAGTTTTGGTAGAATTCGGCAATATTATTCCTGTCATCTTCAAACAACTCTGATATATACAGCTGCAATTGTTTTCTTATTTCGTGCTCATTTACAATAATTTTGTTATTATTGTTAACAAGTACAGAGGGAACTCGTTATGTTATAATAATAAATATGTTACTTATTTCTTTTAGTTTTTTGTGCACATTTTCTTTGGCTAATTTGATCTCTTTTTTTATTCTCTTCTGCAAGTGTCTAGATTCTGTTTCACTAGATTTTATCAGTCGACGTTCTTCCATTAATTTCATGATGTCGTCTGTCATCCATTTATTTTTCTTTATTAAGGTTTTTCTATAATCATTATTTGTAGAGATTTCGTTAACTTGGTTTTTAAATTCACTCCTTTTTTAATGTTATGTTTTATGTTTATATCTTCAAAGTTAAGTACATTCGTTTTTGGTTTTTGTCGCTGAATTCGTTTGAACCTTGGTTTAATATCTGCTACAAATGGTTGATGATCAGATCCAATATCTGCGCCTGAAAATGTAGTGACTTTTTTCACGGCATTTCGGAAACGCTCATTTACAAGTATATGGTCTATTCGACTTTAGACTTAGTTTATACCAGGTGTTTGCAATGATTATATCGTTTTCTTTACAAAATTCATACAATCTCTGTCCTTGATTGTTAGGTTGTTCTAAACCATAAGGACTTGATAGGATAATAAATTATAATGCCCTGTACTATCAATTAAATATGTACAAAATTAGCCGAAATCCTTCTTTAGAAAGGGTTTTGCAGATGTTTCCTGATATTAAATCAAATATTGGAGTTTTTTTATTATATATACCTATATATATATATATATATATATATATATATATATATATATATATATATATATATATATATATATATACATATATATTATTGTGATATTTAAAGTCTTGGTGCGCCAAGCAATAATTAGCTAATTAATTTTTTTGATTAATTAAAATTATTTAAATGATATGATTATGACTCTATCACACTTTTTAATTCTCTTATCTCAGGGTTAAATTCGTGCTTCAATATCTATGCTATTACATGTGAAAGGTAAGGTCCAAAGAATACCGGAATAATAAAAAACACATATGATATAACACTATATATTGAAATAAAAATAATGAAATAATTCACACTCAAATGTTTTCAATAAACAAAATCTCATATAATGATTCTCAAAATTTTGTTCTACGTACGTGAACCTTCAAAATTAATGGTACAAACAATATTAGTGGAAATCTCAACATCCAAATATTATTCTAAATCTTCTAATCAAAATATGTATATCCTTTCTAAATTAAGTGTAAAAATTGTGTTATCAATGAAAGAAAAACTGCAGAAAACAAAACTATCTCTCTCGGATGATGAGTGGTCCAAATCCTTGTTATTTGTAGACTATACTATTTACTCGTAGCCGCTCCCTAGGTAATCAGCAATCTTACAACAAATTACTGCAAGTATATCGTCCTTAATGATCTCCTTCAAATGCACGAATCGTTCAAATTATGCTAGCTTCTTCTTCTCTCAATAAACTGAATCTCTCCTTGGCCTGAGTGAAAAATGACTCTTGGAATATCTTTTCTTTACGATAAACTGAATCTCTCCTTGGCCTGAACAGTGACTCTTGGAATATAAGTAGAAAAATATGACTTACAATATTTTACTGGATCAGCTTCTGTCAGATACACTAACTACACGAAAACTCACAAACTTTCACTGCTACTGCTTCCTACCTCTGGGAAACTAGCCGAGAACAACGGCCGTTCGCCTTGCACCCTTGGAAACCAACTGACTATCTTTTCACTCTTCTCACTCCGAAATCTAGCTAAAATTTCATTCCTACATACCTATCCCACTTTTTTCAATCTCCGCCAATCAAAACTCGTCACAATTTCACTCTTCTATTGTCTTTAATCACTGCGTTAATGTATTTGGAAAAACCCGGTTCAATTGTCTTTGTATTTCACTTAAAATTATGCGGGTCACTCAAGTATAGTATAACAAAAGAAATAATTTATGCATAGCTTACATTTTGTTTAATGGTTTAATACAGGTAATCCAAAAATTTAAAACTTTCGTTCTTCGAAATGTTTGTTGGTTATTATCCTACTTATCTGGATTATTTTAATGTTTTTTGAACTTTGAAATATTTTAATCAAACCAATATTTTTCTCGATTTTACATATCATAACAATATATATATATATATATATATATATATATATATATATATATATATATATATATATTTATATATATATATATATATATATATATTAATATATATATTATATTTATATAATATTTGATTTCATTTTTGATTATCTTTTCTATAGTAGGTGGCATCTGGTAGGGTACACATCATTTTTCGTGAATGAATTCTTCTCCTTAAATTGGTGCAATTCTGAGAGTGAGGTTTCAAAACTTGACTGAGATGGTTTAACTCTGTAAGTTTGAGCATGACCAGTTCAAAATTCAAACCGATAATATTCCTATTAAATTTTGTGATAATCTGCCAAAGTGTTGTACAAAGTAATTGATATGACAACCCTGTTAGTATGACGTTTCGTTTGAAGCTTTTCTAAGCCGAACGTAATGATATCTTTCGATGATAAAAATACTACCATTGCTTCAGATGGAGCCATCTCCCTACATTAAAATTTGAAGGCGGTAGTTCAAGACATAATTCTTACTTACCGAGATTTTTCATATGTTTAGGAAAAAATATTTAACGTTTTATTGCAAATCATTTCCGAAACATATTATTTTTTCCTATTGGGACAAAACTGTAAATTCAAAAATTTTCAAAAAATTCATAAGTATTTCTTATAATTATATCTTGATGCGGTAAAAAAATTAACAAAATTCTATGTTTGGTTCTCCCGCTTTATACTTGGAAAAAAGCAATTTTTTTTGAGTTTTTTCAAAAACGAAAACATGAAGTTTGCTTAAAAGTTGTCAAAATACTTCTAGTCATCACATATACGTTCTTAATTTTTTTCAAATTTTTTGAATTTGGAGTTTGTCTTTTGGGGGGTGCAGATCAACCTTAAATATTTGTGCTTTACATTTATTACTCTTGGTCCCCCATCACAATCTTCGTTTCTATATGACATCAAAAAAGTTAAGAACAGAGTTGCAGGCAGATATTTGTAGACAAGTTACCAAGAGAGTGGGAGAAAAACGAACATGTGGACAAAATAAATTAATTTGGATGTGGTAAGAGTTTGGCAAATGCTAAGTCATACTTTCGCTTCAGCTCACCAGTGGTAGTAGGTAAGGGATGTAATTACTTTAATTATTTTCAAACAATTACACTCAAACAAACATTTTTTTATCAAACTTTATACCAAACGTTTTTCTAATTATTTATTACACGAAGAGAAACTCCATGTAATATATAGTTATTTGATAAAGAAGCACTGTATTTTTTTTTCTGAGCATAAAATCTCTTCCTGATACTGATACATATTCCTGGAAATAACCAAAACTTAAAAACGGTTTCCAACAACGATTCAACTCCCTTTAGTTTGAATATTTCAAGTCAAACGGAATAAAATATTCGTGTGAATTTTTTTGCATAAAATCGGTCCTGCTTTCTACACCTGCGTTTCCAGGGAAACGCAGACAACCGCCCCGTTGTACAGGATCATCTTCTTTTCCGAGAAACGTGGATCGGGAGCCAAATTGGCCTGACTCGACTTTTCTTAAATGATGCGATCCTGAATACCTAATGGTTTCATTTGCCCTAATCGTCCACAATTTTTCTTGTTTTCCAGAAGAACGGGCTTCCGCCATTTGTTTTTCAGAATTGTAAGCAATTTTCCTAACCATTTCTTGTTAAATTTAAGATAACATTTTACTGCAAAGTATTAAAGGATTAAACAGTATAAAATTGTAGCACTTAGCAATTATCACAAATAAATCAAATAAGTAGCTGAAAACTTCCAAATTATTTACAATTAGAGCGTTTTTATATAATCATTGACACCGGAGACTTAAATATTATAATGCAATTGTATATATTGGTTGATAGTTTTCAACTATTTCAATTTGGAAAACTATCAACAGACTTAGAAAAAATACAAACAAAACAAAAAAATAAACCCCATAGACATAGAAAGATGGAAAAATTATTATGAAAATCTATTAAATGAACAACGTACACAGTTTCTAGACACACAGATAGATAGAGTTGAAACGGGGTTAAATGAAGTGGCGATGATTACCGTAGAAGAAATAAAAAACGCATTACAAAAAATGAAATATAATAAAGCTCCTGGGCCGGGTAATTTACCTTTCGAGTTATTCAAACATGCCACTGCAATAACATTAGAATTGCTTTGTAAAATGTTTAACAAGTGCCTACAAGGAGAAAGTATCCCAAGAGATTGGAAAGTCTCGTACATAAACTCCATCTACAAAAAGGGAAACAGGAATGACTGCAGTAATTACCGAGGTATCAGTATTACGTCATCCACTGGAAAACTGTATGAAAGAGCTCTGAAAGCTAGAATAGAAAAAGAAGCCGCAGAGATCGAAGAACAAAGTGGATTCCGACCAGGGAGATCTTGTGTCGACAATGTATTTACTCTCAAACATCTAACGGAAAAGAGATTAGCAAGAGGACTAGAACTTCATGCCACTTTTATAGATCTCCGTAAAGCGTTTGACTCCGTACCACTGCAAAGACTATGGACAACATTGGAAAACGCAGGTATAAATGCAGTATATATAAATGCCGTGAAAAAGCTATATTAAGATAACCAAGCTTATATTAAGGTTGGAAACCAAATTTCCAAGGGTTTCACCCAAACAAAGAATGTCAAACAGGGCTCTTGCCTCTCCCCAACCCTATTTAAAATATATCTTGGTAATGCTTTAAAATATTGGATGAGAAAATGCAGCCCAATGGACATATGGGTAAATGACACTCCTATATACACAATCCTCTTCGCAGACGACCAGGTAGTTCTTGCCGAGGACCTACAAGATATGACGTACATGATAAACAAACTAATAGACGAATTCAAAAAATGGGGATTAGAGGTTAATACCGAAAAGACACAATACATGAATATAGGAGGCATCGGTCAAGACATGGAAACAGAAAGCGGATTAATTAAAAACGTTGATCAGTACGAATATCTCGGAGTTACACTAACCGAAGACGGGAGAGACGACAAAGATATAACAAGAAAAATAGGAAAAGGAAAAAACATGATAAAAACACTACATCCGATCCTGTGAAATAAAACTTTAACTAAGAAAACAAAGAAAAATATATATCAGGCTATGATTCAGCCGGTGCTGACGTATGGGTCAGAAGTGTGGGTCTTTAACAAGAATATGTCACAAAAACTCCTCTCAACGGAAATGATGTACTGGAGAAGATGTTCCGGGTTAACTTTGTTTGACCACATAAGAAATGAAAACATAAGAGAGAGAATGAAAGTAAAGAACACAATAATGGATACGATAGCCGAAAAACAATTAAAATGGTATGGACGCCTGAGACGGATGAACGAAGAAAGGATACCACGAAAGGTTTGGAACTGAAGACCTACACAGAGAAATAAAAGGGGAAGGCCAAGAAAGAAATGGATATCCAATATTCATATAGAAATGGAAAATAGAGGTCTTCAAGAAGGAGACTGGGC
The DNA here is from genome assembly GCA_918026665.1 of Diabrotica balteata. Lineage (NCBI taxonomy): Eukaryota > Metazoa > Arthropoda > Insecta > Coleoptera > Chrysomelidae > Diabrotica > Diabrotica balteata. The sequence continues at coordinate 105,800,272 of OU898283.1, read as the reverse complement.
CGATAAGAAATTATGGCGATTGGGATGCGAGAAGCGACAAAATTAAAGTTGCAAACACTCGCTATATATATATATATATATATATATATATATATATATATATATATATATATATTGATTATCATTGGTTTGATTATTGATTAATGATATAGAAGGATAGTGCTGTAAATTTTGTTTCTTTTTATGCACAGAAACGCATATAAGTATGCTTGTTTGGAATTTATTAAACATTTATTTACAAAACTCAAAAGGGTTCTCAAACTGTTTTTAGGCAAGTCTATTTAAAAAAAAAAAGGTCGAAAAATTGTTCGCAGATATATAAAAAGAAATTAAAATTTTTTCTCATTGTTACATTGTATATGTTCTGTATTATGTACACAAACTATAAGGATGAATTATTACATATTATTAATTGCCCTAGAAATTATACTTACATAAAAAATATATTAAATTTGAAAATACTTACAAGGAATGCATCTTTGGTTTTGATTTTTTTCTAAATTACTTTTCTTGGTACCGTGCCTACAGGAATGAGTTTCGACCTTAATGGCGATCTGCAAAAAAAGTTGTATAAATTAGTTAATATCCAAAACAGACAAATTAAAAATCGTTAATGCAGATAACAAAAAAGTCTTGACTTTACAATGGCAAGTGCGACCTTTGCGAAATGTTGTGAAATGTAAATGTAAATGTGAATAATACTTTATAGAACTTATAAACAAAAACAACTTTATAGATTGATCGAGTTCTTAAGTTTTAATTTCATTTAATTCTAAAATTGACCCGGATACTTTTTGGATCTGCTTCCAAAAACGAATCTCGATCTGTCGTCCTATCCAAAATTCCTATCTCATCTTGGATACTAGATCTTGATATTCAGAATCCTGAGCAGAAGAGGAAGATTTTGTATCAAAATCAAAATCTATCTAGATCACTCATTAGTTTGTTTGGTGAATTTAATATAAAAATATCTACTAATAACCAAAAAACGCTTAACTTGTTTTACACCAGATTAAAAGATCCTACTCCTACCTTACAACGTTCCAACGGAATATATGGCATCCCATGTGAATGTGCTCAGTTTATATTGGTCAGACTGGCCAAAGATTAAGTAAAAGATTGGCCCTTAATACAAGTGTTACAATACAAGTCTTTGTATTCACGTCAATAGTAAAGACCACAGAGTCCTCTATAATGACACATTCGATGCATCTTATAGAGATTTTCAGCGAAAAATACTTGAGATGTGTTACATTTATAATGCGAAAAATGCAATCAATCACAAGAAGGATGTGGATAATTTAAGTTCCATCCACACTTTCCTGCTTAAACAAAATATTTCAGGAATTAAAAAATTGTCGCCCAGATATATGAGTGATATAGGGTAGATTTTTAAACATTTTAATTTAAAAAATATAATAAAAAAATAAAAAAAAGCCATATCTCCATCATTATTATAAAAACGTTCCTCATCTATTATTTTATTATATATTCCATTAACTCTTTTAATACTAATTTTAATTATTTTATTTACTTGTATTGCGTTTTTGTCATTCTGTAAATCTAATGTTACTTAAGTATTCGTTCTTAATATTTTAGATAATATTTGTCATTTTTACATTTCAAATTATCCACATTATTTAGTGTTTGTTTGTTTTATATAAATAGATCGTTATTAATTAAAAAAAAATACATCGTGAACTATGGGTACTGCTCATCATGTATCTAAAACTATGTTAAATATATACATAGATAACACTTTCTTTGTTTTCCACCCAAATCAACTGAGTTGTTTGTTGGGTAAGAGTTTTTATTATTTTTATTCGCTCCGTGCGTGACTGACGCGACACCTACCGCCTTCATCTGACAATTTTGGAGTCCCAATTTTCAGGTTAAACATATGACATATGTTTGACATTGTTAAATACATGCGACATTGACAATTATTAATAAATTAGTTTTTAACTATACTTTTTGAGTTTAAGTACAAAATAAATGTAGTATTAAAAACTGGGTTTCTCAAAATTCATCATAATATATATTTTCAACTCCAAACGGAAAAGAAAGGGTAAAATCTAGTACTGGCAAATCAAGTTTTTCACGCAAAAGAGCATATAATTAAAAACAATAATAGTAAAAGTTATGATATAAAAGCTAAAGTCATCTGCGGTTAGCTTGAAGCCTTATGAAATATCATTCAAGGTAAATTATTTAAATTTTTTATATTTCAATTGCATAAAAATGAAATTATGTCATATTTACTTTTTCATATTAATAGCACAAATTCATCTTTTTTTTTTCTCTAATTTATATGTAATCTTTGGGAACCTATAAAAACTACACTCACTGTTTTTGCTATTATTAGCACAATTAAATATGCAACATGTATTTTCACACATTTTTGATAAAATTTATGCGTAAAAATATTTTGTCCAATATTCCAATTTTGTCATATTTCGCCGCTACGCACGCTGGCATCGTTTCAATGTACCCCTACCATGGTCACGCACGGAGCGAATACTTAGTTTCCACTTGTGCATGGTTTGTTCTCTTGTTTGTTTGTAGTTTACTCTGATGATGTCAATTATCATTGACGAAAGCTTACACCTTTAATTAAAATATTTTACTTTCTCAGGTATAAAAGGGTACCTCCCAGCATTATCTCCTTTTCACTGCATATTACTAGTAATATATATATATATATATATATATATATATATATATATATATATATATATATATATATATATATATATACCTGGTGGTGATAACGGGCCATAGGAAATTCAATGGGAAATTCTAAATTGTTGAATTCCTGCTTCCCTAATTATTTTACATCAAAAGTCATAACAAACTATTTGTAGTGGACTGAAATATGTATTAAAAACAAATGTTAAAATTGTTCTACGAATTAAATGTATTCAAAAATTTTGTAAAAATATAATACATTTTTCAGACCACCTCTTAAAGTCAGGCCACACGAGGTACAAGAATGTGTATGACATGCTGCGTTTGGTCATATTGATGATTCAGATATTTGACAATATATGTCAATATATTTTCATTTTGTTATTAAATTATACACAAATACTAAAATACGCAAATTTTTACAAATACTACTTATAGTTTATAAAGCAATAAAATTGATGAAATGTATTCAGTTCATATGAATGGAATTTATTCCTTTTCAAAATTTTTAACGCCATAGAATTATGAATATTAAACTGGTCTGCAATGTTCCGAGAACTTATTCTAGGATTTTCCACAACTGCTTTCAGTCCTCTACAAATAGTTTCTTATAACTTTTGATGTAAAATAATTAGGGAAGCAGGAATTCAACAATTCAGAATTTCCCATTGAATTTCCTATGGCCCGTTTGACGATTCACCACCCTGTATATATATATATATATATAATTTACATAAGGCATTTAAATGTTATTTTAAATGTACGCACAGCAGAAATTCCATTTTGTACATAATTTGGACCAATATTTCGCAAATTACTATTAATCATGGATTCATTATGATTAATTAATTCATTTAACCCTTTTATTTAGTTTAAATTAACAAATGTTTTGTTAAATCCTCAAATAACGTAGTACTTGTAGTGCTTTCGACTATTTAGCATACTGGAATCAATTTGGTCCGACGTTATCCTCCCTCCCGTTGATAAATCTATTCATAAAGGCTTGTTCATTTAGATGAGATTTAATGTGATGTATGTTATCTGATGTTCTCGGACCGTCTGGTTATGATGGTTTGGGAGATATATCTATTATTCGTAGTCAGCGCAAATGTTCTGCCGACAATGGAATAATCCTACAGGTATTAAAGGATTTTTCTGAATTATTGCCGTTTGTAGTGTCTATTAGTAGGTAGACTTAGTTTTTTGAAAATTTTTTTGGCAGTAATTATGTAAAAGTACATAAAACATATAATTTACACTTCCTGTTCTGTAAATTTTGATTGACAATGGGACCTAAATGGTTTTGTAATTGTTATTGGGTCATATAAAATTCAAAACCATATATTATTCCTAGAGGGTAAGTTTTGAAGCTGAAGTATATTATTCTGTCCTTGACAGTATCATATACAGTCACGGAGTCGTTTAGTTTCTTTTTTTCTTCTTCTTTTTATGTACACATGACTTTGTCTGTTTTTTAATGTGATTCCAGTAAGTTCTGGAACCTCCAGTAAATCTGCTCATTCCTTGAACCCAAAAAATAAAAAGAAAGGTGAATATGAGGTGCATATCCTTAAATACACAAACTTTTTAACCTACAAGAGTTATCCTTAAATCTTATTAAAAACAGAAATAAAGATGAAAATGCGGAAATGCTTGAGGTTTCAGAAGGAAAATCCCGAAGAATTCTTTTACAGATATGACTATTCAAGTGAGTATAAAAAAGTAAATATCTCTGGAAGAGGTCGACCTAAACAGTTACCAGTTGAACTAAAATCTTTATATACTCGTTTTCATCGTTCTTGGCGTGTGCCTGAAATAAGCTACTACGGAATTTTTAATATTCGTCTCTCTCTGATACACATATGCGTAATTCAATTGTGCGAGTCACGTTCGTCATGGTAAAGTGCGATGAGAAGGGAATGAAGAGACCACTCACGTCTCCCAGTATTGTAGCAATAACACCGATGCGTTTAGCCGATACGGTGTCGGTGATAAGTTCGGCCTCTTTACGAATACAGATAGCTGGCAGTGACGTGTTTTTTTTACATGTTACCCTGATCTGTGCAGGTTTGAAGTAGCTGATGAAATAGTTTTTATAAGTAAACAGTTTTTAATTAATTAATAGTTTGAGCTCTTACTGTGTGGAATTCCATTACATAAAATAATACTCTCGACACGTTAAAAATTCCAGTTTATTATAAATTAACTCTCTCTCTTCCGATACCCATTGTAATAATGACTTGTGGCATGGCAATGAGCTAGATAATAGGTTTATAATTCTAGCAATGACCATTGATATTTTATGTTGTTTTAGTCGATTTTAGTCAGTCATTGTTGGAATTTGTTCCGAACAGTTATACTTATTTTTTTTTGTTGTGAATAACTGATTGTTCTATTTAATAAAAAAAATGCCATGAAAAACGATAACAGGAGAAATGCTACAATGTGTAGTTCATTTATTGGAGTATTTTAAAAAAGAAAACGAAAACAACGGACCTTTGCTTTCGTTATCATCGGTACATGAACGAGTAGCGGACACTTTGAAAATCAGTCTTCGCACAGTGACAAGAATAAAGAGTGAATAAAAGACAGGGGCAGCTCTTACTACACCAGGAGAGTCACGTAATGTACTAAAAAAAACGACTAATGGTGTCAGCGATACTATAAAAGGAGAGATTAGAAATGTACTGTATGGCATGAAAGCAAAAGGAGAGCACATTACAATTAAAGTTCTAAATACACAATTAAGAAACAATCATCTCTATTACGGTTCTGATACAAGTTTGTGGCATCTTATGAAAAGTTGTGGGTTTTCATACAAACTAGAAAATAGTAGACGAGTGCTATGTGAGAAACCATGTATTGTCTCCAAACGACTGTATTTTTTGAGACATTATATGAGAAATTTTTTAAGTAAAAGGGGCATATAAAAGTACTTGGCAAGATGACTCTGTGAAAAGCATCAGAAAAGGACACGAAAATACAGGTAAACGCTTTGTTGTTTTACATTCCGGAAGTAGGCAAGGATTTGTTAAAGATGCTGGATTACTGTTTTCTACGAAATCAAAGAGTGCAGACTATCATGATTCTATGGATAAAGAGTCTTTTAAAAAGTGGGTCTCCGAAAAGCTGATACCAATGTAGGAGGAACCATCTCTAATTATCATGGATAATGCCTCATACCATAGCTCTTTAATAGAAAAGTTACCGAATGCCAGTTGGAAAAAATCGGACTTACAAGAATGGTTATGAACGAAAAAAATTAATTTTTGACGACGATTCGGGCAAGACAGAGCTATTGAGTCTTTTTCGCCAGAATAAACCACAAAATAAAAGGTACGTTATAGACGAGCTACTCCAAAAACATGGGCATCAGGTTTTGAGATTGCCTCCATATCACTGTCAATATAATCCGATTAAGTTGGTCAGGGGTATTTCTAAACAATACTATGATCGTCATATTGGAGAACATGGACATGGAGATGAAACAGTGAAAAAAGTTTGGGACGATGCATTAGCTGAGGCAACACCTGCAGTGTGGGTTGTGTTAACCATACTGAAAAATTAATTCAGGGCGACTGAGCAAAAATGGTCATATATGATGAAAATAAAAGTAGGATTATCATCGATTTGGCGGAAGATTCCAATGATGAAGACAGTTCCAGTGAAGACGCTGACTGATTAGCTAATTAATCAAGGTCAGTACGTTGTACTGACAATTTATACGTATATTCCGTTATTAAAAATTTAATGAAAAATAATTTACAATTTTCTTTTATAACTATTATTTGCTACATGCTACATTTTGCTCCGCCACTGGAGGAGGTAAACGAATCGAGCTTAGACAAGGAAAGACAGATGAAACAACTTATTGCAAGTGTTTTTACCCGCACACGCCAAAAACGATGAAAACGATTATATCATCAATTTTTACTGATTTCAAGTAAGACAAATCTGATCGTTTAAACTAAGCCACATCAGAACACATACCAGAAGAAGTAGCTGCCTGACTTACCCTCAGTTAAAACAACAGACTCAGATCGTTTACTGGAACCTAATTATAGTGACTCTGAAGATGAATGGTTTCATTTATTCAGCTTTTTTCAGTTTTTGTTATAAAATCTCATTATAATAAAATCGGAAACTTGTTCATTACTTCTTTTATTTAAGCTTTTAGTCAAGTTAGTTGCAGAAAAAAATCATTACGTACTAAAACTCTAAAAGCTTCATAAATATCAACAACAGAGGTATGTTGTATCTTAGTATTATAATTAGGCAATATTTTGTTAAAACTTTTAAGTTTCATAATAATCAAAACAAAAATGAAATTTTAGTCAAATAAAAAGTGTTTTTTGTTTGAAATTTTATTCAAATGAAAGTCGAATTTTCTAATTTTCTCAGATAGCTTTTAGCACCACTTAGTGACTTTTTTTGACAACAGACATACACATCCTATCTTTATTTTTTTATGTTAATGTCAGTTTGCATTGCAACTGTTCTGAAATTGTTCTTGATGTAGCGTAGGCCTTAGAGAAAATGTGGTATGATGTATTATATCACAAAATGATGCGTATATAATTATGCGTTAAACATCAGGAATCATATACAGAATTAAGAAACGTTAAAGCTGGAATTACACAAGGAAGTATCCTGGGACCAGTAATATCCCTGCTCTATACCAGCTATATCTCAACATTACAACCTAATACAATTATGAGAAATATAACAATACAGGGGAGACAACAGCGAGAGATGAAAGCGGTTGATCGAGGAAGGCAGTGAATGCCGTAGAATCCCTGAATGAATATTATTTGTAGTCTCAGCAATTGGTCTGTGTGAAATAAAACTCTATTTGTTATTTCTCAATATTTCGTCACGATTTTGTGACTTCTTCAGGAGAAAACTGTAAATTTATTATAATTATTATATGTAAACAAAATGAATATTTCAATACTTACAAATTAAAATTTTTAATCTTAAGTTGTAAGTATTGAAATATTCATTTTGTTTACATATAATAATTATAATAAATTTACAGTTTTCTCCTGAAGAAGTCACAAAATCGTGACGAAATATTGAGAAATAACAAATAGAGTTTTATTTCACACAGACCAATTGCTGAGACTACAAATAATATATATATATATATATATATATATATATATATATATATATATATATATATATATAACAGTGCTTACCAACTTACTACAAAGAAATACGTAGAATTAACCTAACCTAACCTAACCTATTAGAAGAAGAATTTCTGAATGTCAATTAGTTGACAAGAGTTACGTCTAATATACTATCTAGATTGCCGGCTCACAAGAATATTTGGATCGATGTAATAGCCAATATCAAATAGATCGCAGGCGCTGGAAGAAAAAGTGGGCAGTAGGTGTCTAAAATATTTTCTCCCAAACACGACGAAAATTTATTTATTGGCCATATGAATATTTAGAACGGTTTTAATTTAAGTAAAAATCTTTTCTTGATTCAACAAAAACAGTATGTCTCATTATCTAAATCTCAAAATATTTTATCTTGTTAAATATTATCATCATTATCTGTACTACTCTATCTAACGCTGCTCTGAAAAGTTCTATTAAACTGCATCTGAAAAATACATTTCGGTACCCCGTATATCTAACAGACGATTTCTCCCTGCTTTGTTGCAAAACTGACTAACCCAGTTGATCCTCACTTAAAATACATTTTAGAGTGTTATTTTCAACAAGCCGTACATTCAGTAATTCCAATGGCATTGTATTTTCCTATTGTTACACAATAACGTTAATCCTATCAAGCGAATGCGCCCGCATCCCTGTGCTTGTAACTGCTTTTTGTATTTGTTGGACAGCAAATTGTTTCAGATGTAATTGCAGCTACTTTGTTACTTTCGTAACGACTTCATTGTAGCGTCAATCAAGGTAGGTGAAATCTGACGGAAGTTTGCACTAGAAATATGTAGTAAGGTATTTTTCCGCCTAAGAAGACTGCTTTGCAATTAAATGCTGGTAACTTTATTAATAGCGGACCATATAAGTGGCGATATATTTTACACTAACTTTATGAATAACATTTTACTGTTCTGTTGTTTTAATCAGCACTGCTCAACAAGTTATCGTTTATTGGTTTTAATATTTTATTGCAATAGTACGAGTACGGAATATTTATAGTTTATTCGTCTTCCGGGTTTGGACCGTGTCATTTGTGAGTGACCCAAAAGTGGGTTCATCTCTTTTGGGTCACTCACAAATGACACGGTCCAAACCCGGAAGACGAATAAACTATAATTCTGACTCTGGCCGTGGAAGCCTACGATTTCATACGGAATATTTACTTAAACAGTGAATTTATTACATGTTATTTATTTTTTTTTTTAATTTTTCCGACGAATCTTATAATGTAGGTTTGCCCAATAATCAACGGTATGTCTTTACAAGAACATATTATTTGAAAAATATGAACATAAAACTTGTAATCTCCTTTATACACACTTTAAAAATTTGTTTAGTAATGTATTTCTTAAATCCACACAATCATTGAAAAATTATTTATGTTGCTTAAAAATATCTTTCTGGTAATGACACTGTTATTGACAAAGTAGATTAAATTTAAACGTGTCATCATATTACACTTCTGTTTATCGTTAAAAATTAATTGATGATCGTGGGTTGTATTAGTGTTATTTAATAATTTAGTAAAATACATGATCAGTAAAAATCTTATTTAAAACATGCAAGCGGTTTTTGCAATCACAATCAATGCAGTGTTTTTGATTGTTTAGCATTGGTTGTTAAAAAAATTTGTGTTCATCTGTTGTACAACCCTCGTCCTTTTTAGGGTGTAGTAGTTGTATATAAGTACCTATTTTTTGTTATAGTAGTGTAATGAAGCGGCAGTTTAAAGTAAAATGAGTAATTTGGAATAAAATAAAATACAGTCAAAACGTAGAAGAAGAACGGCGTTTAGTTCTGAAAGTAGACAATTATTTCAATTTGAAAAAAAAAAAATATGGAATAAATACAGTACGCAAAAAAAATCGTCGATATCCAACAACTTTAGATTTACACCAGTCAATTAAAAATATTATATATAATATGTATAAAGCCAAAGTGTTACAAAAAATAAAAGACAAGTAACTGTGTGATAATAGTTTAACAAGTTTGTAGAGGGTGCTGAAACATTTTGGTTTCTATATAAAAAGACAAATAATACACAAGTATTGTGTAAACTCTCTAATGTTGTTTTAAAACGGTGACATTTTTTAGAAAAATACATGAACAATAAAACGTCTGATAGTCCAAGGCAAGTTGTATTTTTAGATGAAACTTTGATTTTCGCTAAAGGAAATATGTCAGAATCATCCTGGCAAAATGGCAGCACGAAATGATATTTTTCTAGTCGTTCCGCTAATGGTAAATGCTACATTCTACTTCATGCTGGAAATGATTAGGGTTTTATTCCTGACGCTAGTTTAATTTTTTCGTCCACAAAGAATACAGGTGATTACCATGAAAATATGGATGCAAATATTTTTGAAGAATGGTTTGAAGAAAATTTGTTAACAAAATTAAAGCGACCATCTATAATAATGTTGGATAATGCATCCTATCACTGAAGAGTAGAAGAGAGATTTCCTTCAAGCAGCTGTAAAAAAGAAGAAATAAAGTTGTCGTTGACAGAAAATAAAACTTATCACAGTGACATATTTTTAAAAGTCGATTTATTTCAAAGGTGTGGAGAGCACACAATTCAAAAGAAATTTGTTACTGCCCAAATAGATCTTAAATATGGCCATGAAGTTCTTCGACTTTCGCCCTACCATTGCCACTATAATGCAATTGAGTTAGTTAAGGGTATAGCCAAAAATGTTTATGATAAACATGCAACCACAACAACAGATGTTCTAGCGATCTTAGTTTATGGAAATAATCGCTAGAACAAATAAAGGCAGAACAACAGCAAAAGACTTACGGAAGACATAATCGTTCAGTCTTTTTAAACCGAGCTAGTTATAGATGAGGTCCGGCCCATAATTATTCGGATAGATAATTCAGATAGTGACGACTCTGATAGTGAAATATCAGATAATGAATAGGACAAATCGTTTGCTAAAAAGAAGTAGCAAAAAAGTGTTTCGGGAATTCAATTCGGACTTTTTGGTGTGTTTTAGTTAAATAATAAAGTACCTTCCGTATAATTACTGGCCTACATACTTACAATAGCTTTGGTATTAATTACTGTGCTAAACGTGTTTGAACTCTTTGTTTTACTGAAAACTCGGCAGGGATTTAGTGACAATTTGTTTCAAGGTTATATTGAATACAGTGTCTGCAGCAACTTGGCAAGTATTTTCCAATTTTACTGCATGCAAAACCATTCGTATAATTTTTACTTTACGCAAAATAGAGACTTATAGAGACCTTGATGAACATTTGATGTCGACAAATAATTTCGAGTATTCGAAATATTCCTTCCCACTTCTTTAAATGCCCCCTGTATATACATATTATATTAATTTTATTTACCTTTGATGCAGTAAAATCCAATATTATTACTGAACATAAAATACAGAAAATTAAATATTTTTACTTTTCAAGCAATCGGACTTAAATATTAACGCCCCACTGTTTGAGGTCCACTGATCATATCTTAATTGCATATCGGGCAAGTAAGTAAAATTATAGTAAATTATTCTTCTTGTGACTAAAAAAACAATTTTGGAAAATTTCTCTATGTCTTTAACGTTTCTCAGTAAATATCTGGATCCTCGTCTTCGATTTGACCCTCTAATATGATAGTTAAAGTATCACCTGATTAGTAACGTGGTCGGTATAAGATATCTTCAGGATAAGACGATAAATGCACATTTTAAAAATCCTCAATGTTCTTGCATGTAGTGACTGTGAGAGTCCACGAGTCAACTCCGTACAGCATTATAGAAAAGATATAACCTGAGTTTTATGGTAATGATATGACATTTAAATAGATTGTCCGTTTTTCGAAATGCAGATCTAGCTTTCTCTATCCTACATTTGATTTCTAGTGAATCAGCATATTCTAGTCTAAGCCGCAGATTCATCTAGAATTTTAAACTGCTGCGTTAGACTTTTTTTTTCTGTACACCGAGCTGGGGCTCGATCCCACATCCACTGAACCGTTCGACAGTGAAGCGAATGAGAGGCAGCCGCACAGCCCGCTGAACTATCTGACCGACAAATACAACTTCAAATACAACTTCAATGAAACTTCAAATACAAATATAAATTTTAATTGTTACTAGAATAAATTGAGGAGTTTGCTGTAAGAAGAATGCAGATCCATATTTGGACCGTTTTGGGTGGAAACATATGCCATAATTAAAAAAAAATGTCAGATTGACTGGTATAAGAACGATGCATATCCCATAATAAATAAAGGATAAATACGTCTTTATGGATCTGCCTCCTCACTCATTTGGTGCAAGAAGGGTGCAATTCCGGACCTGTATCCTTTTCGCGCCAGACGATTGTGAATATTCGGAGCTGATTTGTTTTGACTTGTTAAGGCGCGTACAGACTAGCACACGCATGCGGTGAAAAGCCACGCATATGCGTGCGTACTCAAACAATTCGCACTCAGAGCATTCGTTGAAATTAGAAATCACCGCATATCTATGCGTGCTCAAGGCGCTCCATCCATTCGTGAAAACATGTCTGAGGAGCTGCTTATAGTTAGTGGCGCGTTTGTGGTTATTTGTTCATTAAAAAAGAAAAAACAAAGAAAAAATAGGCGGTGGTGGACGACGCATTTATTTAAAAGAAGAACCCTACAAATGAAATCCGATTTACTACTAGATTTGGCGTTAGAACCTAATACTGAACAAATTCAAAATTTTACACGTATGTCAGTAGAAGAAATATAATAAATATAATAAATAGAAATATAATAAATAATATAGGCCCCGTAATAAAGAAAAAAGACACAGTCTTAAGAAAAGCCATACCTGTTAAGAAACTTTTACTGATAACATAATGTAGGGTTTTCTTCATACAAATCTATTAATTGTTCATTTGACCACTCCATTTTACGTCCGTCTAAACTGAGCGCGGACGCACACGTATGTTTGTGTCTCAAGTCATTTGCGAGAAGCAACGCATGCGGCGAGAGGTTACGAAAGTGCCGTCCACATTTGCACACGTATGTGTATTCGTGGCTGCTCACCGCATGCGTTTGTAGGTCTGTATGCGCCTTTAGACGCTATCATTACTGCGTGACGTGGATTTTCATGCGGTTTAATTATTCATATGAAAATTTAACGTCGTGTAAAAATGAGTGAAACCGAGTCAGATCCGTTTATGGCTAGTTAGTCAAACTATGAACCTACGAGCTCTGATGAAAGTTGTTTTAATAGTGATGTCACAGGACCTTCAGCTAGGAGGAAGCATCTAAAGAAGAAACGTAACTCTGTAAAACTCTGTAACTCTGTTGTCAACATGGAGCCCGTGGAAGAGTCCCCAATTGTTCTTTACCCCAATACTTTATAAATCTGGGTAAGCTATCCAAACGAGTTTGTAGACATGCTTTTGGTTCAATCCACGGCACACCAAGGGAACGTGTAGATCTCAATGCTCAAACTTTTCGTGACAGAAATATTGCAGCGCCACCTAGTAGCAAAGGAAAGCATACAAATAGACTCAACTGAAAATCTAACAAAAGACTCAAAAATGTGAACATGCACATCTAAAGCTTTCCAAGCCGTGAATCGCATTATAGTAGAAACAAATCCCGTCGATTCTGTTTATCTTTTGACCAAACTGTATTTAGAGCTTTACGAACTAGAAAGTGTTAGCAATCCTAAATATAAACTCAAAGTTCCATATGACTTCTACTATCGATACTTTAAGGAAAACTCCACCAACAGGTTTGGCTTACCTCGATCAGATACGTGCAAAATATGTGATGTCTTAGATAAAAAACTCAAAGATGTGACTCTCTACGAAAATGAACGAAAAGTTTTAGCAGCGAAAAACAAGTTACATGAAATTAAGGCCGATTTGTTTTTCAAGGAGCTGAAGGAAAAAACCACATCGTCCAAGCGTAGCGACGAAGTGGAGCTTATGACCTTTGACTTCCAACAAAACCTTCCACTTCCAAAAATTCCTGCTGGGGAAGCTTTCTACAAACGCCAGTTGTGGACATACAACTTCTTCGTTCATTCTGGTAAGACAAATCAAGCACACTTTTATATGTATGATGAAACTACGGCTCGAAAGTCACCAAATAAGGACGTTTCATTTTTGTACCACTATTATAAACCCTAAAACTATTTGTACCCTAAAAATAAAGTTTTATACCTTCTTCCAATAACGCTGCTGCGCAAAACAAAAAGTCAGTAATGATTCAGTTTCTGTATTTGCTGGTGAGAACTAGGTCTATTGACAAGATAGAGCACCACTTTCCTGAGCCATGATATAGCTTTCTCTCCTGTAATTGCTGCTTTGGAATTATTAAAAAGTTTTTAGGGAAGAATGACTACGTTTTTAGCCCACAACAATATGCTGATTTTGTTAAACAATCATCCAAACAGTGTATTTCCATTCTGGTAAAACAAAATATGATCCTGAACTTTAGTGGTTACTATGAAGGACATTTTAAAAAAAATTATCTCATGTGCAGAATAGCAAAGATTCCAGATTTCCAAATAACAAATTTTCCAGTACAGCAATGAACATTTAGATGGTATTAAAGTCAGTATGTCTACTGGTCTTCCGAGTTATGACTTATTCCAAATCTTGAGAAACCTTGACAGCGACCTCTCAGTTTCTTTGGATATTCCTGTCTATTGCAATCCTATACCTGTCAAAAAAAGCCAAATATGTAGATGTAATGCAGTTGGCAACACGATTCGTACATATGGACCAAATGGCTTTTTGGCTTTTCTCACAAGTGATGCAGCCATGACAGAAAACGAGAAAACCGAAGCTTCTGGAACGGATGATGACGACCAGGTAGATGAATGACGGATGTGTTTGCCTGTATGTTTAATGTTTTATTTTTTTTCTGAATGCTATTTTTTTGACACTAACCTGTTTCTTTTTACGGATTTTTTCGAATTTGTGTAGTAAGCAAACCATAGTTGTTTGATTGTTGTAACAGAATAAAAGAGTTTTTGTTGGGAATTTGTGTTTTTTTTTCTCAAAAATGATAGTAAAGAAGCGTTGTTTCACGTGTTTGATGCAAGAAAGATGTAAGTCCAATTTTTTTCAATTTGGGTTCATATTTTTTTAAAAATTATCTACTTGAAAATAGTCTCAAGTATTAACTAAATCTGCTTGTCATCGATTGATATTATGTCTTTCGGGAAAAAATAAAAACTTTTATTAAAAAATATTTTTTTTTCAATTTCCCAACAATTACCAAATATGGAGCTATATCGTTCTTACAGCAACCTCCTCAATCGTGGCTTAATTCCATATAAATACGATGCTTAGGCTTGTTTGTGATTAATCTAGTATAATAGACATTAAAACAAGTAAAACAAGAACCATATACAACGGGCTCAGTGCTCATACTGTCGGAGATTATTGAATACGATAGTCGTAACAACAAACTAAGAGCACTGCTTCATCACAAATAACTTTAAATATTTCAAATACGCCCGAAACATAACAAACATCAATTACTCTCTCAGACTGCTCGACAATATTCAAATTAAAAGCTGTTATATCGGTAATTGATCTATTATATTAATTTCAATTAGCACTAATTGATCCGTACAGCGAGAATCCTTTGTCCGTACGAAATGATAAATGATTATAGACGAAATGAGATAAACTGTATCTCTCATCTCTATATTCTTGTTAGTCTCAGTGCCGAGGTTTATCGATTTTCTTCCACTTTCCAAGTTGTAAACTATAATTAAATATTCGTACAATGCCGTGATTTTAGTTCTGCAAAGCAGATTGTGCTTTGTTTATATTAATAAGCTCAGATATTTCAGATGAGAGTATACGGAATTTAATCAAGGAATCAATATATTTTAACATACTGGGTTGTATCATGTACGTGAGTACACGGTGTTATTAAAATACCAACCAATCAAGCATGCAAAAGTTTAATCCAACTTGAGAGACTTGCATACCCCTTAAGTATGACATTTCCTCTTCTTGATGTGCCTATCCGTTACGAATGTTGGCGATCATCATGGCAATCATTATCTTATCTGCAGCAGCGCGTAAAAGCTGCACAGATGTTGTATTGAACCAGATTCTGAGGTTCTTTAACCAAGATGTTCTTCTTCTTCCTGGACCTCGTTTTCCAAAAATTTTTCCTCGCAGGATCGCTTGAAGAAGGGGGGAAAACTGGATTCATTTGGCATAATATGTCCAAAGAATTGTAACTTTCGAGATTTAATGGTGGTCAGTACGTCTCGGTTCTAATTCATTCTTCTGAGGACCTCCTCATTTGTGACTCCGTCAGTCCAAGGAATCTTAAGTATTCTTCGATGTAGCCACATCTCAAATGCTTTCAGTTTTTTGCACATATCTTCGTTCAAGGTCCAGGATTCAACACCATAAAAGGACCTAAAAGAAGTAGCATCGCAGCATTCTTACTTTTGTATCAAGAGAGAGGTTGTGACTTTTGAAGAAGGCCCCATTCCGATTGAAGGTGGATCTAGCTTTTCCGATGCGTGCTCTAATCTCCTCGTTATTGGTCGATTTTTCATTTATTATGGTGCCGAGGTAAGTGTAGTGTGTCACTCTTTCTACAGGAGATTAGTTGACGTCGAATTGACCTTCTGTTATTCTTTTCTTGCTAATTACCATAAGCTTTGTCGTCTTCATATTGTTGACTGTAAAGCGTGATTCTGTTCATAAGAACTTGTAGGTGTTCTAAGTTGTCCGTAAACACTATGGTGTCATCTGCATATCTGATGTTGTTTAGCCCGTAACCATTTAGTAAAATACCTTTATCAGTTTCGTGCAAGCTTCGATAAATATTCTTTCAGAGTATAGATTGAAGATTGGAGGAGAAAAAATACAGCCTTGCCTCACTCCACGCATGATTTTCACATAATCAGTGTTTTCATCTTCAACTCTGAGATTTGCTGTCTGATTCCAGTTAAGATTTCTAATTATTTTAAGATCTTGGTTGTTAATCCCTGCTTCTTTTAGTATTTGCATCATCTTGTCGTGCTGTACTCAATCAAACTCTTTCTCGTAATCAACCAGACATGCGCATACGTCACAGTTGACGCATCTCCGGTTGGGGGAAACAACCAACCCGAACTGGTTGGGGGAAATTTGACTTTCACAGAGCATGTAGATTATCTTATGAATTATTTTTAGGAACAATTTTAGAAGATGACTCAATAATCTTCGCATTTGTGGCTCCTGTTTTTTTTTTCGAAGGGCAATAAACTCAGATTTCAGCCATTTTTTTGGTATATCTCCAGAGTTGTATATGTTGTTGAATATCTTTGCGATTATTGCTATTGATTCGTTGTCCATTAGTTTGAGTAGGCACTTCGCAGATTAATATGTTTTGCCGCGATTGGAGTGTGGTCTAAATAAAGCCTGATTAGTATTGGTGTAGAGTTGTGTTATAGAGGTAGTACCTTTTATCGGAACGACTACATCGAGCGTCATAGACGGGAGATGGTTTTTGATAACTGGTCCTCATAAGACAACTAACTCTCACTTATGGCTCCACGTGCCACACCCTGGGCAACTGCATTGGTCTGCAGGCTAAACTAAGTGAGGGTAGCCAGATATGGCGACAATTCCACCGAGCGATTGCCGGTATAAGCAATCCCCCACTTACCTACCAACGGCTTGGGGCGGATGAGTTGGTAAGTGGCAGGGCACCCTTTTGTCCTGAGATAGAGAAATCTGTCTCGAAGGCGGATGAATCAAGGAATGGTCAACGGCGTAAGGATACAGAAGGCAACGGGAAACCACTGTATTAATGATCTTTAAGATTCCCTAGTATAATCATGATGGCAAATGTCACATCAATCACTCATGTTACTGATCATGGACCTCGGAACCCAAGATCCGGCAGGAGAGGAAAACCACAGACAGACCATAGGGCCTCTCAGGTCCTGAACCAGCGAAATCCCCGTGTAAGTAATATCAATCACCTTAAGATATTAAGAATAGCGACGTGGAATGTAAGAAGCCTCTTTGCAGCAGGTAAATTAAAAAATGTAGCCCTTGAAATGGAAAACCTTAAAATTGATGTCCTAGGTATAAGTGATGTACAGTGGCCAGGATCAGGAAAATGCACGAATAACAGTGATGAAATTGAAAGTTTCTATTACGATCTGGAAGAAATTCCAAAATCAATGAAGAAACATCATACTACAGTAGTAATGGGCGATTTTAATGCCAAAATTGGACATGGATGTGTGGACGGTTATGTGGGTGACTATGGATTAGGAGAACGAAACGAACGAGGAGACCGTATGGTACAATTTTGTCAAGCGGAGGAGTTAGTAGTTGCTAACACTCTTTTCAAGTTACCTAACAGACGACTGTACACATGGAAATCTCCGAGTGACACCAAAGGTAGAGTAGTCAGAAGCCAAATTGACTTTGTCCTTGTTAGTCAAAGATTCCGCAACTCTATACTCTCAGCTAAAACCTACCCAGGAGCAGATATAGGCTCGGATCACAATCCTGTAGTAGTCACATTAAGAATAAAACTAAAGATCATTAAAAAACACATACAGAAACAAATTGACGTGAGAAGAATGAATGAACAACATATAAAAGAGAAAACAAAAGTGAACATTAAAGAAAATTTACAAAATATAGAGAAACTGAATAAAAATACTGATAACATAGACCAAAAATGGGAGAATATTAAACATGCCGTAATGTTGGCAGGGAGAGAAAATTTAACACCGAAAGAAAGGAAACATAAAGAATGGATGAATGAGGAAATACTACAGTTGATGCGTGAAAGAAGGGTACACAAAACAAATAATCCGATAAGATACAAAGAAACAGATAAACTGATAAAAAACAAAATAAGAGAAGCTAGAGAAAGATGGCTAAGTGAGCAATGCCAGGAGTTGGAACAATTGGAGCGAAAATATGACTTTTTTAATGTACACAAAAAGATTAAAGAAATGACAGGAAGGAGAAGAACAACACAGACAGGACAGATCAAAGATACAGATGGTATAATTATAACAGATTTACAACAAAAAATGAACCGATGGACAGAATACATATCACAACTGTTTGATGACAAAGATAGACAAGAAATCTCAAACGAATATACAGATGATACAGGGCCTGATATAATCAGAGAAGAAATAGAATATGCAATCAAACAAGCAAAAAGTGGTAAGGCCCCCAGTCCTAAAGAAATTCCCGTAGAACTGCTCAAACTTATGGACAATGAATCTATTAAAATACTCCTGTATAGTGAAGCTATCTGTGAACAAGCACTCGAGGAAGAAGATCTTGGTCTGATAATAAATGGTGAGACGATCAACAATATAAGGTATGCTGACGATACAGTTCTCCTAACGGGAACGCTAGTACAACTACAATATCTCGTTCAAAGTCTCAATATATACTGTAACAGTTACGGCTTGAAAATTAATTTGAAAAAAAAAACTAAATTTATGGTAATCACGAAATCAAAGAACATCAGAGCTAATCTTGTAATAGACAATACAACGATTGAGCGTGTACCCTGTTATAAATACCTAGGTGCTTGGATCACAGACGATACTGATCAAATAAAAGAGATTAGATGTAGAATAGAAATCGCTAGATCAGTCTTTAATAGAATGCGCAAACACCTTTGCAATCGTGATATCAATATAAAGTTACGAATACGAATGCTGCGGTGTTATGTCTTTTCTACCCTGTTATATGGAGTTGAGGCTTGGACACTAAAACAGTTGACCATAAAAAACATCGAAGCTTTCGAGATGTGGTGCTATAGGCGCATTCTCAGAATATCATGGATGGACCGCGTCACTAACACGCAAGTACTCCAAACTTTAGACAAAAGATGCGAAATTCTAAATGAGATAAAAACTAGAAAGATGGAATACTTGGGGCACATTGTGAGAGGTGAAAAGTACGAACTTTTAAGAAACATCATGCAGGGCAAAATTAAGGGCAAAAGAAGTGTGGGAAGAAGAAAAATATCGTGGCTTCGTAATCTACGTGAATGGTTCGGGTGTAGTTCGATTGAACTTTTTAGGCGCGCTGCTAACAAAGTCGCAGTGGCCATGAAGATTTCCAATCTCCGCTAGGAGTGGCACGAGAAGAAGAAGTATTCAGGGTGTTCTTGAAACATCTGCTGTGTATATGCTATACAGGAGCAGTGATAAGAATTGGCCCCTGTGGTACTCGAGCTTCCGTTATTCCGTGTTTAGATAGAACTGGTTCTATTTGGACCCTAAATTTTCGGTCGCTTAGGTAAGAGGAGATGAGTTTCGTTATGGCTTCGCTGTATCCATAATCTTTCATTTTGTATGTCAGTCTTTCATTTCACACTCTGTCAAAGGTTTTTCTTAAGGAAGGCTATTTCTGTATAAAATTTGTCTTTGTTCTTGATTGAATCCAGTTGCTATGTATTCTGTAAGTCTGAGTACTTGTCGTTCATTGGAATTTTAAGTTCTGAATCCGAATTGTGCTGCTGGGATTAACCGTAGCTTGTCTGTCTTTATTTGAAGTCTAGTTTGGATTCGCTCTACTATCTTACTGGCTGCTGGTAGTAAGCTAATCGGTCTGTAATTTTGTGGAATCATGTTATTCTTTTCTGGCTTTAGCATCATGATTACATGGGCTTTCTGCCATCAATTTAAGAAAAGCCTGTATCTTAGTATTATGTTTGTTATGTTTGTCAGATATACAATTGTTATCAAAGGAAGAAACTACAGGGATCTGTTAGTAATTTCATCTGGACCAGTTGTTTTCTTTGGTAAACTTTTTCTCATCAATTACCACACAGCGATTACATTTTTCACCGGTTATCGGTCATCATTAAAGAGTGCGAAAATGGTATATCATGCCTTAGTTTACCCAAAAGTGAAAGACCGAGAGTTTTAACTCCTGCTCGGGAACAGAGATTACTTTAGAGTATTGAGAACCAATAAGGAAAGTCTGCAAAATGTTAGCCGAAGATATACTGTTTCACGAATAACTATAAGTAAAACAATTACTAGAAATAATTTAAAACGATAT
This sequence comes from Diabrotica balteata, assembly GCA_918026665.1. NCBI lineage: Eukaryota > Metazoa > Arthropoda > Insecta > Coleoptera > Chrysomelidae > Diabrotica > Diabrotica balteata. Next base: position 105,779,381 of record OU898283.1, on the reverse strand, counting down.
GAAAGGAAAAAAGTTTCTAAGTGCACACCAACCCAGTTAGAAAAAATTCCTAGATGTTTTCCTAACTGAGTTTCCTAGTTTTTCTGGTAAAATTCTCATTATTGATAATGAAAAGTATTTTTTCTTCAAATGTCAAATAATAATGATATTACTTATCTAACATGATCCTGTCAAAGTTTGATGTCTCCGCCGGCAGCAATTTTTTTTTTCATTTCTTTACGGCGGAGGGAAAAATGTTGTCATGGTAACAATATGAAACATGTCACACAGCAACAATACAAATGTCATTAACAACAATTAAACATCATTTATATTTATAGTAATATTAAAAGTACTATTAGTTAATGAGGCATTTTCAAAATTGAAACCATGCAAAAATGTTCCCGACTCTTGATACGCATTGGTAATTGTGGATGATACTGATGGTCGAGAACAACTTTCAGCAATCATTCCCGATGTTGGCAAATCATGAGGGTTTAAAATTTTTTGAGCATTATCGTTCTTATTTCTTATTGACTCCTCTATATATCCTTCGGCAACCGTGCTTGATTTCCAGCCCACATATCGTTTGAGGCATTCTAGATTTCCGCCTCCATCAATTAAAATTGTTGCTGAAGTTCGTCGTAAAGAGTGACCCGTGTATGCGCTTGCATCGTATAAATTTAAATAACTAGCTACTCTTTGGGCTACTGCGCTGATCGAATGTATTCCCATGACGCTTCGGTAACACTTTCCATTTTGGTACTTGATAAAAAATCGGATTTCTGTGTAATTTTCAAGCCGCAGTGATGCATACTTTTTATACAGTTTAATGTAGTTTTGACCAATTATCGTAAAAGATCTAATTTGTCGTGTTTTACTGTCTGGGATTTTGATAATTATTACATTTTCTTTATCCTCAATGTCCACAGTCTTCATTTTTACCATTTCGTCGCATCAACAAGCGCGCCGGTAACCCCAATTAACAAACGAATCTGAAATATTTTTATAATTTAGTAGAGTATACTACATGCTTTGCAATATAATTTTTTTTACCTTTAATCCTAAATACAACTTATCTGGCGCTTTAAACAAAAATTTATCAAACTCGTCTTTAGTGAAAACTTTAGACTTCTCTGCAGTATATCCTTCGCTTGTTTGTTCAGAAAGGCACGTAACTTTAAAAATTTGCTTATATCCACATTTTTTGACCACATTTTTTCTAATAACTAACTCGGATTTTATCATAGAGTATCATGACCACATTGCAGAAGATTTCCATTTATTTTCATTTTCCATTATATTAAAATATGCCAGTAAAACGTCTTCGGTAACTTGCCTTACTCCACTTGTATCGCACCACTCTTGGAAGTGCTTGTACGCTAACCGATACTTTATTACGGACTTGGAGGGCCCCAAACGTGCTACTGCATCATTAGCCGCGGACTCAATTTCGTTTAGGTTTTCCATTTTCGCACTAAATTTGCGCTTGCGGTTGCAACAACAATAAGCTGTCTTTAATAATTGCAAACAACTGTCAAACAACTGTAACCAGGGAGACGCAAATCCCACCGACGACTTAATTATTTTAATTTTTAACATCTAGACGACTTTGATAGTTGTCACAGTTAATTTCGAGTAAAAATAGTGTATGAATTGTACTATTTATGGTTGAAAATTGCTACGTTTTAAGAAAATATAGTATACTTAGTATATATAGTATATAGTATAGTAAAATTTTGGCATGGTGTGCCATCTCAGAAACTGGTGTTTCACAGCCATTTGTTTGGCGTGTTCGTGCTGACAATTACGTTGACAGGTATTGGTGACAATTACTACTGACCATCCCTGATATGATGAAATCATATTTTTTTCCCGAACTAGCGTCATGACATTACGCCAGGAGAACAACAGATTGGTTAACTGCTCAAAATATAAATTTTGGTTCCAAGAGCGACAACCCTCTAAATGTGCCTTAGACGAGGCCTATAGAATTTTTGGGATGTTTTGAGTCGAATTGTGTATAACAATTGCTGTGAAGCCAAAATGAAGGTCAGCTAAGGCGAAGAATTTTGCAAAAATTTTGTGAGAGCGCCATATGTCATTTTCCTTTACCCCCTTATATATGTGTCTAAGGATTTTTCGTTCAAATGTACCTAATAGATTCTCATCGCTTTTCGACAGTGTCCACGTTTCTGATCCATATACAAGGACAGGTTTTATCAGGGTCTTGTATATTTTGCATTTGGTTTTTCTTGTGATGTTGTTAGATCTTAAATGTTTAATTAGTCCATTATATGTTTTATTAGTAATGTGTATTCTTCTCTTAACTTCTTCACTGAAAGCATATTTCTATTCTATTCTAATAATCCTTTCATTTTTTCAACAATCTGATTCAAAGTGAGGTTACTGACAAATCTTTCGTACTTTGAATGAACGTGATTTTAGGAAATTTGTCCAGATTATATTAATATGAAATACATCAACCATTAAACGTGTAATTTTGTTTTTATCTTTCTTTTTTTTATTTTCACTCTGTATTCTCCATTACCCCTTTAAACGACTTGTTTACTTATCGGAATATTCACAAGCACTCGATCTAATCTAGCGAAATGCGTGTGGTGTCAACATATTTAATGGTAGAAAATAAATCTTACATCACGCAAATCCTGTGTGCTAAAACTTATTTAGATAGAGAGTAATCAAGCAGAAATTTATTACCACTGACATTAATATCCTGTTTGCCGATGAGTTCGAAATATACATATTGTTATCGACGGTATATATCATTCGTACACAATTTTGGGAAAGTGCAACAACAGATACATTCTAATAGAGCCACACAGAATATTCGATATAATATATATAGAGCAGGGGTGGCCAACCTTTTTAAGTCGAGTGCCAATATGAGAACAAAAAAAATTTGGCGTGCCACTAAAATTTTTCGACATACTAATATGGATACTATATATTAATAATATACGGTACAATATGTATTTATTATGTAAATTCCACATTTTTCCGTTTAGTCAAGATAGTGGAGGTTTAAAAAATAACGTAATAAGTAAAACTAACAACAAACTTACTTTATTGTTAATAAAAATAAAATAAAAGCGTTAAACAAAAAAACAATATTTTCTTATTATCTAAAATTCAAATTATTAAACAGTTACTTATTTAATGTGGTATTTGAACTTGTATTTTTTTAATTAATTCATCTATATTGGGATTAATTTCGGAACTAGCCAACAGAATTAGATTTTTTAAATGCATGTCAGTTAATCGTGACCGATATTTTGATTTTATTATGTTCATAATAGAGAACATTTGCTCACAAACGTACGTTGAACCAAATCTACAACAATATCTCAAAGCTAACTCGTGTAAATTAGGAAAATTGTTTGCTGGTACAAATTTCCAAAATTCAATATAATTGGGATCAGTAACAGTTGAAATAATTTCCCTATATTTGGTTTATCGTATAGTGTGGTTTTGTAAATCAATAGTTTCGATCTGTATTTCAGCTAACAATTGATATCTTGCACAGAAATAGAAAAAGGATTTATGAAAAGCTCAACATTCATTTTGTCTTTTTGAAAATCTTCAAACCGGGTATTGAATGAACCTAGCAAAATAGATATAAGGTTTTTAAATCTGTCATAATTTGGAGTTTTACTGACCTTGTTGGCTAATTCCTGCATTAATGTGAAATGTGTCAATCTCTGTTTTCCAAAATCGTTACAAAAAAGCATAAGTTTATTCACAAAAGAAGATATATGACCAACTAGAGTGGGAAAAATACAATTTTTTCCCTGTAATCTTAAATTTAATAGATTTCAATGTCTCATAATATCAGTGAGAAAAGCTTAATCCCAAAGCCAATCTTTATCATTAAGTAACGAGCACTCACTGGGTAGTTCATTGTTTTCTTCCAAATATTTTAAGACGCACTCCTTCAAGTTCCAAAACCTTTCGAGTGCATTTCCTTTGGAGAGCCAGCGCACACTGCAATGGAGAAGTAACTCTCCATCTTGCTCCGTTTCTTCCGCGAACAGTTCTCGAAATTGTCGTCGATTCAATGCCCGAGCTCGTATTTTGTTAATGCAGCGTGTTACAGGGTCAACAACAGATAACATGTTTAGGTCCTTGGCACAAAGAGCTTCCTGGTGAATAATACAATGGTACTTAAAAACTTTTCTTCATAAATAGTTTTCCAGTAATGTAACAAACCCCTTTAGTCTACCAACCATGCAAGGAGCTCCATCTGTACAAACACTATCTAATTTTGACCATTCAACTTTGTTGACTTCGATTACGTTTTTAAGCTGTTGAAAAATGTCCTCTCCTGTTGTTGTGACTAGTTGGCGCAAATCCAGAAGCTCTTTGGCTGTATTTCGGGATAATGCAATATTACCATATTTTTGATCTTTACATCTCCCACATTTTTAGAAATATTGCCAGACTATTTTTAATTATCTCCCCTCCATCAGAGTAGACTTTTTTCTTCCAGGCTAACAGCACAGAAAGTTTATATGATGTTTTAACCATAGTTTCCATTTCATCACTTCTCTTCTGAAACAGTGACTGTTGGCTAGCTAGGGTTTTCTTCTTTTTTTTTTCAATAAAGTCGGCTCGCAAATGTGAACCAATAGGATATTTGTTGCTGAAGTCCTTATGCAGTTGTTTATAATGTCGTTCCAGGTTAAATTTTTTCGGAACTGCTACAGACAATCCACATATCAAACAAACAGGTTTTGAAGTATTACGATTAGTAAATAAAAATTGTTCTTCCCAAGCAGGTTGAAAATCGCGAATTGCAATATCATCTTCGTATTTTCGTTTGAAGTCGAAGGCTTACTCGTGGACATATCGAACAAATACTTTTAAAATTTTAAAGAAACAATGCGCGATGACAAAATGTGCACATACAACGGGGCAGTTTAAAATAAATCAAGCAAGGGTAACGCAGTCCTATTGCACATTACGACAGCTAGGATCACGTGCACCAATCGCAGCAATATCGCTCGCCAGAGGATGCAATGATCCGCATCTATCGTAACTTCCGTAAACCTACCAAGTTTCTTCTTATTATTTTTTGTTTTTCAAGTTTTAATTTTTTTGAAAGTTTGATCAGTTTGAAAGTGCTATCAGTGGCACGCTACGCGTGCCACGCGTGCCACTCATAGGACTCAATCGTGCCACAGAGTGGCACGCGTGCCGCGGGTTGGCCATCCCTGATATAGAGTAATAATATACTGCATTGAGTAGACCGAACTTTTAAGTAACGCATGTCCGTAAAGTTTTCAGAACAAATAAATATATATTTTATAATTGTAAATTAACTTTGGTCTTTAATGTGCAATTTAAGCTTTTGGACTGGGTATACGTGAAGCATCATTCTGCTTGAATACGCTTGTACAAAACTGACTGGATCAACGAAAGGATATAGTCATAACATTCCTCGATTATGAAAAAGCTTTTGACACCGTAAAACATAACGCAATGATAAAAATGCTACACAACGCTAACATTGACAAGAAAGATATAAGAGTTATCCAGAATCTCTATTAAAATCAAACAGCTCGAGTTAGACTGAACAAATCAACCAACACAGAAGAATTTTAAATTTTAAGAGGGGTGCGACAAGGGTGTATTTTGTCTCCTATTCTCTTCAATCTCTATGTGGAGAACAGAGGCACCGGAAGGCTCTGAGTGTGGAATAAAGGTAAACGGGTTTCCGATAAATAACATTGGTTACGCCGACGACACCGCACTAATAACAGACAACGAACATGATATGCAGTTGATGTTAAATAAAATAAACACCGTAGGAAAAATATATGGCTTGAAGATGAATGCTGGAAAAAATAAATGCATGGCAATAAGAAATACAACTTTAATAATACAACTGCAAGTAGATAGTGCTCCAAATCAATCAAGTAAAAACATTTAAATATTTGGGTATGATGATGAATGACCAATGATCCTCAACAAGAAATAAAATGCCGTACCGAACAAGCAAGACAAGCTTTTATCAAATTTAAACCGCTACTATGTAACGTAACCGCAATATTTTCTTCAATTTCCGCTTCTTCTTCTTCTTCTTCTTAGCCTTCTGTCGTTCATGTTTGGACATAGGTCTCTCCCAACTCTTTTCAACTCTTGGTCGTTTACTTTCGTAAGATCTTCAATGTTGTATTGTAGTATTCCAAGGTTGGTCTTTCTGTCTAGCAGTGTGGCCCGCGAAGCTTCATTTAAGTTTTGCAATTTTTATTGTTATGTCCTCGACTTTTGTTTTGGATTTTACCCAGTCGTTCCTCTTTTTATCTGACAGTCGAACACCTAACATTGCTCTTTCTATTGTTCTTTCTGTTGTGGCTAGTTTATTCATGTTTGCCTTGGTTAGGGTCCAGGTTTGACATCCATATGTCATGATAGGAAGGATGCATTAGTTGCACTTTGCTCCTCAAGTATTGGGGTATTTTGCGGTTCATAACTATTCAACTAAGTTTTCCAAATCCTGCCCATACTAGTCCTCTTCTAGTAATTTCCGCACTTTGGTTCTCTTTGTCAAGTCTCAGGATTTGGCCTAGGTAGATATATTCCTGGATTTGTTCTATCTCACTGCCGTTTATAGTTAAATGTCTGGGGTCTTCTGTGTTTATCATTATTTTTGTTTTTTTCAAATTCATTTTTAGGCCGACGTATTGGGAGCTGGCTGCTAGTTCCCCCAACATAATGGTCCATCCCCAACAAGGATGGTTAAATGCTATGTATGGTCCATATTGTCATACGGCATAGAAACATGGACATTAAGAGTACCTTCAATTAATAAGTTGGAGGCCTTCGAAATGTGGACGTTGCGAATAATGTTCCGTATACCATGGACAGATAGGGTGAGAAAAGAGGAAGTCTTAAGAAAGGCAAATACTGGGAGAGAACTACTCAAGTTGATTAAGGTACGAAAAATTGAATACCTCGGCCATATTCTGAGAGGAAAACAATAAGCAATCCTTCAACTAATCATCCAGGGAAAGATTGAAGGCAAGAGAGGAGTAGGTCGCAAGCTAATGTCGTGGCTACGGAACATAAAAAACTGGACAGGCATAAATAACACCGGCGATCTGCATGCCGCAAAAGACAGACGTCTGGCATTAAGATAATTCGCTAACGCACTATAGATGCACAACACTATAAGATGAAGATGTGCTGCACCTTTTTATAAATTTTTTATATTGGTCGCGAAATAAAAGTCACATTACGAACGTTTTTTGATAAAAATTCTGTAGGAAATCAATTTTTCAAGCATTATCCATTCTTATACGATTCTTTTATAAAACATCAAAACGTGGGCGCATATATCCTCGAGATCGATATGGTTAATACCGAAAACCATTAAAATCATTTCATGCTTTTATGTCTACCCATTTTTGTAATAAATTTTGCCTTAAACGAGTTGTAGATGATAAAATGAATAACAGGAAGTGCCGTGTCTTTCCTTCGATAGGAAAATCCTTGGAAAGAGATCGAAGACGGATAAATAGGACATAAATTTTGCTACAGTTTCATGGGGAATAAAAGAGACATATTCTCAAGGGTCCTTTCGGAGTATCCGCGCGGATCCTTTACGGAATAGTGCTAACGATTTCTATCCTGCTTTATATTGAAATAAAAATATTAAATTCGGATAGCTAAAGTTGTTTATTATATATAGAAGGCGCTCAAAATGAATTCAGATTCTAAACATTGCAATAATTATTATAAGGTAATACTAATAAAATAATACTGTTACGATATACTACATAATGAATACAAATTTATGCACATAATAAAATTTATATTGTTCAATACCTATATTTGTTTTGTGCAATCGGCATACATATTAGTTTCATACTGTCAAAACTAATGCGAATTTTGGGATTCTCCCGGAAAAATATTAATTTTTGGCGGTTTTCTAAAGATATAGTAATTGTTTCAACTAATTATTAATCTTCTTGAGATTTGCTATATTTAAATTGATTATTGGTAAATAAATAAGTTTTTATTCATCCAGTTAATGTGAAATAAAAATGAGCTCTAAGTAAAGAGAAATGTACAAAGAAATACTTCAACTTTCAACAGTATATACAACATTGTAAAACAAGAGTGCTGGTCCAAAATTGTTACGATCAGAGGAAGGATGTGTTCCTGTGCTTTTTAGATTACCAAAAAGCGTTTGATCGTGTCCAACACCACAAGTTAAGGCCATTCCTCGCGATTCTGGGCATAACTAAATTCCAATGTAAAAGTTTATATCAAATAACGCAAAAACTATGGCAGATATTGAGATGATTCTTTTTTTATATGAAAGGTCTTAAAAAGTTCTAGTGCACTATTTGGTTGTAAATTAATAAATTGTTTAAACAATATTTTTTTTTTAATATTTTTGGTTAAAATAAACGTAAAAATTTTTTTTTGAAATAGGGCACTACAGAATTTTACCCACTTTCCGAATCTGTTTTTATTTTTAACATAAAGTGTAACACAAAGCGGCTATTTCATATAAACTATTTAAAAAATGTTAAATTGTGCTAAATGTACTCTCTCGGTCAGTACAAGCTGTCCTTGTTGATAGTTTCTTGACTCTCGCCGACGAGTAGGTAAGAAAGACGGAGGGTCATAAATAATGTTGAATAACATTATTAGGGCTTATTTCGACTTTTGACTAGTTTTGACAAACCAGTGTGTTTTGTTGTTTTTAAAATGGGTAGTTCGCGAAGACGTTTATGTTCCGGACGAAAAAGTTGACGACGATTGAGGAAATTTTATTTAAAGAAGCAGTAAGTACCTATAATTTGATTAAATTTTTATATGAATAGAAATATTTTCTGTTGTTTGTGACATTTTCCTTCTAAATGTTTATACTGTTTTTATAATAATACTATTGTTTCAGTATTTATTTATATAATTATAATTTATTATGTAGAAACAGAGTAGAATTTTGGTCAATCGGTCAGTACATTTTTTTGTATTTCAATCAGAATTATTATTTTCTTTTCTTCTTTACATGAACTCAGAGTAATACCCAAATATTTTGCAGTATTTGAATATGGAATTTGATTAATTATATTTATTGGACTATTTATTTTGAACGTTTTTGTTAGTAAAGTTTACATAATATATGAAGTTTGTTTCGTCACTTGCTTGTCCAGTCATATTAGTCCAGAGTAATAAGGATTTTCTCGTGACAATCAATAATCCAGGTAGCTGACAACTATTTTAGTTATTGTAGACATATAAGAACAAAACCTACCTGTTTCCTGCCTAAAGTTCGGAGCCGTTTTTTTAATGATTTAATGTAATGCAAGAAACGCGATTTTTTCCACTCCATTAGAAAGCTAAATACTTGACATAAAATTACAAAATTGTATTTTTTAGAATATTGTCAAAGCTTCAAAATGCTGATTTTTGTAAGTTGAAAAGTCAATTTGTTGCTTTGCAAACTGCAAAATAAGTGACAATTGATATTTGTTAAAAACTTTGAATACAACAACTTTACTTTAGAGTTCCAGTGATGGTTGGGTATTGGGATACTTAACAAACCCTCAAAATTTGGAACCGATATATTAATTAGTTTAACAGTTATTGTATTTGTTTATCCCAGAGGTCTTTTTTTACAATTAAATAAGACAGAAAGTAATAAAGGTAGGGTAATGCTGTGGGCGACAAATGAAAGCAAAAGATACTATCAATATGTATTAAAAAATACTAAAAAAATGATTTATCATAATCAAAAATCCTGATGCAAAATTTTTGAAATTATGTAGTTTATAAACATTTAGAACTTTAAAAACATTGTCCTTAGAAGAAATCTTTTTTTACATTCGAAAAGCTAGTATTTTCCCCGAATTTTCAAATAAAAAAATTTGACCTAGGTTAATTTGGGCCAAAGTTAGCCATGTTTTTTTGTTAATTCACAGCTAATTTGATTATAATATTTAAGGAACCTTGTGATTTCTACGGTAGTCCTCTCTTCTGGATTCCTGTAGTTGTTCATAGAGGTACTTGTTTCGGGAGTCTACTGTCTTTCATTCATTGGACATGTCCGTACCATTTGAGATGCCTTCATTGTATGCCATCCATGACTGTACCTTCTCATACTTTATTGCATCCATTTCAGCGACATATCTTTCTTCGATGTCTCTGTTAATCGTCTCGTTTCACAACCGTGTAAATTAAAGCATGCTTTTTACCATAGTTTCATGGGTTCTAGTGCTAGAGAGAGCATGTCAGCTGAGCCAAAACGAAAAATAATCCTCCTGATTGCTTCCACTGGAATAAACTTGATTGTTTAACTGGGCCCGGACTACCTTCTTCTAATTCTTTAAACTCCCGTTTTGAAATTAATAATAATCATTATTTTGTCTAATTACCTATTTAGTTGTCAAGACAGATACATTGTTACCTAAAGAAGTGAAAGTGGTTCAATTTAGAAATTATATCGTAAATAATAAATATTTGAAAACTAATGCATATATTCCTTTCGCGCTTTGAGCTACTAATTTTATAAATCGTACCACTAATAGACGTAAATCCCTTCATTTTAATTTCATGAATGTTTTTATTCGCCACATCTCAACATTTTCCATTTCAGAATATTTATCATCAAACTGTAATATACGTTAAAAGCCAATTTGTCAGCAAAAAAACAATAACAAAAGAAAATATAAGACATAAAAAAACCAATACACTTATATCTTGTTATACATTATTTTGTTATAAAATTTTATAAAAGTTTGTCTTCGATTTGATTGTTATGATTTACAAGACAATTATTTGTTACCTGTATGTACCCTTGCTAAGTTGTGAATTAACTATTCAATAAATAATATTACTCTGGTATACTCGTATTATTCTAATTACCCCATAATCGCAATGAATAGAAGACCTCCCGCTCGCTTTATTGTATACACCCAAGACTTCACAATAGGGGGTTGTAAGTAGGTAAAAATATAAAATTTAGTACCAGATGACGTTTAGAATATTCTTCGTGAATGGATTTTGTTTTCGTAAAGAAAGCTATTTTTGAAATAGATAGCTCACTGAATTTTACCGTTAGGATTATCGAGGATAGGCCTTAATGCAGATTCTCAAGAAAGTTTATATAGACCAAAAAGACATAAGATACATTGAAAACTTGTACTGGCATCAAACGGCACAGTTAAAAATAGACAATTCTATATCCAAACCCATACATATAAGAAGAGGCGTTTGACAGGGATGTGTGCTTTCTCCTCTTTTATTTAACATTTATTCGGAAGCCATATTTCAAGAGTCTTTTGAGGATGCAGATATGGGAATCAAGGTGAATGGAGTATTGATCAACAACATACGATATGCTGATGATGATGTCTTAATTTGTGACAACATAGTCGATGTTCAACAACTTGTCACTATAATCGGAGAATACAGTAAGCGAATGGGATTAGAGATTAATACCAAAAAGACCAAATTCATGATCATCTCCAGAAACTTGGATGCACTTGAAAACTCCACCATAACACTAAATACTAAGTCCATTGAAAGCGTGAGTAAATTTAAATACCTGGGATCGTGGCTTTTTGAAGATTGGGCATCGGACAGGGAAGTAAAATGTCACATTGAGCAAGCTCGACAAGCTTTCGTAAAATTCAAGAAGGTACTGACTTGTTCAGAGTTCGATCTTCATCTGAGACTAAGGTTTACTAAGTGCTACGTATGGTCAGTGCTGCTATATGGCGTAGAGGGCTGGACACTCAAAACGAGGGATATAAACAGATTAGAAGCTTTCAAAATGTGGCTCTATCGCCGTATTCTAAAAATACCATGGACAGCGAAAATCACAAATATAGATGTTCTTAAAAGAATAAATCAAGAACGCCAACTTTTCGAAACCATCAAGAAAAGGAAAACGGCGTATTTAGGTCACATCATGCGAAATAAAAAATACCAGTTCCTCCAACTTATAATCGAGGGTAAAATTGAAGGCAAGAGAGGAATGGGACGCAAGAAAATGTCCTGGCTCCGAAACATAAGGCAATGGACAGGGATTAACGACATACAATCTTTGATACATATTGCAAGAAATAGAGAATTAATGGAAAATGTGATCGCTAACATCCATTAATGGATTTGCATCTGAAGAAAAAAATAAGAGTAGAACCACCGAGAATTAAAAGAAATATACCTCAATGTACACGATGCCAAAAATATTGTCACACTAAAACGTACTGTGCAAAACCATATAATTGCGTAAAATGCGCTGGATCACACAACACAAAGGACTGCAAGAAACCAAAGAACACGCCAGCAACTTGCACTAACTGCAATGGAGACCATCCTTCTAATTACGGAGGATGTTCCGATTATCGTGAACTACTAAATGTCAGATACCATGTCAAATCAAAACAAAACACCACTTAAAATCCTGCCAACAATCCCAATGTAAATATACCTACCAACATCATGCTCATAATTTCAACAGAATCAGTTATAGAGATGCTACCATTGGAAACATAAATACAGATAACAAAACTAACAACAATGAATTAGCAGATACACTATCAGATTCCCTAAACGAATTCAAAAATATGTTCTCTCAACTCTTAAACCAAAATAGCATATTTTAACGATCAAGTGAATAGAGCAAACAGAACCGCATGCTGCCTAAATAAAACAATATAGAGAAATAAAAATATCGGGAAAGAAACGAAAGGCAGAATTTAAAAAACATTTATCAGACCAATAATGACATACGCGGCAGAAACAAGACCTGATACAGAAAGGATAAAAAGGATGTTAGAAACAGCAGAGATGAAAACACTTAAGACACTATGGGACAGAGCTAGAAGTACAGAAATACGACATAGATGCAAGGTGGAGAACATCAAAAACTGGGTAAAAAATAGAAGAGTAGAATGGAACGGTCATATAAGCCGGATGACAACAAATAGAGTAGTAAAGACGGCAAGAAACGATTCCCCAATTGGGTGTCCCCAATAAATTCATGTCTATATAAAAAGAAGAAGAAGAAGAAAATTTTAGACCAAATATACCACCAAATGGAAAATAAGTCTAAGAACTTTGATGACCTAGACTTTCTTGAGCTGTGCAATTTTAATGCATATAAAAAGACACGTTTTTCTGAAAAAATCTTTGATACGTCTTTATGGACCATATTTTGATTTGATTTCATTACGTTCTGAGCCAACAACTTAATACTAAACTGAGGACATTGACACAAAAAATAATGCCAGTGAATTAATAAGGTTTTTAAAAACAACTTCTTTGGACAAAGCATATTAGGAGGTAATGAAATTATGTGAGTTAGTACTGACCATTCCAGCTACTAGTGCCTCTGTAGAATGTAGATGTTCAACACTAAAACGAATAAAGACTTAAAAAAAATAAAGACTTAAAGAAATAAAGAAACCCGACAGGACAAGTTGGTCTCTCTAATGTTTTCCTTTTGGCAATTGAAAATAATCTGGTTAAAGAAATGTCACAGTATATAAGTTTTTACAATGAAGTTATAGACGAGTTTGCAAAAAATTGTAGAAGAGTTGAATTACATTATAAATAGGTGAGTTTTTGCATTTTTTAATAAATGGCTTTCCTTGTTTTAAATTTCACCGCACGCCCCTGATACTAATATGTAATTCATATTATTATTGGTAGATCAGATTTTATTATGGGTGCCGAAGGCACCCCCAAAAAAACTACGCTCAGTTGGCGTAGTTACCCTACCGCACAAACAGTTTGACTTGTCTCCCCCAGTGCTCTTCATCTTTCCCTATCTTGAGCTGTTCTCTGCCATGTGGGACCTCCTTGTTTCCTGATGTCATCTTTCAACCTCATCTGTGGTCTGCCTCTTGATCTCTTTGAATTGTATGGACGCCACTTTCCGATGGCATTGTTTCATCGTCCGTCTTGGAGTCGTTCATTGTGTCCAGCACATTTCCATTTTGAGTTTTGCTGCTTGTTCTATCGCGTCTACTGTCTTTGTTAGCTTTAGTTAGAACGTAAGAAAGTTTGCCGAACGCTGCCCATCAAATTCTTACTCGTCTCGATATTTCGGTTTGATTTTCTCTGTTAGCTTTGATTGCTTGTCCTAGATAGATATACTCATTTACCTGTTCTATTTTTTCTGTTTGTATTTTTATTGCCTCTTGGTCTTCCGTGATTGTTATTACTTTTGTTTTGTTGAAGTTAATTTTTAGGCCTTTTTGCAGTGATTTTTCATGAAGTTCATTTAGCATTAATTCCAGTTCTTATCGTTCCGAGGAGATCAGGAGTATATCATCCGCATATCTAAGGTGATTTAGGTACTTTCCGTTAATACATATTTCTGTGTTTTCCGAATCTGTTGATTTTATTATATCGAGGGTCAAGGTAAACAGTTTAGGTGAAATTATATCGCCTTGTCGGACTCCTCGTTTAATTTTTATATTATCCGTTATTAATTTGTCGTCCAGAATTACGGTCATGGTTTCGTTTTGGTAAATATCATGTATCAATTGTCGGTATCTTGAATCTACGCTACTATTGACCAGAGCTTCTTCAACCGCCCAGTGTTCAATGCTGTCGAAAGCCTTTTCATAATCTACGAATGCTAAGTATAGCGGAAGGTTGTATTCATTGGTTTTCTCAATTAAGATTTTAAGCGCATGTAAATGGTCAATTGTGCTGTATCCTTCCTGAATCCGGCCTGTTCCACTGGTTGGTAGTTATCAAGTTTATAGGTTAGTCGGTTGTGTATTATTCTTGTAAAGGTGTTATATAGTTGTGACAAAAGGGAAATATGACGGTACTTGTTTAGGTCTGTTCGGTCTCCTTTCTTATGTATTAAGATTGTGTTGGCATTTCTCCATTGTTTAGGTATTTTACCTTCAAACAGACATTTTGTTGAACAGTATTTTTAGCATTTTTATTATTTTTTATCGTGTCTCCTCCTTCTTTTAGCAGTTTCGCCAGTATTTTATCCTTACCGGTCGCTTTATTTCTTTTCATGTCGTTTATGGATTTTTCGATTTCATCTTCAGTTATTTCTGGTAATACCTCTGGGCCAACATTTTGTATTTTCCTCAAGAGATTCTGTTGAATAGGTCTGTGTAATATATTTGTATCTAGATGATAGTGGTGGGTCATTTTTAGAACTGTATAGGTCTGTGTAATATCTTTCTGTGATTTTTACTATTTCTGCTAGATCTCTTTCTTCATTGTTCTCAGCTTTAAGCATGATTAGTTTTATTTTTCCTATATTTGTCTTCATTGTTTTAAAACTTTTATTCTTCTCTATGATTTTCTTAATGCGATCTTCTTGGTATTTCTTTAAATCTTCCTTTATCTGTTTTCTTATGGTTTTGTTCAGTTCGGTAAACTCCACTGTATTTCTTTTGTTATCATTCAGGAGTTGTCGTTTTTTTAACATATCTTGTGATTTAGCGATATTTTTTTGTTGTTTTTTTGTTTATTAGCAATCTTCGGGCCTGCTTCTAATAGTTCTGTTGTTATTTTATCGGTTAATTCGTCTAGTTGCAAACCCTTTAGCTGTGATATGTCACTTCTTTTTAGCTGGTTTATGTATTGCTCTTTGAGTTCTTTAAAAAGTTCTGTATCTATCTCTTTTTTAGATGGTTTAAATTTTTGTCTGTCTGTTGTGGCGTTAATTTTGATTTTGGCTCTAACAATTCCGTGATCACTTCCTATGGAAATCATGTTTATGACAGTAACGTCTTGTACTATGTTCTTTTCTTTGGATAGGATGTAATCAATCTCATTTTTTGTTGAACCACTGGGTGCGACCCACGTCCATTTTCTCTGTGGTTTTTTATTGAAAAAGGTATTCATCGCATATAGACCGTTCGTTTCCATATAGTTCATCAATGTTTCTCCTCTTTCTTTTCGTGTTCCATATCCAAAGTTGTAGATTTTATTGTTTTTCTAGTTTTCTCCCTAATTTGGCATTGAAGTCGCCTATAATAATTGTGTAGGTGCTTTTGTATTTGTTCACTGTTTGTGTCAATGATTCGTAGAATATCTCCACTTCTTCATCCGTATGTGATGATGTAGGGGCGTAAATTTGTATGATCTTTAAACTTATATTTTTATTTATGTCCATTATTAGAGCCGCGATCCTTTCTGAAATTCCAACATATTGTCTAATCTTATGGACATGCTGATTAGAAATAAGAAAACCGACACCAGCTAATGATTCTAGGTATACACATATAATACTGGTATACACATATAATATTCAGGTGTTTAGATTATTATTACTATTACAAAATGACGGCAAGTTAGTGATGTATATCTATTACAATTGTTCTTCTTGAAATTTATCTTTGTAACAAATACTTTTTTTTCTGAACGATATTAAACAATCCATCTTCTTTCATTGACTGAGTATTCTAATTGTTTTTTAACGAGAATTTTTCTTGCAACGAATTTTCACCTACATCAAGTTTTTTTTTATGCATTACTCGCAGTTTATGCGAATTGAAACCGCTAAAACTCAAGAAACGAGACCCCAAAGTTACATTAAGCACTCACTTCTCCTAACGATGAATTATTTTAAGTGTTCTTTAAAGCGAAGTGCAAAAAGTTGAGGCACCGTAAGACTTCCCAGCCGAGTATTTTTCCCTTTTAAACCCTGCCGAACTAACTAGTGTGTGAAGGTCTTTCCAGATCGATTTTTCTTTTTCTCGCAAGACTAAATCGTCGTCGCCAAGTGATATTGTTCACATTAGTCGTCGCTAACGGTATCTCATCGAGAGTTTTCGCTGAGGTCAGTTTTCCTTTGATTTTCCCGCAGGAAATGTTTTGTATCCACTTAAGGGCTTGAAGAGGGTCGGCTAGTTGGACGTCTGTCGCTATTGAAGGTTATTCAGTAAAGAATAGCAAGGGCTAATTTTTAAGTGTTCATTAGAGAACAAAATATTTTTCAGAAATGGGACAAAACAGTATTTGTAAAAAAAAATTCGTGTCGTATTGATTCGGTCGACCACGCTAACGTTCTAGATTCTTAACTACATCGCTTGACAAAACTTCAGGAATCCAAAAAGCAGAAAGCATATTTTAATTTTTATAATGATTTGGTATATTTTGATTTATGAATTGTTATATACTTGGCAACACAGGTAGGCAACACCGCTCACTGACACAACGGAATGAAGTTAGTTAGTTATTAGGCAATAAAGGTTAATTATGTAAAACCACGTTGTATTATTAATTATTACCTTATTTAAGTAAGAAATACCAAATACACAACAATTGGCGACGAGGATGGGATACATATGATGGTAATTACGACTACTACCATTGCTACTTCAACTTCAAGTACAGTTATTTACATTATTATTATACTACATCCCCAATTATGTCTACACAAGTATCTACATTTCAATTTTCCGTTTAATCTTTCAACCAGTCTGCCACCAAATGGTCCAGGTGGGTAAAGAGGCTGGAAGGTGCTTACAAGGTATTTAAAATTCCAGACGAAATGAGATTACCTTATCTACTACACTACATGGGTTCTGAGGCCTACGACACCCTATGCGACAAGTTAGCCCCAGAAGTCCCGGAAGACAAGTCATACGACGACATTGTCAATTTAATGGATAATTTTTACAACCCTGCACCCCTGGAAATTGCAGAAATCTTCAGATTCCAATCAAAAAGGCAAGCCGAAGGAGAAACAATACAAGAATACCTTCATTCACTACAAAAGTTGTCAATTAACTGCAATTTCTCTACATATCTTAAAAGTGCTATAAGAAACCAATTGGTTTTTGGCCTACGATCGAAAAGAATACAAGCTAGACTTCTAGAATCAAAAGGACTGGACCTAGATAGAGCCGTTGAGATTGCCACAAGCATGGAGGCATCAGTTAAGGACAGTAACCAATTTTTTCATAATCAAAATTATAATAATTCTAGTGTCAATATATTAAATGCAAAAGCAAGGAGTGCAAATAATAATAGGATGCAATTTCAGAATAACTCTGCTGCAAATTCTTCAAACACAAATAGTAATGTATGTTATAGATGTGGAGATCCTTCACATTTAGCAAATTCTTGTTCAAAAAAACATTTAACTTGTAATTTTTGTAAAAAAGTTGGACACATTCAAAAAGTTTGTTTCAAATCACAAAATGTTAGGTCTAACCAAGTAACTTCAGTTTGCTCAGTTCAAGAAATTTTTAAGATTAGTACTGTAAATTCAAAAGACAAATTTTTTATAAACTTAAGAGTAAACAACAATATTTTAAAATATGAAATTGATTCAGGTGCTGCTGTTACCATTGTAAACAAAAATTTATTTGACACATATTTTTCTACACTACAATTACAGAAATCTGATGTAAAATTAACTACATACTGTAAAAATCATTTAAATGTTTTAGGGTTAATTCCAGTGGAGGTTGAGCACCAGGGAATAAGGCAAATGTTAAAGTTGTACGTGGTGGATGGTGAGGGTCAATCACTAGTTGGAAGAGAATGGATACGTGCCCTTGGAATTAAACTACATGAGGTAAATACAATATCACATGAGAACTCTAAAGTTTCAAGTCTATTAGATAAATACAAACATTTGTTTGAAAAGTCAATTGGTGAAATTATAGGTTTAGAAGCTGAAATTCATTTAAAACCTGGTAGTATAGCAAGGTTTCATAAGGCTCGCCCAGTTGCTTTTGCATTACGTCCTAAAGTGGAAGCTGAGTTAGAGTCATTAGTTGATCAGGGTGTTTTACAAAAAGTAGAGTTTTCAGATTGGGCAACCCCAATTGTCCCAGTTGTCAAACACAATGGGGACATACGCATTTGTGGGGATTTTAAAATTACTTTAAATCCCTGTATTGAAGTGGACGAATATCCTTTACCTACCCCTGATGATCTTCTATCTCAGTTAGCAGGGGGCGATAAGTATTCAAAAATAGACATTACAAAAGCTTATTTGCATTTACCTATAAAAAGTGAAATGAAACATTTACTTACACTTAATACTCACAAAGGTCTGTACCGCCCAAACCGTTTAATGTTCGGTATTGCAAGTGCTATTGCCAAATGGCAACGTTTAATGGAACAAATGTTACAAAGAATCGATGGTATTTCAGTGTTCCTAGATGATATAAGAATTACTGCCCCAAATACTGATATACATTTACAAAGACTTGAACAGGTGTTACAAAAATTATCTGAACATAATTTACATATAAATTTAGACAAAAGTGAATTTTTAAAAGACGAAATTGAATACTGCGGATACAAAATAAATAAATTTGGTATTACTAGTAGCTCAGATAAAGTAGATGCAATTGTAAATGCTCCAATACCAGAAAATAAAACTCAAGTCCGAAGTTTTTGTGGGTTAGTTAATTATTACAGACGTTTTTTACAACATACCTCTACAATATTAAGACCTTTAACAAATCTACTTAAAAATCATGTTGAATTTGAATGGTCCCGAGATTGTCAAATGGCATTTGATAAAGCCAAAAGGCTTATTTCTTCTAAAAATGTTTTGTGTCACTACGACCCAAATTTGCCATTAGTCCTTGCAACTGATGCATCCCCTTATGGTGTTGGTGCAGTACTGTCCCATATTTTTCCAGACGGTACAGAAAGACCGATACAATTTGCTTCTCAAATGTT
Organism: Diabrotica balteata; assembly: GCA_918026665.1. Classification (NCBI taxonomy): domain Eukaryota; kingdom Metazoa; phylum Arthropoda; class Insecta; order Coleoptera; family Chrysomelidae; genus Diabrotica; species Diabrotica balteata. Next base: position 105,759,731 of record OU898283.1, on the reverse strand, counting down.
AACCCTTACACAGCAAAAGTACTCTCAAATAGATAAAGAGGCATACAGCATTATTTTTGGTGTGAAAAAGTTCTTCAATTACCTATATGCTAGAAATTTTATTTTATACACTGATCATACACCTTTAATTCAGATTTTTGCACCAGATAAAAGTCTACCAGTTTTAAGTGCTACAAGAATGCAGCATTATGCAATTTTCTTACAAGGTCTAAAGTATGATATTCGATACAAAAATACAGATTCTCATTTTAATGCAGATGCCCTTTCACGTTTACCTATTAAAAATGAACAAAATTATACTCATGATGAACCAGACATATTCGAACTTAATCAGATTGAAAATTTACCTACAGATGTTAACAGTTTATCTTTTCATACCAAAAATGATGCTACTTTACAAAAGTTACTATTAGGTTTACAAACTGGTGAGGTTGTTGAAAAACAATTCAGATTTAACGTAGATCAATCAGAGTTTTCACTACAGTCTGGAGTCATAATGAGAGGACAACGAGTTTTAATACCTATGAAATTAAGAAATAAAATTCTGCATGAATTACACACTGCGCATTTTGGTATGGTGAGAATGAAGTCTTTAGCCCGGAGTTACTGCTGGTGGCCTTTCATAGACAAGGATATTGAATCTTTATGTAAAAATTGTTTTCATTGCAACAAGCACAAAAACAATCCTGTTAAGGACAATTCCCACATCTGGGAAACACCTAAATTTTGCTTTGAAAGAGTACATGCTGACTATGCTGGACCTTTTAACGGAGGCTATTACTTCATTTTAGTCGATTCTTTTAGTAAGTGGCCTGAAATACATTTCACGAAAGACACTACTACAAAAACTACAATCGAAATTTGTAGAAAAATCTTCACTACTTTCGGAATACCCACAGTATTTGTTACTGATAATGGTAGACAATTTGATTCTCATGAATTTAGAGAATTTATGAAGAATAATGGTATCACACATAAATTTACTGCACCCTATCACCCAGCCACGAATGGCCAGGGGGAGAGATATGTCCAAACACTAAAAAATTGTCTGCGAGCCATGCACACTGAAGAGAAAGACAGAGAACTTGAATTGTGCAAGTTACTAATGCAGTATCGTAGAACACCTCACACAGTAACTGGCAAAAGCCCGTCTGAACGTATGCTAGGAAGGCAGATTAGAAATAGATTAGATTTACTTAAACCTTTTACTGATGACAAAAATGCTTACACAGACCAGAGTCTTAGAAATGTTGCTATAGATACCAGAGTCTCAGTGCGAGATTACTTTAATGCCAAATGGCAATTTGGCAAGGTTATACTAAGGTTAGGATTATTACATTATTTAGTTGAGTTAGATGATGGTAGGACGTGGAGACGTCATATTGACCAAATTAGAGTAATTGGGCAGGATACACCTATAGAATATAACCCAACTTGTTTCATTCCTGATACAGTTACACATAGTATAGTTCCAAGGGAGGTATCTGTCCCTGAACCCAATTCCGTTTCACCACCTACAAATGTACAAGAACTTCTAAATGATACAATAGAGCCAACAGTACCTGAGGCTCACACTGAAGCTGAACCAGTGTTAAGACGTTCAAGTAGAGTATGTAAACCTGTTCAGAGGATGAATTTGTAAGTACATCTTTATTTCAATCTGTATTTATGAATTTTGGTCAAGAGAGGAGGTGTTATATACTTGGCAACACAGGTAGGCAACACCGCTCACTGACACAACGGAATGAAGTTAGTTAGTTATTAGGCAATAAAGGTTAATGATGTAAAACCACGTTGTATTATTAATTATTACCTTATTTAAGTAAGAAATACCAAATACACAACATGAATAATATAAATTAAATACAACGATGTAATATACTCAGGATGAAACCTATGAATAAATTCTTGCGTCCAAAAATGATCTTCTTTTGTTTCCGAAATGGAGTTTTTAGTGCGAAATCGGTCGTTAATTCAATTGTGGTACAAAATATCCAAAAAAATTATTTAGAAAAAGTGTAGGGAATGATAATCTCCATACTTGGAAAATATGGAATTCTACATAGTCATTAATAATTACGTGGTATAGCAAATATACAATTTTTTAAATGGGACACCCTATATATTTTTTCATATTTATAATTCCCGTTCTTATAATATTGGGCTTTACATTACTATACAGAGTATTTAACAAGTAAAATTATTTATTTTATATTATAAGGTAAACAATATATTGCCGTTTTTAAAATACGTTTAATTGAAATCATTGACAAAAATTTGTATACAGGGTAAACTACAAAACAAAATTATGATTTTCTCAATTTTTAACCCTTTCGGCCTTGACGGTGGCAATTACGAAGCCTATAATGGCAGCTTTGTACTCCGTGTAGTTGGAGGTAGACACATTTTGACAATTCTTTTGGTTTGTATGGTATTTTTGTTGTAATTATTGCGATTTAATAAATTATGACAGAAAAATACGGATCTTGGTATATTTGCGACTTGATAAAAGAATTGAGAAGAAATGCGAGAATTACTGGAAAAAAGTAAGACATTATCGAAACGTAAACTATATAAATCATCATCTTAACGTTTCATTGGTTTATCCATGGGCGGATCTAGGGGGGGCACAGGGGGCACGTGCCCCCCCCCAAGCCGTCATAAGGTTTTTTTTTACCGATAAAATAACACTTACAATATTTTAGCCACCTTACTGCAAGTAGCTAATAATATCCAAACAGATACATTATTAACGTAAATTCTTGCTACAATAAATCACCACCACTGCTCTAGGGTGAGTCGTGAGTCAGCCGCGAGCTGCCTGCCCCAGCTGACTTGACAAGTCCAAGGTTAAAGCCTAAATCGTGTTTCGGCCGGCTTTCTACAGTCGTGGAAATATGAGCAACAGCGCAAGTCAACTGCGCGGAAGCAATCGATATTTTTCGTTCGACCGTTGGTAGTTAGTAGTTGTGTCACTTAAGTCGAGTGAGCTGAAGCTGCCAAGTGCAATTGTTACTCTGACCTAACCTCAACAGTCAACTCAATTTCTATAGCTTTGTGGACCTTGTGGTTGTAATGAAACGTCAATTAGGATTAGATTCATTCTTTTCAAAAAAGGTAAAGGTTTCAAAAGACTGTTTGAAAAAGCGCAAAACCTGGCCTCTAAAATGGGAACTGAATAACCAAGATTAGTTGGTCTTCAAAGAAACAGACCAAATGTGCAAACTGACACAGTTGAAAACTACTTTCGATTGTCTATTTATCTCCCTTTTTTGGATTTTCTCGTCTGTGAAATGAAAAATAGATTTCCAAAAAATCAATTGGTCCAGATTGGAAAGCTCCAGATGCTTCTACCAGTACTAGGTAAATTTTCAGATCTCTATGAGGACTCTGTTTTAGAAGGGGCTAAACTGTATGAAAATGACCTCCCATGCTATGAAGCTTTGAAAGGAGAGTTGAGTATTTGGAAACACATGTGGAATTCTAGTTCAGAAAGTTTCCCTAAACACCCTGCTGAAGCTATGAAATACTCATCCGATCTGCCCAACATAACAGTGTTGCTCCAGCTTATTTGCACACTACCTGTGACCAGTAGTACTGCTGAACGATCGTTTTCTACTCTCCGCAGATTAAAAACCTACTTAAGGTCTACCATGACGGAGGAGCGACTTAATGGGCTGGCAAGTTTGCACATACACCAGGAAATAGCTTCCAGTTTAGATCCAGATGAAGTGTTGAAACTTTTTGCAAGGAATCACAAGCGGAAGTTGTCTTTTTCATTAAATTGAACATTTAGTAAATGAATTCCTTATTCATTAAACATGTTTTTACTTTACAGTTTTAATTATTTCAGTTGTTTTTTTATGTATTTCTTGGTTTTAACAACTGTCCAATCCTGTATATATATTTAACTACATTAATACTTAATAGGCCTATGTAAATAGACTTACCTATTAACTAAAACGGTGTTTTTTATTTACTGTACCTATAAACAATTTTCATAACGTTATTTTAGACACTAATTGTATTTCAGTTTTTTTGGTCATATAACTTAATTAGTTTAGTAATTGAAAAAATTAAAATATCACCTAGGTTTATTCCAACATCGAAAAAAGGATAGTGCATTTAAACTACTCTGTTTTAGGCACTGCTCCAAAGAAACTAAACTTCATAAACCCATTAAAAAACACGAATTTAAGAAAAATGAAGTTGCACTTTTTGAACAAAAATGTGCTAAAAACGTTGTTTTCAGACGCTTAAATTCCAAAAAAATTTCGAACCCCCCTCTTTCTGGGGGGTTACCCCCCAGACCCCCCAATGGTGCCCCCCAAACATAAATCCTGGATCCGCCCCTGGGTTTATCTCAGACCATAATAGAAATTATTATAACGATCTATTTGAATTTGGATTAGAGGTAATACTGTCATGTAACTAAAATATTAAAAGTGAAACTGGAACAAACCAAGATGTGGAGATATCCAGGAGTGGCTAGTATACCTGTTAAATACAAAGCACGTGGTGTTCGTGTATATTGGGGTATAAAAAAATGCTTATTAAAAGCTTAAAACTTTTATTTTAAAGAAGATCTTTTCGGAATTGTATCATTCCATCATCAGTTTACTAAAAGAGAGTAAAAATAATAATATTAAAAAACAAGTAAGTTAAAATTTCAATATATAAAAAGAACACGTTGGTTTTTTACTACTTATATAAAAAGTTGTCAAAAAAACATTTTATGGCCACATGAAAACATAGTAGAGAACTCCATAATAAAAAACTATCCTCAAGGTGTTTATGAAGGTAAATGCAATAGACTGTTGATTTGTAGATTACTAAAAACTGAAAATGGGGGCATCTTACATGACCCCCTGTAGTTGGTGAGGTTCTATTGACTTACATTACCTCTGATCTGTGCTGGAGTCTAAGGCTAACTGATAGAAAGATGGTATGAAAAATCAGTTAGTACCCATCAATGTCAAGTGGAATGATGTAGTAGGAGCAAAAGTCATTGTGCTTAAGTTTGTGAATAGGCCGTTTTTAGTGAAGAATAGCTACACAAATCAATCTAGCATACTCAGAATGAGTGTAACTCGATTTAAAATAATTCAAGTATAACGATTAAAGAAAAGAAAAAAAACCAACTAAGAAACAATCAGTATAAAATGCAAACTCACAAACATAGTCGATCCCGACACCTAACTCTTTTTTATATATTTGTATTAAAAATCTCTTTATGATTAATTTAAGCCCTAATCGTATATTTATGCTCTGATTTTTCATCCTACGTCTCAATTTATGTCCACAACTTCTAAAGTAACATTTACCTTTAGCGTCTAACCTTGAAAATTTCGCCATTAATTGACCTAAACAACCCGATTTCCCATGACAATAAGGGGACCTCGAAATCCTCTACCCTCTCTGAATCTATTTAAACCTTTAATTACGAAAATGGTCTAGTGCTTTCTCCGCTCACTGTGCCAATCACATCGAAAATGCATTAGATTCAATTACCTCGAACAGACTGGCGACTGGAGTGTTTGAATTAAATGAAAAAGGTTTTAATAGCAAAGTGAACGCATGAAATGCATTAGTCGAAAGTATGTCAAGATATGCACGTGCATCGGGAATGTAATGTTATACTGTTGAATAAATTGTTACGTTTTTCAATTTTTAAAGACACGCAATATCAAAATGGGAAATTTAACTTTTTAGGTCTCTACAGTTACTTTAAGGTACAGTATAACTTATACTATACAGTAAAAATGTGTCTAAATTTTATATCTTACATTTCTTTTTGCTTGGTCTCTGGGGATCATTACGCAAACTATATTTCATCGTATGTCATAATTTCTCAATAATATTAAGATATGGACTGTTCAAAGGCCAAGATAATTATTGCCAAGATTATTGTCTCCAAGAGAAATTTTAGGAGTTTTAAGCCGTGTGTAGCACTGTCCTGTTGGAATATAAAATTCGATTTCGGGTAGAAATCGTAAGCACTTGGTGAAAAATTATTTATCAAAATTTCTTGGTACTTTGTTACGTTAATTATTGTGGCTTCTAGTACTTCATATCTTTGTAGACCCTCTGATGCTGTAACGTTTCAATCAACCGATTGAATGTGACACCAAGCTTCGCTTGGTACTTGTCCCCTGTACTATAATATTCCTAAGCGACCTCACTACATTATAAATATTTTTCATTCTCTACTACAATTTCTACAACCATTCTTAAATTGGTTAGTCTCTTGGTCGTATAAACGGCTACTACCGTGGGAGCAAGAAAACAGTCCACCCCAATACCTTGGGCAACATTCAGCAACCAGATACCAAACCACTTATGTATCAGCACGGAATATGAAATCCCTTTAATGACATGGGAAGAAAATTACCATTATGTAGACCAGCAACTCTCCTTAAATCCACCGACAGCGGCTAGATTCAACAGGGATCGGAACCCTTCCTGAAAGACTGGACAACTCATTCCGAATAAAATAAAGCTGAGTACTTTTCTTATATTTTAGTTATTCCATACCGGCAACCGGCTTAATTTTTGTGTTTCAGTTTATTTATCTTTGTTTTACATTCATAATATAATTTTTTTTTTGTTTTATTTTATAAATAAATATATACCTTTTGTTATGGCTTAACAAGTATTTTTATTTCCTGTACCTTTCTGGGATTGGTGTAGAGGGAAAATAAACAGGGAACGAACTCAGGGCTGAGTAGTCGGACAGAGCGTCATTCTGGTGGATGGAACGGTGGGCGTTTTTCTCTTGAATATTCTTAGGGATATTCGAAGAATTTCTCCCTTCGTTTCTTCCCACAGTGTGGTGTTGCTTAACGCCCTGGCCTTTATAAGATTAAATGTTACAATGTACCCCAAATCATAATTTATTTGAGAATTTCACAGGTTTTTTTTGAGGTAATCTTTATGATATGCTTCATATTTACTCCTAATAACCCGTTTTCGGGAAATCCCTCACGCATACATCAAATTTTGATTAGTCCCTGAATATGACTCTGGACCAGTCATCAACTGTCCATGAAATATTCGATCTTGCCCAATTGAAGCGATTTGCTTTTTGTTCCTCTGTTAGCATAGGTTTTTCCTTCGCTCAAAACATTACGAGTAAGAAAAAAATTACGCATTCAATAAAAAATTACGATTCGACCTTATAAAAATTGAGTACTGAGTTGTATATTCATTTCCTGCAGCACTCCTTTTATAAATATGTTCCTGTTTCTGCGATTCATTGTGCTATGGCAGCTCGTAAAGTGTTGCTACGGCCGAGTTTGCAAATTTTCACTAGTAATCGTCAATCGCTAATAGACACAATTATGTACCAGTCTGACCCTAAAGGTACGATTTCGAACACAACCGCAAACTGCAAACCGCAGACCGCAGCGATAGACCTACTGGTTCATATGGTTTCTTAAGGTTAAATTCCGAAAGTGGCTGCAGACTGCAAACCGCAAACCGCAGACTGCAGCGACAGTGTCGTCTGCGGTCAGACCAATTCCGGGCAGAACTGCACTGCATCTACAAAATAGCGACAACAGCATTGCACGATGGGAATTTATAATAGTATAATATTAAAAGTCGTATAAGTAGGATGTCAGACGCAATAAACAACGATGAATTAATGTTATATCTTTTGATGGAAGAAGAAGATGACAGCGATCTTTTACTTTTGCATTATAAAAGAAAAAGGAAACCAACTAGGACTCTATTTAAAAATAAACAATTTGAAGGAAGTTATTCAATACTCATTAAAAATCATCTAATGGCTAACGAAGATATATTTAGAAACAGCAAAAATACGTGTTATCAATCTGCGGTCGGCGACACTACTGGTTCTGGTGCAGTCCTGCGGTCTGCGGTGGCGACGTTCTGCTTGCGGTGGCGACAGTGCCGCTCTACTCGACATACAGCTCATAAGAAACCATATGAACCAGTAGGTCCGTCGCTGCGGTCTGCGGTCTGCGGTTTGCAGTTTGCGGTCGTGTTCGGAATCGTACCTTTATGAGCTGTATGTCGAGTAGAGCGGCACTGTCACCACCGCAAGCAGAACGTCGCCACCACAAACCGCAGTACTGCACCAGAACCAGTAGTGTCGCCGACCGCAGAGTGATAACACGTATTTTTGCTGTTTCTGAATATATCTTCGTTAGCCATTAGATGATTTTTAACGAGTATTGAATACCTTCCTTCAAATTGTCTATTTTTAAATAGAGTCCTAGTTGGTTTCCTTTTTCTTTTATAATGCAAAAGTAAAAGATCGTCGTCATCTTCTTCTTCCATCAAAAGATAAAACATTAATTCATCGTTGTTCATTGCGTCTGACATCCTACTTATACGACTTTTAATATTATATAATTATATACTAATATATATATATATATATATATATATATATATATATATATATATATATATATATATATATATATATATATATATTACATACTAATATAAATTCTCATCGTGTAATGCTGCTGTCGCTGTTTTGTAGATGCAGTGCAGTTCTGCTCGGAATTAGTCTGACCGCAGACGACACTGTCGCTGCAGTCAGACAAAGATTTTTTTCTCCAGATATTTCCACTTTTATAGCATCACAGTAGCTACAGGTGTCTTTTCTAGAAAAACCGAATGCAATAGTAAACATTGTTTCAAAAATTTCGCGAAACTTGTCGTACGATCATTTATTATCGGCATTTTTTAAAGTACATAGTACGTAACTTAGTTATGTTGAGTTCTTCAGGGAGATAAGCTTTCTTACTTTTTTTCCGGGAGTAATGAAATTTTCTTCCTTTTAAGAAACCAATAAATTCTGTCACTTTGACGATAGTATCTTCAAAAATTTTGTTGGGCCAATTTCCGTGTTTTCCTCTAGCGTCTAATAATACAGTACCAGTTGAGGCCAGTGATTCTCTAATTCTTTGCACTCGGAAAGCAGAAACGAAAGTCTCCACCAGAGCCACTTCTAGATTAGATTAGATTAAATTAAGAGAGGTGGCCTTTCGGCCTATTCCACTGCGACCTTTTCAGAATTATTGTGGCCCTCTAGTCCTAGACAACATTCTCTAGCCTGACCCTCTTTATAAAGTCTAGTAGCTTCGAGACTGTACCTTCCATGTAGCTGTTTGCCGGTGGATTTTCTTCTCCTAATGCAAAAAACCGCACATTTGCCAGACTGTCACACTGACATAAAATGTGCTCTGCCGTTTCTTCTTCGAGGTGACAGAATCTGCACAGGTCATCATCTGATAATCCCATTAGCTTCAAGTGCCTATTCAGCTTACAGTGCCCTGTTAGAAGACCTACTATGGCTTTGACTGTTTTCCTATCTTTGCTAATTAGGTCTGCCGTAAATTTTGGCGAATGTTCTCTAATGAACTGTTTCGCCTGTCTTTGTCCTGGTGAATTCCTCCACCATTCCAGAGATTTGTGAGCTACCCACTTCTTTGTAGCCGTTTTTGTTACTGACTTTGCAATGCCGCAGAAGGGTTCCGGTCCAATGAATGGCATTGATGAGCCTTGTTTGGCCATTTCATCTGCTTTTTCATTGCCCCTATGACCCTCGTGCCCCGGTACCCAGGCTACCGTAACCTTGCTACGGTCTCCTAGTTTATTTAGGGCACACACGCAATCCCATACTAGCTTAGAATTGACCTCTACAGAATTGAGTGCCTTAAGCGCTGCCTGACTATCTGTGAAGATGGCAACTGAACAGAACGTTCTTTCCTGCCTTTCTATTTCTTCCACACAGTGATGGATTGCAGTTATTTCCGCCTGGAAAACTGTCACATCCTTAGATAGACTTACCGGGAAATGTATCCCTTGATTTGTCCCTACTATGCCGGCTCCAACACCCTCCGACGTTTTTGAGCCATCCGTGTACCAGGTAGCAGCAGCTTTTATGGGTACCCCTTTATTCCACTCTTCCCTGCCCGGTATCTTAATTGTGAATTTATTGTTAAAGCTATATCTAGTAGCTGTTGCATCGATAGGTTTCCCCATCACAATATTGGCTTTTAGCTCCTCGATTAGCTTTCTATCTCCTCGAAGCAACACTAAGCGTAGGCCTGAAAATAAACGAAGAAAAAACTAAATACATGGTCGTATCAAAAAAGGAACGACAGCGAATAAGACAAAACATTACCATAAACGATCATAATTTTGAGGTGGTCAAAGAATTCAAATACCTAGGAGCAACAATTACCAGTGAAAACACAGGAGAACGGGAGGTTGAAATACGAATACTGGCGGGGAATAAATCATTCTTTGCCATTCAACATCTAATGAGGTCAAAGCTTCTCTCAAGGCGTGCCAAAATCCAAATGTACAAAACCATAATACGACCAGCAGTGACATATGGAAGTGAAACATGGACATTGAGAAAGAAAGAAATCAATAAGCTATTAGTATGGGAACGCAAAATCCTGCGAATTATATATGGTCCTTGCAGGGACAGCGTGACAAATGAATGGAGGAGCAGATACAACAATGAAATAGAAACTCTCTTCGGGAAAGGCAACATCGTAAGATACATAAAAGCCAATAGATTAAGATGGGCAGGCCACGTGGTACGGAGTGATGACGACAGACTGATTAGCAATGTATTTTAGGGAAAAAGGTGGAAAGACGCTGTCAGGGAAGACCTGGAGAAGATGGAAGTAAGGCCATGGGAAATAATAGCACAGGATCGGAATCAATGGAAGGCAATAGTAAACGCGGCAAAAACTCACGAAGAGTTGTAAAAGCCAATGATGATGATGATGATGATTAGCTTTCTGTTGCCAGTACCATGCGTTTGGCTTATATGTCGCTGACTATGGATTAATCTGTGCATCACTGATCTGGCTTCGCCCTGTATAAAGATATGAAGTGACGGTAAATTCAACAGGACTTCCAACGATGCAGTAGGAGTTGTTTTTATGGCCCCCGTAATACACAGGCATGCTAGCCTTTGTGTACTACATAGCAGCCTTATTGCTCCCACTTGCTTCGTCTTTGTCCACCACGTCACCGAGCCATAGGTTATCATGGGTCTAATAACCCTTGTATATAACTATAGAGTCATTTTGGGGTTTAGCCCCCAATTCTTACCGCACATTCTTCTACATCTGCCCAGGGACATAGTAGCTTTCTGTGTGGTTTTTTTAATGTGAGTATTCCATGTAAGCCTATGATCAAAATATACCCCAAGGTATTTTGTTTCTTTGGCAAATGAAATCTCTGTTCTTCCCAGCACCGGTGGTTTTAGGCCTTGTAGTGCTGTTTTCTTGGTAAAGTTGACGATTTGTGTTTTCTGAGCATTGACTATCTTCTTTACACCAGTCGTCAACTATATTTAGGGCTGCTTGCATTCTCCCAGACACCACCTGAGCAAACCTGCCCCTGACGACAATTGCTATATCGTCAGCATATCCTAGAGAATAAAAGCCTTCTGTTGACAAATTTCTGAGGAGATCATCTACCAAGGTTGCCCAAAGTAGAGGGGACAGAACTCCTCCTTGTGGACAGCCTCCACCTACTTTTGCTTTGATGGTTGCTTTACCCAGAGTGGACATTACTATCCTATTCTCTAGGGATGCCCTTATCCATCTGCATATTACCGCAGGTGCGCCTCGTCTACTCATAGCTCCTATCAAAGAGCCGGTGGTAACATTATAAAATGGCCCTTCTATATCTAAGAAGGCGGCCATTGCTATCTCTTTGTCTTCCATTGACTTTGAGATAAGCCTATTTAGATCATCCAACGCAGTCCGTCGATTTACCAGGTTGGTATGCATATTGACGATTGCTTAGAGGATTTTCCTTTAGCACTTCATCTCTGATGTACCTATCAAGAAGCCTTTCCAGCGTTTTTAATAGAAAAGAAGATAGGCTTATCGGTCTATATGACTTTGATATTAGGTCTGATACTTTACCTACCTTAGGCAAGTATATGACTTTGACTTTTTGCCATATTTCCGGTACTACCCCCATGCTAAACTGGCTTTGAGGAGCTTGCATAGGTATGGTATCAATAAATCTAATCCCATTTGCAACAGTATTGGATATATGCCATCCGTCCCTGGAGACTTATATGGCCGGAACTTATTTATAGCCCATCTAATTCTGTTTGGTCTTGTGATTGCTGTGGCTATTTCCCAATCTGTAGACCTTGGCCTAGTAAGCCTTTGGTCTACGTTGGTTTGCCTATCTGCATCATCCAGAATTGTTGAGCCCGAAAAGTGCGTGTTTATCAGTTCTAGAGCCACTTCTAATACTATAGAAATAACAAGCAAGATTAGGTGTCCCTGTATACACTCTATTTCGTCGACGCATAACTGGGAAAACGGTTATCAGACCACGTATATACCGATTCTGATCATCGTAGTTAGCAAGTTCATTGAATTGAGTCAACATGCGTCGCCTTTCGGTTTCATTGACGTTCCCAAAACAACGAAAACGGTGCCACTTTCAATCTGGCCTCACCTCATGACTGGTGGCTCTCAGAAATACTATAACGTCACGAACTATTTTTTTCTTTTTTAGCAGCAGTCCCCACATCTACATCACTACAATCGCTACCACTACTTTTCATTTTAATCAATATGTACTCACTTCTTTACTATTATTCGAATAAAATCAATTGGTAAACTAGAACACACCCACGAAGTCACTAAACAGAAAGAGGATCACAGAAATGCTGCACCCGACCCGATCTGTTGAGACAGAGGGCGCCTTTGGACCCTGACAGTTATTCCCTCGCAGCGCGCGGACTGTGATAGTTCTTCCCCAGTACACCGTTTCATTTAACATTTGAAATAAAAGGACTGTAAATGGTTTTATCTTCTACTCCGTACCATCCGAAAGTAATATATGTTCATCACTAGAAAACTTCGTCATTTCAATTTAGACCAAAAGTGGACTATGGTTGTTTTCCCCCTGACTCCTTATATTTAAAAATATTTCTACTAAACAATTCATGAATTACTAGTCTCTTTGTATTATCCATAATACACATTTCAACTGTTAAACTCGTCTACACAGTTGTGATGAAAAAATTCTTATTTTTTAATAACTTGAATGGTCTACTTACATTATCTTGACTGAATAAATTACAAATATAGGGCTTCTTAAGTAAACTTTTTCATTTGATATGTCTTACCCCTCATTGTTATTTGTATTTTATCTTATATTTGAGATTACACTAAATTTCGGGACATATCTTTGAAAAAGAATCCTAAACCTTCTAAAAACTTTGACCACCTACGCTTATGAAGAATATTAAACCGAAAGAATGGCAGATTAAAATTATAACGTATAATAGACTTTTAATATTTATAGATTATGATGATTAACATTAGCAAATTTAATGATTTGTCTACACACTAAGTGTTCGTAACTTTAACTTCTGGAATAGTTAGTTTTATGCCATAATGCATATAAAGTGGCGCCAGCACAGGATAACCGCGTCATCGTGGCGATGATTGAATTTTATTAAAATGGCTTTTCCACAAAAGTTACATGATAAAAATATAAAAAGGATAACTCCTTCCCACACACTTCCACAAATGATGAATCGGAAGACTCGTTTAAAGCCAGTCGGGGCTGGTTTGACAACTTTAGAAAAAGGACCGGCATGGTGAGGCAGCAAGTTCGGATGTGAAAGCAGCTGAGGTTTACATCAAAACGTTTTCCGAACTAATAGAAGCTAAAAGATACATCCCCCATCAAGTTTTCAACTGTAACGAGAAGGGCTTTTCTGGAAAAAGATGCCGAGTAGGACTTACATAACGGCAAAGGAAAAGACGATGCCAGGTTAAAAACATATGAAAGATAGACTAACTCTACTACTTTGCGCTCTTGCGAGTGGCGACTGTAAAATCAAACCTCTTCTAGTGTACCATTCAGAAAATCCCATAGCCTTTAAGTCACATAAGATTAAAACAAATGGCTGTGGAGTGCAAATACAAAGGCGTGAGTCACCAGGAAATTCTTTGTAGAGTGGACAAACCTAGTTTTGCCTTTTGTTAAAAAATATCTACAGCAAAACAATATATCCAAACAAATCCTTCTTGTCATCGATAAAGCCTCTTCTCACCCACCAAATTACAAGATTTACAAAGAGTTCAAGTTTATAAAGAGTCTCTACCTACCAGCCAACGATTTTCGAAATAAAACCAGTACAGCGAATCAAACCTTTTCTTTTCCTACCATTCCATTACTTTGTTAATGTGAGTAAAAATATAACCTCAACTATTTCTCCACAACAAGATCCAGTTTCCTATCTCTCTAATTCAAAAAACATTGCTGATACCTTCTTTTTAAGACCAGTTGATAAGACGGAACTCATTTCAACAATTCGTAGTATAAAAAGCACATCGTCCTGTAGTACACATGGATTATCTATTAAAATTTTCTCAAATCTACCGCATAATGTTTTGGAGGTCATGGTCTCGCTAGTAAATGATTCCCTTGAAAAAAGTACATTCCCTAACTGCCTAAAGACTGTCATCGTCATTCCTCTTCATAAAGGTGGAGAAAAATCTGATGCCTGCAACTATAGACCTATTGCCTTGTTACCAGCACTATCAAAAATTATTGAAAGACTTATAAAAGTTTGACTTATGCCCTTTCTCCTTAAATATAATATTTTATCGCAAAATCAGTTCGGTTTGTTGTCTAATAAATGCACTAGTGATGCCATATTTTCTGTGTTACATGATATATATCTATCACTATTCAGTAACCTCTCCTCCGTCAACGTTTTCTGCGACTATTCCAAAGCCTTTGACTGCGTAAATCACGACATTCTATTAAAAAAATTAACTTTCTATGGAATTTGGGGTGTGTCTTTGATCTGGTTCAAAATTTACTTGGTAGGTAGGAAACAATTCGTTAGAATAAATGACACCGACTCTAGTTGTAAAGATATTGAGTGTGGAGTACCACAAGGTTCAGTATTAGCCCCATTCTTTTTTTACTTTTCATTAATGACATCACTTACTTGAAAATTAAAGGGAAAATTTTTCTATTTGCGGATGATACCAGTATTACTTGGAGCAGCTCTGATATTTCAACGCTTCATTCAATTATAACTGCTGATTTACTTATAATCAAGGCTTGGTCAGACTCCAACTTACTTAGCTTTAACGTGGATAAGACTGTAGCATTATCTTATGAAGGAGTCATGCAACCCTTGCTTTTGAATGAGAGCCAAATCAATATCGTAAATTTCGTGAAATTTCTAGGTATTCTCATTGACAGTGATCTCAAATGGTCCTTGCATACTGACTCCTTAAGGAAGAAACTAGCCTCAGCTTGCTTTGCAATAAGATCTGTTTCGAAGTAACGGAACTAAATTTATCTTCTGCCAAAATGGCATATTTCTCATTGTTCGAGTCCCATTTTCGATATGGGCTTCCATTTTGGGGTTCTAGTACAGCGGCCCAATTTGATACTATTTTTAAGTTGCAAAAAAGAGCAATCCGTTATCTATTTGGTCTCAAACAAACAACTCATTGCAAGACCTACTTCAAAAATAACGGAATTTTGGCGCTTCCCTCTTTATTTATTTTGGAAACGGTTTGTTTGATTCCAAAGCATCTAAACATTTTTCCCGATAGACCTGACCATGGCTACTCCATTAGAAATTCGGATTGTAACGTTTATTTGCCGATCCCGTCCACTCAGCTAGTAAAGAATTCTATTCTATATCGTGCAAAGAAACTTCACAAAAATCACCTTCCAAGAGAAATTAAATTCGCAACATCCTTCATTAAGTTTCGTAAGGTGACAAAAATATATCTCTCAGAAAGACCATATTATTCAGTTGACGAGTTTTTTAATGTATAACAAAGAAACAAAATTAGTATTGTTTATAATTACATTTGGGTGTCTCAAGCAGTGGCTACACTTTGTCTCATTTGTTGTGGTCTGTACAAATTATGTAGGTTATACAATAATTTTACTAATTTAAAATTGTGTTATTCTGTTTTTTACTATATTTATTTTTGTTTTATACTTTTTGTACTATTTGACTGATTTATTTTTTAGCTTTGTCCAAAAAATTGTTCAATAATTTTCAGTGACAATAAAGCATATTTCTATTCTATTCTATTCTCATATCGTGCAGCCCATGGATCAGCAATTGATTTCTAATTTTAAGAAGTTGTATACCAAGCACATTTTTTGGTGCTGCTTTGAGGTGACGGAGAACACAAACCGTATCCTTGTGGAAGAACTACTTTTACATTGTAATATACCTAAGAATTACTGAGCAGGCCTGACTAGGTGTTACAGCAAGGACCTTAACCTCTGCATGAAAGAAGCTGTGACCTGAAGCTGTAGATGAAAGGGCCTGCGAAGGACTGGAACCCAAAGTGTCGGTGGTAGATGAGATTGTTTCTCTTGGAAAATTTATGGGTCTGGAGGTGGATGAACGAAATGTGAACGAACTTGTTGAGAAACAGTCTCAGGAACTGACAATACGATGTCAGCTGACAATAGTCTCATACGGTGGTTCAACGAAAAATTAGTTTTGAAGGGGAGGTTCCGTCGAAAAAGTAATTTCGATGAAGAACTACAATAATGTTTGTTTATAATATTTTGTAACTTAACTGCTATTTACACTTTAATCCAGTGGCGCACCCAGGGAGGTTTTGGGTTTTTGGTTTTGGGGGTTAAACCCCCCAGGACCCTATTCCGACACTGTAATTTACAAATTTTAAGGACTTAATTTCGGTGCCCAACCAAAACTCCCCCAGAGGAAAATTCTAGGTGCGCTACTGCTTTAATCATAAATACAGTTTCACAAAATGATGATATGTATTATTTATATTTCCATTTTTTTCCAGAGAATATTGTATATTTTTTTACATCTCTATATTTCGCTAATTGTTGGTTAGCTTCATCGGGCGAAAAGAAATTTAAGAGTATTTTAACATTTCCATGTTCACAACAGTACTGTTATATATTATTATGTATATATAATCACATAAATATATCACGTAAAAGTGACACAGTAAAAGAAAAACAATTTTCAGTTTATTTGAATATACTTCCAGTAAATTTTGCGAAGCGTAAAGTAAATTTTCTGCTCCAAATCTCGCATTTTCCAAACCGAGTTTCATAATATATGACACCCTCTTTATATCAGCACAACACAACATGTACCTTTTAAATTACCTAATGCATTATTGTAGTATGAAAAGGACTAAATAAATACTTTTATATTAACATGAAGTAATCGAAAAGATAATAAATCAGTTTTATGGTTATCGGACTAGGAAAATGGCACGTTTGTGTAATTTGGACGAGTTTGTATATTCATAAAAGTACCTATATTATTATCAGAATCAGATCATTATGTATGACAATACGAGATAATGGAAAAAAATAAAAACTAAATTATTTAGGTGTAAAAAATTAAGTACAAAATATTGTATGTATTAAGTAATTCTCCCTTTTCATTAACCCATCAAGGACTGAATTTAAAATTTTTTGAAATTAAGATAATTTTAAACAAATTTATTAAATAAATTATTAATTATGCTTAAAACAACAAGTAATAATTATTTATTTTTCTTAAAACAGCATATTGCCATAGAGCCTGTAGGATCAAAAAATAAGGATATGCCAGAAAATATGGACGGATATTTGTTTTTCGACGGTAACGTGCTCGGCTACTATGGCCACTTACACAGGTACTATAACATGAGTTTTCATAACACAAACAATAAGTGTTACATTAAGAATATGTTACAATAATACGGAATGATAATAATATGTTACACAATGTCTAAATTAAAATCTAATTATATTTTTTGATATAAGTGTTCATCTCTAAGGAAATGTAGCACAGCTTTTATTTGGTCAGGGTCGTTTAGGATATCTCGTACTTCACTTTTGAGTTTGTGTTGTAATCTTCTGGCCGAATATTGATGTCATTCAGTGAGAATATGTTTGATTGTCAAATATGATTGGCAGCTTTGACAGGAGGGACGGATGCTAGAGGACATTAGGTAGCCGTGTGTGGGTTTTGAATGTCCTATCCGTAGTCGTCTTATCACAATGAGATCTCGTCTTGACAGGGCTGAATAGTCAAATGTAGGCTGACTGATTATTGACGGTTGTATTTCGTGTAAGATCGAACGGTTAGAGTTCCAATGCTGCTGCCAAAGGAGTCTGGTTCTTCTTTTAGTATATGATTTTAGGTCCTTACAAATTTGAATTTTATCGGTGATTTCAGGTGATTCTGTAGCAAGTTTAGCATAGTGATCTGCAGTTTCATTGCCTTCTATACCAATGTGAGATGGCAGCCAAATTATGGTAACTGTTATGTTTTGGGACAAGATAATTTGGTAAGAGTCTAGGATCTTTTGGACGATTGGATATCGGTAAATATATTTTTGATAGAATGGATTGATGCTAAAATATGGATTTATTTTAATTAGTTACAAAGGTAAATTTTAAATTAAAATCGTGAATCAAAATTAACGGTACTGCTTATACATCATAGTCCAACCTTGCATTTAGTACACATTGTGCGCATGATGGATTTGTAGTTTTCAACTGCACATCTCTTCTTTTTTGCATTAGGGGTGTTTATTAATAAATGTCCTATATTGTTAGTATAACTTTGAGCGCGTTAGAGAATTTAAGTATCTTGGAACAACAATTACTGAAGACAATAGCGGATCACAAGAAATAAACAACAGGATTCAGGTCGGCAACAGATGTCTTTTTGCCCTCCAAAACCTTATAAAATCGAAACAACTAACACGACGTACGAAGATACAGGTCTATAAAACAATCGTACGACCCGTGGTATGGAAGCGAAACGTGGACGATAACAAAGGCAAACAAAGAGAGACTATGTGTTTGGGAAATAAAAATCCTAATTAAGATCTTTGGTCCTGTGCTGGATGAAGCATCAGGACAATATAGGATAAGAACTAACAAAGAGCTCGAAGAACTTTACCCAGACGCCCATCATAAAAGAAATATAGTCCAGAAGACTCAAATGGGCAGGACACCTCAGAAGACATTCTGACGAACGAACAGTAAGACTGGTGTGGGAGGAAGTCCCAACTGGAAGGAGACCACGCGGGCGCCCTCGTCTCCGGGGGCGAGATAATATAGCAGGAGACCTAAGCACTATGGGCGTGGAGAATTGAATGGAGGTTGCTCAAGACAGAAAATAGTGAAAGCATGTTGTCGAGTCGGCTAAAACCCACGAAGGGTTGTAACGCCACGGAGTAAGTAAGTCCTATATTGTCAAAACGCACGTCATCGGAAACTCTGCCAAACGATCTACTAGAGATACTTAAACTTGGACGACCTCCCTGCCTCACTGGATTCTGTATCCTTGACAAATATGTTTTCACAATATCTCGCTTGAACTGAAGCTGCGTCATAGTATTGATTTTCTTATTTACATTCCAACTGTTTTGCACTGAACGGTCAATTACCTAAGTAAAACAGTACCACCACCATTTTTTTCCACGGAGTCCTATACGATATCTGGATATTTTTCATCCATGAGATCAGTGCCACTCATTGCGAAATTACATTTCGCAATAACTTGAGGTCTGCCTATCTGCTCGTTCTTTTTATCGGCCTGGGAATAGCGTTTTACTTTATTCACAGGTGAAACCTCATATGAGGTCTCCTAAAACTTCAGCAGTACAGAGTTTTAGGAGACATTCGTTGGACTTTCTGAGTTTAAATTTGTATTAGCCCAAGTGTCTGATGAGTCTGAGATAGGCCGAAATGATTCATAACACTTTATTGATACCGATTCGAGTACGGGAAGTTTAACGAATCAGTCCTCCTAGTCCATATATTTGGTCTATGGGGGATAAGACAGAGGGATTTCCTGAGTCCTCTATTGTTCAACCTGATTTTGGATGAAATCATAAAAAGTAAGAACTAAAAATAGATACAAAATGGGAGAAAAACAACAATAATCTGCTATGCAGACGACGCAATGCTACTCTTTCAAAGTGCAAATGATTTACAACGTATGCTGCACCAATTTAGTATAAATGCAAGAAAATTTGACATGTTAATTTCCCCAAAAAAGACAAAATGCATTGTTACAATAGCAAATTGACTAGGATGTAAATTGGAGCTGGAAAGTCAGGATAATAGAATAAGTCACTGGCTTTAAATATCTAGGCATCACATTATCTAGCTACAGAAAATTTTAAATAGAAGTGGAACATTAAGTGAATAGAGCAAACAGAGCTGCAAGTTGCCTGAATGAAATATTATGGAGAAATAAAAATATCGTGAAAAAAATGAAAGGCACAATATACAAGATAGTCATCAGATCAATAATGACATGCGCGACAGAAACACGATCTAACACATACAGGACAAAAATGATGTAAGAAACAACAGCAATGAATACACTTGATGTTAAAACACTGTGAAACAGAGCTAGAAGTACAAATATACGACATTGATGCAAGGTGGAGAATATCACGGACTGGGTAAGAAATAGAAAAATAGAATGGAACAATCCTATAAGCAGAATGACAACAAATAGGTAGTAGAGACGGCAAGAGACGGTTTCCTAATAGAAAGACGATCAGTGGTAAGACCACTCTGGGCCACATACTCCGAAAACATCGTATCTGGGCCACATACTCCGAAACGATAGATACTCTCTGCTACAAGTCATCATGCAAGGTAGAGTAGAGGCAAGAAAAGGCTTGGGAAGAAAGAAGAAATCTTGGCTGAGGAATATCAGAGATTGGACTAACTTCAGTGTTGAACAGATATTTCACGTTGCAAAAGATCGAGAAGCGTTTAAAGAAGTGATCGCCAACCTTCGTTAGAAGACGGCACAAGAAGAAGAAGAAGTAAGACCACGGAAACAATGGTACGAGAACTTACTGAAGGCACATTAAAAAACAGAGTCATTTCTATACAAAAAAAAAAATAAAAAGAAATTTACTCAAACTAAGAGTAAATTGATCTTTATCCATTAAAACATTAGCATTTAGATAATAGGTACCATTTCCTGTACACTTTATCTATTTCAGAAAGTGGTTCACGAAGAAGATGATTAAAACTCAACAAAATATTGACTGAACATGACCTAAGATCAAGAAGGTCAGAAAATGACAAAATATTCTCAATGTCAGCTAAGGTTATGCTAATGAAATAATCCTTCAAAGACGGTTAAAGGACAAATAAAAGACCTAAATAAAATAACTAAATACAACAACAGTCATGATGAGAAACCTCATCATCATTTCATTCTTAATCCATTAATCCATTTGGAATTACATGGAAATTTCTTGAACTCAGGGGTACCTAAGTTATTAAGCTTCTTACAAAGGTGATCCATGGATTTATGGTAGATGAAATTAAATTTATTACGTTAAGAAGATTGAAAATTATCTAATAAAAGAGAAGGAAGAGAAGAAAGTGATCAAGTGATCACTATTATTCTGAATTTGAAAAGTAATAAATTTTATATCGGAGTTCACTGCTAAAAGAAAGATTGTGCCTTTTAAAGAAGGTCACCATTTGGTTAAAAGTACATCTATCTTTATCTGTAAGCTCTTTTCTCCTGGTTGTTGTTTCACTGTTTATTCATTATGGTGCTATCTTGTTGCTTTTTCTGTTTCTTTTAGTATTTGCATTATCTTGGCGCACTGTATTTGATCAAATCTGTTCTAGTAATCAACCAGATATCAGTGGCGCATCGAAGGGGGCGATCGGCCACTTTATTCGACCATCGACCATTAAAAAAACATTCAGTTTTTAGTCAACTTTTATTTGGAAGGAGAGCCAATTGGCCCTCCCTTTTAACAGTGCTGGATTCGCCGCTGCCAGATAAGCGTATATGTCACAATTTACGTCTCTACATCTACGAACAGCATTTATGAACTCTAACTGGTTAGAGTAAATTTGACATTTGACAAATCAGTAAAACAGATCAAACAATTTTATACAAAAAAAAAACAAGTTTTTCTAGTTATCTCCTCTAATTATGACTACCTTTAGTCATTTATTATAACAACTTTAACTCGATTTCACGAAATATAATTAGTTTTATGTACATGTCACAAACATGTAGATAGTGCATGGTTTTATGTTAATTGAATACAACTGAAATTTCAATAATTCAGTGTATGTCATAACCAGAAATACGAGCTAAAGTAATTTAACTGCTGTATACATGCACGATAATTAAAATACATTTGCTACTGAAAACCGGGAAATATGAATTTTATTTAAAAACCTTTTTATTAAAATCACTAAAGTAATTTTAACTTTTAACAAAGCCAAACATTTTGATTTATTTAATGTTTATTGGTAACGATATCTGCATACAGACACCTGTGATTCACCCAGGTAGTGTTGAGTTCCTAATACCCTAACAAAGTTGTGCCAGAACGAGATGTTCGAGGCAGTTAGATATTTGACACTTCGTCCCGTCACCACTCCGAGATGGTCGGTGTCCAATTAAAAACCTCTCCTTTGTCACTCCAGAGATCAGAATGGAAGGGCTGGTTAAGGCAAAATATATCTACTGGTGCCCTGCTATTAACTGATTCCCATTATTTCTCCCACCCATTAATTGAGAAAACTACACCCTAACGAACCATCAAAGACTTTCAACCTCCTGCCTTACCGAGACTGCCATCTCTCTCGCATCGTCTGTCTATAATTCGCTCTTACCAATATTCTCTCATCATTTTCTCCACCATGTCTCTCACGGAATCAAACATTCTGCGATTACACTCTCTTTTAAACTTCTCTTTTTCATTCGCCCAAGACCACAGCCACCTTTACTTCCAAGCCATGAAGTAGAAATTTGGCAACAACGCGTGGTAGTCCGACTGTGGTTTGTTTTGGTTTAACCAAAGAATATAGACGCTTAGCGTCTATATTCTTTGGTTTAACATTTCATATAGGAAGGCTTGTAAAGTTTGTTGAATTTAGTGTTTTTTTTAACTTTATTCGAATGTTTTATTTGTAAATTGTGTTTAAATCAATTAAAAAATATTAATATAAGTAAAATTTCATTAAATTTAGAACTTTTAGAAGATTCTTAACGACAATCTAAAAGGCAAGTATAAATATAACCTACAAAACAAACTGAAAATAATAATACTTTTGCTTCTTGTTACAAAATATGTAGGTAAACTAAAAACAACAATAATAATACTTTTGTTTTTTGTTACAGATGCTCTGGCATTGTTGTGTACCTGGTTGCAAAACCAATTATGCCAATACTTTAAAAACGAAACAGGCAGAAAGTATGTTTTTGTTTCCCAAAGATCCCCAAAGAAGTACCATTTCCCATTTCCTGAAATACCATCATATGTAAGTGTTCATCGTACTAAAGAAAGAAGGAATCCCGAAGACAGAAGAAACTTTTTGCATAAGAAGAGGGAACAAGAGATAACATAATTATGTCAATTAGACTTAGACAATAATATCCCATTGAAAAACTGGACAAGTAAAATTACAAATGACTGTGTATATTTCTATGTATTAAACATTAATCAGTTGGGACACAAGTGTGATAATATTTGTCTAATATGTAGTGTAATAGTTAGCAGTAATTTTAGTGTAATCGTCAATCTAGGTAAGAATAGATTAAGTGGTAATGATTTGAAATGGATTTTACAATATAGTAAATTAACAAGATGGTCACAATTAGAGAACTTACTTTCTCATTTAGATCTACTTTTTAGATAAGTGATAACAAATTTGAGTATTACATTCAAAAATCTTTTGAGAATATAGGCTATTTTAAATCGATATACAAGTTATAAATGGTATGTTACATTCAACACATTTTTCATGTATACCTCTTTTAACTTGTTCTATATGACGACAAACCTATTCATTTTTTTTTTTTTTTTTTATTTAAATTAACGTGCATGTGACATCTATGGTCATTAGCACGAGTTACGATTTACATGGTAATATAATATAAATTACAAAATAAAATGTAGTTAACATCTAACATACAGAGAAAATAATAAAAACTTGTAATATAACATTTATATTTTGTTGAGCAGTTGACTATTCTCGAGGAATTTGATGACCTTGTTGATTTCGTCTGTGTTGTTTAGGACCTCTTTGAAGTTAGTACTGATATTGAGCTGTTGGCGTATTTTGGCATATAAAGGGCATTCGATAAGTATATGCCTGATTCGGAGAGTCGTATTGCAGTGTTGACATTTTGGTTGTGGAGATGATGTCATCAGGTAGCCATGAGTTAGACGGGTATGTCCAATACGCAGTCTCCGTATGATTGCCATATTTTTTCGAGATAAACTGGGATAGGTAAGACGGTTCACTGTAGGTTTGATTTCATGCAGCGCTGAGGTAACATTATTCCAGTGAATCTGCCACGTAGATAAATTAAGCTTCTTTAGTCTGGCTTTCAGATCATTACAAATTTGTATGTTTATAATGGTGTTCGTGGATGATGCGGCTTTTTTGGCAAGGCAATCAGCTTTTTCGTTACCACTAATACCAACATGGGATGGTACCCATATCAGAGTGATAGTTATATTTTGTTTTATAAGAAGCTGATATATGTCATGAATATCTTGGACGATAGGATGTTTGGTGGATATAGCATTAATGGAGTGTATAGATGAAAGCGAATCGGAGCATATGGCTATGTGTGTATTTGTATATCGTTGGGCATATTTAAAAGCTTGTAAGATAGCTAGTAGTTCACCAGTGTGGATACTACACCAAGGAGAGATTTTAGAGAGTTCGATAGGCTGTTGTACAGTGGTTACAGAATATCCAACCCCACCTTCAGTCTTCGACGCGTCAGTGTAAAGAACCATGTTATATTTATTTTTGTTTATAAGTTCTAGGAAGAGAATTCTTAATGTACTAATACTGGTATCTTCCTTGTTAAACTTGGTGAGTGAAATATCATGATATGGGAGTATGTTGGTCCAATAGGGATTATTGGAGAATGGTAGAGTTCTGGTTTCACACAAATTTATATCTTTTAGTAACGGTTGTAGAAGACTAGGAATAGGATGTATAATTAAGTTACATGGAGGGCTGTTTTGGGTATGATGTGATGATGTAAATAGATGATATACGGGATTGGACGGATTGGAAGAAATTGCAGCAGCATAGGAGAGAAGAAGGTTTTCTCGTCTAAGCCATAGAGGAGGTTCATTAGCTTCACAGTACAGACTTTCTGCCGGACTAGAACGGAATGCTCCAAGACATAAACGAATAGCTGTATTGTGAACTGTGTTCAGTGAATTTAATATTGATTTAGTACCAGACATATAGACGAAACATCCATAGTCTAGCTTAGAGCGGATAAGTGATCTGTAGACTTTCAGTAAAGTAGTTTCTTCCGCGCCCCAATGATAATGTGAGAGTGTTTTGAGTATATTTAACCTTTTTAGGCAAACTCCTTTAAGTTCCTGTATGTGTTGTTTCCAGGTTAATCTTGAATCAAATATCAGCCCTAATATTTTGCAATTATCAACAACCGGTAACTTGAAGTTGTTGATAGTGATTTCCGGATCAAAAGAACTCATTCTTCTGCTAAATTTAATAACTTTGGATTTAGAGTGGGAGAGGGTAAGTCCTAGAGAAGCTACTTTGTTTTGTAGGTCATTTACTCCTACTTGTAGAATTTTACTAGTAGTTGCGTTGGATTTACCATGACAGTACATTATTAGGTCATCGGCATATAATACGCATTTGATTGGTGGAGCTATATTTTATTCATATTTAAAATTGCTACTTTTGTATATCTCAGTATGAAAATTCAACAAAAGTTATAAGTAAATAGTAAAATATTTAATTTTCAATTAGATTAATTTAGAACCTTATTTATATTGGGTCTGATTTCTTAGGATGAATTTTTTAATCATAATAGTTACACTAAGTTTTTACTTAGCACAAATTTTATATCTTTTTTATTTTTAATAATCTTTTTAAATGTCGTGTTAATGTATTGTGTTATTTACATGCTTAAGTACTTAATATTTAAAATTTCTAGAGATTCTTGACTGCATTTAATTGTAAGATGAACTGTTTGACACTGTATTTTAAGTGCAATAAATTTTACTCTAGTGATTATTTTATTGATAATATAACCTAAATAATAATAAAACTTTATATATATTTACTAGGTATATATAAGGTTTTATTACCCTAAAAATATTTCTGTAATGAATTGAAGTTTTCAAAATATCAGTTTCCTAAAATTCAAATTAGTTTAATATTCTGGTAGACCTTATAGCTGATTATCGGACTACCGACGTCATAGAATGCGGTGTTGCCTTTTTTACTTCATGGCTTGGAAGTAAAGGTGGCTGTGCCAACACTCATACTCCAACATCATGTGTGTCACAGTATCCGAGGGACGACAGTAGAGGCACTGATCGGACTAAGCCGTTTTCTAAACCTGAAAAATTAGTTGCGAAAGCAGCCATGACCTATAAGTATTTACGCCAGATAATAATCCAGCTGCCTATGCCCACATTTCACCCAGCCTCGAATGTTCGGGATTATTGACTTCGTCCACTCCACCACATCACATGTTGGCTCCCACTCTTGCTACCACTGGCCGATTGAAACTAATCTCTCGGCCAGTCTCATCACAGTGATCAATCGCTCTCCAATGTTTCGCTCCCTACGACTGTACATCCTGACCCTTTTACCTGCCAGCACATGTAAAGGAACACAGCCGGTGATCATCCATAGAGTGGCAGCTGACACAGTCCTGTAGGCACATGCTTCCCGCAGCGGACTTATTCTGTCGACCATGAAACTCATTAAGTTAATCATTCTACCGCCTCACTCCAGATTGGGGCTGCGTAGAGGACGACAGACTGCACAACACCTAAGGCGCCCTTCTCCATTCGGATTTGGGTCTACTGATTTCGGGCATTATCCTCTCCAGCGCAGCCATTTTCTGAATAGCTCTGCGGGCCATACCCTCAAATATAACGATATCTGGAAAACTGCTCAACGGAAGATCACCGAGTGATTGTCAATATAAGCTATCGATCTCATACTTATTGGTAACAGCTGGTACGGCATTTTTGTGTTCTGTGGTCGAGAAATCAGCTTCAAAAGCGAAGGAATTATCAAATAGCTAACTATGAGGATGCAAAAGGTAACAAGCATCCACTACATTAAAGACTCATAGATTACCAATCAAAATAATCTTGGTTTCGGCTTCTTCTTCTTACGGTGCCTTATCCTTAAGGACGTTGGCCATTACATTTGCCCATTTAATCTTATTTGTGGTAGCCCTGAATAGTTCTATGGAGGTCATGTTCGTCCATTGCCGTAGGTTTTAAGCCAGGAGTTGCGTCTTCTTCCTGGTCCTCTTTTGCTATTGACTTTGCCTTCGATTATAAGTTGGAGCAGTTCATACTTTTGATTTCTTATGATGTGACCAAAATATTGTGTTTTCCGTTCTTTTATTATAGGCATAAGCTCTCTTTCCTTATTCATCCTCCACAAGACTTCCGCATTTGTCGTATGGCTCATGTAGGATATTCTGAGCATTTTACGGTAACACCAGAGTTCGAATACTTGGATTCTTTTTTGTGTTGCTTCTGTCATTGTCCAGGCTTCAACACCATAGAGCAAGGTGGAGAAAACATAGCACTTAAGTATTCTAGTTCTCAATGAGATGCCCAGCTGGCGGTTGCATAGAACTTTTTGCATTTTACGTGCCTTTTCCAGGCGTATTCTTATCTCTAGTGAGTGGTCCCAAGTTTCATCAAGATTACTTCCAAGGTACGTTGTTCTTGTTACTCTTTCCAGATCTGTTCCGTCGACATTGACCTTCACCCTTCTGTTTTGGTGCTTGCTGATGACCATCGTTTTTGTCTTCTTTGTATTCAATTTCATTCCAAATTCTCTACAGGATGTGGTTACTCGGTCCATTAAGCGTTGCAGGGCTTCAGCATTATCTGCCAGTATGATATTGTCATCAGCATATCGCAGGTTATTTATACATTGCCCGTTTATAATTATACCATCCGAGGTGCCTTCCAAAGCTTTCTGAAATATCTTATCAGAGTAAACATTGAACAGCAAAGGTGATAGGACACATCCCTGTCTCACTCCCTTCTCGATATTGATTTTTCCAGATGTTTCGCTTTTTATTCTGATTTTAGTATTTTGTTCTTGGTAGAGGTTTAAAATGATCCTTAAGTCTTTATCGTCGATATTACATGACCTTAAAATATCTATTAGTTTATCATGTTTCACCAGGTCAAACGCCTTCTGAAAGTCTATAAAACACAAGTATACATCAGAATCGACATCTCTACATCTTTCAACTAGCACACGTATTGAAAAAAGTGCTTCTCTTGTTCCGAACCCATTCTTAAAACCAAACTGAGTTTGACCAGTGTGTTCGTCTAGTTTAATCTATACTCTATTGTGTATTACTCGTAGGAAATTTTCAACATATGATTCATCAGGCTAATAATCCTATGGTCTTCACATTTCTTTGAGTTTCTCTTCTTTGGTAGTGGTATAAACACCGATGTCAGCCAATCATTTGGTATTATGCCTGTTTCGTATATTTTGTTAAAGATATCTTCCATTACTTCGATGTGTTCGTCTAGTAATATCTTTATTATTTCAATTGGTATATTATCTTCCCCAACAGCTTTTCCGTTCTTTAACTGATTTGCCGCTTTGATAATTTCTTGCTTTGTGATATAAGGTCCAGTCGATGCCTCCTGCATGTAAATGTTTGTCCTCTCTCGGTCTTGAAACATCTCTTCCACGTATTCTCTCCATCTACCTATTTGATCTTCTATGTTTAGTAGCGGGTTCCCCTGTTTATCTTTGATGAAAGACGTAGGAGTTTGTTTAAATATTCCAGCGGCTTCTTTTACTTTTTTATGTAGATTGAAAGTATCATGTCTTTGTTCCAACTCTTCAATTTCTTGGCATTTTTCACTTAGCCAGGTTTCTTTGGCTTGTTGGATCTTTATTCTGATATTCTTGTGTATTTGCTTGTATGTTGTTTCATTTTTACCTCTGTATTTTCTTCTTTCGTCCATCATGTTTAGAATTTCTTCTGTCATCCATGGTTTGTTCTTTTTTCGTGTATCTTGTTTGAGGTAGTCTTCTGTTACTCTTGTAAGTGTTTTCTCAATATAGTGCCATTCTTCCTCGGGAGTTTGTGTCGATTGTACTGTTCTGTTACTCAAGTGTCTATGTATTTCTTCCCGTATTTTATTACTTGTGGATTCTTCTTAGAGCTTATCTAGGTTAATAGCTATTATTTGCTTATTTCTTTTTGTTCTTTTAAATTCTATCCTAATTGTTGCAAGAAGAAGATTGTGGTCGGTGGGGATGTCAGCTCCGGGGTATGTCTTGCATGCTTTCACTAGTTCCGGCTTACTTCTAATAATTACCTAGTCACTTCTGTATAAAAATTTCAAAATTATTACACCTAACTTAACTTTTCTTCATGTTCCTCCTTTTTGTAAATAATTTCGCTTGTTTATTAGCGTATAGTCCATTCAAATAATTGCATTTTTGAGAGGACGCGCATATTAAGTTTGCCGATCTTGTAAGCTGCTGATATTGTATCGCATTCTGAAAAAGCATGAAAAAACAGCAAATTATCTGCAATGTCGTTGCCATAATATAAGACTTGAGGGACAGTATATTTGAAGATTGGACACTTTGGACACACAAGAAAAAGAAAAATAGTAAATTGTTTTTCTAATGAACTGTTTGTCGTAGTCTTTCAAATCTGTTACGGTTGCTTTCCATTTGGCAAGTGTTGTAGCTGAAAATCCTTATGAATTATTTAAATATGCATTTGTTAATATATGCTTGTTGAATTATCTTTAGTAGCTTAGTTCAGACGTTATAGAATATTGGTTCGATTTCATCCTAACCTAACCTAACCTAACTTTACATTAACAATTTAGCTATGTAGTAGTTGTGTATCTCAAAAGAAAATATCCGTTAGTAAATAAACCACAAATAGGAAAGGCTAAAATTACATTCTCCATTCCCGATACCTTGCAATCCAAAGTTCGCCATGCACAAACTTCTCTATTAAATGACGGCATCGAAAACACCAACCGGTCCCTCGAAAATCCGGCAATCCAATTTTCGCTTGAGCTGGCACTACCACACTTCGCTACCTGTGCTCTGAGTACAATTAATAATATGAATAGCAGCACACTTTGATGTCGCTTAAAAACCAGGTGTGGTTTCTAACGTCCTTTGACACGAAACTTTAACGCCAGTTACACGAAAACAAAACCATCGATTTGAGTAACGCTGCCTGCGTGTGTAAAGGTGTGAGGTGCTTGCACAAAACTAGGTGAAAAATTAATATAAATTTTCTCGAAATTGTGGCTTATTTTCGGCACAGTGAAGTAAATGAGGATATATGATAATTTGGTAGAAAATCTTTCATAAAGAAAAACGTTGTCTATTCATTAAACGTTTTTTAACTTGATATTTTACATGTTATAAAATTTTATTTATAATATTATATAATAAACTGATACTTAGTTAATTAAAAATTGTTTAAGTATGTCCAAATTTACGGTAAATTTAGTTGAAAGCATCATCATCGTTCTAGCCTACTCAAGAATTTCTCACCAGTCGTCTTCATCCATCGGCTTTCTCGGTTAAGCACGTATTACCTTATTTCTTATGTCTTCATCGATGTTATCAACGAACCTGGTTCTGTATCTTTCTCTTCTTCTATGACCCATTGGTCTATCAAGGAGCGTTTTCTAGCTGGGTCATTTTGTTTCATCCGCATTATCCACCTCAGACGTTCTATCTTAATATGTTTGTCGATATCAGATTCCTGGTATTATAACCTTATAACTTGGAGTTATAAGGTACTTAGTTGGGACAGCTATAGTTGCTTTAAATATTACACTTGAGCATAAACTAACTTCTTAAGCTGCATACATACCGGCGAGCTCTATGCCATCTATCAAGCTCTCACTCATATTAACTCTGGTAAATAAATAAAAAAAAGACAAGTAAATAAATTGCTGGTGTAAGAACGCAAAATTCTTCGAATGATATATGGCCCTTGCAGAGACAGCGTGACAAACGAATGGAGGGGCAAATATAATAACGAGCTAGAGTCTCTATTCGGAAAAGAAAATCTAGTCAAATATATAAAGGCCAATAGACTCAGATGGGCAGGGCATGTGATACGCAGTAACGCCAATCGCCTTATAAACAGTGTGTTCTGGGAAAGGCCAGATGGAAGAAGGTCTGTAGGGCGGCCTAGAAAAAGATTTAAAGATGCAGTCAAAAAAGATCAAGAGAAAATGGGAGTGCGCCACTGGGAATTACTGGCACAGGACCGACAAACATGGAACGCAATAGTAAACGCGGCAAAGACTCACAAAGAGTTGTAGCGCCATTGATGATGATGAATATATCCAAAGCTTATATAATTACCGATTCCTCCAGTTTCATGAATACAATTAACTAGCTTTACACAACACATCCAATTGCTTTCCTAATTAAAAAAGAACTAGCTACCACACAAAACAGCAACCATACTGTACAATTTCTATGGGCTTTTTTACAAATTGGACTTCAAGGGAACGAAAAAGCTGACCGCATTGCCCAATAAGCAAGAAACAGTGAAACCGCGAGTAAAGTGAGAAATGTAGTGCTAAATGACTTAAAATTATTTGTTAAAGTGAAGGTCGAAAATTTGTGGCAGTTCAACTTCAAAACTTCACGAAGTGAAAACATATGTAAAACCGTGGAAATATAAAATTTTAAACAGAGCTCATTAAGTCTTTATTACTCGACTAGAACATATCCGACTTACCCACGGGCATATAATCGATCACACTAATCCTACTTTATGTGACAATTGTAATGTTTCACTCAGTGTTGAGCATGTCCTTGCAGTCTCCAAGATATCAGTTGCATTGACAGACCAACCACACCATCGGATCAACAAGTGAAATCGTAGGAGAAAAATTAAAAATTGAACACTTGGTAAAATTCCTTAAATACATTAATATACTTAACAAAATTTAATATTTATAAGTAAATTATCTCACATCGCACATCAGCAACAACACTGTCACCAGTCGAAATTCAGTATTTTTACAGTAGTTGTGTTGTATTAAATGGGTATTTTGTTAAACTTTTGTCAGCATCACTGTCGAAAAGATATTTTGTCATATAAGCGCTAGATGGCGACTTATGTCTATTATAGCTATAACTACTTTTGTAGAACTCTATTCAGCAATAGTGTAACAGCTCACTTATGACAGTGTTGAAGTAATCTTTAGATATATTTTTTTCAAACTAAGTGTGCTATACGACTATTATTTACTAATAGCGATATGTCTTGACAACAACATTGTCACATTATTCTGAAAGCCACATTGTGGTGTGTTTTCTGTTTATTAAAAATGTGTTTTTTGTGAATTTGTCATAAAACAATGACTGATCAGTCAAAATACATCTATAGAGACAGCTATCAGCAAATAGCTGACATCTATAGATTACAAAACAATTTGTATGGAAGCAAAAATAAAAGTTATTAGAATGTCACCATGTTCTCAAGAATTTTTAATAACTTTTTTTTCTATCCTAAGAAAGATCAGTGCAGTATGTGTGCAGAGTATAAAAATACAAAGAATAAGGTCAATTTACAGAAAAATTGTGATCGTCATTTAAAGGAAAAAGATCTGTCACATACTAAAAAGATAAAGATAAGCAAAGAAGCAAAGCACATGAGTGAATTACGGTCTCTTTTGATTTACAGGCAGTTCTCCACACACCTTGTGGGGCATTAACTCCTTTAACTGTAAATGAAAGTTAGGTACGAATATATTTACTATATTTGACTTAGGATTATTGAATGGTTTCTGCTACATTTGGCACGAAGGAAAAGGTAACCGTGCATCTAACGAGATAGGATCATGATTATACTCATTTCTTAAAAATTAATGCTCTAAAGGCCTTCCTGTTGTATTTTACTGCGACAATTGCTATGGTGAGAACAAAAACAAATTTACAACCTCGTTAGTTCGTTAAATAGTAAGCAAATCCGATATTCCTTTGATCACCTAAAGTTTTTGATTGTTGGTCATAAGCAAAAGGGCATAAAGGGGACATGCACTCCTTGATTGAAAAACAGAAGAAATATCCTATCACAATTTTGTGGTTTTTTAAGGAAAACACCTTTGGGTTTTTAGCAACATAGACACATTTGTTAATAATTAATATGTTAGTTTCAAATTTCTACAATACAGAATACTAATTGATAAAACAACCTAAATTAATCTTATTGAAGTAAAAATAACAACACTTTCATTCAATTTATAGAAATAATCCAACATTAAATAGTAAGGATAATCTTCATACCCGATTTACTCAAATTGGCAATTTTTGACTTATGACAGTGTTGTTGCTGAGGTGCGATATATGTGTATAGATATATGTCGCTAATAACCTCAAAGGTTGATGCGACAATATTTGTAAATAAAAAACATATTTTCTTCATTTAATCAAGTAAGCTATAAATTATACACGCCATAGTTAGTGGGCATTCATCTACTTAACTCAGCATCAGATATATTACAAGTTTTGTTGACATTCGCTCGACCCCAAACAACGTTTTAGTTAACATAGCAGAACATGTGTACCTTACTTTAATATTTCATAAAAGTATCGGGAAATCGACATCGTTAACAGAGCAAACATTGCTTGTTTCTTGACTTTATTGGAAATTATATGTATAAGAAATTAATATTTATTGTAAAGGGTGTTTTTTAGAAATATAGAACTTTAAAGTGGAATGAAACAAAGATGATTGTTATTAATTGACATAAAACTGACTATATCCCCATATAAAATAATCTACCAGTGTTAAATCGCACGATCTTGGAGGCTAATTCACGGACCGAAACGTAAAACTATTCAATAAATCAATTATGGCATGAGCTGTGTGGTATGTTGCGACGTCTAATTGACACGAAAGCTCCTACACATCATGGTTGTCCAATTGGGGAATGAAAAAGGCAGTAATTATGGCTCTATAGCGGTTACTATTGACTGTAACGTTCTGGTCAGCATCGTAAGGCATACATTTAAGGATTATCTTACTTCTGTAGCATTTCAAATCATCTTGTATGTTAAAACACCGAAATATTATTTCAATCCTTTTTGCATCGACGAGTTGATAATAAACACATTTTAAAGTTTGTTTATATATCACAGATATGTATTTTGTCGGTATTTCTTTTGATCGTTTCCGCTTAATATTGCGCGTTAAATAAATATCTACTTAGGTCGATGGGAAAAGTATGCAGGGAGGCGAATTATTTTTAAAGATAATTACATCACTTGCAAAACCAACGGCAGCTGTCAAAGGCAGTTGGTTTTGGTGTTGGTCCGAATTTTTCTTCAAAATTCGTAAACGCTTTTCGTTTTTCGTTTTTTTTATGAGCAAATGTGTAGTATTGTGGCAGATAATAGTGCAGTTAATGAAATTAAGGTTTGAGAGGATTTTGGAACAGACAACACGCGGTGTGGGTCGGCGTTATAAAAAAGTGAATTATACTCAATGTAATGTGTCAGTTTTGATAAGAGTAGTCACGGTTTTATTTTTATGCCATCTCTCATTTGAGATTTTTGTAAAATGGCGTTTACAGCAACTTTGAAGAATACCGACATATTTCCATTGTATCCAGATGCGTTACAGTTGTGTTTGGGTTTTTAAGAAGCCAGGTGTTAACCTCTATGCATAGTTTCATTTTAAAAGATAATTTTCATTTGTAATAATTTATTTCTGCTACAAAATATCGCCCATTAACAATTTTTTGTAATATCTTTAACTTCTAGAATTTGTAAACAGATAGAACATAGTAACTTTGTTTTCTTTTTTTGTTATTTTGTATTTATTTTTGTATATTTGTATAGTATTTTTTGTAATATTTATAGTTGAAACTGTTTGTGGTGAGATAAGAATAAATATTAAATTTGTTTCCTAAACCATTTTGTTTATTTCTTTTAAAAAAGTTCCTAACCCCTTTTTGTATTTTTAGGAAGAAAGGGCCTTTTCTTTTATTCAGCTGGAAGATTCTTCTAAGCGGCGTTCTTATTTTAAAGGGTGAATCTTTTTGTGTATTTTTTTTTTCAGGAGACTCATGTAAGTACCCTTTTTGTTTTATTTTCGGCAGTTTCCCAATTCCAGCCACCTTGTCATTCACTTATCCACGATCCAACTCTCCATAAAACCCTGAGTAGCCGTTCGCAAACATTCTGGTTTGTTTTGATTACCCTATCTCTAGCCCCGTAATTTCTGTCCCCAATTTTCAACCCATTATAGTAATACCCTATGTGGTAGGCAAAGTAATCGCTGGACATTGTTAAGAAAAATTCGCTTATGAAAATCGGAATTAACGGCAATCTCGTTTTGGACCCACTCACCGAATCTACGAATCTAGTCCCTGCTATGTAAAGATGTACCTTCAATTCTTGCATGAGTTGGATTTTGCACTATGCGACGTATCTGTGGATGCATATTATTATTAAAAGTAAACGTGGTGCAAAAACGTTCCATGGTTAATCGAATTGCTTGAACTGATGGACTATTATATTGACCATAAAATGGACGTAATGCGCGATACATATTTCAGAACCACAATTTTCAAAATAAATTTGTACAATTTGGAAGTGTTGTTCAGGCGTCAAGTCTATTCATGCTAAAATGCCAAACCAAACATAACATAATTCACTTGACAGCTGTCACAATTGTCAACAGTTAAAAAAGTGTTACCAACTTACATTTCTATTGCTCTAAAAAAAACACCTTATATTTAACGTATAGGTGGTTTAAAAATCGAAAATTAATCATATCATGGATCTATAATAGACTAATGTTGGGGTCTGTTTCTCAATAGTTTTATAGAACGCTCTTCTATAGAAGAATCTTCATAGCATTTTTGAACTGTTTGGTGGTATATTTTATATAATATTTCCATAAAAGTTTTTGGTCCAAATATGTTCAAAGACATCTGAAATACCGTTCCTCACTTTCGTGTGTTGGTAATGGAGTTAGTGTTGATTCAAGGAAGTAGTTTGACAGTTTATAGGTTTCCTTATTTACGTGCCGTTTCCGCAGCGAAGATCGGCATCATCATGGCAAATCTGTGTGTACTCACAATGGACTACCTAAGCTCTAAGGTCATAATGGGCGGGGATTTTAAAAACCTTTCCAATCATTTCTAATTTGTGTGTATTTGTCCCATAAGAAGTTGGAAATATTGATTTTTTTAGTTATCTGAAGGATAAATAAGGACTTTTGGTTATAAACATTCATTTTGTCCGATTGGTATTATTTGTTGTTCGTGAATTTGTGGGGTAAGAATATCAAAGTTTTAACATGTTTAATATGATTGTTTATCTTTTAAGGTTATGTTATTGTTTGATTAAAATTTGAATTATTTTTTACTGTAGTTTAAGGTATTTTGTTGTTGGTTTTATTAAAGTTATTTCAAAATAAATCAATGAATCATCGAATTTGTTAACGAATTTAAAAAATATTTAAATTAATATTTGATTCTTTTTTCGTTGCTAGTGATTTTATCCTATAAAAGACTAAAGATATTGGTTTTCTCGGGATACTTACATTTCCTTTTATAACAGTTCTGTTTTGTTTCTAACAAAATTAAAAATAAGAATTGTGTAAAGTACTTACCTCAAATTCTAATTTATATAATACAGGAAACTTCCTCCGTTGATCACATATTTTCATAAAATCCTTCAGTTCTATTGGACTGTCTGTTACTGTCGCTACCACACCACCGCCGTTTTCTTCTGAAACAAGGAAGAATTAGTAATCTGGCAATATCGTTTCTACTATGTATTTTCTAGGCAACACAAAACCATAAAATATTTTTTGGAATGTGTATTTAGAAAATATGACACAAAATTTTTAAATATATGCTTAATATGTATTTCGCCAAAAAGTTCAGGTATTTATGATTTTTCTTTTCATATTAACTCTGATTTTATTAAAAAGTATTAGTTTATTAAAAGTGTTTCAACGCTATCACGTCAAAATCACGTCACGCATCAGGTCAAAAACTACATTAAAAAAGTTTGCAAAAAGTTTAGTTATTTGAACTGTGAACCGGAAGAACTGCAGCACAATATATGCAATTTTTATGATTAGACCAATAATAGAAAAGTCTATTGAATATGGAAAACCAGCATACATGTGCTTTGTAGATTTAAAAAGTGCTTTTGACAAGGTGAAGCGAAATGACATCTTAAGTTTATTACAAGCTGACCAAATAGACCATCAGTTAATAAGGACAATTAATGAAATTGACTAGAACAACAAGATCAGAGTTATA
The DNA here is from genome assembly GCA_918026665.1 of Diabrotica balteata. Lineage (NCBI taxonomy): Eukaryota > Metazoa > Arthropoda > Insecta > Coleoptera > Chrysomelidae > Diabrotica > Diabrotica balteata. Next base: position 105,722,346 of record OU898283.1, on the reverse strand, counting down.
ATGCCAACAGGAGAAACATAATGCATAGAACTAAAAGGAGGAATCCGCCAAGGAGACTCGCTCAGCCCATTGTTATTCAATATGTTAATGGATCAAATAATTCACGAAGTAAGAAAACGACACGGATACCACATGGGAGCGCATAAAATCACGATACCATGCTATGCCGATGATGCAGTACCAATTGCTGATAATGAAGATGATCTACAAAGGCAGCTCCACACTTTCAATATCACAGCAAACAAACTTAATATGAGAATATCAATAAATATCAGTAGAAAAAACTAAATGTATAGTGATCAGTAAAGAGCCGCGTAAATGCAAACTAGAAATAGACGGCAAAATCGTAGAGCAAGTACTGAAATTCAATTACCTAGGAGTAGAGATTACTAGTGACAGGGATATAAGAACAGAGACCACAAGACCAGCATCAAAAGCGGCAAGAATAAGTGGTTGCCTCCGGGAAACCATATGGAGAAACAAATATCTGATCACGGAAAACAAAATGAAAGTATACAAGACAACAATAAGACCATTCCTAACATATGCAGCGGAGACAAGGACCGATACAAGAAAGACGAAACAACAAATCAACAATATCGAAATGAAAGTATTAAGATCAATAGCGGGCATATCATTAAGAGACAGACAAACCAACAGAAGTATACGCGAACAATGAAAATTCAAAATATTAACAGGTGGATAAAAACAAGAAAAAAACTGGAACCAACATGTAAACCGAATGAGACCAGATAGATTAGTGAACATCTGTAAAAGCAATAAACCGTATAGCAGAAGACCCTTTGGAAGGTCTCCAAAATGGTGGAAACAACGACAGTCAACAAGGATTAAAACAAAAAAGAGGCAGACAAACAGGAGTAATCCTAGTCGCACGAAGAAAAAGAATTGTATTGTAGCGTTTAACAGCGTTATTATAAAGGTAAGTATTTTTTTAACTTTCTATCGAAATGGAATGTACCTACTGTCATAGAACGCTTTCAAATTTTTTTATATTGTTTGAAAATAAAAAGTCCTCAAGAAGAACAGCGAAGTGATTTAATGAAGACTTAACTTTATGAAGACAAGCAACTTGATCACTCATACGCAATAAAACTAGTTTAAAAATTTCGTGAAACGGTATTAGTGACTGATAAAAAAGAGAGTCTGAAAAACGTGTTAGAAGTGAAGCGACAGAAGTAGAAATTTGAGATCGTGTTAATTTGGAATCTACTTTAAGTATCTACTAAAAAAAATAGCCAGGAATCTGATTTTACGCGCACTACTGTAAGCAGAGTACCTACTGAAAAATTACAAGTTCCATCTCTTCAAAATACACTTGGTCTTCTTCTTCGCGTGTCATGTCAGATTTATCTGATTTTTTCGATCTTCTGCCACATGAAATAATTGTCCTGCGTATGAGTATCATGAATTGTAGTATTCGTTATCGATTTCCCCTCACTATATGTCCCAGATATTAAATGTTTCAGTGTTAAACAGTCTTAAGCAATTCTCTATCTTTGTTGACCCTTCTTGGTACTATCTAGTAAGTTTTTCTTGCTGTTCAAGGTATCTTCAGCATCCGTCTACTGTGAATCCACATTTCCAATGCTTCAATTATATTCATACTTGATACTTTTAGTATCCACACTTCTGTTTTATACAAAAGAACATACCAAATATAGCACTTAACCATTCTTTGTATTAGTTCTAAACTGAAATGATTATTGCAAAGAAATGTCTTCATTTGCATAAAAGTGTTTTTAGTCATTGCTACTATTTCAATTTATTTCTATGCATGGATCTAGTTGATCTATTATGACAGTTCCCAAATATGTAATTTTGTGAACTTTTTCAACTTGGACCAATTATTTAAAGCCCTACATCTGGATGTAGGTTACGACTGAAAACTAAAAATTTGGTTTTATTTAAGTTTATCCCCATTTACTCTGCTAGTTCGTGAGTACGTTCAATCAGAATTTGGAGACCTTCAATATTATCTGACAAAATTACTGTATCGTCCGCTTATCTAATTACATTAACTAGTTCCCCGTTGATAGGTATTGTAAAAAAAGATAGGTTTGAGCCTGTCTGCGCGAATCACTCTGGTGTTTATTGCTACTTATTACTAGCGTATATTGCATTAAAAAGTTTTACTAGTATTTTTATGTTACTATGAGCTCTTAGCTTTAGCAACTCAGCTAGTATATCATAGAGACCACAATCTTTCTCAATTTTAGCAGGCAGTTTTTAAAGAGTATTCTACCTCTAATTTCATAATTTTTGGGCTGTCAGTACAATTTTGGTACAGCTTATTTCAAATCGAGTGGTGAGCCCTTCCACGAAATATTTGATCGCGCAGACAATAGAATATCTATGATCGGATCCATGGAGTGGCGTTGCAATATTAAACAAAATAAGTTATTTGAAATCGCACCAATTACAAAAGTATTATAACCCAACAAGCGAGAGCTGGCGGGTTGCGCGTAGAACAAATTGAAAAGTGGAAGGGATTGCTCATTTCTATTGCAGTCGGCTAGAAGTTCACATCGTGTATAACCGTTTAAGTACCTATACTATATACCTATAATCGCGATTAAGTACCTCTCCTATCTCTCTTAGAATAATTCCTTTTCTATTTTCGGGCAGCTCACCCGCCAGCTCTCGCTTGTCGGACTATACTCACTTAAATAATAAATGGAGTTTGATTATACACAGATTGTTTTATAGATACCAAACTTTTTGTTTGATATAATACCATCTTTAATAATTGATACTCTATAAAGTTTGGTAAACGTTAATTTCTAATTTAGCATCAGTTACCTTAAAACCGTAATTATAAAATCATTATTAATGACTCTTTAACGACTCGTTAAGGACATACAAAGAAGCGTTAAGAATTATTTCCGAGAATTTCTAGTAACTGGATTTCAAACTAGAGAGAGAATCTTTCTCTCTCCTGTTGCCGACAAGAATGTAGATCGTAGAGTAATTTTTAATAATTTTAAACTGTTTGTCCTTGTTTGAATGTAGTGTTATGTACAATTTATCTCCAATTTCCTGTTTATTACATTCTGCGCTTGCTGCAGATATGCTTGCGCATAGCCCAAATTTGATGAAATGCCCTTGATGATGATGTAGAAGGAGAAAGTACTTGGGCAAGATTTGATTATTAAATTTGTGCCCGATATTTGCCTTAATTTTTCAAAGTTCATTTATTCGAGCATTCAACCTTATATTAATTATCCAAAGGAATAGTTTACAATGTATTTAAATATATACCAATAGTATTTCCTGAAAATAATCGAACGAGTATTAAACAACGTGTGAGTGAAGCTACTGGAATATCTTTACGTAGAGTAGAAGGGATAGCAGAGTCAAATAATACATTAAAATTTTCAGCTACAACATTTCTTAAAAGAAAAACAACCGTGACAGACTTGAGGGAGTATGACAAACAGTTATGTGGGAGACTGAACGTTGTGGTGTATCATTAAAGCTTTTGCAGAAAAGGCATGAAGAGGGGTACGAGTGGACTGAAAGTGTGAGTTCTCACTACAGAATTGTGATAGATTTGGATTTAAATGCAAGGAAAATGAAAGATAATTGGCGTTCATTAATTAAACGGAATGATATTCGTGCTCTATACACTAAATATTTGGACAAAACTAAATATTACAGAAGTGAAGGTAAGTCAATTTTATATGTTAATGAAACCTATGTACATGTAGGACACACTACGCCAAATAGCTGGACAAATGACAGTGGCAAAGGATTGTTCAAAAACATTTCAAAAGGAAGTAGGTTGGTTATCGTACACATGTGTACGATACCCGCTGAGGTCTTCGCCGAAGTCAAGCTGTTCTTGAATCTTTTGTTAATGGGAATAAAGTCTATCTGGTTTCTGATGATATTGTTGGTTGTATCTGCAGGTGATTTTCGCGTATAAAGTCGTCTCGGGGGAAGTCTAAACCACGTGTTAGCAATGGTAAAATCTTCTTCCCGATAAAATTGGAAAAGACTATCTCCTCTTTTGTTTTTTTCGCTTAAACCGTGTTGTCCAACCAACGATACGCCCATTATAAAAATAATTATATACTAATGAAAACCATGAGATATTAGATATCAATGTTCACTAGTGTCAATTCATTAACGTCAGTGTCCCATTTTACGTTTTGGTAAGATTTTAATATAATTTACAACAACTTTTTGTTCCCAATCTTATACATTTTAGAATTTTGACAACGACAAGGGTTTCCTGCCGAAACGTTGATTTGAAAGGACAATAAAATCTAGTTCAAAATTTAATATTGCTTATTGAACCTAAACCCAAGAAATACTAATTTTATATTATATATATATATATATATATATATATATATATATATATATATATATTTACCGAAAAAAGGAGTACGACCGTCAATCCAATATAAAATAAGGATCACTCGAAGAGTGGAGGGTTTTTCGGTCAAAAATTGGAGAAAAAAGACAAAAATGATGGCTACTTCATCTATTTATTGAAAACGTTTCGCTATCCAATTTGATAGCATAATCAGTTCATCTAAAAAGAACAATATGAAAAACATAACATCCAATGAAAAGTTATTAAGTATGTTACCTTAAAAAGATATGTAGCAGTCAGTGATATTAACAGTTTTAAAGAAGCTTACGACAATGGACATTATATAATTATGTTGTATAAACAATAAATTGAACTAAATATAGTTAACAATTTTCATAAAATTAGCACAGCAAAAAACATGTGGTAGTTGTACATGTATGTAAAAAAATTATAAGTAAAAAATTATCATATATAAAAAACACAATTAGTGTGGAAAAGAACTAAAAGATCTAAGAATGCACTTCTAACAGTAAATCAATAATTAAGTTTTCATTTTTAAATTTAGTAATTTAAAAGTAATAATGCAGTTACCACTGAGAGCTTGTCAAGTGCTGCCGGTGAAATGAGGGTAACAGGTGTTAAACGTCAAAAACATGGAAAGACAGATGCCAAGAGGTCAACGAGTGACAGAACTACAAGGCGTATTACTACCAACTCCAGTACAATAGAGCGGTGTATTTAAAAAATATGACAAATTTGGTCGACAACCTGCCTGTAAAAACCAAAAACTGAAAGGAAAAGGTGGTTAAGAACTTCATTTTCCCTCCAGTGATCGGTTGAGATGAAATAAAGAACAAACAAGAGAAGTCAATTCAAAAAATCATATGTTAATAGTCTACGTTGTGACTGGTTAGCCAGCCACAGGGGAATGATGATCAAACTTCCAACAGTCCTTGTGTGATGAACCTTGGACTGTTGGAAGTTTGATCATCCTTGTGTGATGAACCTTAGATTCTTCACATAAGCTTCTTTACAATTGTTAATATCACTGACTGCTACATATCTTTTTGAGGTAACATACTTAATAACTTTTCATTGGATGTTAGGTTTTTCATATTGTTTTTTTTTTTAGATGAACTGATGATGCTATCAAATTGGATAGCAAATTTTCAATAAATAGATGAAGTAGCCATTATATTTGTCTCTTTCCTCCAATTTTTGACCGAAAAACCCGCCACTCTTCGAGTGATCCTTATTTTATATATATATATATATATATATATATATATATATATATATATATATATATATATATATATACATATATATACCTATATATATATATATATATATATATATATATATATGCATATATATATGCATATATATACCTATATATATATATATATATATATATATATATATATATATTATATATATATATATATATATATATATATTTCATAACATGCTATAATTAATTTTAAAAAATGACAAACAAAGATATATTAAATACAATTTGAAAACAAGAAAATATGTTTTAACTGTGTTAGACAGAGTAAATAGGTAAGTATATCGTTCTATTTTATTACCCTGTAGCAATCATATACTATCAAAGGACGAAAAACACGAGGAGCCAGTCAGAATTCCCAAAGTACAGAGTTCTCGGCAAGGTAATTAGCTGGTAAAAGGAGGAAAACGCTCCAAACAGAAATTCCACAAAAGGACTTGGACCGCCACAATGAGTATGTCACAGAGCTTATCCTCTAGAGTTATCGAGCTTGTTTGTGGCAAATCTCTGAATCTCGTTGACGTTTCCGCAAAGCAAAAACATTTTTCCACATAATTAGTGCGGAAAATTATGAGATGCATATGCGTTGGAGCTATATTTATGCGTTGAAGATAGACAAAACGGTAATGACGTCAATTATTTGTGCATAATTGGCAACAAAAAAACTTTAATATATACAGTAGAAGTGAAATATCCTTGCAACAAAAATGCTGTAGTTATTTCTTTATAAACTGGCAAAATCGCTTAGAAATGTTGTTTAGTTTTTTGTAGATAAAAACATATTTAATTATATGTACTGAAATAGGTACTGAAAATAAAACCAATAGCAAACCTGCTCTAACTCTAAACGAAATTAACATAAATCAGGTAGATTCATTTAACTATCTGGGATCGAGATTCAAAAGTCATCTAAAATGAACTGATCATTTTAATAAGATAGATATATTCTGTTGTCAAAAAATAAACTTTCTCAAAAATAATGAAATAAGTTTTCTGCTTTTGCATAAAAACACGATCCTGTTCCAGATATAGGCCAAACCAATCGTAAAATCCAAAATAGGATTTATGAATATCCCATTTTTGTTCGCAATTCCGACTCAATTTCAGCTCTAGGTCAGCATCATCTTCATGCAGGTCACAGAATTAATTTTAAAAACTTCAGAACCATAGCCCAAATCCTCTTCTATAAAATAAGATTTATCTGAGAAGCGAAATTGTCTTAATAAAAGATGACAGCACCAGATTGCCTTCAATATGGAGACCTCTCCTAAAGAAAAACATCGTCCGCTCCACTTACCAATGCAAATTCCGCCATCAGGAATCTTTACGCCAACCCAGGACCAAATGTAACAGAAGTCACTTATAACACGATCCAAAACAAAATACAGCACAGATTGCTATGATTTACTCATTGTAACTATAAGCACTATTGAGCTAAAAGCACTTGGTAATATATATTTAAAGTACACATTTAGAAACATTTCAATTTTATAGCTAATACTGAATACGATTTTTTTTTTCAATCAGAAACTCGATATAAACATCATTTAAAAGGGATGCCTTCGTGGGACCTGAGAATATTTCAGATCATAACAAATGTTTCCCCTAAACTGAAATATCATTATTTTAAATAGAGTTTTGGTAACTCTAACAACATGAACTTGTTTGTTTAATGGGTTTGCGACGTATGGGGTACACTCGAGAGGTATGATAAAGAGCATTGCCCACAAAGGGTTGGAGACTAAAATTGGAACTAAATCAAATTTCTCCGTTTAGGTACTTTAGCGAAATAAACCAATTAGCCTAACAGTATAGTAATTACATTGGAGGACTTAATATTAATAAGGGCGCTTGATACGACGGAATATTGTGTGGAAGTTCGGCCTAAATGGTAAACCAACGCTGGGGTTTAATTAACGTACACGAAAGACGACAAAACATTTATACACGATTTAGAAATTCACCTAGTTCTTTAGTAGAAGATTACGAGTCTTTGTACGGGACTGTTTAACGCAGAAAAATTAAAAATATTGAAGATATATTAAAGAATTCTATTAAATAACCTAGATGTCGAACTCCCCATAATTCTACGAAGACAGAACTGAAGCCGGCTTGAGGTCATTATTTTTAGGCGGAAGTCAACAAACAACAATCAAGTGGTGAAGTTGAACTTGTAAGGACGCAAAAAAATGACAAATTTATTAATTTTATTGTATATTTATGCAAAAACACCTAAAAAATGTACCTATCCCGTGAGTTTAATATTACACTTACGTCTATAGTCTGGCAAAATGTAACTATAAATCACAAATCACGCATCTTATTTGGTCAAAAGTAGCCGAATTCACGTATCTATCATGCATTCTTGGAAATTTTGAATTCGACCATTGGCGCCATGTAAGAGAGTATGTTTGCTTGCTGGTCACTTTAATTCTAACAATAGAATATTATATTTTTGCTTATAATAATAAAAATATTACATTAGACCTAGTCTATAAAATAAGTTTTTATTCACAATAATGTGTAGACTGAGTGGATGTGCGGAAGTCGGCTATACACCTAAAGATGTAAAGTACTCAAATTCGTATCTTCTTTTTATTTTAGAACTATATGTAATTATTTATTCTGTCAATAAAAAGAGTGCTAGCAACCGCAGAAGCTTAATTGGTTTGTGTGTACATAATGTCTTCTAAAAACATGCCAAAACGTGTTTTTTGGAAGAAGTTATACATCGAGTCACGCATGACATAAATCATATTGTTACAAATTCAATACTTCGCGAAATTAATTCTACGTATTGCTTTTAAGGCAGTAAACAGAAAGAAACGCAATTATCTAGATTCGAAGTTTATTTCTGAGAAAAATTTAGTTGTCTTGAGTGTCAAAAACCCAAGAAGTCTGTTTAATAACGAAATTCATCAATGTCCTGACAATATGTCGAAATGTGTTTACACAGCAAATTAAAGACACAACAGATGAACTAACAGCTAAATCAGCAGATGGTGGCAACTACACAATGAAGCAAATACTTTCAGTTTATAAGCGTCAATAAAAATCTAAAATTCAGTCAAAGGAAGAATTGGAATACAAAGTAAACGTTTAACTTTCATGTTATCGAACAGGAATGATAACACAGCTCAACAAAATGAAACAAATTGGTGCTCTGATTTCTGACTTCTGTTTCATAGGATATATTCACAAAGGCACCTGGAAATCACCAGATGGACTTACAGTAAATATGATACTGTAATAAACTGCGCAGATGATCAAGTAGTGATTTCACAAGACCAAGAAGATCTCAGGTAATATGATGAAGAAACTACAAAAAGAATATATTAAGGCTGGCCTAGATATTAACTTCGCGAAAACAAAGTACCTATTTACAAATGAAGAAGACATAGAGGACCGACAGATTGACGACAACGTAACAATCAAAAGAAAGGATACATTCAAATACTTGAGGTTTATAATAACGAAAAAGGCAGCAACAGAGGAAGAAATTAAGCAAAGATTGGGACAAATAGGAACAGACATCCGACAACTTAACTCAGTATGGTAGGATAGGCACCTAAATACGAAGACAAAAACCCAGATTTATAAAACATTAGTACGAAGTATTATGACATATGGGGCTTAAAACTGGATTATAAGCAAGAAAAACAGCAGCAATATAGTAGCAACAGAGATGGAATGTCTGCGAAGATGCTGCAGAGTAACAAGAATGGATAGGAGAAGTAATGACGAAATTATGAACGACATAATAACATATATAGAATAAAAAAGACTAAAGTGGTATGGACATGTAAGATCAAATTTTTATATCTTCAATATGCATCACTAAAGTTTTGTAACTGAGAAAGCTAAAGGTTTTTACCAATTTATTTTTATATTATAATTTGGGACCAGTCAAATACAGGCCAAGACACGCGATTTTAAACTCAGAAGAGTATCTCCTCCCTTTTGGTTTCTTTAGAGCTTATGACACTTGTACATTTATAAAATTTTGTACTGTTGTAGATGGACAAAATCTGAAAGTATTTGATTGATGGATTCGACCGTTACTTGATGGAAATTTATTTTATGTAACAATAAAACACTCAAAACTTTGTTTTCAAACTTCCACAAAATTTATTTTAACTATTATCACTATCACTATCACTATCACTATCACTTCGGCTGATTGACTTTCTCAAGTGATCTGTTTTTGGCATGCGTTTACAATTTATAGTCTCTAATGAAATAAGTTGAGGAGGGAAAAACTCTTTGTCTCAAGTTGGTCATTCAGAATTATATCTGTGTTTTTTAATTTGTCGATTTCCATAGATTCTAACAAAGATAGTTTAAAGCCTTTATTTTGAATGTGAAGAATTTTAAATTTGTCATTAAAAGAATGATTATGATCTAGAAGGTGAAGTGCGTATGTCGAATCTGTTTTTCTATTATTGAAAGCCCTTTTATGTTCTGCTATTCGTTTATTAAAGTTTCTACCAGTTTGACCGATGTAAGTTTTTGAGCAGTCGCCACATTGAAGTTTGTACACACCACTATTTAAGTGTTTTTTATTTTGGCTCTTGTTATTTTTAATATATTTGCCTAGGTGGTTATTTGTTCGGAAAGCTGGTGTTATTCCTTTCTTTTTTATGTGTTTGGCTATTTTTGTTGTTATTTTGCCTGTATATGTAATCGAGCAGAAGGTACTGGGTTTTTTCTCTGTTGGTGGAAGTACTAAGTTCATAGCTTTCTTGTAAAGTTTTTGATTTAACATTTTATTGTTTGTACGTTGTATCCGTTGTTATCAGACTTAAAAATAAACATGACTTCTCCATATTTCATAAACCTACACATACTGACACGACTATACACAATTCATCATCCCATCCAACACAACATAAACTAATCATAGTATGTTACATAGATTAACAGAAATTCCGATGTCAAAATACAACTTTGAGACAGAATTAAATATAATCAAGCAAATAGCGGTAAACAACGGATACAACGAACAAACAATTAATAAAATATTAAATCAAAAACTACACAAGAAAGCCCTGAAATTAGTATTTCCACCAACAGAGAAAAACCCAGTACCTTCTGCTCGATTACATATACAGGCAAAATAACAACAAAAATAGCCAAACACATAAAAAAGAAAGGAATAACACCAGCTTTCCGAATAAATAACAACCTAGGCAAATATATTAAAAATAACAAGAGCCAAAATAAAAAACACTTAAAAAGTGGTGTGTACAAACTTCAATGTGGCGACTGCCCAAAAACTTACATCGGTCAAACTGGTAGAAACTTTAATAAACTAATAGCAGAACATAAAAGGGCTTTCAATAATAGAAAAACAGATTCGACTTACACACTTCACCATCTAGATCATAGTCATTCTTTTAATGACAAATTTAAAATTCTTCACATTCAAAATAAAGGCCTTAAGCTATCTTTGTTAGAATCTATGGAAATCAACAAATTAAAAAACACAGATATATTTCTGAATGACCAACTTGAGACAAACAGTTCTCCCCTCCTCAACCTATTTCATTAGAGACTATAAATTGTAAACGCATGCCAAAAATAGATCGCTTGAGAAAGGCAATCAGCCGAAACAGCTGTAGTGATAATAGTTAAAATAAATTTTGTGCAAGTTTGAAAACAAAGTTTTCAGTGTTTTATTGTTACATCTGAAAGTATTTTTCTTATATTCTTTAAGTGAAATAATTGAACAAACTTCTTTCCTCATTGTTACTATTTGATCTTTTAGTTCACAAACTTAAAGCTTTAAGCGGTAGTTCCCATTTCTCAGGTATTTGTTATTATTTCGAAGACGCTGTTTTCTTGGAGGACGATGGGGCAGTTTTGGTGAAGTTTGCGTAATCTGTGTTAATGATACCATATCAGCAATTAAGATATGTTGGGGTGATGAAGGCTACAACTGCGGAACACTGTGACCTAAACAATAAAAGTATAGACATCCAACATCCAAAGCTAACAAATTATTCTTTGAAAGTTAGTCATATTACTTTTTTGCCATACGTTTTATTCAATACTGTATTTTAACTTGTAATAACTTTATTTTACTCAAAATGAGTATTCACTGTAATTCTTAAGCTTAAAATTGTTTTAAATGTATATCTATTTTTACTTCTAAGATCTGAATACATAAATACCAATTGCTATTTTTGTCACCTTTCCTTCGGATCCTTCGGAAAAGTAAAAAAACTTTTATTTGAGTTCGAACATCTATTTTTATAATTTTTAACGACACATATGTATCCACCGCTTTTCTTCACTTATATTCAATTTACTTCTAAAATAGTCAAAAAAAGGGATAAAGGGGTAGAATGCGAATACATGGAGTTGATTCCAGTTTACTCCAACTAGCCTCTACTACTTAAATCCTTCTACTCTCACCTTCACGCTGGTGTCCCCTGTTAACCAAGCAACCCAGCTGGAGATCCGGTATTAAACCCGGGTGGAAAGTTGGGTCGGGAACTGACGAGAGCGGGTGAAATGGCCATCCGAAAAGGGGGTTTGGCGTTGGGTTAACTACCCAACCCGGTAAAACCCCATAGTTACGAAATCGAAAGTCAAAAATGCCAGACGGAAATCTCGACGATGATGTTTGCGACGAAATAAGGACCTGAATAATGGAAATAATGATCTTAATTTATTTACCTGGAACGTTCGCACACTTAACGAATCTGGAAACATCCGCAAACTGTGTGACATATTAGCACAATATAATGCTGATATTACAGCAATTCAAGAAGTACGATGGACAGGCTATGGCATAATCCAAAAAGCAAACTACAATATACATTATAGTTGCCATAGAACCAGACATGAATTTGGGACATCCTTTATAGTCAATAATAAAGTCAAGTACTTGGTTATAGATTTTAAGCCGATCAATCCGCGAATGAGCTGCTTAAGGATCAGGGGCAAGTTTTTGATATTAGCCTTATTAATGTACATGCCCCAACAGAGGACAAGGAAAACGTAGAAAAAGACAATTTCTATGATGAATTAGAAAGAACATTATGACAATTGTCCCAGAAATGACAATAAAATAGTAATCGGTGATCTGAATGCAAAAATCGGAAGGGAAGAAATATATCTACCGCACATTGGTAAATATAGTCTCCATAATAATACTAATTCGAATGGTCACCGAGCAGTCACCTTCGCAGCCTCAAAGAACATGATCGTAGGAAGCACATGTTTTCTACACAAAAAATACATATGGGGACTTGGACCCCGCCTGATGTATTAACGAATAACCAAATTGATCATGTGATTATAGATACTAGACACTTCTCTAACCTTATGGATATCCGCACCTATCGAGGCGCCAATATTTATTCAGATCATTTTTTAATTGGCACAAGAATTCGGGCTAGAATCTTAAATGCGAAGAAGGAGAGAAGTACCTAAACAAGGCGCATTAATATTGAACTTCTCAAAAATCCGCAAACGGTAGAAAGGTTTCAAAACTATATCGAAACTAAATACATAACTAAAGATAATCTAACAATTGGTGAACAATGGGGAACAAATGTATAAAAATTATATTAAAGACGCAGCAAATAACATTCTAGGGCCGCACACAGCGCCACCACGCAATGAGTTGTTCGGCGCTGAGTGCGAGGACATTACAAGAAGAAACAACAATGCATATAAACTGATGCAGCAGAGAAGAACCCAAGAAAACGAAAAAAAAAATATAAAGATCTCAGAAAAGAAGAGAAGTACATCCATCGGAGATAAAAGCGAACTTATGAAAATAGAATATTGGAAGAACTTGAGCCATTAAAAAAGATTTCTTGTTTGAAAAATCAAACAAGAAAATTTTATAAAAATCTAAATTATGCAAGGTGGGTAGAACACTATAAAGAACTACTTATAATTGAAGTAGAAGATTCAAATCAACCACCTCTAGGAGCAAGCAACAATATACTATTGGAGCCTCCATCAATTCAAGAAGTGCGGGATGCTATATAACATCTAAAAAATAATAAATCTCGAGGACGTGATGGTATACCCGCGGAACTTATTGTGGAGGTGCTACTCTGACCAACTGTACATATAAAATCAATCCAGGCTTGAGAGCCTGGAATGAGAAACAAATCCCGGAAAAGTGGTGTATTGGGATCGTTTGCCCGCTACAGAAAAAGGGTGATAGCTCTGGGAAGGCTGTTAGGGATGCCCAAATAGACAACAGAGGAAACGTTTTTAATAAATTGTCGAAAATTTTGGCATATGCAGATGATATTGACCTAGTTTCCCGCACGACATGCAAACTAGAAGAAATGTATACCACCTTGTCAAATGCCTAAAAAATATGGGCCTGCAGGTAAATGAGAAGAAAACTAAGATAATGGCATCAACACCCAACAATAGAGCCAGAAACATCGGCCACCAATTTACTGTTGATAACTCTACCTTTGAAGTGGTGGACAAATTCATATACTTAGGCTCCCTGATCATCAAGGAGAACGTCATGACGGAAGAAATCAAGCGAAGAATAATCCTAGCAAACAAATGCTATTTTGGATTGAGTAGATATATGAGAAGCAGAAACTTAAGCCAAAAAAACAAAAATAACCATATACAAAACCCTTATACAACCAGTGTTGACATATGTATCGGAGACATGGACCAAATGCAACCATGCAACCAAATGGACAAAGGCAGATGTAAACCTCCTGCTCATATTTGAACGAAGGATCCTGAGAAGAATATTCGGTGGCATCTGTGAAAATGGTGTTTGGAGAAGGAGGTACAACTATGAGATATATCACAGATATAAATATATATTTGGTGGTAAAGACGTAGTATATCTTATAAAAATAGGAAGACTAAGATCCTTATCTCACAAACTGTGGGAAGTAGAAGTAGGGGTAGGCCAAAACTCAGATGGAGGGATGGTGTAGATGAGGATGGTAGAAAAATAGGCGCAGCAAACTGGCAACAGTTGACAATGGATAGAACTGACTGGCGTAATAGACTTGGGAAGGTCGAGGCTCTTTTATAGGACGTAATGATGATGAATAGTCAAAAAAACTGTGAAATATACACAAAATACTCACAAGTATTTTATACTGTGTATTTTTTTATTATTTAATAAACCATTTATGGATTATATTTTTTTATGTATAAGAATACAAAACTGATTTTAACATGGATCAAGAAAATGTTGTTGGCATAGTATATATCTATGGACATTAAATTTTAATCTGTTTAAAATAAATAAAAAAATCTTACAACTATTGTTTACTTCTAATCGTAAATATTCACCCACATTCATACACACAATCAACTGTAAGCCATTGGAAAGTAAAGCATGTTTCATTTTTTCTTCTTTTTCTTTTCGACTCCACCAAGCGAAGCGTCATTCTTCTGTTTCTGTGAAGATTTCGAGCTTATTTGGGCAGGAATACCTTCAAGATTTGAAGATTTGGAGACTTTTTTCTTTTTATCAATTTTTTCTCTTTCCTCCAATTCGGCATTTTCTCTTTCTATTAACGTAATCAACGTGTTACATCTCCTCTGCAGTTCCATGGCAGTTCTCGATTTTAAGAACCAATCAAATCTGAATTGTGGCGATGCACGCACAGCTGCTCTCAACTCTTCATAGACGATTTCTCTATCGAAACCCAACTTGTGCAACATACACACCAAAAACCTGTCGTCGTCTTCCATGTAGTTTTTGCCTTTGTTGGTGCCGTAAGAAATTCTTAGCTGATGAAAAGGTGCACGATATCTTGCCATTTTAGCATCAAGTGCTTTCTTAATACTAGCTCTTCTTTATATTTTAGTTTCTCCTCTCTTAATCTGGGCCATTATTCTATCAATATCCTGTAATTCATGACATCTTTCCCAAAACACCGCAGAATATTCCATAACTTCTTCAGGTGTTTTACCTTCAACATCTTTGGCGATGTTCTCGATATCGTCCCTACCATATTTCTCATTGGCTTTGATGAATTGGTTGAAATCGCGTTTACTCCAATTGGTGAAACCTTGCGAAAACAAGTTTTTTTTCCTTGTTGTTCCTCTTCGGTGAGGGGTTCCGATTCATCTATTTTTCTTTGCTCTTCTTTCTGTTGCTTGGACGCATCAGGTCCAAGTTCTAAGTTTTTTGGAACCTTATATCCCAAAGATTTCCTATAAAAGTAGATCTCCTGGTCCAAAAGTTCGAATAATCTCGGTGGGAAAAACTGGAAATCTTGAATGATGGGCTATTTTGGTGGTCTTGGAGGTTTGGGCGCTTTAGGCTCAGAAACTCTTAACGCTTCTCTGAAGTAAGCATCGACGGCATAGTTGGCTTTCCTTTCTCTTTTTGGAGGTTCTATCCAGTTGCTCAAGCCGATGGATTTCTGCTTCTCGCGATAGTCTTCTCCTTCGAATTGGTAGACTGATTCAGTGGGTGTTTCGACTGTGAAGTTACGAAGCGACGATTCACCCATGCCTTCCAACTTCTGAGCCAACTGAGCGGTCTTCATTTCTCCCTTTTCCAATATACTATCAATATCTTCATCTGTTATTTCGGAATCCTTAGAGGCAAATACGTGGTTGGCACCGTGCCGGATCATGTTTAACATTTTGTCTTTGTTCAGAGACTGTCCTTTGGAATCGGCTAAACGACCTTGTTGGATAACTTATTTGTCTAAACGTAATTTTACTTCAGCTCTTTCCACAATTTTTTCCTCTACAGTGTTCTCGGTAATAAATCTGAACACCCTGACTTGTTTCTTCTGACCAATTCTATGCGCTCTGTCCATAGCTTGCAGATCCATCTGAGGATTCCAATCCGAATCATATTTAATAACTACATCAGCTGTGGCCAAATTGATACCTAATCCACCAGCTCTAGTTGACAACATAAAGATAAACTTTTGGCTATTTTCTTCGTTATACTCGTTGATTTGTCTCTGTCTGTCTTCGTGTGGCGTTTGACCGTCCAAACGACAATATTGGTACTGTCCCCAATGACAGTAATCTTCAAGTATATCCAACATACGCGTCATCTGCGAGAAGATAAGTACACGAGACTCCTGTTCCTTCAATTTGGGAAGCAGTTTATACAGCAACACCATTTTACCGCAATTGTACACGAGATGCTCATCGGTTGTGTAAGGTGGTCCAGGCTCAGCGCCATCAAAAAGGTAGGGGTGATTGGTACATTTTCTTAACTGCATTAGAATATTCTGCAGTCGCATTTTTTCCACATTTCCTGCGCCATTCACTATGTCAATATCCTTCATCAGCACTTTGGTATACCATTCTCGTTGCATTTTGCTCAATCCTACATATACTTTAAATTCCTTCTTGGGTTTGAGCCGTTTCTCCACTTCAGCTTTTAATCTTCTAAGCAAGAATGGTTTCAATACAGCATACAGCCTCTCGACCAAGGCGTTGTCTCCCAAACATTGGCTGGTGTTGAACCAGGCATCGAAATCATCAGATGAGTTGAAAACATCTAGCAGTAAGAAGTTAAGAAGAGCCCAGAGTTCATGTAAATTATTTTGTAATGGAGTACCTGTTAGCAGTAACCTGTTAGTAGTCTTAAACTCCCTGAGAATTTCGGAAAGCTTAGATTTTTCATTTTTTATACGATGAGCTTCATCAATGACCATATATCTCCAGTTGAATTTTTTAAATACAGATTTTTCTTTAATACACATTTCATACGAGGTTATACAAACATCCCATTCACCAGGCATCATCGTATCTCTGATAAATGAGTTCCTAGCCTCTTGATCACCAATGAGACAAACAGCCCTCAAGGTTGGACACCACTTCTCGAACTCATTCATCCAATTTGATAAGGTAGATTTAGGAACAATGACAATATGAGGACCAGGTGTACTTTTATAGTGCTTCATATATTCCAGCAGAGATATGATTTGTAAAGTTTTACCCAAACCCATCTCGTCTGCTAAAATACGGTTGATGCCATGTTCATACAAAGAAATCATCCAGTTCAAACCACGAACTTGATAATCTCTCATTTTACCGTTTTTGATGTAGGGTGGTGAGGCATCAAAACGAGTTGTAGTTTTTGTTTTCAGGTTGGTTTCTGCCAAAAGTTCTTCGTCTTCTTCTTGTTCAGTTTTACGATGTCTCAAATCGAACGTATCAGTCTTCTCCTTTTTAGGCCTCCCAGTTTTCGGTTTACTGGGAGATTTTGTTTGGTTCATAAAATGCGAAAAGATTTCAGTCTGTTTCAGTAAGTAGTCAAATCTTTTTCCTCTGTCAGAAGCCACTTTTATCTCAAAATCTTCACCCTTGGAGGTAGTATCTGAAGAAGATTCATTTTGACCCAATTCTGAGTTTTCTGCTTCCTCCATTGGTTCTGAGGCACTTACGCTCGTCTCTGTCGAGCCTTCCTAATAATATTTTAATATTTTAATATTTTTTTTATTTCTAGTAATTTTCTACTTAATTGATTAATTTCATTATCAGTGTTGTTTATTGATTTTACAGCTAGGAATTACTTATATTTATATTTCCAATATAAACAAATGCCATTGTAATTACATTATTTAACACAAGAGCATCGTCCTGTGTCGTGTAACCGCAAGTTTGCATCTTAGGTGGTCACTTCACACTATCAAAAATATTTGGATTATGTTCACTACAGAAGTAATCCTAATCCATCATGTGTATGTATACATTTGAAGTAGTGTTTATGACTTTCAGAAACTGTTCTTTTTTCTCTCCTATATTTTAATTCAGTACATTTCAATAGAATAGAATAGAAATCCAAATCTCCACAAAATGACAAAAAATACATTTAGAACTATAATTATTTATTATATAATTTGTATAAATTTGACGCCGAAACTCTTACATTTTCATATCCCATTATAAAAGACCCTATAGAAGAAGAAAACTCCCATCTATTCAGCAAAATCCATTGTCTTGACAATCCATGAATATCAAGTTAGAACCGATCGATTTTTAATTACTTCTATTCAGTTTTATTAGGTCGGGAAGGAAGGAAATATTCGCGTCTCAAATTAGGAGGTTGAACTTGATCTTGAAGACGAGCTGAATTTTTTAAATTATCATTTATTATGTCCCGCCGGTGTAATTTTCAGACTAATATTTAGTTATCGTTGATACTCTTTATTGGCAAATTCGATTAAATTATGTTTGATGAAAAATTCCGATCAGTCAATCGAAAGTGGGAGGATAATTGGTACGGCCTGAGTTGAAATTTTACAGACAAAAAGTTTTTTACGAATTTTGTCATTTTCAGGAACAGCGAATAAAGGAAAGGAAATATATTCAGCTTATTTAACAAATTAATATATTAAATACTTTTTATATATCTTTTTCTTCTGCTTTTTATGTAGACATGACTCTGTCTTTTTTTCAATGTACCTCCAGTAAGTTGTCATTCCATCGTTTTCGTGGTCTTGTTACTGGTCGTCTTTCTATTGGTGAACCGTCTCTTGCCGTTTTTACTACTCTAATGGCATTCGGCATATGGAATCATTCCATTCCTGTCTTTTATTTCTTACCTAATCTTTAATGTTCTCCATCTTGCATCTACATCGTACTTTTACTTCAAGCTCTGCCCCATTTTGTCCTCTCTGTGTCAGGTCATGTTTCTGCGTGTTTTTTATTATTGGTTTGATGACTGTGTTGTAAATTAAGCTTTCCATTTCTTTGTCGATATTTTTATTTCTTCCTATTGTTTCTTTCAGGCAACCTGTGGCTCTGTTTGCTTTATTTACTTGATCTTCCACTCTCTTTCAAACTTTCTGGGTCTAGATCTATTACACTGGAGGAGACAAAACTAATCATCGATACGGAGTAGCTTTCATCAAAAGCAACAAATCTCAAAAAGAATAATAATGCTAAAAATTCAAGCACGGAACTGTAATATTAATATGATCCAAGTTTATGCTCCCACAGCTGATAAGACCGAAGATGAGATCGAAAAGTTTTATTCAGAATTGCACAATACGATCAAGTTAACAAAATCTAGGGATATTACTTACATTTTAGGAGACTTTAATGTAAAAATTGGAGTAGATACGGTTGAAAATATAGTAGGACATTTCGGATTATGAACTAGAAATAAGAGAGGAGAAAGGCTTATATAATTTTGCCAAGAAGAGAATATGGTAATTGCCAATACTTGATTTCAGCTTCCTAAGAAAAGAATATATACATGGACGTCTCCTTCACATACAGTAAACCACATTGTCAGAAAGCAGAGAGACTCTATACTCGTAAATAGCAGATATAAAACCTCTATATTTTCAGTTAAATCTTATCCTGGGACAGACGTTAACTCAGACCACAATCCATTAGTTGCTGACGTGAAAATAAAATTAAAAACAATTGAACTCAGAAAACAACAACCAAAAATTAAGAATGCTTAAAAACGAATTAAAAAAGAATGTGAATGTTTATATACAAAAACACTAACTGACAATAAACAAATTATGGATGTAAATAAAAAGTGGTATAATATAAAAAGCACATTATTGAAACCAGCTTAAGAAAGTTTGATACAACATAGGTCAGAGGCTAAAAACAGTGGATGACAGAAGAAATACTATTACAGATGAAAGAAAGAAGGAAATATAAAGGAAAAGATCTACAGAAGTATAAAGAAATACAACGAGTAATTAAGGAAAAATCAAAACAGTTAAGGAAATATATTTGATGAAATAACGTAAAGAGATAGAAGAACTAGAAACAAAATATGATATGAGAAATATGCATAAAAAAATAAGAGAAGTGAATGGAATGGGTCCAAATAGACAGCAAGGATACATAAAAGACAAAAAAGGAGTACTACTAATAGATTTACCAGAGAAGTTAAGACGATGGGAGGACTACGTTAGAGAACTTTTCCAAGATGAAAGAGTTGATATGCAGAAAATACAAGAATTAAATCCTTTAGAGAGACAGAAGATCACGATAGATGAAATCGAATATGCTGTCAAAAACTCTAAACACAATAAGGCAGCTGGATTAGATGAAATACCAGTAGAACTGTTAAGACTAGTGGAAGGGGATAACTACTTGGAAGTATTGGTAGATTCATTCAACACGGTGTACGATACGGGAATAATACCACAAGAGTGGCTGAAGTCAGTATTTATAACCATCCCTAAAAAACAAGCAGCAAAAGAGTGCTCTGATTATCCCACTGTGGTGGTCCCACTGGCTATGTTAGTGTCGTTTGATATAAATATAATATTTTTGACGCTAGTTTCTTTGCATTTTGCAACACTACTTCGATTCGAAAGGCGTTGCCAACATAATGGGAAATCATTTCAGTGTGCTACAGAAAACGGCATATCCAAACTATAAGGCAGAAATTTTATGCAGATTCGATCAAAACTAACCAAGCCGTTAGACTGTGCCATATGTTATCCGTCGCTCCTATTGCTCGTCATAGATCGGCTGACGTGAATGCCATCCTCTTGAAAAATCTTAGTGTCTCGTATTTTATTAAGCGCGACAACAAAGCAACGCGGGTGTGTCAAGAGTTTTTTCTTGCTGCACTTAGTATCTCCAAAAAAAGAGTTAATACTGTTGCGAAAGTCCTCCTTGCAGGTGGTGTTTCGAAGGAAAATAGGGGCGGTGATCATAAATCTAAAAAAAATTAAGATAAAAAAGAATGCGTTCAACATTTTCTCAAGAGACTAGAAGGGTGCGAAAGTCATTATATAATAGGGAAAAGTCAAAGAGAATATACTTATCTTCAAGTCTGTCAGTTGCCAAGTTATGGAAAATGTTTAGTAGGGAATACCCACAAAATCGGGTGTCATATTTTATGTTCCGAAAGGTTTTTATACACGATTTTAACATTGGGTTTTCATTGCCCGCTTCGGATGTGTGTAGTAAATATACGCGACTAAAACAACAGTACAAATTTGAGCCAAAATCTTATTAGAAATCAGCTGCTACTGGAATACCGCGTACATACAAAGCGTGCTGCTGCCTTTTATGAGTTAGCCAAAAAAACTCTAGAAAATAGTTAGGTCTATTCTCATTAGACGTGCCAGGCCCGTGCTCGTCACCTGACCGGCACATGCCATGCTATTTGTAAATATTCACACTATTCGCGTTCGTAGCATGCTTTCAGCGGTATTTTGCACAGGCAGTCGGTTAGACGTGTCGGTGGGTAGTTGTGCAGTTGTAATGTTTTCCACGGCAACTTTAGTAAAAATTGCATTTTTTATTTTGGATGCCGAAGAAGAAGAGAATATGAGAGATAAAGTTAAAAAGGAGGTTTTGGATACATCCAATAATTAAGAAAAGAAAAATAGAACGAGAATACCTTGTATAAAGAACTCATGGATGATGAGTCAAAATTTTATATATATTATAGAATGTCAATTGCCGAATTTCAGCAGAATTACCAGCAGAATGCGATTTTGAACAAATTGCCAAAAAATTTTGGTTGTCGTGGAATTTTCCCAAGGGCATTAGGAGCCCTAGATGAAAATCACATCAAAATTATAGCACCAATGGTTCCAGCTACTTTAACTACAAAAAGATTTTTTCTGTAGTTCTACTTGCTTTAGTAGATATGTCGTTCGACTTGCTCTAGGAAATCACGATAAACCATTTTTGCCCTTAAAAAGCTCACTTCCTCCACTTTCCGAACTCAGGTCGCCCGTAAATTATTTTTTCTTTTATTTCTCTCATATCATCTTTCTTTTTCAACGAGTTTCATCCTACTATTATTTTTTTTGTTTGAAATATTATCAGCAGTGGTCTATTACCTAGATAAAATATAGTGTTTTATTTACCTATTTTAATTTTTTTTCCAATATCCCACCACACCTGAGACTTATGTGCTGCATCTGCATACAGTCGATTCATAAAATCGTATAATTCACTTCTCTCACGAACTAATTCTATTAAAAATTCATCAGTATCATGTGAAAATAATTTTTTTCGCACCATTTTGCCTGTCGAAACTCGTCTGAAGTATTCACACTATGTAGGACTGTGCAAGGAATGTGCCAGGCATGGGCTAGGAAAATATTGTTTGAAAAGATTGTTCGATGCCGAGCACGGACCGTTCCCACTCCAAGCACTTGTAGTGAGAACGGACAGTCGCTAAACCTATTTAAAGAACGTTAAAGTAATTTGGCACGTCTCGAGCAGGGCAAAAGCCGAGCACATGCCTGGCACTATAGTGAAAATAGGCCTTAAAGGTTTCTGCTTTGACCTTCAACAGGTACAGCCTTTACCTCGGATGGCTATTGGCGATGTCTTTTACTCGCATCAGATAAGTCTCTACGTTTTTTGTTGTGTCGCGCTGTCTTCGCTTAATCCAACTTTCTACATGTGGACCATCGAGCAATAAGACAAAAGAGGGAATCTAATCCTTATGAAAAGGAGACCAAACAAGTGGCCTCTGATGGCGGACATATCCGGAAATGCGAATGCGCGAAATTTAAATTTTCCGACACTTATCAACAGTAGCTATATAATATTATTCAGAATGTGTCTTAGACGAGCAAGTTTTAATTAATTATTAATGATAAGAGTCTAAAATGCGACACAATTGTTAAAAAACTTCAATATAAATAAGATTTCATGTGACATTTGGGACAAACAATAACATAACCCAACTAAATTTGATGTCAAACAAGGAGAGAGACTCTCTTTCCTTATTTAAAGTGGCCTCTAAAGATCGCACTTCCTGTCTAACAATATGTTTGCCCCCACTACCTTTACATTCCCTCTATTGTCTTTTTGCTCGATGATGTGGACTGAAGATTATGCTGGACGTGGCTCAGCAGAAGTTGCTTCAGCGCTTCTTAGCGAATTAAGAAAATTCGGCTATTCTGTGATGGGTGTACAGGTCAAAACAAAAATTCCTGCATCGTTCATGCACTTATGTTTTGGCTTAAAAATAAGTCTCCAAGAGATGTGTCCTAAATTTCAATTACTTTTCCAGTTTGCGGACATAGTTTTATGGCTGCTGATCGTTGTTTTGGGAGAGTGGAGAAGTTGCTTAGGCAAAAAATATATATGTATATATATATATATATATATATATATATATATATATATATATATACCCGGTATTTAGGCGGCACACGCCCTTCCGGTAGGGATCTATGGAGGAGTATCACCGAACCACAAGCCCTTATCTCTTGCCGTACTGCTCCACCATAGGCCGATCAGATACCAGCATATTCTAGACTAAGCCGCAGATTCATTTATAATTTTAAACTGCTGCGTTAGCCTTTTTGTTTTCTGTAGACCGAGCTGGGGATTGAACTGACATCTCTCGCATTGAAGCGAAGGACAAGCCAGCCGCCCAGCTCGCTTGGCTATTCGATCGATTTTGCTTAGGCAAAATACCGATATAATTTCTAAAGAGGAGTACGTTAAATTTTATTCAGAATGTGGTCAAGCAAAACTCTTAGAAAACGACTGGAAACTTTTTAATATAAAGGAACTAGATAAAGTGTAAAATAAGGTAAAGGGTATTGCTGAAACAAAAAGTATTTTTATCACAAAAGACATTCAAAACCAACAAAAGATTGAAGTCAATATACACCTATATTATCGGTTTGTATCTGGAAATAAATCGTGTCAGATGATACTAAAAAAAGAAAAATGGGAAAAAATTATGGGAACCTGGTTCTAAACATTATAGAGCCCAGAAACTCGTTACCAGATAAGAAGAAACCCAGTCTTACGAAGCTTCTGAAAGAGCTGTTTGGTCAAAATTCGATGTTGCGAGTAGATCTAAAATGGTTTAAGGATTTACTTGTTTCCGCTAATGCAGACACCGAATCTACTGACAAAGAAGTAGATGAGAGCGAGGAATGTGACTGTTTGGATGAAGAACCTACTCTTCACATATAAATATTTTTTGTTTCTCTTGGTTCCTTTTGACTTTTGTGTTCCAATTTTATAATAAAAATGTGTTTTCTTGCGTTTTAATTAGTCCTTTTTGAGAATTTTTAAAATTTTGCAATTAAAACTATCCATATCCAGAGTAATAATCAATTTTTTTTTCAAAAAACGTTAACTCAAAAAATAAAAACCAAATTGCATCAAACTACTTTCCTAAAACACTACAAATAAACCTTATCTTGTTATCCCCAAGTACTAAGGCTAACCGATAAGAAGTTTTTTTCATTTCCGGGACATTTTTTACAAATGGATATAGTCCTGCAAAGCGGTAAGTTTGAGAACACACTATGTGAGAGATCACAAGTTGCTCTTCGACTAATAGAAACATGGTGCAAGGAACACTCACTATCTATAAATCCTAAGAAAACAGAGATGGTCCTCTTTACCAGGAAAAGAAGAATCACGGGCTTAATACCCCCAAGGATTCTAAACTACAATCTAAATTTTTCTGACGAGGTGAAGTACCTTGGTATTACCCTCGACAGGAAGTTAAAATGGAACTCATACCTAGATAATAGAGCTAAAAGAGCATATATTGCCTCTGAACAGTGTTGACGAACGGTTGGACGCACCTGGGGCATCACGCCCAGGGTGATCGCCTGGGTCTACACCACTGTCATTAGGCCAATGCTAACTTACGGAGCTATTGCTTGGGTACCAAAAGTGCTACAGGCAACAGCGATTAACAAACTAAACCATATTCAGCGGATGGCTTGCATAAATATAACAGGTGCCATGAAAACAACACCAACTGCTGCAATGGAGTTGATCATTGGCATCACGTCTCTAGACATATATGTCAAAGAGGTGGCTTTAGTGACAATGATGCGACTGCGCTCAGCTGGTGCAAACCTTGATGTAGGAATGGGACAATTTAGAACTCGTTTCTGGCGGGGAGAGCTGGATGCGTTACCAGTACTACAGGCAGGCTGCGACTCAATTGAACCAAAGTTCGTCTTTAACAAACCCTTTAAAATTGAAACAGGACAGTGTATGGAGACAAACGTGGCAAATGCCTATTGCATATACACCGATGGCTCCAAAATGAAAGAAGGCTCAGGATGCGGAATATATTCCAGATCACTGAACCTAAGAATAAAGTGGGGTATGGGCAAAAATGCCAGTGTAGTTCAGACAGAACTAACTGGTATTTCCATAGCCGCAAAAGAGATAACCCAAAAAGGTATAGCAGGGAAAACTATAATGATCTGCACAGATAGCAGACAAGCGCTACTAACCTTGAATAGACCACGTGTCACATCAGGTTTAGTAATGGAGTGTCACAAGTCACTAACTAAAGCTTCGGATGGTAATACCATCATCCTGAAGTGGGTTCAAGGACACAATAGGAATAAAGGCAACCGCATTGCTGACCAATTATCTAGGAAGAAGGCAGGCCTAAGACTCTTAGGACCTGGGGATCTTTTTGGTTGGTCAACTACAACAATCGCGGAAATTGTCAAATGTCACTCCCATACACAAACCGTAAAAAGATGGGAAGAAGGGAAAGGATGTAGACTTGCCAGGGTAACACTAAGTAACCTTGAAGAGTCAACATCAAAAAAGTACTTGGGAATGACCAGGAAAAATCTACGTTTGGCAGTTGGTTTTTTAACTGGTCATTGTCAACTAAGCAAACACCTCCACACACTGGGGCTAGTAGACACACCTCTATGTAGGAAGTGTGAACGAGAAGACGAAACTGTAAAACATGTCCTATGTGAATGCCCAGAGTTATCGTTAATACGAGAGTACGCGTTCAGCGAGTCCTGGCCTACACCTGCCCACATAAGTGAGATGTCTCCTGGTGACTTGTCCACCTTCCTAGAAATGGCAGGATGGACAATGAGCTAAGTGTGACAGCTCCCTGGGAGGATGCACAATGGGTTAATTGTGGCCTAAGTGCTGTGAAACTTAACTCGCCCTCCCTACTCTACAGATACAGAGATACAGAGCCCCTTTTGAACGCAATCCTCAAATCTCTTTTTTTTTGTACGACGTACTTTTTTTTATTACAGGCGAGCAATGTTCAGAAGAACACTATCACTATTTACATAATTTTCCGATGAATATCTAAATGATTCTTTATCTGACAAAATTTTGTTCATCATTTTTTCAAGTTTAATTTGTTTTTTTTTGGTTTTTCGTATTTGCCAAAAAAAATATTAATGTAAAATGTTTATGGCTGGAATATTCATGACATATAAATATCTTTTGAGTAAAAAATATCCTCGGCCCCGAAAATCATTTATATTACATACATTACGGCGTTCAACGTGTTAATATTAATATAATCTCTATTAGTATAATTTTCCAAAAAAAAATCCGTAGTTTTATTCTCCAAGAATATCCTCGTATTTGTATGGTTTTTCTAATATTTCTTCATTTTACTGTCAGAATTTTTTTTTTATTTTCCACTTCGTTATAGCTTTAGATACTAAAAATGCACCACGTACAAACCTAACCCTGATTTAAAACTCAATTACCTAATAGCTCTTTACTGTCCTATGTTCTCGCATTATATGGCACAGACACGACGGGACCACTACACTATACTAAACATCATAAAATCTAATACACGGGAGGGATAATTTTATTGACGTGGAACGCTAGTTAATTTAAAGAGGAGCTTTGACGCACGGGGATTCAATTAAACTGGATAATATTACATAAAATTATAAATAACTTTTGTAAATAAATTCAAATTTTATTTAGGTTTAAGCGAAAAAAATTGAAATAGAAGACCTCCAAAAAAAGCATGACAGTTTCAACCTCCACAAGAAACTTAAATATACTGCCGGAATTAGAAAACAGAAAAATGCTCACATGCTTAAAAGCGCGGACGGAAAAATTTGTGATCACGAACAACAGTGCAAAGAATGGGAGAGATACATCACTGACCTTTTTGACGATGCTTCTAGAGAAAGTGCTCCAAATACTGCCTGCGACAACCGGTTAGACAGAGGTCCCAATATACTGAATTCTGAAGTCAGAAAGGCAGTGCAACAAGTCAAGAACAATAAAAGCACCTGGACCAGATCAGATCCCTGTTGAGCTACTTAAACTTTTGAATGAAGAAAGCATTGCCTGCTTAACCACTTTCTTCAACAAAATTTACAACGAAGGAAAAGTACCAGATGATTTATTAGAGTCACTGTTTATAACATTACCAAAGAAAAGCAGGCCCACCAAATGCAGCGATTTTAGACTAATCAGTTTGATGAGTCATACACTGAAGATACTCTTACGAATTATACAAAACCGAGTATTCCTTCTATGCGAAAGTAGGATGGATAATAAGCAATTTGGATTTAGAAACGGTCTAGGAACTAGAGAGGCACTATTCTCTATGCTCGTTTTATTACAAAAAAGTTCGATCGTCAAAAAATCGACTTCGAGAAGGCGTTCGACAGAGTACAACACGATACACTTTTCGATTGCCTACGGACAGCAGGACTTGACCACTATGATATAAGACTGCTGAAATACTTACTTATATTACAATCAAGTAGGCTCTATCCAAATTGGAGACAGTCCGACTGAAAAAATATCCTTTAAACGTGGAGTACAGCAGGGTTGCGTTTTGTCACCCACTCTTTTTAATCTGTACTCTGAAGAAATCTTTAGGGAGGCTTTGGATGACAGACAAGAGGGAGTAAGACTAGGAGGAGAAGTAATCAACAATATTAGTTATGCTGATGATACAGCCACTCTTGCAGAAAATTTACAAGATCTCCAGACATTATTAAGTTATCGGAGAGGCCTTGAAATCAACATTTCAAAGACGAAGTGGATGGCAGTTGGAAAGATCAATATAGATTAAGGTCTCTTAATGGAGAGGAGATCGAAAGGGTAAATCATTTCAAATACCTTGGCAGCTGGTTAAATGTAAATTGTCACTCTGATGAAGAGATAATAACCAGGATCGAAATATCACGTAAGGCTTTTATGACGTGGAAACCAGTTTTATGCAACAGAAACCTGTCGATGAATATTCGTAAGAAGGTCCTGAAATGTTATGTATGGTCCATCCTATTGTATGGTTGTGAGACATGGACGTTAAAAACCACAACCACGCTGTTGTTTTGGACAAGTTAGAAGCATTCGAATTGTGGTGCTATAGACGAATGCTAAAGATATCGTGGGTTTCGCACACTTCCAATGAAGATGTTCTTCAAATGATCAATTCAGAACGTCTGCTCATAAACACCATAAAGAGGAGAAAAACAGAATACTTCGGCCATATAATTAGAGGACCTAAATACCATCTACTTCGCCTTATAATACAAGGAAAAGTGGAAGGAAAGAGATGGATTGGTCGAAAGAAACTTTCATGGCTGCGTTATATTAGACAATGGTCTGGTTCCAAAGTAGAAGAATTATTTTGCGCAGCAGCCGACAGAGAAAGGTTTCAGGAAATTGTAAACATGATGACGGCCAACGTCTGAATACGGACACGGCACCCAAAGAAGAAGTAGGTATGCGAAAAATGGTTTCAGGTTGGAAAGTTACTTGCACCATCTATTGAAAAGTTTTTTTATTTGTTCTTTACCATTTGAAGGGTTGTGTGCAAAAACAAGTCAACTCCATTTTTTATAATTTGTGGAAAATAAATAAAAACTTTCTAATATTGTTATTTGTAGAAATTTTTTGTCAGAAAAACCCAATTTAGTATTGGTATTGGAAAATAATTTAATACCAAACTGATAACAAAATATTGTTTGAGACTTCGAAAAAAAAGTAAAGTCTTTGAGTTTAATGTTTGCACTGTTTTCTGTTTTTTTTTCTGAAAAAAAATTCTGTTTTTGGCACCGAACCTCCATAAAAAACACAAATAAAGCAACATTATTGCGTTCAGCATTTATTTATCATAAAATAAAAACATAACTTTATTTTTTAACTCAAAGCAAGTCTAAAAAACAAGAAAAATAAAAGAGACCACAAAAAAAATAACAAATAATGTGATAAAAATTTAAAAAACAACTTTTTAGCAAAGTAAACTGATATATAAAACATAATATATAAAACTAGAAATCTTCAGTTTCAACTTCGCCACTGTCACTATCCAGTTCTTTCCTTTGTTGTTCTTGAAGAACTCTTTGGCGATGAGAATTTAATGCTCGACGTTTCGGCTCCCATTTTGGAGCCATTATCAAGAGGGATACGGTTCGGTTCATGTTCGGGGACTAAATCTGCCTACTCCCCTCACTCGAAACGTACCAGTATCGTGTTCTGTATTATAAATACAAGAACTGTCTCTCGGAACTGAGGTCTCAATCTGCCTACTCCTCAGTGTCGAGTGACAACCGGTCCTACCCTGTGACGCTGCTTTCATATTCGCTGTACGCACGGGAACGGTATGGGCTGACGTGGTCTGAACTGACGTGGCCTGAGCGGTGTGGGCGGGAGGTCGCTAAAGTAGAGGTCGCCATGTTGGCGGCAATCGTTTTGCGTCATCGCGCGTATTTAAGCCGTTAGGCCGTTTTTCGATTTCGATAGCTTCACGAATGATTCTTGATTTTAAGGAGCGGATGGGGGCGATGGTTTTTGCTTTTTCGAAGTCTATTTTGTGGCCTGTTGGAATGTGATGTTGGGCTAGGGCTGAAGTAGTATCGGAATGTTTGACTAATATAGAATGTTCGTTAATACGGTTATGGATTCATCGGTTTGTCTGTCCGATGTATGTACGTGGGCAACTGGAACTAGGTACGTCGTAGACACCATGGTCTTCATTAGAGATTTGGTCTTTTACGGATCTGACGAGATTGGACAACTTGGAGTGAGTAGTGAAGATGATTTTGATGTTTAGAGGAAGAAGAGTTACTAAAGAGATGAGGAGAGATACTGATTTTGTCAGTTACACCTTTAATGAAAGGTAGAAATATTTTGGGTTGATCCGGCGGCAAGGTTTCTTTTTTGGATGGAATGGAATTTAGCTGTTTTTGAATGCTCTTATTGATTTGGGTTTTGTGGTAGCCGTTTTGTAAGAGTGTTTGCCTTATTGAATTGATTTCGGATGACCTATGATTAAAGTCGCTAAGTCTTATGGAACGAGAAATGAGAGTGTTGACCACTGAATTGAGTTGGGCGGGGTGATGATGTGACTGGGCATTAAGATATCGGTTTGTATGAGTGGGTTTCTGGTACACAGAATATAAAAAACTGTGATGTAAGTTTTTCTGAACAAGGATATCAAGGAATGGCAAAGACGCTTCAGACTCGACTTCCATCTTGAATTGAATTCTAGGATGTATTCCATTTAGGTGGGAGAGGAAGAGATCTAACGCGTCCTTACCATGAGGCCAAATGACAAAAGTGTCATCAACATACCGTCAACATAATACATTTGATTTTAACAAATTTCTGACACTTTAAAAATGTTATTTTCACTGACACTTTTTACTCTCATTTATATACCAAGCAAACAAATATTACAGTCATTTCGCCAATCTCTCTCAAGAGAATGAATTTTACACAGAAAAAGAATCCTCTTTGTTCCGTTGAATGTGCCTTTTAAAATGGTCAATGTTTCTTTATATTCTTTTCTAAAACTTTTCCTCTCTAATTAATATCTTTTTTGACGGCACCGACCTTTTCTACTTCTTTAAAAACATCTTTGTTTGCCAACAACCCCGTTACAGGAGGAGTTTTATTACATTTTACGGCCTGTAGAGAATTTTTACTTTATTACGTTTTATTATGTTGGCGTATTGTTTTCGGAATGAGTGTTAGAAAAGACTAATTAGAGAGAAATTGTATAACAAAATGAGGTGCTTAAAAAGCTGAGCCTCCTTTGGATCCTGGATATAAAAGGGGTATCAAGAAACCGAGAAAAGGTTCGTTAAGCGGATAACGGATTTCTATACGCTATCCTTACGACTGGGTGGTTTAATCTTTGTAAATAAATTCGCAAAATCGGGGAAAGAGATGCCGAGTATAAAATAGGCCGGTTAAGCTGATATTTATCAAACATATTTTTAAAAATAATCCTCAATTATGAAAAAACCCTTTATTTATCGGTTAGAATTTCTGATTAAAAGCCGTAAAAAGGGATACATTCAAAATACTATGTTTTAATTGAACAAAATAGGGTAAAGTTGCGTTTTCACGGTGACAATTGGCGAGACAATTGTCAAAAGACAACTGACTGGCATGGAATTATTGTCTTCGTCTAAAGCCGCGTTTTCACGATGGCAATTGGCGAGACAATTATCAGAAGACAACTGACTGGCATGAAATTATTGTCTTCGTGTAAACACTTCAGGCCAATTGCCTTGCTAACTGCCCTCACAATTGGCCCAAAATTCAGTTGTCTCCGGGAGTATATAAAATTATGGGCAAGATTTATATATATATGAAATGAAAATTTAAAATTGAAAAATAAATATATAATTAAACAAAAACGTGAAAAATACATATATAATTAAAAGCCTTAAAATTATACCTATAAATATTATAAAATAAAATTATATCTTACATTTAAAATACTTATAAAATATAATAAAAACCATTAAAATTATGCTAAAGGTAAAAATTAATAGTTTAGAAACTTCAAAAATTACAGAATAAAGTAAAGTTAAATGAAAATAAAAAAATTAGGTTAAACATAAGAATACACTAAATAATTAGCTATTTTTAAAGTAAAAAATATTATTTTATGAATGATTTTTAATATGAATTCAAAAATTGTGGCTTCTCATAATAAAACATTATATAAAAATTAATGGGAAAATCCCAGTAGTTGGCTGTATACCATCGTTTAAACAACTTATACAGAAGTAAAACACTTCACATTTACCTAAGTATATACCTAAATACAAGTGTGAAGCATTTTACTTCTGTATAAGTTTTTTAAAACATTATATACAATTTCGTCAAAGTATCTTTCTATTTTAAAAACTCCTATACTTTATACAAAAAAATGTGGCAACCCTGTGACGCACAAACATATAGTTGTCAGTTGTCATGTCGATGCCAAGGTTATGTTCATTGTACTTAAATTAAAGTTAGCCGTTATTCTCACCGGACACAACAGATGATGAACAGTCGGTCATATTTTAGCTGTCTACTGATATGGCAATAGTTGGCCCCGTATGAACATCTTCTCGTTCAACTAGACTGGCCTCCGACAATCCGAAACCACATGATGACAATTTTCCGTGCGGGAAATGCGCCCCGTTTTATTCATATTTGGTTTTAATTGTATAAATGCTTTAATTGGGTTATTTCTACGAAATCGAGAATAAGTGCAACAAATACTTTGACAATGATTTTATTTAGGGAAGATTCCAAATCTGTGGCTTTTCACGATTATTAATTATAATTTTCTTTCTTACATATCTTAGCAGCGCACTTGCCAGGTCAGTTTGGGGCAAGTGCGTCTCCCGGGCATAGTTTTATATAGTTTCCTTGCGTTGAATTACGGGGTAAGTGCACTTTAAATTTTTTTTATTAATTTTCATAATTCTGAAAACAAAATAACTTCAGAAGGGTCAAATGACACACCAAAAAATGAGAAAGTACTTTATTTAAATGCAAAAATTGTACAGTTTATCTTAATTTATGTTGTATATTTTGCGGAAACTTAAAATTGAAATTATGTGGAGCTGGCAATACTTTAAGGATATACTCTTTTGTCACAAGGGATATATCTTCCATCTGAGGAAAAAAAAAGCACTTTGTTTTTTTCCTCAGGAACTTCACCTGGGTATCACTTTCAGCGAGAGAAATCACGTGGCCTATATATAACATTTCTCTCCCCACTTTGGCTTTTGAAAGCCAACAGAACTCAGTCTCCCACAGAAAATTCAGGCGGAGAACCAAGAAATAGTGCCTCCTCGTCATCTTCTTCTTCTAACGAAATCTGGCCCACGAAATCGCTACCTTCAGACTCATCCTGTAGAGAGATCTGATCGTCCTGGTCTTCATCACTTGAGTCTTGGAAGGTGCGTTTGCTGGGTCCAGCAGTACTTCACTGTCTGCTGCAATTCGCTTCTTCTTTTTTGCTGGAGTTGGTGTTCCGCTTTTTACGGTTTGTAGTAGGAGATGTTCGAAAGATACTGGACATCTGAACACGAAAAAAAAAGGTTACGAGAGTAGCTCGCTAAAATCCTACGTTCATATTGTTGAAATACGATACTCACGAGTTTGTCTCGAAGGTGGCAAGATCTGTCACATCTAGAGAAGTCTCTTGGTGCTGATCTCTGACGTCAGCTAAAATCTGACATCGCCTTAAAAAAGAAGCCTCGTAACAATCTTCGAGTACAGCTTTATCATCAAATGGAAAGATACCTCACCTTTTAAATCCATTTTTGATAACTTCTGGGTTAATCGTTGTCCATATTTTCCAAATCAGCTTAGAAAAAACTTTTTTGAGAAGTTTCCGACCAGCAAATTGTCGCTGCCACTTCAAAAGTTCTTCGTCCCACATTGATTTTAAAGCTTTGAACACCGCTAAGTCCAATGGCTGGAGAATGTGAGTTGTATGAGCCTGTAGTTTGAGGATGGTGATTCCTTCCGATCTAGCGTAATTGACCAAATCTGCCGTGAGGTGGGTTGAATTTTCGTCGTAGATAACTAGTATAGGCCAATCAGAACCAATTTTACAAAATTGTGCTCAAAATAGTTGCGAAATACAATAGCTTCAATCCAGTCATTTTTAGTAGCGGCATAAGCAGTACCAGGGAAGGCATCATGTTCGTCGGCCATCCATTCATCTCAGATACTTTTGCTTTTAAAAACGATTAATGGAAGAATTTTTTCGCCACTAGCGCTTGTGCTAGTGCTCCTTGCTTCCCAACAACTTTTGTTTTAGAAGGGTCACTCGAAAATCCTGTTTCATTTATATTGTAGATTCTCTCAGGTTTGTCAGCAAGTCCCAAAGATTGAATGGTTTCGCTCAATAACTTAAAATAATCTTTAACAACAAAAGGATGGCTTTCTTTCCTGCAGACTCAACTATTTCCGGTTTCTTTATTGACAGCCAATGTCTTCTTTTAAAATTTAAAAACCAGTCTTCACCTGGTCTGGCATCTTCAAATTGAGATTTTAAGTTGTTTGACTGGACGAACTGTTGGGTTAATTTTAAAACTTCTTTACGGGACAAACCGAATCCCCATTGCTCCATCGTGCGAAGACCGTCTGCCAATCGCCTTTCTTCTGTCAATGGAATGTCGGTAGATCGACCTTGTCCTGATCCCTTCGCGCCTCTTCTTCCACTCAAGTGATGCCGTAATGTTGTCATAGAAATATTGTATGTGCGCTATGCTCCCTTGACAGTGAAATTCTGATTTCTAATATCCGTTAAGGCAGTATTAAGGGCTTCTGCTGAATATTGCGAACCTCTCTCCATCTTTCGGACGTAATTTCGCACCATCCCTACCTAAGAATTAAAAAATTGTATTCAGATTTTATGCCGGGGCAAGTGCGTTAAGGTAACGACGCACTTGCCTCTATACACAAAATGCACTTGCCCCATGTAATAAATCTCAGGGGCAAGTGCGCACCTTTTAATTACTAACAAAACTATAGTGAAAAAACATAAATGATATCAAAACAATTTCACAACAGTGAAACTGACAGATGTCAATAAAATCTACGTCATCACTCCCGCGGTACATTATGAACTTCTACGGGGGTCATTGAATGATCCCGTAGAAGTTCATAATTGTCTCAAACCTTGTAATTTGTTGAACATGTGGCCGTTAAAATTTTTCGGTAATAAATAAATCAGTGTTTTGTTTGTCTTCATTGGAGAACCATCTCTAAATGAAGCCAAATGTCCGTTTAAAAATTTTTAAATCTTAGTATATACGAATATGAACATTATTTTCTGCAAAGTTTGTATGTTCTTTGTTTGTTTGTTTTTTAAGTTAGTTCTACTTCTACTAATGAGAAAAGTTTACAGTACATATAATAACATCTTTAATATACTACATATTGAGTTGTAAGTTATGAACTATTAGATCTGTATTTCTCATAAACTCTATGTCGTATATTGTATTTTAGAGAACTGATGAAGCTTTAGAAATATAAAGCGAAACGTCTTCGATAAACTTATGAAGTAGTCGACTTCTTTTTTTATTTTGCCAACCTAAATGACCGATTAAACCCTCTGAATTCACTAATTGAATACTTTATTAATATATATATATATATATATATATATATATATATATATATATATATATATATATATATATATATGTGTGTGTGTGTGTGTGTGTCTAATTATAATACTCTTTTTTTATTTGTAATTTATTTATTAAACCTGTTCTGCCCATCGGCCCGGAGAAATTTATAAACACATTACTCCACTTTTTCACCCTGGATCCACAGAAAATAGCTCATTTCACCTCAATTCTAATTTTCATCCACCGTTTACCGACTATACATTATTTAGGACTTCATCAACATATATAAACATTGTTCTCCGTGGAACAAAAGCCTTTATATTAAAACTAACTCCTTATGATTACTGCTTCTTTCGCATTCATCTGGCTTCTGAATGGGGCGTAAAACTTTCATGAACACGGATTCAAGTGCGTCTTTTAATATTTTAACCTTTGTGTGTTGTTTTGCCAGGCCAGTCGCTCGAGATGGTTGGATAAGGATGACAGAATAGAAACTAAGCGAAAATTGCATGAAGAGAAAAAATATTAAAGGATTTTTAAGTGAAGCTTCTATACTGGCTTTGTATTACTTATGTAGATAGCGAGTCTTCACATCGATTCACTACTCTCAATCAATTTATTTCTGGTCGTCATATATTTATTTTAAACAGGTTTAGATTAAAAACTGCATAAAAAATAACTAACAAAATAAAAACATCAAATGGAAAGTCGTTGGCCTTTATCCGTTGCTCCTCGTAGCCCTCTCGATGAACCGTTTACAAATACTTGACCATAACTTATTATAGTAGTATCTTGTTAGATCTTAGATACTGTTTGACCAGTATCCACCTACGTTTCATCCAGATAACAAATTTTGTATGTGCAGAATGAACCTTGAAAATTAACGAAGAGTTAATCAAAACAATAATCACTGATAATAAAGATTCCAACGAAAAATGGGAAACATTTAAGAACACATTAATGATGCCAATTAAAGATACGCTGAGTAGTCACAAAATCGATGAAGCTAAGACTCAAATGTATGACAGATGAGATCCGGCAACTAATGGACAAAAGAAGATCATATAAAAACAAAAATGTAAACGAATACAAAGCCACACACAAGGAGATCGGGATAAAAATACGGCAGCTAAAGAATGGTACAATGAAAAATGTTTAGAGATAGAAGAACTCCAGAGAAATCATGATAGTTTTGAATTGCACAAAAAATTAAATAATTAGCAGGTATAAGACGGTCCAACAATAGTAACACCCTGGTTGATACGAATGGTAAAATAATATCTGATATCAAAGGCAAACTAAACAGATGAAAAGAATACGTCCAAGAACTGTTTGAGGACGACACGACACAGCAAGATAGCATAACTGATTGCGAGATGTAATAAAACGGCGGAGCCTGACACAATTCCAACTGAAATAATTAAATTAATATCAGAAGATCAGATCAATGTATTAGTAGACTTATATAATACGGGTATTATATATAATAAGGGTATTATTCCGAGAGATTGGCTCAAATCAACATTTATTACATTACCAAAAAAACCTAATGCAAGGGAATGTAATGACCACCGTATAATTAGTCACACACTAAAAATATTCTTAAAAATTATCCATTTAAGAATTTTCAGAAAAGTGGAACAAGACATCACTGAAACCCAATTTGGATTTAGGAATGCCATAGGAACACGAGAGACATTTGGATTTAACGTCCTCATTCAAAGATGTATGGATGTAAACTAACCACTTTATGTTTGTTTTATTGATTACAATAAGGCGTTCGATAAGGTCCAACAGAACCGTCTTATACAGTTACTTAAAGATAAATACATTGACAGAAAAGACTTAAGAATAATAACTCATCTCTACTTTAATCAAACAGCAAAAGTCAGAGTAGGCAAAGAACTTTCGGAGGAAGTAGAGATAAAAAGAGGCGTAAGGCAACGTTGCATACTCTACCCCTTATTGTTCAATGTATATTCGGAAGAAATAATTAAAAAATCACTCAAAAATCTAACAATTGGAATAAAAGTGAACGGCAGAGCCATCAACAATATAAGATATGCCGATGATACTCTACTAATTGCAGAGAATATACAAGATCTACAGACACTCTTAGATAATGTAGTAAAAGCTAGTGAGTAAAGCGGACTAACGCTTAATGCTAATAAAACAAAATTTGTGACAATTTTCAAAAAACACAACAACAAGACATTTTAAACATAAGAGAGGTTCCAATATAAAAAGTAAAAAATACAGATATCTTGATACAACTATTAATAAAGATAACGAGTATACAGAAGAAATAAAAATGAGAATTGGACAAGCTAGAGCAACATTAATTGAGATGATAAAAATATTATGCAGTAGAGACCTTAGTTTGCAACTCAAAATAATTATATTACGTTCATCTGTGTTTTCGGTGCTGCTATATGGGGTGGAGGCCTGGACCTTAAAGAAAGAGGTGAGCGATCGACTTAAGCATTCGAGATGTGGACCTACCGAAGAATATTAAAAATAAGCTGGGTAGACTGAATAACAAATGTTGAGGTCCTCAGAAAGATGACAAAGGAAATGGAAATCATGAATACGATTAAGATAAGAAAGTTACAGTATCTCGGCCACGTTATGAAAGGGGGTAAATATGTGTTGGCACAAACCATAATGCAGGCAAAAATACAGGGAAAACGAAGTATTGGAAGAAGACGCATCTCCTGGCTCAACAATCTGAGAAAGTGGTATAATTGCAGTTCCATCGACTTGTACAGAGCTGCAATCTCAAAAGTGAAAATAGCTGTGATGATTACCAACCTCCTTAGAGGAGACGTACCTAAAGAAGAAGAATGAACCTATCTAATAGAGCGAAGATATCTTCGTCGCCATGAGACTAAATCATCTCTTTTTATTTATACAGATTTATGGGATCATTTGGCATACATGAATTTTAAATCATCTTTAATTATTATCCTTAACGTCTCTTTGCTCATTTTTGGAATGAGATTATTCTCCATTATCTTTGTCCTTCGAGGATTCCTATAGATTCGAGTGTTGACAATTTCTTCTCAAAAAAGAATGAATGCATAGTAGAACATACAATTTTTTTCTGGTACTTGTCTAATTCAATTTTTTTTTCTATCACAATAATGTACCTACTTTTGGAGCTTGCACAATCCTAATCACCTTTTTTTCACGTACAATGTATTCAATTGTCGACACGGATACTCCCGGTAAAAATTACTGAGCTACAGCTTCCACTGTAGAGGTGATATTTTAAAAATTTTATACGCTCTACAATCTGATTTTCTTCTACCGACATGAACTTCCGCTTTCTTTGTACAGTACTTGGACCCACTACGGCATCCATCTAATACTATAAAATTCTTTTATCTGCTGTTTACTTACCTCAAAAACTATTTTAAAGGTAATAAGTAGAGTGAAGTATATTTAATAAATACAAAACAAAGTTAAATTCACAAAAAACATAACACACCACGCCTATGCATTTATGGACGCTTGATGATGAAGAAAACGAACAAATAAACTATTTCTTTAATTCCAATTATTTCCAAGGACGTAAATTTATAGACTAGCGAAATTTTGATACGTCTGCCGATGGTGCAAAGTATTCAACTAACTTGTTCATCTATTCTATCGTGAATCACACCGACATACAGAAGATATATTGTTACGGGAGCAAATTTTATGGAACCACCTTACTTTTTACTTATCCACATTGACGAAGCATACAAAATAAAAATGACCCCGGTAAGTACCGGTAAGAATTAACTTCCGACATTTAACAATATTGTTGTTATAGTCCTTTTACCCGATGATGGCCGATATGCAATTAAGATAGTGGGTCTCAAACAGTTGGGCGTTAATATTTAATTTCGATCGCTTGAAAAGTAAAAATATTTAATTTCCTGTATTTTATGTTCAGTAATAATATTGGATTTGGGATACAGGGCGTGTTAAAATAAGTGGGACGGAATATTTCGAATATATTATATTTCTCTATAAGTCTCTATTTTGCATAGAGTGAAAATTATACAAATGGTTTTGCATGCAGTAAAATTGGAAAATACTTGCCAAGTTGCTGGTATGTCCAAATTTAAATTAAATACATTTTTATTTTTTTTATTATTGAGTTAATGCCTCGACAACTATGATCATTGGCATGGTACAGTCAGGTACCTAGTGTAGTGTGTGTGTGTGTGTGTGTGTGTGTGTGTGTGTGTGTGTGTGTGTGTGTGTGTGTAGAGTAATTGTCTTGATACTTAGCAAAGTCGACGTCATTGTCTTTGCTAAGAGACGCTTATTGTATCCGACCGTCTGCGGTCCCTCTGGTGAGTACCGATCGCACAAGGATAGAAATTATTTTCATTTATTAATTTTTAATAAACGAAAATTTCCACCCAGGTGGGATTCGAACTAACGACCTTTAGGTTTAAAGGTAGGCGCTCTTACCACTCAGCCACAGAGGGATTTAAAAATATCAATTCGTAGTGCCATCTTGCCAGGATGATTTTGACATATTTTCTTTAGCGAAAATCAAAGTTTCATCTAAAAATACGACTTGCCGCGGACTATCAGACGTTTTATTGTGCATGTATTTTCTTAAAAAATGCCACCGTTTTGAAAAAACATAAGAGAGTTCACACAAT
Organism: Diabrotica balteata; assembly: GCA_918026665.1. NCBI lineage: Eukaryota > Metazoa > Arthropoda > Insecta > Coleoptera > Chrysomelidae > Diabrotica > Diabrotica balteata. Next base: position 105,681,990 of record OU898283.1, on the reverse strand, counting down.
ACTTGTCTATTATTTGTCTTTTTATATCGAAAACCTAAATGTTTCAGCACTCTCCACAAACTTGTTAAACTAATATCAGAGTGCTTTGTCTTTTATTTTCTGTAACACAGCACTAATGGTTACATGTTCTTTGGCTTTATACGCATTATATATAATGTTTTTAATTATTTAAGTTTAATTGACTGGTGCAAATCTAAAGTTTTTTGATATCGACGATTTCTCTTGCTTACTTTATTTATTTCATCCTCATTCATATTATTAATTCTTCGGAATGTCCTCTCTGAGATACCGCTGTGCGTTTCTGAATAGCCATAACAAATGTCAATAGACCCATATTATTTTTTTTCAAATTGAAATAACTTTCGACTTTTAGAACTAAACGCCATTCTTCTGGAGATAACACTCTACATTTCGACTGTATTTTATTTTCTTCCAAATTACTTATTTTACTTTAAAGTACCGCTTCACTACACTACTATAAAAAAATAGGTACTTATATACAACTGCTACACTCTAAAAAGGACGAAGGTTGTACAACAGACGAAACAATCGAACACAAATTATTTAACAGTCAATGCAAGAATAAGCATAAACACTACATTGATTGTAATTAGAAAAACTGTTCGCATGTTTTAAATAAGATTTTTGCTGATTACGTATTTTGCTAAATTATTAAATAACACCAATACAACCCACGACCATCAATTAAATGATGACAAGTGTGAATTTGATCTACTTTGTCGATAAGTGTCGTTAACAGAAAGATATTTTTTAATAGCATGAATGGTTTTTCAATGATTGTGTGGATTTGAAAAATCATTACTAAACAAGTTTTTAAAGTGTGTATAAAGGAAATTATAACTATTATGGCACGTGGTACTCCTTATTTTTCAAATAATATGTTCTTGTAAAGGCATAACTTTGATTATTGGCTAAACCTACATTATATGATACATAAGTTCACTGTTTAAATAAATATTTCGTACTCGCACTATTGCAATAAAATATTAAAACCAATAAACGATAACTTGTTGAGCAGTGCTGATTAAAACAACAAAACAATAAAATGTAATTCATAAAGGTAGTGTAAAATCTATCGCCGCTTATCTGGTCCGCTAGTAATAAAGTTATCATTATTTAATTGCAAAGCGGTCTTCTTCGGTGGAAAATACTTTAGCTCTGAGTCCAAAGTGTAAACGAGTCGCGTTAAATTAAAAATTTTGATAGTATAGTAATAGTTTTTGTGTAGTAGGTATTAATGACATTGGATAATGCGCAGGATAGCCAAATGTTTTGTCGAAATGCCCCTGAAGATTCTCGAAGAGCGAAAGTACTTGGACAAAATATAATAAAAGAGCTGTGCTCGATATCTGCCTTTATTTGTAAAATTCATTAAATATAGAAGTTTTGCCTCTCGTCTTATACTGGAGGAGAGTAACATCCACAGCACTCTAGGTAAATCAAGACAAACTTGTAAATATTAGATTTAGAATATAATGAAATTATTCCATGGCATCTGTCTCCTACTTGTTACAGCACTTTGAGAATTATTAATAATGAATTGTCACAGTGTGCAAATACGTCAAAGTTTCTAAAGTGCGGCTTGTGGGTATTTATATAAAACTTTTCGGAATAATTTGAAGTATCTCGACTTCCCATTTCGGGCTGAAAATCCCGCTAACTGGAAACACAAACTACCAACTTCAGGAAATGAGGAATAGTTAGCAATTCAAATTTTTAAATCATGGATTTTAGATTGAATCGTTAAAGAGGTCGTTGAGGTTTATCTCGAAAGTTTTTAATAAGATTTTATTGGGATAAAAAGGTTCTGAGATTGTTTTCTTGTGGCATGTCTAAAATATAATATTATGTTTATATTGGATTAAGCCATAATTGATTGTAATGAAAATTATATTTTTAACTGCTGTTTTTCGTTACGATTTTCACTCTGGAAATGTGTGGAAAATATAACCAAAAAGTTTTTAAGAGAGTTATGTTTTCAAAAATTACGGAAAGTTATTCAAGTAGGACTCTTTAAAATTATGCTATATCTAGCTAGACCCGTGTTTCCCAACGTGAAGAGCAATTCGAAAATTGACTCGACACGAGTTTAGCTCTATCTCTTCAGTCCATTTTTACATGCAATGCTAGATTTCGGTGTCAAATTTAACGAAAAAAGCAAATTTACAAATCATCATCATCATCATTTAACCCGGATCTATCCACTGCTGGATATAGGTCTCCCTCAGTCTTTTCCATGTATTTCTGTTTTGTGCTGTTCGCATCCAATTTTTGTCGATCCGTTTTATGTCATCAGACCATCTTGTTGGTGGACGACCTCTACTTCGATGTGCTTCTTGTCTCGGTCTCCACTGTATTATTCGCTGTGTCCATCTGTTATCCGACATTCTAGCTATGTGCCCCGCCTAGTTCCACTTAAGGGTCATAATTCTTTCTATGGCATCTGTCACTCCTGTTCTCCGTCTTATTTCCTTGTTCGTGATCCGATCCCTACGAGAAATGCCTAACATCGATCGTTCCATCGCTCTTTGGGTAACACAAATTTTATTTCTTACTTTCTTGGTTAGTGTTAATGTCTCTGCACCATATGTAAGTACTGGCAACACGCACTGATTAAAGACTTTTCTTTTAAGACAAATTGGCAGTTCTGATTTAAGAACATAGCTCAGCTTGCCGAATGCCACCCAAGTGAGTCCTATGCGGCGGCTTAGTTCGCACGTTTGATTATCTCTTCCTATGCGTATCTCATGTCTTAAGTACTTATAAGAGGTGGTTTCTTCAATATGCATGCCATTTACTGAAATCTTTTCGCTTAACACAAGATTTGTCATGATTTGTGTTTTTGTGTGGTTGATTTTTAATCCAACTTGTAGGGAGGCTAGGTATAGTTTCTCCAGTTGCGATACTGCATCAACGATTCTGTCAGCAAAAAGGACAATATCGTCAGCAAACCTCAAATGACTAAGCATTTCTCCATTGACCTTAATTCCTTTTTCACCCAGATTTGCGTTTTTAAACATATGCTCTAATAATGTTGTAAACAATTTTGGCGAAATTGTGTCTCCCTGTCGCACTTCTCGTTTTATTTTAAATAGGTTGGTCTTTTTATCTGTTAGTTTCACGCTTGCTGTCCCATTTTGATAGATGTATTTTATCATGTTTATATAGCGATGATCCATACGGCACTCTGTTAAGGCTTTTAACATCTTTTGATGACTTATTGTACTGAAAGCTTTTTCGTAGTCAACAAATATCATGACTAAGGGCTTGTTATATTCAACACTATTTTCTATTAAGTTCTTAATTACTTGTAAATGATCATTCGTGCCATATCCTGCTCTAAAACCTGCTTGCTCTCTTGGCTGATAGAAATCCAACTTACTTCATAGCCTGTTGGTAATAACTCTTGTAAATAGCTTATATACTTGTGACAACAAGCTAATGCAGCGGTAGTTTCATTACCCTGTCTTCACCTGAGGATTTCATCACCCGAAGCGCATTTTTAATTTCGTCAACAGTTATGTTCGGCATTAATTCTGAGCCTTGATTCTCTATCTCAATTTCTCAATTTTCAAATAGTTTTGTTTAAATAATTATTAAGTATAATTTCGCTAGACCAAAATATCAACTGAGTGTTTGGCGTCGTCGAGTAAACCTCCATGTACCATTTACCAAGGCGTATTTCCAAATGTCCAAAAAATAACCTACCCCTAAATAACAATTAATAATGTGCGTAATATAAGGGGAAGTAACAGAAAGGGAGAGTTTTAGCATCTTTGTGGAAGTATTATCACATCCAACGGCGTCAGATGTTAACCCTAATATTAGTGATTTAATTTCACCAATACTTGTCATTTTAAAAATGTATACTTGTATAAATTTTTAAAATAATTTGTATACTTGTATGTTATACGTTCAACACTTTATTTGCCAATCTATTTGCGGCTGAAGTATTTGCTGCATTGGTCAAAAAATTTAATTAAATTAAAAGCTGCAATCGACTCGGCGATTTGTAAATTGAAGTGCATTGGTTATATCAAGTCTCCCATCGCGATGATTTAATTAAGTTTCCCAATGTAGTTATATCTGTTTTATCGGGACAAACTCCAACTGTGTACAGATCTATGCGAAATGTACATTCCGAGGTAATAAATTAGAAACTACACAATACAAAAACGTGCCTGGAATATACAATTCAACAATTTGCTCTGCAACATTGTTTGACTTGCTTTCCGGTTCGTAGATTCTGATTTGATTTTGTGTAACAATATTCCATCTAGCTCAATATTTCGCAATGTTTTTTGTCCCATGCCCCACGTTAGCCGTTCTGAAATTCTTATGCCGCCTCTATCTTACATAATTATTAATAACAAAAAATTAAATTGTTCAATTAAGAAACTTATATGATAGATTTTACGAAAAAGTCACTGGGAAATGGTTAACGAAACACAGTAAATAAATTTTCAAAACATATAAAGAAAACTAAAATTCAAATTCTAAATAATTTTAATGAACAAATGAACGAATGAATGGATGATTTGATTCAGGACCACATGAATGGCTTACAGATATATTGAAAATATATAAACTCAATGATAATCTAGTAACTTTTTTGGAGCATATAATGGCAGAGTAAAAGGCTAAAATTCATCTTCAAATGAAATGAATGAAACCAATATTAAAACTGAAGGTATCTCAATTAACCGGTACTTTTCCAGAGGACTTGTTGAGTCCACTCTGGTTCTGTTTAGTTTATTATTCATCTGTGTTATATGGATGATTTGAAGTTAATGGCTTCCACCTGGATCAGATGTTAAAAACTGTGGAAACATCAAGTGACTTCAGTATGCACTTTGGACTAGACGAGTGCCTTGTTCCAATTACAGTCAGAAGAAAGGTTCACCTTGGTGGTTTCGATATGCAAGATAGTGTTTCAGCCAGAATATTTATCGTGTACCAAGACTTCTCCTTCTTATTTATAAGTATGTGCCCCAAATATGCTGTTGTTTTTCTTTTAATGATGGTCAAAAGTTCTCTGTCTCATAACATTCATTGCAACACCATTTTGTTCGTAATACGAAGATATAAGATGTAGTTCAGAACATAGAAAATCCCTTAAAAGAATTGCAGACTTCCCGGATGAAAAGAAAATCAAGATCAACTCCTAAATACTTTATTTATCTTTTTCACAAAGTAGAAAACAAATCCACCAGTAGTCAAACTCACGATGAGAGGAAACAGAATCCAATCAGAAGAATCAGTCAAATACCTATGGGTGTAACTCGACAGGAAACTTAACTTCACAAAGAACACACAAGTAGTCAAGGTAAAAGCTTATGTTGCAAAAAGACTCATACAACCTTATATTTTCAGATCCAGTTCACTATCCAAGAAAATTCAACGTCTAAAAGGCATACGTTAGATCGGTATTACTATGTGCACACTCAGTATGGAGTTTCACGTCAGAGACCAGGTGGAAGTATCTGGAAGGAACAGAAACATTGTGTTACAGACTAATCCATGGGTCAATATGAGAAGACAGAAGGACAAATGCAACCATCAGACAAAGGCTCCATACACACCACTGAGGGAAGTGGCTAAGAAAAGAACAAGATACTTATTCCATCAAGCCACAAGAAGACTCGTAAAGACCAGAGAGATCCTCGTAAATAATTCGAATACAGAGGATGTACAAAGAAAAACACCGACTGATCGACCATCAAGATCTAGCCAGGAACTTGCCGAAGAAATAGAATCAAGAAAGTAGGTACGAAGCCAAAAACAGGTTTTGTTAAGCACTTCTCTCTTTTCGGATTGTCAAATATAGTCCTCTCCTAATTATCGCCATTAAATTTTGTTGTTTGTAAGAGGTTTCCACATTGGTCCTGCAAGTCTTTTAATATCGTCGCTTCAGCTCATTTGCGGCCTTCCTCGTGGTCTTTTGGCTTCATATGCAATCGGCCATCCTTAAGACGTTCGTTATGTCCAGACCATTTCCATTTCAGTTTAGCTGCCTGTTCGACAGCATCTTTTACTTTTGTTCTATTACAAATGTCTTCATTGGTTTTATGGTCTTTGAGTGAGATACCCATCATCTGTCCTTTCATAACTCTCTGAGTTTTTCTGATCTTCTCCATATTTATTTTAGTGAATGTCCAGGTTTGAGCTCCATATGTAAGTACAGGTAGGATACAGGAATTAAACACTTTGGTTCGCAGTCTTTGAGGTATATGTTTATTTTTAAGTACGTATGCGAGTCTTCCGAATGCTACCCAGTCCATTTTTACACGTCTGCTTATTTCGGTAGTCTGATTTTCTTTGCTTATCACCCAGATATGTATATTCATTAACGTGGTGTTCTATCTCTGTCCCTAGGATGTTTATCATAGATTTGTCATCTGTTTGACATTAGTTTAGTTTTGCAGAAATTCATTTTCAGTCCTTTTTTAGGGATTCTGTGTGTAGCTCCTCAATCATCGTATTCAGTGCATTCCACATGTCGGCTATTAGTACTACATCATCTGCGTATTTAAGATGGTTCAAGTATCTTCCGTTAAGAAGGATTACCTTATTTTACATTACATTACATTACATTACATTACATTACATTACATTACATTACATTACATTACATTACATTACATTACATTACATTATATTACATTACATTACATTACATTACATTACATTACATTACATTACATTACATTACATTACATTACATTACATTACATTACATTACATTACATTACATTACATTACCCAACGTCACTATCATTCGTAAAGATTATGTATTAATATTCTATACCTGGAGTCGATTTGCTGTTGACTAATCTTTGTAAAGGTTTTGTAGTTGTGAAAGAAGTGAAATTGGCCGATAATTTTTCAGGTCTGTGGTGTCTCTCTTTTTGTGTATTAGTATTGTTTTAGCAGTATTATATTGTTCGGGTATGTAGACATTTATTAAATAGTATTTTTAAATATGTGATGCTTCTTCTTCCTTCAGCATTTCTGCTGGGATTCCATCGCTTCCAGGAGCTTTGTTCCTTCTTTTACTGCTCTTTCTATTTCGACGTGACTAATTTAGGGCATCACTTTTGAGTTGACATTTAGTATTTGCCTTTTTAAGTTCTGCTTTAAGCAGTTAGGGGGGTCGTTTCTGGAACGATACAGATCGGCGTAGAACTTTTCAATTAAATTTGCTATATCATATTTACTTCTTTTTAGTTGTCCTTGTTTATTTTTAATGGTTATTATATTTTTTTTCCTAGTTTTGGTTGGGTGCATTTGAGACTTCGGTTTTTCTCTATGACTTGTTCTATACGGTTTTCTTGATGTTTTTTATTGTGTTTTTTATCTGTTGTCTTATTACTCGATTAAGTTCCTTAAATTATACATTGTCTCTTTTGTTTTGTCTCAGAAGATCTTTTCTTTGTTTCAGCATGTTTTGTGATTCTATACTTATTTTGGATTTTCGTTTTCTGTTAAAGGTTGCCACTTCTGAGCTTGCATTCAATTGTTCTTTAAAAGGTAATCAAAATTTGTCCTCTCACATTTCTAACTCCAGAGCCGAATTGTTCTATATAGTTTTCGGTTTTTTTAAGTCGTCCGATCTTAGCGTTAAAGTCTCCTATTATCATCGTATCGTAAAAAAGGCGTGGGATTCATGATACTTAGTCACCTAAGAGAAAAAATTATAAATTTCAAGCCAATATGCGAAAGGATGGCCTATGTTAGAGTCGACAGCAAACCATTTAATATGTCAGTCTTGAATTTATACGCCCCCACAGAAACAAGCAATGCAGACGAAAAAGAAATCTTTTATGATAAGGTCGAAGAGGAGATAGAAAAAATACCCAAAGAATATGTCATATTTGTACTGGGAGACCTCAACGCCCAGATTGGAAAAGAGGACTTTTTACAGCAAATTGCAGGAAAGCATACAATACACGAAAACACGAATGACAATGGGCAAAGACTATGTAACCTAGCAACAAGAGCAAATTTGTTAATAAGCTCGACAAAATTTGAACACCCTAAAATACATAAGGTAACTTGAAGGTCACCGGATCTGAAAACATATAGTCAAATTGATTACATAATGATTAATAAACGAAAACAATCGTCAATAAAAGATGTAAGAACGTTCAGAGGTGCGTGTGCAGATTCAGACCACTACATGGTCACAGCCATTATAAGACAAAAAGTTAAAATTGAAACAAAACAAAAAAACCAACATAACAAGTGGAATGTCAATAAATTGAGTAATGAAGAAGTAAGAAAAATATATGAAGAGGCAGTAACAGTTCAAATAAAAGAGAAATATAAAGCAGAAGATATAAGCACAGAATGGAAGACGATCAAAAAATCAATAGAAGAAGGTGCAAATATGCAGATAGGTAAAAGTCAGGCTAAAACAAAAAACGAATGGTATAACCAAGAATGTAGAGAAATAACAGGAAAAAAAGTGCAAGCCAGAAATAAATGGCTAAGAACAGATAAAGAGGAAGACAGAGAAGAATATGAAAAATTACGAAGGAATGCTAAGAAAGTGATAAGGCAAAATAAAAGAAGATGGGTAGACAAAATAATGCAGAAAATAGAGCAGGAAAGAACAAACAGAAATACGAAAAGTTTTTACAAAAAGATTAAAGAACAAAATAAAAAATACAAAGGCAAAACAAACGGAATAAAAAATAGAGAGGGAATAGTGATAATAGAGGACCAAGAATACAAGCAAGTATGGAAAGATTACTACAGAGAGCTCTTCACGGAGGAAACAACAGAAGAAGAAATGTATGACGAGGAGGAAACAGTACATGAAGAAGAAGCAAATGAAGTAGACATCGAAATTTCAAAAGAACCGACATTAGAGGAATTGGTTGAAGTTATACAGAGAAGCAAAAATGGAAAAGCCCCAGGTAAAGATGGAATTAATAGGGAACTAATAAAATACGGGGGAATGTAACTAACAGGAAAAATACTGGCACTATTGAAAAATATATGGAACGAAGAGAAAATGCCAGGTGACTGGGAGGTAGGACAGATCATAACAGTACATAAAAAGGGAGACCAACAAATCTGTGAAAATTATAGAGGAATAACATTACTAAATACAACATATAAAATATTGACATCAATAATAAAAAAGAGGTTATCAAAGATCACAAAGAAGACAGTAGGACAGTACCAATGTGGATTCACAGAAGGAAGATCTACAATAGATGCAATACACACAATAAAACAAATAATGGAAAAAGCAAACGAGTATAAATTAGAATTGGAAATGTTATTTATAGACTTCAAACAGGCATTTGATTCAATTAAAAGGAACGTATTAATGACAGCACTTAAAAAATTAAAGATTCCACATAAACTCAGAAAATTAATAGAAATGACAATGAGAACTACAAAAATAAGCATAAAGACACAAAGAGGAGAGACAGAGGAATTCAGTATAAATAAAGGGATGAAACAAGGAGATGCCTTATCAACAACGCTATTTAATCTAGCATTAGAATATGTACTGCGAAATATAAATAAAGGAAATCTCAGAACAAGAGGTGGTCAAATAATTGCATATGCAGATGATATTGCTATTATTGCAAAGAACAGAAAAATAATGAAAGAAATGCTTGAAGAAATAAGAGAGAAAGGGGAGGTAATGGGGCTAAGATTAAATCAAGAAAAGACAAAAATATTAAGATTAGGGAAAAAACCAATAAAGGAAAAAATCAAAATAGGAAGTTCCGAGTTTGAAGAAGTAGAATACTTCAAATACCTAGGAGTTACAATAAGTAAATCCGGAGAAAGGAAATCCGAAATAAAAGAAAAAATATTAGCAGCGAATAAAGCTTATTTTGCAAACAAAAGATTACTTAAAAGCAAAACACTGACTAAAAAAAGCAAGATGAGCATTTATAACACCATAATTAGACCAATATTATTATATGCAGGGGAAACAATGACGATGGTTAAAAAAGATGAAGAAGACTTAAGAATTGCAGAGAGAAAGATTATGAGAACCATACTAGGACCAATCAGAACAGAGCAAAATGAATATAGAAGCAGAACAAATGCAGAAATTAAGGAAGAACTTAAGGAAGACATCGTAACTAAAATAAAGCAATGCAGAGTTAGATGGTTAGGTCACATTTGGCGAGCAGGCGATGAGGCAGTGACATACGCAATGGAATGGAATCCAGGAGGAAGAAAGAGAAGGGGAAGACCGAGATCAAAGTGGCTGCAAGAAGTTGAAGAAGACCTCCAAAGGGCAGGAGTCAGTGAATGGAGAGGAAAAACTAGAGACAGGAAAAAATGGAGAGATATTGTCAAGAAGATAAGATAAACAAAAAAAAAGACTGATCCACCTAAGAAATAGGATCTAGAAAGCATTTGCGGTGTAACCCCACGCTGGGGTGTATAGCCAGTATATATATATATATATATATATATATTATATATATATATATATATATATATATATATATATATATATATATATAATATATATATATATATATATATATATATATATTATCATCGTATACGTGCTGTCATAATTCGTGCTAGTTTCTGCAATTTTCTCATAAAATTCGTCTATCTCTTCATCGGGATGTGCTGCGGTCGGAGCGTATACTTGAATAATTTTCAGGGAGATGTTTTTGTTTACATTTAGCCGAATAGTTGCAATTCTTTCAGATATTCCTACGAATTGCTCTACTTTATGTGCATATTTCTTGGAAATTAGAAATCCTACGCCATCTAGGCTTTGTTCTTCTCGCCCTTTATAATATAGGACGTTTTAACCCTCTAGTGTTATGCACTCTTCCTCTTTTCTTTTTACCTTTAGTAGACCAATTATGTCCCATTTTAAGTCCTTGATATTTTCTTCGAGTTCGTATACTATTTCATCTTGCATAGACCTTATATTTTAGAGTTGCAATGTTTGTGTGGTTTTTAGAGATTTCTTGGAAGGGTGGGATTTGCCATTAATGTGTGGTCTACCCATCTGGGGACCCATTTCTTTTGTTTTAGATATCACCATATTCCTTTTAGGAGGATTTTTAGCCTTAAAACACTACGCTGGCTAGAGGGGTTGGTGAGTGATTTTATACAATCTCTAAAATCAAGGGATTGCCACTTCCGCCATCCACACCGTACCGAAGGTATTCTTCTCCGCCATGGTTGCCATTGTGGACTTCATCCGTTACCCTGGACAAGGGACTCTAAGCAGGAACTAGTTTCTCGGGTCAGGAAACACCTGGAATCTGCGGAGGGCAGGGATTTATTCATTTTCCCTGATAGAACTATCCAAAAGGAGTTCATACCCGCTACCCACAAAAATAGTACCTACAAAAAAATAAGCCAAGGAGTTCATGATAGAAATAACTAGGCTCCGAAGAGGATGTAGTCTAAACATTAGATGGTGCAGAAGCGGTTCATCAAGAAAGAAGGCTAAAATATCTTAAGTTGGAGTATCTTAAGTGTAAAATTTTATTTTTATTTTTATTTCATAAATATATCACTTGAGAAAGGCACTCTGCCCAATGACCTATAGTAAAAATAAATTGTAGTAAATATTGTGGAAGTGTAGAAATAAACAAAGGTTTTCAGTGTACTTCCACCAAGTAATGGTCGAATTCATGAATTAAATAACTCATTATTTTATAAGCGAACAGATTCAAGGAAACCTCCATTATAAATTAATTTTGATACCATTCCAAGCCTAAGAACAGTTACTGTGAAAGCAATTTTACTGTGTATTCTTGGTTTACGTGATTCTCGTTCAACACGCTGTATCTACTATCTAAAAAGAACTAAACAACTCTTTCCAGTTCGCTTGATATTGATAAAACCACGTACGTACCATTATTAAATCTGCTAGTCGGCAGTAAGCCACTGTTGAGCATCGACAATTTGATTGCGTTTGGAATGGAGGCGAACGAGGTGGCGGCACTCGTGTGTCTCTTCTTTCTCGGTTTCTCCACATCGTTGTGCCGGGGAGTGGACCTCGACCGATGTTTGCTCTTTTTGATAGTTCCCGAAGAGTGACCGGCACTGCGATGTTTGTTAGAGTCTGGTTCGCTGGACATTTTGTGCGACCTCTACGTTTGTCTCGTTAATATTTGCTTTGCCAACATCCGGATTGAAACTGAAAACAAAAAGAAATGGTTAGTCAAAGATAAAATGGAGTATGAGTTCGATATAAAGTCTAATACAGAGTGATTCATTGTGACGGGTAGCTCTTTCGGGGCGACAGACTCAGTAAAATACAGGTTGAAATAAAAATAAATCTATTAATTTAACGTATATACAATAAATAAAAATAAAATGAATTATATGACCCAGGAGACAGTTGGGAGTCTCCTGGGACATAGAATTGGGAATGAGGGGAGTTCACTCATCTGGATCCCGAGATGAGTGAACTCCCCGGCAAACGTCTATAAAAGAAAAAAAAATTGTTATTACTAACAAAGAAATAAAATACGCGAAGTCGATCGCACGCAGACTTATACTCGCCTCCAACTCAATTCAGCGGAAGCTCCGAACGCACTCGCAAACAAAATATTCGGTTATGCAGATCCACGGTAGTGTTCAATTCACGATACCGATGGGTTCTGCTTGGTTAAGGACAAAGTACGATCCTCAATACGGAAATCTTTCTGTCCGGGTTGGCTCGCAGGTTGACTACACCAGCGAGTCAGGGAGCCTAGAGCGCTAGCTACAAGACTATCTAATTTAGCCAGTCGTTTGCCTTAAAGAGCCGCTCCGAATCCCACTTCGTCGGCTCGTCGTAGAAGTAGATGCGCGAATATCGACACTCCCACGTTTCGAACTGTTGAACGATCAGAACATCGTTATATCATAACTAACAATTATTATATAAACTACCTAAAAATATTATCTACAACAATGAAAATTATTTATTATATGTCTTATTTATTTATAGCACACAACAGGCCTTGTAGGCCTAGGTCAATAAATTACATTTGTATAAGTTTAAAGTATATTGCTAACTAAAGAGTTTGACAATGCTTTTCCATCTTCTATCGTCGTTTGTCCTCTTCAGTTTATCTTCTCTTCTTCTAAATGTGCTCATCTTCTGTTTGCGACCACATTGCCACGTTTATTTATTTAACACCTATATAAAATATAAGTTTAGTTGCGGCAAAATACAAAAACTTCTTCTTCTTCTTAGGGTGCCTGTCCGTTCCGAACGTTGGCGATCATTCTGGCTATGATGATTTTGTTGGTTGCTATACGAAATACGAAATAGATAATAGATAGAATACGAAATACGCAAAACGAAAACTACTTGCGAAAACTTAACTCTTTACATTTAAAACGCATCTTCATTTATGTCGATAGGTCATTTTTACCATCGGGTTCATACAAATTTTATTGAACATTGATTTCGCGCGCGTAACTGACATGCAAAATCGACGGTCGCTTCAAGGTTGTTTCTAAGAGAACGGTTCGTTTTACACAAAAAATGCTTATTAACATTTTTATTTAAAATTATCATAGCTACATTTTTTATTTAAAATATTTTTTCTACGGTGTGAAGATTCTTGGTAAATCGATTTTTTTGCGTTTTTACACCCCTGCGAGCCAGAGGGAAGCCAGGGGGCAAAAGTTGTAAACTCTTTTCTATATTTTTTCATTTTATCATCACTCAGCCCTTGGCGTCCACTGCTGAACATAAGCCTCCCTCATTTTTGTCCATTGTGCTCTATCTTGAGCACTTTTCATTCATTTTCTTGAGATCCTCATTCCAACGAGTAGGGGTTCTTTCTCTACTTCTTTTGTCTAACCTCGGCCTCCACTCAAGCAATCTCTTGTCCAGTTCCATTTCAGTGTGGCAATTGTCACACTAAAGTTTTTCCCTCGTATCTATGCTTCTTTCTATTAGGTTTCTAATGATATATATGTTGTCATTTGTTTGTCTTCCCGGTCTAATTGCCGTTTGTTCTTCTCCCAATACCATTTCTACTTCTTGTCTTGGTCTCTTCTCTATTATCTTCGTATATATTTTAAAGCATACCGATGTCACAACAACAACAAAAATCTTAGAATTATCAGAAACATTTACTACAATGAAACGGCCAAAATCAAAATTCCTCCTTTATTCCTCCTTCTCCCATGTATTTTACCATTTCCGGTTCAATTTCATCATCTCCACCTGCCTTGCCTATTTTTATATTTGATAATCCTTCTATTACATCTTCTCTACTTATTTGCTCTAGCTCTGTATTTTCTTTGCCTTTATTTATTATTTTATATTCTAAAATTATATTACATGATTTATTTTAAAAACATATAACACTTGCTTTATAATTTCATAGTTTTTTTTTGGAAATTTATTTTCCTATTAAAAAAATTGAGGTTATATCTTTGTAAATGGGTATATTTAAAAAACCCTTAAAAGGGCTACATCGAATAATACGAACGTTTTCCGAATAATAATTCCATCATCAGGTTTAAAAATGCCTAAAAACCTGATGATGGAATTATTATTCCGAAAACGTTCGTTTTATTCAATGTAGCCCTTTTAAGGGTTTTTTAAATATACCCATTTACAAAGATATAACCTCTTTTTTGTAATACGTGGTATACAGCCAGCTACAGGAATTATTTTTCTTGTGGATTTTATTTTCCTATTGTCTACTCTTTTCGCAAGGGCAACTATAAAAAAAATCATTTAAAGCCACGTTTTTTGTTAAATGGTAAATAAAAGAGCCCTGAGATATCGTATTAAAATATATTTGTTTTGTAACGTAAGCTCAAGTAGAGATAAGATCTAATAAATTGTAAAAACATGCATTTCAGCAAACCATAACAATAAATATAGTTTCTTTAGAAAAATCCATTCCGATTACTAATTTGTAGCGTTTCCTAATGGTAAATTAATAACTGCAAAAACACAGGATCATAAATTCTCAAATATAACCTATATATTTGTAAACAAGTCAAACGTTCAAGTTTAGGTATAGTTCAAGCGTTTCGAACGTTTCGAATTGAGAGAAATTAATCTACCAACCGGTACAATCCCGCTTTCTGATTTGACTGTTCCATGATTTACTTTTATTAATCTGTGTTCAGCTTCGTTGCAGGCCATTCTCGGCAAAGTTTCCGAAGAGACAAAACATTCATAAATATCATTTGTTGTCACTTGACCTAAAAACTTGAAGAGGAAAAAGCGCTTTGAAATTGTTTGGACAAGCGATGGAATTTTCTGGTATTGAAAAGTGGGACGTGCATCAAAAACTAAAAGGGATTTAACGAGGTTTGCAATGAGTTGCTCTTGTTGACTTTGGTTTTTGATGTATGTATTCAAAAGTTTGATAAATGAAAACAAATAGTTCTTATGATACGGATTTTTCCACACAATGTCCAAAATTTTTACATGCACTTAATAAAAAAAGAATATAAATTTTTAAAAGTATTCAGCAAGTGAATGCAGAGGTTCATTCGGTCATTTAGGTTGGAAAAAAAAGAGAAGTCAGCTACTTCATTGGCTTATTGAATATTTTTCGCTTTTTCAATTTTTTAAAAGCTTCTTTAGTTCACTACAAATATAATGAAGAACTTTATAAGTAAACGTCTGCAATGTTGCATTACCATACTTAGAAAACAACTTATAGTCTTTCAGATATTCTAGAAACTGTAGTTACTCAACATATAGAGCAAATACCTTAACAAAAAATAGAACTAACAACAAATCACCAAAGTCCATTAGTTTAACTGTCCAGTAAATTTAAATTTTACCGACGGCGCATTTGGTTTTCTTGTGGTGACAACGAAAAGACACTGCGTCTTGCTTGTACAGAAAATAGGAGCATCAGCACATATGTTTATTCCATTTCTTAGTGGGTGGACGTACGTTCACTGTGCGAATTGTTGAAAAGGAATTAGTAAAAAATATATACGGGGTCCGTGAAATGATTTGTTTGAAGGAAGGTTATGAACGGCGGAATATATTAGACTATTTCTTGAGCTCGGATATAGGGTTTGATATGTTTCTTATGGCTCCTCTACACATCGGCAGAGGCGTTCGCGGACGACATCTACGTATGCATCTGGAGATGTGTGGATGGGGTAATTTGATCATCTGTTACCTGATATCCGATTGTTGTCGGTTTTTTCAGCACAGATCAAAGGGTTTCGGTGCGGACGTCCGACGCCTTTCCACACGACATGTGACCTCTGACTTCTTCTTTTTGATTTTTTTAATGATTCTATTCCGATGTACACTCAAGTAGTAGTTGAACGTTCTAAATAGACATATAGCTGCCGTAGCTGTGGTCTCAACATCAACATCCATTTTTGTAATGCTCGCGTAGATATTACATCTCCCGGGAATTAACAGAGACTGAACGATTTACAGATGTGTCCAGATGTATGGTCAGCTTGCGATGATACATCTGCAGATGCGTCCGCAGACGCGTCTGCCGATGTGTAGTGGAGGCATTACTTATTGTGTAAGATGAGAGAGTGATAAATCTAATTTAATCATGAATGGAATGTTAAGAGGAAACATGTATAATTACTTTTACCTAGTAGATGATAAGTGTAATGTTACCAGTTCAAATATTATATTACACAAACGAATATATCCTCAACTTCACTATATCCTTCAAGTAATATATGTGAGCTATGTATGTGAATCGGATCACAATCCGGTGGTAGCTATAGTAAATATAAGATTCAAGAAACTACAGAAAAGTGCAGCTAAACAAAAGATATACGTTAAGCAACTGAAAAACGCATTTATACTGGAAAGGACAAGAGAACAGGTAAACAACAATCTTAAAAATATCGCTGCAAAAAATAGGAACACAGGCAATGTAGAGAATAAATGAATGGAGATAGAAAAGGCCCTTATGACAGCTGGTGAGGTCTTCTTAGCTCCACGCAAAATTAAGAAAAAGGAATGGATGACAAATGAAATTTTGCATCTCATGGAGGAAAGGCGAAGAACTAAAACCAACAAGACAAAATACAAAGAAGTGAACCGTGAAATTAAGAGAAAAATTAGAGAAGCCAAAGAGAACTGGGTTCTGAACAACTGCAAGGAAATAGAAGAATATGATAGAAAGTACGATAGCTTTAACATGCATAAAAAGATCAAGGAAATAACAGGTAAAAAATTGAAACAAGCTTCCATCGTAAAGGACAAAAAAGGTAAAATAATTACAGATTGAAATGAAAAACTGGCAAGATGGACAGAATACATTGAAGAACTTTTTGTAGACGAAAGACCAGAAATAGCAGTGGCAGAACCTACAGACGACACAACAGGGCCTGAAATCCTAAAAAGCGAGGTAGAATATGCTATAAGGAACATAAAAGGAGGTAAAGCTGCAGGACCAGATGAAATTCCTGTAGAATTGTTGAAACTTATAGACGACGACGCACTTGAAAGAATGGTGAACCTCTTTAACACAATTTATAGAACAAGCATCATACCAAAGAAATGGCTCTCCTCTACTTTTGTCACAATCCCGAAGATGAAGAACGCCAGAAAATGCTCAGACCACATGACTATAGCATTGATGAGCCACACACTAAAAGTATTTTTAAAAATAATTCACAAAAGAATATTTAATAAATTAGAAGAGGACATAAGCGCCACACAGTTTGGATTCAGAGATGGCCTGGGAACACGGGAAGCTTTGTTTGGTCTGAGTGTGTTAATGCAAAAATGTTTGGATGTAAACCAAGACCTCTACGTAGGTTTCATAGATTTTGAGAAGACCTTCGATATTATTGTGACATTAACATCATATCCAGGTTGTACTGGGGACAAACAACAAAAATCAAAGTTAATAATGAGATAACCGAAGAAATTGAGATTCGTCGAGGTGTGCGTCAGGGTTGTGTGCTTTCTCCACTATTATTCAATATATATAGCGAAACAATATGTCAGGAAGCGCTCCTAGAGCAAAACATTGGTATGAACATTAACGAAGAGTTAATTAACAATATACGATACGCTGATGACACGCTAATAGTAACAGACAACCTAGCAAATTTACAGTTTTTGATGGAAAACATAAATACTCATACCAATAAGTATGGTCTAAAACTGAACATCAAAAAGACTAAGTTCATGATTGTAACAAAGAAGCTATACACTAATGGGAATTTAACCATAAATAATCAGCCAGTTGAAAGAGTTACGTCCTACAAATATTTAGAGGTTTGCTTCATTGATACTAATGACCAGACAAGAGAAATCAAGAGGCGAATAGAGATAGCGAGACAATCGTTTGTCAAAATGAAAAAGTTCCTATGCAGCCAGGACATAAATCTAAACTTAAGAACGAGAATGTTAAGATGCTATGTTTTCTCCGTTCTGCTGTACTTCATGGAAGCCTGGACACTGAAAAAGATAAACATCAAAAACATTGAGGCATTCGAGATGTGGTGTTACAGGAGAATGTGGAAAATACCATGGACAGAAAGAAAACAAATCAACATGTTCTGCTGAAGATGGGGAAGGAATGCGAAGTCATAAAAACCATACAAACCAAAAAACTGGAATATCTGGGCCACATATTGAGAGGAGAAAAGTACTCTCTTCTTAGACTCATAATCCAAGGAAAAATCTCGGGAAAGAGAAATGTGGGATGTAGGAGGATTTCCTGGTTGCAAAATTTAAGGGAGATGCAGCCAACAAAGTAAAATTGCTGTGATGGTAGCCATTCTCCGATAGGAGACGGTACTGTAAGAAGAAGATGTATTAAGGGAAAACAAACAAGGAAACCTTTTACGAATATTCCAACTGAAAAAAAGGCCAAAGCAATTTTAAAAAGTTATATCATCTAATGTGGCTGGACCATTTTCTCCAGCATCATATAATGTATTGTGGATGTAGGTACTTTTTATCCTTTACTGAAGATTTTTCTTACTTCATATGTATATCTAATAAAAGAAAAAAGTGAAGTATTCGAGAATTTTATGGAATGTGAAGCGATGGTAAGTGCCCAATTAAAAACTAAAATATCCAGGTTGCGTACTGACAGTGGTGGGGAGTATGTGTCGTATGCATTTAATAGTAAAATAGTTAACAGCTGTTCTCCGTGTGAAGAGGTTTACTCTCCGGCTCTGGAACTCACTTCAGCCATGTATGTTACCTGAAGTCATATTTAATTTAATACTGAACATCGCAGTTTTTTTACAACGTGACGTATAATCTTTTACAACTATATGTAATTTAAAGGGTTCTTACCCAGGTATTTTGGTGCCTCAGGCATTATAACCTAGTAATTTTAAAATTGAAACCTGATGATGGACTGTTTAGTCCGAAAAGGTTTTTTTGATGTAGCCCTTTTAAGGGTTTTTTAATAAATATACCCATTTACGAAGACTAACCTCTTAATTGCAAAATAATTGAGGCGTTCCATATAACTCCCTCTGTATTCTTCCATATATTTTACGGATTATACAATGGATACAGATACAAAACTTAGCCGTAAGACGTAGCTTATAAATTGCAGTTATTGTTTATTCAAAACCAAAACAGGGGTAAATTCTAATTAATCAATATCGCTCACATTAAAAATACATAGGAATGGAAAATGTAACATCCCTTTGTATTCACAATCTGCAACGTAGACAGGAAGTTTTCATTTATATCAATAATTTAATCAAGGCAGTGTAACAAAGACTTGAAAATTTCATATTTCTTTCATTCAAATCTAATGGAAGAACACTTTAATGCATTATTTTATAGGTAGAGAAATTCCATAAAACAAATTTATAGCACCAGATATTCGCAGTAATCTAGTTTGTTTATTATTAATATCTATGTTTATAATAAAATTTAAATTAATATCGTGAGATTTGGGTCAAGTTTTCTACGCTTGTAGTGCGGTCAAGTGCATGTTCCAATTATTTTTCTATTTGCTTTCCAGAAATATATCGCGGATTTACCACGCATTTAATCATTGATAAACGCAGTTTTCAGGATTTCGTTAACAAGAATCTACTCAATTTCGTCCAATCTTTTGGCGCAGTAATTTCAAACAAATTTTATTGTCGTTGTATCACTAATATCTGTAACACTACGATACACGACGTCTAAAAAAATACATTAGTGCACAACGGTGGTCTATCAGGACCCAAGATGATGACGGAATATTTTTTTGTAATATTGTGGTATTACAGAAATTTTACTGTGATCTATTTTACAAAAAGTTTTTTAATTACGAATTGAGAGAAATAAATTTTGTGGCTAGCCGGATAATACAGGGTGAGTCACCACTAACGAGACGGAAGATTACAGCGAAACGGTAAAAGATTTTGAAAAATTTTTAAATGTATAGTATGTAGGTTGATAAAGGATACATTTTAAAATTATTCTGAAATAAACAGGGTGTCACAATAAAGCGCAGCGGTTCAAAGTTACATTTTTTTATGAAACACCCTATATTTTATTGGATTTTCTAATTTTCTGCAAAAAATAAGGTATAGCTTCATAAGACTTCCCTATACCTATGTACAGAGTGTTCGGAGTTATGTCGAATTTTCTTAAAATGTAAAACTTTAAACGAGGACTCATTCCTAATTTATTTAAGCAATTCTAATAAAATTACTCATATATCTAAATAGGTGGATATTGGTCGAATGTATTTCATGATTAATTATTAAACATTTATTTACAGTTAATTACTATTTAACTGGGAATAAGCCACAATTAAAGATAAAAATACGTTTATTGACGTTTCAATTTCCACTTCGGAAATCGTTCTCAAAATACAAACAGTAAATTAAACAAATTTTGTTTTTTGTTACATAGTGAAAAATTGTTCTAATAATTTAATTTTATCTGACTCATTTATATTGACAATTCAGACATACATTATGAATTTTAAAGTAGACGACTTTAAAATGATATTGCCAATATTGTTGAGTTGCGCTCCTGGGACGACTTTACATATAAGATAGTTCATTCGATTATATGAAATCAACTTTAACTTGAGAATACCCGTCAGAAAAAAAAATCATAGCATGTAAGTCGTCTAGCAATGGGCTCTAGTTTATCTCCATTAGCCCATATATATATGGAAGATTTTGAAACAAATATCATTTCTAAACAAAATTTAAAACCCACAGTATGGTGGAGGTATGTAGATGATGTATTCTCAATATGGCCTCATGGATCAGAGTTGTTGGACACATTCCTAAATGATATAAACGATAAAGAAGAGACAATAACATTTACCATGGAAATGGAATATAATAACACGCTACCTTTCCTGGATGTTTTAATCTCTAAGGACGATACTGGATATGAGACTCAGGTGTATAGAAAACCAACACACACCAATATATATTTAAATTTTAAATCAAATCACAATATTAATGTAAAAAAGAGAATAATTAAATCCTTATACGATAGATCCAAAATTACTTGTTCTAACGAAAATTCGTTCTTGGAGGAGAAACATTTGTTAACATGTGTTTTATTAAAAAATGATTATCCTTTATCGTTTATAAATAAGGAATTTTCAACAATCGATCGAATAGAACACAACAACTTAGAACAAGATCCTACAGCATACACAAGGAATAATACGAGGAAAATAACAATACCGTACATAAAAGGATTATCAGAAAAACTTAAAAGGATAGGAAATAAATTCAACATTTCAACAACATTCAAAACAACAAACACGTTGAGATCTATTTTGTCCAAAACCAAACCTAACAATGAACAAGAAAGGACAAAGAATTGCATTTATAAAATACCTTGTGAATGCGATCAGTTTTATTTAGGTGAAACATCAAGACCATTAAATGTTAGAATAAGTGAACATCAATCTTATATTAAAAATAGAGAATTTGATAGATCTCAAATCTGTAAACACGCATGGGATAATGAACATAGGGTTCAGTGGAATAATTCAAATGTAGTCCTAAAAGAAACGGATGGTAAAAACAGAAAAATCAAAGAAGCGGCTCTAATTATGCTGAATGAGCCCAATTGTGTCGCAAACTCCTCGGCAGAATGTAGTAGGATCTGTTTACCAATATTGAAAGAGGAAGTTATTAATGAGAAAATACCAGTATTAGTAAGTCAGTAACATATAGAGGATACATAATTTATGTTTTTTAAATAATGAAACATATAAAATCAGAATTTTGGTGTTTATTGAAGGTAAACTAAATACACGAACAAATACTTACCATGTCGGGATAGTATTATGAGGTTTTTTTCCTGGTTTTTCCCAATAATTTACTATGGAATCACTAACAGGAGAATTTTACTGTCATGATGTCATGTGTTTGTCTTTTTAAAGACGAATTACATGCTATGATTTTTTTTTCTGACGGATAGTTAAAGTTGATTTCATGTAATCGAATGAACTATCTTATAAATAAAATCGTCCCAGGAGCGCAACTCAACAATATTGGCAATATCATTTTAAAGTCGTCTACTTTAAAATGCATAATGTATGTCTGAATTGTCAATATAAATGAGTCAGATAAAATTAAATTATTAGAAGAATTTTTCACTATGTAACAAAATACAAAATTTGTTTAATTTACTGTTTGTATTTTGAGAACGATTTGAGAACGAATTTAAAATTTTGTTAAACGGAAATCTGTTTCAAATATGTATAATTGTTAATTTCGATTTTTAAACCCATCATATTAACATAGTGTTATAAACGAAACCAGTATAGTTGTAAATACATTTGTTGTAAATAAACTAAAATGTTTATGTCTTTGGATTTGTATTCGTTGGGAATAGGATAATTAATATTAAAATATAATGAAAGGAAAATAAAAAAATTGTTGAAAATATGATGTTTTTTAGATTTTCTACGATTCATCAGCTGAAAAGCAACTGCGTAGAGGTTACAGTTTTCAAAAATGACGTAGATATTAACGTTATGTTTAATTTTTTGTATTATTTTAAGTATTAAAATAAGTTTAATATTTATATCAAAATAAAACTGTAAAACATATTTATTTCTTTGAAGTCATAATAACAGATGTACCTATAACTTCTTACGTGTTTACGAGCACACACTCTTTTTTTGAAAACAATTAAATACTTTACGAAATAGAAAGAATTTTAATAAAACAAATAGTACAAAATAATACAAAATGAATTATGAACATAAATAAGACAAAATAATCAAAAACTTACTATAAGTTAAAAATGTTCAGGTATGTAACAGATGTTCAAATTGCTTGACAATTGAGCTCTTAATCGGTCTTTCAATGTTCCATAAGGGATGCTGTATAACTTGTTCCTTTTGTCGAAAGTACTTTGTCAGCTATATCGCTGAGAGCTCTTTCCATCTCCTTTTCGCCCCATGAGGACCGTGTTGTTTTTCTGTGATATGTTCGTGGCATCCGAAATAAATAACATCACCTGAGACCTATCACAATTAGGGTAATATCGATCATGTTGGGGTAAAATCGACCACTATGTTCGATTTTATCCGAAAGTGTGCTCATTGTTGACATGAACTTTTTAGAAAACACCCAACCTGAAATTATATGATTTTGTGATATCTGTATTCTAGAAATATGTTTTCATGCATTGTGAATACTAAAATGCTGACTTAAGCTAATAAAGGAGCCCTTACCTTAAAATACCATTGTAGAATCTTATAAAAATCTTCCAGAAAACACAAATTTACTTGTTTTAGTACATTTTAAGACATTTAGTGCCTATGGTGTATGAAAAGCGAATAATCACCTGTTGTTGATGCGTTCAACATTCGTGCGCATTCGTTTTGCTCTACGTCAATTAAATGAAATTTGAGAGTGATCGATATTACCCTGAGGTCGATATTCCCCCACCTTCCCCTATACATATTTCGACCTTATAAGGTTTCCTCAGAGCGACATATGCAGAAACTAACTAAGCTAACTGAGGAGACCTAATACAGGCTTCCCACGGTCGGCGATATTACGGACGTAAGCGGACCATCACGCACCACGCACCGTGGGAAGGGTCTCGTCCGTGGTAGCGCAGGCACGTCTGTGCTGGTCCGTCCTATCCATCTAGAGTCGGTAGCATCAAAGGTGCGGTACATGCTCGTGCGACGCGATCCTAGCGCGTCTGTGTTTTAACAGACGACAAATGCAAGTCAGAAGTTTTTTATTCGCTCTTACGAGTAGTTGTCTGTAGTGTTGTCAAAGTTGCTTTGCAGTTGTTTGCTAAAAAATGGAATGAACAAACGAAGCTATTTTGGATTTTTTAAATTTGTAAATAAATCGTAAGAAATCGTGAGATTTCGCTACAGTTGAATTTTGAAAGAAATGGGAGTTTTTAAATGATATATAATTATACAAAACTATTTTAAATACTTTGTATTGTTATATATTAATTAATGTATAAGTACATACTTAAAAATTAGTGTACTAGAAAAGGGTCTACTGTAGGGGAACCACCAGTATCAGATATAATTTTATGAAATTACCTACCTACCTATATCTATATAATTATATTTTCTCACTTAGAACACTTTTAAAAAAAAAACTTTATTTTTGAAAGTATACAAATTACAGACTATGCTTAATTAATGTTAACAATTATAGTTGAACGTAAGCTAGCAAGTGACTCTAATAGAATGATCTACTTTTTTATTTTAAGCTGTATTTATAATGTTTTAGGTAATAACTTATAATCTAATGGTGTTGTTGGCTTCCTTCGGTGTGGTCTTGGCGGAGGTCTCGTGGCGTTGGTATTGCGTTGCGTTTGTCTAGGTGTTATGGTTACGTTTCTCCTCCTTCCTTGGGATTAAATTCCGTCCTCGGAATTTCGAGAAGTTCTTGAAGGGCTGCTACTTGGTGTTGTGGCATTTTGGGTCCAAATAACAGTTTGTAGATTCTTCTTCTCTTGCGAATTGCTATGTATAAAATTAATGCTAAAACAGACATGATTAATAATGTGAGGATGAGGCTGATGCTGGTTGTCATCAATGGCTGTAGATTTGTCGTTTCGATGGGCTCGAGTCGGTGATGGGTTCTTGGAATTTCCAATTTTTCTAATATAAGTGAATGTTTCGGGTGAAGTTTCATTTGTATGATATTTGGCATTTGCAGTTCTTGGATGGTCTGCGGGTTTATCTTTTGTCCCATGATGTATAATGTTTCATCTGTGGAAATCACGCTGGAGTGGTTGACAGTGATTTCGCCAATTTTAAGGGGTTTTGCTAATCCTAGTAGAACGACGTGGTCAGTCTCTATGATAAAGTTTTCTGTAACGTGTGCAGTGAGGCATCCTTGTACGTCTGGGATTTGACATTTTGAGTAAACTCTATCTTGGCAAATGATGATGTTAGATTTTGGTGTGCAATTTTCGTACCATGTGTTATTTGCGTAGTACTTTGCAGGTGGGATTATCATTGCTTGTTCATTGTTAGGTATCGAATATATTTTGGAAGTTGGGTAAGAGTGGACGTGGAGAATAGGAATTTTTAGGATAATAAGCATACTTGTTTGAGTTATACATATTACTGAATGTGAGGCTTCTAAAAGTTCATAGGGGTGTTCTTCATTGAGTATTAGAGCGTCTCGAGGATAAATTGAGAGAAGTGTGTTTTGAAGATTAAGTATCTCATGTAAGGTAAGAAGTTCGATATTTGGAATATTGGATTGAGAGAATGTTATTGTTCTTAATAGTTTTTTGATATATTCGTTTATGCTTTGTATTTCTAAAATTTCGTTAAGTATGGCTAATTGTTTGGAAACATGATCTATTTCATTTGATATTAGGGCATTGTTATCATTTAACTTTTTAAGAAGTATGTCGAATCTGGTATTAAAGGTTTCGCCATAAGAGATTTGATTGTTATACTTTTTTATTATTTCGTTTTGTTTAAGCTCGACTGCAGCGAGATGAGATTTGAGGAGTTCGAAGTCTGAGTCGTCGGGATTGCCGGTAATGTATTTGATAGTTGTACCTAAGAAGTTGAAAAGACCTCGTTTTTGTATTCTTTTTCGTGTAATTTTATGTAAGTTATCTTCTGCTTCTTTGAGTAGGTGAATAAATTGGTTTTTGAGAAGTTGTATCAAGGGTATGTTTGGTAAGACGTTGTCGAAGTTGTCGCTACTGTTGGATAGTGTTTGTTGGAGTTTGTGTAAGTCAATTTGTAGTATGTGTTTGTGGAAATGAGTTATGATTTTTGAGTCTCCTATTGATTCCGTATAGTAACCATTATTGGGTATCTCTTGGATTTTGACCAGTGCTTGCAGATGTTGAAGGGCCATCCTGTAAAGAGGATTTTTTGTAGTGTTTTCTTTGTCTTTTAACGTATTTTAAGTGTGTACTAGTTTTGTTATTTTTTGCCGTTAGGCCAGTAATTTTTGTTTTGTTTTGTGAAGTGGGGGTTATTGTCTGATATAGAGGGTCTAGTTTGGGTTGAATTTTCTTTTTCTTTGCGTAAACTTTTTGTGTGATTGTAGGTATTTCTTCTGCGTCTTTATTTACTTTTTCTAGAGCTTTGTCTCTTTTTTCTTTTGTTTTTGTATATATGTGGTCAATAAATGGAAGTAGTTCGTTTTTATGTTGTTCATTATAAGTTTCATAGATAGGTAGGTCAAAGTCAAAATTAATTTCATTTAGATAAGGGCCGTAAAGTATTGAAAATGGTGAATAACCTGTAGAACTGTGAATAGATTGATTGTACACAAGGACAGCTTGTGTAAAGGTGTCATCTAAGGAGTTTTGCGGATTTTGTGCTTTTAATGTTCGAATTTTTTCTAACAAGGTTGAGTGGAATCTTTCGACTGGGGAGTTTGATGAAGAATTGTTAACAGTGGTTGTATGAGTTTCGATCTTGTGTAGATTCAAGAATTCTTTGATAACTGAGGAATTGAATTCTTTTCCGCTGTCGAATACAATTTTCTTGGGATGGTTATGGTGTGAGAAATAATGTCTAATTTTGCTTAAAATCGATACGGAGGCTTTGTCTGGAAGTTTGTAGCATTGGGCGTATTTTGAAAATGAGTCGACTAATGTTAGGTAATAAGATTTATTGCATTGTAGTATGTCTACATGTAAAATATCAAATGGTTTCTGTCCTAATAGCGGACCTAACTGAGGTAGTTTGTATGGTTGGCGTTCATATTTGTTTTGTAACAATTCGTTTTGTAACAATATCACATTTGTTAATAAAATTTGCTATCGTGGTTTGCATTGAGGGCCAGTAAAACTTTTGTTTTAGATGTTTATATGTTTCAATTATGCCGTTGTGATTCATGACATGATAAGTTTTTGTACATTCTATTTGTTTTTCTTCGCTTTCTATATCTTGTAAAAGTTTTTCGCAGAAATTTGCTTTAACAGTATTATCTATGTGTGTTCTAAAGAAATCACATATGAAAGGTTGGAAACAATGTGGAGTTTTTATGCCGAATTTTTGGCTTGGTTTTAAAATTGCTTTAAATGCGTCGACAAGACAATCTTGCCAATTTTCAGTAACGTGAACGGAGTATCTATGTTTTTTAAATACTCTTTTGTAAGTGACGTCGTATTTTTCGCTGTTAGGAATAATTATTATTTGATTAGTTGATAAATTTAAGGGTTCTTCTGATATAGGTATGCCATTAATAGGGTCTTCTAATGAAGTGTGTTGTGTTTGGGTTTCATCGAGATTATTTTGAATATTATCGAATGTATCTAAGAATTCGTCTGGGTCAAAGTCGTTAGTATTTGGTGGTTCGGCTATGATTGAAGATTTTGTAAGGGCATTAATTTGTATTCTAGATAGGGCGTCGCTAACTTGATTGTCGCGACCTCGGCGATATCTAACTTCGAAGTCGTAGTCTTCTAATTTTAATCGCCATCTGGCTAAACGGGATGTAGGATCTTTTATTTTATAAATCCATACTAAAGGATTATGGTCGGTTTCGACTATAAAACGAGTTCCATAAAGGTAAGGTCGGAAATGTTTACAAGAATCGATGATAGCGAGTAATTCACGTTCTGTTGTGCTATAATTTTGCTCGGCTGTATTTAGAGTGCGAGAATGATATGCGACGGGATGACCGTCTTGGGTTAACACAGCGCCTAATGCGATGTTGGAAGCGTCGGTTGTCAATGTGAATTGTTTTGAGAAATCAGGATATTGTAAAACTGGAGAGTTTGAAAGTAATTCTTTGCATTTAGCGAATGCTTCTAGATAGGTGGAATTTGTTGGGTCAATAATCGCATTTTTTCTTGTACAACGTGTTAGGGGAGAAGTAATTTTTGCAAAATTTGGGATGAAGCGTCTGTAATATCCGATTAGTCCTAAGAAAGATTTTATTTCTTTTATTGTTTTGGGAAGTGGATATTCTCTAATCGCTTTGAGTTTTGCGGGATTTGGTTTGACTCCTTCTGGGGTAACAACGTGGCCTAGGAAGGTGACTTCTTTTGTTAGGAATTCGGATTTGTCAAGTTGGACTTTTAAATTAGTTTCTTGGAATCTTTGGAAAATTTGAGATATGTGGATAAGATGTTCTTGTAATGACTTGGAAAATATGATTACGTCATCCATGTAGACGAAACAAAATTTGTGTAGAAAGGGGCGTAGAATATTGTCCATTAATTTTTGGAAGGTTGCTGGACTGCACTTTAGACCGAAAGGCATTCTAAGAAATTCAAAATGGCCATGGGGTACAGTGAAAGCGGTTTTTTCTATAGAGTCGGGATGAACTTCTATTTGATGGAATCCTTGGGCTAAGTCTAGGGTCGTGAAATATGTGGCTTTACCTAAGTTGTCTAGAATTTCATCTATTTTTGGGAGAGGGTATTTATCTTCGATTGTGTTTTCGTTTAATTTTCTATAATCTATTACCATGCGAAATTTCTTTTTGCCGGAGGCGTCAGTTTTTTTGGGGACGATCCACACGGGTGCTGAATAGGGGGAGATTGAAGGTCTAATAATATTATTATCAAGTAATTTGTTTATTTGTCGCGTAATTTCTTCTTGCATTGCTTTGGGGTGTCTAAAGTTTCTTGAGTAAATAGGGTTTTCGTCTTTAGTCCTGATATGATGTTTTATTTCTGATGTGAAAGTTAGTTTGTCTTTTTCGTCGTAAAATATGTCTTTGTATTTGTGGCATAGTCTTAGTATTTTTTCTTTTTCTTCGGGGTTTAAGTGTTGTGTGCGAATTATGCTAGGGTCGAAATTGGAAGGTATGTCGTTGGTTATTTCGTAGTTGTTTAGGTTTTCTACATGTATGGGTTTTATTTGTATTGGATAATCAAGAGTGATGTTATCGATGTAACCGTTAGTAACGTGATGAATGGATTCTGGAAAGATTTCGTTATTTATTCTTGTTTCGGGAAATAATATTTCGCCTTGTTCTATGTCAACGGGTATTTTGAAAGAAAGTGTTTGAAAGGGTATCTCTATGTCGTAACGTTGTAGTGTTAATGTTTTATTTGTGTAATTTAAAATGGCTTGAAATGAATCTAGATCAAAATTTCCTAATAAAATGTCGAAGTCTTTACTCCAGTCAGCGATGCGTGCATCGATAAAATCGGGTATATTTAATTCTTTAAATAGGGGAGTTTTGATATTGTCTGAATATTTGGTCGTTTTTTTCATTGATGTAAGCGTGAAGTCTTTTTTGTAAATGTGATGAGGATTAAATAACTTTGAAGCTTTGGGAGAGATAATGGTGTCAGATCCACCAGTATCGATAAGGATTTTTAGTTTACTTTCGGGTAATACAAAGAATGGAAGTCTTGGGTGATTTTTGATATTATTTAAATCAATTGAGGTGGAGGTTGCTCTTGCAATGAGGTGTCGTGAAAATTTTCTTCTTGGGGAAGATCTTGGGTATTGTCAGGGTCATCGTAATATTCTGTCTCCTGAGGGTTATAGTAATCTGTTTCGTGGTAATTTTCGAATGAATCAGGGCAGTTCTCTGATTCGACGTTAAAGTTTTGGGTCCATCTTGTCGATGTTGTCATGGGTCGTGCTTCTGTACGGATTGTTTCTACACCACTCATTGGTCGAGGGTTGTAAGATTGAGGGTTTTGTGTTGTTCGAAGAAAGTTCGAGTTTTGGTATTTATTTGTCGTGTTTTTGTGGAAATTTGTATTTGAAGGTCTTGAATTGAATTTATTATTGTTGTGAGGTGTGGCAGGATTTCGATTAAAATTCGCGTTCGTATTTTGAGAATTTTGTTGATTAAAATTTGAGTTAGAATTTTGGGGAATTTGTCTATTGAAATTTGTGTTGGTATTATGTGGTATTGGTCTAGATTGATACGTCGGTTTTGGTTTCACTTTTTGATTTTTAAGAAAGTTCATATAAGAAACTTGATTTCTGTGATTATCATAGGCTATACACTTTTGTAAAGCTGTGTCTAGAGTATCGAGTTGGAAGTGCGAAAGGTATTCGCAATAGGGATTGTTTACGCCTGTAGAAAATGTTTTTAAGGCTAAATTTTTAAAGTAGGGTGATTTAAAAAGCACCGTTTCTGCATTATTATGCAAAGAAATATGTTGTAATAAATCGTTTAAATGGGTAGTTATTCGTTGGTAGTAGTCGTCATAAGTTTCATGTGGTTTTTGTACGGTTGTAGTTAGTTGAGTGACTAGGATTTCCTCAGATCTCCTGTCGCCGTATTTAGCTAGTAAGGCTGGTCGGACATCTGTCCAAACAGTTTTATTAGAAAAATTGAGGTAGTCTCTCGGCTCACCTTTTATTCGTGAAAGAATATTTGCATTTAATACAAATGCTTGAACTTCTGTTGGGTTTTGGCCTGCTAGAAATTCAATTAGGGCATCTACGGATCTAATAAATGTCGATAGGTTTTGACCTGTTGTGTATTCGGGAAGAGTAGCACACAGGCTTGAAATATCACCGTTTGAAATGGGCATTTTATCCTCTATAATCGGAGAAATTTCTTGGAGAATAGGAAGTCGATGTAAAGGGCTTCTATCACGAAGATGATTTCGTTCGGATTTACAAAGGATAATATTAAGTTCAGTTTCAGTTAACTCAACAAATGTGCTCATAAGTAAAATGAAAATAAAATAAAGGAAAAACTTACAGGAATATTATCAGCAGCGTCACTGGATTATTCTGCATCGTTTTCCGGTTCGTGGGTCCTCTACCAAACAACTGAAGTTGACCAGGAATCTTGCTAATTCTGTGTTGAGGATCCTGTTCGCAGCGCCAATTATATTTTCTCACTTAGAACACTTTTAAAAAAAAAACTTTATTTTTGAAAGTATACAAATTACAGACTATGCTTAATTAATGTTAACAATTATAGTTGAACGTAAGCTAGCAAGTGACTCTAATAGAATGAATCTACTTTTTTATTTTAAGCTGTATTTATAATGTTTTAGGTAATAACTTATAATCTAATGGTGTTGTTGGCTTCCTTCGGTGTGGTCTTGGCGGAGGTCTCGTGGCGTTGGTATTGCGTTGCGTTTGTCTAGGTGTTATGGTTACGTTTCTATATACTGCAAGCTATGGATTTATCGATTCAATATTAGGCAATGATTATAAACATTCTTTATAGTTTAAACTTCAATGAAAATTATAAACCTATTTTACCCAAGAATATTAAGTATAATAGGTATATATTAGGTATACATAAACATTTTGTTTTCTGAAGATTTAATATTTTATCGGTACTTGTAGGATTTCAAAGTTATTGAAGATGGAATATAAAGTTATTGTTATATGCAATTGCTGATTTGTTTCATATCTCGAACACACACTTAAATCATTTTGGTCTGTTGATCCTTTAATACAAAATTCCGGCAATTCTTGATATTTATTGATAAAATATACATAAACTTCAGTTGTTTATGGACCGATATTTACACTTTCAAAGCAATAAAGAAACTTTTAAGCTTTGTTTATATTATTTTGTGTATACTAATTGGAGTAGTGCAAGCATTTTTGTATAAAAATATAGTTGATTTATGAATATTTCAAGGTGACAATCTAAGAGCACTTTAAAAATGCTGATTTTCTCATATAAATTGTATTAGGTACCCATTATTTATCTTTAGATTTAGTAACAGCCTAAAAATTTTAGAAATCGTAAGATATAAGACGTCAATCGTGAGATCGTGAGATTTGTCTTTAATTCGTGAGATCTAACGATAAATCGTGAGGAGTGGCATCACTGCGTTAAATCAAATACTACTATCACGGACCTACACAGACTGTCACGGACCGTGAGAAGAGCTCTGTCTGCGGTGCGTTGCCGTCCGTGGTTATCGGCTGTCCGCGAAGATATGTAGAATCGCCGACCGTGGGAAGCCACTGTAAGAGGATCGAAATACGTATAAGGTGCCCTGCATTGAAAATAAAATGTTAAACATCTTTCTGCTTTATTTATTTACTTGGTGAGTAATAAAAACTAATTTGCAAAGGATTTTGTGCCGTGATGGACGACAGGACGTGGAATACAAATTGTATTGGGACCGTGCAAGTTCGGAAAAGCGACACCTGGTGTCGTAAATCAGCAAAATTTACTGCGCTTTTATGTTAGATCGAGGTAACTGGATAACTGTCAAGGACGTGGCCCCAAAAAAGAATAAGAAGAAAAAGTAAGATTGAGGTTATGTCGGTATGTTATTAAAAGGTAAACGTTGATGTAGCGTAAATACAAATAAATATATTATTGAATTACAGCATTACTGTTAATATGGATTCAATAATAAAAACTGGATTTGAGAAAGTAAATCACCAAATAACTTTTCAACCAAGCACTGAGTCCAAGGGAAAAGCTTTAGTAGTGGCAAATGTCAAAAAATAATGGATTGAATTAAGAAAAATAAATTACCATAAATAATGCTAATGCATAAATTAGCAGGTTAAGCCCATGATATCATCATATTGGTTTGAACAATTAATTCTTTTCCTGTAAACTTTTGGACAGCGAATATATCTTAATGCATCTTCAGAAAAACTTGAACTTGATGCATTCTTGTAAACTTCAAAAAAATAAAATTTACATTTTACAACATTAAACTTGATTTTTGGGTTAAAATGAACTCTAAGTGATTGTTATGAAACTAAAATTTACACTTAAAAGTGAACTTTTATTTATTATTTATTTCAAACTGACTTTAAAATCGGGCGCAAGAATAATGCATAATTTAGGTTATGTTACTTATGCTTTTTTATGATATAAATCCATTTTCTCTTTGTAGTAGATTTGTGCTTCGAAGTTGGAAACGAATAAAACTTAAATTGACAATTTTTTGTTGTATTTTTACAATTTATAACACAGCATTTCCTATAAATCCCATTTTCTTCAGAGACAGAAGGTGTAAATGTAAATAAACAAAACGAATATGAAATATGACAATTGACAATATGAATTTATGAAATCTATGAAATGTACAGTAAAAAATGCAAAATTTCTCCGCTACTCGCGCACGATCGTTTCTCGTATCCCCTCCAAGTACTTGCACGTCGCCAATAGATTACCCTTGTCGGCTAATTCATCAATATTTCTGCTTTGTATATTTTAGAATCGCAGTACACAATTATATGAATTTAATTTCTCCAAACAAGAAATCTTCGGATTTCTACTATGATATCTCATAAATATTTTCTGCAATACCGCTGTAAAAGATTAGTCTATTTCACTCAAACATGAAAATTATTATTTCCCTGCGATAAAACTCGAAATCTAATACTCACGTACTGTACAGAAGAGATAAGGACACACTGGAATGTTAATCAAGTTATTTATCATATTTTCTGTCACATCTAATGCCTCTGTAGCTCACATCTCGGCAACTATTTCAAAATTAACTGCAAGTTCATTTCCTAATAACTTTTTTAATATACGCCGCGGTGGCTATAAAATTTTCCTCGCTGACGGAAAACTATTAGTTATACTCGGTTACGGCTTCATATTTGGTTCTGCCTGTACACATATATTATGAAGTTTATAGTTCAGAACATGTTCTATGCATTTTTATGAGGCTGCAACCGATTTTTCTGATTATGGCTGCGAACATGGCCTCGAAATGTTTTTAGTTGCTGGTGTTGGAAATTAAATTTTTAAGGTCATTTTCACATTCAACTTAATTTAGGGGGACGGATACGTTTGCAGATGTGGTAAGACGAAGTATTAACTTACAGTATAAAAGTCTAATTGAATTTGTCAAATATCTAAACAAAGATACCTACATTCACAAAAAACAAAAAAATATTACCTAAAAAATGAATCTTAGGTAAACGAGAAAAAAAACTATAACATTTATGGAGATTTGCAAAAATAAGGAAAAACCATCAAAAATTGCAATAAACGTACATTTAGCGAATTCAGAAGCTTAAACATAGAAATCTCAAAAGCAATTCGTAAAGATCAGATAATAGATAGATTATGTGATCTACAGATCTTTGTACATAACTTAATTTATTTGAACTTTGGGATGTCAATACTTCTGATGAAGTTTATTAGCTTCCTAGGTGACTTGTTTCCTATATTATATGGCGCAAGACTGACGTTTTCTAGGAATCAAACTACTATGTATCAAACAACATTGTTCAATGTTTACTCGTACATACCAGTTATTTAAAAAGGCACTTGAGAGGCAATCATATGGAATAAAAATCAATGGGGAACAACTTAATGTGATAAGATATGCAAACGATACAGTAATTCTGTTAGATAATATTAAAGGTCTCCAAATTCTGCTTGATCGTATTCACGAGGTAGGAGAGGAAATGGGCATAAAAATAAACTCAAACAGAGGCATATTTTTTGTATTTAGTCGTGACCCACATCCCGATGCAAAGCTTTAATTAAACGGAGTCCAAGTTGAGAAAGTTCTTCTTCTTCTTCTTTTTCAAGTGCCCTGTTTGTTGCGAACATTGGCTATTAACATGGCAGTTATGATCTTGTTTGCGGCGCTTCTGAATAGTTCGACCGATGTGAGCCCGAACCACTTCCGCAGATTTTGGAGCCACGAGTGTCTTCTCCTGCCTGGTCCCCGCTTAGGCGCGCCACACATTCAGACGCAGGTGACGCAGGCAACGCAGCATAGGACAACACAGGTTTCTGTTTTCCGTACAATTACATTACCCCGAGCGAATTGGAACGCAGGGCAGGGTAGCACAGAACTGTGTTTAAGAAAACCTGCCGGCGCAGTAGTCCGGACACAGATTCCTGTGCCACGTGCAGAGCAGTTTGTTTGTTTATAGTAAAATTTTCTGTGGTTATATTCGAATGAACGAATGAACAATTAATCGAATCGGTGAGAAGCCAGACAATTATTTACGATACCAACGATCCCAATTATTTAAAAGCTAAATTGAAGGATGAATTATGGAATTAAATAAAAAAAAAACTAAATTTAAAAAGCGGTAAGGTAAACAAATACTTTTAATTATATTACTTATATCAGAGCGGTAAGTAGGTACATAGCTACGTTATTGTTAAGGATATAGGCGCAAAATTCGCCTGTCAAAATGTTAAATGTGTTTTAAATGCATTCATTGCATCCTGAGAAATGAATCTTGAGAAAACTAATAAATATTTTTGAAAAATTTAAACGCATAATGAAAGATTACATTATAACTGAGGGACGAAAGTCCCTGAAAACTTCTAGAATGTTTATTTATTTTAATAGATTACATAGGTGAAACCCAAAGAGAAAATTTAGTGTGATTTCTAATTGCCAATATTTCATTCAAAAGAAACTTATTAATTCTAAGCAACTTTCGGCCCTCGGTAATACGTATCCTTTCAATCTGCGCTTAAATTTTTCAATAATACTTATTACTTTTAGTAGGATTCCAAATAAATCAATTCATTTAAAATACATTGAAAATTTTGACAGACTACATTTTGTATCTTTCCCCTTAACGCCACCCCTAAGATTTTTCTGCGTAAATAAAATATTAAAATTTTCCTTGTAAAACACTTGATTCTTGCCAAGGTATTTGTCCT
Organism: Diabrotica balteata; assembly: GCA_918026665.1. Taxonomy (NCBI): domain Eukaryota; kingdom Metazoa; phylum Arthropoda; class Insecta; order Coleoptera; family Chrysomelidae; genus Diabrotica; species Diabrotica balteata. Next base: position 105,646,062 of record OU898283.1, on the reverse strand, counting down.
TCTTTATTAAAACATTGAAGCTATCTCTAGAAGCTATATAGGCACCTACAAAAGAGTTACATCTGTATTACTATTCTTCAACACATCATGCAATATTGCATAAGTCTTTTATCCCCTTTATTTAAAAACAAAACTTTGTTACAGGAAATGAGGCGAAGACACTTTGGCTTAAGCTTTGCAACTGCCACCGCGATGCACTGCGAAGACAGAAAAAGTGTCTAAAAAGCGGAGCTGCTGCTGTCATCATAAAAAAATGAAAATTTCAAAGACAGATGGATTTTTTGATTCCATATATGTCCAACAGATCACGTGAAGGTAATTTACAAGAAGATAGTGAAGATGAAGACCCACAACAGGAAGACTCCGTAGTTGATCCAGAGAGTGAAATTTTTGACGAGGTGACCAGCGTCATTCGACATGATACCGAAGAAATCGAGAGTGTTAAAAATGCCATTGTTAATGAGCCGTCTACGTCTGGTATTGTTATACAAAAAATTAACGAAAAAGAAAATGCCAAACCTAAGGCAACTGAAGACCAATCAATCACAACCAAAGCAGCTAAAAATAAGATACCTAAAAATGATGATATACAGGAAGTGATAAAGCAGTCAATTATGCAACGCCACAAAAGGGCCAAAGAAAGAGCAGTTGAAAGGGCAACACAGAAGCCTTTGGATGATGATCTCTATCATTTTTATATGTCGATGTACAAAATAACCAAAAAAATGCCTCCTAAATTTCAACACCGTGCAAAAAATGATGTGTTCCAAGCTATATCGCAGCTCGAAGCTGCATATCTATAAATTTATGATCCCAGTCAAGAAAACTACACTCATAGTAAACAAAGAGTTTTTACAAGTGCATATGTTAATACCCATACTCAGCAGCCCCATTATTCGTCAACACCTCTTTCATCACCAAGTTCCAGTCACAGTAGCCAGCATACTGAGAATCAACATTGTAATAATCTTCTAGCTCCTATTCCCAACAACAACTTTTTTATGCTCAAATGATTACAACTCTAGAAGCACCAGTAATTATTCATCTACTACACTCACACCCAGGTTGTCTGCTGAGACATCTCCTCAAACCGCTGATACCGGTAATATTCGTAATTTTGTGGAAAATTATAGAGTATAGAATTATGATTGTTTAAAATAATATTTTTGTATTTTTTAATAAAACAAAATTAATAAAAATAATACCTTAAAAAACAGCTAGTTTTTCTTTGGTTCCTATTGGTTTTTGGGCATTACAACCATCTGAATAAATACTGTTTTCTATTATATTATGTACTTCATCAACTTGTTTTCTGCTTAACCGAAAATAATTTAAATTTCTCTTTTTCATATAGTTGCTTTTCCAAAATGATTTTTTTCTCTTTGACATGTTGAATAATAAAACTGTTTCTTCAAATTCTGCATCTGACTCTGATTCGGAACTATCCAGAAATAACGCCATTATTTAAATTATAAAATTCTCTTTCTATGTTCATATAATATATTCGATATTCGCACCTCAAAATTTTCGAGAAAACTGCTTCCAAATATGCGCCCACACTGCGTGACACGAATATTTTCTGACCTGTGTAGTGTAGCCTGCCCTACACTGCGTCGCCTGTGTCACCTGCGTCCCAATGTGCTGCTTACTTTACCGTCTATTTTTCCCTGGACAATCAATTGCAGTAGACGTTACTTATCGTGTCTCAATATGTGGCCTAGATATTCAAGCTTTCTTTGTTTAATTGTATTCACGATGTATTTCTCCTTTCCTCTTTGGATTACCTCTATTGTACTCGTACAGAGTATACAAGAAGCCAATTCGCTAAGGATTTTTGCTAAGTTGAGGAGATATGTCGTGGAATGCAAATTTTAGATTCTTCATGTCTCTAATAACATCTTTATCAACGTCTGTTTTGCCTTGCAATTTTTAGAAGGCACAGATTAAAGCAAAAATCTGAATTTGGTTTCGAAAATTAGTTTACGGATTTTAATATCAGATGTCGCTATTTGCGTCTATACGAAGCCATGTTAGAGTTGCTTGCTAAAATAAAAAAGATTTATTTTCACTTTCAGAACGACTGTGAATAGCTGTTCTGACGAGCCCTATTAGGGCGAAATACGTATAAACAGACTCACTGTACGTGAAATCAAATCTTGACTGTCTTTTTCCTTTTCATAATTTATAAATTTTTGTTCATTATAATTTTTTTAAAACTAAAAGTCAATTTTTTCTTTCAAATACTGTTTATTAAATGCTCTTTCTCATATACCTACTTATTCGTTAAAATTACTTGCAAAAATACTTTATCAGTAGTAGGAATTCTATTATCATTATTTTTCTGTGCAAGTTTACCTTACTCAAAAAAATATATTAAAAGTAGGGGAGAGGGGGGCAAGTTGTTACACGGCAGGTTGTTACACAATTATTTTAAAACGCAGCAAGTATCATGAGTTGCCGATATTTTATGGAAAGTTGGGTCAACCGACCCGTCATCTGTGAACGGATATTGATACTCAAGTCAGACATCCATCATAGTGTTATTGCTTAGAATGTGGTTTCGGGTCTTAAACTGTACCGTTGTCAGGTGGCTTTTGTTTTTATTTGTGAGAAATTGGTAAGTAGTATAAATATTTGTATTATATAGTTTTGAAGCGTATATATTTCTCGTTATTGGCATGCTATTGTTAGTAATTGATTCTCAATATTTACCAAAAAACGTTGACTTAACCTCATTTCGTACACGTGGGGCCAGTTGTTACAATAATCTGGGGCCAGGTTGTTACTGTAACAACTTACCCCGAACACGTTAATGTAAGAATATATCGAAATACCTACAATGGTTACAATATGGTTACCATAATTTATGATTTCACTAAACATCCAATATTATGATCAGACATATTTTGTAGATAGTAATTTGTTTGTAATGAATTGCATACCTACCTACATTTATTTTCGCAAAGCATGTTAGAAACACAGATTAGGTTTTATTAAATTTTTCTATCATGAAATTGTTTTGGTTGTTTTCAGATAGCTTAACATGGTGCGAACGTATACCAAGAAAACCACAAGGGGTATTATTCCAACCGAACAATTTGAAAGGCGGCGCAATCGGTTTTACAAGAACACTTGTCAATTAGGGATGCTGCTACTCGCTATGGAGTTAATTTTATGACATTGCACCGCTATATGAAAAGAAAATCAAACTTAGGTGCTGAAAACAGTAACAAGAACTTAGTCGGCTACGCTACGACCAGAAAAATATTTAACAATGCTGAAGAAGAGGAACTTGCCGAATATACTGAGCATTCTGCTAAAATTTATTACGGTCTTACAACTTCTGATTTGAGAAAATTTGCATTTCAATATGCAACAGCCAACCAAATATCTGTTCCGGAAAATTGGAAGGTTAATGAAATAGCTTCCAGAGACTGGCTATATGGATTTTTGAAGAGGCATCGAACTTTATCAGTCCGGACACCTGAAGCTACTAGTATGGGTCGAGCTACCGCGTTTAATCGTCATAATGTGTCACAGTTTTTTAACAATCTCGGCGAAGTTTATGATAAATATAAATTTGAGCTCCAAGAAGTGTACAATATGGACGAAACTGGACTTACAACTGTCCAAAGGCCTACAAAAATCATTGCAAAAAGGGGAACTAAGCAGGTAGGTGCTATCACATCTGGAGAAAGAGGTCAACTTGTTACCTTGGCATTAGCTGTCAACGCAACTGGAAATTTTGTACCTCCATTTTTAATATTTCCGAGAAAGAAATTCAAAGATGTTATGGTAGCCAATGGACCTCCTGGTTGTGTAGGTGCGTCTCATTCCTCTGGATGGATGACATATGATAACTTTTTGTTGTTTCTGAAACATTTCGTCCAGTTTGTACGATGTAGCAAAGAGAAACCCGTTTTGATGGTATTAGATAATCACGAGTCTCATTTGTCTATTCCGGTGTTGAATTTTAGCAAAGAAGATGGAGTGGTTCTTTTAAGTTTCCCGCCACATACATCACACAAGTTGCAGCCGCTTGATAGGACGGTATTTGGCCCACTTAAAAGATATTTTAATAGTGCTGCAGATGCATGGTTAAGATCTAATCCCGGTAAAGTAGTGAACATTTACGATATACCTATCGTTCTTAAAGATTCATTTCCTCTTGCTGTTACACCTTTCAATATACAAAAAGGATTTAGTGTGACAGGAATTTGGCCATACAACAGAGAAATTTTTCAAGATGATGAATTCTTGCCTGCAGAGGTAACAAATAGGCCAATAACAGAAAATATAAACGCAACAGTAGTCATAGATCCGGCACCTATTGGCACCGAAACACATAGAACTCCTTCCCAACAGCAACCTTCTACAAGCACAGATTTTAACTTGGCGATAAATGAACCTGTCGATTCACCTACTCATATAACGCCCCAGGAGTTGAAGCCTTATCCAAAAGCAATGCCAAGGAAATCCAAAGGGGGTCGGAAGAAAAGAACTTCCGCTGTTTTGACTGATACTCCCATTAAATCAGCTTTGGAGGAGGAAGAAAAGGCAAGACAAAGAAAAAAAATGTGGGGGCAACCAAAAGAAACATATCAGGTGAATCAAGAAACAAGGTAAAAACTACTGTTAAAAAATGTAAGAAACGGACCGTCATTACCAAAAACACCTTCAAAAAATCAGATTCTGTAAGCTCGGAAGAGGATGAGGAATCGACGTGTCTGGTATGTTTAGCTCCATTTTCGAAGTCCAAACACGAAGAATCGATTCGGTGCATTGTGTGTCAAAAGTGGGCACATATTGCTTGTGGAAAAGACGATGATTTTTATATTTGTATTCACTGCTCGTCCGATAGTGACTAGTTTAACATTCTTGTAAACAGGTTTGTTCAGATTTTCATTTTTTATTTTATTTTATTTTGTGTTAGATTTATAATATTTTTTGTAGCTAAGCAAGGGTTCTTTCTGTGACCACTAAATAATGTTGTGGGAAGTTTTTAGATTTTTTTTTCTATTGTAACATCTTACCCCGTGGACTGTAACAATTTGCCTCATAGTGGGGTATGTTGTTACAATTTACAAGTTGAGTTAAATTGATCATAACAAATGTTAAATATGATTTTTTAAATAAATTAAAATTAACATTATTTGTGTAAATGTATCAACTACCTTAATCCGATTTTAGTTTTCATATAAAAGATCTACTATTGCCCAAATAAATAATAGAATCAATTATGTAACAACTTGCCCTCCTCTTCCCTATTCTTGTTAAAAAAAGTTTATAAAAATTATTATTACAAAAAATTAATACCTAATTCATTGATGGACTGAATTTCTAAACGTTTTGTAGAAAGGGGTGGCGGACACCCCCGAAATAAAATCGTGGCTTTAGGATCTAGATTGCGCTAAAACGGAGTAGATATTGATGGTGAACAGTACAGTATGAAGAATATTTTAATTTTTTGTCATAAAAATTTTGCCATCAAGCATTTCCAAACCGAGTATATTATGTGCTTTAAATTTGCAAATAAATGATTACAAAAAAATGTTATATGTTATAAAAGTGTCCAGTTTCTTATCTCCTTGTCATATTCTGTTATGTAGATGTAGGAAAATATCCGTTTGTGATATTATACCTCGCAAATACCGAATAATACTAAGTCACGGATTTAATCGGATTTTCATTCTACGCCAATTTGCATATAAATGGAAGTCTCTGCTAAACATCCATAAATTTAGTTTTGTTTTTATTTATAAAACGAAATGTATGCGGTTTTCCGAGCATCTCATCGATTTTATTAATCAACTATTCGGAATATCTGGTATTCTCAGTATTTTGTTTCTGATCTTGCTGCATTTTCATACCACCTGGTTGTAAATTCAAGTTTGAACCATTTGTGTATCTAAATATATCCCGAGGATTATCTAAGACGTATTTATTAAATACATATACAGTACTACATAAGCCAGAGGTGGTTTGTTGCGCATTGCCCAAATGTTATATTATACCCCAGGAAATGAAGTCGAAAAAATCACTTTGAAAATCGAAAAATTACTGGGCTCTATTTTTCAACTGAAATATCAGGAGAAACTGTGAGCATTCAAAGTATCCGGAAGTGTTTCTAAGTTTTTAGGTTTTTAGGTAGTGCGACGAATCCCTACAATGCAGGGTCAGACGGCAGCCATAGGCAAAGCCATAGATCTGATCGCTTGAGACGCCCACGTGGCCTGAAACAAAGGAGCACAAAGGAAATAAAGAATTCCACTGAATTTTTGGGATAATACAGAGAATTTTGAGCAGGTTAGTGCTTCATTTTCTTTTACGGAGATTCTGTTGGTCACGGTGTATGCATAGTGGGTGGTTTTAGTAAGGAAAGGCCACCTAGATACAATGTTTGCTGGAGCTGCCAGCTTCCGTTTAGGGATCTGGACTAGCTGACGCTGCCTGTATAACCTTCATTATCCTCGAAGAGTACTTAAAAAGCAATTAAAAGCATAAGTACAGAACGACGACACTCTGATCTTGGCCGAAAACATTGAAGATCTTCAGAGACTGGTGACCAAAATAGAAGAGTATGGAAAAGAATATGGTCTAACAATGAATGTCGAGAAGATAAAATTAATGAGAATATAGAAAACTCAAAGACATAACGAGAATCTTCTAATAAACGGAACCAACATCAAACACGTGAAGAAATATGCATATCTGGGAGCAATGATTAACTCCACAAATGATTACATTCAGGAGATCAAAATAAGAATAGAAAAGGTTAAAGCAAATTTCAACAAAATGAGAAGAGTGCTATGTAGCAGGGATTTAAAACTGGAACTAAGAGTTAGGTTTTCGAGGTGCTATGTTTTTTTGACTTTATTTTATGTGATGGAATCTTGGACCTTGAATGCGACATCAATGAAACGACTGGAATCATTCGAACTGTGGGTGTACAGAAGAATATTGAAAATATCGTGGACAGAACACGTCACAAACAAAGAAGTTCTGGGAAGAATGAATAAAGAAATGAAAAATTAGAATATCTCGGGCATATTAAACGTGGAAAAAAATACACCCTGCTCCAATTGATTATTCAGGGAAAGATGCAAGGAAAGAAAAGCATAGGGAGGCATAGAATGTCATGGCTGCGCAACCTGAGAGAGTGGTACAGATGTACATCAAATCAACTTTTCAGAGCAGCTGTCTTAAAATTCCGAATAGCTATGATGATTGCCGACCTCCGCCGCAGAGATGACACTTGAGAAAGAAGACAGAACGAGGGACCGCCAGAGTACCTGTTAAGTGTTAGTATAGTCGGGCTACCCGTCATTCTACGCATTGCACAGAGTGTAGAAAAACAAGCTTCATCTAGGGCAACCTAGTTTCCACTTAAGTCGTTATAGTGCCATGTTCGACCCGCTCTAACAGTTCAAAAAAACCTAAACCGGCTGATTCTCCTGATCCTCGACAAACCACACCTCACAAACACTATTCATGATGACACAGTCTTCCCACCTCTGCCTAAACATAACACACCACCAAACCCTCTATTACCCTTACCTTTATCACCAAACCACTCTGTTACACAGCCTATTCCAACCCTGTAATGAATACTATCACCGACACATTCCTTGCAAACCTTGTAGCCAACCTCCCAGACGACAAGATTGACCGGCTAACTCGATTTCAGCTTTCCCGGTCGTCTGCCATCCCTAATCCTACTTCTTCTCCCACTACCACTCAAGCAGGCAACCAACACACCACAACCACACATATTACACAAATTCAACCCACACCAATTCAAAATATAAACCTACCTCCTGCACAAAGTCACAACCGTAAACCCATCACAAATACACAACCATTGTATGCGACTACCATGCACACCCCAGACCATAACACCCTCCCTCTCCTGCCACCCCCTCTACCACAAGTACCCAACCAGAAACAATTCCACAATTACACACATCCCTTTGGAGAAATCCACTCAAAGAGATTTCTTCACGAGTTATTAAAACCAGAGAGCTTTTTCTAAACCAGATCTCGACGGTAAAAGTCTTACCTTAGTCCAGGCTGTGAGGCCGCTCCCGTTGGGAAAATGTTTCTGATTCGGTTTCTTCGCGGATTCCGGTTCAAAAATGTCCCCTTTAAACAAATCTGAAGGGTGCCGAGCGAAATTTTTGGGCAGAAATTGTTTAAACAATTTTTTTAAACAAAGTCCAAAAATATTTTTTTTAATCTGAAAAACGTTCTTTTGGATTTTTTGAGCCATTTTAAATAAAAAAAGTCTCTTGTCATTTTTCTCTAAAGTTGATAGTTTTCGAGTTATAAGCGATTTAAAGTCTGAAAAACGAAAAAAAATACGCATTTTTGAGGCTTGAAAACACATATGCAAATTATTATTTTTGAGGTTACCAAGTGTCTAAATCAAAGTTTAAACATTCAACTTTAAGATTGTGAAGAGTAATCGGGGCTTATTTTAATTTAGACCGTTGTTTTTTAATTGTTAAGTATGCGCGTACACTCAATTTTTCAGCCGCCGCGGCACCGCGCGCTACCGTGCGCCTCTATCGTACTTATGCATAGTTTACATATACTTACAAATAATTATTATTTATTGAGTATATATTTATTTATATCAATTGAGTTATAATATAAATTTCGTCTAAAGTCTAATAATAGTTACATAAAATAATTGTACAAAAGATTGTTAAATAACACACTAATATCACTCAGTAAAAGTATTTTTGTTTTCACAAAAATCTAAATCACATCCACATAATGGTACACATGATTTTTCTTGCAGTTGCAAGCATTAGTTTTGCAAGTCTTTTTGCATTTGCACGGTTTCCCAACCCACCAGTATCAGACATATAATATCCATATTGTGTAAAATCGAGAGTTTGATAGCGGGAATATATGGCATTTCGCCAAATATATGTTTTAGCGAAAGCTCTTAACAAGTGTTGGTAAAGCGCGTCAAAGGTACAAGGTATATTGGCTAGATTAAATTAAATTTTTCAGTCACACTGTCTTTTCGTCAAAGAGCAGCATTTTGTATTGTTATGTAAAAATCTACTTTAGGTTTTTGCACTAACTTAATATTGTTGATGTTATTACAAAAAATACAAACTAAATTTTCTTCGGTAAGTGTTCATTTAAGAAGAGGTACGGAAAAAGACATTTTAAATCCATTCACAATTTTTTAATAACACATTAATAATATAATACCCTTTTAATGGGCATTAAACAATAGTCTTCCTAATGATCGTTTAAGTAATAACAAATCAAGTATGAGCGCGCGATTGTTAAACAGGTAAAAACTTGCATTTTTGCGATAGTATATTGTTTTTAAACACCGCGCAATTTAAAATTAAGTTTACTAATATTAATATTTACTGCATTGTATTATTTAAATAATAATTTAAAAATATTATTTACAAATATTTACATAAAAAAAAATTTACAAATAATATTACACCAAAACACGCACCTACACCAAGAAATCCTACCCATCTCACCACCCTTACATACATGGTGGTCGTCAAAGGCGTGGACACAGTCTACTCCGATGCCGACCTAACAAAACCTTTACCGCGATGGACATCCCTGTAGTAAGACTATGGCGGATAATATCTCGAGCCAATCTACCCACCACATTCGTCAAACTGGTCACCTTCAGTCAATACTTGTTCAGCGACCTCTAAAACCTCCAAGTAACGAGATTGGTTAATAGTACCTCTCGAGTTACGTACTTTGGTTTATATCTAATTTTTGCAAAACTTCAGAATGCTTTTACCGGGTAAGAAGTACTCCAGAGGCTGTTTTCGGTATCATATTCGTGTTCAGCGACCTCAAAGTCTCACAGATAACAAAATTGGACTAATTTTTTTCAATATTTATCGAGTTATACATTTTTTAACTTTGAGTACTTAAAAATGTATTTTTCTAACGCCGAAATGCAGTTTTTCATTTCCTCATGATCACATACAATCACAAAGTTTGTAGATATTATTACGAATCGAATACCCAAAACCGCATTAAATTCATCTTATTGTGCTGAATATCGATAGTAAGGCTTTAAGGTAGTAAGGCTTTTACTAATATGTGATTTATTTTTCTGGCACATAATAATTGATGAATATTATAAAATAATAGTAATAATAAATAAGTAACAATAACGTCATAAAATCCAGCAGACAGACGATATTCTACTCGCTGGCAATATCTGTTACCCACTAAATAATATATTATTATCGACATAAATTGAAAAAAGAAATAATTGGTTGGGAATTGGTAAAATATATATGAAAACTCTCTAAGTGCAGCTGATTCTGAAAGTTATTTAAAGGTTTCGTGACTCTGCAAAATCGGTTTCAATTTAAAACGTTCCCGACTCACTGATAAAACTGAAAAAATCACTCGATTTTCTAAACGACTTACGTCTCGCGAAAGAACGATGTGTGTTAGATAAAACATCGATACGTCATTCGTTAAAGATTCTTAGACAATATCCTGAGAAATTGAGGATAAGGTCTTTTTATCCGTTCTCGTCTATTTTTCAAAGGGTTTTTGTATCCGAAATTGGAGGCTGGAAGATCGGGGATTATTGCGGGTCACTGGCCGGTCTTGTTTTATCCCCCGCTTTTTATCTTTTAAGGGTGTTTACAATCCATTCAGCTTTATCCGATTTTTCGGAAAACTGAATCGGTGGGTTTATTTATGGCGCTGGGGAAAGACTCGCACGCGCCTTTTTTAAATTAAAATATGTACAACAAAATGGCAAGCAGTTTCTATTGTATGTTAAAATCCTCAACACAAACCCGATATATGGACAAAATGAATTGGTCAATGTAAATAGTTTCTTTTATTATTTACAAACATTGTCGCATCAACCTCTGAAGTAATTAGCGATATACAGGGTGTTTCAGAAAGGTATGTCATAAATTAAATCACGCACTCCCGGGACAAAAATAAATTGATTGAATCCAACTTACCTTAGTACAAAAGTGTACACAAAAAAGTTACAGCCCTTTGAAGTTACAAAATAAAAATTATTTTTCCCCTTATCACTTTTTTCAAAAAACAGTTTTTATTGAGTTGCGGCCCTTTTCATTAACCTTTAAAAAATTACGAGCAACTAAAAAAATGGCTTAAATGAATTAAAAAGTACAAAAAATGTCTATAACCTCTATAACTATGATATTACAATAAATTTTCAAAATCACCCCCATTTTCTTCAATACACATTCGGTATCGTTTTAATAAGAAAAACCTAATGCGCTGAAAGATCATATTTTTCTGACGAAATTGATATGCAGCTTCAATTATTCTAACCCTCAATTGTTGTTCGTCCTCCATTGTTACAGAATACCTTTTCTCTTTCATAAACCCCCAAAAGCAAAAGTCCATAGGGTTAAGACCTGGACTTTTGGGTGGCCATGAAATAGGTGCGTTACGACCCCTACCAATCCACCGACTAGGATACTGCCTGCAAAGGTATTCCCGGACTTTATTACTGTAATACGGTGGAGCGCCACCTTGTAGTAATCAAATATTTTGCCTTATTGTAATATTCACTTCTTCCAAATACTCTTGTAAATCGTTTGCCAAGAACTGCAAATAATTATCACAATTTAAATTGTTGGGAAGAAAGACTGGGCCTATTAGATTGTTATCCATAATTCCTGCCCAAACATTAACTTTGAAAGTCCTTTGGTGATGAGTCGTTTTTTTTTGGCGTGAGGATTTTTGTCGACCCAAATATGCTAGTTATGATGGTTTGTTATTATATTTTTACCGAAGGTAGCTTCGTCGGTAGACAAAATATTTCTAATAAAATAGCATTTCGAGTGTTTTCCAATAACAAGCAATCGCAAAATCCAATCATTTTAAGATAATCTTCAACCAATAACTCTTGAACCGTTGTTAATTGATAGGGTTTAAGCAGCTGATACTTTAAACGCCTCCAAACCCTTACGTAAGTAACATTTAGTTGAGCAGCTATTACCCTTGTACTTGTTCCAGGGACATCCTCAATGATTTCTAAAATGTCTTCATCAGTTGCATCCAATATTGGACGACCGCTATTGCCAGCAACTTGCGGTTGGAATGTACCGATTTCCCTTAAACGACGATCAATGGTCAGAAATAATCGTCTATGGGGTGTATTTCGATTGGGTTATTTTACTGCATAACGCTTTGCGGCTCCTGCACTATTTTCTTGACAGTGACCTACGATATTCCCGATAGTTTGATAAAATCATAATTTAATCTGATCCAACTTACCCAAAGTTAAATGCATATCTGCCATTTCCTAAAATGTGTATGTAGGCCATTGTAATATCAAAATTTTTAATATTAATCGGATCACACAATAAATGATAGCTTCAAATTATTGACTGTTATTGATGGAACTGTTTGTAATTATTGTATCCGTAGAAACTAATTGTAATTTTATGGCCAACTAGGAAAAAACTAGGTTTTCGAAAAAGTGAGAAGAGGCAAAAAAGTTTTAAAAATAATGTGTTAAACTAATGATACCACACAATTCATTTGATTTGAACGTACTCATAAGTTTGGGGGGATTTAGGGCTGCTGTCGTGCGCGGTTTTTTATGAAAAATGCTTTCAGAACAAGAAAGTAAGGTATCCATTCTTATTACATAATGTCAAGTAGTTTAGGAGATAATTAAAAAAAAACAATTTTTATTTTGTAACTTCAAAGGGCTGTAACTTTTTTTGTGTACACTTTTGCACTAAGTTAAGTTGGATTCAATATATATATATATACATATATATATATATATATATATATATATATATATATATATATATATATATATATATTGTTACGATGTTTTGTTGTATATGAGCAATGAGTGTTTAAAAGAAAATATATGAGTATAGGGTTTTTATCGCGGTTCTCAAAGAATTAGTTTGTAAGTACTTTTTTAAATTATCTTTATTATAACTATTATGAAACAGACATATATATCTAATATAAACAATATAAATTTAAAACAACCTATCTAAAATTTTAAATTCTTACAATTATTAAATTATATTAATAAATTTTGGTACCTTTCTATCACTGAATGCCTAAAGTTTTCCAAAATCAAATTTATAATCACCACTAAATATCTTCTTAATCAGCCTCGGTTATCCTTGTATTTGGGAAATTGCATATAGATATTATAATTTAAAATTCTTGTAATTTCCATATAATATACCAACTCCATCTGTATCTGACTTAATGAATTCTTCCAAGATAATCCTTTCTTCTTATTTAATTTAATTATAACTGTCTTGAACTAACTTTCTTGATAAATCTAATTTAATGACTTAATTGTACCTGACTGACTGACTTCTTCTCACTTAATCCTTTTTTCTAACTTAATTTAACTTAATCGCTTCATGAATTCTTCTCACTTAATCAATTGTAACTTAATTTCTGACTTCTTCTAAATAACTCACTTAATAATTGACTGTAACTGAATAATTAACTGTAACTTAATGACTTCCTGTAACTAAATTCTTGAATTCTAACTTTACTAACTTCACAAATCAACTGTAACTTACTTATTAATCTAATGTAACTGACTTAATAATCCCCTGTAACTGACTTAAATATCCCCTGTAACTGACTTAAATATCCCTCTTGCTTCAAATTACATCGTTTATATATCTTTTCAGGGTTCCAGAATTATCGAAAAAGAAATCATGTTCTAAATTTCTGAATAGATTTCATCCATAGATGAAAGTTTTCGAATCCTCTACTATGCAAATAGTCATATTGACGTTTTCCAGAAAATTCCTTGCTTTCTATAGATAATTTAACGGACATTTAGGCTTCTCAGATCGGAATACACTATTATATATATACACTAAACATCTTACATTAATATATTATCACTATTTAACATCCGTAATTATATTTAAATTGAAAATCACAAACTATAAAATAACCCCATTTCAAATCTGTCAAAAATAAACAGTGTATATTTGGTTGCATATGCACATGGCTGACTTAAACATATCTATTTATAGAATAAAATAAAATAAAGAAATTTAAAAAACTTAATCCTATGCTAAATTTTCAAAAATACCCTCATATAAATATTTTTTTAATAATATTTGCTAGTATATGACATAAATTATTTCTTTAACCACTATTTAAGTAAGTTTGTTAATTAAACATCATAATATTACTATGCGAATTTGTTGTATATCTAATTAATATTCCAATATATATATATATATATATATATATATATATATATATATATATATATATACGTATATATAAACAACAAAGTTTATTAGGGCTGCAGTCAGCAGTTTGGCCGGGATGTTACAGAAACACTGTTTTAACTTTTGGTCTAGCTTTCTAGAAGAATGTGTAAATATTTACAATATATCACAAATTGTCAGTCAACTTACTAGTTGAGATTATTTATATAAAGCTATGACACTCAACATTAATAAATGAACAAAATACATTTTAAAATTTAGTTAAAAGTAAAAAATGGATAGTAAAACTCAATTTGTGACATCTTTTAATGGTGTGTTTTAACTGATCCATAGAGAACAGAAAGGAAAAAAACAAAAATGTGTTTCATAAAATCTAATACGTCTTGTATAAATAAAAAGTCTGGCATAGATAAACTGAGCAACATTTATTGTTACTAACAAAACATCAAAAATGAAATAAAGACTTACTTTTTTACATATACACACTATAATACACCTGCATGCAAAACATGTTGCATACCATCAAGACAGGTTTAATACATTACTTTCATTAATAGAACATGAAGAACACCTAATTACATTTTAATCATACTATTCTAATTACTAATATACTTCTAATTACACTGTCTTGAAAAAGGAATAAAACAATTCCGAAAGCTAGACCAAAAGTCAAAAGAGCATCATAGTTTCTATAACATTCCGGCCAAACTTCTGACTGCAGCCCTTTTGTTGTTTTTTTATATCGACTGTCACTAATATCCAGTATTTCTTATATATATATATATATATATATATATATATATATATATATATATATATATATATTTATATATACAGGGTGTCCCAGACTAATTTACCCACGCTATATTTTTTAAACGAATAGAGATTTTCAAATGGGACAAAAAGTGATCTATTCTACTTGTAAAACACTTTAATATAGCGTAAAAAAAATGACCCCCTAAATATTCATCCCTTAGGTACAACCCCTAACTTTAATTTTTTTAACAGCACCCTGTATATTTTTTTATAGTTTTGGATGTGGTCTTCTATCGTCTATTCAACAGATTTATTAAAAATAAAATCGGTTTATAAATAATCAAGAAATCAATTAATTTTTTATTTTTGTTAATTAAGTGTCCCAGACTAATTTATCCAGGCTATATTTATTAACAAAATAGAGATATTTTAAAGGGTCGAAAACTGGTCTATTCCATTTGTTATACACTTTAATATAGTGAAGAAAAAAATCATCCCCTAAATATTCATCCCTTAGTTACAACCCCTAACTAAAATTTTTTTAATATCACCCTGTATATTTTTTTATAGTTTTGGATGTGGTCTTCTATCGTCTATTCAACAGATTTATTAAAAATAAAATCGGTTTGTAAATAATCAAGAAATCAATTTATTTTTTATTTTTGTTAATTAAGTGTCCCAGACTAATTTATCCAGGCTATATTTATTAGCAAAATATAGATATTTTAAAGGGTCAAAAACTGGTCTATTCCATTTGTAATACACTTTAATATAGCGAAGAAAAAATCATCCCCTAAATATTCATCCCTTAGTTACAACCCCTAACTTAATTTTTTTAATAGCACCCTGTACATTTTTTTCTAGTTTTGGATGTGGTCTTCTATCGTCTATTTAACCGATTTTTTTTAAATAAAATGGGTTTGTAAGGTATCAAGAAAATATCAGTTTATTTTTTATTTTTGTTAAATTAATCAACGAAACATACCATCAACCACACTGGAAGATAACGTATGCTCCTACAAAGACCAAATTTTGAAAAATTAAAAATAATATTTAAATAAAAAGGTTGTGTAAGAAGTTATACTGCTAATATTTCTTTTCTATTCTATTTTTTAAGGCTATCTTGATTAATTTAACAAAAATAAAAAATAAACTGATATTTTCTTGATACCTTTTTACAACCCATTTTATTTTAAAAAAATCGATTAAATAGACGATAGAAGACCACATACAAAACTATTTAAAAATGTACAGGGTACCATTAAAAAATTTAATTTTTCTTCGCTATGTTAAAGTGTATTACAAATGGAATAGACCAGTTTTCGACCCTTTAAAATATCTCTATTTTGTTAATAAATATAGCCTGGATAAATTAGTCTGGGACACTTAATTAACAAAAATAAAAAATTAATTGATTTCTTGATTATTTATAAACCGATTTTATTTTTAATAAATCTGTTGAATAGACGATAGAAGACCACATCCAAAACTATAAAAAAATATACAGGGTGCTATTAACAAAATTAAAGTGAGGTTTTCTTTCGAAAATTTAGTGTCTCTGTTACAGGAAATAATAGATTTCGCTTTAAAAATACTAGTGATGAAAAGCTGAATTTAAATAATAATTTAGATGCAAATCATCATCAATCCACTGCTGAACATAGGCCTCCCTCAGTTCTTTACAGTATTCTCTACACTGAGCCGCTTGTAGCCAGTTTCCCGCTACACGTTTTATATCATCGGTCGATCTAGTCGGTGGTCGTCCTCGGCTTCTTTAATAGTTTCTGGGCCTCCATTCCATAATACGTCTTGTCCACCGTCCATCTTGTGTTCTGGCTAAGTGCCCTGCCCAGTTCCTCTTAAGTGTCGTGGTTCTTTCGATGACGTCTTGAACTCCTGATCTTTACCTGATTTGTTGTTTTGTTATGTGGTCTCGAAGGCTCGCGTTCAGGATTGCAGCATTACTAGTAGTTTTTCCAAAAATACTTAAATTCAATACTTAATATATTAACTTAATACTTAAACACCCTAATGCTCTTAATGAGAGAACTGACATTAGTAACTTAAGCCAAATTTATCATGCATTAATTTTGCAGAATTAGGTTTAATTAGTGTTGCCCAAAATCGATCTTGGTCTTGCAGTCTTGGTCTTGTTCTTGCGTTTTTGAAAGACCAAGACCGCCTAATTTTAGCAAGACCAAGACCAAGACTGACCTTGCAAGACTTAAGCAAGAACAAGACTAAGCCTGCGAGATTCTTGCGTCTTGCAGTTAGGATTGAGTGTCGTTTTAGCGAATATAGTAGTTCGGGTATATGCTTAAAGACTCTTTAAGACGCACAAAAGTATGTAATAAAAATTCAGAGGTCATAATTACAATGTAAAAATAAAATATTTTGTACATTCTTTCCCAGCAGACGACTTCTGGTCGTCTGCTGCTGACAGCATACGATTTAATAATGCCGACAAAATTTACATTATTAAATAACGAAACCTATTGTTTATTATATAAAATACTCGAGCTGTTGCTTGATAGTCAAAATTCTGGTCAGCAAAATATTGTATGTCTTTTTAACAAATGAGTTTGATATTTCAACTTTAAACGACCGCGGCTGGTTGTTATTATTTAGGCTGTTGATATAATATTAGTAAAATACCACAATTGTTTTAAAGCAAAATATCACAATGTTTTGTTTCTGTGTATTTACCATTTCGGATGGATAGACGGTTATTGCAAAATGACCAACTTATATTTTTACATATTGTTCTGAAGCTATTTTCTTGTGGCATTGTAAATTAATTACTATGAAACTGGGAATAAGCCACAATTAAAGATAAAAATACGTTTATTGACGTTTCAATTTCCACTTCGGAAATCGTTCTCAAAATACAAACAGTAAATTAAACAAATTTTGTTTTTTGTTACATAGTGAAAAATTCTTCTAATAATTTAATTTTATCTGACTCATTTATATTGACAATTCAGATATACATTATACATTTTAAAGTAGACGACTTTAAAATGATATTGCCAATATTGTTGAGTTGCGCTCCTGGGACGACTTTACTTATAAGATAGTTCATTCGATTACATGAAATCAACTTTAACTTGAGAATATCCGTCAGAAAGAAATCATAGCATGTAATTTGTCTTTAAAAAGACAAACACATGACATGATGACAGTAAAATTCTCCTGTTAGTGATTCCATAGTAAATTATGAGGGAAAACCAGGAAAAAAACCTCATAATACTATCCCGACATTGTAAGTATTTGTTCGTGAATTTAGTTTACCTTCAACAAACATCAACATTCTGATTTTATATGTTACGTTATTTAAAAAACATAAATGATGTATCCTCTATATGTTAATGACTTACTAATACTGGTATTTTCTTATTAATAACTTCCTCTTTCAATATTGGTAACCAGATCCTACTACATTCTGCCGAGGAATTTGCGACACAATTGGCCTCATTTAGCATAATTAGAGCCGCTTCTTTGATTTTTCTTTTTTTACCATCCGTTTCTTTTGGGACTACATTTGAATTATTCCATTGAACCCTATGTTCATTATCCCATGCGTGTTTACAGATTTGAGATCTATCAAATTGTTTATTTTTAATATAAGATTGATGTTCGCTTATTCTAACATTTAAAGGCCTTGATGATTCACCTAAATAAAACTGATCGCATTCACAAGGTATTTTATAAATGCAATTCTTTGTCCTTTCTTGTTCATTGTTAGGTTTGGTTTTGGACAAAATAGATCTCAACGTGTTTGTTGTTTTGAATGTTGTTGAAATGTTGAATTTGTTTCCTATCCTTTTAAGTTTTTCTGATAGTCCTTTTATGTACGGTATTGTTATTTTCCTCATATTATTCCTTGTGTATGCTGTAGGATCTCGTTCTAAGTTGTTCTGTTCTATTCGATCGATTGTTGAAAATTCCTTATTTATAAACGATAAAGGATAATCATTTTTTAATAAAACAGATGTTAACAAATGTTTCTCCTCCAAGAACGAATTTTCATTAGAACAAGTAATTTTGGCTCTATCGTATAAGGATTTAATTATTCCCTTTTTTACATTAATATTGTGATTTGATTTGAAATTTAAATATCTATTGGTGTGTGTTGGTTTTCTATACACCTGAGTCTCATATCCAGTATTGTTCTTAGAGATTAAAACATCCAGGAAAGATTCCGTAAAAATATTGGCAAAGTCGTCTACTTTAAAATGTATAATGTATGTCTGAATTGTCAATATAAATGAGTCAGATAAAATTAAATTATTAGAAGAATTTTTCACTATGTAACAAAAAACAAAATTTGTTTAATTTACTGTTTGTATTTTGAGAACGATTTCCGAAGTGGAAATTGAAACGTCAATAAACGTATTTTTATCTTTAATTGTGGCTTATTCTCAGTTTAATAGTAATATATTTTTACAATTTTGCAAAAACCGTCTCAGCCGCTTAGTTATTTTTGTAATAAACTGTTTTTACTTTTTTTGCTTTTGTACGTTTTTTAAGGAAGCCTGTAATCATTGAAATATAAAAATGTGAAAATAAAGCCTTATTTTCTATCAGTCAATTTTTTAAAGTAGGTAGATACATTATGCTCATTGACTCTGAACCATATATGTGGCTTAAAATATTATTGCAGAATAAAATACCATCCTTATAATTCTCGGTTTGTTATGCAGTACTTAAGGTATTAGATAGTAGTGGCGCACGCAGAATTTTCTTGTTAGGAGGAAATTTTTTTTATGCTACCTCCATTTCGAGTCCTTAAAATTTGTAAGGAACAGTGTCGGAATAGTGCACTGGGGTGGTTTAACTCCCAAAACACCCCTGGGTGCGCCACTGAGATAGTAACGAACATAAAGTAACTAGTAGTAGTTACTTTTTCGACATCACTAAACTTTATTCCCAATTGAGCTTTTCTTTGAGTCTAATGTAATAATTATTGTTTTACATCTAATCCTTGTTGTTCCCGGAGTGAAAAGTTTACAATTTGACATAATAGATAAAGATGCAAATAGTTCTAGTCGGAGTACTGAAGTTGGAGGTGTAGATCTAAAAGACGTAAAATCAAATTTGGTGAGTTTTTCGAAATAATTCAAACATCCCAAATTACTTTGTGTAAATTGTGCCTACATAGAAAGGTTGAAATGAAAATGAAAAACAGAAACACGTTAGGATTAAGGAAGCATCTAATACCTTTTCACAAAAAGGAATTACAAATATTTCTTCCTGAAAATCCAAAATTCGGTGGAGATATCACAAGGAGATAGCTGAGTTAGTTAGAGCATAAGCACGGATCGCTTAGATCGTGGCTTCAAACCCCACCGGGTGTCAGTTGTTTAGACATTTATTAATTTGGTGGGTCTTTATTATGGCTATGTTAATTCAAGCTTAAAATGTACTTACTCTGTTACGTTGTTCTAAGATCCAAAGTAAAATTGAATAAATAGCAATAGGCTAATGGGTAACTGCAAGACTTGCAAGACTCTTACTGCAAGACCAAGACCAAGACTAGGAGTGCAATACCAAGATCAAGACCAGGTGTATTGGTGCAAGACCAAGACCAAGACTGTCTAAGTCTCGTCTTGTTCTTGCATTTGGGCAACACTAGGTTTAATATACTGTTTACTTTAAAATTGTCCCCTAAAGTGTATGTTTTATCATATTTTCATATTAAATAATTTCAAATAAAAATAAAATAAAATAATTTTTTCCTTCTTGTTTATTGTTTAATAAAATTGTTTAATAAAATTAATTAAAACTGATTCATAGAATCTTTGTTAATCTCAGTTCCAAATACTATGAACCTTGAATTGTGGAAGTTGAATCAATCTTCACCTGTGGCTGACTAACCAGTCACAACGTAGACTTTATTAATATATGATATTTTGGATTGACCTCGCTGGTTTTTCTCAACCAATTACTGGGGGGAAAAGGTGATCTTAACTATCTTTTCCTTTAATTTTTTGGTTTTTACTGACAAGTTGTCACCCAAATGTATCATATTCTTTAAATTTACCGCTCTATGGCCTGCTAAGGTGCATCCCTCAGATGCACCTTACCTTACTTACACTAACGACTAGGGATGGGAAAAACCTACCGGTTTTAACCGAAAACCGGTTTTTTTACTTCGCAATAACCGGTTTTACCGGTTGTTTTTTTGTCACTGTTATAACCGGTTTTTTATTTTTTAAGTAAAAACCGGTTATTATTTTTTTTCGTTTTATTAGTATTATTTAGGTATTATTTTGGATTCCAATCATAATTATTATTCTTAAGTAATTATTCCAAACAAAACCATAATTCAAATTTTATTTTATTTTATAAATACAGAAGCAAACTGAAAGTGCAAACTCATATCAGCCAGAAACAATTAAGTTTTGTTATTATATTTCGTTGAAAAGGTATTTATAATCATAATATTTACATAAAAAGTGATCTGGTACATTACATTACATATTTTTCACACTTGACTCTTGACATTGAAAGTGGGTGAATGGCTTTTTCTCATTATCAAAAATAATAATATTCTGACTATGAATATCGAATTACCGAATACGAATCTCCAAGGAATTCCCTACGTTTTCAAAACAATACAGGAAGTATTAAATGTACCTATTAAACAAATATACAATCGAATCTATCAATGATTTAAAATATACAAACGTGTTAAAAGGTATACATGATAAATTTTTTTTGATAGTAGTAAAAATATAAGATGAATTGCATTATCCAATTTATTTTTAAGTAAAATATTTATGTTGATAGTATTTTTTTTTAAATCCTATTTGAAGAGTCTGGGAAATTTTTTATAAGTTGAAATGGTTGAGGAATTTTTTTGGGTTTGGGATGAGAGGAACATTGGTGGGTATTTTAGAGGATTATATTTTCAAAGGGTAGATTAAATTTGCATTATTTAATTGAATACAATAATTGCATATTATATTCTACTCTCATAATATATTCAATGACAATAGAACCTGAATTATTTCAGCGCTCTCTGTTGAGCAGTAGTATAATAGTTTTGTTTTACTGTTCTCTACATCTGACTACTGAAATTCACAAATATTTGGGATTCACACAAATCAAATGTAATTTCGATCCAAGTATAAAAGTAATTCCCATGACGACATTGAAGACCAGTTATACTTTAGGAGTGCCTAAATAAATCTAGTAACAACGCCGTTTTCTTTTCATCTTCAAGTTTCGAATTTTTCATTTCTACCATGTCGAAATCGTTTGCATGGAATTTGTTTTCAAAGCGTAGCTATATGAGGCACAGTGCTCTATATGTTTGAAAATATTAAAACCAGGAGGAGGCACGACGAATTTGAGGCAGCACCTAAAAAATAAACATCCAAAATATCTGGAAAATAAGCCAAAGGTAAACTCATTTCATAGAAAAATTTAAGTAAAGGAATTAATAGGGGAATTTTGTTTTTGCTTAGGATAAAGAACTGGCGGACATCATAACTTTTTTGCATAGAGGCGATCAGGAAGCATCTTCATCTGCTTCTGAGGCGAGTGTGAGCTCTGCTTCATTTTACACATATTAAATTTAGTTGTCACAGATGGCCTAGAAGATATAAACAATGTAGCATTAAAAATTGTAATAAACGAAATAAAAGCCATAGTCACTTTCGCTAGGCACAGCATCTCTTCATGGAAAGCTTACGGATGGAGCAGGAACGGGAGGGCAAGTCAGAGGGTGAAGTGAAGCTTTTGGTACAATCCGTACCAACCAGATGAAATTCTATCTACCACATGCTGCAATACTGGCAGATCCCTCGATTAAAAAAGCACCAAGGATGAATTCTGGTTCAGGTATAAAACTAGTCACTGAAATTATAACAATTTTACCACCTTTCGATGTGGCCATAAAGGAGATCTCGGGTTTCAAGTACATTACTGCTAGTCTTGTTAACCCCTTGTGTCTATCATCGAAAGATCTTGAATAAACCTCAAGCCAATTTTTAATACAGCCCAAAAGTTATGCCAAAAGCTTATAACTAACTTTTTGGAGGGGCACTAAGCTTTTAGGAAACCCCCTGCTTTGCCATGCTACAATCACGGACCCTAGGTTCAAAAAACTATATCTAAATGCGTCTATAGCGGAGACAATCACATTCAATTTAGGCTCGGAAGTAAGGACGTACCTTACCGAAATGGGAAAACTTTCTCCTTTCTGCTCCTTCCAGAATAAAGAAGCGAAAGTGAGTTTAAAATGAAACCCTCTTTGGTCTTCACACGATCTGGAGTTGGTGAACGGTGGTTCCAGTTCAAGTTCTCAGGACACACGGATTCAAAGTTCTTTTCCAAATGAACTGACTCTATATCTGCAGCAGCCTTTACTGTCGAGATTAAGTGTTCCGTTTTCATTCTTGAGCAGCACAGATCCTATATGCCAGGCTTGGCTTTTACAGCTGAAAAATACATTCGTTGTTCCAAAAGAAAACTCTTTTGGAAAAACCGGTTTTTTTGGCTGGTAATAACCGCCAGGTTAAACCGTAAGCAAAAAAAAAACCGGTATAACCGAAAACCGGTGTTTTTGTCAAAAACCGCCATCCCTACTAACGACTAGCCAGATCACTTTATATGGCAGTGGCTACACATGAGAAAGAATATGAACATATAGAAACCAAATTGTTTGCTGCGCTGAAAGAACTAGCAGAAAACAACAAGAAAAATCTAAACCAAACGACTAAACACAAATAAAAATAAAGCTGCGATTATCATCTTAACAACCGTCTTGTCAGAAAAAAGCTTAACATAACATGGCGACGAGAACTATTAGAGAACTACACAACAATATTTGGCGGTAAAATTGTCTCCCTTAAGTAAAGTAAGTACCTACTTGACCACTAACGACAAGTAAACAGAAAACGCAAATTCAACTTGCGTGAGCAATTCCCATTAATATTTCGGTAATAGCGGTAATAGTTATTTTGGCGAATTCGCTGGCCGAAATCTTAAATAATTACAACTAAATATAAACGAAAAACGAAAAAAGCAACACCGCCGATTTTATTTATTTCTACGTAACATATTCTAACTTTTGTTTACATAGTTTGAACGCCAAACAACATTTTTAACACGGTTTTTTCAAAAGTATAATAATAAATTTTTGATTCACAATAACGTTCGTCCGTCGAAAACATAAAAATTGGCTACATAACACACAGTGTGTCTTTTGGCATGTGCCGGCGACCACACTTGCACTTAAAATAGTTTAATTATAGATCGGTCTATTCCAAGGTCCTATTACAAGTATATTTGTTTTACTTATCGTCGATGTTGCCAGGTGTTGAGGCTTAGAACACTTTCGTTTATGACATAAGACAAACAATAGAAACTTTCCACATATACCAAATAATTCCGAATGTATATTCTGATTTTCTCTGTCTGAAAAAAAGTTATGATATTTATTTTTAAGATGGGCGCCGCTGATTTTTATATCAGAAATTATAACACAAGTTTTTTTTTCTTCTTCTTCTACTACTTTTGATGTAGACGTGGCTCTGTCTGTTTTTAAAGTGCCTCCGGTAAGTTGTCATTCCATCGTTTCCGTGGTGTTCCTACTGATCGTCTTCCTATTGAGAAACCGTCTCTTACCGTCTTTACTACTCTATTTGTTGTCATTCAGCTTATATGATCGTTCCATTCTACTCTCCTCTTTGTTTTCCAGTCCTTGATCTTCTCTCAAAACTCAAAACTAAAAACTGAAAAATAACAAAGCCCCCCTGGTTTGGACAATCTTCCTGCCGAACTCTTTAATAATGGTGGTGACACCCTTTTTAAACACATGCATAAATAAGTAACCGACATCTGGCAATGGAAGGAAACGCCCGTAGACTGAAAATTAGGTGTAATGTACCCTCTTTACAAAAAGGGAGATATGATGGTGTGTGATAATTATAGAGGCATCACCCTACTTAAAGTGGCATATAAAGTATTTTCCAACGTATTGTACAGAAGATTGATCCCCTATAGTTAACAAATAGTTGGGAACTACCTAATAAAACCTAACGTAATAAAA
The DNA here is from genome assembly GCA_918026665.1 of Diabrotica balteata. Taxonomy (NCBI): domain Eukaryota; kingdom Metazoa; phylum Arthropoda; class Insecta; order Coleoptera; family Chrysomelidae; genus Diabrotica; species Diabrotica balteata. The sequence continues at coordinate 105,620,997 of OU898283.1, read as the reverse complement.
CAACAACGGATCAAATCTTCACAGTCAGGCAGATTCTCGAGAAAACGCTTGAGTTCGGAGTCGACACCCACCACTTATTCGTGGATTTCAAAGCCGCATACGACTCAGTCAACAGACAAAAATGTCTACAGTCTATGGTGGAATTTTAAATGCCGTTTCATCTTGATCAACTAACGTAACTTACACTCACAGGGCGTAGAGAATGTAGTCAGAATCCAAAACGACTTTTCAAGACCTGTCCATTGTAAAAATGTACTGAAACAGGGAGATAAACTGTCGTGCCTCTTATTTAACCTTGCACTAGAAAAAGTAATTCGAGAGTGCCATATTAATACGAATGGCACCATCTTTAATAAATCTGTACAAGTTTTCGGATATGCAGATGACATAGACATTATTGCTAGGTCCACAGAATCTCTGATCGAAGCATTTTGATCATTAAGGACGTCTGCATTGAGAATGGGATTAAAAATAAACGCACAAAAAACCAAGTACATGTTTTGTACTAGATCATGCAAGGAGATACCTAGACTATTAATTGATGATCTGGAACTGGAAGGTGTGGACACCTTCGTCTACCTGGGCTCACTGCTGATCACTACAATGTCAGCGAAGAAATTATAAGAAGAATAGTGCTTGCCAATAAGTGCTATTATGGCTTGAGGAAAAAACTAACCAGAAAAATTAAAGTTACCATATATAAAACACTAATAAGGCCAGTGTTAACATACGGGTCAGAAACGTGGTCACTTACACAGAACGATCAAGAATTGCTTAAACGAGAAAAATTCTAAGAAAAATATATGAAGGAGTCTAAGAACAGGGTTTGTGGCGCAGGCGCTACAACTTTGAGTTATACAGAAGTTTTGGGGAACCTGACGTTGTAAAATGTTATAAACTAGCACTCCTTCGATAAATAGGATATGTAATTAGGCGAGATGAAGATGCACCGATCAGAAAAATTTTCGAACGAAGAGGACCAGTAGGAAGACGAGCCAGAGGAAGACCAAAACTTAGGTATCAAGATAACATAGAGGATGATCTAAAATTCTTCGAAGTTAAAGCATGGAGAGGAGTTGCCTGAGACAGGGGCGAATGGGAGATTGTTCTGAAGAAGGTAACGAGCTGTAATGTCACTGATGATGATGATAATGATGTTCTTCACTTTGCATAAGTGTCGTATATCTGTACTACTAGCTCTGTGCTGTGCCGTAGTGTCTTACCATCGATTTTTCTTATGATTTTAATCTCTGCTGTTTCTATCATTCTTTTTGTTCGCTCTGTGTCGTGTTTTTGCCATTATCCATATGTCATTATTGGGCTGACACCGGATCATTTTTCCCCAATACAATTGTGTCTCCGTCATTGGTTTATTAAGGATTTCCGCGGCTCTGTTTGCTCTATTCACTTGATCTTCTATTTCTGTTCTGAGATTTCCGTACCTAGACTGTGTAATGCCTAGATATGTAAGCTCCTTCACTTGTTGAAGCGAATTTTCTATACTGGCGTTGTATTCCACTTTTCTCTCTATAATGAAATGCTTAGGTGAGTGTCACAAAACTATAGTTTGCTTTTTAAACACGAGGAGTAAACTAAAAAGACAGATTCACACAAAAGAAAATTACTAGAAAATCACCAAATACATCTTCTTTTTTGGTTGATTATCTCGGCCTTGCGGTAATCCAGTTCCAGTATTCATTGTCGGACAACCTCACACATCGATTCTAACCCAACTTTGTTTGTTTATGTTTGAATAATAATTTTTTTGCAATTCACTTCCAATATATATATATATATATATATATATATATATATATATATATATATATATATATATATATATATATATATTTGTTTTTCTAATTACAATAAAAAAATGTTAGATTGTTATGAAGAAGTGGAAGAATTTTTAGAGTTTATGTATCACATTGCAAAAGGAAATCGTCCGGAACGTATACGAAAGCGATATATTCGTGATAAAATTATATCTAAATTCCAATGGAATTTTACAATATTTCATGAGCGCATTAACTCTTTTTTTATTTAATTAATATTAATTTGATACATTCAGCCACGAGAATGTATTTGACTAATTTAATTTGTTAATTATGTATTGACCCATTGCATTTGTTAACAAAATAGTACTTCGTCTAGAGGCAAATTAAAAATAAAATGTAAACAACAGTATCTCAAGAATCAGTAAGTGCGAATAAACTTAAAAAACCAATATTGTATGCTACTTTATAGGAATATAACCAGTTTTTATGGGATTGTCCATTTTTCAAAGGTACCGGTATAGATATATAACTACCAAAAGACAAAAAAATGAATTTAGTTCGGAGCCATGCTTTAAAGGTAGAAGTCGTCGAAATTAAAATTGTTGACAGCTATATATACCTTGACATGCGATAGAAAGTAGCAGAGATAATCAAACTGCTGAGCTGCTAAGAAGAATAACACTGGGATGTGCAGCATATGGAAGACTGCGTAGAATTTTTAAAGGTGATATACCTATCAGCTTAAAAACAAGAGCCTATAATCAGTGTGTCCTACTGATTATAGGCTCTTACCCTAACAAGGACATTTACACGAAAACTACAAGTGACGCAACGTAGAATGGAAAGATCATTGTTAGGCATAACGTTGCGAGATAGAGTAAGAAACGAAGAAATCCGTAGAAAAAGTTTTGTAGAGAATATTATAAAACACATAGCCAAAATTAAATGGAGGTGGGCAGGACACGTCGCTAGAATAAAGGATAATAGGTGGACCAAAAAAATCTTAAAGTGGAGACCGAAAGCGGATAAATGAAACCCGGGAAGGCCACCCACAAGATGGACTGACGACATAAAAAGAATTTGTACCATTTGGATTGCAGCAGCGCAAGATAGATCTGAATGAAGGTTTTTCGAGGAGGCCTATGTTCAGCAGTGGACGACTATGGGCTGATGATGACAGGTATAGACTTATGTTCAATAATCAGACCCTTATTTAAAGTGGGTATTTCAATCTTGAAAAAGAATCTGTGTACTATCTGTCGTACAGATGTTTTAACTCTTTCATCGTTTGTTGCAAGGATAGAAAGTCGACCGCCAATATTTTTAGGACATCTTACTGTTCCAGTCTGCTTATATTCCTTAATTGTTCTGTAAATAGTTAAATTCGCAACACCTAAAATTAGCACATTACTTAAGTAAGTCTTAAGTAATGTAAGAAATAGTTCTGAAAAGAACTGTTTTTTATATAAATGCAAACGAAAAATCTAAAAATTTAAGGAATAACTCAGAAAATACAAAAAATCGTCGATATAAATTTTGAATTTTAAAATTTCGTAAATGTGATTAGTGTCAAAATATCATAATTTAGTGGAGTAAACTTGCCTGCAGTTGGACCAATTATAAACAAGCATTACGACGCGGTAAATTTAAATTACTCCTCCTGGTTAAAAAACAAACCATATCGCCACAAGATGCCGCCATCACGAATTGTGGAATAGCGGGTCTTCACATCGATTCACCACTCTTGATCAATGCGTTTCTAGTCATCATATATTTACTCTAAGCAGGTTTAAATTAAACACTTCATAAAAATAGCTCACAAAACACAAATGAGAAATAAAAAACTAAAAGTATATCTGTCAATAAAAAATAGAAAAACAAACAGAAAAATAATAAATCGATACTAAGATTCGATTTCTAACGATTTTCTAAAGTCAAAATTCATCATATATGTAAAAAGTCATAACTGTTATTCCATCCAAATCATAACAATATAAAATCGTCTGCTTAATAACGCCCGATATCACAATCAACTTAAAGAGAACATTAAAAAAATTAAAAGTTCATTTTAAGTGTAAATTTCAGTTTTCTTCAAGTTCGAATTAATCCAAAAATGAATTTATATATGTACGCCACTCAAAAGTTTACAGGAAAAAAATGAATGGGTTAGAATATTGTGATAGTTTACATTTCTTTGAAAGGTTATTTTGACGAAAGATAAAGTTATGTCTTTATTTAAACAGATCTAAACTTTAATAAAACTTCGTAACAAAGAGGTAAATAATATCATTGAGATATAATAAAAATTGTCATCACAATAACATTGGTGGACGGAAAAAATCATTAAAAGCAAAATCAACCAAAAACAATGTTCATTTAGATTCAGATATTTTTCGGGGGCGCCAACGGCGAGATTGCTTAGATAACAGGAATAGAACCCTTCCATTATCATGCCAGTGTGAGTGTTGTGTGTGTAAATATTTTTTGAGTATGTGTGTGTGTGTGCGATCTTTGACAGTTCAGTTCACACACACTCACGCTAAAAAATATTCACACACATAATACTCACAGTGGAATGATAGTGGAAGGAGTCCTCTCTGCTATCTTAGCAACTTCGTCATTGGCGCCCCGGCGGACAACTAAATATTCTGCCCGCCACAAATGTTAGTGTCGGCTGAGGACGTGTAAACGACTGATGGAACTAAAGTAACATCGAATGCCATCATGTTGTGATGACATCACACATACTTCACACTGGGCTACCTGTGACAAAACCGCCTCTCGAAAGCCACCGAGCCCTGACCGTTAACGGAAATATCCACTAACAATAACAAAATTTTAGTGCAATACACTAGCTCTAAAGTTGGATGTGACGTAAAAACGGCTTGCTGGAACAATAGTAACTAGAGACTCGGTCTTTGTCCCATCTAGCTCAAAAAACACAAATACTACAATCCACAAAGAAACTTAGTTCCTGTAGCTAGCTGTATTCCATGTATCACAAAACATATAGTATATATATATATATATATATATATATATATATATATATATATATATATATATATATATATATATATATAACAAGCGAGTCTTCTACAGCTGGCGCCGCTTCTCGCATCCTAGTTTCCAGCGTTTTCTGTCGAAGCAATCTTCAGTTGTTAGATCTCTGGCGGTCATTACATCGTCGACATCGTCTCTCCAGGATCGTCTTGGTCTACTTCGTTTTCTTCTAGTTGGCGGAGTCCATTCTTCTATTTTTTTTGGCCATCTATTTTCCGGCATTCTCTGAAGGTGTCCATACCAGTTAAGTCTTTTGGCTTTGATTGTGTCTATTATGTCTAGATCGATTTCCATTTCTCTCCGAATATCTTCGTTTCTCACCCTATCACGTCTAGTGAGCTGGCAACATCGTCTCCAGTAGTTCATTTCCATGGCCTTAATTTTTGATTTGTTTCTTTGGTTTATTTCCCAGAGTTCGGCGCCATACCGTCCAATACTTTCTATTATTGTTTTATAAATTCTTCTTTTATTTTCTTTTGTTATTTTTTTATTCCATAATAGTCCGTGTAGCTGTCTGGTGGCTGATCTTGCTTGGCCAATCCTGGAATGTATTTCTTCGCTACTTCCTGCTTTTGATGTTATTTGGACTCCCAAGTACTTAAAATTGTCTGTTGGTTTTATAGTTCCCATTTCTATTTGTAGGCTTTCTGGTTGTTCTCCTACAACTAAGTACTCAGTTTTTTGTATATTAATTGTGAGGCCCCATTTGGTGTACTCATCTTCCAGTTTTCTAAGCATGTAGCTTATATCACTCTCGTCTTCAGCTAAAATGGCTTGGTCATCAGCGAAATGTATCGGTTACAATCTATCATCTCCGATTGGGATACCCATATTGCAGCACTTTCTTCTCCACAGTGAGAGTGCCTCATTTAGATATATGATGGAAAACAAAACATTTATTTAAAAATTCCTTTATAAAAGGTATATATTAAAACACCCTATCGGGTTACATCACAGAACGTTTTCGGAATTAATATTCCATCATCAGTGCCATCTAGATGTACATGTTTTGAGCCACTAAATACTTGGGGAAAACCTGTTAAACCTTGGGATTCGTGGTATTCACGTCTCGTTGCTACCGGAAAAAAATCAGAGAGAGAGATGTAAACGCGTTCGTCCTTAACGAACAGAACTAGGTAAGAGAGCATGATTTTTGTTTGCTAGTCCAAAACTGCTTATATGTCTAAAGCGGTGAGGTTAAAATTAGGTAGGAATTATTACTCAGGGTTGGAATAAGTAATGGTTTCTAATATTGAAGTTGAGGATAAAAGATTTGATTGTTTACAAAAACGTAACATTATTTTTCGCGTGTGAAAAATTGAACAAGAGGTATTACGGGATGCTTAATCTATATTCTTGTGGTATTCTGTTTTGTTCTATTATTTATTAGATTAGTTTTAATAGTTGTTTGGTCAGATCTAGTCGCCTATACTGATATGCTGGCTTTTCCTCGTGATTTTTTTGTAATTGTCTTCGTTTACCTTTTTCTCCTTAATATTTATTTCTTCTTTTGTCGTCACTTCTGGTGTTAGTCCATATTTCTCTTTGTGTTCTGTAGAAGGCGTATTTCATCTGTTTTGAGAGGCTCTTCAAGTGTTCCCTTTTTGTTTGTCTGACTAAAGTAGTAGTCTTTTTAAAATACGTCTTTTCCTCATGCCATTTTCGATGTTTTGTTTGATTTTAATCTATGTTCATCGTCTGTTTTATGTACTGATGATTTTTCTGATAATTTTTGTTATCCATTTGATTGAAGAATTAATACCAAGAAGTTTCCTTCTTGGTATCAATTTAATATTAATTCATGTTAAGTAATGGTCAGAATCGATTGATATGTACTAATTAATGTGAAGAAGACACTAAATAACAAAAATTATTCTGATATGGACTCATGCGAAGAATAGACGAGGCAAGAACACCGCTAAGAACTTGGAAATAGAAACCAAATAGAAGGAAGCGAGGACATTCTACGTTACAGAGGAACGTACAAATAAAAACAGCAGGGGTTTAAAGATACCTCACTAAAGCAGATATTATATGACAATATTGGAATGTGGTAAACGGCAAACAAAATATGCTGTATAAAGCCACGGATAAGTAGAGTAAATAAACAAATAAAGGGCATATGCAGCAGACAGCCATCTTAAGAAAAACAAAAGAATTATTTCTACTTGTTACTAAATACATTTTTTCATTTTCTATTTTTTATTTATTTTTGATCCCTATTTTAAATTTGTTTTATTTCATGAACACTTGCGCTTTCGTTATTTTACTGGCAACAGTGTTTCACACCAGACTCTTTGGACAGGAGATACGATAGATATATTATTTCCCAATGGTATCTTGAGAATATCCTTATATTATTTGTGAATGACTAATTAGTCAGGTGGAATGCGGTGTTTGTTTATGGGAGGTTAATTTGTAGCTGTATTTTAGCCGGATCCTCTTTTATTTATACCACAAATTCTTTAATATTGATAGTGACGTGAATTATGTGTATGCTTTTGCAGATTTTATATTATCTACGTAAATAAACCAAGTAAAAAGTTAATTGTTATAGTGTTGCTTTACTAACGTTAGGACTGTTATAAGAATTATGTCAGCGTCTATTCTGCTAGTAAACTCAAGAAGATATTCGACAAATAATGATAACAGGTCATTAGCTACTCCTATAGCCTTTTTGTCAATTGTCAGATGAAGTTTTTGACACTGAGTTATTTAGTAGTTACACAGAACACTAATCACAACGTAGTTGACTAACAGCTTCTATTTAATATGTGGCCATTTTTCTTGTGACATCTTCTTTCGTATTACTTCAATGAGGTTCAGTTGGCAATAATAAGATAGTAATCTTAACACCATAACTGCATCCGAAGTAATTTCTTTTTAGTATTTCGTACAGAAAATTGAATACCTCGGTCACATCTTCATGAGGAACAGCGAAAGATATGGGTTGCTGCACTTAATTCTACAAGGAAAAGTATAAGAAAAACGGGGATCAGGAAGGCGAAGGATTTCCTGGATGAAAAATCTACGTACGTGATTCAACACAACAACCACAAATCTTTTTTAAACTTCTAAAAAATTTAATCAACTGTCTCGTCATATTTTTTATTAACTATGTCCTCCCTATGACAAGCTATGTGATACTTGTAATAAAGGTTCCCGTTGGTGTTCCCGAAATCGATCATTTTTTCCTATCTAGACTGGGAACATAGGCAAATATAAAAAGAAATAATATGTGCTATCAAAATTGCTTTTATTCTTAGATAAATTAACTGTGATAAGTAAATCACAATGTATCTATTTAAATTATTTAGTTCGAATCTGTTTACAATAGAAAAAATGATTCTACATAACGTGGGCGGTCAGTGAAAAATATGAGAGTATTTTTCGTGGTCCTGAATATATTAACTAGTTTCTAGGAATCTTGCAACTATCGGATTTGGCTTGAGTTAAACCATGCGGAGTTGTAGTCTAAACAAAAACAAGATGTCACCAAATGTTTCTTTTCTTATTAATACTACAGAGTTTATTCCAGCTAAAACAAGCTACCCTATATAGGTCAGTCTTGGAAAGTGTCAAAAAATCGCGAAACAAGCGAAACTCTTTTTGGCATTTAAAACGACAACCAAAAAGATGTTACAGTAGGTGGTATAATAGACTAGGTCGAAGCTTTATAATATGTTTTGTTTATAGTGTGTCAATTTTAAAAGTTATATTGGACTATACCTTACGAACAAAAGCTGATATCGAAAAATGCTTGATACCCTTTCTAGGACACTAAAGGAGAACTAAAATGATATGAAAGAGAACTCACCCCCAGCAACCCTCTAGGCCCCACCCATCACAACCAAAAAACTTTAAATTGCAAACCCCTACTTGAGATACATCATTTCAAAGACTATAAAAATGTTATCCAATGGTATAAATAATAATTATACAGGGTGAAGCAATAATTGTGAAACTTTGGCTTAAATGGAAAATTTAATGAGGTTTTTGTTAATTCTGTTGATGACCCTGTATAATTATTGTTTAATAATTATACAGGGTGTTAATATCATCCGGCTTACTATGACTTTTGTATTTGTAATGCTATCTCCCGGACTATTATTTTTAATGATAAGTGCCCGTCGGATTTTTTTTGTTAAATAAAAACTTAATTTGCCGTTTTTTCAAAACAAGTTGAAAACATTTGTTTTTTGGGTTCTGTCAGATTCAATAATTTTTGGTTTATTTAAGAATTTTAAATGTCATTAGTTTTCATCATTTGTTTGATCGGTACAGTCATTCAGCTGTAGTTGTCACGATGGTTTACAGTATACCTGAACGCGTGGAGATCATTTTCATATTTGCCTACCAGAACTAGTATTATTTACGAACAGCTCAAATATTTCATGAAAGGCATCCGGACAAAAATCTACGTCACGTGTACATCCGCGATTTAGTTGAAAAGTTTAGAGAAACAGGATGAGTGCAAAATAAACAAGGGATGCCCCAAGATTACTGAATGAACCATTTCAAATTTATGTCCTTGGAAATATTGCAATAGAGCCTACTGCATCAACATGTCAATTATCTGCAATGACAGAACTTTCACATGAGTCGGTTAGTAAGTTTTCCCCATACAAAACACAAATTCTTCAAGAACTAGGCGATGATGATCCAATCCGACGAATTGAGTTTTGTGAATTCATGACTGAAAGAATTAGCGTTTAACCGAGAATGTTAAAAAATATGTGTTTCACTGATGAATGTACTATTATTCTGATTGGTAATGTAAATAAACAAAACGGTCGGTATTGGAGCGATGCGAACCCGCATCGATTCAAAGAAGGTCACACTCAATATACTGAAAAACTGAATGTTTGGGCAGGAATATTCGGCGATGCTATAATTGGCGCCTTGTTCATACCAGGCAATTTAAGTGGCGACATTTATCTCGATATGCTGGAAAACACCATCATGAATTTAGAACCAAAGGGACGATCAAGGCAACCTAGTGCTAGACGAAGATTTGCTCCAGTTAGGAACTGATTGGATACTAATTATTCGAACAAATGGATTGAAAGGAGAGGTTCTATTGAGTGGCCACCGAGGTCACTTGACTTACCGCCACCTGACTTTTTTCTATGGGGTTACCTCAAGTCAATTGTTTATAAAACTCAACCTGCGCCACTTGGGGAATTGCGAGAACGAATTACGCAAGCATGTCAGGCTATTACTAGAACAACATTTGACAAAGTTTGACGAGCAGAATTTGAAAATAGGCTGTATTGTTTATTGTTTACAAAACAATGGAACGCACTTTGAATATTTACTTGGTTGATATTTTTAACAAATTTGTAGTTTAACAAAAACCTCATTAAATTTTCCATTTAAGCCAATGTTTTACAATTATTGCTTCACCCTGTATAATTAATATTTATACCATTGAATAGAATTTTTTATACTCTTTTTAATGGTGTATCACAAGTAGTGGTATACAGTAGTATACAGCTGTGAGGTATGGCCATTGAAAGAAAGAACATTGGCAACGCTGAAAGCGACGGACATGGATTTTTGGAGAAGAGCCGCAGGAAGATCTAGAAGAGAAAGGATTACCAACGAATTCATTAGAAAAATAATGGGAATCAAACGAACAATCATAGATGACCTAACAACAAAACAAGATATCTGGTTCGGACGCATACAAAGAATGGATAAACAACGAATACCAAAAGAAATATCAAAATAGCAACCAGAAGGAAAGAGAAAACGAGGTAGACAGAGAAAAAGTTGGAGCGAAGGAATAAATAAAGAACTGAGAGAGGGCCATAGAAGAAGACTTATGGAACAGCTCGACTAAGTGGCGATTGGAAGTCGGAAAACGTCGGAGAACGTTATAAACCGACAAGTAGTAGTAGTATCACAAGTAGTGATTTGCAACTTAAACTTTTTTGGTTGTGATGGGTGGAGCCTAGGGGATTGATGGGGGTGAGTTCCCTTTCATGTCATTTTAGATCCCCCTTACTATCCTAGAAACGGTTCAAAGCATTTTTCGATATCACTTTTTGTTTGTGAGATATAGCCCAGTGTAAGTTTTAAAATTAACAAACTATGTTTAAAATCTCAAATGCTTCCAGTTTGAGATGTGGCTGAGAAGCATTTGAAATGTGGTTATATCGGAGAATACTTAAGATCCCGTGGACTGACCGAGTGACAAATGAGGTCATCAGAAGAACGAATAAGAACCGAGAGGTACTGACCACCATTAAATCTCGAAAGTTACAATTCTTCGGACATATTATGCGAAATGAATCCAGATATGGCTTCATTTCAAGCCATCCTGCAAGGAAAAATATTTGGAAAGCGAGGTCCGGGAAGAAGAAGAACATCTTGGTTAACGAACCTCAGAATCTGGTTCGATACAACATCTGTACAGCTTTTCCGCGCTGGTGTAGATAAGATAAAGATTTTTATTTATTTTTATTTATTAAAGAACCAAGCAGCTCCGCGTGCATCGTATGAGAGAAGACAACCGTCTAGCCCAAGGGCAACTTCTTCGGATCAACGGTATATTGCCGAAAATTGGAACCATACCAAACCCCATAGTTCACATATCACTCCTCAGAACTATTCGAGAGCCTACGTAGAGAGACAACGGACTCCAACTGGAACGCCTTACAGAACTTATGTAGCTGAACCTTCACAATTAAGAGGAAATCAAAACGCACCTCAACAAATTCAGAATGTTGTAGGACACCCAGATACAGGATATACTTTTAAAGGATTAGTTAAGGAACAACCTTATAACAATAATTTTGCATACGAAACTGTTGAGCCCCAAGAAGTTTCGTCGACTAAAACGGAAGAGCCTCATCCAAATGTCCATGCCGAAGGTGAGTGGGATGTTGAACTAGTTGAGAAATATAAACAAGATAAAGATTGTCATGATGATCGCCAATATTCGTAACGGATAGGCACATTAAGAAGAAGAATGTTTAAAATTTAAATAATATTTTTAAAGATTGAATAAAGTAATTTTAATATTTATTTATTATTTATATTTCAAAAAAATTATATTTTAATCAAATAATTCAATGAATTAATATGTTTCTGATAGACCTGTCAAATTCAAACGAAATATTAAAATAAAATATAAATAAATTGCATTTGATAGTAAATTTAATTATTATACAAACTACATAATAATCTTAAAAATATTAATTGTATTTATATGATATTATTTTAAAACGAGAAGTGTGTTAAAAATTTAAACAGAAGATTCACAATTGATATTATTTGGATGACACTTATGAGTTTTAAGTTTTGTCAATCATTGCGAATCGATTTTTTTATTGGCAGATCTTTTAATATTTTACTTCTTTTTTAATGTCTATATTTTGTTAGTTATTTTTCATGCAGTTTTTAATTTAAACCTGCTTAGAGTAAATATATAATGACTAGAAACGAATCGATCGAGAGTAGTGAATCGATGTGAAGAACCACTATTTTATGACGCTACCCTTGACGACGCCATCTTGTGGCGCTAGTTCCGTAACGCTTGCCTAAAAGCGTTATAAAAAGTAATACAACGCCATTACAGAAGCTTCACTTCAAAAAAACTTTAAACTTAAGAATTAGAACCAAAATATATTGCTTTAAAAAATTCTTTTACATTTTATCAAATTGAGTATCTAGACAAAAATAAAGGAGACAGCTGGAAAACGACTAGAAATAATAGAAAATTACCGAAATAAAGAAGTAAAATTTTTTTATCAGGAAAATAAAAAATAAGAGGGACGTCAAACAATTAAACCAAATTTTTGTATAAATGAAGAAGAGAGCAAAGTATTCTGAACGCTTATTAAATGGCAAGTAACGCATATCTACAATAGAAATACAATAGAAAATACAAAAAAAAAATACTAAGCATAAATACAAGAGCTGATAGTAAAATAGCTTATAGTAATAAAAAAAAGAGTGTCAGTAGAAATATTAAATAAAGAAGGAATAAGACTACAGAAAAGACTATAATCACTTAATCTTGTCATAGTTTTTTAAATACTCCAGTCGTCAGAGAAGAAAATGATACAAGTCAAGTCAAGTCAAATTTATTGATCACATGCGACATTATATAAAGTACATGTATGAGACAAGTCAAAAATACAGACATAAATCCTAAAATTATATAAATTAATTAAACACGATAAAACATACTTAAAAATTATTTTTAGAATATGGCTCTAGCTCACAAATGTATTGATGTACACACCTCCGAAAGTTTGGCTAATGTAAATTCATTCGTATATCTATTGGTAATTTGTTAAAGAAACTTATGGCTGCATAATGTGTGCTACCTTCCAACAAAACAGAACGATGTTGTGGAAGCATAAAGTGATTGTCTCTGAATCTTGTTGAATAAACATGGTTAAATTGAAATTTATTAAATTCATAAATTTTGCTATGCAAATACATGATATCCGAAAATATATACAGACCAGGAATTGTCAGAATATTGTTTTGTCTAAAGATGCCTCTACAAGAATCTCTAAATTTCATTTTATACATTATCCTAATAGCTCTTTTCTGAAGTACGAATATCTGCTCTAATTCAGAGGTACAACTCCAGACTTCAATGCCATATTTGGCTATTGAGTAAAAATGGGCAAAGTATACTGCTTTTAATATTGATGTATGAAAAAAACGTGAAAAAATTCTTAATGCATAACATGCGCTACTTAATCTGGATTTCAAATTAGAAATGTGGTTTGACCATTTACAATTACTGTCTAGAAGTACCCCCAGCAACTTCGTGCAGTCTGTTTTATCTATTGCTGCTTCTATAGTGGCTTGATGGTTTAATAAATTATTTGACGTGAAAATCATATACTTTGATTTCTCTTTATTCAAAACTAATTTGTTGGATAAGAAATAACTTTTGATGGTGGATAGTATCTGTGAAGTTTTATTTTGCAAATTTTGATCAGACGTTCCTGTGACTAGAATGTTGGTATCATCCGCATAACTGATAATGTTAACCCCAGTCAGTGAATTAGTTACCAAAGTTATATCATTAATAAATACTATAAAAAGTAGAGGACCCAATACACTACCCTGAGGGATACCATAATGGATATCCAATGTGCTTGATTCGTTTACAAGTCCATTAGATGTTATCTTTACTTTTTGTCTTCTATTCTCTAGGTAGGAAGTAAACCATTTTAGAACTATACCACGAATACCAATCCCCTCAAGTTTTATTAGTAACAAATTATGATCCAAAGTGTCAAAAGCCTTGCATAAATCGAGAAATAAACCACATGCCTTCTCTCGTCTGTCCAAAGCATCCAACACTAAGCTGATGAAATTTGCAAGAGCTGTAGTTGTAGACTTAGAAGATGTAAAACCATGTTGAAAATTATGCAAGACACTATGCTTTTTCAGAAATCCGTTCATTCTAGTATAAACTAGAGTTTCAATTATCTTTGAAAACACAGATAAGAGACTTATGGGACGATAGTTCATCAAGTGGTGATAAAGGTCATCTTTATCACCACTTTTGAATAAAGGGATTACAATAGATAGTTTAAACATACTAGGAAATATTCCTTGTTGAAAAGAGGCATTACAAATATCCGTCAGTAGATCTGCGAGAGCATGAATGCATTGTTTTAATAACTTAGGGGATATCTGATCAAAACCACAACTGTATTTGGATTTAAAACTTCCGACTATACTAGTTATTTCCTGTGGGTTAGTTGGATATAAAAACATAGAAGAACTATTACGGTTTTTTTATGCTGATGTAAACCCATCTATTTTAGTAGGATCCAAAGCGGCAAGTAACTTTGGAGCCATTTCAACAAAATGATGGTTAAATTTGTCTGCTAAATTACTGTTATCATCACTAGGTACTTTTGAGTTATTTTGTTTCCCGACTGTTAAGTTTACTAAATGCCAAATACATTTAATTTTATTTGATGATTCGTTTAACTGTCTCATGAAGTGACTACTTTTAGCAGCTTTTAATTTAATTGAATATTCTGCTTTTGCAAAATGAAGGACTGGCCTAAGACTACTATTTTACTCAACGTAAAAACGCAAAAAAAATCGATTTATCAAGAATTTGTACGCGGTAAAAAAATATTTTAAATCAAAAGCTGAGATGATTGTGAACAAAAATGTTTATTGGTACTTTTTGCGTAGAACAACCCGTTCTCTTAGAAACAACGCTTGAAGTTACCGTCGATTTTGAATGTCAGTTACGTGCCCGAAATCAATGTTCAATAAAATTTGTATCAGCTCAACGGTAAAAATTCGAAATATTTTGATTCAAGTGTCCTATCCACAAAAATCAAGATGCGTTTTAAAGGTAAAGAGTTTAGTTTTTGGTTTAAAACTTTTGTATTTTGCTGCAGGTAAACTTAGATATTATACAGGTATTAAATAAATCAACGTGGCGCGATTTTTGCCATTTTTTATGATTTTTATGAGATCAGTATAATGTACTTTTTTTTGACTGGCTACTATAAAGTTTCGATTGTTAGAGCCTAACTTTCATAACCCATAGCATGAAATTTTGGTTTTAATTTTTGGCAACTCATGTAACGCATTTGAAATATGTTTAAAAAGCACTGCAGGATTTAAACTTTTACATAATAAACAACCTAACACGTTTAAAACTTTTTTTCAATAAAATTGATACCTTTGTTCAAAACTATCTTTTTGAAGGCATTTCCCATGACGTGCAATCGTGTGAAATGTAAAGCATTAAATTCTGGGTTTTGTATTTATATTTCAAATACCTTATATCTATTGCCACAACTCAAAATTAAAATTTCATTTCATAGGTGTTAAAGAGTAATCTCTAAAAATGGAAATTTTACTATGATTGGTCAACGAAAGTGATTCATTTTATTGATCTCACGAGAATCTTAAAAAATCTGCACTCTTTACCTTTAAAATGCATCTTGATTTTTGTCGATAGGACACTTGGATCAAAAGATATCGAATTTTTACCGTCAAGCTGATACAAATTTTATTGAACATTGATTTCGCGCACGTAACTGACATTCAAAATCGACGGTCGATTTAAACGTTGTTTCTGAGAGAACGGTTTATTCTACATAAAAACTCCTAAAAAAACATTTTTATTTAAAATTATCTCAGCTACATTTTTTATTTGAAACATTTTTTTCTACGACGTACAGATTCTTGGAAAATCGATTTTTTTGTGTTTTTACCCCTCTACGAGAGGAATTTTAGAGATAAGCCCGGGGGTAAGAGTGGTAAACTTTTTTGCTTCTTTTTTGGGGTCCAAAAATTAATATTCTCGGCAAAATTCAGCTTGTTCTTATGATTTTTAGGGGTCAATTCTCTGATGACGAACTAGAAGGTTTCCTCATAGTTCCATCTATTTCAATTTTGAACCTCTTGCATTCAATTTTACCGGTAACGTTTTAGATCGTCAGTCAAACGTGTTGATGGACGACGATACAGATAAAAGGAAAAGGAGCATATGATTTATTTTAGTACTACCTGTTTAAAAATAAAACGAAATATTCGATATCAGCTGGCTTTATAGGCCAGGGAAATAAGCAAAAAAGGACCTTATTTGTGACTCCAAACCAGCCAGGCAAACGACAGTTGTTTTGGGTAGTAATAATTGCTATAATAGGAACCTATATGTTTCCTGTAGTCGGTTGTTTGGACTTAATCTATCAGCAAAATCTTAATCTATCAACCTATCAGCAAAAAGTCATGCATTTGAAAAAAATTTAAGAGTAATAAACTTATAAGTCATATAAAAACCTTCAAAATGGCGTTTTTCAAATGTCTTTATCCTTATTTGTTGTTTAGAAAGTTGCAAAATGCAAATGCTTTACATATAAGGTCTTGTTATAGAAGTCCATAATATTCAAAACAACTGTAGTTTTCCAGGCGGGATAAGTGTCCCGAAAAAAAAGCTTATTTCTCTGCTCTATTATGCAAGGCATATCACCAATAGATGCAATTTTTCTTATAAAATTAATAAAATAAAAATACACGAATAAAGAAATAAACGCACATTATTGTATTCATTGATATTGAGAAAGCATATAAACCAAGTATACAGCGGTTAAAATATTTCGATAGATTCGCTAAATATTATTGAAACTTTTATAAAATACATATTTTTTCTCCTCTTAACCTTGTTTCAATCGAACAAGCTATAAGTTTTAAAAGTTTCTCGAAGACCTTCCCACTAGACAAACAACAAAAGAAAAAGTCAAAGAGCTGGATGTTTTTCCTAAGTTTAAAAAGTTGGACGTGCATTTTTATCTCTCCGTCTTTTTGTCGAAGGTAAAGTATACTCAAAGTTGTTTTATTACGTTTGGATTAGAGTTTGGTGAGATAGATACTTTTTGTTTTATTTTATGATGAAATTATAACTCGAACAAAACTTTTCAACAGGATTCTAAATGCAGCCAGGTTGAAGGAAAATAAAAAGAAACAGGAAAGGGCTAAAAGTAATTTTAAAGTTGTATAATTGCGGATATTTTTGAGCTTTGAGCAAAAATTAATAAAGGATCTTTATATACAGGGTGATTCACTAAGAATGTCTAATCTCTGAGTTAACAAAAAGACGGAGAGATAAAAATGTACGTCCAACTTTTTAAACTAAAATAGATTTGCGAAGTTTTCGGCTTCACTTGGAAAAAACAATCAATTAGAAAATTTCAATAAAAACTAAAGATGAACTTGATGAAGATAAGAATCTTTTGTTAGACAAATTCAGAAAGCTGTGTGGAATAACTCACCTGAACTAATACATCAAGTTAGAGGTAATAATTACCTTAAAGAAATGAGAAGACTTGCCGTGAAGGAAAGAAAACAGTAGGATCTAATCTCCATAGTTCTAGAGCAAATAAAAATGCTACTCAATAGTTTAAAATAGAAATTAGAAAAAATAAAAACGAATTAATTAGTAACTATATAAGAGAACTAACAAATGATAGCACAACTGATTATTTCCTCCGGAGGGTCACTATTAATCTTGCTGGGCAAACAGCAATTAAGAGAAGGCTAATAAATCTGCTGAATAACTCGAGAAAACATCTAAGCCAAATGAAGGTGATAATACACTTGAGTGGAAAAAAATCACACAGGAAGAATGTGAAATTAAATTAGTCGCTCCAAAAGAAGTATGAAATGAAATCGAAGCAAACATCAATCCCAAGAAAGCACCTGGGTTTGATTTAATTACTGGGGAAATCTTAAAACAACTTTCTAAAAAAATCTTATAAATGCCTTGTTCAGATTAAGATAAGCGTTAAGACTTTTCTTGGAGCAGATGTCCCCTCAGACTATAACCTCCTTGTCTCGAAAATAAAACTGAGGGTAAAAAAGATAATAAAATCCAAAAGTTCTAAAGTGAATACTCAGTTCTTCTTCTTAACGTGCCCTATCAAGTCCCCTTGACGTTGGCGATTAACATGGCGAAACTGTCTCTGTCTCGAGCTATTCTAAAGAGTTGCTCAGCTTTCTTTATTCCTGTCCACTCTCTGATATTCTTCAACCAAGAGGCCTGCTTTCTACCAATTCCTCTGCGTCCTTCGATTTTACCCGTCATAATAAGTTGAAGAATATTATATCGGTCTCCCCTTACTACGTGTCCAAAATAGGCCATCTTTCTACATTTGATGTTATCAAGCAGCTCGCGAGCAGCATTTGCTCTCTCAAGGACTGCTACATTTGTCAGCATAGCCGTCCATGGAATTTTTAGTATACGTCTGTGCAGCCACCTTTCAAAGGCCTCCAGACGATTAATGGTGGATATTTTTAATGTCCATGCTTCAACACCGTATAAGAGGACTGACCAAATGTAGCATTTAACCATAAGCTTTCGAAGTTGAAGTTTCAAGTTATCATTACAGAAGAATGACCTCATTTTTAAAAATGTCGTGCGGGCTATCTCGATTCTACACTTTATCTCTTGATCTGGATCTAGTTGTTCAGTTATATGGCAACCAAGATATTTAAAACTGGACACTCTTTGAATTATATGACCATCAACTTATAATCGTGCATCTTGATGTGCTAAACGGCCAAACACCATGTGTTTTGTTTTTGAACAGTTTATGTTTAGGCCAAACTCTCTTCCCACTGTATCAATGGCATTTAAAAGGCATTGTAATCCATTCATGTTATCACTTAAAATAACTGTATCGTCTGCATATCTGATTGTATTTATCAGAATTCCATTAACTTTTACGCCCCATTCCAAATTATGCAGCGCTTCTTTAAATATTCTATCTGAATATAAATTAAATAACAGTGGGGATAGTATACAAGCCTGTCTGACACCTCTTTGTATTTTACATATTTCTGTTGATTTTCCGTTTATGCAAGCTGTCGCTGTTTGACGCCAGTATAACTTTTCTATGAATCGTATGTCTTGACTATCAACTCCTTTATCTTTTAATATTGTAATTAATTTGTGATGCTGTACTCAATCAAAGGCCTTTTCATAGTCAATAAATACAGCAAAGACGTCTTTCCTTTGATCTCGACATTTCTGCAGTAATACATTTAGTGCAAAGAGGGCGTCCCGAGTTCCCAGTCCATTTCTGAAGCCAAATTGTGTTTCATCCTGATCTTCTTTACATTTATCTCTGATTCTACTGTGGATGATGCGTAGAAATATTTTCAAAGTGTGGCTCATAAGGCTTATCATTCGTTAATCGCTACAGTTTTTCGGACCTTGTTTTTTTGGTAGTGTTATGAATTCGGACTTTAACCAATCTTCAGGGATATCACCAGTCGAATAAACATCATTGAAAAAGTTTGACCAGTATTCCAATGTTCTCCTCATTTATAAGCTTTAACATCTCTGTCGGTATGTTATCAGGGCCAAAGGCTTTCTTGTTCTTTGCTAACTTTATAGCATGCAGTATTTCTGATTTTAGTATTTCTGGCCCTTCACCTTCAAGTAAAGTCTTCGGTTCTTCGGGTATATCATTATTATACAGTTCACTTATATAATTACACCAGGTTGTTCGAATTTCATGTTCGTCTATTATCATTTTTCCCGACGAATCGGTTATAGTATGTGGAGTTTTCTTATGATAAAGACCAGCTACTTCTCTAACTTTTTTAAACATATTAAACGTATCATGTTTTCATTCAACTTTTCTAATTCCTTGCATGTATCCTCAATCCATTTTTCTTTAGCCACCTTTAGTTTTTGTTTAATTAGTTTCTCTTTTTCCTTATATTCTGTCTTATTACCTTTCAGTTTCCTTCTCTGCTCCATTAATTCCAGGATTTCATCAGTCATCCATTGTTGTTTTTTGTACCTGTGTAACGTTGTTGAATATTTTTCCATTACTTTCAAGGTAAGATCTTTAAATGTGATTTTTCCATATTTCTGTGTTGTTTTCATTTATTGATTTCTTTAGCTCATTGTTTAAGTCATTTTCTATTAACGTTTTGTTGGATATTGAGATATTTAATTTTGGTGTTTTGGGGCTTTCTTGGACTTTTTTGAGCTTCACTTTGATGTCAGTTATTACAGGGTTATGGTCTGAACCGATATCTTCACCAGGATATATCGTTACTCTGGTGACGCCATTCTTAAATCTTTTGTTTACCAGAATATGGTCTATCTGATTTCTAATCATATGTAGTGAATTATCTCCTGGTCCCCTCCATGTGTATAACCTTCTTTTGTGTAATTTGAACCACGTATTTGCGATTATCATGTCATGTTCTTGACAGAACTGGTATAATCTATCGCCTCTTTCATTGCTCTCCCCTAGTCCATATTCACCTACCAGGTCAGATCTTCGGCCTTGGCCAATTTTTGCGTTAAAATCTCCAATAATATATGTGACTTCGTTACTTTTTAGATTTTTAAGGGTCTGTTTTAATTGGCTATAGAATGATTCGACATCATTATCATATTTCTTTTCTGCAACTGAATACTCAGTTACTCAAGATAAATGAAATCCGTGCTAAGGCTTCAACTCGTATCAATCAAGAAATCAGATCATAACAGAAGTACGAGTTGTTGCAGCTGATTATAAAGGGTAAAATCGAAGGAAAAGGGGGTTCTGGTAGACGACAAATATCTTGGCTGAAAAAACTATAGTAGTTCGAAACTATACGAAAAGCTATTGCTGAAAAGGCTTAATCCTTTCATAGACGCTAAGGCTCTAATTCTAGCACACCAATTTGAGTTTCGAGAAATCAACGTGGGCAAGCTTTTGATAAAGTATAGCACAAAGGACTTAAATATAAATTAAGGAGGATTTTGCCAAGTATGTAAATATACAGAATTATTGGATCATAAACTTTAGATAGAGTTTTTAAGGTTAAGCAAGAAGAAGGCTACTCGAAATTAAAAGAAATCAATGCAGGTATACCACAAGGTAGTGTTATAGGACCAGTCCTGTACCTATTATACACTAGTTTACTTCTTCCTCAGGTTTTCCCTTTTCAGAGACCGCTGATTCTTACTCTTCGTCACCACTTATTTTTGGCTATCGGGTCTACCTCAAATCTGACCTTCGGGTCTTCCTCAACTAAACTTTTCTCTCTCAAGTCCTCTGCTACACAGTCTTTTCATCTTCTTCTCGGTTTTCATCTATATCTTCTTCCATCGACTTCTAACAACCCTATCTTTAGTCCCATTTAGTTTTCATCTCTACGTCTGATCAAAGCGATTTTTTTTAGACTGTAGTGACCCTAGCTCTCTTCCTAATCAAGGCGTTCGACCCTTTTTCAATTTTTGGATCACAAAATACTCCGCTAATTCGCTTTCAGTTAAACCAAGTAACCTGTTATGGCCAACCATTTCTCGATCTAGTGTCCCATTTTCCGTTATATAGGAGTCAAGGTATCTAAAAACTTCTACTCGTCCTAGCTTTTCTCCAAGCAACTCTACGTCTCCAACCATTCCTCTTTCTTACTATCTCTGTCAGTACATCCATAATAAGATTAAACAGGTAAGAACTCAGTGAAGAGCCTTGATGCAAACCAACTGTCACTGGAAAACTTTTGGTCAATCCAACGGCAGTCCTTACTTTTATATACGCTCCCTCATACATATCCTAAACGAGCCTTACGTACTTCTCAGGAACCGATTTCTCTCTCATTAATATTATTTTCTGTCGTATACTTCAACTAGGATATTATGCCTGGAAGGTAAATTAGGAACTAGGATATTATGCCTGGCACCCCATGTAAATTTATTTATTTAGCGTATGGATAATTACAATACGATAAAAGTAGTATTTAGATAATAATTATGTTCAAATTGGAATTGTAACCTAAGTTAAATATTAAATATTAATGTCCAAATTGCACAGCCATTGAATTGCACCAGGAGAACACTCTGCAAAATCTTGAAGATCTCCGCTGTATCTGCGGATTGGGCAATCCGCCATGATGTGTTGGATGGTCTGTCTCGGGAATCCACAATCACATTGTGGGCTTTCTGCATGACCCCATCGGTATAGAGAATCGGCACATTTGCCATGACCCGTGCGTATGCGATTTAATTTTGTCCATATAGGGCGTGGCAGGTTTGATCCAGTGAAGCCGATCGACGTACTTGTTATTTTGATGACGTCTGGCTCTGTTGTTGGCATCCATCTTTTCGTCCACTGCTCTTGCTTATTGTAGCTATCACCCATTCCCTGAACGGATTGGACAGGGGGTCGTCTGGACTTCAGTCTTTGTTGGTCTCGTGTGGCGTGCGGAATATACTGGTGAATTGGCAGACGATTATTTGCCATGATTTTCTGATATTCTCTGACAAGTGCTGCCGTTCGTCGAATATCTGAAGGTGCTATATTGCTCAGAATTGGAAGCCATCTTAGTGGAGTTGATTTAATAGTACCAGATATTACTCTCATAGTGTAATTTAGTTGAACATCAATCTTGTTGACATGAGCGCTATTTAGCCATACCGGTGCGCAGTATTCAGCGACAGAATACACCAGGGCCAGTGAGGAGGTTCGAAGTGTATCCGCAGTGGCACCCCATGTCGTTCCAGCAAGCTTTGTTATTATGTTGTTACGGGTTCTCACTTTGGCAGCTACATTCGTAAGACGGGTTTTGAACGTCAGTGATCTGTCGAGCGTTACACCCAGGTGTTTAGGGTTGTTATTATGTTTTAAAGTCTCGCTATTAAAGGTGATGCTAAGGGTGTCATCCGAAAGCTGATTTGTGAGATGGAAAAGGCTTGTCTCAGCTTTGTTTGTATTAGGGCGAAGTCGCCATTGTTTAAAGTAGTCGCAGAGAACCCTTAAGTCTTCGGTAAGCGCCCTTTCTCCAACATCTTTGACTTGGTTTTGAAATGCGATAGCCAGGTCATCTGCGTAAGCAAATTTTTTTTATTTTGTCTCTGGAAGATCGGCTGTGTAAACGTTAAATAATAGTGGAGCAAGCACTGAACCCTGTGGGAGGCCATTATTTAGCTTTCTGACATTGCTCTTTGTATCGTTTATATATACTTGAAACAGTCTGTTGGTTAGGAGGTTATTGATTAGTTGGCAGGTTTTCAGGCATGGTATGACCTTCATTAGCTTGTAGATCAGGCCTTCTCTCCACACAGTGTCATATGCAGCCGTCAGATCTATAAACGTTACGGCTGTTTTTTCCCGTTTTTCGAAACCGGTTTCAATAAATGTCGTTAAGGACAGTACTTGATCACTACAGCTACGCCCGCTTCTAAATCCGGCCTGTTCGACTGGTATCACAGTGTCGGTGATGGGGTATATCCTGTTATATATAAGTCGCTCTAGTAGTTTGTAGCAGCAACTAAGGAGGGTAATGGGTCGATAGTTTTCGGGTAGTTCACCGTCCTTTTCAGGTTTTAAAATTGCAATAACTTTGGTTTTTTTGAACTCTGGAGGTAGTACAGATGTCTTCATTATATCACTAAAAAAGTCTTTGAGCCAGTGTCGCGTTTTTGGACCACAGTGAATTAGGAACTCAGGATACATTCCATCGAAACCTGCCGCTTTGCCTTTTTTAATTTGACTGAGGCCATCGTTTATTTCGTTCAGAGAGAAGCATCTTGAAAACTCTGTAGTAGGAGGAGTGTTTGTCTTAAGTTCTCTTAGAGCTTTTTTTGTAGACGTCGTATGGATTTTGTCAGAGGGGGCACGCGATACTTCAACTATTCTGTTAGCTATCCTTTTCGGATCGATACTGTTCTTGTTCAAGCGTTTCTCTCTAACGGCTCCACCTAGTCTACGTAGCAATCCCCATGCCTTCCGGCTAGATCGTGAAAAATCAATATGCTCTACTGTTGTTTTCCATTTATTAAGTCGGGTTAAGTCCAGAGAAGTCAGTAGACTATCAGCAATCTCAGGATCTTCGGAATCCACAAATTCTTCATACAGTCGTTGACTTTCTTCTGTCCAGCCTGGGATGTACTCCTTTCGAAAACCACGGGGTATATGTTTTTTGGCTATGGAAAGTACTAAGCTTACAAAGCGGTGGTAGTTCTTGGCTTTCAGATCAATAAAACGGTTGCAATCGTCAAGTCTTTTGGTGTATTCCGGGCAGTTTGCTTTGTTAAAGGAAGGTAAATAACTAGCTGCGACAATCAATGGCGTTCTAGCTCAATCAGAGAACGTTTCTATTTTGATTGAAGTTATCTGAATTTTAGGCTTAAAATAACTTTGTAAAATATTATGTTGGACAGATAATCTTACTATGATTACCGATCCTGCCAATATAAAACCAATATGAATTTATGATTTTAAATAACAAGTAATAAACCCCGTCAGCAGTGCTGTTGAGTAAATTGAGTAACTTAACACTACTTATGCGTGAGAAAGGAAAACGAAAAATATTCTTCCACTTAACTTATTTTTTCATTGCTTGGCCTTTAATGGGTTAAATCTGTCTAGGTGGAAATTAAAGAAAATCTTTTTATTCTCAATTAGAAGACATACTTAGAGATACTTCATCGAGAAGAACAATATAATATTCAATTCGTAGAAATACTTTATAAAATAGGATAGAAGTTTCTGTTTACATACATAAACCAGTAACTACTATTTTTGATTTTTGATGTAGATTTTGATTTAGCCTGCAACGTGACATAATCTTGGATCCTTCCGTAGTGAATTTTCCAAGACCTCATCTTATAGAACAACCTTTAATTTACAACGAGCGCTTCTAATCGAATTGTCAACTTGGAGGATTAGATTTACCCATTTTTCCTACGAGGAATAAATAACTTGTTCCGCATTTTCCGGATTATCCCTTCGAGACCTTATCCGAGCTTTAATCATGCCCGGAAGTATTTAACAGGCTTAGGTTAAAAAAGTTTACAAGACGTTTTAAAGCAGTGCTCGGGAAATTTATTCTTAAGAGTTTGCAGGTGTAATATCTCAACCTTCATAAATATCTACATTTATAGTAAACAAACATACAGATCTACAAAACATTAGTGCGAAGTAATAAGACGTATGCTAAATTGTATAATAAACTATTTTTCCTACTGGTCACTTTCTATCAATGGCACAATTCAGTTGTTGGCCCAGTAGAAATATGATTAAAGAAAATTAAAACTAAGAAATAAATAACACCAAACCTAGTTTTACTTAAAAAGGATTAAATACGCGACGAGGTAGAAAATACGTTCAACAATAACCTAAAGCAGTGTTTCTTGTCAGGCCATGGAGTTGGGGTGTCTCCATTGTAAAAAACCCTATCGTGGACGAGCCATACAGTATGTGTTAAAGCAGAATGAAGAAGGCATCTACGTAATTTACCATCCTATGTTGTAAATAAGTTAATGAGTTAAGTTTTGTAGTTTAGACAAGTATATATGTCAATTTTGATGGAAATAAAATAACAATAAGTCACAGTCATTATTTTATTACAAGGAAGTTTTTTCTAGTTAGACGATCTAATATTATTAACAATATTAACATGGTAGCAGAGCGTACAGTACCTAAATGGTAATGCTAGAAAATACAAGAAATTAAGTAAGAATTGAAGAAAAA
Organism: Diabrotica balteata; assembly: GCA_918026665.1. NCBI lineage: Eukaryota > Metazoa > Arthropoda > Insecta > Coleoptera > Chrysomelidae > Diabrotica > Diabrotica balteata. The sequence continues at coordinate 105,595,163 of OU898283.1, read as the reverse complement.
TTTTCAACTGTCTGGAAAGTGTCATCTCCATAAAGTAATAAAGAGCATTTTAAATTAAATCCAGAGTAAAATGGATCCCAGTAAGGTGCAAATAGGATTACTTGAAGGTAAAGAGAGTTGGACCACTTGGAAATACAAAATCTCTATTCTTCTGAGAAATGTAAAAAGTGCGATGGACGTCCTTGATGGTAGATTAACTTTTCCTAAGTCGTTACTCGAAGGAGCAACACAAGAAGAAAAATGCAAGTATGAAAAAGATGTTGCATTTTTTAATCAAACAGATAGTACTGTCTTATTAGTTCTTACAATAAATATGACTCAAAGCACATTAGAAAAAGTCATGAGATTTTCGACCGCTAGGGAAGTTTGGTTGGAGCTGCATCGTTTGTATGATGGTAATGCAACAGATAAAACCTATGATATCTGTATGCAATTTTTTAGTTATACTAGACAATCAGATGACGATATTGCTACTCATTCATCAAAACTTAAAAACCTTTGGAACAATTTGCAAAGCGAAATTTTCAAAGATAAAGCAGTTGCTGGAAATAATTGTAAGTGCGACTTGCCAGATATTTTGCTTATTTGTAAAATATTAGAAACTCTACCACCTGAATATTTCTCATTTAAGTCTAGTTGGATTCTGGTATCAAATAAAGACAGAACAATAGATAACTTGACAAATCAGCTATGCTCTTATGAAAAAGCATTAACAAATAAAAATGAGAGCAAGCAAGAAGTTTTATATACAGTGAATAAGAGTAAAGCACATAAATATAGTTATTATTGCAATTACTGTAAGCAAAAAGGTCATAAAGTGAAGCAATGCGATAAATGGAAAGCCGATGGAAGGCCTCCTAAACCACAAAATTCGAAAAAACATACAAATACTAAAGCTAAAGAAACTCAGATGTCCTTAGTGGCTGTATCATCGAATGTGTTGAATTGCGAAGCAGATTTTAAAAATTGGTATGTTGATAATGGAGCGACTAATCACATAACAAATCAACAAAGTGTATTCCAATCGTATGAACCGTTTAGCGAAGAGCAAACAATAACAACAGCTAATGGATATGCAGTTGCGGCATTAGGACAGGGTACCATCAAAATACAATCTTTTGTAAAAGGAAAGAAGAAAGAGTTTTTATTGACCAACGTATGGTATGTTCCCAATATCAGGAAAAATCTTTTCTCAACTTTGTCTGCTCAGGACAAACATCCAGAAAGTGAATTTATTTCCACCACTGAGTGCTGCTATTTTAATATTTATAAAGAAACAATTATTGTTGGATCTAGATGTAAGTCTGGTGGACTATATAAACTGAAGATGCAGGCAATCAAACCTGAAAATGTGAGTGTCAGTATGGTTACTTCTAAAGAAAATATATTGCAACTTTACCACGAAAGGCTGGGTCATCAAAGCAAAAGACATGTTAAAGATGTAATTAAACAAGAATTTAACATAGATGTGAAGCTGGATAGTGAATTATGTGAGGGCTGCGTTTATGGAAAAGCTTCCGTGAAAAAGTTTGGCATAAGAAAAAGAGCAGAAACTCCAGGAGAACTGATCCATTCGGATGTTTGTGGGCCTTTCCAGGTATCAAAATCCGGTTTTAAATATTATGTTTTATTTAAAGATGATTTTAGCAGATACCGATTTGTATATTTTTTAAAGCAAAAGTCAGAAGTTGCTGATAAATTAGATATTGTTTTAAAAGAAATAAAAGCTGCAGGATATGGTGTGAAAGAATTTCTGTCAGATCATGGTGGAGAATTTGATAATCATCGAGTAGCAAATATTTTAAACAAATATGGAATAAAACAAAGATTGGTGATGCCATACACACCACAACAAAATGGCTGTTCAGAACGTGATGACAGAACGATTGTCGAATGCGCAAGATCTTTAATGCATGCAAGAGAAGGTATCTTTGATCAAACATTTTGGGCTGAATTAGTAAACACAGCTACATATATCTTAAACAGATCTGGTATGTCCAGTATTCCTGATAAATCACCACATGAAATATGGTTTAACAAGAAGCCTGAACTTAAACATTTAAGAGTAATCGGCAGTACTTGTTATGCTCACGTTCCTAAAGTTTGCAGGAGAAAATTGGATAAGAAATCTATAAGGTATACTCGTGGGTTATGAAAATGATGATGGATATAGGATTTGGTCAGAAGAACAGCATAGACTAATACTTTCACGAGATGTTATTTTTAATGAATTTGAAACTCTCGGTGTGCTAAAAGAATCCAAACAGTTTCAAAGTTTGCAACCTACAGTAGATGTATTGGATTTTGTTCAAAATAATTCTGATACAGAAGAAATAGATATTGTCGATGAAATTAGTGATAGTATGGAAGAAATGGACCCATATGACCAAGAAGAAAACCAATGTTGTGAACCAGAAGAAAGCTTAGAAGAAGATATAGAATTTAGAAGACAACTGAGAGAAAGATCAAACATTAAGAAGCCAACACGCTTTGACGAGTTCGTTATGATGGTTGCTGCTGAAATAAACGACACCAAAGAACCACTTAGTTACAAAGAAGCAATTGTTTGTTGTGAAAAAGATAACTGGAGGCTGGCAATGGAGCATGAAATGCAGTCATTAAAAGAGAATTGTACATGGATTTTGAAAAATTTACCTGAAAATAAAAAAGCAATTCCCTGTAAATGGGTGTATAAATTCAAAACCAATCCAGATGGTTCAATTGATAAATACAAAGCTCGTTTGGTAGTGAAGGGTTATTCACAAAGAAAAGGTGAAGATTATGAACAAACGTTCAGTCCAGTAGCTAAAGGTGGTACGATAAGAGCCGTTATAAGTATAGCTGCTAGTAAAAACATGTCACTTACACAATTCGATGTCTGTACTGCATTTCTCTACGGTACTCTAGACGAAGAAGTATACATGAAACAACCAGAAGGCTATGATGATAGTAGTGGTATGGTTTGTCATCTCCAGAGAAGTTTATATGGATTAAAACAGGCACCAAGGTGTTGGAATAAGCGTTTTGGAAACTTTATAGATTCGCTTGGCTTTAAACGAAGTACTGCAGATCCATGTTTATTTATTAAAATCGAAGGAAAAGACATGTTAATATTAGTGCTGTATGTTGACGATGGTCTAATAGCATGTACAAATGAAATAATAAAGATGAATTTTTTGAAAAAGCTTCAGGAGAAGTTTAAAATAACAGTTAAACCAGCTACATATTTCTTAGGTTTGGAAATCGAAAGAAATCAAGACGACTCCATAAGTATTACCCAGTCAGCTTATACAAGAAAGGTGCTAGAACGTTTTGGCATGGAAAATAGCAGACCGGTCTCGACCCCGATTGTAAAAGAAGCTATCCAATTAGGGAAGGAAACTAGTGAAATAGAATCGAATACTTGTTTTCCATATCGCGAAGCTGTGGGTGCTCTTATGTACCTAATGACGGGTACACGTCCAGATATAGCTTATGCTGTTAGTGTTGTATCCAGGAAATTAGAAAATACAAGTCCAAACGACTATGTAAAAGTTAAGAGAATATTCCGCTATTTGAATGGGACAATAAATTATGGCTTAACTTATATGCGAAAGCCAGATATACAACCTAAGTTAACAAGCTATAGTGATGCTGATCATGGAGGTGATATAACAACCGGAAGATCGACATCTGGGGTATTGTGTCTTTATGCTGGATCTTAACCTGTATCTTGGTTTAGTCAGAGACAAACATCAGTAGCCATATCGACAACAGAGGCAGAAATAGTAGCTGCAAGTGACGCTGCACGAGAAATAGTTTGGTTAAAAAGAATATTTACGGAATTAACCGGCGTTAGCTTGGTTCCGACACTACATGTCGACAATGAATCAGCCATACGATTAACGCAGAATCCCGAGTTTCATCGCCGGACTAAACATATACATATTAGACATTTTTTTTGTTAGAGAAATGGTATTGGATGGATCACTTGAAGTAGTAAAGGTGTCATCTGAAAATCAGTTAGCGGATGTTTTGACGAAGCCGCTGTTTTCAAATAGAATGAAAAAATTACTTTCTGAAATCGGGTTGGAAAATTACTCAATGAGGGAAGGTGTTAAAGCAGAATGAAGAAGGCATCTACGTAATTTACTATCCTATGTTGTAAATAAGTTAATGAGTTAAGTTTTGTAGTTTAGACAAGTATATATGTCAATTTTGATGGAAATAAAATAACAATAAGTCACAGTCATTATTTTATTACAAGGAAGTTTTTTCTAGTTAGACGATCTAATATTATTAACAATATTAACAGTATGTAGTCAACACCCCGAGGTATGAGCGGAAACACAAAGTGCATAAATACTTATACGCTTATGAACCGCACCTGGCGCATCTTAAGAGTCTTCACAAATTGAAGACCTCGGTGCAAGAACCGGTCAAGTCCATTTTTAACTGAAATTGAGTTATTGCATTCAGCATAGAAAATTTTAAGTTGCGCATATTTTAGTACAAGAATCGGGTAAATCCAACAAATATTCATTAAGTTAGCATAGCAAAGGATTTATCCGATTATCCATTACGGTGCAAGACTCAGGCAAGTCCAAAAGATATCTGATTTTAGCACCGAAATGGTCGCGTGTAGTGGGAGATGTCGGAGTAGGGATAACGCTGAATGGTCCGGTGGAACTGGTGTAGTGTTTAGGTATTTTGTTTTCAGTTGTGAGAATTTGTTAAAAAGAACAGGTTGTAATTTTGTGTTTAGTATAATACGTTTTATAATGTCGTCGGAATCAGAAATCGAGAGCGATCCCTCCAAGATTCGGGTAGTGAATATGCTCCGAGTGATTTGGATCAACCTAGTACTGTCTCTCGAGGCGTATCAGGTAGAAGCTGACAGCCTTGCCGGACGCATTTAGAAATTCGGAGAAATACTTGGAAATTCCAAGTTTGGGCAAATCCGAATTTCTTTGATTTGATGCAGGGAAATTCCACTTTTGCTACGTAAAACAAAGGATTTGTTTTATATAAAAGCAGATGGAATTTCTCTCATCGGTCAGTCGAGCTTGCCTCTTCTACTGTAGACCTAGACGGTGCTATTATTGTTCCGACTAAGCTATTGTTTTATTTCTTATTTCCTGATAACCATTTATATTTTATTATTGTATATTCAGACCTTTTCAGGTTAGAATATTACTTTGACTTATATTTGTTCATATACTGATTATTTGATATTTTATTTGATTATTTTGATTGTTTATTTTTCTTGTATTTTGTATCTAAGTTGTTCTTCCGTAAGTTAAGAACACTTAGAAATATTTACCTTACTTTTTTCTATTTTATAAATTTGATTTTGTACTTTGTGTCTAAGTAGTTCTTTCCGGTAAGTCAAAGAACTCTTAGAAATATTTCTCTGATATTTGACTTGTTAATTTTATTGTGTGCCTAAGTCATTCTTTTCCGGTAAGTCAAAAGAACACTTAAAAATATTTTCATAATCATTATTGCATTATTATTTCCGATATTTATCTAAGATATTTTCTTAATATATTTGTCTCTTTTATTTTACCATTTCATGCCAAGTTGTTTCTTCCGTAAGTCAAGAAACACTTACAAATATTTGTATTCTTATTTTACTATATTTGATTCTCTTGTTTGTTTTCTGTTCTAAGAAACACTTAGAAATATTTCCATACATTGTTTCATATTTACATATTTCATTTATCTATATTTCGTCTTAAGTTGTTTCTTCCGTAAGTCAAGAAACACTTAGGAATATTTCTGCACTTTTCTGTTCTTTTACTCTTGTGTATTTTACTTTTCATTCTAAGTTGTCTCTTCCGTAAGTCAAGAAACAATTAGAAACATTTTCTGTGCATTATATTTTTATATACCATTTTATTTCCTTGTTTACTAAGTTATTTTTTTCGTAAGTCAAAGAATACTTAGATTATTTTACCTGTTCTGTTTTCTATTTTAATCTGCTATTTTGTAACTGTTCCCTGGAACTGTTACCTATAACAGATACTTGTCACGGTAACTGTTATTTTATACCAGTAGCAGTATTAACAAGTTTTACCAGCGACAAGCAAAGATGGTCAACACCCGATCAAATTCCGAGGACAGGAAGAAGTCCGAAGAGCCGGCGATGGGTCCTACAGGCCCAAATGCCCCCTCTCGGCAACAGTACAAGTCGTGGATCGAAAAGAACGGAAATTAAAACAAAAAAGCAAGTTCGCAGACGTTTGGATCGGACAACATTAACAGAGAAGAGAGGTAGAAAACGAGTAAGAAACGAAAGTGCGTGGCAAAGAAATGTAATGAAATCGTTAAAAGCCTGCGGAGAGGAGTATCTGAATTCAGTTAAAAAGGTTATACCTAAAAGAACAGTTGGAATACGATGCACTTGCCGACTTAAATGTTTTGACAAAATTGACGAAACGAAAAGATTGTCTATTCTCTCCTCTTTTAACGAATTAGGAAATAAAGAGAAGCAAGACTTATATTTGGGTGGATTGATTTCCTTAAAACCAGTGCAAAGAAAACGGCCAAAATCAGGACAAAAAAATCCAAAAGAAGTTTCATTTTCATACAAGGTATGTTTTAGTAGTTGTTTTTTACATTACTTTATTTTAGTTAGTATTTTTTCAACAAGAATTTTATTAAATCAGAACATTAATCTTATCTAATCATTAATCAGTACTAATAAATATTAATAAGTTTAATATTTATTAGTACTACATAGTTTCCAAACAAAAAATTGTCAACTTTTACAGATTTATTACCAGTCTCTTACATAGTTAAGAGTTATTTTTTGTGATAAGAATAATCTTGATTCGAGTAAATACAATCCAACATTAATATAATATTATGTTACGTAATGTACATAATGTACATGATGTTAGAAATGTAATATTAATATTACAATATACTGTTATACTAATAATATTGTGTTTTGTTACAGATTCGTTTTTGACATACTGAACATAAAGTCTGTAAAAAGGCGTTTTATGGTATTCTTGGCGTGACCAAACATCGGGTTGATCGTCTTGCTTCATCACTGAAAACTGGAATATCCGCCCCACCTGATATGAGAGGAAAACACATGAATCGACCTAACAAGACGATAGAGGGAATATTGCTGAACATAAAAAATCATATAAACAGCTTCCCAAAGCGGAGTTCCCATTATAGCCGGGAAAAAAATGATTTCAAGTTTTTTCTGCCTGCAGAGTTAAATATTTCGAAGATGCATAAGCTGTATTTGGAGAAGTATGAAAATGAAGTTTTCCAGGCATTAAAAAAGGGCGAAGAAGCCCATCCAAAAGTTACCTACGACTTCTATAATTGCAGTTTTGTATTAAATCATAATATCAGTTTCGGAACTCCGAGGTCTGACACATGTCAAACTTGCGACAGATTACAAAATCTTATACTTGCCAAGATAGATCCTGAAGAGAAAAAAGCACGTCTGACTGAAAAAGATATTCATATTCGTAAATCTGAGGTGTTTTACAAAAAATTAAAAGAAGTTACCATTCTCAGTAAAGAAGATGAGTCAATCGAAGTATTATGTTTCGACTTCCAGCAGAATTTGCCTTTACCCCATGTTCCAGCAGAAGATGTGTTTTACAGAAGGGAATATAATTTTTGTATTCATTCGGGAAAATTGGGCACGTCAACTTTTTACATGTATGATGAGCAGACCGCTAAGAAAGGAAGTAACGAAGTCATATCCTTTCTTGATCATTATATAAACACATATTTGCCTGGTTCAGTAAGTAAGCTATACATTTTTTCGGACAATGCATTTGCACAGAACAAAGAACAAAAATTAAACGTTAGTGAAATATCTGTATACTTTGGTAAATGTAAATAAAAAAATTAGTCAAATACATCACCACTACCCCGAACCAGGGCACAGTTTTCTACCATGTGATAGGTCATTTGGACCAAAAATAAAAGGAAGAAGAAAAGAATATATCTACCATCAGAATGGATAAAGTTAGTTGAACAAACTTCGAAAAAATTTAAGGTAGTTCCTCTAGACCAAGAGATGATCCTAAACTTTTTTGACCATTTTAAACAACTCTTTAAATCAGCCCCCAAAGGGCCAAAAAAAGAAAAGTTTGCTATATCAACCTATAGGTTAATGAGGTATACAAAAAGTTATCAGTTCATCGAATGTTCTGTAAGTTTGGGATTTGTTATTTCCACAAATTTTTTTATGAACCCAAAAGGAGATATTATTGCATTCGCCATGCCTAATAATAAAGCATACTCGTAGCCCTTGGACATAAACTCTAAAAAAATTTAAGATTTAAGAGACTAAGTACGAAAATATGTACAGTTGCGGTCACGGAATAGTTTACACCTTACTTTTTATATTGTAATACTGTAAAATTGCAGTGTCGTACGGATTTGATAAATGTCAAAGTCAAAAAATTTCAAAACGTCAATGCTTTCGCGAGTGTTCAACAATAAAATAAAAGTATATTAAACTCTTCCAAAATGGTTAGAATACATTTGAATTATGCGCAAAAAGCAAGAGCAATTGCCAAACTCGAAGAAGGTTGGTCACTAAGACAAGTTGCTGCTGATTTGAACGTGAGTCATATGTGCATATGGAAGATTAAACAAAGATGGGATAATTTTCACTCTATAGCACGGTTGGGCGGTTCAGGAGGGCAGAAGATTTCCACAGATCAACAGGATGAGATGTTAGTAGATTATTTGAGAGAATCTCCTTTTGCCACAGCTCAAAAGGCAAGAGAAGAGGCAGCGTTTCCAGGCAGTATTCGCACTGCACGTCGAAGAATTAAAGCAAGTGGACTGCTAAATTGTGTAGCTGCACGGAAACCTTTTTTGACTGAGGATCACAAGAGGAGACGAGTTGAATTTTGTAATGAATTTATAAACCGCGATGAGAATTTTTGGTCTAGGGTTGTATTTTCCGATGAAAAAGTATTTCAGTCGTATAATAATGGTCGAATAAGAGTTTATAGGCCGAGAAATCATAGGTATGATGAACAGTATACGAATCATTTAAGAAATAGTGGAGGATTCTCTGTCAACGTATGGGGATGGATAAGTGCCGAAGGCCCGGGCGTTTGTTATCATGTAGAGGAGAAGTTAACAGGATTATATTACAAACATATTATTGAGCACACAATGTTGCCATCGGTGATCCAGAGATTCCCCAACAACGACTTTATCTTCCAACATGACAATTGCCCGGTGCATACGAGTAGAATTGTTCGAGAATGGCTAGAAGAAACTGATGTTAATGTTCTTCCGTGGCCTTCCCGTAGTGCAGACTTTAACCCGTCGAAAATGTGTGGGCAGAGTTAACAAAGAAACTAAATGAAAGAAACCTTAGACCACGGAATGGAATTGAATTATGGGAAGCAATTGAGCAGGCATGGGAAGAGCTTGTTAACTATAACATGAGGGGATTGGTGCTATCTATGAACAGAAGACTGCAAAATTGTATTGACAAGAATGGGGCTTCCACCAAATATTAATTATTATTTATCATTGTTTATCGTTATTTAATATAAAATAGATTTAAAATAAAATGCATATTAAAAAAAAAGACTTCTTTATTTTCGTTATTAAGATCATAATCTTAAGATATTTTAAGATATTTTAATTTTAATCTACCTATTATAGCTAGTACACCACTGGCAACGTCACTTTGACGTAAAAGGTGCGTTTAAACGAAGTAAAAATTTAAAAAATGGGCTCCTAGATACGTGAACCTGTAAACTATTCCGTGACCGCAACTGTACCTTTAAATGACCAAGGGTATTACAACCGTATGTTTGAAAATATTATGCTGAATAATGCCGAAGACCTAAATTTTGGAGATGAAAACGAAGATCCTGATGAAGGTAGTGTTAGTGACTCTTCTTATGTTTAAAATAATTATTTGATTATTATATTTTCATTTTAATTAAAACGTATCATTTGCAATAAAAAATCCAAAACAGTACATTGTTTCATTTTTATTTTTAACACGCGGGATTTTTGGAACAAAAATCAGGCAAGTCCATTTTTTCAAAACAAATTTGTTGCGTCTACTACATGAATTAAAAGTAATGATTGAATAAATAAGACTTGTCTAATGTTTCTCTAGAAGGATTAATTTAATTAAGTATAATTTATTCACATTTTCTAAAAATATTAAGTTTTTTTCGATTTCCCAACAATTTAGAAAAGTGGAGTTGCCCGGTTCTTGTACCGAGGTCTTCAATTACTCTTTTTCAACTTGTCTTAAGTGATATGTCTTTAATCTTTCCTACCAGCCTCTCGAGGCTAACTCTTGTTTCTTCCGACCCCAAATGTCTATTAGGTTTTCGAGGGCAGACGGGTCACTATATTCCCTTCTACTTCATACTCTTTAGTGTGGAGAGTTATTCAGTGTAACGAGTCATTCACCGAGCGATTGCTGTATAAGCAATCTCCCACTTTCTGACCAACGGTTTCGAGCGGATGACTCGGATGAGTTGGTAAGTGGTAGCACACCCTTTTGTCCTGAGGTTGTGAAATCGGCCTCGAAGGCGGATGAACCAAAGATTTGATCAACGGCATAAGAATGAGAAAGCACAAGTAGGGCATACACTCCATTAAAGATCTACAGCGATACGCCCTAGTCAATCAATCATGGCAATGCTCAATACTAAAATAAATTCTGGAGTAAGCCGATCGATCTGGTCTCCGGGGAGGACAGTTTTAAGTTTACCAAAAGATAATGAATTAAATTGCAGAAATAATATCAAGATTTGCACATGGAATATCAAAACTTTATACTAAGCAAGAATAATTCACAATGCAATACAGGAGATCAAGAGAATGCATATTAAAATCATGGGGATAGCAGAAATGAGATGGCCAGATTCTGAAGAAATACAAATAAAAGGTATATTACTCGGAAAAAAGTGATGGATTACATGAATATGAAGTCGGAATAATCGTATCATCCAAGGTTGCCAAATGCGTTACTAACTGTACAATAATATCAGAGAGAGTGATGTTACTACAATAAGAAGCCAACCCTTTTAATATAAACATCATCCAAGTCTATGCTCCCACTGTAGGCAAAGGGGAGGAAGAAGCCATTAAATTAAGAAGCCAGGTAGTTCTAATCGTTATGGGCGATTTTAATGCCAATATTGAAACTGGAGATAAGACACAGTACATTGGAGCACATGGACTTGGAGTCAGAAATGAGAGAGGAGACCTACTAGAAAAATTCGCAGAAGATTCAAAACTAGTTGTCACCACCACATTACAACCTCGCAAGTTATATACGTAGAAATCCCCTTAAGACAGACCCGGGAGAATTATTAGGAATCAAATAGACTACATTTAGTAAATAAAAGATTCAGAAACAGCTTTCCTTTTGTCAAGACTTATCCTGGAGCAGACTTGGAGACACTCAACGTTCCACTGGTGAGAGTATTTCGAGTCAAATTCAAAACAGAGCAGAAAAGAAAAGCACAATCATACGATCTACGTATGTTAAAAGACCTTGATACGAGAATGAGAGTCCAAGCCACGTTAAACGAGCAAGTGAATGCAATTAGAGACGAATCGAACGAAGAACAAACGATCAAACATATCACAGAACTAGTGCAAAAAGTGATAAACACTTAAAGAACAATCCCCTTCAGTTGTGTCTCCATCTAAAGCGAGAAAGAGGAAAGGTAATCCTACTTCTACTAAGAGAGCAGTTGCAAAAAAATTAAGGTAAGTAATTTTTCTTTCTTTTGGCCATTTTTTTCTCTACTCATATGTGATACGACTTAGGCACTTAAAGTGTAATTAAAAAACTTTACCCTATAGTTCGTTTATTTTACACAAAAAAACAACCATTTTGTACGTAATAACTAATACTTCTTGTATATTTTAACACTTTAACTTAACATTTTGGTACAAGAAAAAATCTACAATCACAGTATTTAGTACTGACTGTCTACCGTTTATTCCGTCAAAAAAATATAGAAAATTATATACACAATTGAGTGTTAAATACAAGACATTATGACTGTTAAACTATAGGTAATAATCTAGAATAAAATTGAAGAATGATAAACTAAAATCTGTTTTTGTTTCTAGATATTCGGCACCACATGGGCCCATTATAATGCCAGACTGCAATCACGCTAAGAAAAAGATATACAAATGTAATGAATTGACCTACGAGAATGTCACAGCATTTCGAGATGCTTTTTTTGCAACTGAAAAAAAAAAGTGATCAAGATAGCTTCATTATGAAACACACAGTAGTAATTCCACGCAGTAGTCGCCAAAAAGATCAACTGAAAACAGAAAAGAAAAAAATTTCACAGGAAGATTTTTCGTAAGGAAATTGGGTGAAGGTGAAGATGTTCAAGTATGTGAACGGGCTGTTCGACTTATTCTAGAGATTGGTAACTCTAGAATACAGACTATCCTCCACAATTATGCAATCTATGGTAATGTTGCTCAGGAAAGAAGAGGTGGTGACCGCATTTCTAACAAATTCAATGAGAGCCAACAAGGTGTTATAAAATACATCAGCTCTTTAAAGTGTTTAGAATCGCATTATTGTCGTAGCAATACTCATCGAAGTTACCTTTCCTCTGATTTGAGTATAGAAAAGTTAGCAAATATGTACAACGCTCAAGCCAACGAGAACTTGAAAGTGAAAAATTCGTACTTTCGCCAGATTTTTGTGCATAAGTTTAATTTGGGCTTTTGTTCACCTAGGGTCGATGTATGCTCGACGTGCCTGGAACTTTCAGAAAAAATAAAGCAAACAACCGATCCTCGGCAAACCGCATCTTTAAAAGCTACCCAAGCTATTCACAAAAAAAGGGCTAAAGCTTTTTTTGCATTACTAAAAGTACAAGAAAATGAAACTCCTACGCTCTCAATCGATTGCCAGAAAAATTTGCCCAGTCCCAAAATTCCAGATCAGGAGACTTACTATCGACGTCAACTTTACCTCTTCAATTTTTCTATTGTTGTTGGTAGTTCTCAGTGCAAAATGTCTCCAAATAATTGCTTTAGCTACGTATGGACAGAAGGAACTTATCCAAAAGGTTTAAATGAGGTAGCGTCATGTGTATTTTATTGTCTGCAAAACTTAGATACATCACAAATTAAGAAGATAAAACTTTTTGCAGATGGCTGCGGCGGCCAAAACAAAAATAAAACTATGATTGCTATGCTACACAGATGGCTTCTATTCGCTCCTAAGAACGTTGAAGAGATACAATTGATATTTCCAGTACGAGGCCATTCTTTTATACCACCAGACCGTTTATTCGGTCTTTGCGAAAAAGAGTTCAACAAAAAAGAAATTATCGAGACTCCAGATGGCTATGTTAAAATAATTGAAAAGTATGCTACAATAAGACGACTAGGTATTGACGTAGATATTTTTGATTGGAAGCAAGAGGCAGTAGATCATTTTAAACCTATTTCTCAATGGCACTTTAAATTTCAGCCTTCAAAAAAGTTCCAATTCAAGCGAGCAGCAAAATCCCAGCACATGATTCTCATCCAAGCAGAACAGTTTTATTATCACTCCATTGGTAATTTCAAACCCATTATGAAAGGCAAAGAAAATGTTTTAAGCATTAGTCCTTCAAAAATTGCTAAGAACAATACATTAGTAAACAAGAAAAAATTATCTGATGTCAAAAGGCTTCTTGAATTGCATTTTGGGTCTGATTGGCAATCTAATCCATGCTTAAAGTTTTACTTGTAAATTTTTTTGCTTCTTGTGAAGGACGTATTGAAGTTGGTGCAGAAGTGGAAGAAGATTTATGTGGCATAACTGAAGAAGCACCAGAATTATGTGTCTAAAATGTTATTTTTTTCAATTTTCATTAAGAATGTAATAAAATCATCATACAATATATTTTTTACTCACTTCTTAACTAGGTATAGTGTATTTTTATGTATGAGAGAGTAATAAAACAATAAATTATGTATGCAAATCCCTAAACTGTTGATACGGGTGACTCAATGAAAAACAGATATTTGTCAACAAGTTTACAGAAGTATATAGGAAAACAATTTTAAATTGAGTATGACCACCAGGTATAAAGGTTGGAGCAGAATAGAATACAATAGTTGTGAGGGTTACTAATCCCTAAATAAGGTTGCCAGTGTCGGAGTGATGGAGGTTAACAGGTACTAATGAATTTGCAAGAAATGTAAGATGTTTATTTTATTGGTTATATATAACCAATAAAAGTTTAATAAGTACCTAAGTAATTAAGTATAATACCTACCTATTTGCAAAATAAAGTTTAATTCTTTAGATAAAATAAAACGTTTTATTTTATCTGAAATGAGTGCATTCCACGAAGTAAGGGTTTCAACAATCAAACATTTAATTCTTTAATTCCAGGAATCTACGACAGTAATTGACTAGATAATTACCTTCTAAACTTATTCCACAGAAAATGTGATAGTGGGTTTTTCCATTTTGTAGGAAGGTCCAAGTGGCGTATTCAAAATTCTTAACAGTTCACTAAAAGTAGGTACTTCAGTTGCAAGGTGCAGTTTATTGTGTATACTAGTGTTATGGAAAATTTGGAAGTGCCGTGTAAACACCGAAAAATTGGTCCTTTAACAGTTAATGAAAAAACATTAATATTTAATTGTTTTAAATCATTTACAGACAAACGTTTATGTGAAAGTGTTGATGAGACCGTTGAGTAAGTTAGCAGTACACTTGGTGTTGGGAAATCTACGATTTACAGAGTTATTAAAGAAGAGAAATGTGGTAGTTTTCAAATGCCACGTAATGCTCCAGGGAAACCAAAATTTCAAATAGAATATCATTTTAAAGAAGGACTTCGACGGAAAGTGCATGAATTCTTCTTTAGACAAGAATTTCCAACATTGGATCTTTTCCAACTTGGAAGTTCTTGTCTCAGTTCGAGATGATAAGGATTACCCAGAAATGAGTCGAAGTACGTTATGGAAGCTTTTAAACGAAATAGGCTTCCGCTGGAAAAAGAATCCCAGAAAGTCTATTTTATTAGAAAGACGCGATATTGTCATATGGAGAAGACATTTTCTAAGAACCATAAAGGAAATGAGAAACCAAAAAAGAAAAATATTTTATCTTGATGAAACATGGATCAACGAGGGTCAAACACCAAATAAATTTTGGCAGGATGAAACTGTTACAAGTCAAAGGCACGCTTTTGTAAATAACTTATCTACTGATTTATACCCACCATCAGGAAAGGGACGCAGGCTGATAATAGTACACATTGGCAGTTCAGACGGTTTTGTTGAAGGTGGTTTATTAACTTTTGAATCAACTCGTACCGGTGACTACCATGAAGACATGAACGCTGATGTCTTTCAAGAATGGTTCGAACAAATGATAGATCTTCTTCCTAAGAACTGTGTAGTAGTAATGGATAATGCAAGTTATCACTCCAGACTTATAGAAGGACTGCCCACAACCAAGTGGTTAAAAAAAGACTTGCAGAATTGGCTGAGTTCAAAAAATATTACGTACCATCCCAGATCTATAAGAAAGGAACTTTATTCGTTGTGTGCCCTTCATAAAGAAAAATTTAAAAAATACGAAATTGATGAAATTGCCAAAAATCGTGGAATGACAGTACTTAGATCCCCACCATATCATTGTGAATTAACCCTTTCAGGACCAAAGACGAGCGTACTCGCAAAAAATTTTCGAGCCGGTCGGACCGGAGACGTGCAAACTCGCATTGATGGAGGCGTATGTAGGAACCAAAAACTAACGGATTTATTGACTTTCCTCTATTGGTCAGATTAAATTGACCACGCCTCAATGAAAAAAATATGGGATCGACAATTACATTCGGAGTTTTGGCACGCTTCAAGCGGAGACACAGAGAACATGACAGTGACGCACGCGTATCTAATGGGGATGAGTATTATTCATTGAATTACATTCCGAGATTTGGCGCGCTTCAAGCGGATACCCAGAGAACATGACAGTGAAGCACGCGGATCTAATAAGAATGAGTACTATTCATTGAATTTTGAGAATGGCTATGACGTGATCCTTTGTTATCAGTTTTATGTAGGAGTTTCAACTTGTTTGTGCAGTAGTTTAGTGTTACTTTGGTTATCGTTGGATTAACAATGCCTCGCAAATATTTGACGGAACAAGAACTGAATGATTTATTAAATCAAAGTGATGATGAAGATTTTACGTGTCTGGAAGATCAGTTTGACGGTTGGGACAATGACGATGGTGAAAGTGATTGTGAAATTGCAGAAAATAATTTGGTACTAGCCGAACCTGAAGTACCTTGTGATGAAAATGGTTCAGATGCTGAAAATAATCAGCCTAATCAGGAAGATCATCCACCACTTAGCAAAAAAAAGAAAACTGATAAGCTGGCAAACAAGTTTATTTGGAACAAAGTTGACCTCAAACCATCTCTAGAGAATTTCGATGTGAAATATTCCGGTTGTCTACTTGAAAACCTGTCGGAAATTCCAACGATTTTGGAGGTTTTTGAAAATTTTGTTTCGAAAGAATTCGTCGAAGAAATAGCGGTGCAGACAAGCATGTATTACCATTATATTGTGAGTGAAGATCCATCACAAAGAATTCACAAATATACATCACCAACTACGGATGAAATCTACCTGTTTTTGGGTCTTTGTCTACTCATGCCTCAAGTGAAAAAACAAAGAATAAAGGATTATTGGTCCCAAGATTTCATCATTCAGACTCCTGCATTTGGTCAAATAATGTCCCGTGCGAGATTTTTAGAAATTTTACGATTTCTGCATTTTTCGGATAACTCCAACATTATCAAAGAAGATAAGCTATTTAAGATGAGGTTCATTGTCGATCATTACCGACAAGTATTTAAAAAATGTATGTATCCTTTTCAAAACCTCGTGATTGACGAAAGCCTTATGCTTTTCAAAGGAAGAATATCGTTTCGTCAATATATTCCTTCCAAGAGACATCGATTTGGGATCAAATTTTTTATTATTGTGGATTGTGAAACGGGCTATATACTTGATCTACTAATATACACAGGTGCTACAACAGAAGTAAAGAAGTTCGACGAAAATCTAGGAACTTCAGGCAACATCGTAATGACCTTGATGGAGCCTTATTTGGACAAAGCACATCATTTATACACAGATAATTGGTATACCAGTCCCATCCTGTATCAGAGTCTTTTAGAAAGAAAAGTTTATTGCTGTGGAACAGTGAGACCCAATAGAATGTTTATGCCGAAGTTTGAAAAAATTGAAAAAGGTTCGATTGATTATTTTTCAACCCAAACTTTACTGGCTTTGAAATGGAAAGACAAAAGAGACGTCCATATGTTATCTACAATCCACAGCAATAAAATGAAAACTGTGACAAATAAAAGAGGTGAACAAATTCAGAAACCAGAGGCGATTTTTGAGTATAATCAAAATATGGGAGGAGTAGACAAAACGGATATGCTTCTGAGTACCACAGAAAGTGTAAGAAAAACAGTGAAGTGGTATAAGAAAGTGTTTTTTCATCTACTAGATTTAGCGGTGCTGAATTCCCATGTGACATATAAAATGAAAACAGGAAATAATATTCCATTATTGGACTTCCAGAGGACTTTAGTGAAATTGATAATAGAAAAATACAAAAAGGTGACACCTAGAAGTTGTACCAGCAGCAGACCGGAAAATGCGCACAATCCCTTACGCCTTATTGAAAGACATTTTCCTTCAATTTATCCCAAAAGGCCTGATAATAATAAATCTGTTGTCAAGCGGTGTGTTGTTTGTGCAAAGCAGAATAAAAGAAGAGAAACAGCCTATAATTGTGAACAATGTAACGTAGCGCTATGTGTTGTTGGATGCTTTGAGCGATACCATACGGTACTAAAATTTTAATTTTTTTTGTGTAACATTTTTTCTTATTAATAAAATTTATTTTGATTTTGATTTGCTTCTTAAAAATTATTTATTTGCATAAAAATACTTAAAATAATACTAAAAAATATAACATCTGAAATCGCGTTTGTGGACCAAAGACGAACAAACTCGCAAGCACGTCGGCTACGGTCCAGCGAGCACAGCCGCCTGAAATCGGTGCGGTCCTGAAAAGGTTAAACCCGATTGAACTGGTATGGGCACAGATAAAGAGTGAAGTTTCAAGAAAAAATACCACTTTTAAAATTCATGATGTTAAACAGTTGTTTTTGGAGGCCGTAAATAATGTAAAACCTGAAAACTGGGAAAAGGCAGTAAATCACACTATTAAAGAAGAGGAAAAAATGTGGAAGCTGGACAATATTACTGATAAAATGATCAAGCCAGTTATTATAAATCTTGGTTCTGAAAGTTCATCTTCTGAATCTGATTTGGATTTGTAACAAGTAGCTGTAAGTTTTATATTAATATTTTTATTCATCTATTTAACATACCTTAGACGGTTTTAAAAACTCTTTTTCTCTTTTGTAATTTTTAAAAATTAAAAAAAAAATGTGAATTTTTTAAAACCCTTTTTAATGTAGGACAGTCAGTTCTAATATCTTTCTTCTTAGAGTGCCGTCTCCCTACGGAGGTTGACAATCATAACGGCTATTTTTATTTTAGAACTTGCTGCTCTAAACAAATCAATCGATTTGCATTGGTACCAATCACGTAGATTCTTTAACCATGAGTTCTGCCTTCGGCCAACAGATCTTCTTCCTTGAATCTTTCCCTGTATTATCAGTCTCAAAATTTCATATTTTGGTCCCCTCATCACGTGGCCTAGGTATTCCAGTTTTCTGGTTTGTATAGTGGTGATTAGTTCTGTTTCTTTACCAACTTTCTCCAGTACTTCATATAATAATATTGAAAATATATAACAGCGAATGGTACGTAGTCTGATCTCCAAATTTAGATTTTTGCACGTTAGGAGTGGCTTCATTCGTATAAATGCTGATCTGGCAATCTCTATTCGCCTGTTTATTTCTACAGTATGATCATTGGTTTCATTGATCAAAGTTCCCAAATACTGATATTTTTCTACTTGTTCTACCACGTTACCATTTATTGTCAATAGGTGATATATATTTTGTGGCCTTTTTGTAATCAGCATGTACTTCGTTTTTTTAGCGTTTATAGTAATTCCCATCTCAGCACTATTTATACTCAAGCTTTCGATAAGATGTTGTAGATCCTCTATACTCGTTGCTATGATCACAGTGTCGTCTGCATATCTTAAATTATTAATTAATTTTCCGTTAACGGTGACTCCCGCTTCGATATTATTGAGCGTGTTTTGGAAAATTTCTTCAGAATATAAGTTAAACAAAAGTGGTGATAACACACATCCCTGTCTAACTCCTCTACAGATCCTTATTTCTTTCTGAGTGTTGCCCATCAATTTGAACTATGGCACTTTGGTTCCAATATAATGTTTGTACTATATTTATGATTTTACTGTCAATGCGCTTGTTCATAAGTATTGATATTAGTTTTTCATGTCTTACTTAGTTCTAATATAGTGTGTGATAAAAGGGGTCACTTTTGTTTACATACACATAACACTTTATAACACTGAAATAATTCATTTATTTTTTACAATTATTCAAAGTAATTTTTCAATTAATCTTGAGCACGCCCATGGAGTGGTCGGAAGTACCAGTTAAAATTATGCTAATTACTCCCTCGTTCATAAAAATAAACTATAGTTCTTATTACTTTCAAATTAAAGCAAAATGAATGAACTGAGATACAAAATGCAAAAAATTCAACTTTTGGGAGCAAAACAGATAAAATCCATTTTCAAAATAATAATTGAGCCGTTTAGAAATTTTTTGAGAACTCAAGATTTTTGCACAATAATTTACTCAAACATCTAAACATATTTTACATGTTTTCAAAATAAAATATCTTAATATGAAGCGACCACCGTTTTTTGCCCTTTTCTCAAAAGTGACGTCTTTGGACTTAACGCGTTTTGCTTCTAAGCACCTCATATATATATATATATATATATATATATATATATATATATATATATATATATATATATATATATATATATATATTATATATATATATATATATATATATATATAATATAAAAATATGATTATTTATTTATTATTATTATATATTTAATTAAAATTTTGTTCTAAAATCTCGGCTTGTAAAAATATTTAATTTTTAGTTATGAACACTTGTATTCTTGGGAGCCGAACCAGGATACGAATTCCTGGCCCTATTCCCAACATTGCCGAGTTAAAAAAACGTATGTGAATATATCGTAACTGTATCGTATAATTAAAATTATAAAAACTTACAGAAATATTTATTTACGTCTACCGAGCAGGTACAGAACTCCAAATAAAACTTACACAAAAAAAAACTTTAAAAACAATCATAAAAATTCGTAACCAATGACTTTGTTTTTCTTCTTACCGATTGTGCACGTGTTTGGCGTTGGTGGGGGCGGAACGCAGAACACAACGTCGGGCTGGGACGTCGCGGCGGAGATACTGACGGCACAGCGTCGGTCGCCGGGCATTCGGCTGATCAGCTGTTGTGGAGTGTTCTCTCTGGGTTATATTGGGAAATCCTGGGTGCGCTATGTACCGTATAGTCTCTCTCTATGAGATGATGCTGGGCGACGGTACACAATTCGCAGATCTACGATGTATTTATTCAGTTGCAGTTAATGGTTTTTCCGAGTATTTGGATTCTTTATTAAGGGCGGGTCCTGTTTTTGCACTTTTTTGCTGGACAGATTTTGTTCTATCACAGAATAATGGATTTTCTTTTTCAAAAAGTTATATAAACACTTAAAAGAAACATCTTCGTAAAAATTTAATCGAATTTTGAAAACTGGCACATTGTCAAAATTCGATTAAATTTTTAAAAAATATATTTAACCCGACGTTAACCAGGTGAAAAATGTGTGTATAATAACACAAGTGGGGTATTATTGACCCCATTTAAAATTGATTGGAAAAACTAAACAAACATTTCAAACACGAATTTTTTTTTTTTTTTTAATATCTTATTTGACTATCTAAATTTTTATAAATAAAAGCAGTTTTTACCACTGGATTCAAAGGTTCAAATAAAATATAAAAAAGCAGGACATTGGATATCCATCCTTGAAAAAATTAACAGTCCCGGAACTGGATATCAACCCCTCCTTTTGTAAAGTTATAGAAACTTATTAATTCTGGTAAAAGTTTCTCGCCGGTAGATTTATCTATTTCACCATCGTGATGATGATAAATAGAGTAGCCGATAGATACACTTATACGATCCCAGTGTAAGTCAGATCTATTTCAGGGACGCGACCCTGCTCACGCAAGCCATGGCTATCCCTCAAAACCAAATAGGGGAGGTCATGTCCCGATCCAAGTTTCCTACCAAACACCCAAAAATCCTTCACGATTATCCAACCCATAGGAGTAAACCTATTGCGTCAGAAAAATCATTGGGGAAGGCAACGGGAAACCACCCCAATTATTTCTCCCGAGTAAAGTTAACATGGCTCAATACATTCGTAACGGAAGTATTACTGATCATGGATCACGGAAACCAAGATCCGGCAGGGAAGGGCGCGCACCAGACTGTAGGGCCTCCCCGGTCATCATCACACGAAATCCCTACAATTTTAGAAGTACGACAACTTTAAAAATGTCTAGAAGTACAATCAGATTAGGTACCTGGAACGTTAAAAGCCTCTATGCAGCAGGCAAGCTCAGTAAGTTAGTTCAAGAGGTTAAACGTTTAAAAATTGATATAATGGGCATCAGTGAGCTCCGGTGGCCTAGAACGGGAATATGTGAACAAGATGAAGGCACACTATACTATTCTTGAAGTGTAGAAGATGACACACATCATAGGAATGGAGTTGGCATATTTATAACGTCTAAATTTAAGAAATATGTGAAGAATTTTATACCAGTGAACGACAGACTAGCAATACTCCAATTAAATAGCAAACCATTTAATGTCAATGTTATCCAGATATATGCCCCCACTGCAGAAAAGAAATACGACAATGATGTCGAATCGTTCTATAGCCAATTAAAACAGACACTTAAAAATCTAAAAAGTAAAGTCACATATATTATTGGAGATTTTAATGCAAAAATTAGCCAAGGCCGAAGATCTGACCTGGTAGGTGAATATGGACTAGGGGAGAGCAATCAAAGAGGCGAAGATTATACCAGTTCTGTCAAGAACATGACATGATAATCTCAAATACATGGTTCAAATTACACAAAAGAAGGTTATACACATGGAGGGGACTAGGAGATAATTCATTACATATGATTAGAAATCAGATAGACTATATTCTGGTAAACAAGAGATTTAAGAATGGCGTCACCAGAGGAACGACATATCCTGGTGCAGATATCGGTTCTGACCATAACCCTGTAATAACTGACATCAAAGTGAAGCTCAAAAAAGTCCAAGAAAGCCCCAAAACACCAAAATTAAATATCTCAATATCCAACAAAACGTTAATAGAAAATGACTTAAACAGTGAGCTAAAGAAATCAATAAATGAAAACAACACAGAAATATGTAACACATTTAAAGATCTTACCTTGAAAGTAATAGAAAAATATTCAACAACGTTACACAGGTACAAAAAACAACAATGGATGACTGATGAAATCCTGGAATTAATGGAGCAGAGAAGGAAACTGAAAGGTAATAAGACAGAATATAAGGAAAAAGAGAAACTAATTAAACAAAAAATAAAGGTGGCTAAAGAAAAATGGATTGAGGATAAATGCAAGGAATTAGAAAAGTTGAATGAAAAATATATGTTTAATATGTTTAAAAAAGTTAGAGACGTAGCTGGTCTTTATCATAAGAAAACTCCACATACTATAACCGATTCGTCGGGAAAAATGATAATAGACGAACATAAAATTCAAACAACCTGGTGTAATTATATAAATGAACTGCATAATGATGATAGACCCGAAGAACTGGAGACTTTAGTTGAAGGTGAAGGACCAGAAATACTAACATCAGAAATACTGCATGCTATAAAGTTAGCAAAGAACAAGAAAGCCGTTGGCCCTGATAACATACCGACAGAGATGTTAAAGCTTATAAATGAGGAGAACATTGGAATACTGGTCAAACTTTTCAATGATGTTTATTCAACTGGTGATATCCCTGAAGATTGGTTAAAGTCCGAATTCATAACACTACCAAAAAAACAACGTCCGAAAAACTGTAGCGATTATAGAATGATAAGCCTTATGAGCCACACTTTGAAAATATTTCTACACATCATCCACAGTAGAATCAGAGATAAATGTGAAGAAGACCAGGATGAAACACAATTTGGCTTCAGAAATGGACTGGGAACTATGGACGCCCTCTTTGCACTAAATGTATTACTGCAGAAATGTCGAGATCAAAGGAAAGACGTCTTTGCTGTATTTATTGATTATAAAAAGACCCTTGATCGAGTACAGCATCACAAATTAATTACATTATTAAAAGATAAAGAAGTTGGTAGTCAAGACATACGATTCATAGAAAAGTTATACTGGCGTCAAACAGCGACAGCTTGCATAAACGGAAAATCAATAGAAATATGTAAAATACAAAGAGGTGTAGAATATTTCAAGAAGCGCTGCATAATTTGGAATGGGGCGTGAAAGTTAATGGAATTCTGATAAATACAATCAGAATGCAGACGATACAGTTATTTTAATTGATGACATGAATGGATTACAATGCCTTTTAAATGCCATTGATACAGTGGGAAGAGAGTTTGGCCTAAACATAAACTGTTCAAAAACAAAACACATGGTGTTTAGCCGTTTAGCACAGCAAGATGCACGATTATATGTTGATGATCATATAATTCAAAGAGTGTCCAGTTTTAATTATCTTGGTTGCCATATTACTGAACAACTAGATCCAGATCAAGAGATAAAATGTAGAATCGAGATAGCTCGCACGACATTTTTAAAAATGAGGTCATTCTTCTGTAATGATAACTTGCAACTTCAACTTCGAAAGCGCATGGTTAAATGCTACATTTGGTCAGTCCTCTTATACGGTATCGAAGCATGGACATTAAAAATATCCATCATTAATCGTCTGGAGGCCTTTGAAATGTGGCTGCACAGACGTATACTAAAAATTCCATGGACGGGCTATGCTGACAAATGTGGCAGTCCTTGAGAGAGCAAATGCTGCTCGCGAGCTGCTTGATAACATCAAATGTAGAAAGATGGCCTATTTTGGACACGTAGTAAGGGGAGACCGATATAGTATTCTTCAACTTATCATGATGGGTAAAATCGAAGGACGCAGAGGAATTGGTAGAAAGCAGGCCTCTTGTATGAAGAATATCAGGGAGTGGACAGGAATAAAGAAAGCTGAGCAACTCTTTAGAATATCTCGAGACAGAGACAGGTTCGCCATGTTAATCGCCAACGTCAAGGGGACTTGATAGGGCGCGTTAAGAAGATGATGATGATAATAAAATCACGTTTTTCCCTTTTTTTGGTACAAACGATACCATAGTTATATTTTCCTGATATCCAAATACCGAGGACTGTGGTTGTCTGTTCTTAATCTGTATAAACTCTGGGGGATTCTCTTGCTTGTTTTTCCTCAGAGTTCCTACTGAAGTTAAACTATGTCGTTAATTCAAATTTTTTTTTGGGTTAATGGACAATATCAATAGGTTTATTACTTAATTGGTACGACCCATCTGGGTCCCTGTATAAATTTCCATATTAAAAACATAAAAAGTACGGGAGTCTACTAGGGCCTGAATTTTTATTCCGTAGTTCGCGGGCTTGTTCTAACTTCTCGTTAATAGTCAAGTACTGTCCTGGTAAATAAGCTTGTTGACAATTTGCGACAAATTTTTCAAAAACTGCCCTAAGAGGAACCAACTTATCACTATTGCCTTTCTTGTCGATTGTCTACATTATTGAAACGTAAGCACAGCAATAAAAATGTAAATCTAGTGAGTGTCATCACTGAACGAAATATATCGATTCCTGTACCATTTGTTCGCCAAAGGTCTTTTAGATTACGATGACCATTTCTATATACACCCGCTAGGTGGAGAAGGTCAAATAATGCTTTATGTCAACAATATTGGTCCTGCTACAATATACTTTATCTTTGTAGGCTAACGCTTTTTTATCTATCAATACATTGTTGCTGACCGTGATACTTTCAAGCATTTCTTTATCAAAAAAAGAAGCCAGCAACTTAAAAGAATCTAAATGTACGTTCACACAGACTGCTATGGCGCGATCAGCGATGCGATGCTTTGCTATGCGTTACATAGCAAGCTATTATCTATGGGTGTTTCAATACAATGATATGCTTGTGCGCTAGTCGCCACCATAGTCTTCTTTTCCGTGTCGAATGTGACGATGGAAAGAAAACTGAAATATATATTGGCAGAAAATTTATTGTTAAAGTACAATATTTATTATACAAAAAAGTGTTTAAATAGAAAACGTAAATGGGTTCATAAAATTAATAGAAAAAAGACGACATTAGGAGAGTTTCATCATTTACTTTCCAAACTACTTATGCATCCTGATAAATTTCTAGAATATTTTCGGATGTTTTTTGAAACGTTCGACTACATTCAGAGAGGTATAACTTCTTACGTAGAGAAAATGCACACGAACTGGAGAAAACCAATAGGACTTAAAGAACGGCTTACAATAACTTTAAGGTAAGTTTAAATATTAAAATAGTATATCTAATATTTTCATAAATCTACCAAAAAATACAGGGAGTCCTGTTCGCACACGCTCACACTTCAGAGTTAAAAACTTACATAGAACTAATTAGATTTCATTGGGAAATATAAATAGTGGGGTGTTTATCCAATATAGTCTTTCAATGGTGCAACTATTATAATCCGTATAAAAAATACGCAAGAATGATAGAGAACCGTTTTATTAATATACGTACATATCTTTATAGTTGTAAATCAGATAGGGTGGAATCTGACGTACATAAACCAAAATCGAGTTGTTGTTAGATGTGAACAGTACAATTATACAGAAGCTCTTGCATCTTCCAACGGAACCACATTTTAGTGTCCTTACGCATTATTTTTAAAGGTGGGTAGAAACTCTTTAAAACATTATAATTTTCATTATTATTATGTTTTGAGTTAGTTGCAGAGTCTCGTAACTCTATATTTTTTTCATCCAATTATATGAATCGCTCGATATCCAAATCATCTGGGATGGCGTATTAGGTTGAAGTTCTTCGTTAGAAGTTCGTTGTCGTTAGAAGTTTCCGTATTGCCCACTATATTCTTCAGTTAGAATCCCATTATCTTCTGATAACAGGTGATACTCACCACAAGTGAATCGCTATGAATATTCTCAGACATCGTATCATTTACTTCAGTTGATTGTAGATTACCAATAATGTTGCGACATGCCATTAAATATTTTAAGAAAATTAAACTTTTAAAAGAAGTGTGTATTTATAGGAATTGTTTATTAACAGCATCAGCAGCATTTAACTTTTATTGTCTTGATTATTTGGGTATTTTGATACTGGAAAAATTTTTATTATTTATTAACAACATTCGTTAACATTTTCATATATTATTCAGAGTTCTGTTTGAACACAATTTTGATAACTCAAACTAAACTAATGTTTTTGGTGAAGTCATTATTTTCGGATAGAATGTTTTTCCAATTACCTACAAACACCTCAAATAAGCAAGAGCATATATGTAGTAACCTAATTATTAATAAACATTAATTAATATTTACTTGTCACTTCTAACTTCTCTGCAACCTCTACCGATAATTTATTCATTATTGTTTATTAATTTTTCCACGTCCATATCGCTCGCTAGACGTGCGACTACTAGCGATGGAATCAAACATTCTTGAAAACCAAACCGAAGCGCATACTAGCCGCAATTAGCATCGCATCACATCGCACTAAATCGCTCGTTATTTGAACAAGGCTCTTAAGACACAAGTGTTTGATTTCACCGCGTAGCGAAGCATCGCGCCATAGCAGTCTGTGTGAATATACACTTAGCGTTTTTAGCATATGGTTTGGATCCTGGTAAATTCGATATAATGTTCTCTGTCCTCGTTTTAACTGCTTTATTATTATGGTGTTTTCTCCATTTTGTTTTGGCAGATTTTGGCAGATTTGCAGATTCCAATACTTCTAGTTCCTCAATTTCTTTATTTTTTTTTCACCATCACACTGATTACTTATGTCATCAATTTCGTTTTCATCGCCGAAGTCCATAATTTCGTACTCATCATCTTCGAGTTCCTGCCAAAGTGCCAATAGTACCTATGGCTTGTTCTTTTTCGTAATTCTTTCTAGAGAAAAAAGTGTATATGTACAATAAATAACGCCACGAATTAAAATTGTCTTAATTACCTTGCGAATTAAAATTGTGTCTTCGTTACCCAGGTGGGGTCTAATCGGATTGTAGAACACTGTACTAACTTTGACGATCAACTTACAACTGACATGGACCGCAGGAGTGTGACGTCACATTGTCATTATTACTTTCCAAACAAACGTTGAAATGTCAAATCTCAAGACTTTTTAATGCCTATAAACAATGGCGTATAATATATAGACTCGGTGAACGCTTTAAAAAGTGTCCAAAACATGAATACCTTTGTTATTGTTTATTGTTTTGATACGAAGATGCACGAAGTTCATGATTTCTTACGAAGCATCACGAGGTTGATCTTGTGTTTGAAAACATCATGGACGTATGAAAACATTTTCTCCATTTTGTGTGACAAGCAAATTTTATTTTAAATTGTTGAGAGTTATTTACTTACTATTTTAGTAAAATGCCATACTATTTTATCAAAATAATTATTTCTCTTATAGACGGGAACAAAAAGAAATCATAAATATTTAATTTTAATTTAAAAAATAATTATTGTCATTAACATATAAATGAGCACGCCGCTGTTCTTATAAACATACCTTCAGCCTTGAGCCGAGATCTTTCGGACACTCGATTCTATAGCGAGAATAGGAGACTGCGTAGTCTATATATTATACGTCATTGCCTATAAAGTTAACATTTTGCTTCCTCTGCTGCTTTTTCTTGTAAGTATAGTGTTTTTTACGATAATACCATCATAATTCAGAGTTCTATTTCTATGAAATATGGTTTAAAAGTTTAATTAAAGAAATTTTAACCTTACTTTATTGATACTTTCATTTTATTCCTATTATCATAAAACAATGTGCTTTATTATTTACACAACCTTGTAAAATAAATTATTGTAATAACTATTAGAATACTTAAATATTGCAAAAAGCGGAAAGATTCTATAAAATAAATGAAAAAATAACGAAAAATACAAATTATCCACACTAAACAAGGTTTGTTTGGAAAGTGAAACTGGCAGATGTCAATCAAGTCTACGTTATCACTCCTGTGGTCCATTCAATGACGTATAATATATAGACTCGGTGAACGCTTTAAAAAGTGTCCAAAACATGAATACCTTTGTTATTGTTTATTGTTTTGATACGAAGATGCACGAAGTTCATGATTTCTTATGAAGTATCACGAAGTTGATCTTGTGTTTGAAAACATCATGGACGTATGAAAACATTTTCTCCATTTTGTGTGACAAGCAAATTTTATTTTAAATTGTTGAGAGTTATTTACTTACTATTTTAGTACAATGCCATACTATTTTATCAAAATAATTATTTCTCTTATAAACGGGAACAAAAAGAAATCATAAATATTTAATTTTAATTAAAAAAATAATTATTGTCATTAATATATAAATGAACACGCCGCTGTTCTGATAAACATACCTTCAACCTTGAGCCGAGATCTTTCGGACACTCGATTCTATAGCGAGAATAGGGGACTGCGTAGTCTATATATTATACGTCATTGGGTCCATTGGTCCAGAATACCCAATGGCAACATGTTTTTGGAAGCTATAGGCAACCAATAAAGCATCAGTTTATTAACCATATAATTATGCTAGTTCTACGTGTGTTGTAAAGGCGTTAAAGTTCTTATGGAAATCCATTGTTGCCACATCCTCAAATACGAGGAGAGCCACCTGTCAATTACTGTCACTTTAGTTGTCAATGTCAAATGTTTGTTCGTTCTCTGATCTGATAAGAAGATAATCAATAATCCCTCAAGCCAATGCGTCATGGCCATCATGGTTTCTAAAGTATTTTTCAATTTCATTTCGTCAAATTAATACCAGAGACAAGACTTGTCTCTGTTAATACTTTGGAATTTGGATTAATAGGATAGTATTAATGAAATGCATTTA
Source organism: Diabrotica balteata (assembly GCA_918026665.1). NCBI lineage: Eukaryota > Metazoa > Arthropoda > Insecta > Coleoptera > Chrysomelidae > Diabrotica > Diabrotica balteata. The sequence goes on along the minus strand of OU898283.1, from coordinate 105,565,869 downwards.
TATTTTGGCTAGGTTTTAAATTTATTTGTAAAGTTAAGTAAGTTTATAAACAATTCAATACGTTTTATTTTAATTTTTTACCAACTACAACAATGTAAAAACTTTTTTCTTAGGGCCATCTCTGGATAAATTTATTCGTCAAATTAACCATGGAGTAACCAATGCAATTTGTTAAAACGATAGTAAGTTGCTCAGGTGATATGTGATGAATAAATTTATTTGGAGATGAAAGTACCTACATGGGCTTAATTTAGAGATGATAGATCTTAAAGTCTGAAATATTTACTCCCAGAAGTGCCAGAGCATAAAAAATTATATAAATTAGTCCTTGATCTAAAATAAAGTTTTCCTAATACCCTGAAAATATTGAAAATTTGATTGAATTGAAAGAAAAAAATTCTGGCAAAAAAACTGTTTTTATTTTTGATTAATAAACTGTAAATATATAATACCTACTATATTATGGTTTAATTTAAACTTTTTTTTATTATTTATTTCCAATTATTTCCTTTACAAAATATAAAGGACCTATAGGGGACATGAATGTCCCTACATAGGATTGGTCCTTAAAAACTAAATAGTATTAACAAAGGAGGAGTACCTCATAACAGAATAAAATTGCATATGATCAATTTAGATAATAAAATAGATTTTACATGAAAAAAAGAGTACATACATTATACACTTATTACAGCAAATTAATGTTTATATATATATATATATATATATATATATATATATATATATATATATATATATATATATATATATATATATACACTTATAAAATTATTCACAAAATATCCATATTTCTTACAATTTTTTTAAGTTCTTTTTTAAAGTTTTATCACCTACATTTAGAGTTTGATTATTTGGTAAACTATTAAAATATTTTCTTCCAAAGTACTCATAACTTCTTTGACCTATTGTTAATGAGTTTTTAGGCAGTAAATTTTTAAATCTTGTATTAATTTGTTTATTCAGTTATAAGATTCATTTTAAGTGCGCTATATAAAAACACAATAGAATTCACAACAAAAATCTGTCTGATATCAAGTGGTTTATTAAGTTCATTAGTACCAATGATTCTGGTTATCCTCTTATGAAGTTAATCTAGTGGGTCAAATGCTGAGTTATACAGACCACCCCTCCTATAATCCCATAAACTGCAATACTATTGAACAGACCATAATATATCTGTAGTAATTGATTTATAGATAGTACATGTCTTAACCTATGGAACACATAGACTTATATTATATTTAGTTTTTCTTATTATGTTATTGATATGAATATCCCATTTTAGGTTTGCATCAAAAGTTAATCCAAGGTATTTTGGACTTTATACCTTTTTCAAAGTCTGCCCATTTATCCAAAAGTAATATATGCAGACTTGGATATATTGAGTATTAATTTATTATTGTACAACCATGAATAAATACTGTCCAACTTAGAAGATAAAGACATTTCTAAATCAATCCAGTTAAGTCTGCTAAAGGGAACAGCAGTATAATCTGCATAAGCTATTGAGTAGATTGACTTTTTACACCATTTACTTTAACAACATGTGATCTATTTTGTAGATAACTTTTTATAAGTGATAGACTAGATCCTCTTATTCCCATATTTGAAGTTTAGATAACAAAATATTATGATCGACAGTGCCAAAAGCTTTTGAATAATCTAAAAATACAACTGCAGTCGGAGAACTTCGACTTAAGTTTTCATAAATAAATTTACTTAAAGCTATAGCATCAGCAGTACCTTTATTTTAAAAAAAAACCAAATTTCTTAGCACTTATAAGTTTATATTTAATTACAAAACTAAATAGTCATGTGTATATTATCTTTTCAAAGACTTTTGCAAGGTTCGATATTAAGGCAATTGGTCTATAATTGTCTACTATATTTTTAGTACCACTCTTTGTTATTGCAAAATAATATTTTTGATTTCATCTACAAATAAAAATGTACATAATAAAATGTAAAAGAACCTTATATTTAGAAATGTGGAAGCCTAACCCATTCCTATTCTACAATATGTCTTGCTATTTTCATTTATTTAACTTACAATTGCAGGAAAGCTTGACCCTAGACTAAATAATATTGTCAAGCTTTTCTGCAATTGGAAGTAAGAGCAACTAGTAAGTGTGATCATTTATAATACCTTTTATTATAGTTCTCTCATCACAAGTTGGCTTTTTCAACACTTCACTAGATTTTTTATTCCTTTTTTTTGTTGAATAGAAGGCTGTTTGTTTTTTAATTTTTTTATTTGGAGGTTCTGTTAATACTTCCTCTCTAAAAGTCATTTTATTGGAAAGTAGACTTTCCTCAGGAGTAGAATTTAAAATTGCAGTAGTAGTAGTCAAATTTTTTGCCATTAATTGCAAGTGATTATAAGAATAGTCTTCTGTTTTAATCTTTGAAGCAATATTTAAAGCCTTTGCTTCAATTTCTTCTTTCAAGGCACACTTCTTTTTGTGACTCACACTTTCTATTAGTTTATTGATGTGCATGTTTCCATCACTAGTATGCAGTTCTTCATTTTTTGGTGCAGAGGGCATTATTTTTTCACTATGTAATTTGAAAAAATGAATATGCTTGCATATAGTTGCTCTTATAGCAAAATCGATGCAAGTACAACTTACACAATGAATGCATATTTTACAAAAATTACATTTTATTTGGCAGCATGAAGCATCTGGACTCATTTTAACAAAAAATTCATTTTTAGTTTGCAAATCTTTGACAACAGTTTCATGACAAGAAATCCGTTCTTCAATAACTAAATTACTAGTTGTTACAGCAATACGGTGCCTCAAATGTATTTTTGTTATATGTTCTGTCGTCTTCCCTTTCGTTAGTTTAATTAACCTTTCAATTATTTTGTCACGTGTGAACTTCAACAGAGTAAAAATGCTTTTATCTAGCCTTTTTACCTTTCTTCCGTCAAAATAAAAGTATTTTAATGAACGATGCATGCTCTCTAAATGCATGTTTGTATTTATATTACATTGCCTTCTATAAGCATATCCCCATTGACGTTTAGCGTTCAAATAATTGTTTACAAAATACATTTTAAAATCATCAGATATTTGACCCACAAAATTTACAAATGATTGTAGTTCATTATCAAAATCCTTCTCATCTAGTAAATATTGAAGAGATTTTAAAGCTTTGTATACTAACGGCCTTTGTTCCTTATCATTTATTTTGTTTAAATTAGCTCTCCAACATCTGTCGACATGCCAAGAACAAAAAAGACGATGTTTTACAGGTCCCATTACTTTTTCCCAGGCATTATAAAACGACAGCGCTAGATCGCTCATAAAAGTTTTAGTGTTCAGGATAGAAAGTTTTTCTTTTATTTTAGTAAAAAATATTTCATAAATAAATGAATCTTTTCTATTTGAATACATAAACGCTACTGGCAGCCCTTCCCCAAATTCATCTATTACCATAATTGTCGTCATTTCAAAGTCATACCCATTTAATCCATGAGTTCCATCTATTGTAATAATATTACCCCCAAAATTATTAAAAAGCTCGATCTGAGCATCTGTCATTAATATGATACAAAAATCTTGTTTTTTTAGTTTACTTTCTTTGCAATCTTCATCCTGAGCTTTATAGAACAACACAGGATTTGCTTCCATCTTAGAACATTCCAGTACGAATAGTTTTACACTAGTGGCATCATCTTTGTGTCGACAACCCTCAGTTATGTTGAGGTTATAAGATGCTTTTATGTTGTGTATGTCCTTTTTCACAAGCAGATCAATTCTTCTGATACCACTTTCCGAACCAAGTTCAGTTCTTGAAGAATCTAATATGCTAAAACCAAGAAAAAAGTTGTAACATTTGGGATAATAAATAACTAATAATTATTACAGAAATACTTCAATAGAACTTTGTATAATAAAATTTTCCAAAAGCTGAACAAGTATAAAGTATTTAAAATAAATAAATGAGATTGAAAAAAGCAGAATAAACAAAATATTATTTCTTTTCAATAGTTTCAACATTAAAAATAGCTATTTTTAAAGCCAAAGCGAATTCAGCCGAACTAGTCTATGCTTCAGGCAATACCAAATCATGAATATTTGGCCAAATCCAAATCACTGCTTTGGCATATGCCTATTCAACATGTTTATATTAATTTTAAAATTTAGGTACTTACTTAGAAACTGACACACCCAAAATTATTTTGGAAGCTATACTTTCTCGGTCCACTTTATGCAATCGAACATGTTGCACCGCAGTATCATGTCCATAATGTTCATAATAGTACTTCACATTACATTTACCAGTAATAATATTTTGCTTAACTCTTATCTGACTGGTACAAAACATATTTAGTTTGCAAGAACCTTGGCTTTTGATACTTCTTTTTCTTAAGGCATCGGGAAGTACTGAAGATTTGCCTATAAAAAAAACATAATTTAAAATAAGAATCTTGTATCTAACTATAAATGAAATGAATACAGTCTTAATGGATTCATTTGTTTGTCAATCTGCATGCTTCATTCTCTAAAATACTACATACTGATGAAAAACCTCATATATTTCATCAATAAAAACAAATTAATGAGAGGATTAACAGATCCATGGAACCTTAGCTTTATTGATACACTTACCTGATCGGTTACAGTAAAAGTATGAAATTTCAAAATTTTCTTGGTTTCTTTGTTTCGATTTCAAATAATAGTTTGTATTAGAACGCTTTTCTTCCATTTTATACCAATCAAGAAATTCTACAAATTTATGTAATATGTTAGAGGAATAGATAAAAAATATTTAATTTTTACTGGAAGGAATTATAAAATAAAAAATTACCATCATAAGATGTAAATTCGATTTGTTCCACAGATGTCTTAATTATATTATGGACCTCTCCGAGATGTTCTCTTAGATTGCAATTGTTAATAAATGAACTATTGCAATTTAGTTCTTGGCAAACAAAACTTTTGTATTTACTTGCTTCCCCATTATAACTTATTATTGAACTTGAACCTTTATGGACTTCCCTTCTATGGCGATTTAAGTTGCTCTGTGTTGAAAATTGTTTCTCACAATTAGAACAAAATACCGGCATGATGGTGACCTGCGGATAATTTCAACAAGTTCTAGATTTACAAAATAGAAGAGTTTATTTAACGTTGATAAACTTACCCTATTAACTTTATCCTTTCTAAAAATTTTTATAAAAAAAACTAGGTACTCTAAAACTGAAATATAACTAGGAATAATCCGAATAATAGTAATGAACAAATTGGAATTAAATGAAATCACAAAAACTTTAATTAAAATCAAAAAGCAACTACACTGGCAACAAAACAGAAAACAACAAACACAAGGCAAAAAATAAACTGGCGGGTAGACATAGGATTACAATCCTTTGAGTGCGCAAAATAGTTCCCGGGAAACGTTCGTAATCGCTTTTAAATTTGCTTATTGTATACTATTTCTAACATGTCATCGCTTATTAAATTTCACAGAGCTGCGATGAACTGCGTGGGAGTTGGAGTGAAGTCAGTACATTTGGAAAAAATGTTAGGTCATTTGTTGACGATGGTGGTACGTGCAAATTTGCTTTTCAACCACGTTACCTTTATTTAAGTATTTTGAATTAAATTAATAATTTTTTTTAACAAATGGGTTCGAAAAAAAGATATCTGACTGAGAAGAGAAAAAAATTAAGTTAGTCGATGATGATGATGAGATTCAGTAGCGGAAAGACAGTGATGTATATAAACCAAAAACACATTCCTTTGCATCGTTTGCAGTAAAAAAAAAGTACGCAAAGAAACAATCTATTGTTTCCAACAGTGTGAGGTTCTTCTTTGTGTGGTACCTTGTTTTGAAAACTACCATAATAAAACAAATATATTGGGTCTAAACTTCTGCTATTCTAATATAGAATTATATGTTTTAGTTTTTTGAATATTTTCTTTGATTTATATGCATTTTTATAAATAATTAGTAAAAAATTTATCTTCTGTACTTGTTTTTTCAATTTTACACTTACGAACTTGTTTATCACAAAAGTCGGGAAACGCATAAATGCGCGAAAGTGCTAAACGGGAAGCGCATTGAAGCGCAAGGCACAAAAACTCCCGTATCTGAGGCACGGCACGTCGAAAAACTGCCGTCGTGAAAGGGTTAAAAACAAACAATAAAATAAGTGTAATAAAAAAAATATAGTTTTAATTTATTCCACTTAAAATTAAAAGCACAGAACACTAAGGTTGTGATTAGTATTCTGTGTTAAAAGTGACAGTAATTGACAGGTGGCTCTCCTCATATTTGAGGATGTGGCAACAATGGATTTCCATAAGAACTTTAACGCCTTTACGTGTGTTGGGGGTATTGTCTATTCGCTTAGCTAGGGCATATTTTGACAGACTCATTGTAGGAAACCTACAACACAACAATTCCTACTTCTCAGTATAAATAGCTCAAGTATACTACTATTGCAGACCTCTTTCTTTGAAAAAAAGAAGAATTATTCTAAATAGTGGAAGTGTATACTAAACCCATCAAATTTTCGCTGTATATTTAAAATATAATATTTGAATTGTTACAATTTAAAATATTGTAGTAAATATTTGTATTATTCGCGTTGTTTATTTAATTTAATATAGTTTTATTGTTTTATTATCTTTGTTTAATTCTTTTGTTAGTTCTATTCAGTTAATTAGTTAGTTATATTTAAAATTTTATTATTATGGATAGTCAAAGTTTTCCATTTGTTCCATCAGCCAATGCGTTGGTAAGTTTTTCTTAATAAATATGATAAAATGTTTTTTAAAAAGTTTTTTTTAAAGTTAATATTTTTAGATTAGTAAGGATGCTGTTCCTAGATTACAAGGTAACTGCACAAAGGTTTATTCAAAATGCCTACCATTTTTTTTACCGAATGAAAACCCTGTTGAGGTAAGTTGATCATTAAAATGTATTTATCGAATTATCTAATTGTTGTAAATACATAAGGAACTTGCTGTGTCTTATTCTTATTTAACCTCACTTTGACTTCTTAATTTTGTAGAATTTATTCCCACTTTTTTATTTTGTACAATAAATAATGTTATTATTTGTTATCAATACATTATACGGTATAAATAAATATTGATTGTCGGCAAAGTTCTATTTTATTTACTTTTGTTTACATTAATATTGACTAAGAGCACGTATGCTTGGTTGTATAGTATTTTCCAGCCACTTCGAGTCTGTCAAAAAGTTACTAAATTCGAAAAAAAAATAATTACTAAAATCACTAGACAGTTCGGACTGGTAATAGCGAACCGGGTATACCATTAGACACCACCTTGGTGACGCCAGGGCCCTGATTCTATTTCATTTCGATGTCGAAATTTAAAAGCGACTACGCCATGACAGTCGCAATCGCTAGCGATTCTCATTCATTTCGATTTTAGTTAAAAGTGGGGACATTTACTTTATCATTTTGACACTGCTCAGAATTTGGGTTGGCCGTCTTGTTTATTGGCTGCACGCTTGTTAAATGTTTGTTTTGTAGTTTTGTTTACATTTTACGATTTTTGTTTCTTGTTTGAGTTGTTAAATTTTTAGTGGCCATTCTCAATGATTATATTTTGAATTGAAAGAAAATGGATGGAGGCTGTTGGTGATGGTGGCACTAAATTGTGTGTGGACCAAAAAGAAATTATGATGGCTTTTGACTTAGTGGTTATATTATATTTTTAAATTTACTGCAGCTTAGTATTGGTATTACTAAAAACAATACATTACCGCTCTAAAAATTCTTGATGAGTTTAAAGATTATTTTATATCTCCAAATAAGAGTGTAGAATTAAAATAAATTATTACAACCAAATTATTTATTATTTCTATCTTCCATTACAGCCTGTTGAATATATTCAAAAATTGTGGTTTCCAATTTAGTTTTAATATTAGGACATTTTATTTCTTTAATTTTTACACCACAGTATATTTAAAAAAATAATCAGTAGCATCTGGCTTGGGGCCCCCAGGTACCGTAGTTCTATTTTTATAGGTGTTAAAATTTCGACCAATTATGTGCCGAATCACATACAATTTTTGATAAAACGCAGCCATATTAATACTTTTTGCCTCAGTTTTCGTTGCCACAATCAAATAAAACAACACCGCCTAAACTGAACCTAACCTCGCTTCTCCCAGTCCCGCTAGTCATGTCAGATTAATTTCGACTCGAAATTAAATTTCAACCACTTTCTTGAAGTTGAAATTAATTTCGATAAATCGAAATTTAGTGACGTCCTTTGGTTAGTTCAGCTGAAATCCACTAGGCTCGCAAAGTCGCATTTCGACGTCGCCATATTGATTTCAACATGTTTTCAGTCGAAATCTCAATTAGAATCAGGGCCCAGGTTAAATATCGAACATATTATTCATTCAACTAGCAGTAAGCTGGTCCCAAAACGAAAGTAAACATTAACAAAACAAATGTGTAAATCTGAACATGAATCAATACTTTAAACTAAGAAAGCTCCCCAATCATCAACAACTTTTTGAGTAATTTTTAACTATTATAATGTAGGTACCTTGTTTTGTTGTTTTGTTTTAGGAAACAACCATTTCACACAATACAGAGTCGCAGGATCCACTCAACGCAGAATCACAGGAAGAGAAAGGGACTATCAATGATCCAGATCAATCAGTGGAAAATATAACTCTACCACAAACATCGAACTGCCAACAAACACCATCTCGTAAGCAATCGGCATCGGAAATATTTAAACGACAGCCTGCAGGCAAAAAGAAGAGACTTGAAAATCTAACACAAGCAGTGAAGGGACCTTCAACACATTAGTCAAAATATCCATGACGACCAGATGGACAGCAATGAGAACGAAGCATTTGGAGATTTTGTTTCAGCGAGCTTGAATAATTTACCACCGGAACAAGCTGTGATGGCCCAACATGAGATTTACGGAATTCTGATGAAGCACAAACTAAGCGTTTTATTTTCAGCAAACTGCTCAGTACTCCAACTCAACACACCACCAAGTTTACCAGTGCACATGTCTCACAGCAGCCCTGCATACTCTGTTTCATCAGGATGCAACTCCCACCATTCATTTTACACCAATTCTCCACTTGGCAGTCCTACGAGTAGCAGTGCTCAGCAAATGGCGTCTTCGTCATGGAGAGTTACTCAAGAGCCACAGTATCCAGATGGTAACAGTATCCATCTACAAGATGCATCTGTGAATCCTGATGATTCAGATATTCTGACACATATGTTATGCAAATGGCTGATGGTTTACCACAGGTTTAATATTTGAACGGGACTTGTTTCACCGAAGTTTATGTGGTGTACCTCTTTCAACATTTATCTGAAGTACTGTTTTGTTATTTTACGAATTTTCAATTAAAACTATTTTTTGTAATGCGTGTACTTGTTTATTCACCCTGTTATTGAAACTTATCTTTATTGACTCCCCCAATACTTCGGAGATGGCATCACACACACCTCGGGGACCAACTTTTAAATTGCAGGTTTTGAACCCCTAAAAAAATGAGAAAGGCTTCAGTAGCTGTTCTCTGTAGCTAAAAAATTCAATGTAATCTCAAGCTTCACTCTTGGTTTTATTGAATCCCTCATAAAACGTGTCTTGTTCGATTTTGTCATGCACCATATTCAGAAGTTCTTCGAATTTCGCTGGAGTTATCCTTAGACTCATATTCCAACTCATCCTCTAAGGCTAGTTTTCTTTTATTCCTTCTTTTAAGCTACTCTCTAATCCACTCATCATCGATAGCTTCAGCGACTTTAGTTACAAATGCATTTGCAACTGTAGCTAAACAATTTTGAATCAATTTTCTTTTTCTTGAATTCATTTTGCACTAAACAAACACCCACTCAACACTATAGAAGGTAGCCAAAAAAGAAAAGTACTAAAAAAGAAACAACAGAAGTTTTGCTGCGAATATATCACTCATTCATACTTTTTTAGAGGTACATATTTTTTAAAAATCGCTAACACTTTAAATAATATCACCAGCGCCCTCTACATTCAAATTTTAAAGATAGAAGTACTGTATACTACAAATATCTACGGAAAATATCTTAAATAATGTTTATTAGGAGCAGTGTTTTTCAAGTAAATAATATAATATTAATACTGAATTACAGTTTATATTAAAAATATGATTATGAACAAATATAAATACTTATTTAAGATTAATTTCTTGTGTCTAAGACAAGAATAATTTTATGATCAGTAGACACTTCCACTTTCATATAATGATGTAAGATCATAGTTGACAGATTAGTGTACAGCTGGAATCTGTTGTCTAAATTTAAAAATTTATAAAAATATACATTATTTTTAATATTAAAATCTTGTGAAATTTTATGGTAACTTTTACTACGATTTTTTTCCAAAATTTTAAAAAACAAAATAGAAGTAATAAGAATTTTTACAGGTAAACTAAAAATCTTCCTTTAATTTTCATAAAATCAATTGTGATTACAATTCTTTTATATTATTTTTAACATTAAAAACCCTATATCTGCAATATATATTGTTGTTCTAGCTATGAACCCCAGTTCCTTTGAAAGAGAATGTACTAATCAATGTAAATCAATAATCCATGGAGATGTAATCACAGATGCTATATCAAAAAGAAGTATCTCAGACCAAGACTTGTGTTCTTTTCTCAATTTCGTATGCAGTAGATGTGAATCTGTCATCGACTCCTCCGGTAGAACTGCTTTGCATGTTGCTGCTTCCTGTGGAAGACTGAATCTTGTAAGATGGCTTGTTCTGAACAGGCATGCAGACATACATGCTAAGGACCGGGAATCTTCATACACTGCCTTACACAGAAGTATTTTTTATGGAAAAATAGATGTAGCAGTAGAATTAATTAAATTAGGTTTGTACCAAGCATGCTACACATCTTTTATATACAATCATGATCTAGATATTTAGGTCCTTTCTAATTCTGTACTAAATTTTTACTCTAGATCCCTTACTATAGCTCTTGACTAGATTTATTACTGGTATTTTTCATCAAATTTCAACCTACATTCAACTGAATCAATAATTCCAATTTTTGCACAGTAATAGAAGCATTCTAGTGATGTGTTTATATTATAGGAGCAAATACAAGTGACTTAGACCTAGACTACCTCACATCATTAGAGCATGCTATGAAAGATGGCCCTAAGCCAGAAGCTGGAATTAGCGGTGGTGAACTTTATTCCTGGGGTTCTAACAACAATAATCTGTTAGGGCCGCAACAAACTAAACAAAGCCCAGATTTGCTAGATTCTTTTCACAGGGAATACCCTGGTGAATATGCCAAACAGATCTGTATAGCCCAATTCCACAGTACAATTATAACAGTCTCAGGTATGTGTTTCAAGTTTTGATATAAAAAATTAGTAAGTGATGACAATCCTTTAGTGCTTTGAGATTTTTAGGTAAAGCTTTAACTTGTGGCCATGGGCAAGGAGGAAGGCTTGGACTTGGCGATGAAAAGACTGTAGTCACTCCCAAAGTTGTGAACTTTGTAGGGCATCAAAAAGGGGAAGTTGTAACATGTAACCAAGCCAGTATATCAAGAGATCACAGTATTTTCTTGTGTTCAGATGGAAATGTAAGTACAAACTTTATTATTTTTGTTTTATACAATAACAGACAATTATACAATAAGGTTTTTATAAAAATCTAGGGAGGAATAAATAAATTAGATTTTTGTAAAGTTTCAACAGCTGTCATCTTTATAAAGTCAATCTGGTTATTTATGCATAGATACAAAGATACAAGATACAAAGCATAATATCTCTTCTAAGATTGTAATTATTCAAAATTTATGGAAGATTGTAAACATCTGTCACAATACGGTAACATTATTGGCAGATGTAATGTTTTTAATGGATGTGTTAATAATTATCTTTAATATATCTTCTGAAATTGTCTGCTGAAGGTTAAATTCAAAATTTCCAATCAAAACTCAATATTAAATAAAAACTGTTGCTTGATTGCTCTGTGCCTAGCTCTCCTCCCTTTATCGGTTATATGTGTTTTGTGGGATCTGTTTCAGTCCTGCTCTCTACATAACCTAATGAGCATAAATTGACTAAATTTGCTTGAAATATTAGAAAGATGTTAGTAAATTGTAAATTCAATTAAAAAATAATTTGCCCTATGAATTAGAGAGGAAAGATAAAGATAAGAGTGTTTTGTTCTCTCCAAAAACTTTGGTATTTTGAAATTAATTATTACAGTTGCCTTGATTTGTTTATGTTGATATACTAAATGCAGTAAGTAGAATTGGGAAGAAAGGAGAAATCGTTGTAGTTAATTTCTTAGTACTTATTAATTTGCATATGCATTAAGATACTGTTGAATCTGTATCAAACAAATTGTACTTGTAAGTGTTTATGTTTTTTATGTAAAAGATTTTTTAGATCTACACTTGTGGCTTGAACACTTACCAAGTGCTAGGTCAAGTGCCTCCACCGGAACGATCCTTAGTTCCTAAACCAATAAAACACCTTTCAAAGGAAATCCAAGGTGTGTGTTCTAGTCAGTATCATTCAGTAGCATGGGGTCCAGGTGCCTTGTACACTTGGGGCCTCAATGCTGGCCAACTTGGAGTGAAGGCTAATGAGCAAAAATCAAAGTTCATAGCTGCCCCAAAATTGATAACTATTGCTCAAGATGTTTCTATTAACCATGTAGCTAGCAGCAATGGAGCTATAGCTGTGTGTACCACCAATGGGGATATTTATGTCTTTCATGAGTATCTGTGTAGAAAAATTGCCTCAAGGTATGTTAATTGTTTATATATTTATGTATTTGACATGAAATTATTTTTCAGCAGTAATATAATTTTTTGGTTGTAACGGAAACATTTTTTGCACAATTTTAAGGTGGAATTATTTTCAACTCATTTATTTTATTATAATTCTTTATGACACATAATTTCATCAAATAAGTCCTTACTTAACTAATAAAAACAACTTTTGGTAAAATTCTGACTTTTTATAGGCACATAGTCATCTTCTAGATTGTTAAACTCACTCCAATGCTTACCTAAAAAGGAATTTGTTTTGAGAGTTTCAAAATTGCAAAAATACTGTCACTTAAACTTCTGTAACTCGTAAATTAATGGTTTGATTCAAAATTTGACAGGTCTTTCTAATTTATTTACTATTAGTGACATCTATATGTCTGTCCCTGGTCTTATTGGCTGATATGGTTTAAAAGTAGATAAATACTTGTATGTGCATGAAATGGTGATTGTATGATTAGGGGTTCTGGCTCCAAGAGAATGGGTAGAGCTGAAAGGTGATAGCTGATTCATCACATTTCACATCATTTAACAAATCGTTAGAATCATATCTATAGACATCATTAAAAAGATTGACTCAAGTAATAAGATAAGTTCTTTTTTAATGATACAAATTTTTTTAGGCAGCTTAACTTCATTCAAGTTAGCATTGTTGGTGGTACCTTGGATTCTTCTCTGTTAGACAAAGAGTTGGCCAGAGAAATAAACAGTGAGTTAAAAGTGGCTGTACTAACCAGTGATGGAAACGTATTACTGTGGCAAGGATCAGATCAGCAGTTGTGTCGGTGTATTTATTCGATAAACAGGGCCATAGTAATGAAACAGATCGAAATGAGTCTCAATGAGCTCTTAATGGTGTCCAGAGATGGTAAGTAAAATAACGACATCAAGTTCTTTTCAAGTTATATGACTCTTGGTTAATAGTGTGTATTATTTACTAAGTTGTTATGAACTGTTTTAGGTGAAGCTTTCAAAGGTTTTATCAAACCAAGGAGGAAAAGAGTTACAAATCAAAATAAGATTACTAATTCGGCTGAAAAGAACCAAAAATCCCAGAAAAGTGCGTTTCACAAGTTTTTAGAAAAAGAAGATTGTGTAGTATTGTCTTTACAAAAAATAACAAAAATCCATCGGGCTCTATCTATGATAAGTGACCTTAAAGGAAAAGATTTCGCAATTATACAGGTAAGTTCATTTAATATTACTCTCAATACTTTTCTATTTAAAAAAATGTTGTTTGTCTACATGTCTGCACCAGACCTTTTGTTTTGTCATGTTTCTTGTCTCATATATATATATATATATATATATATATATATATATATATATATATATATATATATATATATATATATATATATATATGTCATTTGTCGATCTTCTGTCAACGTTATGTTAAAAGTTGATTTTAATAATTTTCTATATAAAAAATTGTTGTTTGTCTATTTGTGTCTACCATGTCTTTTGTTTTGTCATGTTTCTTGTGTCGTACATGTCATTTCTTAGTTTTCTGTCAACTTTACGTCAAAATTCTATTTCAATAATTGTCTATATAAAATATGTCTCTTTTGTTTTGTGATGTTTACCAGTTTTCTTTTACCTATGCGTCAAAAGTCATTTCAATACTTTTCCATACAAAAAATTGTTGTCTATCTACGTCTATGTGTGTTCACCATGTCTTTTGTTTTATCATGTTTCCTGTGTCATACATCTGTCCTTTGTCAATCTTCTGTCAAAGGTAGATTTCAATAATTTGTTATATAAAAAATTGTTGTTTTTGTACATGTGTCCACCATTTCTTTTGTTTTGCCATGTTTCTTGTATCGTGCATTTATCAGTCTCCTGTCAGTTATATGTCAAAAGTCAATTTGAAAAATTGTTGTTTGTCTACATGTATCCTCCATGTTTTTTGTTTTGATATCTTTCTTGTGTCATATTTCTGTAATTTTTCAGACTTCTGCTAACTATACAAAAGTTGGTTTCAATACTTTTCTTTATAAAAAATTGTTGTTTGTCTTTATGTGTCCATCATGTCTTGTGTTTTGTCATGTTTTTGTGTCATACATCTGCCATTTGTCAGTCTTCTGTCAACTAGTCACATCCAAACTTACAGTACCGTGAACATTAATTGCAAAGTCTAGAAAGTATGTCGTAATACTTATAAATAGACACTGGTAGTACTTTTTTATTATTTGTAGGCTCCGCCATACAAAAACTTCACCTTTGGCGATATTGAGAGGTCTGATATGAAGGAAAACTTCGAAACACTCCTTCTAGAGAGTGACGACTGTGATACGGTTCATGATGTAGTTTTTAAAATAAATGACAAAACTATTCCTGCTCATAAATACGTCGTGGCTAATTCCAGTCCTTATTTGGAAAAGTTGATGGAAAAACAAGACAAGGTTATTCTAAACAGTATTAACTCTGAAATATTTAGACAAATGTTAAAATTTATGTATAGTGGAGAGTGTGAATTAACGAAATGTGGTGAATTGAAGAACGAAACTTTAAAGAAGTTGTGTTATGTGAAAGACAGCAGTAGAAAGGACAAGGAAAATGTTGATGATGTTATTGAAGTAAATGAAGTTGACAAGGACATTTCCGCTTTTGAATACTATAAAAATAATCAACATCAGAACAAACACAAACCCACAGAGAACAAAAGTAAACAATCCCGAAACCCAGTGAGGTTATTACACGAAATGGCCAAAAAATATGAATGTGTCACTCTACAAAAGTGCCTGAGCAACTTGGAAATGAGTAACTATGTTATTTTTAGCAAAAACAATGGAGCGCATCGATCTGCGATGAACATAAACTTTGACAGGTTAAATTTTGCGACGTTTTATGATGTGACTATCAAATGTAGGGATAATAAAACTCTCAGTGCACACAAGTGTGTTTTAGCGGCACGCATGGAGTACTTTAATAACATGTTTATGAGGTGGCATGAGGTATGTATTCAAATTTTATAATAATGTATTTATACGAGGTCTGGCTATTAAATAACGAGACTGATTATGAAAGAGTTTTATTTTAAAAATTATTCTACAATCGAATGCTCTCCTTCAATATATTCCCGTTCCCTCGCCACACACCGTTCCATTCGTTTTACCATTGGTCAAAGCAATGCTGGAAGTCTTGTTTTGTTTGAGCTTTTAGGAGCTCGGCCGTTTTTCCCTTCTCCTCTTCCATCGATTCGAACAGGATTCCTTTTAAGACAGACTTGATCTTCGGAAACAGGAAAAAGTCACATGGTGCTAAATTTTCAAAATTTTCAAATAGTAAGTTTGGTTTACAGTTTGACCCTCTGGAACCCATTCAGTCATCACGATGCAGTTAATGTCGAAAAAACATAGCTTTAAATTTTGATTTCGACATTCTTGCTTTTTTCATTCTTGGCGATGCAGGAGTTTTCCAGTGCATGGATTGTCGCTTAGTTTCAACATCGTATTTGAATATCCAGATATCATCACAAGTGATGATGTTTTCCATTAATTCAGGCTTTTCATGTAACCTTTCAAGAAAACCTGAGCAGATCTGTTGATGGACGAGCTTTTGGTAAGGGGTCAAATTTTTTGGGACCAACTTCGCACAGACTTTCTTCATGTTTAATTCGTCATGTAAAATTTTTCTGACAGTTTCTTTATCAGCGTTTACAGTTTCAGCAACCATCCGATTATACCATTCAAAAAAAAATGCGCACAAGATAGAGAATTCTCACCATAGGCGTCTTTCAACAAATTATAGCACTCAGTCAGTTTTTTTTAATTTAACGAGAAATTTTACATTTATCCGTTGCTCATATTTTCGTCAAACATTGTTATCGGTACGAGAAAAAAACACGTTCTTTTCTAAGCTCTACAGAAAAAATACTACTACAGCGACAAAAACGTGTTTTCGTACTGGAAGAGTAGACACTTGCAGCCATCCAATGTTGCATTCTTTCCCACTCTTCCCCTCGAGGTCGACTTCTGCGCGCACAGTCTCGTTATTTAATAGTCAGACCTGGTAGTCTGTATTTATGTATTAATATAATTTTATTTCTTTGGATAACGCTATGAAAACCGTTGTTGATATAAAATTTATTCTTATCACAATCCAAAATCTACGCTGAGTTAACATATTGACAAATTAATACAGAATTATTTAACAAAAGATACTTTCTGTATTGAAGACGACAATAAAACTGACAATGCTTTAGAAAATCGACAACAGAAACAACGACAGTCACAAATACTGAGTTCAGCATGGATTTGAACGATGAAAATATGTATAACGCCCCACGTTGGGCGCCATTATGTAACGAACGGCGACTGGAAGAGCTTGTAGTGGAGGATTTTGAGAATTTCACGTAATTTTATTAAACAAACACTATAAACAACAAACTATAATTGTATAATAATAACTTAAATGTAATTTAATTGCATCTTCATCGAAGCAGGTGTGTCATCCCTCTTCGCTCATCTTGGCGTAAGCATCCCTCTGTCGATGGAGCGCGTTCGGTTCGATCGAGGTGGATCGGGACGCAGTCGCACAATTGGTAGGGTTTAAACAAATTTTTTGCACCCTCAGATTGGCCAGTAATTATTTCGTAAAGAAGCAAGAAGTGCTTGAGGACTATTATGTAAAAGTTTCAAGTGCTCGTGGCGAGCAGTAAGTATCGTGAGATGATGTTTTGGAGGTAGCACCACCGAACAATCCGAAGGTGCACTCCGATAAATTTACATTGATAGCTGTCAAGACTAATTCGTTGACCTTGCGCCATTTTTTAAAATAGGATGTCAGTGTTTACGATTGCACAAAATCAAATAATTAACCAAACAAATAATGTGATCTGAGTCTGACAACAACAAACACAAAATGATCGTCCAACGACGTGACTGAAATTTAAAACATGACCGCTGACAATGCGCAAACCAGATGTGTTCACACTGAGTTCTTCAGATGTGCCGCAGCCAGTTAGTAAGTTATCTACACAAAAGTCATGTAAAATGATGGAAGCAACTTTTGGGTGTTCGGAGATATGTCGGTAGGCATGAAGAGACCTAATGGCAAAAAATGCTGCTGATGCAGTGCCATATGTAACAGTGTTTAGTTTGTAGACAGAGATCTCATCATCTGTATTAAATCTCCAACGGATCTTTTGAAGATAACGTTGTTCTGGGGCTATGAAAACTTGATGGTACATTTTAGTTATATGTGCCCCTACTACAATTTATGTTATCGAAATCTAAGTAAAATGTAAAATAAGCTTGTAAGTGAGGGCCGACATACATGATGCCATTTAATGAGTAGCCTGTGGTAGTTTTTGCACTACCGTCAAATACAACTCTTAATTTTGTGCTAATTGATGATTCCTTGAAAACACAATGATGAGGTACGAAGAATCCAGAATTATCGTCATTGTCCTTTGTTAGGTCGGTACTTAACAGCGACAAATGTTGAGAGTTAATAAAAACTGACGATTCTATAAAACACCACCATCAACGCTATTTTGTACTGAATGCTTAACCTTAGAATCACAGGAATTAATAGGTAGAAAGGATTGTTTGACCAACAAGAACGACATTCTAGCAAGACGGACACTAAAATAAGATGTTAGTGAGAAAGAGTCAAGCTACTAACGTTTGCAAGATTTTAGCCTTGTTTGCATGACTGTTAATTGACGAAAACGTACGTTAAATGTTAAGAAAAGAAAATAAGAGAAGATTTAACAACATTTTGTACCATGCAGATATCGGATTACATAGTAGGCAGATTTATTTGAATTTATTGCAATATTATTGCTCAGAGATTGGCATCCAGATGGGCTCCATCTATCTGCCTTCTGCACAACGTCTTGATATACTAGAGATGGAACAGAACACATAAATACCGGTATTTTCTAACAAACAATTTTTGTTTGTAATATGATTTGACAATATTTCCTTTTGATAATCAAATAGTTGATCTGATTTATTATTTTCCAGAATTCCACTGCCGAAGTGTCTCTTCCGTTTCCCAAGAACACAGTAGAAGCTTTATTGGAATACCTATATACAGACTCACTATCGAAACTGAATGCCCTAGAAGTGGATCACCTGTTCAACGTTGTTATTTTAGCAGACCAGCTCTTCGTCCAAAGACTGAAAGAGCAATGCGAGTTGCTACTCTCGGATTTGTTAACAATGAAGAACGTTATACAAGTACTGTCGTTTGCCGATGTTTACTGTGCCAATAAACTCAAATACTGCTGTATGATGTTCATTATAGCTAATATAACTCCATTACTGGAACTGAAGGCTTTCAACGACTTGGACGACGATCTTCTAAAAGAACTTTCCGATTTTTATTTCGAGCAGAAAAGAGAAGTTCATTGTAGAGTGATAACGCCGTATTCGACGGCGGAAGCGGACGAAGTCATAGCTTCTATAGCCTCGACGTATCCCGTATCGATGAGTGAAGAAATCGACATAACTCCTAGCAAGCCACTACATAAGAAGAGAAACCGACAACATAGAACTTCCGAAAAATCCAATTCTATTTCGGAGAAAGACACTAGTTTTGACAGTATTATCCAGTTTCCTGACGAACCAGACGTAATAGCTGAAGTAGACAACAAAGTAACCGAGCTACCCAACAGATTGAAATCAATCACCTTGGCTAGCAGGATTGTTAAGGAAGAATTGGTGCAGGAAAACTTCACGAAGTTGAATAAGTCCAGCCTTAGTGTATCATTTGATGATTCTGTACAATTTCCTGAATTAGGAAGTCCACCGGCTTATTCTCTTACCAAAGCGTCTCCTCAGAAATCTGAAACTAGGACTAAACCTGTCAAAATGTCTCAGAAGCAGAGGAAAAGATTGTCGTCGGAAAGTAAGGCTGTGGAGGGCCCTCCAATTCAAGGTATTTATATCAATATGTTGTTAATACTTAATTAATAATTTTTAAGTTCTAAGGGCCGGTTTCACCAACACCAAATAAATCCCTGAATAGTTAATCATTGAATAAAATTTATTAGTAGAATAAATTTTATTCCGTTTCAATAACTATTTGTAATCCACAGTTAGTTATTTGTCGAATAAGTTCAAAGCGTAATGATTTTCCACAGACTACTCGTTGGCACCTCTTTTGGCCTCCACCTCTTAGGTGTTTGGCCAGGCACATTGCACTATTTTTCACTGTAATTATGTACATAACCTATTATATTTGATATTGGTTGATTTAATTTGTCAAAATAATAATAATTGTCAATGCCATGCCAATGGTCAATATATATTTGAAACGATCCTGTTGCATAAAAACAAAGAGCAATTAACAATTGATTTCGCACATATATGGGTCTATTTTTGTTGCTTACAGGATGCAATTGGTTACCGATCAAATTTAATAAATCATCTACTGAATTTTTTGATAATCTAAACCTAGTTTTAAAGTCCACATCATCAAATTCAGCAAAAGGGTTTCTTCTTTGCAGCTACCAGCGTGGTCTTCTCCTTCGCTGTTCATTTCCGTCAGAGGATGATGATAATGAAGATAATATTCGAAAATCAATATATATGTATACAAAATTAAATTGTCTGATATAATTACGTTTACCTGCAATACATTGTTGATAATTTCAAGTTAAACTAATGAATTTTCTTTATTATTGATATTTAAAGTGAGGTTAGCTGTCAACTTATTCGAAGAATAAATATTTATTTGGCCGATATTGGACTAATAACTTATTTGGAGTTTATTCATAGAATAAGTCTTATTTGACGTTGGTGAAACGCAGATATGTCAGTTTTATTGATCGAATAACTTTATTCATTGAATAGACTGCTATTTGTCGTTGGTGAAACCGGCCCTAAGACTATTAATTCATTCGTAAATTTTCAGTAACTCCCAAAAATCCTTGGAAGATCCTACCAGAAGCATCTAGTCCTGTCTCGACAGCAGACTCTAAACATTTCGGTGATATTATTTCCGATGAAAAGAAACAAAAAGAAAACTTAATGAAGATGACCAATAGGCCTCTTCTATTTACTCAAGTAAGTATCACATTTATTTGTATTTTGTTTCGATATCAATACTAGATTTGCACTTTAATAGTATTTGTACTTTATACTTCATTTCATGACCGATTTTACATGTTACTTCTGTCAAACGTCATCTGTCATCGAGTAATTCTGTCATTCTTTTTTTAGCAATAAAAACCATTCTAACTTGTTGCATCTCAAATTACAGTCATTCTTCGCCATTGTTTATTTATTTTTTTTTTGTATTTTTAGATTGAAGACAAAGCTATAGACGAGTTATACAAGTTTTACAATGTCGAGAATGCCTTCGATGAGTTAATAACCATTGAACGAGTGCACATCGGCGCCATCGCTTGTCCAGTGTGGGTACCAAAACAGAAATAAATCTCCAGAAAAATGTGATATTAGTTGTTAAGATTTTTGTACTTTCTTATAAATATCATTTTTATTGTGATTTTTAATTTTATCTTTATTTTAATAAAGTTTGTTTTTAAAATTTTGTTTGTTTGTTTAATTATCATACGGCTTTATCTTCTTCTTTTTATTAGCCTGTCCGATAATTGACAATGGCCACCATCATCATCATCAGGGCTTTTCATTCCGGGAGGAATGTTTTTCTGCTCTTACTTAGAGCTCTCTGAGTCGCGTATTGCGGTGCATCACTCCGCATTCCACTTGTATGTTGTCAAAGTTTGTTTGATGACTTGGCTTTCGTTACAATTTTCTTTCACTCCTTTCGACATGTGCTTAAGTTTGCTCCAGTTTCTCACTTTCAGAATTTTGATATCCGACCTGATCCTCCCATCTCTCTATGGGTCTTCCCCTTGGTCTTTTAGTTGCTGGTTTCCATCTGGTGTTCTTCTTAATCAGTAGGTCGTTTTTCCTTCTCTCTATGTGTTCCAGCGATCTCAGCCTATGTGCTTTAATAAATCTAACTATATCTTCTCCCTTCATTATGTCTCTTAGTTCATGGTTAATTTTTTTTCTCATTTCTCCGTTGTCAATTCTTATACCATAATCCGTCTGAGGATTTTCCTTTCAAAAATTCTCAATTTTTCTTCCTCTTTTTCCGTGAGGCACATTGTCTCAGCTGCGTACGTAACTACTGGTCTGATTGCAACTCTGTATATATTCAGTTTTGTATTTCTGAATAAATTCTTGTCCTTCATAAGCCTATGATATCTCCATTATATCTGTTTGTCTGCTAGTATTCGTTCCGTTACTTCTTCACTTCTTTTGTTTTGGGCATTCACTATTACTCCCAAATATTTAAATTGTTGGACTCTTGCAAAAGTCTAGTTTTCTATTTTGATTTCTCTCGCCCTGTTATCTTCTCTTCTAGAGCAGAGTAGATATTTTGTTTTTTCTTGATTAATTTCTAGACCTCTTTTCCGTGCTTTTTTTGCCAGGATTGTTACTGCTTGAAATCTTGATTTTTCATTTCAATAAATAATTTATTTCTACCAATACAGTCAAAGGCCTGTCTGAAGTCTACGAAGAGGATGTGGAGTTCTATGTTGTGTTCGTGGCATTTTTCGATTGTTTGTGTAACTATGTGGATCGCATCTGTAGTGGATCTGCTTTCTCTGAATCCTTGCTGGTAGTCCCCAATTTCTTTATCTGTGAATTGAGTGAGTTTTGCTTGATGAGGGCTGTTAGAATTTTATATGTTGTGCTCAGTAGAGATATTGCTCTATAGTTGTTACAGTTTGTTACTTCTCCTTTCTTAAATATTGGTATAATTCTGCCTTCTTTCCAATCCTCAGGCATTTCTTCTGCTTCCCATATTCTAACTATTACGTTATAGATGCTTGTTAATAACTTTTCCCCTCCGTTTTTAATCAGCTCATTGGGAATTTCATCTGGGCCAGGTGTTCTTTTCTGTTTCATGTTTTGGATGATGTCTAAATATTCAACATATGTTGATATCCATATTTTATTATCTCTAATGTCTTCCATTGCGTCTACTTCCTCTTCTGGGCTTTCTTTGCGTCTATTGTCTAGATAGTTCTGTGAAGTGTGTTTCCCATGATCTATTGTCAATTTTAACTACTGGTCTGCCTTTTCTTTGTTGAGCTTTTAGGTATCCAAATAGTCTGGCGCTGTCTTTACTATTCTTTTCTAGGTCCTTTCTTCCATCCACATTTTTTTTTTGTTCTTGCAACAATCATCCGCTGCTTTTTTTTTCTTTATATTCGTTTCGATGATGTTTTTCTTTAGTTGATATCCATTGATTTTGCATTCTGCATCAAACCACTCTTTCCTTCTTTTTATTTCCCTTTGTCCTAGCACCTTTTCAGCTGAACTCAAAATGAATTTTCTTTTATATTTTTCCATATGTCCTCTGTGTTATTTGCTTCTGTTAGATTTTCCTTTAAGGTTGTCTGTACTTTTAACTTCTCCAGATTCCATCTTCTTTTATTTTGTCTTGTTCTATCTGCTGTAATTATCTTCATTTTGATTTCTCCTATTACTAGAAAATGGTCTGTGTCCGCATTTGATATGATCTGACATCGTGCATTATTGTTTTCCATTTTTTGTATATTAGTATGTGATCTATATCTGATTGCCATCTGTTGTACCAGGTATCAACCATGTTACTTTATGCTCTCTTCTGTGCATATAATGTAACTGTTTTTTATTGCTGCTAGTTGGCATAATTTTCTTCCGTTATCGTTTGTCTCGTCATGAATAGTTTCTTTCCCTGCTACTTCCTTATACTGGTTTTCTTTGCCTACTTTTGCATTGAAGTCACCAACCATTAGTACTATATCATTTCTGGGTAACCGTTCATATAATTCTTCCAGTTGTTCATATAATTCAATTTTATCATTTTCTGTGGGTGCATATATGTTTTGTGATTATCATATTGGCTTGTTTGTTTGGCTGGTGCAAAATGTCAGCGATTTTTGACAGTAATTTCCAATAACTATATACGCAGTGACGTTTTGGATTCTCTTGATGTTTCTGAACCCCCCAAAAAAGAAAAAGGCATGACACAGATAACGAAAAACGACTATATTTTGAAATTTTGGATACTATTATTATGCAAATAGGTACTCGTTTTTCGAATTTTGAAAATTTGCAAATTTTGACCTTATTGATGATTCAAAATTTAAAAAAGTTACATCAAAGAATATTTAAAGATATCTGTTAGACAAGTTATATAAAAATTATCCATAATTATTTAATATAATTAGAAAATGAATTAAAAGTTTTATATGTAGATCCTAATATTTTCGGAAGGTGGGATATTACAAGATATGTATAATTTTATATACTGCAATTCATTACAACACTGTTCCCGAAATTAATAAATTATTGCCATTGATTCTCTCATTACCACCAACTTCTGCCCCAAATGAACAGAATTTTTCTTGTCTGAAAAGAATCAAAACGTATTGTTGAAATACCATGACACATGAAAGGATGTCAATTTTGTCTCAAATGTCAATAGACAAAAAACTTTTAAAATCTCTCCAAAACTCTAATAAATTTTACGATGACGTTATAACCCATTTTGCTACTTCCACACAATGTAGACTAGAGTTAATTTACAAACATGTTTAGGTTCTAAATTTATAGGAAAAACCAAAAAAAGCTGAAAGGCTCCTATACTGATTGAAGATTTTTTAGTAGATGGTATACCTATCTGAGGAGATTGCCGACCTTGTCTCTAAAACTACGAGCTGCCACTGAAGATGTTTTGGACCTTGTTGAACGGCATAAAAGCATGGACTCTCAAACAGAATCATTGAGAGATTCGAGATGTAGTGCTATAGACGAATATTAAGAACAAGTTGGTTTGACCCAGTCAGAGAATGAAGCAGCGAATAGTTGATCTTCTTCACTACGATTTACCGTCTTATTTGGACGACCCCTGTATGGATATTGAAGTTTTGTTTCAGTTATTTGTAGTTTCTTCTGGATAAAGGTCGATTCAGACACATCAGACCCGTCACAGTCCCGGCACGTAACCGGTCCTGTTTGGTCATAGAACTATTAATTATCTGACAGCTGGGAAACTGTCCGTCGCCTGATGAATGTGAATGCCGGCGCCATATTTCTATTAAAGAATATTTTGTATGACGGATTGTTCGGTTCGGCGCCAGGACTGTGACGAGACGTGACTGATGTGTCTGAATCGACTTTAAAGGTGCCCACTCACCAAGAAGGAAGAATGCGCAATTAAGTCTCTGCATGTTTGCTGTAAGGTAAACCCGTACGCTCCACGCCGGCATACACCAGTACTTTTGCTTTCAGTTTAGAAGTACGGTTAAAGTGAACATGACGTCAAAAAACGATCTTTTATTAATGGCAGTGGCGTGTGTTTGTATAAAAGAAAGGTGTCGTATTAAAAGAAAACCAAGGTCGCAATGGACAAACTCTTGGTTACAAAAACGAGTTACGTATTCTCATGTCAGTTTACTGGACGAATTGCGACTGGATTCATCAGATTGGCATAATTACTTGAGAATGGATCAAGATACGTATTTTGAACTATTATCTTTAGTAACTCTTTTGATACAAAAACAGGACACGCGAATGCGGCAGGCTATAACGGCACATAAAAGGCTAACTGCTACATTAAGATTTTTGGCAACGCGAAGGAGCTATGAGGACTTAAAATTTTCAACAATAATTTCAGCTCAGGCATTATATCGAATTATTCCGGAAACATGTAAAGCAATATGTCGTGTATTACAAAAGGAAGTAATGAAGCTAAATTGATTTGCAATTTACATCTTTTTTCATTAGAAAAAATAATCTTACCTATATAAAATTCCTTTTTATTGAGATTTTCAATAAAGACAAAGAACTGAAAACACAAAAACTGAAACTAGAATCGGTACAGATCATACTAAAAATATTAATATTTCAAAAAAAATATCTTTTACAAATTGCAGAAATCAGTATTATTAGAAAAATTCTTATAATATGTAGCAACGGAATTGGATTGTTGACCCATTGAACTCGATATTTGAATATTGACTTGTTATTGACTTTCACATTGAGGTAATGCAGACACAAGTGGCATATTTACCGAAATAATAGAATTTTATTAAGCCTTCCTAGTTCTGCATTGTAAAGTATATCATTAAACAACTTTTCTGCAAAAATCCTTGTGTTGGTAGGTCTTCTCAATTTGCAGGCTATATTCTTTCCTATTCGATCATTGTATGCTTTATTTTTAATCTGCCATAAACAGGGATAACTTCTGTATAGCTCTATGAATTCCGTAATAAACTCTCTCGACACGCACCTTATGGTGCTTAATGCTTAATAATATGCAACATCCAACGAACAGTCGTACAGCACTGATTGAAAATGAAACATGCAGAGACTTGTTGCCCATACACTCTCATTCTTCCCCGCGCGATGATAATTGCACACGCTAAAAATCAAGACGATCCTGATTTTGAGAGGTTTGGTTGCGCATTCCACATTTTTCGCCATACACACACACTTTTAACTGTACCCCGTGCCATGCACATTCAATCCTTCGCGCTTCCTTCTGAGTGAGTGGGCGCCTTAAGAGTGGATATTCTTATATCTTTACTTAATTCATATCAAAATTCTTGACTGCTGCTTTACGAGGTGATGCTGCAGATATCCTAAGATCGATTCCTAAGGGTCAAGAAAAATGTTACCAGACCTTGTTCACTCGACTAGACAAACGTTACGGAAATGCCCATCTACAACAAGTCTACAAAGTACAAATAAGAAGTAGAATCCAACGAGCAAGTGAGAGTTTGCAAGAATTTGAAGCAGATATTGCTCGTATAGCACTGTTGGCCTATCCAGAGACACCAGACAACATTTTGGAAGAAATTGCTGTAGATGCCTTCGTCAATGGGTTAAGAGACAGTGAACTACAGAAAGCTTTACGACTAGCAAGACCGAAAGTTTTAGATGAAGCGCTCGCCATTGCCTTGGAACACGAGATAGCTAGTCGAGTTTCACGGAGCTATCAAGTACGAACCTCTGAAGAGAATGACGAACGAAACAATAAACGTCTGGAGGAAATCGTACGGAAAATAGTTCGTAACATGATGCCGAAGAGACGTGAACCCAGATGTTGGAATGGTAACAACGAAGGTCACATTCGTCGTAAATTACAAGAAAATAATACAACAGTCAGAAAGCTAGAACAAATGGAACACTGGGCGGGAAGAAGTCATTCAAATGCTAATGCTCAGTCAAGACGGCCATACAGTGTAAATCGTAATCATTGTCTTGAATTAGAACAACGACTTTGCCCCGTGAGGCGAACCACCGTTATTAATGAATAATGATCAATGGCAGCCTCAACAGCTACAAGACGCTCAAGCAGATGATCCATGTATAAAAAGAGTATTGGATTCTTCTTCTTCAGATGCAAATCCACTAATGGATGTTAGCGATCGCATTTTCCATTAACTCTCTATTTCTTGCAATATGTATCAGAGATTGTATGTCGTTAATCCCTGTCCATTGCCTTATGTTTCGGAGCCAGGACATTTTCTTGCGTCCCATTCCTCTCTTGCCTTCAATTTTACCCTCGAAGTATTGGATTGGGTGCGTCGAAGTGAAAGACCTTCTTGGCAAGACATTAGTGCATGTAGTCCCGAAGTTAAGTGTTACTGGAGCCAATGGAATTGCCTAGTGCTGAAAGATGATCTTCTGTATAGAACCTTTGAGAACGATGATGGTACAGAAACTAAACTTCAGTTGATTGTACCTAAAAGTAAAGTGTCAGAAGTATTACGTCAGTTGCCTGACGGTGCATCAGGTGGACACTTTGGTATTACGAAGACTCTGCAAAAGGTTCGAGAACGGTTCTATTGGGTGAACTGTAAAGATGATGTAAGAAGATGGTGCCGGAATATACCGAATTAAGAAGTTGCCGAAAGGTAAACCAAAAGTAGTTTACATAAATCGTCTTGCACCTTATGCTGGCTCAAATGAAACAGAGGAAGTACGAATCCTTCAACATGAGATCAAAGATAACCGGCGACCAAGCTTTAACGAGTTTATGTCAAATTACGCAGAGAGAAAGAATGCTAGATTCGGCGTGACGACAGAAGTTCAGCAGGATCTTTTTAGTGTTCCGCATAACGTCTCTCTAGCCCACTGTGTTGCTCAAGATCTTGAGATGACTAAAGGAATCTCATCTGTATTTTATAAGAAATTCGGTCGCTTGGACGAGTTAAAAAACCAGCAGCCTAAAGTTGGAAGAGTACTGAGATTAGAAGATGGTTCTCGATCTTTGCTGTATATGGTGACCAGGAAGTCGTATACAGACAGGGCAACCTACGAGGATATATGGTGTGCTCTAACTAATTTGAAGAAAATCGTCTGCAATTAAGACATTGAGAATTTGGCCTTACCCAAGATAGGCCAAGCACTAGATAATCTGGATTGGAAGATTGTCAGAAGCATGATTGAAGTAATCTTCTGAGAAACCGGCGTAAGAATTACTGTGTGTTGCACTAATCCGAAGAGAACGTGTCCTTCAAAGACAGTAGACTCTTATTTCTTTTTGAGGGGTTCATGCAGAGCTGGAGAGTCCTATGTAGATTCCGCCATCCTGGGCCTACATATAGAGTTGCTGATCGGGACGCTCAGATCTAAGAGGGGAGCAGTGTTACGAACATGCATTCAGCGCGGCCCGTCTAACGGTTGCATCTCGAAGCATCTCGGCATCGAGAACCATCGATGGATAGATCCCTCGAAGGCAAGAGAACAATCGGTCACATATACGCCTAGAGCTGGGAACTTTCTAGAAAATAGTAACTTTGGTATATATATGTAACGATCTTAGGAGTTAGTTTAGTTGATAAGAGAATACCGAACTGTAAAGTTATAAATAAATATATTTATATAAATTCGAACCGCTCGTTTTATTTAATCTCGCTACATTATTTTCTTTTGTATTCTTAAATAAACGACATATTTTACCTTAATTATACGAAACTATCAGGTATCTAAATATGTTAAGTAAATATCACCTCAATAAGAGATAATAACTCGAGCAGTACCTATAAATCTACAAAAGAAACGAAGTAAAAATTTTGTATCACAAAAACCTGCAAATACTACACAAAACAGGAAGTTATCAATAAGATGTTGTTTTGTATTTTAAATTAATAAAAAATACAGTTACACAATTACAATTTGTTTCTTTCGACAAGAAAAATTATATCAATATCAATGCATTGATTCATATTTCGATTCAGTCTTTTGTCATTTCGTTAACTGAATCAATTATTCACTTACATAAACCAGATAAGAACACAGTTGGTTTAATAATCAACTGTTATACCGATGTAATGGGGGCTAGACCCTCATATATATCGGATTTGAAATGCACCGACTATCAATTACCATCAGATCTATGAATAATTTTGATTATGATTACATTCATCAATTTAATGTTTGTAAGTACCTATATAAGAACTAAATGTTCGGACAAACGAAAATTTATTGAAAACGTTCATCTTCACGATATTTCTTATTGAACCTAAGAACGAGTTCAATAATAGGTACAATAAACTCTTATCATTGATAACAAAATATTGAAATGGTTCGGCTTCAAAAACTTGAATTGCAACGTTGGCGGCAAAATAAATGAAAATGTTGCCGCATAACATCGAGACAACAAAATGTTCGGACAATTCAAGAAATTATAGGGATCATTACGAAATTTCTGTTTCATCTTATGCCACAATGTCTCAATACTTAGACAAGAGAGTACAAAATAGAGAGTACATGTAATATTTATTTAATAAACTTTCGAAAAGTGAAGCCATAGTTTCGATGTGACCGCCACGTTTTGCTGCCTGTACGTTGCCCTATCTGGTTGCCCATTAGTACCTCTCGTAGGGTTACCAGGTCTACCGATTGTTCACTAAATCTACTGATTTCAAACTTCACAGTTCTTTTGAGGCAATCTTTATGGAATGCTTCATTTTGACTTTTGATAGCCCGTTTTCGAAAGTTTCCTACGCAAACATCAAATTTCGATTCGTCTCTGAGTCGCTGAATTCTTTATTTATACGTCCATGCTGAATACACTCTGAATCAGTCATCAACGGTCCATGAAAACTTTAAGCAGCGCGTCAATTGGGCAAGATCAAAGATTTCATGGACCGTTGATGACTGGTCCAGAGTCACATTCGGAGATCAGCAGTTAAATAGTCTATTGACTGCCGCAGATAATACAGACCTCGCAAAAAACGGGGATAAAAGTGCTGCGAATGGACAAACATGATACAAATAATATACTATTATATTATAATCTACTAACAACTAACAGGTAGTTACACTCTACGACAAATTCATAAGAAACCCAATATCTTGAAATTAATGGATCTGTTTATCCAAGTTCATTGTATTAACAGTTTGTTTTTTAATGGCATTTTGTATGAGTACGCTGATCTTTGAAACGGCAATTAAACAAAATATTTTTAAAATTGCTGAAAAATAAGATTAGTTTATTTAAGTTTCTAGGGTCCAGACGAAGTCGTAATCTTAAATCAATATAATTTTGCTTTAAAAAATCTTCCTCATTTCTAAGAACGCGTGCGCATTTAACTGATATCAGCGTATAAGTGGTTCTTCACCAGTAGGTCAAGCGAGTGTTAGCAACGAAATTGTCTCGAAACATAAGACTATTCTACTGGTTGACTAGTATATGCTCTACAGAATAGTAAATTCGGTTTTTTGAACGTAAAAGAGCAGGACATTTGAATTTAAAAACCTAACCTATTAAAAAACGGAAAGTTGTTTACAAATAGTCGTTGAAAGCGGATGAGAGCAAGTCGAGAGTTGTTTTTTTCGGCATTTGATAAATTTCGAGCAGTAAAGCGTTTAATTGGATTTTTCGATGAGAAAAGTGACAATAGTTATGTGTGACAATGAATATGTATCGAGGAAAAAGCGCAAAACAATTTTACTTAGCTTCCCTGCTTTACGATTCCATCGACGACAATAATCTCAGGTATGTCTGTACTTTTTTTTTCTTTTTTTTGTATAGAATAGTATTTATGTGTGGCAGTATGTGACTATGTATTTGTTTTGTTTTTTATTTATTAATTGTTTTTAAAACAACGTCTTTGCATTTGTTTTTAAATAGAAATAGAATTCAATTCAAATTCAAATAGAAAAAGTAAATATTAGTTTGTAGTTCTTTGAGGACATAATTAAGGGCAAAAACATTTAGAAATCACGGAAAATTGTATTGGACATGTCTTTATTATTTATTTAAGAATAAAAAGAACTTTCTTTATATTTAAGTGTGTTAAGATCAAATTACACAAATTAAATTTAACAAAGTAGGTACACAAATAGATTTGTAAATTATATTTTTCTTCAAAACACAAATCTTTACTTAATTATGAACATCTTTGTTTTTTGTGAGATATAATTTTTTTGTTACAAGTTAAAAGCAGATAAATTCTATTTAAAACTACAAAAATATTTTTAAAAGCTTGATTTGGCCTTAATAAAATTGTTGGTCACTAGATAGATACCTCAGAAGTTTTTGGGATACCAATAGCAGTGTTTTTAAATTCAGGAGGCTTACTTCAATCATTACTACTTAATTTTGTGGGCTTACTACAAAAATCTGTTAAGTCTTAAATTAACTTTATAATTATAATTATTGTTTGAAAAAAATTAAAGTTTGAAGGTTGGTATATTTCGGCAATACATATTTTGTACTCATACTCACAATAATATTATTGTTTCTAGGGGATGCTAAAAAACAAAAAAAAAATATGGGACTTACATGATTTTGGCAAAATAAAAATAGCAAAAATGTATTTAACAGTTTAATCTTAAACTAACACAAGAAACATTTTATAGCATGAATTAACAAATTCCTTCAGTCTTCAATATCTCTTCATCACTGTTAGTTGAGGAAGGAACTTCGTCTACAGCTGATTTCGATGTTGGCAAAGATTTGTACCAACTGTGAAATTTTTCTGGGATGTCTCCTTTATGACACAGTTGTAGAAGGCTATTTCTTTTCTTCCCTGTTATTAGAATTATTTTTGAAAATAAATTTTGAAGGGTTATTTCTTCAAAAGAGTTTAGAAGAGTTTTACCAAATACTTGAATTACTTTGAACTCTGAAGTATAGTCATACCTACACTGAATTATTTCTGGTTTACTTTTTTCATTTTTTAGGCACTTGATTTTGAGCCAATGTACTGTGCTTCTTTCTGTATTTTTGTTCCTGTTTTTTATTAACTTTGTTGATAAATCTGTAAGGTCTTTGAAATCTGAAAAATTCATCTGATGAAGATTATAGCCCATACTTTTTTTGTTTTGGACACATCTTGATCTAGCAATTTAAAAAATATTAAACCAGTCCTGGTTTATGGTATAAACAGGAACATATTTCTTTGCCTTTTCTATAGCACTGTGCATGCTGTCCACCTCCATAAAGGTGTGACTACTTTCGAGGAACCTGTGCTCTATGATTTCTATTTTTGAAGTTTGGACCAAATATAAAAACAGTGCTGCAACATACTGGTTGTGGTTTTGTCTGTCACAGGTATCAGAATACAAACAGAACTGTCTTATTTCAGATTTTATTTGGTTAATGTAGTTAAGTAAGCAACTACCTATTTCTGAACTGCCTCTTTTACCTTGTAACTCTGTCCATCCATAGCAAAAGGCAGCTGCTTTCACAGTCATACACTCCTCCTTCCGTATAATGTGTTGTACATAGTCATTTTCTAATAGCTGCTTCTCCGGGCCACATTTAAGGAATTATATTTAGTGCAAAGTTGGCACTGATCTTTTTTTGGCTTGTAGAATGACAAGTAATTATGCTTATATCTTTTAAATTTTCATTTAAACATTCTTCTTCATCATGTGAAAAAGTTAAATTTTTACAAAAAGAAATTCTTTGATACTAATTTGCAGATTGATTGAATTATTTTGTTGGCAATCATCATGGCTATTCTGACCTTCTAGGCAGCTGCTCTGAACAATTGCCTTGGGTGGCAACCAAAGTACTCTCTCAGGTTCTTCAACCAGGAAACACCTCTGTATTCGTGACTCTATCTACCCATGGAATCCTTAACAATCTATTAAGGTTGTATTCTAATTTAATGTCCATCATTCAGCTCTATAGTAGAGTACATTGTGTACATAGCATTTAATTAGCCTTATTCTGAGGGCCAATGTCAGATCTTTAATCATAAAGCATAAAATCTTTTTCATTTTCACTAAGTTGGCGCATGTTCTTTTTCAATTCTGACTCTTATTTCTGCAATATAATAGTTAATTTCTGTGATTATTGTTCCCAAGTAAGTACATATATCTTTTTACTGCTAATTTTCATGAATGTTGTTTTTTGATGTTAAGAGAGAGTCTGTATTCTCCACTATATATGTCATCATTTTTATTGACTAAAGAACTGTAAAACTTAGCAAAGTAACACATGAGGTTTATTTGATACAATGAATATTTATCAGAAAATAGTCTGCCAAAACAAGTTAACTGTTTTAAAGTTGTAGATCAGGTCGCTATAATTATTTAACTTACGAGAAATGTTTTTGGCATTATATAATTAAGTAATGTTATTGAGGGCTAGATATTTCAGATTTTTTTAATAGTGCTGTAAAATAATTAGTTGAT
The DNA here is from genome assembly GCA_918026665.1 of Diabrotica balteata. Classification (NCBI taxonomy): domain Eukaryota; kingdom Metazoa; phylum Arthropoda; class Insecta; order Coleoptera; family Chrysomelidae; genus Diabrotica; species Diabrotica balteata. The sequence continues at coordinate 105,532,393 of OU898283.1, read as the reverse complement.
GAATCAGCTATTTAACCTGGTATTCTTTACAATCTTACGAACTCAGTTTCAAAACATCTATTTCAAATTCCATCAAATTTTGGATCATCCAGTTTTTTTATATATTTTGTTTCCAATGCATGTATTGGCATATCATATTTTACTGGCTTTGTCCAGGCCGACAGTTAATCTCTGGAACAGCAAATCTGAAATATAAAATTCCAGAACTGTTTTAAAAAAGAAGTACCTTTACATGTTAGTTTACCAGAAAAACTAAAAATTCTTAAAAAAATGGCGTGTTCAAAATGAAAAGTGTTCAAAAATTAATCTTTTTTACTTTTTTCATTCACAAAAATTTTATTATTGTTTTTGGACAACATTGTGCTAAACTATTATAGAGAAAACCAAAATAAACAAAATTCATCAAGTTTTATTAAAAATTGATCCACTAGGTATGGAGATAGCTATCCGCCAGGTAGTTTCACCATTGGGATGGAGATCAGTAGCGGAGCGAGCGGGCTGAAGTAACAGTAATTATTCTTGATGGTACTGTTTCATACTTTTATTTTGCTTAATTTTGGTATCTCAGTAAACAAAAATGCCTAAAGTCTAAAATGAAGACGAACAAAATCTATTTTTATTGACCATGATTAAAAAATATTGGCGCTATATTATTGTAAAAATTGAATGAACAATTTGTTGACAAATATTATCAGTGTGTTTTGTTTTATGTATTTTACTCAAACTATCAATCAGCCAATTAAGAATTATGATTAATGAAAATCAAAATGTACTTTCGTCTGCGTAATAACATTTTTTAAGAAAACTTTCTAGTCAATAGGTCACTAGTAGTCGTAAGTTCAAAATGTGTTTAGGATTTCTGTCTCTGCAATTACTGACATCAGTAGTAGCTGATAACGTACACACTGGCAGATAAAATTTGTAGCAAATTTATTTAATTTATTTATTTAAAAAGAATATAAACGAAAACATGTTATCAAAAAGAAATTGTAAATAACAAATTGGATGGATTTTTTTCCTTTGATAGCGTTGGCTTATCTAATTGAAATTGGAACAAATCATTTAACCCAAATGATGAAGAGATTGCAATGCATTGTTTTTCTATGCAATATTTGTCATCTTTAGTAAACAATTTTTATCGTCCATTTTGACAGCTTTTTACTTGTTTTGTCTTCTGTTAATTGAAAATAAAAAAATTGTCTTTAACAGTTTAATCTTACCTTCCTTACTCGTATTACTGTTGTCCGAAATTGTCCAAAGGCTACAAGGTTTTATGCTAACAACATATTTCTATTTTAGTGCTGTAAAATTTGTATTATGCGAGAAAGAGGCAGACCCAAACATTATTTTACCTACAACAGGCATTTCTTCCTTCCATTTAGCAATTGGGTGCGATGATGCAGACTTTGCTGTTAATGTTACCAGACTGATATTACAAAATGGAGGAAATCCGAATGTGTGGTAAGTATTGTGTATATAAAATCATTGATCTTAATTCGAATAATATCTGTATTTTCAATTTTGGTAATGGTGTTTTTTATTGAAGGATCAATTTCTCTATACTAATGCTGTGATTATTCCACTGTAAATATATATATTGTACCGTTTTTAAATAAAACGAACGGTTAGATTTATACAAATATATTTATTTATAAGTTTACAGTTCGGTAATATCTTAACAACTAAACTAACTCATAACTTCGTTACATATACATACCAAAAGTATTATTCTAGAATTATCTAAAGTAGTCCCATCTCTAATTCGTTGTTTGATTGATTGATTTTCTTGCGTTCGAGTTACCGCATTGAGCTGTCGGTAGTCAATACAATAACGTGTTGAACCATCTTTCTTCTTTACTAACACTACTGGTGATGTCTATGGACTGTTTGATGGTTCAATTACCCCTTGTTTTTTCATATCTTTGATGATGTCTTTGGCTTCATCTCTTTTCGTAAATGGAAGTCGTCTAGGTTGTTGTCTGATTGGCTGAGCGTCTCCGGTATTAATTTTATGCTTTACTATGCTTGTTTTGCCCTTATCCTTCTTATCAATCGTAAAAACATCTAGAAATTCTATCAGCATAGACTTCACTGTTTTAGTTCGTTCATAATCAAGATCTTGGCATGTTTTAATCATCGTCTCAACAAGCTCCTTTGGATACTTAGATTTCGACGGTTTTTCATTACTATTCATGGAACAAATCGAAGCCACTGGAACACTGTCCGATCAAAGTTCTTTTACTTAACTTAATAGCATTTCCTTTTAAATTCATAACTCTTACAGGAACGACATCTCGAATTCTCACCAAAGCTTTTGCCGTTAGCAACTCGGCATTGTTCACATCTTTGACCATCCTTAAACTTCCATAAAATGTCTGGTCATCAAAATTTTCTCACTATTATCGAGTATTGTTACGCCACAAGTAGTTATTAAGCTGATAACATCTTCTTTGTTTTCATACAACGGCAACTCTTCACCACTGATCTCGAGAACTCCATTTTCGACATTCAATACAGCCCCAACTTTCCGTAGTAAATCCATCCCCAATATGAACTCGTCGTGCAATTAATACTCTATGTTTCACTGTGATCTGGCCAATGGATACTGACATATTAGCCTCGCCATATGTATTAATTATCTTACCAGTTGCTGTTCTAAGCTTTACTGTTGCAGGCGATAATTTATGATGGCCTCGTACTACTTCTGGCCGTGCAATAGTTCTTGTTGCACCTGTATCTACCAAAAACGATCTACATTTATTATTGATACGACCCTCGATGTACAAGCTATGAATTCCACCGGAGGACGTAATGTTCACAGTTACTATGGGGGCTGTGTTTCTCGAGGTCGGCAGTTGCCCCTTGGTTAATTGGATAAAACTAGTTTTACCCAGATCCTTTGCATATTATCCAAATTCGCTGAGAACTTGATATAACTAAAATAGAAACGGTGGGAGGTTTTGGTTGGGTACCGAAATTTTTTTTTTTATGATACTAACTCCATTTTGAGTCCTTGAAATTTGTGAGTAACAGTGTCGGAATAGGGTCCTGGGGGGATTTGAATCCTCAAACCCCCGCTGGGCGCGCCACTGGAAATGGATATTTATTTAAACAGGATACCAGAATACAACGAAATATTCATAAATATGTAACTTTTTTTTACTACGCTAGTAGTGGTTTCTTATAGAATTTTTCCTGTTCTTTTCAACGGTGATAATAGTTTCCTTCCAAATTGGACGCAAATACGTTATTTTCAACTTAACAGTTGAAGGTCTGTTTCAAAAACGAACTCCTTCTATGAAGGTTTATTTCAAAAACGGACATCTCCCCAACAGTAATGAGAATGCTGTATTGTGATTACATGACAGAAATCAACTTGTCTGATGTTATTCGTTTTATTTGTGTTTATCAGTAGTTTAAACTGTTTTTTCGCATATTATTAGTTTACAAAGTAGATTCATGGAGTCAAATATATCTGTCAATCCAGGGACGACGCGTAAGAGGAAGAGCGATCCCGAAAAATGAAAAAAAAAAAACGTCCAGAAACGACAAAGGTAAGTCTAATCATTGAACTCAATCATGTACTTAACATTTGAGTGCAGGTGTGTGGAAATTTGATATGGTAGAAGTTACTGTATAATATATATATATATATATATATATATATATATATATATATATATATATATATATATATATATTCATCCGAGTTATGAATAGTTTTTAAGTGATATGTTAATGTCTGATTTTAAAACATGAAGCTTGAAAGTCTGTAAAAACATGACCAGCTTAGTACCACTTTTTCATAAAATTGAGAGATTCCTGATGAAAATTCTGACTATTGACTTTAATGAATAGGCTATTCATTGAATTAACTAAAGTTTAATTAAGTCCTGCTTTTGTATGTTCATGCAGGTACTCAGCCAAAGGTCTTTCTCTGTATCCCACCTGTCATCGCCGAGTTGGATACCAGTGCCAGCTTTTAACAATGCATGATGTCATGGAGTTCCCAAAGCCTTTTACTCCATCGCAGAAAAAAGCAAGCAAGATGCGTTCATTTTGAAATACTGTCGGACTGGCCCACCCAACTCCAAAAGAAAGAAGCTCGAGCCTGTAAAGGGGAAAACTACAATCTTCCAATATTCGGTGGTAAAACACTGGAAACAATGTCACCGTTTGCAGGGATGCTTTTCTCAAGGTGTTGCAGTTTAGTACTAAGCATAAAATTATAGTACTGTTTCGAAAATTCAAGAACGGTGTATCTCATGTCCCAGTGGAAACCCAAGGCGGAAACCACATGGAAGGTTAGTTTTCTCCGTCAAGAAAAGAAGTAAAAAGTTCATCTGTAGTTAAGCTATTGAATCGCGTTATTCACGACATCACTCATCACGTGTCTACCTACCTCAGACCTGAATATCGCCAAAATGTGGAAAATGTTTAACTATGGTAAAAAAGAATCTGAGAAGGTTACTCAGGGATTTTTCAGGAAAATATTTTGCTCAGATTTCAACATTGGGTTCTCTTACCCTAGCATGTATGAATGTAGTACTTGCCCAAAATTACAAAACCTTATCCAAGTGGAAAAAAACGGAGTAAGAAAAAAGGTGTCTAAAAATGAAAATGCAGTTACACAAGAAACACGCCCAAGCCTTCTTCCAACATCTGCTAGAAAAACTACAAAAATGTTTTATTTTGAATTTTGATTGCCAGAAAGACCTTGTTTTGCCAAAAGTAACTGATCAAAGTACGTACTAGTCACAACAGTTTTACTGTTATAACCTCTCATTAGTTAAAGGATTGTCAAATGAATCCCTGAATCTCAGTACTGTTTCAATTTATACCTGGACGGAATACGAATAAAAAAAATCATCAAACTAGGTTGCTTCGTTTCGTGTCTGATGGTTGCGCTGGACAAAATACGAATATAAATATTTTAACTATGTGCTGCAAGTTTCTGGATAGCTGTGCTCCAACAAGCATACGAAAAATTGAAACAGTCGTTCCTGTAACAGGGCGCTCATTCCTTCCTACCGACAGAGTATTTGGGATGATAGAGAAAACATTTAAAAAAATCAACACAATTATGACAAAAGAAGAATATCATGAAATTTTTAAGAAATATAGTACGATTAAGTTGATTGGAAGGGATTGGGTACCATTGGACTGGAAACAAGAAGCGAAAAGTTGTGTGAAAACAGCGGAACAACTTCGTTTCAAAATTTCCACCTGCCGGCGAATCATCATCAGTGGCATTACAGCTCGTCATGAGCCAAAGCCTTCTTCAGAACAATCTTCCATTCGCCCCTGTCTCTGGCAACTCTTCTCCATGCTTTAACTCCGATGGATTTTAGATCATCCTTTATGTTATCTTGATACCTAAGTTTTGGTCTTCCTCTGGATCGTCTTCCCACTCGTCCTCTTCGGTCGAAAATTGTTCTGATCGTTGCATCTTCATCTCGCCACCTGCCGGCGAATAGTTCTTCGAAAAACTAAATTGGGAAACATCGTTGTTAAAAGAGAGATAGCTTATAACCTTGACACTTATGCAGAGAGGAAAATGTGTAAGACTATTTGCACTATTGGACAGATCAACCTAAAAGAAATTCGTATTGGTGTGACCCTAAAAGCAAAAAAGGTTAAGGACGTAGCAAAACTGCTCGAAAAACACTTTGGAGTAAATTTAAGGGAGAATGGTACTTTGCAGTGGTACAAAAACATAATGCAAGCAGAACCTTAAATATCGGCTAAATGTGACGATTAATGTGAGTGTGAAAATAATAACGCTGATTTTGATAGTGATTTTGTGTTAATTTCAATTTGAATGTTACTAAAGTTTAAATATTTTATAAGTTCGAATATGTTACTTTATATATTTTTAGTTAAATTGCCTTGTAGGTAGGTACTAATGCAACTTGAATAAAAGATTTTAAAATTGAAATTTTTATTTAAAATACCTGATTCCTTATATGAATGTTATAAGCATTAAATTTTAAGTTAGGTCCAAACCGAGAGTTCATTCTTACAAATACATTTTTTTTTTGACACCTACCATCACATTTGGATCAAACATGGACATTTGCCCATTTTTGTTCCAAAAGCGGACATCTGTATTTTCAAATAATAATTTTATAATAATTTCATATATTTCTGATATCCGAATGTCCACAAGATTACTTTTGAAGCCTTCACTAAAATTCTAGGAAGTGAGTTTTTTATAAAAAGAATAATAGCAGCTGTATACAAAAAAATCAATTTATTTCAATTTTTCTTGCATAACACATGTCCGTGTTTGATATGAAGCCACTCATTTACTTACATTTGCAAACAATTTATCATTTAATTCATCACATAAATTATTATTTTATTTAAACATAACTTTTTTGCCGTATAAAAATTTTCAAAGTTCAAAGTTTAATGCATGAGCTCTTATCGAAGTAGCCTATTATTGTCCAGACAATAAGTTAATGTAAAACTACGCTATTTATAGATTAACAACAACGTAGTAGTACTATAATGTGTGTCATATTTTAAGAATGCCAAGAATAGAAAGATCGGGAATTTCTGAAAAGGTTGTTGTTCTTTGCTGTACTGCTTCTGCTGATATGTAAGATGTAAGACCATTATTTGTGAGGTTACCCTAATAATATTTATATAATATAATATAAAATTAGTATTTATTGGGTTTACGTTCAATAAGTAATATTAAATTTGGAACTAGATTTTATTGTGCCATTGAAATCAACGTTTCGACAGGAAACCCTTACCTTTCTCAAGATTCTAAAATGTACAAGATTAAGAACAAAGAGTTATTGTAAAATATATAAAAAAAACTTACCAAAACGTAAACCGGGACACTGACATTGTAGCGTTTTTTTATTTAAAGTGTATAGAAAAGATTTCTGTGTTACGCTCCTGTTGTTTTTACCAAAGAAAACAATCGAAATAATATTTCAAGTTTTTTTGACGAGATTTTTAAATGCGTATATTTCTACTGATTCAAAAGTAAATATAGATGTTTTTTTGTCTGTGTTTAGATTCAAATATCGAACCTTTTGTTATAAGCCAGGTAAAACTCAAGTTTAAAATACGCACGTATTTTGTTAATTTGTATTATGTAAATTTATGATGCCCCCTGATAAAAAAAAGGTTTTATTTGTTTTCTTCGTTAAAAACGCAATAAATATGAATTCCCCTAATATTATAGTTGTTTTTCGTTATTAGACGAGGGTCAAAAAAAAGGATATTTGTTTGTTTAGGCAATAAAGGAACATTTAAAATTTGTTTTTTTGTCGATACGAGCGAGGGGATATTGTTTTGGTTCTTGAGTTTGTGGGGACAGGTTAGCTGCAAGACGGAAGGGAAATTTTTGGCTAGTTTCTTGTAAAATGTAACGAAGCAAAGGAGTCGACGAACAGATTTGAAACGAGGTAGATGTTATACAATGTAGAGTCCAAGAAAAGATTTGAAACTGGGCAGACGGCTGACAATGTAGAAAGTCGGTAAAGAGACCGGCTAAAAAGTGTTGAAAATAGTAGACTATATTCTATGTAATATGTCAAATTTGAAAGGAGTAATCACTATTTTCATTTTTCTAAGTACCTAAGGGATTTGTGTTGCCTGCAAAAATTTTCGAAAGATAATCTCACATGTTGCCGTTGTGTCCAGTTTTATGTATTCCTGTTTTTTTTAAGAAGCCCTTTCCAAAGTCTTGTGTTCCAAATTTTTAACCTCAAGTTTGTAATATTTGTCCTAAGAAGCCGTCCCAGAGTATGTCTCACAGTATGGAAATAGATTTGATCGTGTGGCAGAGAAGGTAACCCCAAAAATCTTAGTGTGTTTAGTGAAACCAAGGTAACCCTTTTTTGTTTTAAACTTTTGAAGGAAAAGAAACATTAAAATAATAATTGCTTTCATACAATTTAAAAGTTTTAATAATTAATATTGTAAATCTTAGAGTGTGGTTATGCTTTCAATTGGATTTGTTCTCCGTTGTAAGTAAGATTAAGATTTTATGTTGACAGCTAGCAGCTAACTTTATTATTTTTTTTGACAATAATTTGCCTTGGTTTTTTAAAGAAGATTAACCTCTCTATGAATGTTTTCATTTTAAAGATATTTCTTTATTTGTAATAAATTATTTCTGACACAGTTTCATTAACAGTACAACAGTTAATATTTCAGTAAAATTTGTAAATATTTATAGCAATCTCCTTTGTAGACAAATAAGCACGTAAGTTTTTGCTAATTTTTGTATTATGTTTGTATAATATGTTCTTGTAAAATCTGTATTTTTGATAACTGTTTGGTGAGACAAAAATAAATGTTTAATTTGTTTCTCTGATCTATTTTGAGTTTTATTTGAAAAAGATATTTTTTTTCTATATTTTTGATGTTATACAATTATTTCCCTAGTTACAACTAGTGGTTGTAATAGGTATAATTGGGCACCTCAAGTGGCGCCCTATATTAAATTTCTTGAGGTGTTTCCGTTTATTTTCATTCTGTTTGTCCCAAGAGATTTGTATAAGTACCCCTTTATTTCTTTTTTTTTGTAGTTGCCCAATCCAACCCCCAATATCTTCAACTTATCCACGACCCAGCTCTCCAACAACCAACTGAGTGTCCGTATGCACTTGTTTCGATTATTTTGTTTGCCCAATCTTGTCCCCCATATTCTTACCCTGTGGTAAGCAAAATAGTCGTTACAACATTAATGAATTGACTGAAATAAAATTATTATCTGATATCTCATGGTTTACTGTCATTAGTATAATATATAATTATTTTTATATGGGCGTATCGTTGGTGTTTTCTAAAAAGGTAAAGTGGAGATATGTTATGACTTTAAGAGTGTTTTATGGTGTTATATTTATTATTATTTAACCCTAGATTACCGGACTTGTTTAGCCGTACGTGATTACCGGACTATCGTACATTTTACTACCTATAAAAAATGCCTTGTAATTACAAAACGTATATTCAAAATATGAACAGGAAAGTTTTTATCACTATAGTAACATATTTTAAACGAATAAAAAATAGAATTGGTTAATGTTTTAAACACTTAGTGTAAATTTTTCCACGATGCTCACCGTATTTCGCATGCTTGCATACTTGGCAATATGTAGTTGGCATTCGCCGTTTTTGGCTTCGGCAATAAAAACAAATTTTTCTTTTTCTTTCTTGATGTGGGAACTTCTTGTGCAGCAGATATTTGTAAAGTGTGAGCTATATTGTGACGAATATTTCGACGCAAAGTAGCGGTTGAGAATCTTTGTCTCGTCCATGGTTCTTCAAGAGAGTGGCTCAAATCAACCACATACTGGTACCGAGAGACGGGCTTTTTACCTCGTTTTAATGCGTTGTATGTGTAAATGACCTAAGAATTAATACTGGCTAAATTAACCATATCATAAAATACACAAAACGGACATCTTCGAGTTTTCCTGTTACAGCTAATGTTGGAACACCTTGGTTAAAAGTATCTACGTCTGATTTTGTGTTATTGTAATTTTTTATAATTACCGGCTTGCCTGTTTCTTCTGATACTTCTGATGTTTCGTGCAAAATTGAAAGCACTAAAACTAATTTCTCTTTTTTAGGAACGTAAGATAACAAATTTTTCTTCTTATCAAAAGCGAACATCGAAGAGTTTGCATTTCGATCTTTTAGTGCCAACATCTCTATATGAATTTATTTTTTGTTTTTGCGAAGAGTACCTAATGTTGTTAATTTATATCGCTCTTGTAACAGTTCATCAACTAATTTCACTGACGTAAACCAGTTGTCCATGGTTACGTTCCGATTTGATCCATGGACAGATTTTGTTAGTTCTTTGACCATTGGCATTAGTTTTCTTTCCCAAATCCTTGCATCCAACATATATTTACTGGAGGAATCACATAACAACTTTGAAGGTTTATTGGGAATGTACATCCTGAAAGGGCATCTTTCCCGGAATCCTAGCAGTTGCTCATCAATTGTAAGATATGATGATTGAGTATATGAAATGCGGCGTATTTCAATGAAAATATCCTATATTTTGGGGATATGAATGAAAGAATAATTTACTTGTCTCTCTTGCCTTGTTTGCTTTTTGTCAAATCTTATACAATTTAGTAGAAATCTAAAACGATTACAATTCATATACGCTCTGTAAAACGTTCCTGAAATGGAGGTGTTAAACATATATTTTGCAGATAAATGGCTATCTTTTTTGCGGCAGAAAGGACAAGAATTGCAAGTAAGGCTCTTAATTCTTCAATTGATATTTGAGACACATTTTCATGATTATTATGTTTCTCACCTTGTCTTACAATTTCTGCATTTGTATGTTGCAAAATAATTTCAAGTGGCGTATTTGGAAAGAAATGTAAGAAGTGTTCATTAAAAGTATTTTTTAGCGGTACCCCTGGGACCTGATACGATGTGAATAAGATTCCTTGAAGCTGTCCTTGATTTATGGGGAACTTCGGTCGACCTCTTATTCTTACCCTTAAAGCTATTTCTTGTTGGGACGACTACATACTTTAATTTTCCAGATATCGTCGTAGAAACTTTTTCAATAACCGAAAAAGCATCTTGCTCTATCGGTTCATTAGAACAAGGAGATACAATCAAATCTTCGTCAGCTTTATTATCCAAGTGTGAAGATTGTATCTCCAGATTATCTTCTTCCCAGTCGCTGCCACTGTCTTCAAAGGGATCTGAAGCAAAGTCTTCACCATTCATAATACGCGCAGCCTCTTCTTCCAGTTCTTTTTCTGTCAGTGGCCTTTTGGAATTCATTTTACTGAAATCCAAAATATATTGTTCTGAAGCTAGTTCCTTGGAGCATCTTATGTAATTTACTATTGTATTTGGGAATAAAGCCACAATGTTAGTTTAAAATTAATTTATTTGACGTTTCGACTTCCACTTCGGAAATCATTATCAAAATATCGATTACAAAAAACGATTTCGAAACGAAGTGGAGGTCGAAACGTCAAATAAATTGATTTCAAACTAAAAACGTTTGGCTGTATTCCCAAATGAAACAGTAAATTCCAAAATTTATATTTAATACAAGAATACAAAATAAAATAATGAACTAACAACTTACCTCTATGAAATTTATACGAAGACGATGGAAATAGAAAAAAATCTATACCTACTAATAAAACTATCGTAGATACCGGTAGAGCTTCGTAAAATTGACGATGTGTGTCAATGGGACAGCATAAAAGGTTGTGGCACAACATAAAAAAAAGTTAAGGTACCGAGGGAACATAAAAGTGAATATAAAACCTCTCTGGCTCCTACACTATAAAAGAACTCTTTAATTTGTGTACAAACATCAATGAAGAAAATAATGCATCTACTTTTTAGTTGCAAACATAATCACCTTGTTTACTTTTACTACCAATTTATCTATTCATTAAAACCTACATATAAAAAAGAAATTCTCAATGATCGCTATGAGTTTTGTATTTCTAAAGATGCATAAATTTATCTAAAATCAATACATACTATATAAAGCTGTATTATTTGCCCCATAACATAATTGTATATAAAATGTCACTAAACCAGTTAATTCTAGTTCTCTTTCCTCCTTACACATGAATGAATCTGTCGATAAACAATAATAGTTTCTTGTCGTGACTGTTGTTATTGTTTGTAATAAAGCCAATACATAAATTAATTGTAACAATAATCGCTTGGTATCGTGAACTTTCTTTATTGTAACCCGGAGGTGAATCATTTATAATGTCATGTTACATGCGGTCAATCAAAACAAACGTTTAATTAAAAATATAAATATTTATTAGTATCAAATTTTGCTGTTGGTGTTACAAAAAACGGAAATTTTGTAGGAAATTTGTTATATTTGTATATTTTTATATCAGACGTCAGAACTTTGGACTTTCTACGGTATCGAAAGCTTTTTCATAATCTATAAAAGCCAGACATAATGGTATTCGTTAGTCTTTTCTATTAGGATTTTCAAAGTATATAGATGGTCACAGGTGCTGTGCCCGTTTCTAAATCCGGCTTGTTCTACTGGTTGATATTCGTCAAATTTAATTGTTAACCTGTTTGTAATAATATTTGTAAGGGTTTTGTAAAGTTGGAAAATTATTCGATAATTTTTCAGGTCTGTGGTGTCTCCTTTTTTGTGAATTAGTATTGTTTTATCAGTATTCTATTGTTCGGGTATGTTGCCTTCGAATGGACATTTAGTAAATAGTATTTTTAGATATGTGATGGCTTCTTCTTCGCCTTCCGTCATCATTTCTGCTAGAATTCAATCACTTCCAGAAGCTTTATTCCTTTTTATTTCTTTTACTGTCCTTTCTATTTCGTCGTGGCTTATTTCGGACATCACTTCTGAGTTGACATTTGTTATCTGCCTTTTCAAGTTCTGCTTTGAGGAGTTACGGGGATCGTTTCTGGAACGATACAGATCGGCGTAAAATTTTTCAATTGAGTTTGCTATATCAGATTTACTTTTTTCTAGTTGTCATTGATCATTTTTAATGGTTATTATATTTTTCTTTCCTAGTTTCGGTTTGGTGCATTTGAGATTTCGGTTTTTCTCTCTAACTTGTTCTATACGGTCTTCTTGATGTTTTTTAATGTCTTCTTTTATCTGTTTCTTATTACTCGATTAAGTTCCTTAAATTCTGCAGTATCTCTTTTGTTTTGTCTTAGAAGATCTTTTCTTTGTTTCAGCATGTTTTGTGATTCTACACTTATTTTGGATTTTCGTTTTCTGTTAACGGTTGCCACTTCTTAGCTTCAATTTTATAGTTCTTTTGTTATGACTTTATTGTTTTCATTTAACACTTAGACTACCGCCATAGTGAAAAAAGAGGGTCCTTCCAGCCGGGCATATTTCTATCCCATATAAATAACATACAAGCGAGAATCAAAAGCTGATTCTCGCGGCAACAGAATCAAATTGGCCGTGCATCACGCCATGCTTCTCATGGCAGTCAAAGTGTTAAGCTAAGTTTATCTAGAATTTAATACTCTCGCGGGTTTTAACTTGCTTTTATATTGTTCTGTATTAGATTTTAGTTTATCTGTGTCTATATTCAAAGTCTTTCTAAATTTATTTTTATTTTTATTATGTTGTATCTCTAATTTGGCTCCAACCATTCGGTGATCGCTACTTACTGACGCTGTATTTCTTACTGTTACGTACTGTATGATATCTGTTTTGTTCCACAGTATGCAATATATTTCGTTCCGAGGGGATATTTTCCGTCTGGGGATAGTCACGTCCACTTTCTTTGGGGTTTTTTCTTATATAATGTGTTCATTACATAGTATTTGTGGGATTGTAGGAAGTTAACCAAGGTTTATCCCCTCTCATTTCTAACTCCAGAGCCGAATTGTTCTATATACTTTTCGGTTTTTTCAAGTCGTCCGATCTTAGCGTTGAAATCTCCTATTATCATCGTATACGTGCTATGATAATTCGTGCTAATTTATAAATAATGTGAATTGTTATAATAATATCTTCTTTATCCATGACATTTTATTCATTTTATTAAAAATTAATATTATTACTGATATGAAGGAAAGATTGTCACAGGACCAATTACATCCAAAAGCCATTCAACAGGTTAAGCGCCAAGGATTTTTCACCAACATCTGATATTTGTATAGACCAAAGCACACAGTGGAATTAAACATAATGAACATGTGGACCAATTAGCCAAATTAAGTATTTATTTAGTGGATACCACAGAATACCCAGTATTTCTGATTTGGTTGCTACACGCAAGGCAGTCTTCAAATGTAAATGGAGTGATCTATGATCTGAGTTTTGTTTTACCAATCCAAATAGATACACTTCTTTACACACAACTGTCCCTGTTTCACATTAGCATAGAACTTATAATTTCCCTAGGCGTTATATAACAACTATATCTAGGCTAAAATTTGGACATGCTTGTTTTCCTGCTCATCTTGCAAAAATTCATGTGATTGAGAGTAAAAACTGTGTGGAATGTAAAGTAGAAGGCGACCTAGATCATGTAATTTTTGGTTGTGTCAAATATAATTTGGAATTCACCTTATGATATTATAATATAGTTCATATTATCGGTAAATCTCCGTTTAATGTTTTATCTGCCCTAGCGACTCAAAATAGATTAATTTACGATTGCAGAATCGATTTTTTGACCAAATGTAATATTTTTCTTTAGATAAAAAAAAATGTTTTTAATTTTTACCTTTGTTTTCTCCCCTTTATATGTTACATCCTATTTACCGTGGCCTAGTTTTCCTGTGTATGTTATAGATTATAATGTCCTGATGGTCCCCTGGATGTGAAGCGAGTGACCCATGTTAATTGTATGTGTTTATGGATATATATGTGTATGTATATATATCTTTTCTCTTCTTTTCATTAATTGTTGTACTGATTTCCCAATTTTAAATTTATTTATTGTAGTCTATTCGATTGCAAATAATGCAAAAACTTTTTACTGCGCCTAATGAGATGAATAGATCATGTAACTGGCTGTATGTCAAACTGTTGAAGTCATATAAAAAAACTGCAGCTTTCTCTATACGGAATAAATCTCTAAAAATGGAACTGTTTTAACAATATTTACAATTGGTTTTAGTCCACAAATCTACATATGTAGTTTTCTTGTCATTTTGCAGTTCAGATGATGGTTTAACGCCTGTTCATATAGCCGCAGCATGGGGAAGAATGGAAATTCTCGAGATGCTGTTAAAGTTCGGAGGCGATCCTGAATCCAGGGATTCCAATTGGATGACACCCATCCATTATGCCACGAAAGAATCTTATCTGGATTGCCTGGATCTCCTCAAGTCGTATTTACCTAGCAAGTACGATGTTCTTTATAATATGGAGAAAGAAGACTGTTTTCAATATAATTTAGGTAAGATAATTGTTTTGTTTCTTAAAGATAATTGAGTTTGGAATTGAAGAGGTTAGAAGCAAAAGGGTACAAGTGACAAAAATAGAAATAGAGTTATTCAATGTTAAAGTTTTTGTGTTTGTAAAATCCAGTGAGGTATTGCATTTATTGTTTCTTCAGCAACTTATTTGTTGAACTGTCATAAATTTTGTTCGCATAAGACACTTTTTCAAAAATTGCCTTTTTTTGTTTTTTTTGTGCACTTGTACCGTTTTGTCTACAAATAAATTTATAAAACTTGGTATTTCGCAATGTTTTATTAGTGAAAATAGCAAACTTATTTTAGCTTAGATAATAAACATAATAACATGAACATTAATTGATTAATCATCATAATGTTAGTGCAACAGGTCTGGAACATCGTTGTCTATATCACGTTCGATTTCTAATGCCTGTGATAGCAAGGCGGTATACTCGTTTTCATCGTTCTTGGCGTGTGCCTGAAATAAGCTACTACGGAATTTTTAATATTCGTCTCTCTCTGATATACAGATGCGTAATTCAATTGTGTGAGTCACGTTCGTCATGGTAAAGTGCGATGAGAAGGGAATGAAGAGACCACTCACGTCTCCCAGTATTGTAGCAATAACACCGATACGTTTGGCCGATACCGTGTCGGTGATAAGTTCGGCCTCTTTACGAATACAGATAGCTGGCAGTGACGTGTTTTTTTTAACATGTTACCCTGATCTATGCAGGTTTGTAGTAGCTGATGAAATAGTTTTTATAAGTTAACAGTTTTTAATTAATTAATAGTTTGAGCTCTTACTGTGTGGAATTCCATTACATAAAATAATACTCTCGACACCTTAAAAATTCCAGTTTATTATAAATTAACTCTCTCTCTTCCGATACCCATTGCAATAATGACTTGTGGCATTGTTCTTGAATGAGCTTGCTAATAGGTTTATAATTGTAGCAATCACCATTGATATTTTATATTGTTTTAGTCGATTTTAGTCAGTCATTGTTGGAACAGATTTGTTCCGAACAGTTTTACTTACTATTTTTTGTTGTGAATAACTAATTGTTCTATTTAATAAAAAAATGCCGGGAAAAACGATAACAGGAGAAATGTGACAATGTGTAGTTCATTTATTGGAGTATTTTAAAAAAGAAAAAGAAAAAAAACGGACCTTTGCTTTCGTTATCATCGGTACATGAACGAGTAGCGGACGTTTTGAAAATCAGTCTTCGCACAATGACAAGAATAAAGAGTGAATACAAGACAGGGGCAGCTCTTACTACACCAGGAGAGTCACGTAATGTACAAAAAAAAGACTAATGATGTCAGCGATACTATAAAAGGAAAGATTAGAAATGAACTGTATGGAATGAAAGCAAAAGGAGAGCACGTTACAATTAAAGTTCTAAATACACAATTAAGAAACAAGCATCTCTATGACGGTTCTGATACAAGTTTGTGGCGTCTTATGAAAAATTGTGGGTTTTCATACAAACTAGAAAATAGTGAGTGCTATGTGAGAAACCATGTATTGTCTCCAAACGACTGTATTTTTTGAGTCTGTTGTTTTACGTGACGGAAGTAGGCAAGGATTTGTTAAAGATGCTGGATTACTGTTTTCTACGAAATCGAAGAGTGCAGACTATCATGATTCTATGGATAAAGAGTCTTTTAAAAAGGGGTCTCCGAAAAGCTGATACCAATGTTGGAGGAATCATCTCTAATTATTATGGATAATGCCTCATACCTCTTTAATAGAAAAGTTACCGAATGCCAGTTGGAAAAAATCGGACTTACAAGAATAGTTACGAGCGAAAAAAATAATTTTGTCATGAAGATAACTTTTATTTGAACCTTTTTTTTGTATTCCCGAAATTAAGGAAAATAAGTGGGAGTCAAAATATAATGAGAAGACCTGTACATCTTTTTGATATTTAGATCAGTAGCTAGATATCTGGAGGAAGATTTTGTAATCGAGAATAATGACTCTTATATCTCGGAAATATTTTGATGTGTGATATGACCTCATCACGTCTCTCTTTAGTTATTTTGTTCCATGGTGGATGTTTAACACGTTGATCGGCTTGCAGAAATTCGTTCCTGGATAGTTTATTACACACCGTATTAAATCTGCGATTAGTTCTTGTGGAGCATAGAGCTTCAGTGAAAACGCACCATCGGGTTCTATTTTGCGCTAAGGCCTTCACCTCATTCCAAGACTTTCCTTGGCCTCTTATCTCATCCATGATGGATCTTCTCCAAGTTTGTACTGGCCGACCTCTTTTTCTTTTCCCTTGGGGATTCCACTCTAGGGCAGTCTTTGCGATACTGGAAATATTTTTTCGGAGTGTGTGACCGATCCAACCCCACTTTCTGGACTTAATTTCATTTTGTACCCTCGTTTGTTCGGTCTTCTAACAGTTCTTCCTAACAGTTTTAAAAAGAACGTCTTGTAGACTCTAAAGCTCATCAGTAGAATATGGGTGCCAAATTCTTTGTGATAGCGTGCCTAAACTTTTACTCTCTTGGGTGGAACCTTCTTAATGCAAGAACCAATGTAATTTATTTGTAAGTCATATGTCTGAATTTCATAAAACTTTGTAAAAATACGTATTGCATCATTTTCAGATATTTTCATGCAGTCATATCTGCAATCGTGCCAAAATTCCATTTCCCTTTCCTTGATAGTTTTACCTTTTTTTCGTTTTATCCTCTTTTCCACTTATTCTTGATGTCTTTGACTTTATTATTTTCCATTCGTCTTTTATTTACATTTTTCGTGCTTTTTTTGTGTAACTAAAAAAATCGGTGTTACTTTGTTCGCGTGAATTAAACAATAGAAAAACTTTACCATGAGCCGGAGCTGACGTCACTTCAAAGTCACTATTTGAAACCAATTTGTCAGGATTGAGATTATAGCCACCTTCCTCCTCGGAAGTCGGTTCATAACATTCACTGTCCTCATAAGTTGCATATGGATCCGAATTACCATCAGAATAATATTTTTCAGGTTTCTTCTTAGAATGTCCTCTCCCTACGGAGGTTGGAAATTATAATGGCTATTTTTATTTTTGAACTTGCTGCTCTAAACAAATCAATTGATCTGCATTGATACCAATCACGTAGATTCTTCAACCAAGAGTTCTGCCTTCCGCCAACAGATCTTCTTCCTTGAATCTTTCCCTGTATTATAAGTCTTAAAATTTCATGTTTTGGTCCCCTCATCACGTGGCCTAGGTATTCCAGTTTTCTGGTTTGTATAGTGGTGATTAGTTCTGTTTCTTCACCAACCCTCTCCAGTGTTTCTCTGTTTGTAATTCTATTATCAGGTTTATAGACTTGCAATTCTGCAAAATATAAAAACATTGTATGAGTTAATGTTTGCAAAAATCAACTGAAAATGTATTTAATGAATGATTGACATAAATGTATAATAAATTAATATTGTCTTACTTTTAGCAATGCTATTGTTTATTTCCAGTAACGCAGTACATTTTGTAAAGAATCTTTTTTGTGACATGCAAGTTGGTGCTTCATTTTTGGGCCTGCATATTACATCTGATGTAGATACAGAGAGTCTTAGAGCTTTTGAATGAGGCTTTAGATAATGTTATTCTATGTAATGCTTTAAATATAATACAATCATATTTGCTGTGTCTATATTCATTAAGACGTATTGCGTTTATTTTATGTCAGTATCTCTTTGGTACGGAACCGCAGATAAAAAGCCAGTCTACAGTATATATTATATCTGTAAGATAACGTCAATAATTGTATTCGTCGTAATATTATCGAGTACAGACATAAACATGAATTGGACGCTGCATCGATGATATTTTTAGTGTTAGTTTACTACTTCTGATGACATTGATATCCATAATTATAAAAAAAACTTATTGTAAACATTCGGCACAATCTACGAGAGTTTATGCACATCTATTTTTTCTGTAAGAGCTTGATAAGCGATATAAAAATTTTATTAAAGAGATATATAGAGGTCACTGCAATTGTTGACTCGGTAGAAGGAACTAGAAAATTCAAATAACAAATTGTGGTGGAGGATTTGGATCTGTTGTATTGTAGAGCAATAAAATCATTCTGTTACGTCAGAGTCAGTTGTCTTGCAGATCATTTAATGTCATCATTCAAACGTATTTTAAATGATTTAAAACGTAATTTAATGGTTTAAACGTAGTTTAAATGGTTTTTCAGATACATGATGAAAAGTTTTTAGAACATATATTTGAAAATACTTTCTAGAGTGTTTCATTGCAATTTTCCAAATCATTTGCATTACTGGTATCAATTTTTAGCCTTGATAGTACAATATTATTCTCTCTGTTCTTTTTAAGTTCTATAGGTCCTGCTTCATTTTTTCATTCTCCTTTAGTATTTTATTGGAGTTCTCCTTTAGGGTACTATTTTTTTTCGTAAGAATGCCCATTTTTGCTTTAAATTTCTTTTGATACTCTTCTTAATCTCTGAGCAGCTTCTGTGGGATCAGCTTATTACAACCATACTTTTTCTCTTTGGCCCCTTGAGCCGCATTTTGGTGCAAAGTAGACCTATTATTTATCTACCAAGATTGTAGAAGTTGGTACTACACTGCTTCTTCTTCTTCAAGTTCCACTCCTATCGGAGATTGGAAATCATTCTGGCAATTATAATTTTATTGGTTACTCGCCTGAATAGTTCAATTGAACTGCATCCAAACCATTCACGGAGATTGCGTAGCCACGAGATTTTACGTCTTCCTACGCTTCTTCTACCTTTGATTTTACACTGCATTATATTCCTCAGTAGTTCGTACTTTTCACCTCTCATGATGTGCCCCAAGTATTGCAATTTCCTGATTTTTATGGAATTTAAAACTTCGCATTGTTTTCCTAGTTGTTCGAGAACTTGTTCGTTTGTTTTGCGATCCATCCATAATATTTTCAAAATACGTCGGTAACACCACATTTCGAATGCTTCTAGCTTTTTAATGTTGGATTTTTTAAGTGTCCAAGCTTCAACTCCATACAAAACGGTAGAGAAAATATAACATCGAACCATTCTTATCCGGAGGGATATATTGATATCGCGATTACAAAAAAGTTTTCTCATTCTATTAAAAGTTGACCGCGAAATTTCAATGCGGCATCTTATTTCTTTTGTCTGATCAGTATCTTCTGCGATCCATGCTCCAAGGTATTTGTACGAAGATATTTGTTCAATTTCTGTATTATCTAGTACTAGCTTAACTTTGATGTTTTGTGCTTTTGTAAATACCATGAACTTGGTTTTCTTCAAATTTATTTTTAGTCCATAATCGTTGCAATATATATTTAGTTGTTCAGCAAGGTGTTGCAGTTCTTCTAGTGTTCGTGCCAGAAGGACGGTGTCGTCAGCATATCTTATGTTATTAAGTGGCTCACCGTTTATTATAAGGCTCTCACTGATCTCGGCAAGCGCTAATTCTGAGATGGCTTCACTGTATAAATTGAATAACAAGGGTGATAAAAGGATAAAAGGATATCCAGATTCGCCGTGGGGTCCTTGGCGGACCCCACGGCGAATCTGGATATCCTTGGTCAGTTCATTTTCAACGTTCACTTTTGCTGTTTGATTCCAATAGAGGTTACAGATGATTCTAATGTCTGTACTGTCTATGTTTTTATTTAATAAAATTTCTTTAAGTCGATTATGCTGCATTCTGTCAAATGCCTTCTCAAAATTAATGAAACTACACTGCTACAAAGTACTAATAACGTCGAATTGAATCCATTGATCCTATTTTTTAAACTTTCTTTGCTATTACTACTTTATTGACGCTTGTTTATTGTTTTTAGATAAAGTATTTATAAATAACGGATATGCAACTGGAGAGTACGAAGTCTGCAGCAAAACCGACAGTATTAATGTAAATAATCTAATTAAAAATTTACCGAACTTGCCCCAACCGGACACGACTAAGTACGTCTTGAACTGGTTCGACACTCACATCGACGATAGAGGTGGAAAGACGTTTATTAAAGAGCATTCTGTTCCAAACAACCTCACAGACGAGGACAAGCCTTTACCCTACGAAAGTTCCTTTGACGAATCCGAAAACGAGAATAACAAAAATAAGAATTTGACATTTCGGAAGTCTTACAAGAAGAAAATAAAGATAAAACATAGAAAATCTATGTCTATAGAAGATGTAAAAACAGAGAATAATGGCGTGATTTCAAGCGGGTTTGATTCTGCCGAATCGGACCATAAAAACGAAACTAAAGAAGTTTCTAGTGAAAGTGGTATCGTTTCGTTACCCAATTCCAAAGAATCTGCGTTAGAACAAGCCGGACAACAGATAAATCCGTATAATTACGAAACTATAAACTTAAAACCTAATTATGGCGATGAAAAAATTTTGGCAGCTAATAATGTCCACAATAATTTAAATATAACTTCTAAACCTTTGGAAAAACCATCTATTCTCCTAGAAAGCAACATTGTGGAAAATAGCAGCGATTACATGACTTGTTCATCGAACAGTTTGCTAAACAAAAATATTTTCTCGATAACATTACTCACAAACGATTCTAGCGATAAGTCATGCATAGACAACAAAGCAGTAGTTAGTGATAGCGTAACAGACGAAACGGGAAGCACCGAAATGAGTTTTGTTACCGTTTCGGCAGTGTACAAGTACGAAGATAAGCAAAAAGGAATTGTCCTGTACGAAAAGAGAGTGCACAAAAAGCCCAGGTGAGTAAATTTTTCTATAAATTATAAGATTGGAAGATATTTAATTGATGATAATAGAAAATATGCGGATGCGGAATAATCGATTCGTACGAAATTCTCATTCGGTTCGCGCTAGAGTACGTAAAAAATTACACCTGCAGCGTTGCCGTTGTTAACATTTGTACTGAATTATTTTAAATATAAGCTACAGCTATTTTTGCAATTAAAAGGCTTTTTATGAAGGGCTTTTTTAGGAATGTATTTTCAGAAACTAAAAATGTGCAGAAAACTTTTAAAAAATGGAAAAAATTCATGGGTATTACAACAAAAAGTTTTATAAAAATATAAAAATGCTTATAAAATAATATGAGGTCTATTTAAATTAATATAAATAATTTATGCTGTTAGACCATAAAAAAAAATAAAAAAAAAGTTACAAAAAAAGCATAAGTTATTCAAATGGACTACCTAAGTTTGACGTTACAATGGGCGGGGCTCAGAAAACATTTCCAAACAATTCTATTTTGTGTGTATTTGTCCCATATGAAGTGGGAAATATTGGTTTGTTTAATTGTTTGAAGAATAAATAAGAACTTTTGGTTATGATCATTCATTCTGTGCGATTAGTGTTATTTGTTGTTCGTGAATTTGTGAGGTCTTTTTCTTCTTTCTTGTATGTAGGCTTTAAATCCTGTTTCTTCTTTAATATTAGCCTCCTAAATTGTTTAAATTGTCGCACCATCTTTTTCTTGGCCTGCCAATACTTCTTCGTCCATTTGGTGACTTATCTCGTGCTATTCGTACTATTCTATCCTCTACCATTCTACTGATATGTTCGTTCCACTCCTGTTTTCGTTTTGTCATCCGTCCATTTATGCCTTCTATATTGCATGCTCTTCCTATGTTTTCGCTTCTTTCCCTATCCAACAGACTTTTCCTTGATATTCGTCGGAGTATTTTCATCTCTGTTGTTTCTAGTAGTCTTCTCGTTTTAGATGTGTCAGGTATTGTCTCCGCCGTGTATGTTAATATAGGTCTAATTGCTTCTTTGTAGATACTTGTTTTTGTGTCTTGTCTTTGTTTGTTCTTTCAGATCGTGCCGAGATCCCGTCGCTTTAGTTGCTTTTAAGTTTTGTTGTCGTACTTCTTCTTCAACATATCCGTAACTAGTTATATCGGGCGACTACGAACTGCCCCACGAACTACCTGGGGCCTTTAATCCGAAGTACCTACTGCCCCATCACCGAGAAAGTTGGGGATTAAGTCTTAATGACCGGAAATTCCAAATTTGATCATAGTTGAAAGTAAGAATATAAATATTTTCAGTTATTCACTTCAGTTGCACGTATTACGGTATAGTTTTGTGTTTAACATTTAAATGGCGAATCCAACGACTATGTTTAGTCAAAGGGGAGAACTGTTATTAATAATTAATGAATATAAATATTCAAAAGCCCATGTCTCCAAAGATGGAAAAGTTAGATGGCGATGCATCAAAAAAGGCTGTCAACAAAAAGTGTACACAAAGGAAGGTGATAAAAATTATGTTATTCTTGAAAAAGCATCGGAGCATAATCATGCTCCAGATATCCACGTAGACCGGCAAATTTTTAGTAATTCTACAAAGAGAAAAGCTGTAGAAGATATATGTGAAAAACCTTTTAAGATTGTCCACAAGGAATTGAGAAAAGAAAAATTGAGCAATTTACCGCTGACGACGAAAGACATTTCTTGCGTTCGAAGAAATATCTATGCTACAAGACGAAAATCCACACCATCATTGCCCAAGTCACAGGAGGAAGTTCTATAAGTGTTAGTGAACTTAAATTTAAAAACAAATACAGGTGAAAGCTTTTTATTATCTACGAAAAATAATTCCGCAATTTTTAGTTGTTTCACAAATCTTTACTTTTTGTGTAATGTAGATTCTTTGTATGTAGATGGAACTTTTCAATACTGTTCTAACTATTTTTGTCAGATGTTTACTATACATGGCTACAAAAATGGTTTTTATGTTCCTCTAGTATTTTGTTTGTTACCAAATAAATCACAGCAATCGTACAAAAGTACTTTTGATACATTAATAACAATATGTACAGATTTGAATTTAAATTTCAAACCGAAGCGAATAATTTCTGATTTTCAAATAGCAATTCAAAATGCAGCCAAGTTAGTGTGGCCGGACATTATTATTTTTTGTTGCAAATTTCATTAAACACAAAATTGGTACCGAAAAATTCAAAATTTAGGTTTGTCCTCGGAATATAAAAATCAAACTGTTATTGGAAAATATTTAAAATTGTTTTTCGGCATTCCTTATTTACATCCAAATGATGTTGGTGACTTTTTTTCTGATGAACTTTTTAATATTATGCCAGAAGATGACAGAGTTTTGCAATTTTGTGATTACCTAGTTGATAATTATTAAACGGAAGATTCAACATTTCCACCTTATATATGGGCTTCAAATTCATCATCTCTTATATTTACTACAAACGCATGTGAATCATTTCACTCGAAATTTAACGAATGTTTTTATAAATCACATCCTGACATATTTAAATTTACACACATTTTGTTAAATTTTCAAGCAGAAGTATATGTGAAAATTAGAACTGCACATAGATTCGAAAAAAAACTTGATAAAACGGCAAAAAGAAAAGTTGATTTTATTGAAAATAGGCTAAATGAATATTACGTTAATCAAAACATTACTAAATTGGACTTCATTAAGTCAGTTTGCAATTATTATGCAGCTAACTTTTAAAATCTAAAATAAAGTGTTCACTCTTACTTATTTGAATCACTAGTCTGACATTAGAATTTAGCATTGTTATTGTTTAACTGTAGTTTTTGTTATTGTATATAAGTTAATGTAGATTTATAAATAAACTTTATTCGATTACTTCTAATGTTATAGTTTCATTATTTAATCATTTAAAATTTTCGCTCATGCTTTGGGAATTGGGTTCCTTTTTGAATACAAGAAAGTAAAATAAAAACTATGTTATGTTCACAAAAATATTATTTAAGTACGTAGGTAGCGTGGGGCAGTTCGTAGTCGCTTTTAATCCTACTATAAAACTTAACCCATTTAAATCTAGGTAGCGTGGGGCAGTTCGTAGTCGCCGGTTATATCTATTCCCAGATATCTAAACCCTGCTTCCTGCTTTATTTTCCCATCAATTTTGATTTTACACCGTAGTGGATATTTAGATGTTGTCATACATTTGGTTTTTTCTGCTGATATTATCATATTGTATTTCTTAGCTGTTGTATTGAAGATATGTGTTAATCTTTGGAGCTTGTCTTCTGGCTCGGTGATTAATGTGGCGTCGTCTGCATAACATAATAATTGGATTCTTTGTTCCCCATTCTGTAGCCATGACCTTTACGTACTGCTTGTAATATTTCGTCCATTATTATATTAAAGAGAAGTTGGCTTAAAGAGTCACCCTGTATGACTCCTCTTTGTACTGGTATACATTGTGTTAGTTTTCCATTTATCTTTGCCTGTATTCGATTATGGAGGACGTCTTCGACTTGGATGCGATCGAAAGCCTTTGTTAGGTCTATATTCAGATATCTAGAATTTGCTTTGGGTGGATTTTTCTATTAGTGACTATAAAATCAATAGTCGTCTATAAAACTTCAAAATGTGTAGCTCCAATTCGCTCAGCTTGGAGTAGTGAAGGGAGTATAGTAGCGAATTCGGCTAGAAAGTTTAAACCGAAAATTAACAAAATGTTGCCACAATTAAAATAAAAAAAGTTATCATTTTATATAGGTACATAGAAAAGCATGTATATGTGCATTTTTCCTGTTATATCAAAATTGAAAAATCTGGAAAGTCATATAAGTATCAAATACAAAAATATATTTAACCAAGTATAAATACTACAGTAAATAAAGATACAAACTAAAGCCGATGAACTACAAAAATTAAATAAAGAAATATCCAAATCTGTTACACAAGACACTCGGCAATACAACCAAGAACAAATCGAACATACCATTGAGAACAATAGAAGCATGTAAGTATTGAGAAAAAGACTAAGAACGGGGACAAGACAGATAATAAAGATTAAAGATAGAAATGGTCATCTTACAACCAACAGAGAGGAAACCCTTAAAATAGTTGCAGACTTCTACAAACTGCCGTACACAGGCCAACATAAAGCAAATAGAAGAGAAGATCAAGTACCAGAAATATTAACAAGGAAAAAGAGCATTGTCAACCAAGGATCAGAACTAATACCATAAATCACAATGGACGAAATAAAACTAGCCCTAAGAAAAGCTAAGAATAACAAATCTCCAGGCGAAGATTGTGTAGTCACTGATACAATCAAAATCGGAGGCACTTGCCTACTTAAGAAAATAAAAAACCTTTTTAATATGTGCCTTTTAGACAGTAATATACCCGACAAATCGCACAGTGCTGAGGTAATTCTATTGTAGAAAAAAGGAGATCCCCATGAATGAGAAAACTACAGACATATAAGTCTTCTTAATCACTTATAAAAACTCCTTACAAAATAGTAACGAATCGTCTTGATAGAAAACTTGATTTCTACAAACCAATAGAGCAAGCGGGATTACGTACCAGATTTGGAACAAATGATCACGTACAGAGCATTAAAACGATAATAGAAAAGACTATCGAATACAATCGACCACTCGTTCTGGCTTTTGTAGATTTCCATAAAGCCTTTGACACGGTAGAATTTGACAAAATCCTGGAAGCACTACAAGCGTGCCCCATTGACTATCGATATACAAAGTTAATTTACAATACATACAAGAACGCAACTATGTCGATGAAACTAGATGAAAACACGGATCATATCCCAATCGGCAGAGGAGTCCGACAGGGTGATACCTTATGGCCTAAACTGTTGACCGGAGTACTAGAATATACTTGTAAAAAACTTAACTGGGAAGAAAACGGCCTGAACATTGACGGTAGAAGATTAACAAATTTTGTTTTCGGACAACCTCAAGGAGATATGTACAATGCTACATGAACTTCAGTTAGTGTGTGCCAGTGTGGGTCTTAAAATAAACATCTCCAAAACAAAATTCATGACACGACCTAGTACCTCTCGGAAATATCAATATTGGAGACAACGAAGTAGAGCTGGTGGAAAAATACGTATATCTTGGACACGAAATAAAGATCACAAGAGACAACCAAACATGCCAACTACGAAGAAGAATAAACCTAGCATGGGCAACCTATGGAAAATTCTAAGACATCTTTAAAAGCGATATTTGATCAATGTGTGTTGCCTGTGATGACCTATAGTGCTAAAACTTTGACATTGACAGCTACAAGTTCTAAAACGCTGCAAATAGCTCAGAGGAAAATAAAAAGGTCAATGCTGAGTATATCGTTTCGTGACTGAGTTAGAAATGAAGACTAAAGACGAAGAACAGGGTTTACCTATGTAATTTCCCGAATTGCTACACTGAAATGGAACTGGGCCGGACACGTCACCCGAATCAGCGAAGAAAGGTGGACGAAGAGATTGCTTGAGTGGAGGCCTAGTAGAGCCGAACAAAAGAAGTAGAGGAAGACACCCTACTCGTTGGACTGATGACCTCAAGAAAAGGTCAAGAAATTGGATAAAAAATGCTCAAGATAGAGCACAATGGACAACAATGAGGGAGGCCTATGTCCAGCAGTGGACGCAAAGGGCTGGGTGATGATGAAATAAAGATCTATTTCTAATTACTTACATTTCTCTTCAGAATCACTGTCGCAGGTGAAATTTCCCTACGGTAATATTGTAAGAAGGCTATTTGGGATTATTACTTTTGTCCCTAATTTTAGTGGTGATCACTTCTGTCCTCCAGGTTATTTTAGTTAGTAGCACGTCAAGTTTTATACATTCCGACTCTTCTCTAGCATAATTTGTATATCGTCAGCACATCTGCCTTTATTTACCCATACCTAATTCAATTTTCAGTGAGAACAATGGAAGCGTTAAAACATTATCATCCAAAATGTCTTCCTTGCCCGAAACCATTAACTATGATGCTGATACTCTGCGGAGAGAGCTTACCATCCTAGGTTTTAATCCTGGACCTATTACTGCCACTACCATGAGGGTGCATTTGAAGAAATTGCATCAGCTGAGGAAACTATCACCCTGGGTCCGTGAACAGAGCAGGAAAACCGAATCAAAAAGAGGTGAGTAACAAAATTAATCTAAAAATCTACTAATCTAAAATTTTATTGTCCTCATTGTTATGGGGGCAAATTTTGTGAAACCATCTTACTTTTTACTCATCCACATTGGCAAAACGTGCAGAATAAAAATTACCCAGGTACAGCTACAATAGAATATTTATGATCAGACCCATGCAGTAGCGTTGCAATATTAAACAAATTAAATTATTTGAAATCGCACTAATTACAAAACTATTACTCACTTAAATAATAAATGGAGTTTGATTGTACACAAATTGTTTTATAGATACCAAACTTTTTGTTTGTTATAATACCGTCTTTAATAATTGATACTCTATAAAGTTTCTTCTTCAAGTGCCATCTTCGTTCCGAAGGTTGGCGATCATCAGGGCTATACGTATTTTCGAAACTGCTGACCGAAACAATTCGTTGTTGTTACAGCTATACCATTCCCGTAGATTCTTTAGCCAGGAGTTTCGTCTTCTTCCTATGCACCTTTTTCCTACTATTTTCCCTTGCATAATTATTCGAAGCAGTTCATATCTTTCGCCTCTTGTAATGTGTCCCAAGTATTGCAGTTTTCGTTTTTTGATCGTAAATATGACTTCCTTTTCTTTATTCATTCTTCTCAAGACCTCGACATTTGTGACTCTCTGGGTCCATGATATTCTCAGGATTCTGCGATACATCCACAGTTCAAATGCCTCTAATTTTTTGATATCAATATTTTTCAACGTCCATGACTCCATTCCGTAGAACAGCACAGAAAGTACGTAACATCTCATTAAGCGAAGTTTCATTTCAAGGCTCAAATCTCTTCCGCAGAACACTCTCTTCATGTTAGTGAATATGGATCTGGCTTTTTCTATTCTTATTTTGATTTCTGCTGAGCTATCGTTGTCTTCATTTATAAAAGTACCTAAATATTTGTATTTGCTAACTCGATCGATAATTTCATTGTGTAAATATAAATTTTGGACAGCTCGTGTTGATTTTGATATTACCATAAATTTAGTTTTCTTTATGTTCAAAGATAGTCCATATTCTTCGCTGCAGTCTGCTATCTTATTCACCAATGTCTGTAGCTCTTCAAGTGTTTCTGCGATCAGAACTGTGTCGTCGGCAAATCTCAGATTGTTTAATCTAACACCATTTATTTTAATACCTACGGATTGCTCAGAGAGTGTTATATTCATTACGTCTTCGGAATAGAGATTAAACAGGGTTGGTGACAGTATACACCCTTGTTTCACACCTCGCTTTATTTCAATATCTTAAGTGGTATTATTCTCTACTCTCACTACTGCTTTCTGATTGTAGTACATATTTGCTATTAGTCGAACGTCTCGTTTATCTAAATTCTTTTCTGTCAGGAGTCTGATTAGGTGATCATGCCGCACTTTATCAAAGGCCCTGTTGTAATTTATGAAACACATGAATACATCTTGATTTATGTCAAGACATATTTGAGACATAGTGTGCAAACAGTGCAAACAACGCCTCTCTTGTTCCGAGTCCATTTCGGAATCCAAACTGGGTATTATTGATGTCCATTTCCAGTTTTCTGTGTATTCTAGAGTATATAATTTTCAGGAATATTTTCAATACATGGCTCATCAGACTGATTGTACGGTAATCACTACATTGTTTGGCATTTATCTTTTTGGTATAATAACAAAGGTGGATAAAAGCCATTCTTGTGGTATTTTTCCTGATGTATAAATGCTATTGAAAAGTTCAACTAAAATGTGCATCGAGTCTTTTTCGATTCGTTTAAGCATTTCCGTTGGTATTTCATCTGGACCTGGAGCTTTACCATTTTTCATTCTTTTTAGTACGTACATTACTTCCTCTTCCGTTATTTCTGGACCTTCGTCTCTTTGTATGTTACTTAAATCAGATTGTTGTCTATCATCTGCAAAGAGTTCTTCAATATAGTTTTTCCATGTATTCAACTGTTCTTCTAGTTTTGTTATTATGTTTCCGTTATTATACAGGGTATTTGGCTGCTTACGTTTTTGTGTACCTGCAAGTTCTTTCACTTTTTTATGTACATTAAAAATATCATGTTTTGCCTGCAATTGCTCTATTTCTTCACATTTTCTTTTATAAAAATCTTCTTTTGTTATTCTGATTTCTATTTTGATTTCTTTCTGTATTTGTTTATACCTTTGTTCGTTTTTTCCTTTCATTATTCTCCGATTTTAATGAGAAGAAGGATCTGATCAGCCATCCACCTTTTCTTTATTTTTGGTTTTTCTTTAGTCCGAATTTTCTTCGCAGGACCTGTTATCGCCATTTTTACGTTTTGCCATTTTTTATCTATGTTGTTCGTTGGCTGAGATGTTTCTTTTTCATGAAGTATTTTCAAATTATTATTAATACATTTTTGCAGTTTCTCTTTAGCTCCAGGTTACATAAATGACTGACGTCTAGCTGATTTGCTCTTCTTTTCTGTTCCAATCTTTTTAGTTTAATACTCATTTGCGCTATTAGAGGGTTATGGTCTAAAAAGACATCTGCGTCTGAGTAAGCTTTAACGGATTTTAAGGAGTTTATGTATCGTTCGTTTATCAGTAAAAAATCAATCTGGTTTCGAATTTTATTCTTTCGTCATTGTCCTGGGGTGATTTCCACGTATAAAGTCTTCTCTTTGGTAAGTTGAAGAATGTATTAGATATAATCATGTTATTCTCCTGGCAGAATTGAAGTAGTCTATCACCTCGTTCATTTATTTTAGCGAGATCGTATTCTCCTACATGTTTGCCAATTTTTGAGTTAAAATCACCTAGAATTACGGTGATGTCTCGTGGTTTCGTCGATTTTAATACTTGATAAAGTTTGGTAAACGTTAATTTCCAATTTATAGTATCAGTTACCTATATATAACAAGCGAGTCTTCTACAGCTGGCGTCGCTTCTCGCATCCTAATTTCCAGCGTTTTCTGTCGAAGCAATCTTCAGTTGTTAGATCTCTGGCGGTCATTGCATCATCGTCATCGTCTCTCCAGGATCGTGTTGATCTACCTTGTTTTCTTCTAGTTGGCGGAGTCCATTCTTCTATTTTTTTAAGTACTTGGGAGTCCAAATAACATCAAAAGCAGGAAGTAGCGAAGAAATACATTCCAGGATTGGCCAAGCAAGATCAGCCACCAGACAGCTACACGGACTATTATGGAATAAACAAATAACAAAAGAAAATAAAAGAAGAATTTATAAAACAATAATAGAAAGTATAGGACTGTATGGCGCGGAACTCTGGGAAATAAACCAAAGAAACAAATCAAAAATTAAGGCCATGGAAATGAACTACTGGAGACGATGTTGCCAGCTCACTAGACTTGATAGGGTGAGAAACGAAGATATTCGGAGAGAAATGGAAATCGATCTAGACATAATAGACACAATCGAAGCCAAAAGACTTAACTGGTATGGACACCTTCAGAGAATGCCGGAAAATAGATGGCAAAAAAAAATAGAAGAATCAGTTACCTTAAAACTGTAATTATAAAGTCATTATTAATGACTCCTTAACGACTCGTTAAGGACATACAAAGAACTGATAAGAATTATTTCCGAGATGTTAATTTTTAGTCACTGGATTTCAAACGAGTTCGTAATTTTCAAACTATTTTGTAGAATGAAGCTGGTTAAGTGTTGTACGAGAAACAAATCAGATTGACACAATAATCCAAAGGAATAGTTTATATACAATGCATTTAAATATATGCAAATACTATTTCCTGAAGGTAATCGAACCAGTATTTCTACCATGTGCTTCGGCATCTAACCTTTTTTACTTAACCTGTATTTATAATCATCTGTCATCCTAATTCACTCAATGACACAAATTATCACAAAAAGGATTAATGGAAGTATTGCACTTTACAAAAAAGATGTAATATAAGAAGAATTCCTTAACAATGTCATAGATGTGCAAAGCATAAGCAAACTGACTAAATTCATGACATACTGGAAATGCTATACAATCACTACTCTATAATAAGTGAGCTACAACAAAAAATATAGTTTCTTATTCATCAGATGAGTTGTCAATTTTGTTTTGTCATGTTTGATATATTTATTCCATTTTTTTCACAATGTATATCACTTTTTGTGTCTCAACTAAACATATAGTAAATGTTTTCAACAAAATTTCAGTGTATTCTCCGGAAATAGAGGCAACTCTTAAAAATCCCAGTTGGACTACCAATTTAGCAGCTTACAAATTATTGGAAGATGCGCTTGTAAAGGAATTCAGCTGTCCGTCTACAACGAGAAAATGGCGAGAGGGAAATTGTAAGTCGTCGTTTGCTTATTTGTTGTTAGATCCGAGAAAAACGAATAATCTACCGTGCAGGGCGGATACGATGAACTCCAAAGATGTTTGGGAAACGTTCCTTTCTTCAATATTTTATGTTGGAAAAGGTATGTAACTTTTCTTTGTTTCGTTATATAGTAAAAAAGCATTCCGGGTTGATATTGAAGGATAGTGTGATAATAGTGGATATTTTGCAACTTTTAGACTGCATTGATGGGAAAAGAACTATTATATTATCGTAAAATAACAACTCTTTTTTATTTTAGGTAAGAAAAATCGTCCATTTTCCCACCTCTACGACGCAGTAACACACTATAGGCAGAACAACCCCGTGACCCCAAATCAGAAACTCAAGACCATCGTAGATATATGGAACAACAGATCGGGAGTGATCTGTCTACATATTTTCCACAATATAATCCCAGTTGAGGCCTATACCAGAGAAGCCGCCATGATAGCAGCTCTAAAACTGGAGAACGTTTCGAATATGAGGATCGGAGACTTTTACGGCACTGCATCGATGTGGAAACGGAAAGAGAAATGCATGTTAGGAACTTATTTGTTGTATAAGGCGATGAATATATATTTACAGGAGGGAGAGAGGCAGCTGTCACTAAATGATATAGAATGTGGGTGAAGTTTGAGACCTTTTTAGGTTCTTTTTCGGGGGCGATTAGTTTTTAATTAGTCATTCACACAAAAATGTGTTTCAGAAGTACACTAGAGACTTAAATGATTTTTATTTCCACAAGGAAAAATTCCTGTAGCTGGCTGTATACCACGTATAACAAAAAGAGGTTAATCTTTGTAAATGGGTATATTTATTTAAAAAACCCTTAAAAGGGCCACATCAATATAACAAACGTTTTCGGACCACACAGTCCATCATCAGGTTATTAAAATCGAAAATGCTAGGTCATAATGCCTGAGCCACCAAAATATTAGGGTAAAAACCCTTTAAATTACATTTAGTTATGAAATGTTGTACATTGTGTTATAAAATAACTGTGATGTTCAATATTAAATTAAATTTGACTATAGGTAACACATGGCCAATTGGGTTCCAGAGCCGGGTGAGAGGGAACCTCTGCACTCGGAGAACAACGTGGAACTCAGTTCTCAGAACTCAATAACGTCAGTTCCACGTTGTTCTCCGAGTGCAGAGGTTCCCTCTCACCCGGCTCTGGAACCCAATTGGCCATGTGTTACCTATAGTCAAATTTAATTTAATATTGAACATCACAGTTATTTTATAACACAATGTACAACATTTCATAACTAAATGTAATTTAAAGGGTTTTTACCCTAATATTTTGGTGGCTCAGGCATTATGACCTAGCATTTTCGATTTTAATAACCTGATGATGGACTGTGTGGTCCGAAAACGTTTGTTATATTGATGTGGCCCTTTTAAGGGTTTTTTAAATAAATATACCCATTTACAAAGATTAACCTCTTTTTATTTTTATTTCAATAAAATGCTTGCCGTGTTTTTAAAGTATTTTGGAATAAAAAAAGAAACAATTCTAGTTCTCGTAACAATAATGTATTTTCGTGGTTTAGGTAAACCTCGAATCATGCAACCACTTTTGAACCCAATTCTTGCGTAAGGCCGTCACGTGACTGAATACCGCAATACGGCAATACTGCCGCAGTTTTAATCTCATAATTATCGTCATATCTCTGGCCTACCCAGTGGTTTTTCCAATACAAAAAGAGCGGCACTTAGTTAAAAAGTTACCGTTCACCAATATAAAATCACCCATTTACGTACCGTTCATTAGTCGTAATGTTTCCCAACAAATTTGACTGATTTTACTATGAATATGACCCATTTTCAATGCTTTAGCGCATTGAAAACGAATCACAATATTTATTTCACGATAGTTGACATTCTTAGCTGACGAAAATAATGCAATGAAAGATGCGAGCACAACCACATGCGTCAAATACTGACTTATCACAACTCTTAGTAGCTAAATGATCAGGTGAGCTCTAGAGTCCTGGACATTTAAAGGAACTCATTTTTCAAAGAGTCTGACCTATATACGTACTATCTTTTTATCAATCGAAATGTTTTTCCCACAAATTTGACTGATTTCTCTATGAACATCATCCATTTTCAATGTTTTAGCACCGTGTCAACGAATCGTTGGCATTCTTTAGCGACAAATTAGCATTTGTATTATGTGCATGCGTAATAGAAATATTTTGTAGCAAAATGGGCGTGTTACTATTGAATAACTCATTTTTTGATCACAATTCTTACTAGGTAAATGTTCAGATGGACTCTTGAGTCCTGGACATTTGAAGGAACCCATTTTTCCAAAGTGTCTGGCCTATATACGTACTATCTATCTATCATTCGTAATGTTTTTATATTCGTAAAGGAAACTTTTTATGAATGACACCTTTTCATTGGTTGTTCTGTTTTGAATGTTTCTGTTAAAAGTGTTTGATAATCTTTACTTTGTGTACCTATTCCATTTTCAATATATATGTATCTTCGAATATCTCATGTACATAGTGGTAAAATTTATTCAAGCTTATTTTAACACCGCCCTTCACGTACTGTTTATCAGTTGTCAATAAAACTGTATCTTCTCTAACAAAGAAGGTATAAAAATGTATCTTTTAGTTTTGGTGCCATTCCATATCAATTCCTATATCGCGTATTGAATATTTCTTGAAAAGTTTTGTTAACTATCGACTGTTCGTTATTTTGGCACAGCGTTGCCATATCCTCGAGATTGTAAAGAATATAGAGAAAAATCTAGATTACTACTATTATTTTCTTATTACATAAGGAAAAATTACAGCAACAAATGTAATGAAATTGTACAATTAAATTAAAATACAAAGCTAATTATTCCTTTGTAAAATGTTCAAACAGCTATTGGTTTTTCAAATTTGTCGAGATTTATAAAACTGAATATATAAATGAGAACAATTTCTATAATTATAACCAGTTTTTGAATGAAGTGATCGTTGAACAATTCAAAATATTAAATTAATGAATTTATATGGTGCTAAAACCACTATTTAATTGTTTTTTTTCTGGTTTTATTGATAGAACTACACTATATAATTGGCGATTCTTTAATAATTCTCTAGTCTAAACGTTCAGGCCGGCCCAATCTCTGATATTGCAAAGCCATGATGTTGCCCTTTTACCTACACTACTTAGTCCTCTATATTTCCTTCTATTACTATTC
Source organism: Diabrotica balteata (assembly GCA_918026665.1). Taxonomy (NCBI): domain Eukaryota; kingdom Metazoa; phylum Arthropoda; class Insecta; order Coleoptera; family Chrysomelidae; genus Diabrotica; species Diabrotica balteata. The sequence goes on along the minus strand of OU898283.1, from coordinate 105,497,047 downwards.
GTAGCAGATTATATTGATCATTTCTCATTGTATGGTCCAGATATGAAGTCTGTCTTTTCTTAACCGCCCTGAAAGAGCTTACTCTCTGTTTATGGGGTTTAATACCGTTCATTCGTTATGTGTTGTTTCTATGATATTCTAAACGTTCTGTGATTAAGCCACATTTCAAAGGCTTCTAGCCGTTTCACGGTATTTAATTTTAATGTCCAGGTTTCAACTCCATACAGAAGAATGGCCAAACGTAGCATTTATTAACTCTAATTCGGATGTGAAAGCTTAGTTTTTGGTTATAAATAATTTGCTTCAATTGATTGTATTTTTTTGTGTTGTTTTTTGTGTTTTTTAATGGTCATTAGCGCAAATACATTAAAGATCCAATGGTGTACCGTTTGTCTGATGCTATGTAGGGTAAAAAATTTTAGTACCAAATAAAATTATAAAAATGATTCTAAATAATTATTAATGACATAGAACGGACTTGAGAGAAAAAAATATTACGATGTTATATACGAATGTCTAATCAATAAGTAAACGCCCCCTATTATGGTTACAAAAAAAACTATGAGCAACTACATATGACCTATTTTATTTGAAATGTAATTGTTACAAAATTATGTAAAATATTGTTCTAGAGAAAATTTATTGAGTTTCCACAAACTGACTGTCTGTGATTGTCCTTTACCTTAGTCGTTATAGGAAAAATATAATTTTTGGTTTTCACAAAATTACCAAACTCATTTTATTGAGAAATACTTAAATGTAATGTGTAAAAACTATTACGTTTACTTCGAATTCTTTGTCTAATTTTTGTATCTTATTTTATTCGTACTTTATTTAAATATATTTAAACTCCTAAAATTAGACAACCAAAATTGTTTTATACACAATGTACCAATTTCTTTAAATCTTAAGTGCAATGATTGCGAATGATTAATATGTTTATTATATTATTATTAATTATGTATATTTAATTTAAAGAAATATATTATTTTTAGATAAATATGTATTTATTTTATTGTTAGTTCCTTACAGCTCCATATTGTTGAAATTGTTTTAATTAGAAACACATCAAGATTACATCCAAATTAAGGCAACGAATAATGTAGTTAATTGGAGAACAAGAGCAAAAAAAATAATTATAATAAAAAAATATACCATGATAAAAACTGACATGCGCCTGTAAAGTGACACCTGCTCAAAATAAGTAAGTTCCATGAAGACTTAAGATGCAGACTCTGTAGCAAAGATCCTACCATATATTGCGTGGCTACAAGCCATTAGATCGTAGAAGGCAAACACTTTTTGGATACTACCGATTGACTCATATGATACCCATTTTTAAGACCTGTATCAGCCGGCACAGGATTGCAGAATCTTAGAATGCGTATCATGAAGGAATGGAAGATATACAATTAAGCGAGTAATGAAGTACAACCAATTTACAACAGACTTTTGTTGACATGCTTTTGTTAAGAGTTTGACTCTGCACACTAATCTCTAATGTAATGTGGGTTGCGCAATTATCGCCAGCTCTTGATAGCTTCCTGTTGAGATGGCGTGTCCAATAAAGACGTGCTAGATCAAATGTGATTTTAATTTTATAGCAGGATCTATTTATATGATTGATTAATTACCATCATAACTAAAAAAAAAACAATTATAGCGATAAGTGAAAAAGAATTAACAAAAATCATTAATCATTTGAGATCATCATAAATCAAGAAGAGGAATGAGGGAAAAAGAAAATGAAGGAGAAGATAACTTTCTAGTTTAAGTGGAAGAGGAGTTAATTTTTGTTTCCAAAGGGTAAAACTTTAAATATCTAGGAGTGAGAATAAATAAAAAACGCTGCGGAGAATAGGAAATTAAAACGGGAATAGCAGAAGGGAACAAAAAATATGAAGTATTAAGAACGTTAATGAAAATCTAAATACGTATTAAGAAGGACAAAAATAAAAATATACAAGACAGTTATTAGACCAACAGTTACATATGTAAGCGAAACGGTTACTGAAAATGTCAAACAGACCGTTTAGAGAGATGGGAAATAAAAATCTTTCGAGCAATATATTATGGAGGTATGAAAACAGAAGGATTGTGAGAACAAGAATTAAAAAAGACCTGGAAGACCAATACTGGTATATACGGGAGGTATATGTTGAGTTTTATAACATTTATTCCTTTTAATACATCTGATTTCTGGCATTATATTCGTATGTCAATATCAAATGACAAGTCTACGCACTTGAGTATCTTATCACTTATTGCCAATTCGCAATAATATACAAATCAATTTATTATAGTTAGTAAAAGGCTATAATCGGTAACGAAAATAAGGACTGGTGACATAATAACAAAAATAGAGCAGTTTTGAAAACCAATATAGAAGGGAAAGAAAGGCAGTCAACGAAAAATTATAACGGGTAGCTCTTTTCGACAGTAGACTCAGTAAAACACAGGTTTAAATTAAATAAAAATATATTCAAAATAAAATAAATAATAAAATAACAATAGATCCTAGGTAATATATACAGTAGACTAGTGATTATCCGATGTAATTGGGACCGTAACTACCTCGGATACAGAATACAGAAAAAGCTAGGTTAACACAGAGTTAGGTTGTACCGATAGAAAAACACGTAACAAACTATAACTGTGGTTATTTTAATGACCAAAAACTAATAAAATACTAAATTTAAAACATTTACCTTATCAAAATCCACAAGGAAAATAATTCGCGCAGCTGGCTGTATACCACGGATTACAAAAAGGAGGTTAGATCTTTGTAAACGGATATCCTTAAAAAACCCTTAAAAGGGCTACATCAAATTACACGAACGTTTTCGGAATAATAATTCCATCATCAGGTTTAAAAATGCAAGTTAACTTGCCTGAGCCACCACAATATCAGGGTATAAACCCTTTAATATATATATATATATATATATATATATATATATATATATATATATATATATATATATATATATATATATATATTTATATATATATATATATATATATATATATATATATATATATATATATATATATATATAAGCGAGTTCCTACAGCATTTCGACTGCCATCGTTCTCTGTCCATCCATTCGTCTTCTTTGATGGCTCTATCTCTCATTAGGTGTCGTACATTTTCTTCCCAGGCAACTGATGGTCTTCCCCTTCTTCTTCTTTGTTGTGTATGTAATTTAAAGCTTTCTTTGGCCATCTATCTTCATTCATTCGCTTCACATGACCATACCACACTAGTTGTCTCGTTTCAATTCTGTCTACACTGAAATATACAGTATTTGTCCTCCTTCTAATATCTTCATTCCTGAATGAGATGTGTTGGATACACCACACGCTCTCCTTAGAAAATCCATTTCTATTACTTCTATTCTTTTTCTATCTTTTTTCGTGATCTGCCAAACTTCTGTCCCATAAGGCATAATAGGCTCTACCAAGGTTCGATAGATTGTCAATTTTGTTTCTTGTCTAATATCTTTAGACCATAGTAGATGGTTCAGAATGTTAATCGCTTTTTTTCCCTGCTGTATCCTGTTTTCGATGTCTCTTTTGGTAGTGCCTTCCTTAGATATTATAGATTCGAGATATTTATATTCATTGCATGTTTTTGTGTTTCTAATTTCTCTCTTCTAAAACTCTGGATCTTCTTCGTCATGTCCTATTTTGAAATACTCTGTCTTTGACATATTCATATTGAGGCCCCATCTTTCATATTCTTTCTTTAGTTTTCTAGACATGTAGTCCATGTCTTCCTCATCATTCGCTATGACTACCTGATCATCTGCGAAAAATAAAGTTGTTAGACATTTACCATCGCCTATGTCTATTCCCATTCCGGATACTTGTTTCCTCCACTGCTCTAGCGATGATTGAATATATATTTTAAATAAGGTCGGAGATAGACAACATCTTTGTTTAAGCCCCTTTGTTATTGGAAATGATTCAGATATAAAGTTTCCTTCTTTAATGACACTTCTTGCATTTTTGTATATATTTGCGATAGCATTCACATACTCTCTACTGAGACCTACTTTCGTCAATGTTTGAAACAGTTTTTTCAAAGGTACCGTATCGTATGCCTTCTCTAAATCTACAAACAGTAGGTGGGTAGATAGATTCCTTGCCTTCCGTTTTTCGATTACCTGCTGCAGAACGAATATACCATCAGTGCACGATCTTCCTGCACAAAATCCATTTTGTTCTTCTATGTCTTTGTATTCTGATTCTATTCTTTCTTTTATTATTCGACCGTACAACCTCCCCACTGAGCTGGTAACAGTTATTCCTCTATAATTAGAGCATTTGCGTTTATCCCCTTTCTTGAATATTGAGCTAATGTATCCAATATTTCAATCGTCAGCGATATTTTGTCCTTTTAAGCATTTGTTAAATAGTTGAACCAACATCTCATGTAATATTTTTGGTCCATACTTTACCAACTCAATTGGAATGTCTCCAGATCCTGCTGCTTTACCATTTTTCGATCTTTTGAGGGCATCGTTTAACTCTCCGGTTGTTATTTCAATTATTTGTGTATATTCGGATATTTCTTCCATTTCGATCTCTTGGAATTTACATCTATCCTCTGTCAGTAAGACCTCACAATGGTGTTTCCACTGTTTCAGATCTATTAACTGTAAGTTAGATTTTTCCTTTCCTTCTCTCCGGAGAGACTTTATCACCTTCCAAGCTTTGATATATCTTTTAATCTTCCTTATTTCTCGTTGACATCCATTTCTGATAAGCAGTTTTTTTCTAGTTATTGTTGACTAACGTTTGCATATTCTCCGACCACCATTCTTGATTTTTTGTTTTATGTTTGTCTTTATAACCCAAAGCTTCACTTGCAGCTGCAGTCTCATGAACGCATTTTTAAGTTGCTGGTATAATTCTTCCGCTGATACTAGGCATGTTAACTTGCATTTTTAAACCTGATGATGGTTGAATGAAATTATTATTCAGAAAACGTTCGTGTAATTTGATGTAGCCCTTTTAAGGGTTTTTTAAATATTCCCATTTACAAAGATCTAACCTCTTTTTTTTATTTATCTTATCAATATCACTATTTAAAAAAGTCTTTGTCTGATTTTTGCGTAAGTTTTATTCCTATTTTTAAGGCTGCGATGTTGCGCCAACGTCTACTGGCGTCGATTCCTCTTGCTGCCCGATGTATGCGAGAGCTGCTTCAAGGGTGTTTAATCCATTGGGAGGAGATATCTTTTGAGTTATCTGTATCTTCTTCTTCTTCATGATTGATATTTAGAACTAGATCGGCAATTGCGCCATCTGTCAGTTCCATTTCTTCATCGCCATTCATCCAATCGATGACGTCTTGGTTTCTAATTAGCTAGGTTTACTATAGTATCAACTTTACAGTTATCAGTTTTTTTGAGGTCCAGTGATTTGTTTTCTATCTGAAATATTTGTTTTCATGATTTTTGAGTAGTGGACACTTTTACTCCTTCCCATGTAATGCAATTCCTTTTCATTGCTTCTATAACACCTTATCAAGAAGTTGGATAAAAGATGTCACATTGGGTGAAAAGACCATAGCTCTTATGTCACCAATCATCAATTCACTCGCGTCTGTGTGGGATCGTGCGTTGTCTAATAACAACAAAGGTTTCGAAAGCAGATTTTTGTTTTTTCGTAGGCATCAATGACTGGTACAAAGTCATTAAAAACTAGATCTTTAAAATGTTATAGTCCATTCATGCATGGCGTTGGCTTTTATAGGCTGTAGGTAAACAATTTTGCATATTTTTTAAATACTATTGGATTTTTGGATTTTCCTATGTTAAAAGAGGTCTTAATTTATCAAATCAGAAGCATTGTTGCAATCCATGATTGTAACTCTCTATTTACTTTATTTGTAACCTGGTGCAGTTCTTTTATTTTTTAACAGCTAGTGCTTTTGAAGAAAGCATTTTAAAATTAAGGCCTGTCTTATCACAGTTAAATATTTGTTTAAATAAAATGTTTCAATTTCAGTTGAGTCAGCAGGAAGTTTTTTTTTCGCAAAGATTTAATTGTCGGATACCGTATTGCTTCTTCTACGAGTCAATCCATCCCTCACTAGCAGAAAAGTTTTCTCCTTTATCCATAAACTGCTTGTGTAAGTTGTCCACTCCCACACGACACTTCGGTCGACCCACTATTTAATTTCATTCCGCTTTCATTTCACTTCTTTATTGATTCACCCTTGTCCAACTCACACTAATTAACATAGGAACTATAATTGTGGACAAAACGCAACACAGTCATTTCTGGAAATAAGGCAGTGACCAATTTCTGAATATAAAATTCAGGCTTGACCTAACAGCGCATAATTGTTCGCAATTATGACTTAACAGCTACGACTTTTGCGTCGGTTAATCAAATGACTCGGATAACCTAGATTCAGATAATCACGAGTCTACTGTATAATAAAAATTAAAACGTAAATTCTTGCGACAAGAGTATCGACGGCATCGTCGATGCTCTTGTCACACAGACGGTAGGGAACTGGTCAAAAGAATAGAGATGGAATAATCAATTCTTGGACACCGTAGAGAATAGGTATGCCTCAGATGAATATTCCAAGACCGGGTATGGAACTGCCACTAGATTAATACTCTAGCAGAAACGGTTGGCTTTCAGTCAGTATCCTAGGGCCAGTGGTCTGCCCTTCTAAGATGAAAGGTCCTATCTACCAATTGTACTATTTTGAGAAAAACGTAATTAACTATAGTTTGCTGCGCCATCCGTAATATTACGATATCAAACTGTAATTTTGAATGAACTTGATTTGTGTATATACAATTTATGGGATAATCCACGGAAGAAATTAGTTTAAATCTTCACAACCAAGTTGTGCAAACGATATGTTGAGTTTTGCAATTTCTTGACGATAGAACTCATAAATACCCTGACAATCAGGATTCTTCATTTTGTTGTCATTGTACATCATTGTAATTGAAATATCCGATGTTAAGTATAGACAATTGGGAGCATGCTCCCGACGATAATGAGATACGGTAGGACGAAAAGACTTTATATGTTTAACAATCGGTTGTTTGTCAATAAAATTCAGAGCTGGTCGGGGCTGTCATTGGTCTTGTTTGGGAACAATAACATTATTATCAGTTCCTCTAATATTTTTCAAAAATCGATCATTAATTTTGTCATAGCCTACCGTGGTAAGGAAGAAAGTTTTACTTACTGGCATATCTAATCCGTTAGCATCCCGTAAATAATATTTGTACGAATACTTGCGACGCGAATCAGTTCAAACAGTATTTTTTCTTTTGTTTAGTTGTTTAACATTACCGTGCACAAACAAATGTTAAGCTTGCTTGTTAAGTTCCCAATACTGCTTGTAAGCATCTTTTCGTCTCTCTTCATTTATCACTTCTAAACACTTCAGCATGCAGGAGTTTTTATTACAGTATTTTTTTATTTTTTGATCACTAGCGACAAATGATAATTTCTGCTTTTTTCTCTCAGCAAGTGCTGTCTTAATTGTTGTTCTCTGCGTGCGTAACGTTTTCAGCAATGTCTATGGACGAAGTGACTTTGTAGTCGACCATAGACTTGAGTAATTGATAAATAAACGCATCTTCTTCGACTAAACTTTTATTATCAGACATAGCTTGAGTGTGGGAAAGGCAATCGTCATTCTCATCACTGATACAGCCTTCTTCTGCAGACGAGGACTCGCTACAAAAATCGTCTTGCTTTGGATCGTAGTCGGGATCATTGTTAACATTTTTGTTATTCACTAGCTTTTTATCTCCATGTAGGCGTTCTCTTAATTGTCTATTTAAGGCAAGATTAACCATTTGACGGCCACGGCTGGTGGAAGCGTTGGTGGTTATACAGGAATAAAAGAAAACAATACTTTATACACTTTTAATATGTTATTAAATAACTGAACTTTGAAAAATGAAGGCAAATATTGAACACAAATTTAATAATCAAATCTTGCCCAAGTACTTTCGCTATCTACAGCATCATCAGGGACATTTCGTCAAATTTGGGCTATCCAGCAAGCGTAGAATGTAATAAACATGAGATTGGACATAAATTGTACATAACACTACATTAACGCAAGGACAAACAGTTTAAAATTATTAAAAATTATTCAAACGCTCTACATTCTTGTCGGCAACCGGAGAGAGCATTCTCTCTCTGGTTTGTTTATTATACTCTGGTGAGCCTTCCATCTGAAACTTGTAAAGCCTTTTTGAAAAATGATTTGCAAACAGTGAGCATATTACCTGATTCTTTCGGTAATTTGTGTCCTATAGAAAATGTCACACCGAGAGTGCAGTACGGCTAATATAGGAATGCACAATTGCCGGATTTCACGCCTTGTGCTTGGCGATACAAACAGGTCCAAGTGGTAGTCACAGAACCGTACCCAGATCTCTACGCCGGGCTCTGTTATTTATTATAAAATAATATATTGATAAAATAATTGCCTTCAAGTAGCCAAATAAGAGGCATGAATTTGAATAAAAAGACCTTAAGATTTTAGCGAGAATTTTATTATAAAACTGTATACTTTATTAAACTAACAAATGTATTTTAAATTACATTTCTTGATAGCTATAAATATACCGGGCGGAACCTCCGGTAACTCGATTTCCGTGCACCCAGCCCAATATCCAAGAAAAACTTTTTTTTTTGTAAATATGTGAAAAATTATCAGGAACGGGAATATCGAAAAAGCTTTGCACATTTTTTAATCCCGGCGATGTTATTAAAAAAACAAGTTGCGCACTTGAATCACTGCGAAATTTTAACACCTACTATGAATTTTTTTTTGTGGAAATCTGAAGTGCAGTTTTTGTCCTTGTTAAAACCTAATGCAGTCTCGCATTTTTTACACACAACATAAGTTTACCTAGTTCCTTGGCATAGCAACCTGGTAGTTTTCAGCGAAACCTTGTGTTATTTTATATGGGATAATGGTTTTCCTTGCCCACTCTTGACCAGATGAGCAGGTATAAGGTTTATAGTGTAAGTTATTTAACATTATAGGATATTTATACTTTATTAAACTAACAAATATATTTTAAATTACATTTCTTGATAGCTATAAATATACAGGGTGGAACCTCCTTAAGTCGATTTCCGTGCACCCAGCCCAATATCCGAAAAGCCCGTACTCTGATTGGACTGGTAAATGCATTTCATTGGTTATACAGTGTAAAATAATCGAGGTTACTCACAGATATTCAATTAATTATACTAAAGTCGTCCTCTACATCCGAGATGTCGGATTCGCTTTTGCTACTCTCCCCTGTGTTCGCGTGTATTATTAATTGGTCTACGTCATCTTGCAGGTTGTCCGCAGTCTACATCTTAGTTTCCGTTTTCTCGACAACATGAGTGACATAATTGCGCCAATTTTGCTCTGTGACGCGTGCGAAAAAGTCGTCGATCAACTGGCGTACCTCGTCGTTTTTAAAAGTGGTATTCTGGGTACCTACATATCGCTTAACTTGGTTCCACACTATTTGATACTTATCGTATTGATCTTTAAAAGCATGCGCTGCTTCTAATAGCTCGGATTTCAAATAACACTGCTCGAAAAAAATGTCTTTTTCCACTAGCCATTCCTTGATTGCAGCTTTATTCCAGGAATTGTTAGGGATTCTCTCTTTACGGGAGTGGTACGATGCATTGTCCATTACAATGACATTCCTGCGACCATTATTTGTCTCCTTATATATTAATGTCTTCTACTGTATACGTATACATGATATAAAATATTTTACTCGTACTGCCGGCAGATGCATTTTATCCAAGCCGGTCCTGTGAGACAATGAGCAATCAACAGCTGGAGAAAACCGACAACCCTGCGCGTTTATTCTCCATAAGAAAAACATTGCCGTATCTTATGCGTACTGCACTCTCAGTGTGACATTTTCTATAGAACGTTTATTATGATTTTAAGCTGCTATAGGTCGTCTTTTATTAACAACATTTACTTGTATATTAATGTAAGCAGTCTGTAAATTAAAATCAGATAAGTTGTAGAAACTTTGGAAAATATTTTTTTCTTCAAGAGATAACAACAAATGTCTTTCGTGGACAGCTAAAACTCCATGAAAAAATTGTTTCTCCGACACAATTCTACCACGAGAATTGAAATATGATTTTTCTGAATTTTATTTAATGTCTGTATTTTGTTAGTTATTTTTCATGTAGTTTTTAATTTAAACTTGCTTAGAGTGAATATATGATCACTAGAAATTGATTGAGAGTAGTGAATCGGTGTGAGACGACTGCCTCTTGTGGTACTAGTTACGTGACGCTCGCATCGGCATTTCACTATAGAGAAGAAAGTAAAATACAATGCCAGTATAAAAGCTTCGTTTCAACAAACAAGGTTGGCCAGCTGCGATTAAGATACAATAAGCAAGTTTTGACTAGATAAGGAAAATGAGGAATCTAATCGAACAAGATCAGACATTTGGCACCAAATAGAGCTACATGGGAAAGAGAAATCGGATAGAAAGAGAAAGAGAGAAAAAAATTAAACTAACCCTTCTCCTAACGGTACCTTGGATTTATTGATTAAATAAATTAGTTTTCCCGATTTTTTATGTTAGGCTATATTGAAAGCAGCCATTGTTATTATTGATGTATTTTATCAACCGTTATGTTTCAGCCTAATATAGGTCAAAAAGAAAAAAGTCTAAAACGATAATATTCCTACAAAATTTTCGAAACCGGTACTATTTTGGTTTAAATTTCAAGTTTTTATTAAAATTAGTTTAACGGGTTCTCCATCTAAGGCGACAACATTCCTTTATATCGACAACTTATCAAAGTAACTTGTACAAACAATTTAAAGGTATATAAATTTCTATTGTGAATTGATTTATTAAAAAACAATTTCTTAGCAACACAATATAAGGTGAGTACCGATAACAATATTTTTTCCGCAATGTTTCTATGACAGATAAATTTTATCATAAATAATGTTTTCATAGTCTTCTTGAATAAGATAAACTAAAAAAAATAAACAGAAAAATTATTTATAATGAGTTTGTAAAATCATTATTTACATTGGATTTTTTATATTTAAATAGCTTTTTGAACTACCTATATTATAATATTTATTAATACAGGGTGAGTCATGAGCAACTTTACATACTTCTACCATGATTTTTGCATGATACAGTACACTACTATCAAGCATTCGACTGGTATTAGCTAAACTAAAAAATTCCAGGACTGGCTTTAGAAAAATTAATTTAGGGATTCATATTAAATATTACACCCTGTATATATTTTTTTTTAAATGCAATAAGTGATTTTCAAACTACATAAATAGCCAATGAAAACGACATATGCGACAATGTTGTCGCACTTTTATTAAATTTTTAGTGAACGATCAAATCTTACCAAAAATAGAACAACCATAATGAAGTATCAAATTATTAGGTATTAATTTAAACAAATGTTATAAATTCCAAACATTTTAATTAAAATGAGTTCCTACAACATAATCTAATACGTAGAAAATTAACATCTTTACTGTCACTTTGTATTATCTCTACGATAGAATCAATTGTTTTTCAATTTTAAATTTTTACTCATAGATCGTATTGGGGCATTATTTTCGATAAATAATAAATTAAATTGATTAAAAAGTCAAACCTCTTGTATGTGTTAGTTTTTGTTGATTGTAAATGATTAAAATTTTATGTCAAATAATAATACATTGCATCAACTGTACTAAATAAAAATAAATCTAAAAAAGTTTAAAATGAAGGTTGGCGTTGACCGTTTGACGTTTCTTGATATTTTGTCATTATTGTCATTATTAATTGTTATTTATGTGTACAAGAATACATATTTCTTTTGTCATATCTACGTTAAGTACATTGTGTTAGTTTTGGTAGAGCTTTTGTTACTTTCGTTCAAAATGCCACATCAGTTTTCGACCACAGAATATGCAGACATAATATTTGTTTATGGATTCTGTAATGGGAATGGTAGGGCTGCTAGTAGAGAATATCGCAGGAGAGTTCCTAATCGTCGAACTCCCAGTCATCCAACATTTGGGTCAGCTTTTAATTATTTGCGAGAAAATGGCACTTTTCCTAGTGGAACAACAGAGCGACATGTAGATGAAGCGCAGGAAGATGACATTATGGACGCCGTTACTATGAACCCTACAATAAACACTAGACAAGTAAGTCGAGAACTCAATGTTACTCAATCAAAAGTAAGTAGAGTCTCACAAAATAATCTATACCCATATCACATTCAAATGGTTCAGCGACTACATGCTGAAGATGAGATCGATAGGTTGGAATTTTGTAGATGGATTAACAATACTCGACCAACGCTATACAGGACACTACAGATGAAGCCCAATTTACCAGAGACGGGATAAATAATTCACGAAATTCACATGTGTGGGCAGAAGAAAATCCCCATGCTATTCGAGAACGTCGTTCTCAGTTAAGGTTTTCGGTTAACGTGTGGATTGGTGTCATAAATAACCAATTAGTAGGTCCTCACTTTTTTGATGGTTCTTTAACAGGGCAGGTCTATTTGAACTTTTTACAAAATATTTTGCCGAATTTGCTTGCCAACGCGAACGTTGCTATCCGGGGGATGTATTTTCAGCATGATGGGGCACCCCCACACTTTTTACTGGCAGTGAGACAACATCTCAATAATGTTTATGGCAACAGGTGGATAGGACGTGCAGGTCCTATTTCGTGGCCTTCAAGATCCCCTGATTTCAATCCCGTTGATTACCATATTTGGGGACGATTGAAGCAACTAGTTTACGCAGTGAATATTAATAACCGACAACAATTAATTGATAGAAAAATACATTGTTGTAATACTATTAGAAACGATCCCCAGAGTATCCGTAATTCAATACGTCAATTAACAATTCGGCAACAAAAATGTGTACAGGCTGCAGGGTTCCATTTCGCAAATTTATTTTGAATTATTTTTATTTTGTTACCATTATTGTATCATTTCCAGTTCTAATTTATGGGTTTATTATAACTATGTACATATTTTTAGTTTTTTTTTAAATTGTTCTTCGTTACTGTTAGTAGTTACTGTTTTTTGTTGTGCAGTGACTCATTATCATTTCAATTAAAATGTTTGAAATTTATAACATTTGTTTAAATTAATTACCTTATAATTTGATACTTCATTATGGTTGTTCTATTTTTGGTAAGATTTGATCGTTCACTAAAAATTTAATAAAAGTGCGGCAACATTGTCGCATATGTCGTTTTCATTGGCTATTTATGTAGTTTGAAAATCACTTATTGCATTTTAAAAAAAATATATACAGGGTGTAATATTTAATACGAATCCCTAAATTAATATTTCCAAAGCCAGTCCTGGAATTTTTTAGTTTAGCTAATACCAGTCGAATACTTGATAGTAGTATACTGTATCATGCAAAAATTAAAAAATCAAATGAGCCGTATACACACTACAGTAAAATGAAATAAATGGTCAATTACACAAATCACCCTGTTAATTAATAAAGAAGAGGAGTTGACATTTTTTAGTGGCAACATGATATGCTCCCTGAGGGACTCTACATATGGTAGAAGTATGTAAAGTTTCTCATGACTCACCCTGTATATCAGTCATGAATGTTATTAACAGAATAATAATGTGTTGACTGTTATTATTGTTAATAGATGATGGTTGTTAAGTAAGCGTGTGTTGAATGCATCTTTGGTTAGTACGTAAAGTCGATTTATTTGTTTTTACAATGAGTAGGAACGACTGCAGCATCTCAGACGAGTACCAATCGCACGAACAAAAGAATTTCAGTTTTATAATAAAAAAATGTTGCTATGCCAAGCCGTATTCGACTCCACGACTCAAAGTTTTTTTTCGGTACGGTTTTTTCTGCTATTTACACTACGCTCCCAAAGCAGTAACTCCCGATCACTTCGATATTGTCTACGTCTTCCTCTCTATAAGCAACTATATTTTGTTCTTTGGAGCTTCTCTGGAAGGATTTCACTCCATCTTTTGTGCGGTCGTTTCTCCTAGCGCTATTGATTCAGAGTAAACATACCAGTTATTAGACATTTAAACTTTTTTTTTTCAATTCGTTGCCGCTGGTGTAATTTTCCACGGATATTATTCTGTCATGTCAGATCATAGTATACATATATGATATTTTAAGTTATGGGGGTTTTAAATATTCCTAGTATAATAGTTTTTTGGAAAATTTGAAAAGACCTGAACGGTTCCAAAACAGTTAGTTATTTGACAAAAATTCAACTATTGGACTCAAAATTTTTAGTTGTTGGACACTATCAAAGTAATAATTAAAAACAAATAAAAGTTAAAATCAGTGTTCAAAAACTTTTATTAAATCTACCTATAGTAAAATTCATTAAGCGATGCAGGAAGATGTAAACATTAAATCGTGTCCGAACCGGTATGAGCTGCCGACAACGTCGGCAGACGAAATAAAGATGGACATTTCGGTTAGTTTTTAAATATTTTTGAAGAACTGTTACTTGCATTTATGCATAAAATATTCATTAATTTTATAAATCGGATTATTTTTTCACTTACCTACTATGTATTCAGTGATAACATTAATTTATTTACTTGGCAATAAACACGAATATTTGAGAAAAGAAAAAATAATAAAGTGTCATAATCATACTGTTACTTATCGGAACGAATAGACTCATTTGGAACATCTTTAACAATTATCTGTTAAATTTATCGTTCTTTATATGCCCTGCATCGCTTAATGAAATAAGGTATAGTATAAATAACTTAATAAACAGGCCATTCACGTTCCGATTTTTAGTCCGACTATTGGTCCAACTTCCGCAGTTGGATCTCAAATCGGACCGTGAGTGGGCCGGTTGGATTAGTTGGATAACTAGTGGTACGAGTCGGAATATCTAGATTGACGACTTGAAGGCCCGACTTGGATTGGCGACGAAGTGGGAGTGTGAATGGTGAAGTTGGAAGTCGGATCACAGGTCGGAACGAAAATTTCCCCAGTCAGTTGACCTTCGGCGTCTGTTACGTATAAGATTTCTATGAATTACTTTATGCAAAGATCCCTAATTCGCAAATATTTTTAATAGAAAATAAACTTTCAATTGGACTTTCAATTTCGATACACAACAACAAATGTTGGCTTTTGTACCATCTTTCAGATTTCTAGACACATTTGTTTCTTCTGGCTTGTCAGTTAATCAGTACAATAAAATGTTTTGTCCTGCCATCGTATAGCTAATGTTCCAGTTTCATTACCTTTTACTTCCGATTCTCCTCGATTTAGCTTGCTATGAAATTTGGATAAATTTTTTCTTGTACTTAAAAAATCTGTAGAAGCAAATTACAACATTTTCATTAGAAATTGTTGAAGATAACTGATTTACGACACGTTCTCCCAAAGTACCTGCCATCTTATTATCATTTTTGGCTGCATACACATTTATATCGTAAACATAGCCAGTTTCCGAATCGCATCTTGTCCATAACTTTTCTTCTTCTAGTTCCATGACCATTATCGATCGTTGGATATCATGTTGGCTACCATATTCGCTATGGTGACTTTATTGACAGCAGCTCTAAATAACGATGTAGTTGATTTTCCATACCATTGCCTTAGATTTTTCAGCCATGATGTTCTTTGTCTACCAGGATCTTTCTCTAAATGATCAGATGTAAAAGATCATATTTTTCAGGGTGTCTCATAATGTGACCGAAGTATTCCAGCTTGCGTTTCTTTATTATATTGACCAGTTGTGTTGTTTGGCTCAGCCGTCTAAGGACCTCTTCATTTCTAACTCTGTCGACCCAGCTTATTTTCAGTAGTCATCTGTATACCCACATCTCAAAGGCAGTCAAGAGTTTAAGCATAGCCTCAGTTAGAGTCCACGCTTCCACTCCATACAGCAGGACAGGAGAGATGTAGCAAGATGTCATACGAACCCTAAGGTCAATGCTAAGATCGTGACTGCAAAGTACGCTTCTCATTTTTACAAAGGCAACTCGGGCTTGTTCTATTCGGCTTTTAATTTCTGCGGTTGGATCCCATCTCTCATTGATATTACTGCCGAGATACACGAGTTTTCTTAACGTTGAGTTTTAATCCATACTGATCACAAGTCTGTTTTATTTTGTTTATTAGATTTTGAAGGTCTTCTCCGCAATTGGCAAGAACTAAGGTATCGTCGGCATACCTAATATTGTTAACGGTTACTCCATTCACAATAATACCTTCGGTTGTCTCCATTAAGGCTTCCTTAAATATTCCCTCCGAATGTAAGTTAAAAAGTAAAGGCGACAATATACAGCCTTGTCTCACTCCTCTTTTTATATTTATTTCATCCGACAGTTCCTGTTCAACCTTTATTCTTGCCACTTGATGTCAGTATAGATTTGTAATTATTTGTAGATCTTTATCGTCCAATCCAGCTGTTTCTACGTTTTTATGGTTTTGAGCGGTATATACTTTTTCAATGTAGATATAATCGTATTATAATGCATAACTACTAACTTAACACCAGTAAGTAGCATCATTTCTTTTTGGCACGTTTTGACAAAAGATTTCTTTTTTTTTTTCTCTTCTAAAATTTAAAGCCTACGGTTTATACACTGGGCCATATAAATAAACAAACTTTTAGGAAATACTTTTAGAAAACAGTCTAACGCAGAACTGCCTCGAACATCAATTCAAAAATCTGTAATAACTGGGGCTGTTCTGGCTGGTAGATTGTATCTCGGAATAAAATTTTCTGCTTTGACATCAGTCCATACAGAGAAAAATTCTGTACTAATTGGTGGCAAAAGTTGCATAACCTCGTCTGCATCTTGAATATCTTCATCATCGTCAGATGATTCCTGCTCTGAAATTTGGGCTGCATTCTCAGTTTGATTACCCATATTCACTTCATTTTCAAGTGAACTTGCCTCACTTAGTTCATCTGACGACAAAATGAAGTCTTTATTCACCATACTATCATGGCTACTACAGTCTATACTTTTAATTTCATCAATGTTATTAGCATAGTAATCATGTTCATCTTCGTTAAGTTTCTGTTTCTTTTAATTCATGTCAAAAAAAAGGGAAGTTGTTTATTCCTGTCGGGATAATATTTCCCAGTAAAAACACCTGTTGGGATATATAATCCCATTCAAGATTTATTAAAAAAACCTGGCGATTATAAACACATGATTTCGATTACCACCTCGTGAACTGTATACCTGGAGGTCACCATAGGTTAATAAACAAAATTGCATTAGAAATCAGATCAACTTTATTCTAACCAATCTAAGATTTAAAAATTCCATTGTAAGCGTTAAGACTTTTCCTGGAGCAGATGGGTCCTCATACCATAACCTCCTTGTCTTAAAAATAAAACTGACGGTAAAAAAGATAATAAAATCGAAATGTTCTAAGCTGAATACTCAGTTACTCAAGACAAATGAAATCCGTGCTGAGGCTTCAACTCGTATCAATCAAGAAATGAAGAAACTACAGTAAATTCAACTTCAAGTTACGGACAGAATCAACACAAGTCACCGCGTGATATTCGAGTCTACACGTGACGAACGCCTTCCTATTGGCCAAATTGTCGAACGATCGTATGTCAGGCAGTTAGCCCTAACAGGTGCGGACTTCGTTTTTCCGCTCCGTCCTCTGTCGAATGCGAAATGGCCCAGTAATTTTTGTGCAAAGCTGTTTGTCGGTTTGTTTATTTGTTAATCGTTAGCTCGTGTGTGGATAGTGCAAAGCATTTTTAAGAACATTTAATTATAGTCGATACAAACTTTTTCCCCACTTTAAAATAATTCCTGTAAGTATAATAAAGCATTTATAATAGCCATAAGATAAGATATAATATCGACCTGCACTGATATGTTTAATGGATAAAAATTATTTAGTATGTTAAAAATTATGAAAAACAAGAGGTGCCCGATATAATTTTGTCCCGACTATAATTAATTTAAACTCTTTGCGGCACGAGATTTTATAAATTTTCTACAATGGATCCTTGGGGCATAGAAATATTCAATTGCACACGTAAAAAGTAAAATGACCTCATTTTTCAAGAAACAACTGATAACCATTCGCGTTTAGCTAATAACTATACCGTGGGAATTTTACCAATTAAAGATAACACTTAATAGGGACAGAGGGAATAAGTAATACAAACCACTTGCGTAGGTGTAACTTGATAAAAATAGATTATTAGGTGATTCATTTTGTGGACTACTGTACAACATGTATAAAAAAATAGCAAAAATTTGGTGGTTCAAATTTCAATCCGATGTGCCGAAAAGAGTTAAAAAATACCATTTTTTTATATATTTAAAAAAAAATCAACCCGGGCAGATATTGTTTTAGATTTTTTGGATCATTCTAAACAAAAATTTATTTAGTAATTTTTCGTGAGTTGATCGTGTTCGAGTTATAAATAATTTAAAACTGGAAGACAAGAAAGAATTGACAGGAGAACAAGAATTGACAGACGAAAAAGAATTGACAGACGAAGAACGATAGATGACGATTTTCAAGGATCAAAATCATTAGTAAAAAATATCACATTTACCAAAGCGGTGTAGGTAAACCTTATATCGGATCCTCTACTATAAAAGTAAATTTGAAAATGCCAATTTTGTTATTTTAGTTGAGAAAAGTATAATAAATCCATTTATTTAATATGTCTGATACGGAGTCGGCAAATGAAAATGAGGAACTGTTAACGCTAAGTCCTCCTAGGAAAAGAGCTAAGAAAAATCACGTAAGTATAAGAATCAAAAAAATAATGGTTAATACATACAAATGTGAATTACAAGATAATCCTACTTTAGCGTTCCAAACACTGGAAAAAAATGCTATAATTGTAATGGACAATGCCCCTTACCATTCCAGAAAATTGGAAAAAATTCCCATTATGGCTACAAAAAAGGCAGATATTCAAAATTGGCTTTGCTTAAAAGACATGACCCTTTGAAGAAACGATGTTAAGGGTGCAACTTTTAGAAATCGTTAAACAACATAAAGGCAAATATAATAAGTACATAGTAGATGGTAAGAAGCACAAATAGAATAGTTTTAAGGTTGCCACCGTATCACTGCGAGTTCAATCAGATCGAGCTTGTATGGGCGGAAGTCAAGAATTATGTAGCATGGCATAACACAACATTTAAATTGGCTGACATTAAAAATTTATTTCATGAAGCTGTGTCTGCTGTAACCATGGAAAAATGAAAAAACTGCGTCAAACATGTAAAAGAAAAAGTGGAGAAAAAAAATGTGGGAGTTGGACAATTTAATTGAGGCACAAATTGAGTCTATCATTATCAACTTTAATGATGACAACAGTACATCAGATTCTGAAAGTTAAGATAAAATACGGTAATTTTATAAACTTTTTTTGTATACTTTATTTTGTTGTTAATAACTCTCGACTTTGTAAATCATTTTTATATTTAAAAAATTGGTGTACTATAATCTGTACCTGTCAGACGTCTACAAATTATATAAGGTTTTGTATGGCAGCTTTAATTTACTAGTCCGGCCCTGAACAAACGCGTGTTTCCAGCGTGCATTTGTTTCCATCGTCTGTAGTTTGAAGTTGAATTTACTGTAACATCAGCAAAAAAAAACACTGAGAATGTGAACATTATGCGGAGCTAAATTAAGGAATCTGTTATAAAAACACAAAACGAAGCTCTACAAAAAAAAATAGAAAGACGGAAACCTTGGATGACTCAAGAAATACTAGAAAGCATTGAACGAAGAAGAAAATATAGAAACAAAAACCTAAAATAGTACAAAAATAAAATTAATTAATAAGTAACAAAATAAAAGAGGCTAAGGAAGAGTGGAAGAGTAATCATGTTCATCTTCGATGATTTTCTGTTTCTTTTAATCCATGTCAAAAAAAGGAAGTTGTTTATACCTGTTGGGATAATATTTCCCAGTAAAAACACCTGTTGGGACATATAATCCCATTCAAGATTTATTGCCCATTATGATAAATTTCATACTAAGCAGCAATATTAAGTTGTGAGAACTGTGTAAGAAATAGAAGAGTATCTAAGAAATATAGGAATGCAACGATCATATAAGCCGAATGATAATCAATAGAGTAGTAAAGATGGCAAGAGATGGTTTTCCAATAAGAAGACGATCAGTAGGAAGACGATCACGAAAACGATGGAACGAGAACTTACTAAACGCACATTGAAAAACAGACAGAGTCATGTCTACGTAAAAAGAAGAAGCTAAGATTGGTATTAACATTCAATGAAGATGCCACTATTAGAAGGAGAAATATATTACAATTTTTTAGAACTCCAGGACGACAGTGAAACTTATTGTAATTAATTATTAAAATTTACAGTATTTTTAACAGTTTTAACGCTAGTGGTATAATAATAGTTTTAACCTTTAAAATAAATCTTTAATTTTTATGTATTCTCTGAATTAACTACAATTTTTCGTTTCTATCTCCAGCTCGGAAATTTTTCAAAATAAAATATTTTTAATTTGTGGTCAATTCAAAGAAAATATAATACCTACAGCGTAAAATCTCACAAGATATTTTTTAATACATAATGCATTGTTTAATATATATATATATATATATATATATATATATTATATATATATATATATATTAACCCCCTCTGTGGCTCAGTGGTAAGAGCGTCTACCTTTAAATCTAAAGGTCGTGAGTTCGAATCTCATCTGGGTGGAAATTTTCGTTTATTAAAAATTAATGAAGAAAATAATTTCTATCCTTGTGCGATCGGTACTCACCAGAGGTACCGCAGACGTACGGATACAATTAGCGTCTCTTAGCAAAGACAAACTCTAACTATTGACCAAAAATGGGGAAAAATTCAACATGCCCTTGTGTCAGTTGGAAAAGAAACCCTCAAACCACTTAAAGAAAAAACAAAACCTTGGATGACAGTTGAAATTCTTGAACTCATGGAAGAACGAAGAAAACATAAAGCAAAAGACCTGAATAAATACAAAGAAATTCAGAGAAACATCAGAAAGAAAATTCGAGAGGCAAAAGAGAGGTGGCTCTCCGATAGATGCAAGGAAATAGAAGATCTTAATAAAAAGTACGATAGCTTTAATTTACACAAAAAAATCAAAGAAATGACAGGTTCTAGAAAGCGTACAAAAACGAATATCCTTAAAAATGATAAAGGGGATATTATTACTGATATGAAGGAGAGATTATGTCACTGGACCAATTACATTCAACAACTATTTAATGATGAAAGAGAAGAACTGTCATTAGAAATCACCGAGGATACTGGACCACCAATATTAAGAGAAGAAGTCATCTATGCTATCAAAAACACAAAAGAGGGTAAAGCTACTGGACCAGATGAGGTGCCCATCGAACTATTAAAACTCATCGATGAAGATGTTATTGATGTAATGGTTGAACTCTTTAATCTAATATATCAGACTGCCACAATCCCCAGACAATGGCTGCAATCAACCTTTGTAGCAATTCCCAAAAAACCAAGTTCAACAACTTGCTCAGACCACAGAACAATAGCTTTAATGAGTCACCCACTTAAAACATTTTTGAAAATAATTCACAGCAGAATTGTTAAAACTCTTGAATATGAGATTAGTGACACACAATTTGGCTTTAGAAATGGTATGAGTACAAGAGATGCTTTGTTCGGCATGAATGTGCTGGCTCAGAGATGCATGGACATGAATCAGGATATGTACTTATGTTTTGTAGACTTTGAAAAGGCATTTGATAAAGTTCAACATAAAAAGCTTGTAGATATATTAAAAAGCAAAAATGATCTGAAGTCGTGATCTGAAAATTATATCTAATTTATATTGGAATCAAACTGCCAAGGTAAGAGTTGACAGCCAGTACACCGAAAATATCAAAATACAGAGAGGAGTCCGCCAGGGTTGCGTGCTGTCCCCACTACTTTTCAATGTCTACAATGAAGCGGTATTTCAAGAAGCGCTCTCAGACTCAATAGAAGGTATATCTATCAATGGAGAAGTTTTGAATAACTTACGTTTTGCAGACGATACAGTAATAATTACGGATAACAACAATGATTTACAGAACCTAATACAATGCCTTAATGAACGCTGTCATGAGTACGGACTGAAGATAAACTTAAAGAAAACTAAATGCATGATCATGACTAAATCTGCACATGCAAATATCCAATTGACTATTGAAGATACTGCAATTGAGAATGTTAATAACTATAAATATTTAGGAACATGGATAACATCAGATGTAGACCAAACCAAAGAAATTAAGACACGTATTGAAATAGCACGTACATCATTTATTAAACTTAAAAAGTTTCTTTGTTGTCGGGATATAAGGTTAGAACTACGCCTGAGAATACTTCGATGTTACGTGTTCTCTACTCTACTTTATGGTCTGGAAGCTTGGACACTAAAACAAGTTCATCTGAATAAGCTGGCCGCCTTTGAATTTTGGTGTTACAGAAGAATCCTACGAATATCATGGATTCAAAGAATGTCAAACATGGAAGTAACTAGAAGGATAGGAAATGAGGCGGAAATAATATTAACTATTAAAAGACGAAAACTTGAGTACTTGGGACATGTGATGAGAGGGCAAAAATACGCATTATTACAACTTATTATGCAGGGCAAAATCCGAGGAAAGCGAAATGTGGGAAGACGAAGAATATCCTGGCTTAAGAACTTAAGGGAATGGTTTGAATGCAGTAGTGCAGAACTTTTTAGAGCAGCAGTCAACAGAGTCCGCATAGCCATGATGATTTCCAACCTTCGATAGAAGATGGAACTTAAAGAAGAAGAAGCAAAGACAATGACGTCAACTTTGCTAAGTATCAAGGCAATTACTCTACACATACACACTACACTAGGTACCTGACTGTACCATGCCAATGATCATAGTTGTCGAGGCATTAACCCAATAAAAAAAATATGTATATTGTGACTGCCTATCTTTAGTATTTTGAGTTGAAAGTTTTGAAATGCCACTATGACGGATACAACAAGTATCCTACTATCTACGCTATAAACCGTTCCTTTGTGAACGTGTACGAACTTATCACTTTATTCTTCTTCTTCTTGGCTGTAACCATTGCAAATGCATCTCTATCTTCTGCTTTTCTTAAGAGCGTCTGTGTGTTTAACCCGGTACAGTCGCGAATGTTTTTCAGCCAGAATATTTGTCGTCTACCAGGATCCCTTTTTCCTTCGATTTTACCTTTCATAATCAGCTACAACAATTTGTACTTGTTAATAAGTTGCACTAAGTATGTGCCCCAAATATGCTGTCTTTCGCGTTTAATGGTGGTCAAAAGTTCTCAGTCTCTTCCCATTATGTGCAGCACCATTTCGTTCATAATATAATCGGTCCATGGTATCTTCAAAATTCTCCTAAAAAGCCACATCTCAAAAGCTTCCAGTTTTCTCAATAAGTCAACATCAACAGTCCACGCTTCGATACCATAAAGAATAATAGAATGGATATAACATTTTACCATCCGATATCGGATTTGCAGATTGAGTCTTTGGTTACTCAGAAATTTCCTCATTTTCAAAGAGGCTGCTCGTGATTGCTTTATTCTTGAGCGAATTTCTGATTTCGGATTCAGATCTTCCGTAATCCAGACTCCTAAGTACACTTCTCAACAATTGAAGTGGATATTATGAAAATGTGTATTTTATTTTTTGTTCATAAGGTCAAATAGAAAAATGGAGTGATATAAATAAAGATTTATTTTTACTTCGTATTTTCATACAGATGAACCGAAAGAAAGAAATACTTTAAGAAAAAAAAATAGAATATAAACAAAAATTGTAAAATTAACAACCTAAAATTTCTATTCCTGATCAATTTCTAATATCCCTAATGAAAAGAACAATTAATAATGTGTGGGTCCACCTCTGTGTTGCCTTTGCGCTCTAACTATATTTGAAAGACCTCTTATTAAATTATTGATGAACTGCTGCGGTATACGTTCCCAAATCGCGCGTAATGTATTGACCAACTGATCTAAGGTTTGAGGCGGTTGAAAGAGCCTGTTTTGTTGCCTAGATATTTCGGCCCAAACATGTTCAATGCAATTTATATTAGGTGAACATGGTGGCCACTCCATTCTTGTAATGCCTTGAGCTTCTATACACTTGCTGACAATTCTCGCACGGTGAGGGCTGGCATTATCATCAATTGTTCGTCTATTGCATTAAAAAATGGAACAACTCTTGGTACTATGACTCTGTCTCGATATCGTGTAGCAGTCATTGTCTCATTAATTAAGACGACTAAGTCCGTGCGACCGTCAAAACATATGCCTCTCCACACGCAAACGGATCCATCTCCAAAAAGAGTGGTTGGGACTCTCAGATTTTCTTTGTAACGCTGTCCTCTTTCCCTCCACACCAATATTCGGCCAGCATTCGTATACAAACGCAATCTGGACTCGTCAGTAAAGAGACAATTCCTCAAATTTTCAAAATTCCACTGATAGTGTTCCATCGCCCAGCAGTATCTGCATGCACGCTGCTCCCTAGTTAGTCGTGGATGCGCCGTCTAGCCCTTAAATTGGATGCATGTAACCGTCTTCTGACAGTTTGACTGGAAATCGCTCGTCCAGTAGCATGCCTAAAGATACTGTTAATTCTGGAAGCCGTGAATGTTGGGTTTTTTCTTGCCGTCAGAACTACAAAACGGTCTTGCCGACAAGTTGTAGATCGTTTTCTTCCTCCTTCATGCCTTTATGTTGCAGATCCAGTTGCTACATACCGATTCCATGCACGACTGATCACACTTTCCGACACATTTAGCCTCATAGCAACCTCTTGTTGAGTTATGCTTTGTTGGATCCAACGAACTAATTGCTCTAGCTGCACTAGTTCTAAACGTCTTTGCAGCATAATGTTTTTGTGATAAATATATTTCTTGACTTATTGACAACTGGTAAAGCCTATAAAAGCACTTTTATAGGAATGATATATTTATATTTGGAACATTTCTCTTTTTGTACGAGATAAGGGCCGATAAGAATAGGGAGAAAAAAACCACGTGCAAAAAATATTGGCAATAAAGATAGCATAATAGAGTGTAGTATAGGCAATTATTTTAAAAATAGTTTTGTATGTTAATTTTAGGAATTTTAAAATTATCCACTTCAATTGTTGAGTAGTGTATTTCATTTTATCCACTTGCTCAATATCTTCATTTTTTATCTGGATCCTTATAATGACTTTGCCCCTCTTACTAATAACCATGGTCTTTGTTTTCTTTATGTTTATTGTTAAACCAAACTGTTCCCCAGTATCACAAATTGTGTTTAGTAAAGTCTGCAGGTCTGTCTTACTTTTAGCGATAATTATTGTATCGTCAGCATAACGGATGTTATTTATATTTTTTTACCATTTATCTTGGTCCCTTCTGTACTGTTTTCAAGTGTTTGCTTAATTAACTCTTTGGAATATATATTAAATAGTAATGGTTAAAGTACATAGCCCTGTCTCACTACTCTACTTATCTGTTGCGCATCCGTGCTATTTTCATCTAATGTTACCACAGTCTGTTGGTTTCAATAGAGATTTCTCACTATGTTAATATCATTTTTGTCGAGTTCTTTTCTCTTTAGACATTCCATGAGAATGTTATCTTTAACTTTGTCGAAAGGTTTCTCATAGTCTATAAGCGCAACGAAAAGATGTTTTTGTTGGTCTCGACATTTTTGGACAAGAGTTGTGAAACTATACAGAGCTTCCACTGTTCCGAAGGCATTACGAAAGCCGAAATGTCTATTACTCATACCCTAGCATAATCTATACGAGCACGTATTTCGACCTCGTGGTCAAGATTGTTTGTTATCCAGCAATCAAGATACTGGAATCTTTGTGCTGGTTCTATATGTTTGTTATAGATACGAATATTAACAGCCATTACTTTTGTTTTATTTGTGTTTATATGTAGTCCCAAGCTATCTCCCTCTCTGATTATGACATTCAAAAGTCATTGTAAACCCTGAGCACTGTCCGCAATAATGACGGTGTCGTCTGCGTATCTTAAGTTGTTTACGTATTCTCCGTTGATTTTTATTCATCATCATCATCATTGGCTTTTACAACTCTTCGTGAGTTTTTGCCGCGTTTACTATTGCCTTCCATTGATTCCGATCCTGTGCTATTATTTCCCATGGCCTTACTTCCATCTTCTCCAGGTCTTCCCTGACTGCGTCTTTTCACTTTTTTCTAGGCCTTCCTGTCGATCTTTTACCGTCTGGTCTTTCCCAAAACACATTGCTAATCAGTCTGTCGTCATCACTCCGTACCACGTGGCCTGCCCATCTTAATCCATTGGCTTTTATGTATCTTACGATGTTTCCTTTCCCGAAGAGAGTCTCTATTTCATTGTTGTATCTGCTGTTGATTTTTATTCCTTCTTCAATATTTTCGAGGGTATTTTGAAAGATCTTTTCGGAATATATGTATATTAAATAACAGTGGAGAAAATACACAGCCCTGACGAACTCCTCTTTTTATTGGCAATTCTGCTGTCAGACGATTGTCTATTTTGATCGACGCCATTTGATCACCCTTTGAAGTTACAAAATAAAAATTGTTTTTTGCTTTATCTTTTACACCACTTGATATTTTGTAATAAAAATGGACACGTTACTTTCTGGTTCTGAAAGCATTTTTCATACAAAAGAAACAACAAAATCTAAGGGCAGAGAAAAATTTTAAGGAGGTGTGAAGCCCTAAATCCCCCCAAACTTCTGAGTACATTCAAATCAAATGAATTTTGTAGCATCATAGTTTAACACATTATTTTTAAATCTTTTTTGCCTCTTATCACTTTTTCGAAAAACTAGTTTTTCCTAGTTGGCCATAAAATTACAATTAGTTTCTACGGATACAATAATTGCAAACGGTTCCATCAATAATAGTCAATAATATCTATCAATAATAGTCAAAAAATTTTAATATTACATCATCATCATCATCATCATCATTCCTCAACCTCTTGCATCCACTGTTGGATATAGGTCTCCTCCATGTTCTTCCACTGTTCTCTATCTTGCGCCTTCTGTATCCAATTTAATCACTTATTATTAATTATTTATTATTATTAATTATTAATTATTATTATTATTTAATGGGGTTCATTAGAGATTGAACCCCATGAACTATAGTCTCAAGTATCTTTTCATAGGTTCTTTACTTATTTCATTCAAAAGCCGAATCCCTCATATCGTAAGGGGTGAGAGGGATACTGCTACACTTGGACAAGAAAGGTCGACAAACGTCAAAGCGAGGTGAAGGAAGATAACTTGTGATGTTAATATTACAATGACTTACTTATTTCAGGAAATTACAGATAGGCATTTAACTTTGGTTAAGTTGGATCAGATTAAATTATGATTTCAATAAACTATCGGGAATATCGTAGATGAATGTCAAGGAAATAGTGCAGCAGCCGCAAGGCGTTATGCAGTAAATTACCCCTATCGAAATACACCGTCTAGACGATTATTTCTTACCATTAATGGTCGTTTACGGGAAACGGGTACATTCCAACCGCAAGTTGCTGGCAATAGTGGTCGTCAAATAATGGATGCAACTGATGAAGACATTTTAAAACTCACTTAAGAAGTCCCTGGAACAAGTACAAGGTAATAGCTGCTCAACTAAATGTTCCTCACGTAAGGGTTTAGACGTGTTTGAAGTATCAGCTGCTTAAACCCTATCACTTAACAACGGTTCAAGAGTTATTGGTTGAAAATTATCCTAAAAGAATTGGATTTTGCGATTGGTTGTTAATGGAAAACACTCGAAATGTTAATTTTATTAAAAATATTTTGTTTACCGACGAGGCTACCTTCAGTAGAAATGGAATTTTATTTATTATTTAGCGTATGGACTTTCACAGTACGATAAATATACAAATACAATTATAATAATATACACATATATATTATGTATATTATTCAAACACTAAAAATAGTAAAAATAGAATGAATAGAATGAATGACACTAAATATTAATGTCCAATTTACATAGCCATTAAATTGCTTCTGGGGAACATTCCGCAAAGTCCTGGAGGTTTCCACGGTAGGCACGATTCAAGCAGTCTGAAACACAATGGCTTATGGTCTGTCTCGATTCTCCGCAATCGCACTGTGGACTTTCTGCACGACCCTACCTGAACAGCGAATCAGCACATTTACCATGTGCGGTACGTATACGATTAAGCCTTGCCCAAATGGACCGGGGCAGATTTGATCCGATGAAACCCTGAGTTGGGGTGGATATCTTAATATAGTCCGATTCTACTGTTGGCATCCATCTTGTTGTCCATTGCCTATGTATATCATAGGAATTACCAATTTTTCGGGCAGATCGTATTGGAGGATTTCTAGATCTCAATCGTTGGTGCTCTTTTGAGATGTCTGGGATATCTTGATGTATTGGTAATTGTACGTTGGCTACAATTTTCTGGTACTCTCTCACTAATGCTGCTGTACGGCGTAGATCTGGTGGAGCAATATTGCTCAGAGTAGGCAGCCATCTCACTGGCGTTGATTTTATTGTTCCAGTGATTATTCTCATGGTTTGGTTAAGTTGGACATCGATTTTGCTTGTATGTGCACTATTTAGCCATACTGGTGCACAATATTCTGCCGCTGAAAAAACCAAAGCTAGAGCAGAGGTCCGAAGAGTATCTGCAGAAGCACCCCAAGTTGTTCCAGCAAGTTTTGATATTAAGTTATTTCGTGTTCTTAGTTTACCGGCTGCGTTTGTAAGATGACTTTTGAAGGTGAGTGTTCTATCAAGTGTGACGCCTAGATATTTGGGGTTGTTGTTATGTTTGATAGCTGTGTCATTTAGAGTTACATTGAGAGTATCGCCCGCAAGTTGATTCGACAGGTGAAAGAGACAGGTTTCAGTTTTGCTTGTGTTAGGACGTAAGCGCCAGTTCTTAAAATAGTTACTTAGTGTAGATAAGTCCTCGTTTAGAGCTCGTTCTTCTGCTTCTTTACTATTATCTTGGAAGCCAATGGCCAGGTCGTCAGCATAAGCAAATTTTCTCGATTTTGTTTCAGGTATATCTGCTGTATAAAGGTTAAATAATAAAGGAGCTAGCACTGAGCCTTGAGGTAAGCCGTTGTTAAGTTTTCTAACGTTACTCTGTGCATCATTCATATATACCTGAAACAGTCTGTTAGTCAGTAGATTGTTTATCAGCTGACAAGTTTTGAGGCAAGGTATGATTTTCATCAGCTTATAAATAAGGCCCTCTCTCCACACCGTGTCATAGGCAGCCGTGAGATCTATAAATGATTATGGCAGATTTTTCGCGTCTTTCAAAGCCAGCTTCAATAAATGTAGTTAAGGACAGCACTTGATCACAGCAACTTCGTCCTCTTCTAAATCCAGCTTGTTCAATTGGTACAGCATCCTCAATGGTGTTGTAATTTATAACAGCAACTGAGTAAGGCCGGTAACTTTCAGGCAGCTTGTTGTCTTTGCCAGGCTTCTGGATTGCGATAATTTTTGTTCTTTTGAATTCTGGGGGTAGCACAGTTGTATTCACAATGTCGCTAAAGAATTTTTTGAGTCACTGTCGTGTTTTTGTACCAGTGTGGACTATAAACTCAGGATACATTCCATCGAAGCCTGCTGCTTTTCCTGTTTTAGTTTGGTTAAGCGCTTCGTTTATTTCATCCAATGAGAAGGCACGTGAGTATTCTGATGTTGCGGGAGTATTTGCTTTAAGTTGTTTAAGAGCTCTTTTTACGGTAGATGTATGAGTTTTCTCAGATGGAGCTCGGGAGTTCTCAATTATTCTATTGGCTATTTTATTTGGCTCAATTGTTGATCTGTTTAAGTGTTGTGCTCTGCTTGCTTCGCCCAGTTTGCGGATCAGTCCCCATGCTTTTCGACTGGAACGTGAGAAATCAATATGTTCTACTGTAGACTTCCATTTATTAAGTCTTGTTGAGTCCAGTGACTTCAGTAAGTTGTCACCAATTTCGGGATCTTCTGATTTCAAAAATTCGTCATATAGTTTTTGGCTTTCTTCCGTCCAGCCTGGGATGTACTCCTTTCGGAAACCTCGGGGGATATGTTTTTTGGCGATAGAGATAACCATTCCTAAAAAACGGTGATAGTTGTTGGTTTTTGGGTCAATGAAGCGAATGCAGGTGTCCAGCTCTTTGGTGAATTCGGGCCAATTTCCTTTGTTAAAATTCCAACGGGGTCTCGGCGTGGATTCAACGATAGAAATTTGTATGCCTAGTTCGATTATGACAGGTCGATGTTGTCGAGTAGAAATGGAATAACAAACCATCATAACGAGCACATTTGGGCCGACGAAAATTGTCACTCCGAAAAAACGACTCATCACCAAAGGACTTTCAAAGTAAATGGGGCAGGAATTGCAGACAACAATCTGGTGATAATTATTTGCAGTTCTTGAAAAACGATTTACAAGAGTATTTGGAAGAAGTGAATATTGCAATAAGGCAAAATATGTGGTTTCTACAAGATGGTGCTCCACCGCATTACAGTAATGAAGTCTGGGAATACCTTTGCAGGCAGTATCCTGGTCGGTGGATTGGAAGGGGTTGTGATGCACCGATTTCTTGGCCACCCAGAAGTCCAGGTCTTAACCCCATGGACTTTTGCTTTTGGCGGTTTATGAAAGTGAAAGTGTATTCTGTAACAACAATTGAGGCTTAGAATAATTGAAGCTGCAAATCAATTTCGTCAGAAAAATATGATTTTTCAGCGCATTCGGTTTTCCTTATTAAAACGATACCGAATGTGTTTTAAAGAAAATGGGGGTCATTTTGAACATTTATTGTAATATCATATTTATAGAGGTTATAGACATTTTTTGTACTTGTTAATTCATTTAAGGCATTTATTTAGTTGCACGTAATTTTTTTAAGGGTTAATGAAGTCTGTAACTCAAAAAAAAATGTTTTTTGAAAAAAGTGATAAGGTAAAATTTTTTCAAAAATAATTTGTTAAACTAATGATGCCACAAAATTCATTTGATTTGAACGTTCTCAAAAGTTTGGGGGGATTTAGGTCTGCACACCCCCCTTAAGATTTTTCTGTGCGCTTAGATTTTGTTGTTTCTTTTTTATGAAAAATGCTTTCAGAACAAGAAAGTAACGTGTCCATTTTTATTACAAAATGTCAAGTAGTTTAGGAGATAATGCAAAAAAACTATTTTTATTTTGTAATTTCAAAGGGCTGTAACCTTTTTGTGTACCTACACTTGTACTAAGGTAAGTTGGATTCAATCAATTTATTTTTGTCCCCGGAATGCGTGATTTAATTGATGACTTACCTTTTTGAAACGCCCTGTATATACAATAAACATTAAATAATAGTTAATATACTTAATACTTATGTGTTTTCTGGACGTCACTGGTCAGCCAAAATTTTAATATCTATTCTAGAAATTCTACGCCGATTGACGTAAATTTAACTACAAATTTAGGTATGTTATGTTCATTCTTCAGTTTATCATAATTTCTTTTATGATAGCCCCATTACTTTTTATGTACATTTCATTTGGTATTTTTTATATATTTGATTACATAAATAGTTCTTCGAACTAAAACCAAGCTTGTAACCTATTCAAAAATATCATTAATTCCGAATACAGAGATAGAGTTCCTTCGGTTACTGGACGATAAGATAATATTTATTCATTTGCATACGCTGGCGCTGTATAGAAGAACTCGGCAACTAATCAAAAGTGATAAAAGTGATTGAATTAAGCGAAGATATCAAAACTAACGAAACTGTTTATAAAACAATTTTTATTTTTATTTGAGTGTACTAACATCTGCGATACGTACCACGAAATATCTCGTAATTCACTGGATTCACAAGAAAATTTAGAAAAGTGATCTGGGTAAGTCTTGTTATTTTCTTTTATGTAGTTCTTCTATTCATGTTTCATTTTAGCTGAGGTTAACTTATTTTATACAGGGAGATTATTAAATATCATTTTACTAACAATTTTTATATCAGAAAATATTTTTTATTCAAAGAAAACTTTTTTCTTCCTCTTAATTTAGTACTATTTTGTTCATTCCAACAACTAAGTCTTGGTACTCGGATGACCAGCTCTTGATGTATATTATCGTTTTGGAGGTATTTCAGGTGGTTTCGATGTATTGGGTTTTCAGATATTGCACTTTTTGCGAGTCTCTGTCTAACACATTATTTCCCAACCTTTCATGTGCCATGACCCAACTTAACTCTTATAAAATTCTTAGGCTCCTTATGTAACATCCTTCTCCCCTATATTTTATTTTTCGTAAGGATGTAGTCTAGATGTAGGCTAGATATGCTTTTAGAAGAATGTCCAAGGTGTTATGTAACAGAGACCTAAAATTGGCATTGAGGATCCGCCTACTTGGCTGCTACGTGTTCTCGGTCTTATTTTTTGGTGTCGAGTCCTGGGCTGTGAATAAAATCGATCTAAATCGCATTGAGGCTTTCGAAATGTGTTGCTATAGAAGAATTTTAAAACTTTTCTGGGTGGAGAAAATTCGAAACTCCACTATACTAGAACGTCTCAGCAAGACTACTGAGATCTTAACAAGCATCAAGCAGAGAAAGCTGGAATATTTCGGACATGTAATGAGAGGTCCCAAATATAGGTTGCTACATCATTTAAGGAAAACTAGCAGGCAAACGTAGTCCAGGACGAAGAAGAACCTCATGGTTGGAGAACTTGCGAGATTGGTATGGTATTGATACAAGCATGCTATTTACGGTGGCAGTGAATAAAATTAAGATAGCTATGATGGTAACCAACGTTCTGAAAGGACATGGTACATGAAGAAGAAGAAGGATGTAGTGGCGTTATGTAATTTGTTTGACTATTTCTGTTTCTGTCCAATTATCTCTCTTCTGTGCGTGTGGTTTTGCTTCGGAGAATAGTAACCAGTCATGTCCTTTATTTGGTCCGACCATCGTACTGGAGATCTTCCTCTAGATCTTTTACCCGCTACGGTACTTTCAACTATCATTCGCTCCACGTCTTTTCTTCTTCTAGTTATATGTCCAAAATATCTCAGTATATTTTGGTTGATAGTTGTGATGAGTCTAGTTTTTATGTTAAGTTCTGCTAGAATTGAGTGATTTGTGTGATGGGCGGTCCATTGTATGCGCAACATTCCAAATGACACAGACCCACGTTTCATATGACATTATATCCCATGTTTCGGAAGCATAGGTGGCGATAAGGAATATTAATGCTCGAACAAGGTGTAATTTTGTGTTTTTTTGTGATGTCAGTGTCCTTCCAAATTTTTGTGAGTTTGGCTGTTGCCGATCTGGCCATTGTGATGTATCGACGGATCTCGTCTTCGTATCCCCCACTCTTGGTAATAACCGAGCCTAAGTAATTAAATTGCCTGACCACTTGTAACCTGCGTAACTTTGAATTTTATTACATGCCTTATTAGCGAAAACGTTTTTTTCTTGTTTGAACCTGTTTAGATGTTTTGTGCGAACAATAACACTTTTACACATACGTTTTGTTATTAATATGAAATAGTGGCTTAGTATTAATTTAAGTTTAAAGCGTGAAAAGTTTTACATATCTAGGTTCACTAGTTACCACAAATAATAATATCAGTGAAGAAGTTAAGAGAAGAATACATATCGCTAATAAAACATATAATGGACTAATTAAACATCTAAGATCTAACAATTAGAGACTGGCTGAATGACGAAAGTCTATGCAAAAAAAAGATCTAACGATATCACAAGAAAAACCAAATGCAAAATATACAAGACCCTGATAAAACCAGTCCTTGTATATGGATCAGAGACGTGGACACTGTCGAAAAGCGATGGGAACCTATTAGGTACATTTTAACGAAAAATCCTTAGACACATATATAAGGAGGTAAAGGAAAATGACATATGGCGCAGAAGATATAACTTTGAACTATACACAGCATACAATGAACCCGAGATCATAACATCCATAAAGCCATCGACCCACTGCGTGGATGTACCATGCTAAACGGATGTTGAAACTGATAGCCAAAATATATAATGATTGGCTATACATCATTAGGAAGAAGTCAAAGGTGAAGACCCAAACTTAGTACATGGATCTAAGTGTTTACAAGATCTGAAAACATTAAAAAAACTGTATGACACCAAAGAAAGAACAGAAGCTGATTGCTGTTACAAGCATAGATGAGTGTGTCGAGCTACTATCGTTGATGATCGATTAATTAGCTTTATTGTGCTACTGTATCTGTATAAGTTCGGTGTAGGTTTTTGTATTGTCTACTGTTTAAAACTTGCATTGAAACAGAACAATACACCAGGAGAAGTAGCACAAGCTGTTGCTTTACAAGATGATGAGCGGAGCATTCGTTATATCGCATATGCTTTAGCAATTTCTCGAAGTACAGTGTTTGGTGCAATTCAAAGGTTTCTGGAAACAACAATACACCATTATAGCGTTCGAAGACGCTTAAATGAATACGGAATAAGGTCCAAAGTATCTGTCACCAGATCTCTATTAACAGCAGATCATCTGAGGCAACGTTTACACTTCGCTCGCGAACATTTTATCAATTGGGGTGTTGACTATTGGAGTGCTGTGCTTTTCACGGATGAATCAAGATTTAACAGATACTCATCATATGGAGAAGAGCTGGTGAACGTTATCAGCAATGTGGTTTTGCTCCGAGAGTTCAATTTAGTGAAGGTGGTATAATGGTGTAGGCAGGCATTTCCCTAGAGGCTCATACAGAACTTGTTACAATTCAAGGGGGCAATTTGAATGCTCAACGGTATATTCAGCAATGTTTGGAAGATCATGTAGTGCCATTTGTCCATTTGTTGGAGAAAACTTTCGTCTGATACAAGATAATGCTCGTCCACACATCGCAAGAATAACACAGGATTACTTGTATGAAGTTGTAATTCGTTTATTACCATGGTCCCCAAGGAGTGCAGACTTAAATCAAATAGAGCACGTATGGGATATTCTCGGACAACCTATTCGACGTAACCATGGTGTGTTTGAAACCATGAATGATTTGGAGCAAGTAGTTCGTGACCAATGGGAGCAAATCCCTCAAGCAGACTTTACTGCCTTAATCCAAAGTACGCCTGCTCGAATGAGAGCCGTAATTAGAGCTCGTGGAGGTACACACTACTAAGTATCGTTTTCCATAAAAAATGTTGATAAAAAAATAATTTTATCTATATTTGTTTGTGTGAGAAAATTATCAGTCAATTTAAATAAATTTTTTATTTTTTTAATCTGTATTTCAGCAATAATATATTTTTCAATAATATTGATTATTTTTTTTAAGCAAACTTATAACAAAACATTAAACACATAAAACATTGTTTTAAAATTATCAAATGCATCGTGTTTAAAGATCATAATCTCTAAGTACCAGCTAAATAACATAAATATAGCTCCATCACTCATTATTGCCAATATTATTGATTGTTTTAGTTATGCGAATTAAAAACTGAGAAAAAACAATGGTTTCAACACTTGTGTTCGCATTAGTTGGACTTATTTCAACAGTAAATGGTTTGGATAATGGACTTGCCCTTACGCCGCCAATGGGTTGGATGGATTGGCAAAGATTTAGGTGTCTGACAAACTGTACACTATATCCTGATGAATGCATAAGGTTAGTACTACATATTTAATAAGTCAGGTTTGCATGCAATTCTAAAATGTGTGGTATATAGAATTAACTATATCGAAGTACTTTATTGGATATTTAGAGTGTCTTACTCACCAATCTCTTAAACTCATTATGGTTCAGTCTATTGTATAAATAGGTACTAACAGTGGGTTTTATCGTTTTGTCCCTTGATGGATTCTTAATGACACTTTAACGACTGGAACTACCTGAAATTGTACTTTAGCCGAAAAGGATTCAACTAGTTTATTAAGATAAATCTGTAAAACATTTGTAAACAACTAAAAATCCTAAATTATAAGCACAAGAAGCAAAATTGTTATAATGCGGACCTTAATAATAACAAATCATATTTGCCAAGTTGCACAGAGTCGATGTAATTATCAGGATCGAAATGTTTTCTAATACCCCTTTGTCTGATTCTTCTCGATCGACGATGGTAATACAATAAAATGTTGAAGACGTGAAGTAAAAATTATTAGTTTTATTGGCAGCTACTAATAATTACACTTCAGTTGTTGGTTAGGTAACTTTCCATAATAGACTGCGCTCAAATAAGCTCAAATCCCCAATTTACAATTTCACAAATAATGTATACCTCAGCACAGAGGTTAATGCTTCTATCATACTAACAAACTTTGAAGTATGAGCTCACAATACAATTTAATCTAGACAGTTACTGCAACACTTAGGAAGTTCAATTAGAAAATATATTATCGGCAATTTAATAAGTTGCAAATATGCAGGTAAATGAACTCTAGTTATTAAAATATTACTCAACATCTTTCACAATGTTTCAATTTTATTATACACCGTGAAACTATATAAGAATAATGTGAGATTACAAATTAAGGGATTCATTTGTGATTGAACATATTGGCCACTATATAAAAGAAACAGACGACCAATAGAAAATATCTAAGCACATACAAAATATAAAATAATAACAATAGTATAACAATATTCATAACACTAACTCACTCGGTTTTTGAATTATTATCTTACCCAAGCAGTGCTACCTATAAGTTGAATATTTGGAATTTATGATTCAGCTAAACTATCTAATTCAAATCTATCTATTTCACTCATAAGTGAAACTGATCTAGGAGGGGCTTTCTCTAAAGTTTTACTTAAATTTGGTTGTAATACCGTATGTCTTCGAGGCGCTGGATGAGGTTGGATGGAAGAACCTTGATGTCTTTGTTTTCTGGCTCTCTTGGAGATTTGAATATATCTGACTACCTTCCACATAATGACAATCGACATAACAATGAATATAGTGACTAGTCCCGTGGTTAAATGAGGAATCCACTGATGGTTAGCAATGGTTTTCCACGTGTGTTCGGATATATCTTGGTCACTTTATAAAACATTTATAAAACTCGTTTGATTGATTATATGTTCAGATAGAGAACCGTCGCACATTATAGCTAAATTTATAGCGTATGGTGGAATGACTAGCCAGAGGGTCGGTGTGCTCATTTTCAACCAACTGGCTTCGTTTATCGTGTACTCTATTATATTGCAGGTGGTGTAGGTAGTTCTATCATATAATTCATTTAAGATACAGTTTGGCTGGGTATCTATATTAATGATTCCCATTGGTGAGCATGCTAACTCTCCTTTGTTTAATTCTAATTGTGTGTTCTAAAATAATCTCCTAACAGTTTTTTTTTTAAACTTTATTATGACGGAGCTGTATAGAAAGAAACTACAGGTCTTATTGGACGATCAAGTGTATGTATTGTTCTGAAGCTATTTTCTTGTGGCATTGTAAATTAATTACTATTTAACTGGGAATAAACCACAATTAAAGATAAAAATACGTTTATTGACGTTTCAATTTCCACTTCGAAAAACGTTCTCAAAATACAAACTTTTGTATTTTGAGAACGATTTCCGAAGTGGAAATTGAAACGTCAATAAACGTATTTTTATCTTTAATTGTGGCTTATTCCCAGTTAAATAGTAATCAAGTGTATGTAGTTTAATAAAAGAGTATAATTTAGGTAGCGGTGGATTCATGATGTTGAGGTATTTCTGTTCTGTTGAATTTAACTTGTTTTTAATAATTTTATGATGGATATTTATTTTGGATAAAATCGGCAACTTTGGGTATGGAACACGAAACGAAAGAGGAGAAACATTAATGAACTACATGGAAACGAACGGTCTATATGCGATGAATAAACATGATTTCCGTAGGAAGTGATCACAGAATTGTTAGAGCCAAAATCAAAATTAACTCCACAACAGACAGACAAAACTTTAAACCATCTAAAAAAGAGATAGATACAGAACTTCTTAAAGAACGTAAAGAACAATACATAAACCAGCTAAAAAGAAGTGACATATCACAGCTAAAGGGTCTGCAACTAGACGAATTAAACGATAAAATAACAACAGAACTACTAGAAGCAGACCTAAATATTTCTAATAAACAAAAGCGAAAACAACAAAAAATTAGCGCTAAATCACAAGATATGCTAAAAAAACGACGACAACTACTGAATGATAACAAAAGAAATACAGTGGAGTATACCGAACTGAATAAAACCATAAGAAAACAGATAAAGGAAGATTTAAAGAAATACCAAGAAGACCGCATTAAGAAAATCATAGAGAAGAACAAAAGTTTAAAAACAATGAAGACAAATATAGGAAAAAGAAAACTAATCATGCTTAAAGCTGAGAACAATGAAGAAAGAGATCTAGGAGAAATAGTAAAAGTCACAGAAAGATATTACACAGACCTATACAGTTCTAAAAATGACCCACCACTATCATCTAAACAGAATCTCACGAGGAAAATACAAAATGTTGGCTCAGAGGTATTACCAGAAATAACTGAAGATGAAATCGAAAAATCCATAAACGACATGAAAAGAAATAAAGCGGCCGGTGAGGACAAAATACTGGCGGAACTGCTAAAAGAAGGAGGAGACACGATAAAAAAAATGCTAAAAATACTATTCAACAAATGTCTGTTTGAAGGTAAAATACCTAAACAATGGAGAAATGCCAACACAATCTTAATACATAAGAAAGGAGACCGAACAGACCTAAACAACTACCGTCCTATTTCCCTTTTGTCACAACTATATAAAACCTTCACAAGAATAATAAACAACCGACTAACCTATAAACTTGATAACTACCAACCAGTGGAACAGGCCGGATTCAGAAAAGGATACAGCACAATCGACCATCTACATGCGCTTAAAATCTTAATTGAGAAAACCAATGAATACAACCTTCCGCTGTACTTAGCATTCGTAGATTATGAAAAGGCTTTCGACTCGACAGCATTGAACACTGGGCGGTTGAAAAAGCTCTGGTCAATAGTAGAATAGATTCAAGATACCGACAATTGATACATGATATTTACCAAAACGCAACCATGACCGTAATTCTGGACGACAAATTAATAACGGATAATATAAAAGTTAAACGAGGAGTCCGACAAGGCGATATAATTTCACCTAAACTGTTTACCTTGACCCTCGAAGACATAATAAAATCAACAGATTGGGAAAACAGAGGAATATGTATTAACGAAAAATACCTAAATCACCTTAGATATGCGAATGATATACTCCTGATCTCCTCGGAACGACAAGAACTGGAATTAATGCTGAATGAACTTCATGAAAAATCACTGCAAAAAGTCCTAAAAATTAACTTCAACAAAACAAAAGTAATGACAAACACGGAAGACAAAGAGGCAATAAAAATAAAAACAGAAAATATAGAACAGGTAAATGAGTATATCTATCTAGGACAAGAAATCAGAGCTAATAGAGAAAATCAAACAGCCGAAATATCGAGACGAGTAAGAATGGGATGGGCAGCGTTCGGCAAACTTTCTTACGTTCTAAAAAATCAAACAATCCCTCTATACTTACGAAGCAAGGTATATAACTCCTGTATCATACCGGTGCTCACCTACGGAGCACAGACATGGACATTTACACAGGCCAATTTGGATAGGATAAGGAAGGCACAAAGAGCGATGGAGAGACAAATGTTGGGTGTATCACTTAGAGATAGAAAACGTAACCAGTGGATCAGAACCAGAACAAAGACAGTAGACGCGATAGAACAAGCAGCAAAACTGAAATGGAAATGGGCTGGACACAATGAACGTCTCCAAGACGGACGATGGAACAATGCCATCGGAAAATGGCGTCCATACAATGCAAAGAGATCAAGCGGCAGACCACAGATGAGGTGGAAAGATGACATCAGGAAACAAGGAGGTCCCACATGGCAGAGAACAGCTCAAGATAGGGAAAGATGGAGAGAACTGGGGGAGACCTATATCCAACAATGGAAGGATAGAGAATAGGTTCAAAAAAAAATTATTTTGGATTTATTTTGTTGTTGTTTCAGTGTCCACGTCTCAATTCCTTACGTTATTATAGGGCGATTTACAGTTTTATATACCTTTGAGTTATTGTTGGTTCTTTATATTCTTCTTGGTTCTTTATTATATCTAATTCTTCATTTGTTATGTTCACTAATTAGGCCCAGTATCCTTCGTAATATTTTACTTTCGAGTACGTCTAATTCATTTACAGATTGCTGCGTTATTACCCATGTTTCACGCCTATAACTTACTAATCTTAGAAATAAGTTTTGTTAGAAAATAGACCACCCTAATAGTTTCGTCTAATTCGGACCACACACCAAAATAACATTATTTCCCTATTTAATTTTTTCCCTATAAAATTGAATATCTTTTTAATTTCATTTCATTTTCCGCTGAGCAGTATGTAGTAAAAGTTCGAGATGTGTTTACGAGACCCCTGTCAAAGGGTAATACATTGTTGATCCTTTTGTATTTCATTAGATTTTTATCTTTTGCTTTCTTCGCCTGTTTTTACCTTGTTATTTTCTATCTAATCAGGGTCCAACATAATTCAAGTATAATCCAATATTTTTTTGAAAATTAAGGCAATTATATCGAGCACACGTTTAATCAAATCTTGCCCAAGTACTTTCGCTTAATATAGCATCTTCGGGGCATTTCGTCAAATATGGGCTATCCAGCAAGCGTAGAATGTGATAAACATAGATGTTAACATAAAATTGTACAAACACTACACTAGAACAAGGACAAACAGTTTAAAATTAATTAAAATAGTTCTACGCTACATTCTTTGGCGGTAAACAGGAGAGAGATTCCCATTCTCTTGGCTATTAATCCTACGGATTTTATTCCAGATCTCTGATGCAGGAGTATTTTCGGTTATTGCGGAAACATAATTTTGCCATGATTCACGTTTTTTTTTTAATTATGTACCTTGCGTAGGATCTATATTTTTTAAAAGCTGTTAATGCGGAATATGATGTTTTTTTAATACATTAAATGCATGCTAACTTTGTTTAAGTGCTCTTCACATTGTTTGAACTCAATTTTATTTGCAATTAAAGATGTTTTTAACTCTTGGTTGTGTTGAGCCATACCGTTTGAGGGAAAAATGTCTCCAAGCAATGGAACAAAAGTATAATCTACTCTTTACATAAAAAAAGACACATTAATATTTCAGAAGTATAGGGGCATATCTCTACTTTATTTTGTATACAAAATACTAATACAATTATTCTTAACTTCAATATCTCCCTGAAAGAATTATCGAGAAATATCAAGCATGGTTTACGCAAAATAGATAAGTCATCTGTCAACTCTTACTATCAAATAAGTTCTAGCTTAAGGATGGGAATTTGATATAAACGTTTATAATACCTTTCTAGATTTTAAGCCAGTGTATGATTCAATAGATAGGACCAAACTACCTAATATACTAGCTTCAAGCCCTTTGATATATCTACATCTTTTTAAATATTTACTTACATTTAAATACTAATGTTATAATGCTCTTGTTATCTTATAACAATATTGTTATTTTCATAAGGTTCTCTAATTATTTCTAGTCACATACTTATTTGAGCATATCTATTTAGACGTTTTGAAATGCAATACACATCAAATGCAAATCAACAGGTTAGTAAACCTAGATAAGAATAAAATGTAGCTATTTGTTTAGATAATGGTTTATTATAGTTCAAGAGTTTAAGGTACTTTAAAAGGTAGTACATATTCACTACTTATTTTTAATGTCTATATAAAAGTTATACAGTAAAAAACGACAGTTTTAAAATGTTAACAAATTTTAAGTGTAAATATTTGTTTTATTTGTGTACCAATTTGTAATATGTACTTTAAATAAATAGAAGAAAAATCACCCAGATTATTTCATTTCATTTAGACTTCAGAAGTAGGTGAGAATTACACACATTATACAAGGAGAAAGAAAATTATGTCTCGATCAGTTAGGTTTAAAGACACCACATTCTTTCTGCGATTAATACAATTAAACCTAAAGCTAAGATTATTACTAATATTAATGTGAAGTTTATATAGTTCTAATTTATATGTCTTTATTCTAATTTATTGTCTATAATCTAATTTATTAAAACTCACGATAACTAATTACGAATTTATTAAAGTCTTTATTAATCCTAATTACAAATAATTTATTAACGTTTCGTTACATCTAAATATCGCGGTTCGCGAGCTTCTTATAACTGACTGCCAATAAAAATCTTTTATTTATATACACAACTGTTGTCATCCAGAGAATTCGGCGGACTTCTTGAATAGTCTCGTATTTTGGTGAAGGCGCTCGACTCGTTTTTCAACCTCGAGACGTGGATGACTCACCAAAATTAGTGTCTAGAGATTTCTGGTAAACAACTGGTAGCTAAGCTCAGGTATATTTTGACCTACAAATTACGAGAATCAATAAAAAGAATTAGTCATAAAATATTTACAGTTCTATATGCCATAACATTTAAAATCGTAACATTGCCCCCCTCTTAAAAGATGGTTCCTCCTGGAACCTTGTCGGGACTGGAACTGAACGACATGCTGATATCGGCAACTGGACCCTCTTTTACAACTTCCAGTTGTATAGAAATGACAAGGGACGGTTTTCTCTCCGCAGCAGTAACTATGCGGATTGCAACAGACTAACACCTGGACTTCGGTGTCTTTAAAGACTTCCTCCACCATGTTTCGTATAACCCTCCAATCTAATTGGCGGCACTCCAACTTTGGCATGGCTAACTTTTGCACGTCGGACTCTGTTACGTGCTCTCTCAACTGAAGTAAGGCTTCCCATACATCTCGGTAGGTAGGTTGGTCACGGGCAGTGTCTTTTGTTACCAGGTAGAAAAGGTAACGTGATGCATCTTGAAGTTTCAAGGTTTTACCAGGAGCTGGCACTTGGCATTGAAGTTCTGCAACTCGACCAAACTTCCTTCGAAAGACGGATGCCAACCCTGGTGCATCTTTGATACTGGCCGGGATGGTAAGGGCCAGTGAGTAGTCATCGGGAAGCGCGAGTAGATCTTGCCTTTCTTCAGTGGTAACACCATGTCTTGCTTTACCGGTACCTCCATAGGCACCCATGAATTCCTCAAACGTGAGGTCAGACACATCTTGGACTTGGTTTACTTCCACTTCTTCATCTACGTCGTGGTCACCCTCGAAAGACGCCAGCCGGTTATGGTGTACTATCATCGGCTTTCCTCTCGGAATCTTGCTTACTCGGTAAATAACATCATTGATCTTCTCCATAATGAGGTATGGACCTTCCCAAAACTGCTGCAATTTGGGAGAACAACCTTTTCGCTTTTTGGGGTTATAAAGCCAGACTTTATCGTTCTTCTTAAAACACCCCTTTTCGGCTTGCGTATCGTACCGTTTCTTCATTCGGTCACTAGCGATCTGGAGATGGGAACGGACCAACTCGTGTACATCGTCCATTCTTCTTCGTAATTCGATCACATAATCTTCACCTGCTATATCTTCTCCAGGTCGACACCCAAACTCTAGATCACAAGGTAGTCGCATCTCGCGTCCGAATAGGACTTTGGCTGGTGTCTGGCCTGTTGATTCATTAACAGCAGATCTGTAGGCCATTGTGAAGAACGGGAGATATTGGTCCCAGTCTCGCTGATGATCGGACACCATCTTTGTCAAATACTTGCCAACTGTTCTATTCATTCGTTCTACCATACCATCCGATTGCGGATGATAAGCCGTAGTCCTTGTTTTCTTCATACCTAGTCTATCACATATTCCTTGGAATAAATCGCTTTCGAAGTTCCTGCCTTGGTCACTATGGATCTCCAAAGGCACTCCAAATCGGCTGATATATTCTTGGATCAACTTATCTGCAACGGTGGCCGCCTTCTGGTCTGGAAGTGC
The DNA here is from genome assembly GCA_918026665.1 of Diabrotica balteata. Lineage (NCBI taxonomy): Eukaryota > Metazoa > Arthropoda > Insecta > Coleoptera > Chrysomelidae > Diabrotica > Diabrotica balteata. The sequence continues at coordinate 105,453,000 of OU898283.1, read as the reverse complement.
GTAAATCTCGACCCACTTAGTGAAGTAATCCATTACTACCAACATGTACTTGCCTCCATTATCACTTTCTGGAAACGGCCCAGCAATGTCCAAAGCTATTCTTTCAAACGGGCTTCCAACATTATATTGTCTCATAGAGCTCTCCTTTTTCGATAAGGCCCGTTACTCGTAGCACAAATAGTACATTTCTTACACCAGTCTTTTACATCGTCGAACTGTTCATCCAATAAAACCGTTCCCGAATTCGCTGAAGGGTCTTCTTCACACCAAAATGCCCTCCTGATGGACTGTCGTGTAACTGACGGAGTACTTCGGCTATTCTGCTCTTTGGAATCACCAACTGTCTTCTCTTCTCTGAACCGTCATCATTTTCCAGGACTCGTTTGAGCAAGCCATCTTCCATGATAAATGAGTCCCACTGGGCCCAATACGTCTTAACTACTGAGCCTAGGTTCGATATTTCTTGCCAAGGTGGTCGACGGTTTTCCTGTTTCCATTTTCGGATTTTCTGTATAACTGATCTCTCTCTTGTTCTTCCCTGATCTTGGTAGCGTCCAGTCGTCGTGGACCACCGTCGTTCTTAGCACTGCTGCTTCCTTGGATTCCGTTTTGTTGCAGTGAGAACACTCTGCTGGGCATGGCCTTCTGGAAAGAGAATCAGCGTTTCGGTGGCTAACTCCGGCCCGGTGCTCAATCTTAAAATCATATTCTTGGAGTCGTTCGATCCACCTGCTATCTGACCCTCTGATTCTTAAACTGCATCAACCACTTAAGGGCGGCATGGTCGTTCGGATTAAAAACTTCCTTCCATAGAGGTATTGATAGAAGTGCTCTACTGATTTCACTACTGCCAGAAGTTCTCTTCTCGTGACGCAATAATTTCGCTCAGGTTTTGAGAGAACTTTACTAAAATATCCAAGGACTCTTTCCTGTCCTCCTTGAATATGAGACAGCACTCCTCCAATTCCCACATTACTTGCATCTGTATCTAAGATGAACTCTCCTTCTGGCAGTGGATACCCTAAAATTGGTGCTGTGATTAAATGCTTTTTTAAGGTTTCAAAGGCATTCTGGCAGTCTACATCCCAGCGGTATTCTCTTGCTTCCTCTGTAAGTCGCGTTAATGGTTTAGCGATATCTGCAAACTTCTTAATAAACCTCCGTAGTAAGTACACAGTCCCAGAAAACTTCTCACTTGGTGTTTGTCAGTTGGTTTTGGCCATTCCTTAATAGAATCGATTTTTCCCTTATCCACGGCCACTCCTTCTTTACTAACTATATGACCCAGATAATTGACTTTACCTTGAAATAGCTGGCACTTCTTGGGGTTTAACATCAACTGGCAGCTTTAAGCCGATTAAAAACGTTTTCTAAATTCTTCAGATGGTCTTCAAATGTCTCCCCCAAGACAATTATGTCGTCTAGATAAACTAGGCATGTTTTCCAAGATAACCCTCTCAGCACATTTTCCATAAGCCTCTCAAATGTCGCAGGAGCGTTACAAAGTCCAAATGGCATAACGTTGAATTGCCATAATCCAGATCCTGTGGTGAAGGCTGTCTTTTCTTTATCTACCGGGTCCATTTCTACCTGCCAGTATCCAGACTTCAAGTCCAAAGTAGAAAATAATTTACTTCCAGCCAATGTGTCTAATGTGTCATCGATCCGAGAAGAGGATAACTATCTTTCTTGGTAACGTTGTTCAGCAAACGGTAATCCACACAGAACCTCGTTGTTCCGTCTTTCTTCTAACCAGACCACCGAGAGACCCATGGGCTCGTAGAAGGTTCTATCACCCCGTCTTTCTTCATTTCCTGAACAATCGTTTCAGCTTCCTCTCTTTTCGCCTGTGGTAATCGTCGAGCTGTTTGACGAATTGGCTTAGCATTACCAGTATCAATTTTATGCTTAACAACGGTAGTTCTTCCCGTCTTTCCTCCTTTCGGTACGAAAATATCACGATACTGCCGAAGAATTCCCTTAATTTCCTTTTCTCAATCTGATTCAGAGACTGTCCAGCAACCGCAACCATTTGATCAAATTTATCGTTGGAATTATCAGACGTTGTCGTCTGACGGATTATGGATGTGACAGGTACACAAGTTCCTACTTTTGTCTCTTTCTTGATGGTTACTGGGTAGTCATTGACATTAATAAGTCTTACAGGAATTTCTTTAGCCGAAGTCACTAATTCCTTTCCAATTATGATTCCACGGCCAACTTCGTCGTCATGATTCCGAGCTCCATCATAACAGGTGTTCCTTCATCCACAATTCCCTGTAACCGCGCTACTATTATCGTTCACTTCTCGCAGGCACGACTGTATCTTCTTTAACGGCTGCTTGCATAGTGTTGTCATCATGTGGATGGAGAAATACCTCCTCGTTACCAACTTTGATGACCTTATTCTTAAAATCCAATTGGAATCCATGCGTATTCATTACGTCCATTCCTAATATAACATCCTCTTCGATGTCAGCAACTATAACAGTATGGACGAACTTTTCTGCTCCAATTCCTAATTGTACCTGGATTTCTCCATGAATGTTGGCATTTTCACCTGTGGCGGTCCGAAGTCGCAACCTCGTTGGTAACAGTTTCTTTCGGCTGTTTATAACTGTCGGGCGTATAATGGTTCTGGTCGCTCCAGTATCCACCAACAACGTATGCTTTTTACCATTTATTTCTCCATCTACATATACACTATCTTCACGACATTTCAAAGAAGCTATTAGTATGAGAGGGTCTTTGGAAAAGTTCTGGGTCGAAGTTGCCCCCCTAAGGCCGACCCGTTCTAGTTTTCCTGATGGTGATTTCTTGATTTGTGTCGTATCTAGGATGCTTACATGAACTTCGTACGTGTCCTATTTCGCCACAATTCCAGCATCTTATGGTCTTCGTTTTCTTGTATGTCATGCTTTTCATCATATTAACGAGCTGGTCAAGTTTATCTTCATCTTCTTCCTCTTTTACAGTCCTAACTTTACTGTAACCGCCAGAGGCCTGCGTAGCTGACTCGTATTCGAGGGCGGCGGATAAGACATCAACCAGCGTCTTGTGACGAGCTAATCGTAGTGTTCTTTGCATCTCATGATCACGAAGACCATCAATAAACGTTTGAACGGCCAACTTTTCCATCATGTCTTCGGGAGCTGTTGGATAAGCATATCGCACTAATCTGGCAATATCTACTTCATATTCTTGAATAGCCTCATCTTTCTTTTGTCTTCGATTTTTGAGCTGCGACTGATATACATGCTCTAAGTGTTCGTGGCCATATCGCATATTTAACCTCTTCTTCAGTTGTTCGAAATCATCCGTCTCCTCTACGGCTATGGTCTGGAGCACATCTAAGGCATCTCCTCGAAGAGCTATAGTCAGGTTTACAAGCCTTTTCTTTTTCTGACCATCCCATTCGCTCTTGCAGCTGATTCGAACTGTTTCATGTAGTTGTTCCATGATGATTTTCCGTCGAAAGTTGGAACTTTAACATGAACAGAAACTCCACATCCTTCAAATTTCGGCCGCGTTTCCAACTTACATTTCGTCTCATTTTCTTTTATCTCTACCGGATCTAAAGCTAACCGTATTAATTGGTGGTAGCACTCTCGTGTTAGTTATCATGGTCTCTAACTGTTTGATTTTCTCTTCAACTTTATCAAATGTTTTAGAGACTTCTTCAAACTTCTCACCATTCTGAATACATACTTCGTCGAATCTTCTAGACATATTTTCAATTTTCTCGTCATTTTGTCTAGCTATTTCTTTAATAATTTGAGACGTTTCATCGAATCTTTCATCATTCTTTCGAGAAGATTCTTCAATCATTTGTGACGTTTCATCGAATCTTTTGGAAACAGTCTCGAATTTTCCATCAATTATTTTCGTTAAAACGGCTTCTTCTGCTGACTGGAACTGGAATGTCTCTGGGTCGTCTCCATTCTTGTTGAGAACAGTCTTCAGTCGTTCTTGGAGGATCTTCTTGGACCCGCTGCAGTCTTCATCGCGTTCTTCTAGTTGCTCACGCAACTGTTTCACTGAAAGTTCTACTAGCAGCATCTTTGGTCAGGCACACACGTACTTTTTAAATGTTCTTTCGTACAACGATCACTACTGGACTACGCGGATGTTCCCGACGAACAATACCTTTCAAAAGTTCAAAAGTCTTTTTCAAAAATCAAATTAAATTTATCTACAATCCCACTTTTTCTGACACCACTGTGAAGTTTATATAGTTCTAATTTATATGTCTTTATTCTAATTTATTGTCTATAATCTAATTTATTAAAACTCACGATAACTAATTACGAATTTATTAAAGTCTTTATTAATCCTAATTACAAATAATTTATTAACGTTTCGTTACATCTAAATATCGCGGTTCGCGAGCTTCTTATAACTGACTGCCAAATAAAAATCTTTTATTTATATACACAACTGTTGTCATCCAGAGAATTCGGCGGACTTCTTGAATAGTCTCGTATTTTGGTGAAGGCGCTCGACTCGTTTTTCAACCTCGAGACGTGGATGACTCATTAGTGTCTAGAGATTTCTGGTAAACAACTGGTAGCTAAGCTCAGGTATATTTTGACCTACAAATTACGAGAATCAATAAAAAGAATTAGTCATAAAATATTTACAGTTCTATATGCCATAACATTTAAAATCGTAACATTAAACTCAATAGGCTTCCGGGTATACGATACTACGGCGCCGAGCTTTCGACATCCTCTTTGATGGGGGCTACGGTTCTAGTGTTTTCAAAATCAATTTTGTGGCCTGTATAAAGATGATGTTGACCTAGAGCTGAAATTGAATCGGAATTGCGAACAAAAATGGAATACTCATAAATCCTATTTTTAAATTCTACGATTTGTTTGGCCTATATAAGATCAGGGGCACTCTGCACAAGGAATTTCATAAATCGTGTTGTTCATTTGGAATGTTGTATTTGATTGATCGGACAGGAGATAAACGTTTTTGTAGGATGATGAAAACATTTGAATTAGTTTTTCTTTATGATAACGTCAAGAAACGATAGGGGTGGATCAGTTTCCACCTCCATCGTGAACGGAATGTATATTATTGAGATATGTTTGAAAGGTATGCTTTGGTGTCTTTTTCCAAAGATATTCACTTAAGTATGCTACAGATTCTGAGACTAATTGAACAGATGAGGATAATCAAACGACAAGAAAGGACGATTTTGGGCACAGGAACTCCATGCCATATTTGGGACCTTTTTACATAGCAAAGCCGAGTTTCGAAAAGCCTAATGAGGATAAATTCTTTCAGGACGCTAGAGAGAAGTGTTACAAAGGACAGCACTGTCCTGATTATTGCACATAATGTAAACGACGTGTACGATATTTATCATCACTTTGTACCCCCCTTAAAATTATTAGACACTTCAATATATACCAAACTGATCACTGACATCCTTTGGAGTATTAAATTCAGAAATTATTTTAGGCAAAGTTTTTTAAAATAATTTAAACTAATATAATAATATCGGGTATCTCAGGATGTGGCATATTATACGTATCTGTCAATCTAAACGGTTTTGGGATCTGAAAATTCAGTTGTGAAGATTTTCGTAAACTTTATAATGAAAATATTTATGAGCATGTGCTGTTTCCGTTTATATTGTAAATAGTCCCCAACTCCGTTATTTAGTGTGAATTGCAATTTTTATATTTTTTATTGAATCTAGAGATAATTTGTTGAACATACATTCGGTCCAAGTGTTACCATCTTAGTGTTAAATAACTTTTTACTTATACAAGACGTATTGGATTTTATGAAACATATTTCCAAGAAAACACGTTTTGAATGGTTTTTTCCCTTGCCAAAATACAGGAACCCTCGAAAGTAAATTCATGTTTTAACGTTAATGCATGTTCTGTCAGCGCACATGCATTTATTTTTTTGGTTTTTGGTTTTTATGTCGCTGCGATGTGAGATCACTCTACTGGGAAAATTACGAGATGATCCTCCGATATAGACGTTTTTACAATTGGCACACGGGATAGCCAAAGGATCCTTTCAAAATACTTGAGTCATCGAATGTTGTTTATTCTATACCGTGTGCCGTAAAGGTAGGATTTAAAAAAAATGCAGTGTGTTTGCAGTATAATTTAATTTTACAAGCTTTTATGATATCTGTATGACACAAATTTCACAAATTCGTAATATTTTCACTCCCATTCAGCTCTTCTAACTTTTCACATCTTCAGCCTGCTTGACCTTCCTAGTGAGTGTACGGACAGATACGGACATACCATTGTTTGGTACTGTAGAAGCGTAGATACAAGAGTGAGTATATTGGGAATGAGAATGGTAAAAATAATGGAAAAAATAGGAATGAAAGGATTCGTATGGATTTGTGGTGAAATGTATATAACTTGACTGGAATGCCCAAGTAATTTGAGGAAAAAGAGACTCATTACTTATATAGTCCTCTACCATATAATTTTTCATAAATGAAGGCAAGATAGAAATATTCACCATAGAATCGTTGGCAAAACTCGTTCTTTGCCCAAAAATGGCAAACCAAATAAGTGGTACAGCCACTTGGATACATTGGAATCTCCCCTCACGTAAGTGGTAAAGAGAAGAAAGTTTTAGATTGTGTGAAACCAACTTTGAGTCAAGTGAAATAAACACTTAATTAGATGCACATATATGGCCAAAAGGAAATTATAGCCTTATAATTCAAAATTGTCATGATGGACTTAAAACGACACCAACTTTTTCGGAACAACGAAATAATTTAGTAAAGACCGTGACATAGGTTTCCATGCGTTGATGGTATCCATGCATGGATGGTAAATAATTGCAAAAAAAATTTTGGAGTATATTGAAATGTACCATCCATGTAATATGTCTTAGCTTTCGCTAAATTACGTAAATTTTCAAGACTGCCGGAAATAATAATACTTTGGTAGAGAATCGTTGTGTAACACAAAACATTTTTTAACCGGGCCAAAACAACTTAAAAACAGTATAAAATCTACTGTATCCATCAGTCCATCCTGAATCCACCAGTTGTATAACATTTATTCTTTCGCCCTTTCACCCTTTCACGAATATAAGATATGCCTCCAACCAACAATTTAAATGGACCTTCTCAGGACCAAGCGACAAAAGGACTCGGACCAAGCATCCGAATCTGCCATTTAAATATAGAGGGTATTAGTAGAAGTAAATGTGAGTAACCTCAAAAGGTACTCATTAAAAATGATATTGACGTGGTCGCAATTCAGGGAAACCCATGCAAAAAATGAAGAATAAATTCTCGCTAGAGAAGAATTCATGGCTATGATTTATTGGGTGCAACTTACCATCCAGCTTATGGTAGTGGCAACCTATGTTCGAAACAAAATAGAAAATGCCATACATACGTTCTACATCAGACATAAATAACATTCATACGGTTACTATACAAAATTGGCGAAATTAACTGTCAGCAATATTATAAACCCACCCGGCAGTCCTGTGGCCTTCGCATGTTATTTACGCCCCACCCACACCCCTCAGTTTATGTGGGAGACTTCAACAGTCATCATGAACTCTGGAAGTATAGGCACAATGATCAAAACGGCGAGGCTCTAATAAACTGGAGCGAAGAGGTTGACACTTATTTAGTCTTTGATGCTAAAGATCGGGCAACTTTTCGATCTGCAGCCTGGAAGCGAGAATACAATCCAGACCTATGTTTTGTTTCCACAAATGAAAAACAATCAACCCACTAGCAGCTTCAACGTACAGTATTGCTAGATTTTCCACATAGCCAACATAAGACCAGTTGTAATAGAAATTGGCATCAATAATACCAATAATATCATCTTTCCCCGACCTAGATGGAACCTTTCAAAAAGCAGACTGGGCGACTTTTACTGAAAGATTGGACAAATGTCTGGGATGGGATACCCCCGACACGTTCAAACTAACATGAGATATGTTGGCGCGGTTATCTCCACAGCGAAGAAAAACTATACCCAGAGGATATCGTAAAGAGTATGTCCCAGATGGGATGAAAATTGCGAGAAATTGTATCAAGAATACAACGAAAGCCAAGATCGAGAAATTGCGGACGAATTACTGCACAGTTTAGATGCAGCCAGACGACAAAAATGGATGAAACCGTGGAAAAATTAGACTTTAGAAAATCAAGCAGAAAAAGCATGGTCTTTACTTAGAAAACTTGTGTAGTAGTAGAGTCCCAACTAGAGAAAAAGTACCAATAGCTCCAAACAGAGTGGGCCCTCCCACATTGTAGCAACCTCAAGAGCACCTAGAGATCGTGATCACATCCAACCACCAAGTCAAACAAGAACTTAAGTACTAAAGTCTGCATGCCCGCCTACTTCTGAATATTCTAACGAGTTTTCTCCAGAAGAAATTATTTCAGCCATATCAGAAATTAAGTCTGAAAGGCACCCGGCTCCGATAAAATTCATCCAGAATTTTTTACTCCACCTGTGGCAAATATGCTAGGAAATGGCTGGCTGATTTCTCTACAGATATGTTTAAAATCAGGAGAAATCCCCCATTCATTAAAAAAGGCCTCCATTATAGCCCATATTAAAACCAGGAAAGGCAAATAATCAGCCTCAAAACTACCGTCCGATGCTTTGCTGAGCTGTGTTTATAAACTGTTGGAACGCTTAATCACAACAGAATTAGTAGAAAAGTATTTTGAATTGATACCTATTGAGCAAGCAGGATTCAGACCTAACCGCAGCTGCACAGATCAGATCCTATCCTTAACAACACATATTGAAGCTGGTTTTCAAAGAAAAACAAAAAACATCACGTTGCTTTCATTGACCTATCAGCTGCATACGATACTGTCTGGAGACAAGGACTAATCTGCAAGCTAATCCGTGCCGTCCCGTGTCAAAAGGTAACAAAACTCATTGATAACATGCTCACCGACAAACCTTTTCAAGTCACAATAGACAATTCTAAAAGTTCCCAAATGAAGCTCAGCAATGGACTGCCACAGGGATCTGTTTTTGGCACCCTTACTGTTCAATTTATATATCGCGGACCTACCTAGGACAACTTCGCCAGAAATTTGGCTACGCTGACGATTGGGCAATTGCAGCAAGACATAATAACATGAATATCACAGAAACAATATTAGCGGATGACCTTGCCATTATGGGAGAATACTTCGCAAATGGGAGGCTACGGCCTAATGCACACGAAAACCGAAGTGTGCTGTTTCCATCTGAATAATGCCCAAGCCAACAAAAAACTCTCCATCCACTTCGAAAACAGACTGCTCACTCATAAACTCAACACCAAAATAACTTGGAGTGACTCTGGACAGAACATTGAGTTTTAAAGAACATCTTCAAAGAACGACAGCAAAGTTGAAAACGAGAAATAATATAGTCCAAAAGCTATGTGCACTACATGGGGGTCTTCAGCCTCCGTACTCAGATCATCCGCTCTCGGACTGTATACTCGGTGGCTGAATATGCTTCCCCGGTATGGCTCAATAGCAAAACACACAAAGATTATTGACACTCAATTAAACCAGACAAGCGAATGATCTCAGGTACAATTAGACCCACACCGAACTATTGGCTTCCCATTCTAAGTCACATTCCACCGCCGAAACTGCGAAGAAGTCATTTCTCTTCTCAGAGAATATCGAAAAATTGAGGCTAACCATCAACTACCTAGACACCAAGATAAGCTTGATATCGAAATAAACAGACTGCGCTCCAGATATCCTCCATTGCTAAGAGCCAACTCCTTACATCAGGAACATTTCAACCTGACCAAAGCTTGGAGAACACAATGGGAGAGCGACTCACCACAGGAAGCACATCAAATGGCCTGTATCGATCAGAAACCGCCAGCTTTGAACTGACCCGCAATACATGGACAACGCTAAACAGAATAAGAACAAGCAGCGGTAGATGTGCTGACAGCTTATATAGATGGGGAAAAGCCCTTACTCCCTGAGTGTGACTGTGGTGCGCAACGACAGACCGTCCGTCACATTGTTTGAAGAATGTCCCCGAAGGCGATTCCCTGGAGTTTTCGATGAGTTCCTGAATGCGACCGAAAATGTTTTACATTATATTAATAATACATTAGATGTTCGTTTGTAATACTTCATGTAACGTTTTTATATTGATTTTTTTAATTGTGTGTTCTTATTATATGCCATACGATAAATAAATAATTCACCCTTTCGTTGGACGAGTTCAAAAAGGGCTAAAATTTTAGAGTCTTTCCTAATTGAAATTTGAAATTATTGATAACCATCATTTTTTTTTCCGCTTTGGCTCAGAGCGTAATCAATGAGCAGTTCATTATCCGTGTTAAAGAAAAGGCAAATGAAGAAAAAATTTTCCTTTCGCATATTTTTAGGTAGTTATCAGTAGAATTTTGCGAAATTCTCAAATAAAAACCAATGAATTGGATTTGCAATTTTATACATCTAGATTTGGATTATTCTGTCAAATTACCAATCCTTAGCGGTTTGCAAGGGTTTTATTGTCCATATCTTGCCACGGGGAGGAAGTAGATTAGTGATGAGTTTATCAATCTCTCCGGGTCTATTTTAAGATCCCTATTTTTAGGGCGGTGATGAGTTTACGTGTACCCAATGTAAACACAGACACTGCAATAATTATAACTAATAATTATTAGAAAATCCTAATACAATTGCAAACTGAATGTCTTAGAAAATTGGTATGTACAATAGAATAATGCAGTAACTTCGAATAAATGTAGATAAATCTTTTAGCATCAACGAGAAATCTTTGACATATGACACTGGACATAAACAAGATATTAAATTCAACATTTATTAATGTTATATTTCCTCCCATGAACACGAAGAAAGTACATTTAGTTCAAAACAGTGTTCAAAGGAAGCTACAAGAACACTAAATTTTATTGGAAAATTTTCGTGTAAATTTTGTGTTTTATCTATGAATCTTTATGGATATCTAGATGTAGTATTTCCACATATTCTGGAGAGGTTCTACGGATAGAACGTATTAGAACGGATAGAATGTACGGATAGAATCCGTTATCACTAATTATTTTATAGATTCTTTGTTTACAAATGGAAAAAGGTTTAGATTAACGTTATATCTAGTAGGACAAGCTCACCAGCTATCCCCAGCATTCCAAAAATATTTCAATATTTTTATTAGATATTCAAATTCTTATTGTTTCTACTTTTTCAGTGAAAAATTGTTCCGAGACATGGCCGATCATATGGCATCGGACGGTTATCTTGATGCTGGCTATGAATACATTATGATCGAACGATTGTTGGTCATCTAAAAAGAGAGATAGTAAAGGAAGATTGGTTTCCAGATCCCGATAGATTCCAAGTGGCATTAAAAAATTTATCAGACTATGTAAGTAATACGTTATTTAATACAATTTATTACGATTTGTTCAGTTTTCTTGTTAGTATTTATCAAGTATTCTTTAAATTGAGGTAAAAAAAGAAAATTGTATCGGTATTCTTAGTATTTTATTTAGTTTGACAAAGCTTACAATTTCAAAATTTTAAAATGAAAACTAAACATTAAATTGTCTTATCTATATGAGTCTGGAAAGTGCCAAAAACCCTTACAGATACACTGCAGTTCTTTATTAATAAATGTCTACGACGAATTGTTCGTATTTTCTGGTCTAACATCATCAGAAACGAAGATCTACTACACCTGCAAGGTGACTGGGGCACCCCAGGATGGGGCAACTTGCCATACTTCGTCAATTTCTTCAGGGACATTTTCCAAACAAATTCATTTCACGATTTAATGACTTCCCCTCTCCTACACATTCTCCAGACTTAACATCTCCAAACGCATACATTTGGGAAATGACTCAAACTGCCGTTTTTAAAAGGGCACCACAAACCATCAATGAGTTAAAGGATGCCGTTAGAGCCTTCTTCGCGGACTGGAGACAACCTTTATTCCATAACATTACGAGAAATCTGGAATATCGGTATGAAATCTGTCTTGAGAGAGGAATAGATCATTTAGAACATATACAGTTTCAATAATATGAATTTTTTAAAACAACAAAATAATTAAAAGTTCAGTACTGTTTATTTTGGGATTTACTGTACAATGTTCATCATCATCATTCTGGCCTTACAGCACTGCGTGGGTCCGACCTCCTCAAGAATTTCTTCAGTCTTCCCTATCCATCGCCTTCCTAGGCAAACACGTATTCCCTTGTCATGTCTTCATCGATGTTATCAAGGAACCTTGTTCCGGATATTCCTCTTCTTCTCTGACCAATGGGTCTATCAAGAATCGTTTTCTAGCTAGGTCAAACGCACGTTTTTCTGTTGCGATGCTGTTGTGATTGGTTCTCTTTATATTAATAGTAATCACTTGCAAATGCACAAATGCACTACCAGTTTAACCAACATTACTTTTTATGTCCAACATTTTTGTTTTGATTGAATCGGTTGAAATCACAATTCCCGAATGTTCGATCGTCATTATCATTTGTGAAAAACGAATCAGGTAATCCCGCCTTCGGCTTACCTGATCGTTCTCCATCCCGCTTATTGTCAATGTTAAAACCAGTTTCACTAAATGTTTCTCCTTTTTCAGCTATTTGCTTCACATAACTTCCCATTGAACTGGAATCTTTCAATTGCGTTGAAATTAGACTTCTTAATAAACTGATTTTTCTCCCGTACCCCTAGTTAACAAACAACTTTTTTAAAGCGTCCCAAATTTCTTTTGAGAAGAGAAAAAGAACTAACTTGGCTTTAGCTTTTTCCTGTTTGCTTACTCCGGTTTCAGTTCCGTCTAAACACGTGGACAAACCTTCTAGAAAAAGATAATTTTGCACTGTAAAAGACCAATCATCGTAATTTTCGCGGCCTAGCAATTTTGACACCATAGACATTAAAAATGGTCTGGGCCACCATTACCTATTAAAACTTTTAAAAAAAACACACACAATAGAAGTAAAGCAATAGCAAATTGACCTGAAAATGGGGAAAAAATAAGGATAGAAAAGATCAAGACTTATGGGAAACTTACGGGGGACAGCAAAAATATGGACCTTGTAAGATGGTAAAAATACTAATAATTTTATTCAATTTAATATTTTAGATACACAGTAAAGGTCTTAAATTTGGAATTTACGCTGATTATGGAACCCTAACATGTGCTGGTTATCCCGGTAGTAAAGAGTACCTAAAAATTGACGCTGACACCTTTGCAGAATGGGAAGTAGATTACCTAAAGTTTGATGGGTGTAATTCAGATTGGATATTCATCGATAAAGGTAAATAATGAATATATTTTAGAATAAACATATTTTTATCCCCGTCTTTAATATGTCTTCTCCCCTTCGTATTTTCAGTTTGATTGTCAATGTTTTACCTAGTTTTATCCATTTAGTTAAACTAGTTTTATTATCTATTTTTCAATGACTAGAGCACTCAAAATTTTCAGTAAAACATTAGGGACAAGGTTTAGGAAGATGTGTTATCTTAATTTTTTGTAATGGTTCTGATGTCCAATTACCTTCTCAATAATACATAATAGGTAATCATAAAATATTATTTTATTGTCAGGATTTCCTTTGTTGTAAAGATAATGTGATGTGATTAATTATCAATTGAAATATATGCACAACCAGCTTTTTATACCAAATAAGTGTTTTGTGCTCACAGGAATAATATGACACCATCTGGTCGCAATGGACTCGTGCCATAGACTCATTATATTTATCTATCAATACAGGATTTTCTTCTTTTTTTTTTGACCAAGCCGATTCATGACGGTTTTCATACGTGCATTAAATTCACTCGAAATAGCTATTATTTCACGACGATCTCTTTTCTGTATTGTTTCCCACGGATAATACAAGATCTGCTGAGCTATGCATAAACCATTGCCTCTTTCCTTTAATATATTGCCGAAACTTTAAACGACCTCTCCACAAAAATCATCGATTCGTCGACACAGAGTTCTCTGTTGGGATATTATATTTGTATCATTGTATTATTATAATAATTCATTAATGGCATCATTTTTCTCAATTGAGTTCGTGGCTCTAGTGTTGTGTCCTCAAACTGCAAGCTTCTCAAAATCAATAAGAACCGCTCATAAAGCTTGGGGTTATACTTGGGTTTGAGTATTTCTTACTTGTTCTATTGTTCTAGCATCAAACTCCGCTCCATATTTTTATTCCAATTATATCCAATTTGTTTGGGATTTTTTTATTTTTTTCCTTAAATGTGTAGATATTTGACCTACCTTATAAATCTTCTACGCATACTTTTGATTGTGATTACAAGGGTTGTTGGATCTGATATTTCTATAGCAAAAATTAAAATAATTTGAATAATTTTCTAAATCTAGTATTATTTATTTCTAGGTTATATTGAAATGGGTAAACATTTAAACGCAACAGGTCGCCCTATTGTTTACTCATGTAGTTGGCCTGCGTATCAGGAACCAAATGGAATGCAAGTAAGTACATTATTTGTTGCTTATGCAACATGGTCGTTGTAAATCATCTGTATCAATAGTCAACATAACATCGATATATGTCATAGACCTGTATGTTTTGTTTTATCTGTTTTAAAACCGTATAGAGTCTGTAATCTGTTTAAATCTTAGAATATTTAAATGCAGATTTCACATATTGAAAGTAATAATTGTTATGCAGATGACAAATCTTAACGGTTTTAATTCGGACGAACTTAGCGATCTTAAGTCGCTCCAAAAATATATAAATAGTGTTGTATCGACCAAAAGGATATTCTCTTCTTCTCAGTGCCTTATCCGGTCCGGATGTTGGCGATCATCAAGGTTATAACGGTTTTTTTTACTGCTCTGCGAAACAGCTCCGCGGAGGTCATCCCGAACCATTGTCGGAGGTTTTTCAACCACCACATACGACGGCGTCCCGGTCCGCTCCTGCCAAATAGTTTATCCGGCATACCTAGTTGAAGAATTCGATATTTTTCTTTGTTCCGCGTCACGTGGCCGAGGTACATCAAGCTTGCGATATTTAACTAATTTAAGCACTTCTTTTTATTTTGTCATGCGCTGTAGGACCTCAACGTTGGTGTCATGGTCCACATACGATATTTTTAGTATCCTCCTGTAGATCCACATCTCGAAGGCTTCAATCCGCTTTTCTGTGGCTTGCGTCAGTATCCAGGCTTTAACTCCACATAGTAACACTGGAAGAATGTAGCACCTCACTATCCGCATTTTGGTTCCCAAACTGAGATCACTGCAGCACAGCAAGGATCTCACTTGATAAAATATAGACCGTGTCATTTCAATTCTAGGATTTAATCTTTTAAGCGTAGTCCATTGTGGGTTAAGGGGAGTTCTGAGGTAAGTGAATCTGTCGACTCTCTGGATCTCTTCGCTACCTAAATTTCCACGGTTGAGAACCATGAATTTAGTTTTCTTAATATTAATGTCTTGTCCGTATGTGACGCTCAGAGTTCTCACTCTATCTAGTAAGACTTGTAGATCATTTAAGCTGGTTGCTAGTAACACAGTGTCATCGGCGAAGAGGATATTATTGATGTATTCACCGTTCACTCGGATTACCATCTCTAGGTTTGTAAGGGTTTCAGTAAAAATTTCCTCAGGGTATATATTGAAAAGAGTCGGCGAGAGCACACAGCCTTGCCTTACTCCTCGGAAGATCTTCACTTGGTCGGTCAGCTGGTCTTCGACTTTGACTTGGGCGCGCTGATTCCAGTATAAATTCATTATGATCCGAATGGCCTTCTCGTTCAATCCTACTCTTTGTAGGACGGCGACTATCTTTTGGTGCTGATAACGGTCAAATGTCTTGGCGTAGTCAATAAAACAAATATAGACATCACAACTGATATTGCGGCATCTCTGAAGTAGGACTTGTAAGGTGAAAAGTGCTTCACGTGTACATATGGAATTGCGGAATCCAAATTCCATTTCACCTACATTTTACCGAAATTGGAATATTAAACGGATATAAATATAAAATATTAAGAGAATCGACGCTGATCAGGGTATTTGAAAATATAAATTATCGATTTTGTTAAGTTTTAGATCCTCAGTCCTAATCCTTTATAGGGACGTGGTGACAACATCAAATTTTTAAATTTTGTTATAATTTCCTTCCATTCTTCTATTATATCCTGGGCTAGTTGTTCGGCTCCTTGTAATCCTCGGTTAGTTAGTATTTTTGTTTGATCCACATGTTCAACTATTACATGTTGAACAACTATCACATGTTGATCTATCCTCAATTACACAGACCAACGATGAAAAAACTTTTTTGATAAAATTATTTCTATCTCATGTATTTTAGTCCGAAAATCATATTAAAAATGCTGTATCATTAAGCATTCTTTCACAATTTAATATTTCAAATTGCATAATTACATTTTATTTTGTTTAACGAGCAGAGAAATGTAATGTTACTTGGTTGGTAGCACTATTAGTGAATTCTGCAATACTCTTTGTTCTTCCTTCTCTTTATTAACAGCTGCATAGTTCCATTATTCTAATAAACATAACCTCACTTTTCAGTATTTGACTCATACGCTTTAAATTTGGCTAGTCGCGGTTGTAAAGGTAATGGATTTTGATAAGAGCTATGAGTCACGCCGATTTAGTACACAAGTTTACCTGTTATTTACAAGGTCACAGCTCTTGTCAAAATCCATTAGCTATAAAAACTGTCTAAATACATTTTGTTACAAATGTGCTGATTTTTTATTAAAAACATTAGAGAAACATTATTGACTTTGTAAAAAAAGATGTACTTTGCATATTTTGGTGTGAAAATTGGTGACCAAGACAAATAGTTGGGCCCCTCACAATGTATGTTATGTTTGTGTTGAGGATTTAAGGAAGTGGTCGAAGAAACAAAAAAGCTTTCAACTTTGCAGTGCCTATGGTATGAAGAGAGCAAAAAAGTCATTCAAATGATTTTTTTTTGTACTGTGTATGTTTCTGGATATAACTCCAAAAATAAGAAAGTGATTGTTTATCCTAACCTCCCGTCTGCTATCAGTTTGGTAGAGCATGGACCTGAACTATCAGTCCCTGTGCCTCCTCTACGTATTGATGACATTTTAAATACTAGTGAATCAGAATCTGATGAAAGTGGTCTAGGAAGTGATAGTAAATTTTAGAAAATTTACAAACACAATCGTTTACACAAGCTAAGTTAGATAACCTGGTAAGAGATTTGGGTTTAATATAGGAAAAATCAGAAGCTTGGCTCAAGATTAAAAGAAAAGAATTTGTTGTCGCCTGGTACATCTATTTTCAAGTATAGATACAGATATCAACAGTTTGCTCAGTTTTTTAGGCAGAAAAGGGATTTGGTCTACTGTCATGATATTGGTGGTCTAATGAATGAGTTTTTTATGGAGTATAATACGGATGATCGTAGGCTTTTTATAGACTCTTTAAAAACAAGTTTAAAAGCTGTACTCTTACACTTATTGCTTCACTTCCTATTGCTCATTCAATCCATATGAAAGAGACATATAAAAATTTTGACACAATTCTACAGAAAATCAGCTATTCAGTATCTGTAAAGATTTAAAAGTAGTTTGCATGCTACTTGGTCAACAAAAGGTATTTACAAGGTGTTCATGTTCTATTTGTTAATAGGACAGTAGAACAAGAGATAAACACTGGTCCACAAAATAATGGCTCATAAAAAATGTTTTAACACCTGGCGAGAAGAACATTTTGTACAAAACTTTGGTAGATCCAAAAAATATCCTCCTTCCACATCTACACATCAAGACAGTCTTATGAAACAGTTTGTCAAGGCCCTGCGTAAAGATGGACAATGTTTCAAATACTTAAGTGAAAAGTTTCCCCATCTATCACAAGCCAAATTGTGTTTTGACCATATATTCGTAAAATGATGTTCGACTCCACCTTTGAAAGCAAGATAACTACCAAGGAAAAATAAGCTTGGATTGCATTCAAAAAAGTTGTAACCAAGTTTTTAGGTAATGTGAAAAAACTATAACTATAGACTTTTTCACCTATACTCACGTATGGTTCACAGACGTGGAGACTCACCAAGTCCAATATGGGTAAAATAGTAACACAACTGGAAGCAAGTGGCGCAAAATAGAAGCCACTGGATTGATTTGGCGGAGGCTTATGTTTAAAGTTGGATTACTTAAGGCTGAAGCAGAAGAAGAGAAGAAGTCTATCTTTATAACGAATTTCCTATATAACGATAATTTCCCTAATAACGAATGAAAATAGTAAACGTTTGGTTCGTCATAAGGACAATGTACTAATTCTTTCTCTATTTTGATATCGTGTTCTCTTCATAGCGATGACTTTTTCAGCGTTCAATAGTCGATGGCAAATATGTTATTGTGTTTTTAAAGAAGGCTTTTGACGGAATTGGTTGAGAACAATGGTGATCTCAAACTAAACGTTCTTGACGCCATTCATAAACGTTCATGAACACATTCTTTAAAGCACGCAGGATGGCCGGGACGATCAAAGATTGACTAAGAATGACGATCCTGAATAGCTAACCTGTCTTTTAGCTACTTGGGCCAGACACTTTAAACTTTCTATCACCTACGGGACCTGAAACTAACAAATTTCGAAGAAGTTCATGTAGAAGAAGAAGAAGAAGAAAACAATAATTTGGAAGTGGAAGCAGAGACAGAAGCTGAATGGGTGCGGCAAAAATACTTCATCGGTTTTTCATCCACCAGGAAGACGGTATGAGTGCTGTGGAAGATTCTATGCGTTTTCAGCGCAAGGTCAGGTCAGTTTTGTGGATAGGGAAAAGGAAACAGACCAGGGTGACATACTTTTTCGTTAATAGAAGCTAAATATTGAATGTAATCTGTTTTTATATTTTAATGAAAATACTGTACAGTTACATATTATTTTGTTATTGTACAGTATACATTTTTTAATTGCACAGTAATTTTTTATACTGTATTGCTTATATCATTCTTTAACAAATCTATGTTGTGTACATTATATACACTGTTAATTCATTTATAATTGTTTTGATCAATTATTTAAATTACAATAGGTTAGTTAGTACACTATTATTACTATTACAGTAACAATTTTGTCTTTTTCTGTATAACGATCTCTCCTTATAACGATGAAAATTCTTGGTCTCTTGTATATCGTTATAGAAAGAGAGGACTCTACTAAAAATGTTAATCATGTACCTACCAAATCTCTTGGCTTCTAGTACTTTTCGTATCATCAATTTTAACACTTGTAATAGTAAAATATATTCTTATTTTAGTCTAACTACACAGCTTTGGCTGAAACTTGTAACCTTTGGAGAAATTGGGACGACATTAATGACAGCTGGGAAAGTGTCACATCTATAATAAAGTGGTTTTCTGACAATCAAGATCGAATTGGTCCATTTTCGGCGCCTGGGCACTGGAATGATCCCGATATGGTAAGAATGTTAAAAATACTTGTAAATTTCAATACTTTGTACCTATAATTTTGATATTATACTATATTTATACTTGTTATATAAAACAGTATCCATCAAATTTGATTTCTAGCTTGTAATTAGGAAATTTTGGATTGAGTTTTTGAACAGAGCAAAGGACAAATGTCAGTTTGGTCGATAATGGCGGCTCCATTAATAATGTCAGTGGATTTAAGAACGATCGAGCCTAAATTTAAAGCAATCCTGCTAAACAAAGATGCTATTGCTGTAAATCAAGATCCCTTAGGTGAAATGGGTCGGCTAGTGCTAAAGGTTTGTTAGAATATAGATTTTCATTTATTACCATAAACGTTTACTATAAAAATAAATCATTTTTGTTGAAATTGAAATATTTATTAAATTTTATTAAGATTGATTATCTGTATTCAATACACAGCCATGTTATTACCATTACAAATTTACTTAATAGTTTTAAATATGAGAATGCTGGTTACCGATCCAACCAGAGAAAACAGCAATTGGATTATATTTGTACTAATCCTACATCTAATCTGGCTGTGTAGCAGGGTGATTCCCTATTTTTCATCAGATCATGATCCCATTCTATGTGAATTTCCCTTTAAGAATCCACCTTATACAGCCAGATGGGGTAGATTTTCAGCAAAAGTAATTTGACAGATTTTTTAAATTATGTAATCAGGAAGATTGGAACAATATTTTTTGCTCTCCTGATTTGCTTCATCAATTTCATCACACTCTCATGAAGATTTTCATTTTAAAATTTAGCATTTTAAATCGAAAAGTAAGAAAATTTGAGTTACTAAAGGAATTGAAATTTCCTGCAAAAACTTAAGATCTTTAAATTACATTAAAAAACATAATATGTAATGATGAATTATTGATATATTTCTATAAATATAGGTCCATACCTATATAGGAAGGTTACTAAATTAGCCAAATGTATATTTTTTAAATCTAGAATGGAAAATGCCAATAATAAACAAAAGGAATCTTGGCGTATAATTAATAATCTTAGAGCTAAAGGTCACCAAACTACTGATATAGTCTTGAAACTTAGTGAGCTAAATAAATATTTACTGCTCGGTAGATCCAGAAGTCGCTGGAAAAATTAATTCTTCTCTGATCCAATGCGTTTTTTAAATGGAGTAAACATTACAAATTCCTTTTAATTTTTTCCCACTAACTCGGCTAAAATAAAAAATATTATTCAAGGCATTAAAAATCCTATGTCCGCAGGCTGGGATGACATCCCATCTAAAGCTTTATTCATTCTTCCTGATAATGTTCTGAGAATTTTAGCGGAGACAATTAACACATCTTTTTCAATGGGTCACTTTAAAAAAATTTTAAAATGTGCTAAGGTTATTCCTCTGTATAAAGGTGGTGACCACGATTTACCTGCTAATTATCGTCCTATCTCTTTGTTACCGTTGCTTTCAAAGGTTGTAGAAAAATTGATAAAAATCCTAATGTTGACTTTCTTACAAAAAACTTAATTTACTTTCTTCCTTCCAATTTGGTTTCCAGTCATTAAAAAGTACATATGATGCTATCTTCGAATTCATGGAAAAACTATACTTGCGCTTCAATAACGATTATGTTGTTACCGCAGTTTTCTGTGATCTATCTAAAGCCTTTGACTGTGTCAATTACAAAATACTTCTTAATAAACTGGAAAGATATGGTTTTAGAGGCACTGCTCCTGGTTCTGTTCATACTTGAAGACAGATGCCAGTCTAGTAGTATCTTTATTAATTGTGGAGTACCTCAAGGCTCTGTCTGGGAACCTATCTTTTTTTTGATATATTTTAACGATATAACTAACCTCGACATTAATGGCCGTTTACTATATTTGCAGATGACACCACAATTTTATGGCAAAACAATGACTCTAATCATTTGACATTTAATTTTTCAAAAACCAAATTAATTTCTTTTAAGAATGATCTAAACAGCATTACTCTGGGTAATAAAGGCATTTTTTCTGACACCGTAAACAAATTTTTAGGTCTCTATATTGATAATAAACTTAAATTTAAGCAACACACTGTATGTTTGAGCAAAAAGATATCATAGGGTTGCTTTGCGATCAAATCAGTTGCTCACCATTTAGATTTCAAGATTGCAAAGAGTGTTTATGTGGCCTTGATTGAATCCAATTTGAGATACAGTATTGCCTTTTAGGGTAGTTGATCTCTTCATTATTTCAGTAGAAATTTTATGCTACAAAATAGAGCACTCAGATATTTATGCAAGGCCAAGTTTGGTATATCATGCAGGCCTCTGTTCCGGAAACATGGTATCTTGACACTTCCTTGCATGTATAGCCTTGAATTAGCGTGCTTAATTTTTAAAAAACATAAAGAGGATATTCGAACAGTTTCCCATTATATAACTGGTCTAAAGTATGTTATTCCACTTCCAATGTTCGCTTCTACATTAATTAAAAAATGATTTATTTACACTAGTGAGAAAGTGTTTAATCACCTACCACTCGATATAAGATCCTCAAGCAATATTTTGTATTCCGAAAAGCAATAAAGAAATTTTTATTGTCTAAATGTTATTATAGTATGGAGGAATTTTTTGAGGACATTTGCGCTAATTGATATGTTTTTTTTTAATTATGAAAATTTTATAATTAGTATTTTAATGTATCTTGTGCCTTGTTTGTACTATACCATGTTGGGTATTATAAATGTAAAATTTTAAAAACAATAAATTTCTCTCTCTCTCTGTTAGAAAACTCACAAAAAATACTTTAGTAGTATTGTTTATATGATTATATAGTAGAATGTTTTAATATTTTTGGCGGTTTTTAGAAAAACAACATTTATATATGGACGAAGCAGCTAACCACCCAAAGATGATGGCAGAAAACCTTACGCCATTGCCGTACTAAGTCAAAGAACCGATGGATATAAATACAGATTGGAATTTACTTTAAAAGAATTGAATATTACCAGTCCAAATGGATTCTTTATAAAGGTAAGATAATTTTTGATACTCTTTTATAGATACTCTTTTAGCAGAGCTGAAAGTATCTTTAGTAAAAAGATAAAAAAAGTATCTAAGATACTAAAAGTATCTTAGATACTTTTATTAAAGATACTTTTTGGTTCATTTTTAGTTACTTTTACTTTAGATACTTCTTAAAAGTATCTAGTATATTTTATCTTTAAAAGTATCTTTAGATACTAAAAGTATCTTAGATACAAAAAAGTATCTTAGATACAAAAAAGTATATTAGATACAAAAAAGTATCTTAGATACTTACTCAGGACCTGAGAAATAGATACTTTTCATGATCCAACAAGCTTCGACCTGTCGCGCCGGCCGTAGCGGGAGGGACGATGTGTATTGTTCTGTGAGTTCAGAAAATTTTTTGGCGGTGCCTCCTCTTCAAAATTTTCGGAAAAAACCTATGAAAATCAGGATTCATATTCAGACAACTCGGCTGCTACTAGTAGTTTTACTAGTTCTGTTTCTGTAACTAATAGTCAATCCTCACATCATAATGCAGCAACCTCAAATCTCTTTGATGGGAAATATTTTGAAATTACGCAACAAATGTTAGAAAAACTTGACGGGACAAGAGACTTTATAGTTAAGTGTAGAATGTGTTTACCTAAAAATAAATATTTAAAGGGAAATTCAGGTTCTACTAGTAACTTCTTAAAACATTTTAAAACGAAACATTCATTTTATAAGGATTATTTAAGTTCTAAACTTACGAAAAAACTGGAAATTAAAAATATCAACGATACGCAAATGAACATTAGACAAATGATTACGAAGACCGAAAATGTTACACAGGATAAATTTTACAGAAGACTTCTTCAGTTACAACTATTAGAAGACATACATACTGCTTATAATCTACATCCAAATAAAGTGTTAGCAACAATTACTGACAACGGCTCAAATTTTGTCAAGGCATTTGGTGCTTTTGGTATCAATAATGTTTTACACTACACTGGTGACGACGGTGAACATCAATAACAAGTGCCAAAAGATGATATCGACATTATTGAGGAAGATCAGGAAGATATTTTGGAGGATGAAGAGGATATTCCTGACATATTTGAAAACGAAAATTATCTCCTTATAAATAATTTAAGTGACAATAATTTGATCGTACCTACTTTATCTGAACACATATGTTGTGCAAGTCATACACTTGCCCTAATAACAACTACTGATATTATGAAAATAATTAATTTAACCAGTCCTCTTAGATCAAAACATGAACAAGCAATAGCTAGGTGTAAATTTTAAAGAAAAACTGGAATCTCTGTACAAAAATTAAATTTTGCAAAACAAGATCGGCTCAGAGATACTGATCTAAATTATTTAGCAGAATTATGCCAAATACTAAAACCGTTTGCTTTGGCACTTGACATTATTCAAGACGAACAAAATATGTACTACAGTTTCCTTCTACCATAAATCGTAAGCTTGTTTGTTAAAATTGAAAATCTTAAAACTAATAAGTTTAAATATGTGGAACCTATTTTGAACGCTCTGACAGTATCTTTAAACTCCAGATTTGAAAAACTTCTTAAGTTGACTAACCAATCTGCAATAATTGCTGCAGTTACTAATCCTTTATTTAAAACACGTTGGCTTACTGCATTTCGAGGAATCAGGATTATCGAAAATGACCTTAGTGACATTAAGGATTTGGTAATTACAGAAGCTATAAAAATTATGAAGGAAAATGAGGAACAATTAAAACAATTTGATGTAAGTACAAATAACATTACTAGTGTAATGAAAAGTAACAAAATGCAAAACGACTTCTTTGAATTTGATATTAACTCCGAATACTCCGATCTTCAAACGCAAAACGAAAACACTGGCTATACTGATTTAGATTATAAACAACAAGCTGAGCTACAACTATTACAATATTTGGCCGATTCTGAAACTAATATTCAAATGTTAACAAAATATAATACAAAGCTCAAAGTATACCATTTTAAAGTACCTGCTGGCTTAAACTAAAATTGTATGATAATTTCTTCTTCTTACGGTGCCTTATCCTTAAGGACGTTGGTGATTACATTTGCCCATTTAATCTTATTTGTAGCAGCCCTGAATAGTTATATGGAGGTCATGTTCGTCCATTGCCGTAGGTTAATTTAAAGGGTTAAAATAATGTTTTTAAAACAAAAGTATCACAATCTACTGTAGAGTAGTAGAGTACCGAGTACCTTTATATTATACCCTAAAAGTATCTTAGTTACTACAAAAGTATCTAAGTATCTTAGATACTAGAAAAGCATCTAAGTATCTTGATACTTAACAGTATCTTAGATACTCAAAAGTATCTTAGATACTTGAAAGTATCTAAGATATTTTTACTCTAAATACTTTTCCGGTATTTTGTATCTTTAGATATATATATATATATATATATATATATATATATATATTTATATATCCGGTTTTTAAGGCGTTACGCCCGTCCGGTAGGGATCTATGGAGGAGTATCACCGAGCCGCAAGCCCTTATCTCTTGCCGTACTGCTCCACCATAGGCCGATCAGATCCCAGCATATTCTAGTCTAAGCCGCAGATTCATCTAGAATTTTAAACTGCTGCGTTAGACTTTTTGTTTTCTGTACACCGAGCTGGGGCTCGATCCCACATCCACTGAACCATTCGACAGTGAAGCGAATGAGAGGCAGCCGCACAGCCCGCTGAGCTATCTGACCGACGTATCTTTAGATACTGTTACAAAAAAAGTATCTTAGATACTTAGTATCTAAGATACTTTTTGCCTCAAATATCTTAAAAGTATCTAGATACTTTTAAAAAGTATCTTGTACAGCTCTGTCTTTTAGAGATTTTTTTTCTTTTAATGGCCGTTGCATAGCCAGTTGATAAGTTTAGAAATCTTGGCGGTAAAAAAAACACCTCTATCTTCAGTTATCCTAAAAATTTTATGCCTGTCAAATCCGACCGATTTTCTGATGTTTTCTACTTATGTATTGTGAATATATGCAGATTTAAAAAAAAAAAAAACATATTAAAAGTCGTGTGAATGTGAAACTAGTAGAGTTAACGACAGTCGAAGCTTTGATTATAATATACAGGGTGTTACAAAAAGGTAGGTAATAAATTAAATCACGTATTCTGGAACCAAAAATAGTTCGATTTAACCTAACCTACCTTAGTACAAATGTGCACATAAAAAAAGTTACAGCCTTTTGAAGTTACAAAATGAAAATCGATTTTTTTTCAATGTATCGAAGTGTTATGTGACTTACAATCTATAAATGAATATACACAAAAAAGAAAAAAATAATGGAATAACTACATAAGCAAAATGGAGTGAAGAGGAATGAAGTCACCAATCAGCAGAAGAAGTATCGGACGAACGCGCAAAAGATGGAGTGACAACCTTCCATAGGGATATTAATCCTCCAATGAACAAGCAGAATTGCTTATAAAGAGAAATAAGAAAAAGAAGAAGAAGAAGTACATTTTTTGTGTTAAGTTTCACCAATTTTGTAGTTATGAAAAATCCGTGTGTTTCTTGCAATTTTTTAATTGTCAATTGCTGCTTTTCACACAAAGTATAAACATAAATATTGTTTTTAGTTGGTCAGTTGAATCTTTGCTTATTTACTGAATCTGAAACTCGTGTATATTGCTATCTCATTTTCTTGGATATTTTTATTTGAAAACTAACTGCACGAAACAAATATTTCTTCCTATTTTTGAACAAAACTTTTTAGATTTCAACGATTTTTGTTAAAGTTTTAAAATTTAAGTAAAGTTTTAAACATTTACATAAGAATACATTACAGTGTTTATGATAATAACGAACAGAATATTATTATAGGTAACTTTTTCAAAGAAAACTAGGTCAAACATATGATCTTTATCTTAAAACTTTGCATACGTTTTAACCCAAAATCGGAGATTTAAGATACAATACATCAGTGAAATTCTTTGTTGGATATATTTTTTAAACAACCGTCAAGATGTTAATATATTTTTTTATTATTTCAGGATATTTTTGATCAAAATAAATCTGTGGCATCCATAACAGATGATGAAGCATTCGTATTAAGAATGGCACCTACAGGTATATATAGACTTTTAATATAATTTATTCGAATCGAGAATATGAAATCGTCGTCCTTAATATATATGAGACGTCCTTAATACACCAGACCTTTTTCTAAATGTTTGACCTTCTTGAAAAATTGAAAAACTTTCCTTTTTACAAGCGATTATCTATTTAATTTTGAAAGATCTTGTCTAATTCCCATCTGATTCCAAGACGATCATGTATCATTTGTTGCTTAAGAAATATCTTGTACTGTTATTTTATTTTCATTTACAGTCTTTTAACACCAACACTAAAACACAATTAATTTATAAAATTTGATTTACTTATACTATACTTTACTTATACTACTACAATGTAATGTATCTCTATATATAGGCGCCGCAGTCGTTGTGGAACTTTATCCGCACCGCTCGAACACCATGCAATAATATCTCTAAAGCGGTAGGTAGAGGTAATGGATTTTGGGAACAGCTATGACCTTGAAAATTTCACATAAACTTGTGTACTAAATAGGCATAATGCATAGCTCTTGTCAAAATCCAATACATTAATAATATAATTACATACCTTCGATTCTAAAATATTGTAAAACACTTTAAAGAGTATGAGTAAGAAAAGAGATATTTAGTTATATTCTTTGTGGCATTTTCAAGGTCATAGCTGTTCCCAAAATCCATTACCTATACGTAGATTCACGATTCAAACCGGCTGACCCCCATGCTTTTCCTCCAGCATTCCTCAGCGTATGTCTTACGGAGGAGACTTATGATCTGAAAGTTACTTTGGATGCCCTGAGTAATGGGACAGCCTAGGCTGATGGTTCTCTGTCCGATAAAAGTGTGTGCTCGAACATTTAGCCGACCTTCGTGAATTGTATGAATTAATTGTGACTGACAGCCTCCAGTCTTTGCCATCCTACGTCACTTCCTGGCTGGCAGTGATACCAAAGATTACTTTTGTTCCATAGTTGGTTTTTTTCTATCGGTCTGAGGAAGAAGTGTAAATTTTTGACTCTGAAACTAGTCGCACAATAAATATCTGCTAACGAATTGTGAATTTTGTTATATTTATATATTATTCTATAAACTTGTTATTATGGACTCACATACACACAGTTTTAACAATTTCAAAATGTTTCTGTTTTAGGTGGTACTTTATTAGTGGCAACTCCCAAAAAATAAAGGAATAAGGATTTAGTTAGTAACCAAAATATTAAATACTTTTAGTTATTTTATAAATAAATAAATAAATTATTTTATACATATTTTATGTATTTTATTAATACACCGATACTTAATGTCTGTTGACCAATTAGTCAAAGTTTCATATATGTTACATCCAGAAGATCTTTTGAATGTATCCGGTATACATAAAAATTATGCGGCTTCTCTATAATCAGACTCCTGCAAAAGCTTGTTCTAGATCTAAGTCAGAGCCGCTAAAACCGTTCAATCTGTCGTATCGGGGTGGAAAATAAGGGTCTTAAACCCTTTAAATCACGCCGGACGCTCTGTAGACTGTTATCTTGTCTTGAAAAAGACAAGATACTTATAAAACACAACAAGGGTTAAAATAAAACTTCAATTGTCAGTTGAAAGAAAACTCAGCCGCAGATTCTAAAACAGGGAAGCAGAGCCCTTAGAGCGCCATGCTCTAGGAGAGCCCGTGAAGGACTGGCCTGGCTGACCTGAAAATCACCTATATTTATATGTGCTGTAATATTTATACGAGCGACAAATAGGGATTTCCAGGTTAGCAGCCACTATCGAAGTCACTATCGATTTTGGAAGTTTTCAGTCCACAACGAGATGTGCCATTGTCAAAGATCTGAACCAAGTGCTGATTCTGGGTATGCCATGGCTCCAAAAAGAAGAGGTACTAATAGACATTAACCGAAAATGTCTGCACGTGGGAAAAGAATCACGAAAAGTCCTCTAATGGAAGTAGCATTTAGCCAAACAATGCAATTCAAACACTCAACACCAAGATGAACAAGCACCACAATTTGCAGTCCCAACCGTAAGGGAACTCATGCAGAAGTACGAAGACGTCTTTGACGACAAACTTAAGCAACCTACTACCCGAGATACGGTGATAGAAATAAAGCTGACAGACACACGGTCTATTAATACGAAGCCATTTAAATGTTCTCAGCCAAGAAAAACGTCAAGTTCGACGAACTCCAAGAGATGCTTGCAGCAGGTGTCATCCAACCAAGTCGATCACCCTATAACAGCCCAGTGGTGATCGTGAAGATGAAGGATGCTACACCTCGATTTTGTGTTGATTATCGTAAATTCAACAAGATAACAGTTGACGAGGTCTCCGCCCTTCCGCCAATCTACGATGCAATCAAAGAGCTAGGAACGACGAGAATATTTTCGTTTTGTTTTTGACAAATACCATTACACAAAGATTCTATCCCGTTGACAGCATTCAGTCTACCCGACGGATCGTCTTATGAGTTCGTAGTTATGCCATTCTATAGTTCATAGTTATGAGACTACTTTAAACAGTTACTACAAGAAGGACGACAAAATGTTCAATACGAAAATGCAAACAGAGACATACGATCAGAATTCATTGAATTGAACATGACAAATATCGTAGAAGCGATAAGATCTTTTAAACTTAAAAAAGCGCCAGGCCCAGGAAACATCTCACCAGAATTTATTAAATACGGCTCAGCTAAAATGTGGGAAATGCTCAAAGATCTGTTCCAACGATGCCTGAATGGAGAAGAGACCCCGTTAGAATGGCGTGGGGCCTATATAACCCCAATATACAAAAAGGAGCACGAAACAATGTCAGAAACTATAGAGGAATTGCTGTCATCCCCACTATAGGACGACTGTACTCCCGAATACTTAGAAACCTCATAGAAGAAGACATTCGTATGAAACAACCAGAACAATGCGGATTCAGAGCTGGAAGATCGACTATAGATAATCTATTTACACTTAAAATATTAATCGAAAAGCGACAACAAAGAAACAAAGAAACACATCTAGCCCTGATAGATTTTGAAAAGGCATATGATAACGTGCCGATAAATAATTTATGGAGTGAAATGCAAAACATGGAAATAAAACCTTCGTTAATAATAGCAACTCAAAAGTGGTATATAAACAACACCGACAGGGATGTTGTTTATCACCTACGCTGTTTAAAAGATATCTGGATCGATCTTTACAAAAGTGGAAAAGACAATGCAGAAATATGGGAATACAAATAGATGAGGATATTCTCTATACACTATTCTTCGCTGATGACCAACTGGTGGTAGCAGAAGATATAGACGACCTAAGCTATATGGTTAGGAAACTACAAACAGCGTACGAAGAATGTGGACTGACAATGAACTTACAAAAATGCGAATATCTCTCAGTGGGGAAAAATACAGTCGAAGACCTGACATCGGAGAGTGACAAAATCAAAGGAACAAATAGAGTAAAATACCTAGGAGTAGTGTTTACAAAAGACGGAAATAGCCATGAAGAAATAAATACAAGAATAAACAAAGGCAGAAACATTACCAAATACCTAAACTCCATTCTCTGGGATAAAAAAATCACAAGAACGACGAAAAAACGAATATATAAGACGATGGTTGAGCCGGTGGTAAGATACGGAGCAGAGATATGGGACACTAGTAAAAGAAAGGAAAAAATTACAAGCTACCGAGATGGATTTTATGAGAAGAAGCTGTAGATTGACAAGGATGGACAGAATCCGCAATGAAGAAATAAAACGTAGAATGGAGCAAGAAAAAGACATTATAGATGAAGTCCAGAAAAAACAACTAACTTGGTTAGGTCATGTAAACAGAATGGCAAACGAGAGGTGGCCAAAGAAAATATTAAAATGGATCCCAACCGAAAGAAGGAAAAGAGGGCGTCCAAGAAGAAGCTGGCGAGACGACGTGAATGAAGCCATGGAAGGAAGACAGCTAAATGAAGCCGACACCCGAGATAGGAAACGATGGAACGAGGTACGACGAGGAACGACTTAAAACCTATGGACTCTGGGTTTCGTTGAAGAAATGTCGGTTTGCTACCAACACTTTAGAGTATTTGAACCACAAAGTAACCGACACATATACTCAACCCTCGGAAAAACATTGTGAGAAAATCGAAAGTTTTCAACGACATAAAACATAAATCCGTCAAACAACTGAGAAGTTTTATTGGCACAAAGGGTCCTTTAGGACTGTAAAGAGCGAATAAAAGCCCCAAGTGGACTTGTAATTACTTTTCCGGTGAGTGGTTGAGCTGCGTGGCTACACCACGAGGCGAGAAGGCCGGCATATTTGTGGAATTCGAGACATACACCGTGCCCAGAATACTAACTTATACATTTAAAGTCATTGTAAGAAAAGTTGAACTGTTAAAGTATTTTGGTTGCCGGTGTCCAATCGTCAACCACAGAGGACCGGCAAAACTTCTCACAAGTAGAAGCCTAAGTCCCGTTAAACTCCACGAACATGAGAATGGAATCGAAGAATTTAAGATCCTCCTCGAGAGCGGTGGGCGTAGAACGTCAAGAAAATTCGAATAACATGGAGGACGCTACGGTCGTACGACATACGGTTGGTTCATCCTCCGATGTATTCGAAGATTCATGATGGTTTTCGACCGCCGCCCTGAAGGCAGAACGAAGGTTTTTCGCTTCAATCTTCTTGCTCGTAGAATTATGCGTTCTCTGCTTCCACTCAGCGAGAAGCTCACCGGAGGCTTTGTTTTCAGCAAGGTACCACCGGCAATGTAGAATACTTGAAGGGTTCAAGCTTCATACGTAAATAGTATATATATATATATATATATACAGGGTGGTGAATCGTCAAACGGGGCATAGGAAACTTAATGAGAAATTCTAAATTGTTGAATTCCTGCTTCCCTAATTATTTTACACCAAAAGTCATGAGAAACTATTTGTAGAGGACTCAAATATGTATCGAAAACAATTGTTAAAATTGTCCTACGACTTAAACGTATTCCAAAATTTTGCTAAAATATAATACATTTTTCAGGCCACCCCTAAAAGTCAGGCCAGACGCCGTGAAAAGAATGTGTATTACGTGTTGCGTTTTGTCATATTGACGTTTCTAATATTTGACAATATTTAAATCAACTATAATATTATATTTATCTATGATTTAAATGGCCAAAATTTTGTGATTTATTATTTAAAAGAAAAATTAAGTTGATTAAAACATGTACTCAGTTAAGGAGAAAAGAGCAATAATAAAAATGTTTTATTCATGTTTTATTATAACATTTGTTATAGTTTTATGTTTAGAAATTATCTTATATTATTATTAGGAATAAAGATCACAGTAACAGTATATTGGAATTCATTGAATTTTTGTATAACTTAACTGAACATGGAATTAAATTTTAGTGTATTAGAATATCTTACGTTAAATATAGATCCGGTAGTGACCGGAAAAGGTTCGCGCTATTGCCTGAATACAACATTATGCGATTTTTCGTCAACTGAGTACATTTCATTATATTGATCGATTTGTACCTAAACAATATAATTTATTGTTCACAAAGTAATATTGTTCAGTAGTAGTAGTATTTAGTAAAATTCATTGTTTATAATTTAATCATAAAATAAAGAAAAATTGACAATTCAAATTGTCAAACATCTGACATTAATATGATAAAACCATCGAGCAAAAAGACAAAAGAGGGAATGTAAAGGTAGTGGGGGCAAACATATTGTTAGACAGGAAGTGCGATCTTTAGAGGCCACATTAAACAAGGAAAGAGAGTCTCTCTCCTTGTTTGACATCAAATTTAGTTGGGTTATGTTATTGTTTGTCCCAAATGTCACATGAAATCTTATTTAGGTATATTGAAGTTTTTTAACAATTGTATCGTATTTTAGACTCTTATCATTAATAATTAATTAAAACTTTCTCGTCTAAGACACATTCTGAAAAATATTATATAGCTACTGTTGATAAGTGTCGGAAAATTTAAATTTGGCGCATTCGCATTTCCGGATATGTCCGCCATCAGAGGCCACTTTTTTGGTCTCCTTTTCATAAGCATTAGATTCCCTCTTTTGTCTTATTGCTCGATGGATAAAACACACACGTTATTCTTGTATTACGTGTGGCCTAACTTTTAGGGGTGGTCTGAAAAATCTATTATATTTTTGCAAAATTTTGAAGTACATTTGATTCGTAGAACGGTTTTAACATTTGTTTTTAATTTATAATTTAGTCCTCTACAAATAGTTTTGTATGACTTTTGATCTAAAATAATTAGGGAAGCAGCAATTCAACAATATAAAATTTCCCATTGAGTTTCTTATGGCCCGTTTGACGATTCACCACCCTAGTATTTTAAACACGGTGTATGCATTGAATCTTACAAAGTTGCCAGCCCTGCAAACCTCAACATGTGGCCAAGTGTACACTCCGCGAGGTATAGAAACGTCGGCAGAGTGTTGACTCTTCGACTGTCCCACGATATCGAAGGACTCACTCCGTGTCTCCACCTCTCATGAAATAATCTCAAGTTCCGTAGGGACTTTTATTTATTTCTACCGAATGTTTTGACGACGAACTGCTACTTCAACTCGGCGAGCGATTGAGGAGTAATTCTAAGTCCACCTGGGCTTTTATTTACTCCTAACCCTCAGTGGTCTAGTTGAACGCTGTTCCATAATACACAAGTACCAAAAATACTAAAAGTTCACCGGGAGGAGACTTCCCAGAGGAGTCCATTCTGGACAGAGCAACTAGGGTAGACGAGTAAACATTAAATAATGTTGCGGACAAAATGCAACCTTGTCTGACTCTTCTTTGTATGGAGATTTCTTCGTTGTAGCTATCTTCAATTTTTACAGTGACGTCCAATGCAGATTCTTAATGACACGGATATCTTTATCAGCTATTCCTATATTTCTTAGCCTGTTTTAAATCCACATTTCTCCAAAATGTCATATTTGAACTCCCAAAGAATCACCCTGTATAACGCCTGCTCCACACATGGGGGCCAAGGTTGGTCCCAACAGCGTTCGTGTACTGACAAAACTGTGTTGGAGCCAATATTGGCGCCAACGTTTTTATGACTTGCTCCAACGTTGAGAGTTTTCCGTGGACTGTCGGTTTTTGCGTACATATCAAATGGATTGGCGCCAATACCAGTGTTGCCGTTAACGTCGACAGGCAACAGTTTATAAAAAGGGTCCTCGTCTTCTTTTTTTTTTAAACATTTGTGCTGCCATTTTCCATAGCATTCACGGTATATTTACACGGCATTAAAAAACAAATTTACAACATGTAAAAATCGATCTTCGGCCACCTGAGCCATTTCCGTTGAGTTGTTTAGGATTAACTCTTTGATACACGTCGGTAATCTATCAAAACGGAATTTATGCTCAAAAGGCTATTTCTCACATAAATAAATAATACATATACATATCTGTTTTTTTTTCAGTACCTTTCAGGCACCCAAAAAATGTACTGATCTAAATATGTTTTATTTAAACAAGTATATGCTTTTAATTTTGAAATTTAGATCATTTTGTCCTAATAGACCACAATCGTGTGGTCATGTAACTTTTAAAATATGTACTTCCATATATCGGCTGTGGATTAAAGTCACGTTTGATGCAGAATATAGCCAAAATGGAAGGCTAAGAAATTGGGAAATTGAGTTAATAAAATAATAAATGGGATTCAAAGCATCGATGTCAGGTTTACACTCATATATTCAGGCTGCAGTTGCCAAATACGGCATCTCTAAAGATCTATTAGCTTTAAATAACGCTGTAGACAAAATGACGTAAAGTTCGCCTTTTTGTAGCAAACAAGGCGAAAATATGCACTCATTATCACGGCAGTCGCAGCAGCTGCAAATTTCATGTCGGGCATGTTGACGTTGGCTCTAGAGGGAAGAGACGGATATCGCCCCAATAATCAACCCAATGTGTGGATGCCTCACCGAACGTGGTAACACAGTTGGCCCAATGTTGGGGCCAACGTTGGATCCTATGTGCGGAGCCGGCCTAAAAAGCACGTTTCGTTTGGGGCGTGATTGTAAGATAGATTGTAAGATATGGTTTACTTACAATACGTTTGATACTAAGTATAATAAGTCGATTTTAACTAATTATGGAACGATCTTTTAACTATTTTACATGGGACCCTGATTCCCATTTTATCCTGCAGGAGCGATCACACTCAATTTCTTGACGTATCCTTTGGAGGGGATCTACCACCCCCAGATATTTCGATCAGTTACGTTAATGAACATAAAAAGATTACTGCGTTTTTAAATGTTTTCAAACTCATTTAGAATTATTTTGTTTAATGAGGAAAAATACGAGTTCTTTAATCCATAATTAACAATTTTACTGTATTTGTCTACAATTTTTACTGGTCTCGTTAAATCTGAATAACAAGTAGATACCTAATTACTTTTTAATTAGATACCAATAAAGTACAAAATGTGTATTACGCATTTATATAACTTATTAAAAATTCTTGACAGTTTTTATTGGGTATCAAAAGAAAGTTGATCATGATTATCGTCTTTATCAGCGTATGCAGGTCTGGACTCGTAAAAAACAATTATTTTTACAAAGAAAAACACTATAATTAGGTTCTTCGTCAACAATACACTTAAACGTTTGAATGGTCTAAATTTTTTTGCATCTTATTCGTCCATTCATAGTTTTCTTATTTTGTATTGAGTTTTTATCTCTTTATATTAACTGCTTAATCTAGAAAAATACAAGAAAGTGAAAAAAGCATTGAAAATAATTTAATTGACCTAACATCAGAAATAAAATGCACACAAAAAATACTTATAAACTTTAAAAGTACCTCAACCTATTATATAATAAGATACATATCTCTCTATAACGATATGCAAGACACCGGGAATTTTCATTATTATAAGGAGAGATCGTTATACAGCGAGAGACAAAAATCGTTACTATAATAATAATAATACTGTACTAACTAACCTATTGTAATTTAAATAATTGATCAAAACAATTATAAATGAATTAACACTATTATAATGTACACAACATAGATTGGTAAGATAGGTAGGCAATACAGTATAAAAAAATTACTTTACAATTAAAAAATATATACTGTACAATAACAAAATATTATGGTACTGTACAGTATTGTCATCAAGGTATAAAAAAATATTACATCTTATTTTATATGTAATTTAGTATTAACGAAAAAGTCTGTCACCTTGGTCCGTTTCCTTTTCCATATCCACAGAACTGACCTGATCTTGTCCTCAAGACGCATACAATCTTCTACAGCACTCATATCGTCTTCCTGGTGGTTGAAAAACTGATGAAGTATTTTTGCCGCTTCCAATGTCTGCTGAGCGGTCGAAGCTGGTTCTAGCTTTGCTTCCACTTCCGGGTTAGTGTTTTCTTCTTCTTCTTCTACACGAACTGCTTGTAGGATGCCCTCGTCAGAAATTCCAGATGTTGTAGCTACATTTTCATTAACTTCTTTGAACTTTGTTAGCTTTTCCGATCCGTAGGTGATACGAAATTCAAAGTGTCTGGTCCAAACAGCTAACGGCAGGTTGGCTATTCAGAATCTTCATCCTCAGTTAATCTTTGATCTTCCAGCCATCCTGCGTACTCGTATTGCTAGTCACCTCGTCACAGGATTTACCAATCCTTAGGATGGCATAAAGAACGTTTAGTTTGAGATCGCCATTGTTCCCAACCAGTTTCATCAAAAGTCTTCTTCAAAAACACAATAACATATTTGCCATCGACTATTGAACGCTGAAAATTCATTGTTGTAGAGAAAAGATTAATACATTGTCCTTATGACGAACCAAACAACGTTTACTATTTTCATCATTATAGGGAAATTATTGTTATGTAGGAAATCGTTATAAAGATAGACTACTGTATATATACTGGCGGTTGGTGAGGATAGCTACAAGGCGCTGCCCTTCCTAGAAAAAATATGTGAAAACAATTAATTGGATTTCATATTTTCATATGTCATATTCACATCTTTTTGTTGAAACTTGATTTACTTGTTTGTTGAAACTTTATTTCGGTAAAATATATTTCCTAACTTTTACTTTACAATAATTACATTTGTTTTAAGCGTCTGATCATTATATTCGAGGCTGATTTTATAACGCCCGATAAAGATATGCGTTTTGAATTCGAATTTTACTTTGTACTTTAAAGGCCGATTTATAAACTTTACGTTGGCGTTGGCGCTGGCGTTCGCCGTTGACCTTGGCGCTAGCTATCATACACTGCATTTATAAACCTTCGGTTGGCGTTGGCGTTAAAGATCACATCTTAATTTCTTGCCTTACATTTTTGATTTGGTATTATTAATTTTTGCTTGAAAATTAATACAATGGAAAATGCTCGGCCTTTGTTAGGTGCAGTGGAACTGATACTTTGTATTCGAGCAGCACTGTCGATACAAACTGAGGCCCATTAACCAGAACAGAAAGACAAGAGGTAATTTTAATTATTATAAAAATATGAAAAACTGGGATACCCAGCAGTTTTTTAAATATACCAGGATACAGTTTCCAGTATTTGAAAAATTACTGCAAATGCTAAAACCAAAAATAAATGTAAACTGTCGCTCTGATGGAATTTCTGTTAGAGAAATTCTTGTTATTATCTAAGAGAGAGGCTTGTTATTATCTAAACTTTTCCACTTTATAAACACGTGGAAACATAAACAAATAATTTTGTTTAATTTGTTTAACAAACTTTGTCACTTTTTCGATATTGCTATTGGCTGCGATGACAAAGGTACAGTTTTATTTTATGTTCTGAGATCGTGACTACAACCACAGAAGGGCACGGTTCGTAGACTTACTACGGTTGCCTCTTCCGAGTGGGGTGGGGATGCTTAAGTTACGTCACAGGAGTACACAAGAATACAAAACCCATTTATTCGCGATTGAAACTGAATGTAGAGGGCAGGTCGATTGCAGTGTCATGGCCGCTATAAATGGTATAAACAAAAACAAACATAACATTCGAATATTTACCATTGCTTTTCCATGTTTAGTTTGGTTTAAGACGAGTTATTTGTATCATTTAATAATGGAAATTAACCTTAATGATATCTTTGAGTATTGTGGTGAAGCAAAGAGTCCATTGGTTGAAGGGGAAGCAGTTTTCAAGTGATGAATTCCTAAATTTTAACTTTAATGTTTCGAACTGGCTTGTGTATAGATGATGATGAATCCTATTTTGTGTATACCTGGGAACCCAGAATATAATATTCTGTGTAATGTTTGCCTTAACGTATATATGCATTAGTATACCTTATGTTTTTAATATGTTAATTTTTATTTTATACTATTTTTTGACATATGTAAGTACTTTATTGTATATTAACATAAATAAATAACTTTAACTTGGCTTTATTGTAAAATAGTTCATTTGATTACATGAAATCAACCTACTTTATTTATAAAACATTTTTGTTTTGATACATCCATCCTATCACAGGGCTGAATGTTAAGATTCAAATTACGTCACAGGAGTACAATCCGGCTTAATGTTCATTGGTTAGGCGGAAGAGGCAACCGTAGTAAGTCTAGGAACCGTGACAGAAGGGTTTGTGCCTAACCCATCGAGCAAAAAGATAAAAGAGGGAATCTAATCGTTATGAAAAGGAGACCAAAAAAGTGGCCTCTGATGGCGGACATATCCGGAAATGCAAAGGCGCTAAATTTAAATTTTCCAACACTTGTTAACAATAGCTGTAAAATATTTTTCAGACAAGAAAGTTTTAATTAAATATTAACGATAATAGTCTAAAAAGTGACACAATTGGTAAAAAACTTAACTTAATATAAATAAAATTTTATGTGACAGTTCGGACAAACAATAACATAACCAAACTAAATTTGACTTCTTAAACAAGGAAAGAGACTGTCTTTCCTTGTTTAAAGTGGCCTCTCAAGATAGCACTTCCTGTCTAAGAATATGTTTGTCCCCACTACCTTTACATTCCCTCTTTTATCTTTTTGCTCGATGGCCTAACCTAACCTAACCTAACCTTCTTATCTATGGGTTTGTGTATTCTGTGCTACAACGGCCAACGGCAAAAGATAAAGTTGGTTCATCTTGAACGGAACCGAACGCCGACGCTAACGGCGAACGATGTTTATAAATAGACATACGAGTTTTCCATTTGACCATGTTGTAACGCGAACGTCAGCGCCAGCGCCAACGCCAACGTAAAGTTTATAAATCAGCCTTAAGTGTTTCTTTTATTATATTAATGAGTTGAGTTGAAATATTAAACTCTTTCAGTACATGGATCAGAAATTCTAGATGGATGCTATCATATGCACTCTCAAAATCAATGAAAATATTATGTGTGTCTATATTAAATTTACTAGTTTTTTTCAAGATTTGCCTCAAGACGAAGATCTGATTTATTGTGGACTTCTGCCTGCAGAAACCAGATTGATATCCCCCAACTATTTGTTCAGCATATGATATCAATCGGTCATACACAATATTTGACAGTATTTTATATGCCACAGTTAGTAGCGTTATTGCCCGGTAGTTTTTACATTGAAGCTGATCTCCTTTTTTATGTAGTGGGATAATTACTCTGGTATTTCAGTCTTTTGGCAGTTGTTTATTACATATGTTCACTATTAGTTCGTGTATCGCATTCAATAGGACGTCTCCTCCTTCCCTTAATAATTCTGCATTAATGTTGTCTAATCCAGGTGACTTGTTGTTTTTCAGTCTCGTAACTGCTTCTTGTATTTCAGCTACTGAAGGGGGGGTTGTTTCTCTGGTATCCGTTTGATCCAGTATAATTCCATCGTATAGTGGATCTTCATTTTTTCAAACTTTCTTTGAAGAATTCTGTTCATCTTTGTAATATTTTACTCTGTTAAGTTACTATATCTCCTTCTTTGTCTCTGCACATCATTGTTCTGGGTTTAAATTCTTTCTACTTTTGTTCAGTTTTTGGTAGAATTTTCTGGTTTCTGATGGTTTATTTAGGTCTTTCATTTCTTGGAGTTCTTTTTCTATGTGGTCTCTTTTCTTTCTGCGATGTATTTTCTTCTCTTTCCTTCTTAGCATTCTATATTCCTTCTTTTTTGATATGCATTATTTTTGCTCTCTGATATGTTACGACGCTCTTCATCGAACCACTGTCCTTCAGTTGATTTCAACTTTTTTTGTAGACCCAGGGTCTCTTTGGCCACGTCTTGTATAATGTTTTTACACGCTTCCCATTCTCTGTTTATATCATCGTGCTTTTGTCTGTTTTCTAGCCTTTTATATACTTTTTTGTATTATGCCTTTTTGCTGTTGTCTACTAAGTTTTTATTTCATATTTTTCAATTTTTGATCTCTTTTCTTTTTTAATGTTTGAGATTCTGGCTCTTATTCTACTTTCCACTAGGTAGTGATCCGAGTCTGCATTTGCCCCTAATCTGCTGCACACTTTTTTACGCATGAGTGAAGTCTAGAGTAAATAATAACATGATCGATCATGTTTACATAAAAAACAGAAAAATAAAAAGAAAGAAAAAGAAGAGAAGATGAAGTTCGTTCTGGTTTCGGAGTATACTCTGTAATTTGAATATTTCTTTTATTATGGCAATAATTTGTGTTAGAATGGTAAATTCTTTCAATGTCAGTATCAACAATTTTATATTTATATTATCATAGCGTGCGTAAAATCAATAAAAGATGATTTTACATTAAAATTTATCTCCCTTTTTCTGTAGCGGGATGATCAGCCATGTATTCCATTCATACGGCAGTTTTTTATTATTCCATATATTCACTATTGGTTCATATATGAAACTTAATAAGCCTCCTTTTATTAATATTGTGTAATATGGGTGACTTTTTGTTCTTTAACATGTTGACTGCTTCTTTCATTTCAGCTAATGAGGGTGAGTTTATTTGTCTGTTTCTGATTTGGTCCAGTGCTTTTTTATCATATAATGCATCTTTCCTGTTTTCTTCAAACCGTTTTTTTCTATCTACCTTTTCAATATTTCATTTTGTTGCGATTTTCCTTGTTGCGATTGTTTCCTTCTGTTTCTCTCCACACTGGATTTAAAATTTAATCATTAGATATTTAAATGGATTATTATTTAGATAAGTATTAGTCTTATTTTATAAATTTCTTGATGTATCTGTCAAATATATAAAGCAAAATATATTTCAAATTTTGTATTTAGTACCACATGGACATATATTAAAACCGGTCCTGTATATTGAGTGTTCAACGAAGCTCCTACGACGGTTCATATCGCAAGCGTCTTCATCTTCATATACGAAACGTTTAGAAAGTAAAACTGAAATGGAAGAAAGTATTTCACTTTTACTTTGTCATTATTTTCGTTACTGATATTCCGGCCGAGCCACGAATACCTACTTGTATGTTGCGTGTGTGGCTCTTACGACATAATTAGGATTTTTAAATTAATAAATAAATTATCGATAGTCTTGCCCAATATTTAAAATTACTGATTTTGTGACGTCCTCTTTCAGTAAATAGACAGTTTAGAGTTTTGAATTTATTTATATATATATATATATATATATATATATATATATATATATATATATATATATATATATATATATATATATATATATATATATATATGTATATATATATATATATCCGGTTTTTTAGGCGTTACGCCCGTCCCGTAGGGATCTATGGAGGAGTATCACCGAGCCACAAGCCCTTATCTCTTGCCGTACTGCTCCACCATAGGCCGATCAGATCCCAGCATATTCTAGTCTAAGTCGCAGATTCATCTAGAATTTTAAACTGCTGCGTTAGACTTTTTGTTTTCTGTACACCGAGCTGGGGCTCGATCCCACATCCACTGAACCATTCGACAGTGAAGCGAATGAGAGGCAGCCGCACAGCCCGCTGAGCTATCTGACCGACAATTTATTTATACAAATACAAATATTGTTTGTAGCAAGTCAAAAAAATACATAGTATGTAAATAAGGAATATAACGTTAAGATGCGTTTTCACCAAAAACATTTAGGTACTAACATCTACACACAAACATTAGCAAACATTGGCTAACGTTTGCTAACACATGTTTTTCACAGTTTGTCAAAAACAAGAACTCGATTTGAGTAAGTTTGCAAACGTTTGCCCTCGTTCCGTCTTGTTTGTACAAAATGGCTACGAGAAGAGAAGTTATATATGCGACTAATTTTATAATCATGTTAGTAAAAACGATTATATAAAAAACAGGAAGGTAGTATAGCTTATGACTGGCATTCCATATTTCTGGTTCCATTTTGTAAAATTCAATTAATTCTAAACATTTCTCATTATCCCATTCCATAAAAAAACATAAGTCTCTACTAACTACTAATCACTCACCAAACACAAACTATGTATTCCTTTCTACTATGACAGACTATAAAACCTAGTGACCACCAGACTAGTGATGTAACGAATATTCGCATTCGCATTCGCGAATATTCGCATATTTTTGCATATTCGCATTTGCATTCGCATTCGCAAAATTTGTGCGAATGTTTTGCGAATATTACACAGCTTGCATTTAGCTCGTTCAGTATCGAAAAGTGGTGAAAAATAAGTCCATATTTCACTATAATTTGATTTACTCATAGTAATAAATCGCTAATCACACTTTAACTAAAAATTCACTTGTATTTGTGCACGAGCAGAGCAGGGCAAGTGGAGTGACTTGTGTCCCGTGAAATTTTTATTGGAACTATAACCAGAGAACTTAGTTCTCTGCTATAACTTTCTCTCTATAACAAGTCAAATTTGATTATAATAAGAGAAAATAAGATCGAAAAACGTGCTTTCTACGTTTTTGGCCCGGACGTGACTATAAATAAATACTAAATACCTTTTTAAACGACCCCTCAATAAACTTAACCGCCTACAATAAACTTCTTTACAATAAATACAACTGTTTCACATCTTTACTTTAGCAAATATGATAGAATGATACTGGACAATTTAAAGCAGTTAAAAATGACAGACTTTTTCCAATTGCCTACTACACACCTCGCGCAAATGAGACTGCCGGCAGTGCCGGAGACGATTAAAATTGCCAAATTAAAAAAAAACTGAATATTCGCATTCGCATTCGCATTCGCGAATGTCGGTGGCATATATTCGCATTCGCATTCGCATTCGCGAATGTTTAAAAAATGACATTTGTTACATCACTACACCAGACACGCACGAACAACGAATCCCTTTGAAGTACCGACAGCCGACGGAACCGTGCCAAACAATTGCAAACGTTTGCAATTGTTTGGGAGCGTTCTGAAATCTGAAACACATACAAGAACACATACCTACTAACTGAAAAAGATTATGGCGAAGTTACGGTAAGCAGTCCAATGGATGTTCTGCAATAAGTCTGT
The DNA here is from genome assembly GCA_918026665.1 of Diabrotica balteata. NCBI lineage: Eukaryota > Metazoa > Arthropoda > Insecta > Coleoptera > Chrysomelidae > Diabrotica > Diabrotica balteata. The sequence continues at coordinate 105,410,010 of OU898283.1, read as the reverse complement.
TTTTGTAAATGTTTTTGAAGATATTTTTTATAAATTTTTCGAAACTATTACAGCTTAGCTGTTTAATACTTTTTGGTAAAATATTGTAATATCTTCTTTATCGTCTTTATGCATGATAATGCACGGCCACGTACTGCAAGAATCGTGATAAATTACTTGGAGAAGTAGGAAATAATAGTCTAGAATGGCCAGCCTGCAGCCGTGATCTGAATATCATCGAAAATCTTTGAGATGAACTTCATCCTAGGGTTAGAAGTCAACTAGGCCAGCCAGAAAGTTTTGGAGAAGTTTAAAACATGCTTCGTGAAGAATATGAACGTATTCCCCAAGGTTTAGTTCAAAATTGTTCCTTTCCCTTCCAAATCGTATGCAAACGATTATTGATGTTTTGGGGCATAATGCCCGATATTAGATAATTTTGTCCAAGTTCACTCGTAATTTTTATTGTTTGTAATTCGTTTCGATATTACACTATTTTCTTTTTAGTCTTCTAATTAAATAAATTATGCTAAGGAATCAAGCAGTAATGGCCATTTTTTGTTTTAAAAATGAAAGATATTGAGTATACCATATGAAACAGTGCATAAAACTTTCAATGAATTTTTATTTTCGGAAATTTATAGAGTGGCCAATTTTATTGCCGGTCAGTGTAATACAAGTTTGCATACAAATACACGTTTCTAATTTACAAGTTTTCTGCCAAACTCTGGATTGTGATTCACTTTTTCTGACCTTCTTAAGATCTTTCCATTTGGTTAGCGGTATACTTTTCTCTAAGTGTTGATTTAATAATTCATTGACTGTTTAACAAATCGTATCGCTTTAAAGATATGAATATAAAATAAACATAGTAAATTGCCAAATAATTACGAAAAATATTCGAAAAATTGAAAACACTCCCGCAAACACCGATTGTGAAATTATATTTAAAATAATACGATACAGGAGTTTCGAAATATCTCTTCCTTAACAACTTAAACATTGTTTTAGTTCCTTTTACATTCATACATATATAATAATTGTTGTATATGTACGGGTAATTTAATGAAAAGTGCTTCATTTGACGCAAAAATAGGGGAAATGTGCCTATGATGGTCCCCTTAAGAAAATAGCTTCATAATAATTTTAGTTATTTACTTAGCAGACTTTAAATATGACCACATAACGTCTCGTTATTTGTACAATATGGCAAATGTTTCAAATTTTGCAGAAAAAGTGATGTTAAAAATTTATTTATAATTTACTAAAATCCTGTTAAGGGTCCATCATGGGCATATATGCGCTCATGATGGACCCTTTGGTACGCCCATGATGGACTCGTTGTATTTTGTGTAAAATAAATAAATACCAAATTATTTTATTAGATCAAAAGACATTACAAACGATAAAAAATATTACACATGGTATTTTTAAGAATAAAAAGATTACGCGCACAATTCACACACAAATTGTTTATGTCGAGGATTTACATCTGCACATTCAGTGTGACACCAATTCTTACACACTTGACAACGAATCCATTTTTCATTGGATCGTGAATGCGAAAATAGTTCGTTACAGTAGATGCAAGCTGCATCGTCCGAGTCGCCTTCTACAAAAGAGCATTCACAATCGTCTTCAGAACCACTTGTAGTTGAAACACGAACTTGCCTTTTCACTTTTCTGGCGTCTTGTTTCCTTTTTTTTTGCTTCTTTGTCTGCAATTTTTTGTTTTATATCTTCAATTTCTGGCGTTGAATTTAAATATCCTGTTTTACCCCGTTTTCTACCCCTTTTCTGCATTACTTGAGATACTCCAGCTAAAGGAGGAGGACAAATATCTTCTACCGAGATGTTTAGAACTAACGATGATGTTGATTTCTGATCAGTGGGGCTTTTTGATAAACTTTCAATCGAAGAAACATTTTGGCTACAATGTTCCGGTGGTGACTTCTGGTCAGGACATTCTGGCAGTGGGTTTTGTTCAGAATTTTCTCTATCTGTTGTTATAGACGGCAAAAATTGCCAATCCTCGAAGACATCTGGATTGAATGGTTGTATTCCTGTCTTTTTAAATGCATTTGATGGTAAAGCACTTTTTAAATACGCTCTATTAAAGAGACTGGCTACTTTAAATTGGGTCACCGTTTTACCTGGATTCTGTCGCAGCCATAATTGAATTTCTTGGCCGTAGTAAATTTGAAGTGGTCTAAAAAATCCTACGTCCAAGGGTTGAACGTGATGAGAACAGTGAGCAGGAAAACAAAACATAATAATACCGTTTTCCTTTGCAAACTGGAGAGCTTCCATCCATCCTTTTTCTTGAGCGAAGGCTATACTTCCAGTAGGTGCATCGATCATAAGTTCATCTTTCTTTCTCTGTCGAGGAAAAATCAAAGCAGGAGGAACATATGTAACTGTAGCATGTACCGTAACATGTAGACCGCGGTCTGCACTACTTAAAGCACCAACTTGTTTGCGACTTTTACTAGCATAAATTTTCTGCGATTTTTTTTGCACAGTTGTCAAACCGGACTCGTCCATATTATAAATGTTTTCCGGTGGAAAGAGAAACTCGTCTTATATATTTGCTAATGCAGTAAAATAGGCACATATATTTGGTTTATTAAAAGCTTGAGCCCTTGCCAACGAAGTATTTTCTGGAGTGCGTAATGATATTCGAGGATTTCGTTTTAAAAAGCCTCTGACCCATTTCCAGCCTGCCATCCTGGTTTCCTTATTAAAATTGTGGCTAATATTGTTTCTTTCAGCTACTTCGTATACAAGTTTTCGCAAATCTTTACTAGTCAGGCCAAAAAAACGAGTTTCCATAGTAATAATATGGTCAGCAACTTCCTGTTCAATAGTAGTGGAGAATATTGGTCTTCGTCCTCCCAAATCACCTTTGATACTTCCTTGATGCTTAATAAAGCGCCTTTTCAAAGTCGTTTTTGGAACCTTAAATGTTTTTGCTGCCAGCTTAAACCCCATAGTTTTTTCTTGTATGCTTTTTAAAGCTTGTTGCATATTACTCTTGTTCCACTGTTGCCTTTTTTGTAGAGCCATCCCTGTAAAACATATTATGTTAATCATTAAGTAACAAAAACTGAAGATGTGTCCAATTTTATTTTCTTTTTCCTATGATGGACCCCTAGTCCGTTATAGGTAACGACACAGGGGTCCATCATAGGCAAATAGACAAGGCAGCAAATAACTGTATTTCTGTATCTTTGGATGGAGCTACAGCTATGTTGGGTCATATTAATGGTGTTTCGGCTTTCGTAAATAAAAATAACCCAAAAATAATTAAGTTACTCACTGTATGATTTATAGCCAGGCCCTTATGGTCAAATATTTATAACATACACTGGAAGCTGTCGTGCATAATGTCATCAAGATTGTAAATTTTATCAAGGGACATGCTCTAAACACGCGGCTATTTCTTGAATTATGTCAGGACGGTGAAGCTGAATTTACGGCCAACTTTTTTATACAGAAGAAAGGTGGCTCTCTCACGGAACTGTACTAAATCGAGTATGGACTCTCAAAACTGAAGTCAAATTTTTATAGTTGATCAACAAAATATTCTCGCAGATAAGTTTAAAAACTCTTCCTGTGTTGTATATCTCGCATATTTAGTGGACATTTTTGAGAGTATAAATATATTTAACAAATAATTGCAAGGAAAGAATATTAATATCATTTCAACGAGAGAAATAGTGTCAGAGTTTGGATTAAAGCTGCAATATTGGAGACAGAAAGTAGAACAGAACAAGATAGCTTCTTCAAGGTTAGCTTTGTTTTTGGAAGATTGCGCAAATATTACTTTTACTGAAATCAATGATACAATTGAAAGACATCTTATCAAACTCAAAAAGTAACCCCCTCTGTGGCTCAGTGGTAAGAGCGCCTGCCTTTAAACCTAAAGGTCGTGAGTTCGAATCTCACCTGGGTGGAAATTTTCGTTTATTAAAAAAAATTAATAAATGAAAATAATTTCCATCCTTGTGTGATCGGTACTCACCAGAGGGACCGCAGACGTTCGGATACAATTAGCGTCTCTTAGCAAAGACAATGACGTCGACTTTGCTAAGTATCAAGACAATTACTCTACACACACAAACACACACACTCACTACATTAATAAACTTATCTTGATTGAGACTGGCTGAATGACAATTGTCCAAGCAAAAAAATAAAAAAAAAAAGCGGCTTTCAGATTACTTTCTAGATCTTGATACACGTACTGTCAGTTGGATTGTAGATCCTTTTAAATGCGAAATTGCTATGAGACTAGAAGAACCTTCAGGTTTGGCACAAGCAATTCTTGAACTTCTGAACTTCGATCTAATACTGAATAACGTATTCAATTGCTGCAAAAGCTTGCTTGCTATGTCAAAAGCTGCAAAGGCTTTCAAAATTACACATGAAGAGACGGTTAAAGAAATGTTGCCATTTGGAACAACATATTTATCGCTCTTACATCAAAAAGTCTTAATTTTGAAGAAGAAGAATTGTCAACCCTCAATTGTACCCCAATGGGTTTCAATTTGTTATATACACTTGAGGAAACAAAATCGACCCCACAGAAAATATAAGTAAATAATAATTTCTTGTTATTTTGTCATTCATATGATATTTTTCTTGTATTATTAGAGTCTAATAATAAGTCTACTACTAATCATATACAAGATGTTCATAAAGATTATCAACAGCAGATTAACAAATGCATTAGATGCGCCTAATATAAGAAGAAAACGATTAAATTTTATGGTTTATTATATAGTTGGAAAAAGAATATATGCGCACCATATACTAAAGCAGATAAAACAATTTTTTCATTTTGTTTGGTTTTAATTTAACACTAATTATTCAAAAATAAAAACAGATGATCTGTAAAACTGTAATAAATTTATAAGTGCTCATTATCAAAAATAACCCGTGCATGTTAAGTCAATCACTATCTTGACCTAACATGACCTGCAACATGAATTTCTTTAATTGACTAAATATGCGTGCTAAACAACTGGAGCTTTTTAAATGTGTTAAACACTTCAGCTGCCAATTTTTATATTGTAAACGAGATAAGTATTCGCGTGTTCCTCGTTTACCAACAGTCAACTAATAAGTAATTCCTTATTTATTAGAGAGTTATTGAAACCAAAAGATGATAGCGTCCTTTATTACAGGGTCCTTTAATAAAATACAAAATACTTCATATCTAAAAGAAAGTTATTGGTATCATGTTAAAGAAATCTTTTATTTTGACAAATGATTTTAAATATTTTTGTTTTGTATAATATAAATGATCCATAAATACCTATTGCTACTTATATAGCTAATCCTAAAATATAAATTAAAATAAGATAAGAGTAAAACATTCAATTTAATTAAATTGTTATTTAAAAAATTCTATAATCCATAATACATCTATAATACTCTCGATACACAGCTCTCGAAAAAAAAATTAGAAGAATTTTGTGCAGACGATGGCATGGGATCGGAAATATTTGTAGCGATCATGGCACAAAGACGATTTAGATTTTTATTAAAAGTAATACGTTTTGATAATAAACAAACCAGAGACAAAAGACTCAAATTCGATAAAGTAGTTCGGATAAAAGAGATTTTTGAAACATTTGTAAAAAACAGTTAATCTTGTTATACTGCTGCTGACTATGTAACTCTCGATGGGATGCTTTTTGCTTTTCGTGGAAGGTATAGCTTCCGCATGTATATTCCAAAGAAACCTAAAAAATATGGTATCAAAGTATTTGCCACTGTTGACGCAAAAACATTTTACACTAATAATATGGAAATATGCTGGTCCAGATAAATGAGATAATTCATGTGCAGCAATTACTACAAGGATGTGTAAACCTCTCTATGGAACAGGAAGAAATATTAGGATGGGTCGCTGGTTTGTTACTTGCAACCTTGTCATCCAGCTGAAAAGATAACACAGGCTAACGGTTGTGGGTACGATTCAGTCCCAAAGAAAAGGATTGCTACCAATTATGACCAATATGAAAGACCGCCCTATAGGTTCCTTTGTATTTGGTTTTGGAGCACATATGATGGTGACATTGTGTTATAGTTTCATCCTTTCATCACACTGATACAATAGACGAAACTATAAGAAGCCAGGAATGATTTTATTCTAGAATGATACCAAATGTGGAGTAGATATTGTAGATAAAATAGCGTCATCCTACGATGTGTTTAGAAATACTAAACGACCGATAATTGTAATTTTTTATGGGGTCCTAAATATCGTCAGGATAAACACTTTTGTAATTACCAAACATAATAATCCCAATGCGTAATATACTAAACAACGGAGACAATTTATTAAAAAAAATAGGAGGAGATCTAGAAAAAGTTATTTGGAATCAAGAGCTACAACAAGGATTACATTCTAACATTCGACAAATACTCTGGAATGCCGACACAAAACCGACCTAATCCGCTACCAGGTAACAAAGGACATTGCAAATAGTGCAAGAAATGGAGAACCCGATATTGTTGCACATATTGCAAATGTTGGTTATGCATGGATCATATCGTAGACTGCTGTGAGGAGTGTATTCAGCAAAATAACCTAAGAAGCTGTCCGCGTGAGTAATTTTTATGTATTTTTTGTGTCATAAAATTTTGCTGAACTCTTGGTGTTTTTTAATATAGTTTCATTATTGTTTTGATCAATTTTTGTAAAATAGAACAATTTGATTTTTTGTAAGTGTGGTAAGGTGTCAAAATTATTATGTCAAACATATCACTTATTTTAGATCTACTTTAATTTAATACAATAAATGAAAATAATTTCTATCCTTGTGTGATCGGTACACACCGGAGGGACCGCAGACGTTCGGATACAATTAGCGTCTCTTAGCAAAGACAATGACGTCGACTTTGCTTAGTATCAAGACAATTACTCTACACACACACACACACTACACCCCAAATTGTAAGATTGGCGAATGGATTTAGTGTCCGCAGTCATTTAAACACAAACAAACAACAACAATTTAATACAAAGTAGGCATAAACAAACAAAATATTTCCATTAGATGGAAGAAAATACTTTATAAGTACAAATAAAAATGTGTTTCAAAAGTACTAATCGAATCGAAAATCGAACGAAGAGTTTTAGGTAGGCAGAAGCATTCGAGTTGAAAAGACGTGTGGCACTTCTAATCAGAAGCCGGCATAAATCTGTGTAATGGGTTAAGTTTCAAGATCGGTAAAAAGTGATGATTTACTCTCTGTAAAATAGCATTTTAGAATAGAGTAACCACATTAATAGTTAGAAGATTTGTGCAGTATACCAGAATATGGTAAAAATTCAAGGCAGTACATAGGGCGTGCCACAACCTCGTTTGTCGTCTGTTTGCTTCCATCCTCATTTTGTCGTCTTTGATCGTCGTTCCAAACTATGGAGATGGTTTTCCTTTGTTCATGTTAAGAAATTGTTCAGATAGCTTCTATCCAATAGATGTTTTTCCAAAAGTTAAGTGTAAAATATGTGAATTAAAAGGTAACATTTAATGTATTAATTTTCAAAGTAAAATAGACATTTTTTTTCTAAGTAACAATAATTGCTTTCATTTAAAATTTAAGAATATTTAATAATTAAAATTATATATGTTAGGGCATGGTTATAACTACCATAATTTTATTCTGTCTTAAAATGTTGTGTTGACATATGACATGACAGTTAGCTTTAATTTGTTTGTTTGTTTTAAAAAATTTTAATTTGATTATATAGAAAATATGTTTCATAGAAAAGGTTAAATTTTTCGATATTTTCATTTATAAAGATTTCTTTAATTTTTTTTGTAATTTTTTTTTTGTAATTTTGTATTTTGCAACTATTTATGTAGTATATTTTTGTGCCACCTGTATTTTGATAACTGTTTGTTTGAGACAAAAATAAATGTTTGATTTCTCTAAATATTTTGTTTAGAAAAATCTCCTAACCTTTTTTTGTGTTTACTTTTTTAGGAAAGAAGAACCTTTCTTTCTTCCAGCAGGAAGTCTTCTCGAAGCGGCGTCCGAATTGAAAATAGCTAGAGGTATTTCTTGTCTGTCATATTTTATTCGTTTTATTCCAAGAGATGTATGTAAGTATCCCTTTGTTTCATTTTGTAGTTACCCCAATCTGACCCCTTTGATTCAACTAATCCACGATCCAGCTCTCCAACTAACCCCTGAGTGCTGTACGCACAAGTATCGATTGTTTTGCTTGACCTATCTTAACCCCCTTAGTTTCTGTCCCCAATTCTCTACCCTTATAATCTTACCCTAAGGTAGGCAAAATATTATCGTTACAATCAAAAAAATTAAAATTTAGTTAGTAGTGGTTTCCTATAGATTTATTCCTGTTCTTTTCAACGGTGATAATAGTTTCCTTCCAACGCGGACGCAAATACGTTATTTTCAACTTCACAGTTGAAGGTCTGTTTTAAAAACGTACTCCTGCTATGAAGGTTTATTACAAAACGGACATCTCCCAAACAGCCAATGAAAATGCTGTATTGTGATCACATGACTGAGAAATCAACAATGGCCGCCATTGCTTTGAACTTGTCTGATGTTAACGTTGATGAAAGCGGCATAACAACGGTTCAGTCCAAGAATACTCGTGTTATAACATAATCGTTTAATTATGTTTATTACTAGTTTAAACTGTTTTTTTCACATATTATTAGTTTACAAAGTAGATTCATAAAGTGAATCCAGGGACGAGGCGTAAGAGGAAGAACGATCCTGAAAAATGGGAAAAAACATCCAGAAACGGTAAAGGTAACATTTGATTACTGTAACAAATTTTCCATAGGTGGGTGGAAGTTTGATATGTTAGAAGTTACTGTATATATTCATCCGAGTTATGAATAGTTTTTAAGTGATATGATAATGTCTGATTTTAAAAAATGAATCTTGAAAGTTGGCTGCAAAAACATGACCAGCTTAGTATCACTTGCTAAAGTTTTTCATAAAATTAAGAGATTCCTAATCAAACTGACTGAATTCTGACTATGGACTTGAATGAATAGACTATTCATTGAAGTAACTAAAGTTTAATTAATTCCTCCTTTTGTATATTCATGCAGGTACTCAGTCAAAGGTCTTGCTCTGTACTCCACCTGTCATCACCGAGTTGGATACAACTTATTGATGTCATGGAGTCCCACAAAGCCTTTTACTCTATCTTAGAAAAAAGCAAGCAAAATGCGTTTATTTTGAAATACTGTCGGGCTGGCGCACTCAACCCCAAAAGAAAGAAGCTTGAGCCTATAAAGGAGAAAACCACTATCTTGGAATATTCGGTTATAAACCACGCTGGCAACAAACTCAACGTTTGCAGGGATGCTTTTCTCAAGGTGTTGCAGCCTATTACTAAGCATAGAATTGTAAAGTGTTTAAAATGTGGAAAATCTTCAATTATGGTAAAGAAGAGTCTGAGAAGGTTACTCGTTTCAAGTGGAAAAAACGGAGGAAGAAAAAATGTGTCTAAAAATGAAAATGGAGTTACACAAGAAATAGGAACAAGCCTTCTACCAACACCTGTGAGAAAAACCACAGGGATGTTTTATTTTGAGTTTTGATTGTCAGAAAAACTTTGTTTTGCCAAAAGTAACTGATCAAAGTGCCGTACTATTCACGACAGTTTTACTATTATACCCTTCATCCAAACCAAAACCTGACCAAAAAAATCATCCAACGAGGTTCCTTCCATTGTATTCAATAAGTTAAGATCAGCTGATCTCTCAGGATATGACTCCATTCTGTGGTGTTGCTACAGAATTGCCTCCATTCTGTGGTGATGGTTGCGCTGGACAAAATAAGAATATAAATATTTTAACTGTGTGCTGCAAGTTTTTGGATAGGTGTGCTCCAACAAGCATACGAGAAATTGAAACAGTCTTTCCTGTAACAGGACACTCATTCCTTCCTGTCGACAGAGTATTTGGGATGATAGAGAAAACATTTAAAAAAATCAACACGATTGTGACAAAAAAAGAATGTCATGAAAATTGATTGGATGGGATTGGTTACCGTTGGACTGGAAACAAGAAGCAAAAAGTTTTATAAAAACAGTGGCTCAACTTCGTTCCCAAATTTCCACTTGCCGACGAATAGTTCTTCTAAAAACTAAATTGGGAAACATCGTTTTGAAAGGAGAGATGGCTTGCAACCTTGACACTGGTGCAGAGAGGAAAATTTGTAAGACCAACTGCACTATTGGACAGTTCAACCCAAAAGAAATTCGTATTGGTGTGACCCTTAAAGCAGAAAAGGTTAAGGACGTAGCAAAATTGCTTGAAAAACATTTGGAGTAAATTTTAGGGAGAATAATATTTTGCAGTGATACAAAAACATAATGCAAGCAGAACCTGAAATATCGGCTGAATGTGACGATTCATGTGAGTATTAAAATAATAATGCCGATTTTGATGGTGATCTTGTGTTAATTTCAGTTTGAATGTTACTAAAGTTTAATTATTTTATAAGTTCGAATACTTTACTTTAAGTATATATTTAAGTTAAATTGCTTTATAGGTAGGTGCTAGTGCAACTTGATTAAAAGATTTTAAAATTGAAATTTTTATTTAAAATACCTACTTGATTCCCTATAGGAATGTTATAAGCATTAAATTTTAAGTTAGGTCCAAACCGAGCGTTCACTCTTTCAAATACAAGTTTTTCTTGGCATCAAAAACGGACACCTACCATCACATTTGGATCAAACATGGACATTTACACATTTTTGTTCCAAAAGCGGACATCTGTATTTTCAAATAATAATTTTATAATAATTTCATATATTTCTGATATCAGAATGTCCACAAGATTACTTTTGAAGCCTTCACTAAAATTATAGGAAGTGAAATTTTTATAAAAAGGATAATAGCAGCTGTGTACCCACAAGAAAACCAATTTATTTCAATTTTTCTTGCATGACACATTTAAGTCTTTGATATGAAACCACTCAAATATAGTCTTCTATAGACGTTCTTCTATAGACTTCTTTTTTTTAAATTAAATTTAGATATTACTTGTTTCATATTTTCATTACCTACTAGAGCAATTTACTTTCATACTTCTTAGGCTGTAGAGTGGTAGGTAGAGTGGACTGTAGAGTGCTGTTTAAAATGCCACATATTATGGCATGGACAGGTTTGAAACGTATAAATCTCCATATTTCAAGTTACAGACATCATAAAACAAATAATAATACTAATAAATAATATTGCAGATTGTTTTTATCTTCAGTAAATGGATGCTGCATCATATTTGTAAAAAACACACACATAAAAATTAAATACGAGTGTAATATAGCTTTTATATTTCTTTCAATTTATTGTACTAAATAAAAATACATTTATATGATTGACTTATCTCAAAAGCTGAAAATTATTAAATAAATATCACGATATTGAAAAACGGTATAATTGATTAAAACATTTATGTAACTAATTTATCAATAAAACATCGTCAAGTACTGTTAATGTAATTACCCTCAATGAATAATTAGATTAAGATAATCTGAGAATTAAAAAAGTGTTCTATTGATGTTAAAGTTCATTGAATAATAAATATTTTATAATGAGTAAATACACTGGGGTGCAAAATTAACCGGACACTCAGATTTTGTTGTTTTTTGTTGATGTTTAAATCAAAAGTTGTTTAATTTGCTTGAATTAAATTGTATGCATTAGTAGCAATAACGTTTTTTCCTTGTTTGAACCTGTTTAGATGTTTTGTGCGAATAACACCACTTATACACATAGGTACGTTTTGTTATAAGGCGAAATAGTGGCTTAGTATTAATTTTAAGTTAATTGTGGTACTGTATCTGATTATAAGTTCGGCTGTAGGTTTTTGTATCGTCATAAAAAAATTATGACACCAGAAGAAGTAGCACAAGCTGTTGCTTTTCAGGATGATGGGCGGAGCATTTGTTACAACGCAAATGCTTTAGGAACTCCTCGAAGTACTGAAGCATGTTCATAATTTCTTTAAATTATTCCCTTTAGTAAATTATTTTCACGCCGCCCATGCCTGCATATCTTCCAAATAACCAACACTATTAATTCGTTACGCCTTTTTTTTACAAAGAAATAACCGCCAAATGTTCTTCTCTGCTTTTTATCTTGTTTTGGTACATAAAAATCTCTCCTAATAACAAAGGAAAAAGGTCTCTATTGTGAAATCTCCGAGCTACCTTCTCAGAAAAACAGAAGAGTTGTTTTTCGTAGAAAGTTACTTTTCATTGGTAAAACCTCAGTAGCCCAGCAATTTAATGTCAATTTCGCGTGGCATCCTTCAGCCAATATCCCCTCTCTATTTTCAACCTTCAATTGTCTAAGCCCTTCTAAGTTCACAATCCGATGTTCATTTCCAAGTTGGTTCCTGTGGCAAGCGGTCTTATCTTCGACAATCGGCGGTAAGTGGATTTTCAATTCACCCTTATTTATCTTTATACAGTGTGTCTTATATTAATTATTTTCTCTTTTGTCAAACAGACATCTTCCAATTGAAGTCACTTCTGTTTGCCGTTCGGATCTTACACCATTCAGATTTTACCGTTCATATTCTACGCTACATCGTTCAGATTTTACCGTTCATATTCTATTCTACACCGTTCTTCTACTACTCTTCTCTCACCGTATTGTACTACCTTGGTCTAACTGCCTCTTTTCGTCGGCCTAAGGTAATCTAAGGGATTACGTTAAGAAGACCGCAATTCTTTGTTGCTGTCATCCCAACTACCTGTTAGACGGACCAAAGTCAAGTGCCTTATTAAGGGCGTAATACCATTATTTTGAATACACATGTTTTGTGAGTACCTTTAATTTTTATTGACTAAACTGTGATAACGAAATCTTTAGAAGTTGATTTATGACTCCAGTTCAGTGTACCTTCTTATTTATGGAGGTTTAGTTTGAATGAGTATTTTATAAAAATAAAGGATAATATATACGTATAAATAACGGACAATTTATTTTATATGTAGATTATATTTCTAATAAATTTTATTCTTAGATTTGAAGTGATCACGATCAAAAACCTAGTAACTTCATATTCAGGTATCCTCAAGGCGTAAATTCACTTGCTTGCCAAATATTCACGTAGATATAATTATAATGTTCCTTGCCTTTTTCTAATTCTTGAGGATACTAAATTATTTATAACTATTTTTCAAAGAGATATTTTTTGTTTGTAATTAATAATAAGTTGCGCAATAATCATGCCATTTAACTATCCAATAAAATTTGGTATAGTACATTTACTTTAACAAATATACCTAAATATAATTTTGTTAAAGATCTATTTGCTTTTATTTGTTTTATATTTTTGTATATAATTTGAATTTATATTTTTGTGTTTCTCTTCCAGGCATTTTTTATTGAATTATATTATTATTTGTTTGATCGTATATTTTGTGTATATGTGTCGAAATATTAGGAGTGTACCGCATAATTCCGATACCTTTTCTCTCACGGTTTACTTTATTCTCGCGTGAGTTCTCTAGCTGTACCTTACCTTTCTCGTCATCCTTTTCTATGTGCCTTAAGGTTTCCCTGTTCCTCTAAAAATAGGGTGTTGCCCAAATAACTTTTCTTCTCTTATCTCTTATCTTCTCTTCTAACTTCTTGTCTCTGTGTTGTAAGTACTTTTTTAATTGATCCGTGATATTTGAGCTGTAACAAGAACCCCGACCAAGACACCTCTACCAGACTGAAGCCCGAGCCTAGTACCGTTCTTTGTGTAACCCCCAATCAATCATCAAGAGGGTACAGTACAGTGTTTGATACAATCCAAAGATTTCGGGAAACTGAACAATACTCCAGGAGGCCAGGTCAAGTTAGACGAAGAACCTCAAATCAAGTTGAAGATCAGCACCAGTACTTGTTCAACGATTAAATGATGTCCATAGAAACACAATTTCCGTTTATACCGTTCGAAGAAGCTTAACTAAATATGGATTAAGGCCCAAAATACCTGTCACGGGACCTCTATTAACAGCAGGTCAATGGAGGCAAAGTTTACACTTCGCTCGCAGACATCTTAATTGGGGTGTTGACGATTGGAGTGCTATGCCTTTCACGGATGAATCGGGTGAATTTGGTGGAGGTGGTATAATGGTGCGGGCAGGGATTTTCCTAGAGGCTCATACAGAACTTGTTGCAATTCAAGGGGGTAATTCCAACGCTCAACGGTATAAAAAGCAATGTTTGGAAGATCATGTAGTCATTTGACCCATTTGTTGGAGAAAACTTTCGTCTGATGCAAGATATTGCTCGTCCGCACATCGCAAGAATAACACGAGATTACTTGGATAAAATTGGGATTCGTTTATTACCATGACCCCCAAGGAGTGCAGAGTTAAATCCAATAGAGGTGCATGGGATATTCTGGGACGACGTATTCGACGTAACCATGGTGAGTTTGAAACCAGGAATGATTTGGAGCAAGCAGTTCGTGACGAATGGGAGCAAATCCCTCAAGCAGACTTTTCTGCCTTAATCCGAAGTATGCCTGATCGAATGAGTGCCGTAGTTAGAGCTCGTGGAGGTAATACACTCTACTAAATGTCGTTTACCATAAAAAAATTGTATATTTCAAAAAAAAATTTTTGGTTTCTTTGCATATTTTCAAATTTTTTGAATAGTTTATTATTTCTTCTGTGTAACATTTTAAGTTGTAAAAAAATTTACTTTTAAATCCTCAAATACTTAATTGGGAACACCTTAAACTTTTTTAAACACCAGTTTTTAGGAAAAATCTGAGTACTCGCTAATTTTACACCCCAGTGTACTTAAATACGTTAACTGAGAAGTCTGAAACTAGGTGCAAGTCTATGAACAAGACTATTATTAATTGAGGAGCAGACTTTCAAATTGCACTTTGTCCATATTTTCACATTCTGACTTCGAGACAAACAAAACGCGTTTGTCCATGTCCAGTAACAAGAGACAAACAAATGACGCTATTTTGCTTGCAATGTTTTTTACCATGTAACGACTTTATTTTATTATCAAACATTGTATGAATCAACAGTATATGATATTATTAGTGCTTAATAAGTCATTTCGGATTACAATAATATTAAAATGAGTGAAGGTCAGCATGTTGTGGGTGATACAAATAGAGAAACGAGAAAAACTAAGGATTTAACCATTTACAAGTGAGCAAAGCAGTTTTTTAAATCACTAAAGGAGGAATTTGCTGATAGCGTGACATATTGCTTTGATCTGCAACAGGTCCAAAATCTCTTAAAAGCGCCTATTATGGAAGTATTATATGCTCAACAACTGTCTTTTTATGCATTTCGTGTAACAGATATTTTAACAAAAACTCCTATTTTTTATACAGTTTGAGCATGAAGCAGGAAGAGATGTGGTAGAAATAAGTTCCGCATTGACTGATTTTCACCCAGATATTAAATATCTAAGATTGTTTTCGGATGGATGTGGGAGTCAATAAAAATTCCCACATGGTACATGCACTCACCTTGTGGCTTTTGAATATTGCCCTAAAAATTAGCTACCAGCTGATCGAGTTTTTTGTCAAGTTGAGCTAGACTTAGATGCTGTTATAAAGTCACCAGACAAATATTATGAAATCTATTCTAAGAAAGGACAAGTACGCAATCTGGGCTCTGATTGGACTTTGTATGACATAAAACATGCAGCACTTTCACTCAAAAAAGTTATAGGTATCAGTGAAGCCAAAAGAATAATCATAACTCGAGGCAAACAAATTGCTGAAGAAAGTGAAATCTTGTATAAAACAGAAGTATTATATAGAAACGATGACTCTTCTAAAAAGTTTTCAAGTTTAATTCAGCCGCAGAAAAACCTAAGGAATATAGTACTGCCGGAATCGCCGATGAAGCATGCTGTTATCAAGAAAAAACTGGATAGCTTACCAAAATTTTTAGTCAGTGTATCAGGCAAAGAATGGGCATTAGATCCATAGTTAACTTGGTTAGATCCAATTTTGAAAGAGCAGTATCGTGAAAATACAATTGAAAAAGACCAGACCTGCGATTAATGTAGAGATAGAGAAGAATTTTGCTGTTTTCTGGAGGACGACATATATGTCATATGATTTTTTTACTATATTGCATTCCAAACACGGAGAAATGCATTTTCAGTTCATATTTTTATTTAAATTAGTTGGGGATAATCAAACTACATTTTGTCATTTAATGACAACCAAAAGGCGTTTTGTCCATAAATAATTTTTTTTATTGAAAAAACTAATAAAGCTTGATGAAACTTATAAATAGGTTTAATTGATAATAAAAAAGTACATTTCTTCATATTTTGTATTTTTATTTTAGCTTTATTAATAATTGGGTAGCAGTTCTTCTCACTTCCTGAAAAATGTTAAAAATGGATAGTGTGATATGAAAGTTTGCTCCTCAATTATGCATTTATTGTAGACATGACTAAAATGCAATGTATAAATAAATCGTTCTCCAATAATTTCAGGAAGTCTTATTGTTCATTCCATCATTAATCATCGTTTAAATAATCAAACAACAAAGACTACTGCGAATTCCGTTAGGAATTTCCACGCCCGCCCGTGTGTACCTACTGTTGAATCGGATCATGTCATTGTTAACGTTAACAAACCGAAATGCTGTTGTATATTTCTTTAAGCTGATTTGTATATACACAATGTTATTCACTTGGGAAATGATTACCCTGAATTAATTTTTAATTTTATTGTAGAATTTCCAACAATTAATTGACAAGATAGGACCAAATTAAAGACTGTACAATTTTATGACTCATCCAGCATGCCATAACATTGAAAAAAGATAATAGTTCACGGCACGTCACTTTAAAGTGTTCAAAATGTCGAATATTATATATAACTTTCCTGCTATTAGCATTAGAAATACAGTAAAACCTGCTTAATTCGAACTTCGCTAATTCGAAATCTTCTCTAATTCGAATTTTTATTCTGGTCCCTAGAATTTCCTATGTAAGTAATGGTAAAAAGTCGTGAATAATTCGAATTATATTTTGGATAATTCGAACTTTTCTACAAGATAAAAATGCCAATTTCATGCTGGAAATTTATTTCCACGAAAAGAGATAGTGTTCTTTTCTGTTCTACGTGCCACGTGTTTCAAGTTTCAAGGCATTAAAGGCCATTATACATTGTACCCGTACCTGGCACATAAATTCTACCCCACCCGATACCTTCAGTTGAGATGCGTTGCGTTACAATTCAAACTTCGCACATACAAAACTTTGACGTTATCGGAAAAAATAGCGGCAATTAAAGAAGTAGAAAAGAGGACGAAGAAAAAATCTGAGATTGCCAGGGACTTTGGAATTCCTCCTAACACATTATCCACCTACTTGAAGAATAAAGAAAAAATTCTCAACAGTGAAAGTGAGTGCGGTCAAGATCGAAAAAGGTTAAGGGAGCCAGGTTAAAGGTTAAATCCAAATTTAGACAGTTGTGTGTTAAAATGGTTCAAACCAGCTAGGGATAAGAAGATTCCCGTGAGTTGTCCCCGTATAAGAAGCAAAGCTGAACAATTTTATTGAAATGGGGAAAAACAATGTTAAGGCGAGTACAGAGTGGCTCGTCGGCTTCAAAGAACGCAACACAATTTCTGGAGAAAGTGGGAACGTTAATCAGCAAGAAGCCAACCAATGAAAAAAAAAAATGGATTAGATGATTCAGGGTTTAGATGAAAGAAATATTTTTAATGTTGACGAGACAAGTCTCTTTTTTAAATGCACTCCTGACCAAAACACAGCACGCATTTAAAAACGAAAAAAATCACGGAGGAAAACTAAGTAAAGAAAGAATAACTCTCCTAATTGGTGCAAACATGGACGGATCGGAAAAACTGCCTCTACTAATGATTGGCAAGTCAGCTAATCCGCGTTGTTTTAAGAAAGTCTAGTCAAAACCAGTGGAATATGTGAGCAGCGCAAGAGCTTGGATGACTAGTGATCTTTTCGAGAACTGGCTGAAAAAATGAGACAAAAAGTTCATAAAAGAAAAAAGAAAAGTTTTTTTTGTTTATTGACAACTGTACTCCACTGATGGAAAATATAAAAGAATTTTTTTCCTGCTGATATAACTTTAGTTCTCCATAAACAATTTTAAACATTTTTACAGACGTCTTTTGGTTGAACATAATGACGGAAAATTGCGACACACTTAAAATACAAACACTGTTTCAAAAGAGCTGGTTTCATAAAAAAGGAGGAGAACGCAGACGACACTTTAGCTGCTTTCAGTCGACTGCTGGGGGGAGGGGCATCATTTCTGATCCTGCCACCTCTTATGAAGATTTTGTCAACGTGGATGAAAGATCTTGCAGTATGTGGTGAAATACCCGATGCAGAGATCATCGCTGAAGTGCTTAAGGACAATGATGAAAAACAAGAGAATGATGAAGTTGACGCGTCATTAGTTGTGGGAGAAATATATGTTACGAGTGCAAACAAACCATATTACGCAACTTAAACGGTACTTTGAAAGTAAAAAAGTTACTCTATTTTTAGTTCACTGAACATCTTAGAATCTTTTGTCATTACCGAGAAGTTAAATTCTAAAAACCAGCTAAAATTTTCGGATTTCTTTGGAAAAAATAGTTTATTTTCATAAATTGTAACAAAAATGTATTCTAATTTTCAATAAATTTTTTGAGACAAAATTTTTTATTGTTTTAATAATGCGTTCTCACTGGGCATTTTTATCGGACGATTTTTTCAAAAATACCAATGGGAAAACCTGCAAATGATAAAAATCGACTATAATTTACTATGTTTTTATAGCTTGCAAATGTTTTTATTGGTATTCTGACCGAATTTTCTTGGCCCATTTTTTTCGGTTGACAAAATTCGGGCAAAAATAGAAACGAAAACATCTAAAAGCTATAAAAATGGTCAGCTATTGTTGATTTTTATGATTTTTAGATGTTTAGTTTAGATGTTTTGATCTTTGTTTTTTGTGGAAATATTTTTAATTCTAATTTTTGGCAGTTTTCCTGTGTGCGAAGAAGCTTTTTTCAACGTGCTAGGGATAACAAAACACAGGCTTTCCTATGTGATAAAACAATTTAATGAAACAGGCGAAGCACCGATTGAACGCAGAGGTGGTGATCGAAAAACTGCGAAATATCGGGATAAGCTGGAAGGAGTGCAAAAGTTTATAAACCAATTAAAATGTACTGAATCCCATTACGCTCAGTCGTTCAGTGACGAAAAGAATGTATCTTCCATCTAAACTCAGCCTCTCAAAATTGTATTTAATGTACACTGCTCAGACAATTCCATCGAAGACTATGAAGACATCGTATTTTCCCTATTTATTTAACAGAAAATATAATTTGAGCTTTAAAACTCCAAGAACAAACGTTTGCTCAAAATGTTTAGAGCTAAATGAACGCAATAAATACGAGAAAATTAGCAATCTAAAATAAACTAATTACCGAAAAAGGGCTCCACAATCTTCGAGCGACAGCATTTTTCTAATTTCTTCAAGAAAACAGACAAGAGCTAGTCACTTTGTCGTTTAACTGCCAAATAAATTTGGTCCTCTCCAAGGTTCATGATCAAAGTGCTTATTATTCAGCCAGCTTAATTTTATAACTTTACTGTTCTCTCCATTTCTCCACTTTCAAAGGAAAATGTATTTTCATACTGGAGGACATGTTTGCTAAAAAATCAAATGAAATTTCCACTGCAGTCTTTTATCAACTCAATGACACTGATTTTGGCAACATGTCAAAGAAGGTACGACTGGTCGCCGATGGATGCAGTGGCCAAAATAAAAACTCGATAATGATTGGTATGTGCTGCAAAGGGCTAGCCGAGAGCGCACCACCAAATGTTAAATTACTTGAGTTAGTTTTACCAGTAGTTGGTCATCCTTATCATCCGATAGAATTTTCGGTGAAATTGAGAAGAATTTACGAAAATGAGAAGTAGGAACGACACCTGGCGAATACAAGGAAATTATTTTCGAATTTTCTACGGTCGTTGATATGAAACAAAGCTGTTGTGATTGGAAGTCTGCTGTTCAAGGGGTTCTTAAACCAGTAGGAGCATGCAATTTTCAGTTTAAGGAATGTAAAATAAAACGATGTAGGACAGGAAACGTTTTAATACTAGGTGAACTTCATTACAAAAACGATTTTGGATCTTTTGTAAATATCACACGAAAAGGCAAAAAGATTAGCATGATCAATCCAGAAAAACTTATTCCCGATACTCACAAAGTAAATAATTTAAAACTGCGTGATGTGTGAAATCTTTTGACCAAATATTTTTTTTTAGACTGGACACAACTCGATAGGCTTAATTGCTATAAAGAACCTTTTCAACGTTATGAACAAGAAGCAAACGAGAACTACTTGGAGAATCCTGTTCCAGAGTTAGAGTATGTTGAAACCTGTGAATATATACCCGAACTTCAGGATACTTTAGTTTAAGTGATATGTATATAAATTGTTTACATATTATATTATTGTTCAATATCAAAATAAATGTTTTTCACTAAGTAACCGACACAATGATGTTTGATTAGTTTCAAAACTGGCAATATCTTTACAGATCATTTTCATATCCGTCAATCTGCAAGCATTGCAAACAAAAACGGCAGTCTCCAAACTACAATATTAAAAAAAGGAAAAGAAATAATTTCTTAAGCTCCTCTTTCTGGACATCCCATCACAAACCAAATTTTATATCATTCTTCATTAGTTTCATTGTTTTAATTTAATTTTGTTAGTTTCTACAGTTTTTCGCGGTTTCCCAAAATTATGGAAATGGAATATTGCCAACTTTGATCTTACACCCCTCATATACGAGTTTCCAAAACCTTACTAATGATGATTTACCTAATGATTTACTGGTTACTGATTAATTTATTACCTTTTGCACAAGGAGAGGTTACAGGAGAAATAAAAAACAATAGTCTAGTTTTTAAAAAATACCTGTATTTCAGAAGTACAACATAAGGTAGCCACTTTGGTACATCCTACGAATTACATTTTAGCACCACTTAAAAACTAAAAAACAAACTACTGCGCAACAAAAATTTCTGGTAGTCATCCTCATACGCTTCAACATAAATAAATTAACAAGAAATCTACAACTGCATAATAAATGTTTGTATATATATTGCAACTTAAATAAGATATGTGAAAAAAAGTCTAAAAAACAACTCTTTTTGAGTAAGTTAAAATATATAACAGTTAGGTATATTTAAGATTTACGTTAAAGAGTTACCATGGATTATAAAAAGTTCCATAAAGGGATCCATCCAGGTATTTTGGATTGTCTAAAATCGGTTCTCTGTAAATTTGTAAATAAACCATCGAAAATTGTTTCAAAATATAAACAAATACTCAATTATAAACCGTAAGGGAGATTACATACGTTCAATGGACGTTCAATGAAAATATTGCATTAAACCTTTACCGCATTATGTGCTATAAATCGCATAAACAAACAAAAAATATTTTTTTAATGTTTTAATTTAATTTTTGTCGTAGCTGTGTCTGGCACGTACTAAAGGTCGATTCAGACACATCAGTCACGTCTCGTCACAGTCCTGGCGCCGAACCGAACAATCCGTCATACAAAATATTCTTTAATAGAAATATGGCGCCGGCATTCACATTCATCAGGCGACGAACAGTTTCCCAGCTGTCAGATAATTAATAGTTCTGTGACCAAACAGGACCGGTTCGGCGCCGAGACTGTGACGGGACTGACGTGTCTGAATCGACCTTAATAGTGTACGCAAGATATGCGACATAGCTCTGACGGCGAGATTGACAGCCGTGTGCAGGTTTAAGTTCATTCTTGTCGAAATTCTGAACCACCTGAAACAGTGTTCGAAATTTGAGGTTATTTTTCAAGGTAAAGACGTTTTTTATGACATGAAAAAAATTGAAATTCATTGTATTGTGATATTAGATATCTTCTAAAGCGAGTACTAAAAATTTTGAAAGTTGAGAGTCTCTCGAAAACGTCAAAAATTGGTGTGTCCTATATATGGTACACTATGACGTTATGGACTCATTGATTGTTTTTGTAGAAATGGATCCGAAACTCTTTTATGACACAATGGCACAAATGAGATGGTATTGTGTCAAGATAGTGACAATAAGGAGTGTGAAGATTTACCAAGCAATGTCAAGGAAACTGTCATTCCAGCCACATCCTCAGATGATGATACCTCTTTGTCTGAAAGACTGTGATATAAAAGGACGAAATCTCATAAGTGGGTGAAAGGTAATCTAAGAAGATCAAAAAATCATACAAAATTTACTGTTTCCGAAAATCGGTCTACTTTTTTAAGTTTCTCTTTCCTGGTAGATAGAGCATATCACATAACAATCAAATTTATACTCAGTGCAACGTGTCGACAATTCAACTTCCAGCAACAAGACACTATTGGAATGCCAATATTGGTCACCGAGCAGTTAGCGATGTGATAAGCTGTAATAGATTCGAAGAAATAAAACGTTTCTTGCATTTCAATAACAGTGATGACATGATTGAAAATGATCAGCCTGAACATAAGAGATTATTCAAAATCAGACCTGTTCTGAGCCAAATCAAAGAAAGTTTACTCATTGTTCCGAAAGAAGAATTTCTATCTGTAGACGAACAGATTCTACCAACAAAAGCGCGAAGCCAACTAAAGCGGTATAACCCAAAAAACAACATGAGTTGGGCTTCAAAAACTTTGTGCTTAGTGGAATTTCGGGATACAGCTATGACTTTGATTTGTTTGCTGGTTTCCAAAGTAATATTGTACCTCCAGGAGCAACAAATCTTAGTATGAGCAGCAACGTGGTTGTCAACATTGCACGTTGGTTTTTAACAATTGTTCACCAGCCTACCTCTTATGATATATCTGACCAAAGAGGGCATTTTACCTTTGGCAACAGTAAGACTAAATCGTATTCCTGGAGTTGTGATGCCAGATGAAAAAGAAATGTAGAAGCGCGGCAGAGGTCACATGGTAGAGAAAATAACCAATATAGGCAACGTGGATGTCAGTGTAGTGTCCTGGTTTGATAACAAAATCATTACTACAATGTCAACATATGCTGGAAGTGAATCAAAGGGAGAAAAAGAAGATTTTTCAAAACAGAAAGTACACATAAAATGATATCTTGCCCTAACAGTGTCCTTATCTACAACAACTACATGGGAGGTGTAGATCTCCCTGATTCTATGTTATCGTATAAAAATCAGGTTGAAGAAATATTACAAATATTTTCCATTTCATTGATATGACAGCCGTGAACTGTTGGTTATGAGCCAGAATAACGAAGACATTTGACTTACCCCTTTGGGATAGTAGTAGTAGACTTTAGCAGATATACGAGGATAAACGAAAAAAAGGACACACTAAAGAAATACCCCAAGAAGACTTCCGTAAAGATGGGTTTGATTATTTTCCCTATTGCCATGTCAGCACTAAGTCAAGATGCAAATTTCCAGCCTGTACAGGGAAAACATATATCACAGTATACCGTTGTCTTAATAAAAATAGAAACTGTTATTTTCACTTTCATACTACATAGTGTATACTGTAACTTTAAACTAATTTAAATTTAATATTACATTGTTTCATATTTTTACGTGCAAATAGAATTAAAATTCTGATCTGAGAATTTATTTTTGACAAAAAACAAAAATTTATGCGGCAAAGGGTCAACTCAATTAGTATTTTTTATTTCTACTATTTCTATAGCCACAAAAAAACAGATCTCATAACAATTTTGAAGGTTTATTTACAAAAAAAAAACATTTTTACTTCACATTTGACCAAATTTCGTCTAAATCGCCTGGACTATAAGATATAAATTTGTCAATATGTTAAAAATGAAAGTGATTACCTACTTTCACCGAATAGTGTATTGAACAGGCACTTGAATAGAAATTTGAGCTCTATAATATATATAATTCCATTTCCGAAATTTTAACAACAGAAATTTTACGCTGCATTTCCATAACATTCCCCAAACCACAGGTAATAAGGTCTAATAGGAATATTTTGTACAAAAATTTTAATATTCTCATTATTTATTTAACAATACGACTGAATTTTAAATATAATACTTTTGTATATGTTTTCGTTCCTGAATATAAACATGACTGAAGAAAAAGTCAGAATAAATTGATTCAAAATCTTTTTTTAGCAGTTCCTTCACTATTTGACTAGAATCAATGGGTTCGAACGGTAGTTACTATGCAAATTTATTTTAGATATGATACTGGTATATTTCCACAAAACGTATTAATACTATTTATGTATGGATAATAAACACGGGAAATTGTTGGTTTTTGTAAAAATTGTGTCCTTGGACACGTTTTCTAATGTTCTCTCTGTTTGTCCGATATAATTTCTGTACAACATTCCACAAATTTATTTGTAGATCACAGTTTTTGTAGTAGTTTGTTAATTCTTGTTTTAACAGTGGCGCAAACGCGGCGAAGGACCGCCGAAGAAGGCAAAGAGTGCACATTCGGCCGGCAAAGAGATGGCGACTGTTTTCTGGGATGCGAAGGGCATCATCCACATCAACTACTTGTAAAAATAAAAAACAGTCAATGGTAAGTACTACGCAACATTATTGGATCGATTCGATGCCGAATTGCGTCGAAAACGCTCTGGTTTGGAACTCAAAAAAGTGCTCTTTCACCAATATAATGCATCCCCTCCGCAATCGGCTGTCGCCATGGCAAAATTACCCGAATTGGGCTATGAATTGGTTGAACATCCACCGTATTCCTCAGATCTTGCCGCCAGCAATTTTTTCCTGTTTCCAAACCTAAAAAATGGCTCGGAGGACCGTTTCGCAACAAACTATGAAGTCGTAGCTGAAACTTCGGCCTATTTTGAAGAGCTCGAGCAAAAGTACTATTCGGATGGGATAAAAAAATTGGAACATCGTCTTACTAAGTGTATCGAGCTAAAAGGAGATTATGTTGAGAAATAAATCGATTAATTCCAAAAAACTTGTTTTTTTTATCAAAGGCTAGTTTTATATCAATCCACCCTCGTATATGCCCAATAAACCTAATAAATATGGCATAAAAATCTACGCATTAGTAGATGTCAAGTTTTCTTATACCGGAAATCTAAAGGTGTACTTTGGACACCTGGACAACAGCCACCTGGCCCATACAAAGTTGATACGTGCAATATTTCCCTCGTTCCTCGCCTCTGCAGTCCCATATCTGGTTCTCACAGAAATGTAACAATGGACAATTTTTTACGAGCCTCAGCTTGGCCTATCTTCTTTTGAACAAACATCATCTGACTATGATAAGCACTATAGGAAAAAACAAAAGAGCTCCCACTTAGAAAAAACCAAAAACGTTATTTTACTCTCCACGATGCACCACGACGGTGCATCGTGGATCTGCACGATGCAGACGAATTAACGGGCAAGCCAGAAATCATCATTGACTATAATAAATCCAACGGAAGAGTAGATCTAGTTGATAAAATGTGTGCCGCCTACAATTGCGCTCGAGCCAATCGCTGAAGGTCTATGCCTATGAAAATGCCTAAAAGACATTTTCTAGTAGCTCTTGGTATGGAACTAGTAAACGATCATCTGCAACGTCAATTTTTGAATAAACGTATTCCTAGATGATTAACTAGGTCAAGAATAAAAGAAATTTGCCGTATTGAAGACGAAATTGTTCCAGCCCCAAATCCCCAACCTAATCGTCGAGGTTGTTGTTTTTACTGCAGTAGACAAAAAAATTGGCCAAACAGATATACCTGTCAAAAATGCTAAAAATTTTATGATTAGAACACGCAAAATGCATTTGCTCCGACTGACTACAGGATGGTATTTCCGAAGAGAGCAGCGAAAATTGACATATTTCCGTTAATTCTTGTATCTACTTTGCACATCTCAAACATTTGTTTTTTATTTAGTCTTTGTTTAATTTCTTAGAAATAGTTGTTTTGTATTTGATAAACTGGAGTTTTGTGTTTTATAGTATTCAAAATGTTAGAAACAGTTAAGAAAACTCTTTCAAGACTGTTTGAATGGGGCCGAATTACCAAAAGAATGGAAATTATCTATCATGTCAACTATCCACAAAAAGGGCAGCAAGGATCACTGTGAAAATTACAGAGGAATTGCGGTAAACAGCACAATAAGTAGGATGTATGGGAAACTTATTAAGAACAAAATAGAAAATGACTATAGAGATTACGAAGCAGAAGAGCAAGCTGGTTTTAGAGCTGGGCGATCCACAGTAGACCACCTGTACTCTATTACGCAAGTTATTGAGAAAAAAACAGCCTTCAATAAAGAAGTTCACCTGGTGTACGTAGACTTACAAAAAGCATATGACAGTGTACCCCTAAGTAAACTATGGTCAACCCTACAGCAAACCAACATTAAGCATGGTCTTATCAAAGCAGTCCAAAGTCTGTATAATGGAACGACTGCAAAAATTAAAACTGGATCAAGGATATCTGAAGGATTTAAGGTCACGAAAGGACTAAAGCAGGGTTGCTGTATTTCGCCTAACCTTTTCAATATTTATCTGGAACAAGCACTCAAGCTATGGAAAATGTAATGGCATTGGAATCCCTCTCAATGACGAGACTACACTGTACACCTTATGTTTCGCTGATGACCAAATACTGATTGCCCAGAATCATGACGACTTGAGTTACATGACTCGAAAGCTAATAGAAGAATATAACAAATGGAGTCTCGAAGTCAACATTAAGAAAACTGAAGCCATGTGTATTGGAGGGACAAAACAATCCATTATATTAGACGATGGGGTAGAAATTAGAAACTGTGATGAATACAAGTACTTGGGTATGAAGATAACTCAAGATGGAACACTCGATGCTGCTATAAAAGACAGAAACATACAGGGTAGAAAAGCCATATCCATGATGAACGGCATTCTGTGGGACCAAACAATATCTAAAGCGAACAAACAACTCATATACAACACCATACTTAAAAGTGTAATCACATATGGCAGTGAAGTTTGGCCAATGAAACAAAGAACAGAGAAACTGTTACTAGCAAAAGAAATGGACTTCTGGAGAAGAGCAGCAGCCAAATCAAGAAGAGATCGGATACCAAATGAGAGAATACGAGAAATGATGGGAGTCAAGCATACAATAGTTGATGACATAAAAACAAAACAGTTAATATGGTACGGCCATGGACAGAGAATGCCAGATGCCAGGATTCCAAAACAGATTTGGAAGTGGACATCACAAGGGAGAAGGAAAAGAGGAAGACCGAGAAGAAGCTGGAGATAGAGGGAATTGAAAAAGAACTAGAGGAAAGAGAAATCCCTTCAGACCTATGGTTGAAGAGAGAAGAATGGCGGTTAGGAGTCGGAAGGCGTCGGAGAACGCTGTAAACCGATAGTAGTAGTAGTATTCAAAATGTGAAAAAGATATATATTCTCGGGAGATCATGGCATTTCTTAGCAGATAGACGGTCAGTTAACTCTTCACTTTGTTAACCATCTATTCATGATTTTTCTTTCATTGCGACTCGCTATGGAATGTAATTTGATATTCTACCTATTTTGTCAGCTGTCTTTTTTTATTGCTTGACTGTTTTGTGTAAGGTTGCCATTGTATATTTTTGTTTAATTGCTATTTTTATACATTAAACTCTTTTAACAACTTAACGATTGTGACTACGTAATTTACATAGTATGCGAATGTTTTTACCGTCCATTAATTATGTATAACTATTAATCTAATTAAGTCGAAAGACAATCCGAACACGTCACTAGTTTTTGTCTAAATTGTAAACAAGTTGACTGCTTATTTTTATCAACCTTTCAATAACAAAAACCAACCTGACGAGACTCACAAACAAGTATTTGTTTTGATCAAAATCATCTCTAAATTGTTTCATTAAAAATAAACTAAATCATCTTTTTTTGGTGGTCATTAGGTTGTTGTCAAAAAGCTATTATGGTGTTTATTTTAAGAAATGTCTTGAATTTATGGTTCTGATAATAATTAATATTGAAAGAAGATACAACGACTCTACACGGACATACATAAATCAAAAATGAATATTTTGCGATTGCACAAAAAATGGAGGTGTAAAAAAGTACTAGTGAAATCGATATAAAAAAAACCCAAATCAAATGATATAAAGATGGTAAAAAAAGTAGAGTGCAACTGGCAATGGTCTGAGACAATGGAAGAAGAGAAAACGGCTGTGTTCAAAATATCTAATCAAGTACGTAGCGCCCTTTGGGATGTCATGTTTCGTATGAAGCTAAGAAAAAGTAGAGTATGACCGGCGAGAAATAACTTCTCTGACCATTAACCCGGCGTCACCCATGTGGGGTCTAATGGAACCCCCAACACACTTAGAACTACATAGTATAATTCTATGGTTAATACACGGATGTTTTATTGGTTGCCTATAGCTTTCTAAAACATGTTGCCGTTGGTATTCTCAATAAATTTCAGTTGTAAGTTGATCGTCAAAGTGAGTACAGTTTTCTGTAATCCGATTAGACCCCACCTGGGTGACGAAGACACAATTTTAATTCGCGAGGTAACTAAGACAATTTTAATTCGTGGCGTTATTTGTTGTACATATAAACTTTTTTCTCTAGAATGAATTACAAAAAAGAACAAGCCAAACTATTGGCACTTTGGCAGGAACTCGAAGATGATGAGTACGAAATTATGGACTCCGACGATGAAAACGAAATTGATCACATAAGTAATCAGTCTGATGGTGAACAAAATAAAGAAATTGAGGAACTAGAAGTATTGGAATCTGAAAATAAGCGAAAAGAAGATAAAAAAATTTCTTATTATTTAGATAGGGATTCCAAAACAAAATGGAGAAAACTGTATAGTAATAAAGCAGTTAGAACGAAGGCAGAGAACATAATTTCGAACTTACCAGGATCCAAACCATATGCTAAAAACGCTAAGACTGTTTTAGATTGCTGGCTTCATTTTTTTTAAGAAATGCTTGAAGGTATTACGGTCTGCACCAATGTATTGATAGATAAAAAGGCGTTAGCCTACAAAGATAAAGCATATTGTCGCAGAACCAATATTGTTGAAATAAAGGCATTATTTGGCCTCCTCTACCTAGCGGGTGTCTATAGAAATGGTCATCGTAATCTAAAAGATCTTTGGCGAACAAATGGTGCAGGAATCGATACGTTTCGTTCAGTGATGGCACTTTGAGATATGGGTATACAGACGACTACTGAAAATAAGCTGGGTCGACAGAGTTAGAAACGAGGAGGTCCTTAGACAGCTGAACCAAACAACACAACTGGTCAATATAATAAAGAAACGCAAGCTGGAATACTTAGGTCACATTATGAGACACCCTGAAAAATATGATCTTTTACATCTGATCATTCAGGAAAAGATCCAAGGTAATCGTGGTCCTGGTAGAAGAACATCATGGCTGAAAAATCTGAGGCAATGGTATGGAAAATGAACTACATCGTTATTTACAGCTGCTGTCAATAAAGTCACGATAGCGAATATGGTAGCCAACATGATATCCAACGATCGATAAAGGTCATGGAACTAGAAAAGATGGCACTCAATAGATTTACATTTTTATTGCAGTGTTTACGTTTCGATAATGTAGATAATCGACAATTAAGGTTGGCTCTTATTAGGGCAGTTTTTAAAAAGAAGTTTGTTGATACGGTGGATGAGTTGACAGGAAGTTAAAGTGTAGCTCGTAATTGTAGAAGGTGGCCACTAAGAATATTTTTTTCACTAATGGACACAGCTGAAATCAACATCCAGGTAATTTACAGAACAAACACTAGTGACTATTCAAAGAAACGTCTCATATTCCTGGAAGATCTGGGATAAGCATTAGTTACGCCAATTATGGGAGAACGAAAAAGTAATCCGCGACTTACAAAACATTTACGATCCAAACTAGTCAAAAGTGTTCCAGAAAATCTGCCCGGAAAACTAAACAAATGTGCGATCAATGCCAAATTTTTTATTTTTTTAGAGTTTAGATCACCTTCATCGCATTTGCGACGAATGTATCCAGTTTCGGGACTCCTAACTTTTTCAAGCTTGGATATCCAATGTCCTGCTTTTTTATATTTTTATTTGAACCTTTTGAAAAAACTTTTTTGGAAAATCTCTTATTTTGAATCATTATCTTTTGTTTGTGAATTTTTTATGTATCTAAAGTTTTCTGTTTGTAGGAATTTTATTATTTTGCAAATTTTACCTAATACGCGGTCAAATTTAATCCAGTGGTAAAAACTGCTGTTATTTATAAAAACTTAGATAGTAACATCAGATATTTCAAAGAAATAAATTCGTGTTCGAAATTTTTGTTGAGTTTCTTCAATCAATGTTAAATGGAGTCAATAATACCCAACTTGGGTTATTATACACACATTTTTCACCTGGGTGATGCCAGGTTAATCGAAAGAGATCGAGTTCCTAACGTTAAATTCACAGCAGTGTTGCCAAGCATTTAAATATTTCTTTGAGTCGGAATGACTACATTTTGGAATTAGAATGGAAAGTTCGGTGAAAAATAAATATTTATAATCCCAAATAAGAGAAACTATTGTTAATGTGTTCAAGTTTACTACAGAAGAATAATATTGTAATAACCACTCAAGAATAGACCAAATATATCGCCTAACAAATATTATAGAAGACAATAAAATATGCTCAGCTTTTTCGTAAGCATAGCAAAAGCTTTCGATAAAGTGTGGCATAAAGGCTTGTTACTAAAACTTAAAAGCTATCTTTAAATTCACTATTTCCAGCTAATGGGACGACAGAACTTTGAGAGTTAAAATAGGAAGGCAAATATTCAGAACAACGATCAATCTATGCAGGAATCCCACAGGGCAGTGTTCTGCGACCCATACTATATTTATTATATACCTGTGACACCCTTGTTATGGAAAATATTAAACTGGCCATATTTGCAGATGACAATGCAATACTAACAGTCGATAAATCATTCTAAGAAACAACTAGACATCTTTAAAATGCTGTTAACAAAATAACCACTTATAATAAAATATGACGCATAAAAATTAATGAAGGGAAATCTACCAATATCGATTTCGCTTACAAAAGAAAAATAATTACCCAGTTTAAAAAATATTAAAAAAAATCGACCCCTACAAAAAAATAATTAAATATCTAGGGTCACAAGCTAGCAAAATCTGGGGCTACACTCTATAGTCTTCTAATAGGGACTTCCTAACTTTGACAGTTGGTAGCGGCCATATTGTTCAAACAACATCTGTCAAATCGACTGTCATTTATTTAGTCTGTTGTGCCAAATCACTAAGGATGGATATAGCGTACTCCAACAAGTGCAAATGATAAAATTGTTTAAGCAAAATATGTATTCTATTCGGTCAACGTTTCGTATGCTTCGCCAATTTTATGGTCACCATAATCGTCCTACGAAAAGTCCACTGGTTCAGTAAAAAATCAACTAACACCCGTACTTTGACGAAATGCAAGATCTGCCGAAAACATCACCGCTATCTGTTAAGGTGTGCAGAAGTATCGAAGTCATTTCGATTTCATGTCGCTCGCAAGAGCCTGGCCTATCACAGACCACAACTTGGCGAACTCTGCTAACTGAACAAAAATTTTCATTGAAGAATCAGCGATGAGGTCCATATTTACGCACAACAAACAACATTGTTCCAACTAATCAGTTTCTCAAAGCCAGCATATTCCATGCCATATGAACCGCTTAATTAGAGATTCTACATTGTTAAAATACTTTAATGTACTGTGCTTTTTAAAATATATATTTTTTTTACAAAATTCCTACCCTTATGAATTTAACAACCGCATATAATAACCAAAAGTGTAAAGACTTTTATCCAGGAATGTTTTGAAATGCAGCATAACTTTCTTAACACGGTAATACCATTCTCTATTAATACTACCTATTCAAAAAAGACTACGAATACCCGTTGGTGAGCGAAGGAATCCTGTTGTAAAACCTTCTATGCATATCGTCTATTTTAACCAAATAATACGTTCCCGGGAAATAGCCTTCTATACTACTGACAGGCTCATAAGGAGCCTTGTGACAAGTCTCCTGCCTTAATTCTAAGCTAGCCTCAAATTTTTTCGGTTCAAACTTAACCCGCTGCTTCAGCCTCGACTTCACCAACGAAGAATTTGAAATTATACGTTTTAGAGAATCAATGTTATTACTAACCGTTATAGAAAACATAGAGGCTGCTAAGCCCGATCCGTAAGAGAACAAAACGATTTTATTACCTGCGAGAACCTCAGGCTCTTTATTCACTAATAACGATACTAATCCTCCGTACAAAGAAGACGTATACATATTACCGACTTGGGTCGCTACCAAAAGTGACGGTTGCGTTTTTTCTACAAATTGCTGTTTACTTACATCTACGAAGGCCTTTTCTAAGTCTCTATCGAAGTAACTGTCTTCTAGTTTCACCTTTTGGAACTTTTCGAGAGACGGGTACAGGTCTGGCTTTTGTAAAAAGTCGTTTAAAGCCATTCGTCCTACGGATTTTTGCACCAGTTTGCAGAAAGGGGTGTGGAATAGTACCGCGTCGAAATCCTTCAGCGTAACATCCTTTTTATGCTTCTCCGCCACTTTTTTCTTGTAAAGAGAGTAACAGTTGTCTAAAGCACTTAGGTAGCACTGAATTGACAGTTTGCCGTCGACTACCGGATACTCAGAAGTGAGGTCCGGCTTGTAAAAATCGTAGGCGTGTTTCACGTATGTCGCACGAACACCCCTATCGATTACCAAAGGAGCATTAGGGCCTAATAACATCGCAACTGCACCCGCTCCTCCTGTAGGCCTAGCGGATCCTTTAGCGTATACTGCTATGTCAGCTGCCACTACTATCGCATATCTGTAACAAATATAACATCCTAGTATCTAGTAAATATGATAAACTTGATTAAAGGTTATGTACATCCAAGATTATCAGTAAATATTTCATCTGTTATATAGAATAAAAATTTGAAAACCGTTAAAATCTTCAATCTAGTAAATAATATAAAAATAAATCAATAAATAAGGGCCTAACAATTGTAATTCCGATAATACCATAGACATATTCGCTCCGTGCGTGATTGACGCGACACCTACCGCCTTCATCTGACAATTTTGGAGTCCCAATTTTCAGGTTAAACATATGACATATGTTTGACATTGTTAAATACATGCGAAATTGACAATTATTAATAAATTAATTTTTTAACTATATTTTTTCAGTTTATGTACAAAATAAATGTAGTATTAAAAACTGGGTTTCTCAAAATTCATCATAATATATCTTTTCAACTCCAAACGGAAAAGAAAGGGAAAAATCTAGTACTGGCAAATCAAGTTTTTCACGCAAAAGAGCATATAATTAAAAACAATAATAGTAAAAGTTATGATATAAAAGCTAAAGTCATCTGCAGTTAGCTTAAAGCCTTATGAAATATCATTCAAGGTAAATTATTTAAATTTTTCCTATTTCAATTGCATACAAATGAAATTATGTGATATTTACTTTTTCATATTAATAGCACGAATTCATCTTTTTCTTTATTCTAATTTATAAGTAATCTTTGGGAACCTATTAAAACTACACTCACTGTTTTTGCTATTATTAGCACAATTAAATACGCAACATGGATTTGCACACATTTTTGATAAAATTTATGCGTAAAAATATTTTGTCCAATATTCCAATTTTGTCATATTTCGCCGCTACGCACGCTGGCATCGTTTCAATGTATCCCTACCATGGTCACGCACGGAGCGAATATAATACAAGATAGACTGATCGTTGCAATACCAGCCCGATATACCGAATACCAGTGCGATAGAGAAAACTGACGCAAAGCAATCTCTCCATCGCTTTCTAATTTGTCAGGTTTATCGACCACGTGACCTAAATGACCAATGAGAAGCTCACGTGCTCGATAAACCCGGCCCATTAGGCAGAGATGCAGGGACTGCTTTGCGTCAGTTTTCTATATCCACATCCACAAATTTCAGAACTACTGATGAAAATGAAACGACAATGAATTGAATGAATGAAATGATATTAAAACCACCCTCATGGATATAGCTGACAACATCTGATTTTATCGGGCGCGATTACAAATATTAGATTTGTGTGAATCATTAATGGAAAGCTACATACTTTTAAAAAAATTACCTCAATGACATTTTAAACGCCATTGCATTTTTTCGCTTGAAAATCTTACACAGTTCAATTATTTCCCCCAATGACTTAATGGATTCCCTAAAGACAATCTCATAATCATTACAAAATAATGTATTGCCATTGCCCATTTATACATCAAATATAGCCCTGTATATTGACATAATGAAACTTAATTTCGCCATGTGTGAAGCCCAGCTGTTAAAACCAGTTAGCATTTTACCAAAAACTTGTCAGATGTCAACATTTTTAGCACAAGGTTACAATGTCCAAGAAATTTATCGAATTTTATGGTTAATACTTAATTGTTATATATACTTATGGTTAATACTAATATGGGAATACTAAGAATATGTATAAACTTAAGTAGCAATATTGTTTTTTTAAGTAACAGCCAAAGTCACAAAACAACAATGTTCTGTCCTGAAATTTCTGGGAAATCTCAGGTAAAATTTTTTGGGTCATGAAACACTCTTTGTTTGTTAAACTTTAATATCAATAAATCCTTTAAGTATATATATATTAAAAAACTCCATCATCAACAATTTAAATTGTTCTGAAAATGTTCTTAGAAAGGATTAAAATTTCCAATCGGCAGAATATGTTTTGCAGATTGTGAATCATATTAGTTAGATTAATATGTTGTGTTTGTAAACTACTGTGATTATAATATGCAGAATTGTTAGTCCTATAATAAAAAGCCATGTTAATACATGAAATTGTGTAGTAAAAATGTCACAAACGTATAATTTTACTCCTGTGAAATTAAAGTGTCATTTAACTGTGCCAATTGTTGAAGCAATTGGCACAGTTAAATGAGTTGTAGAAGCAACTAACTATTTATAGACTTTTGAAGCAATGAAGGAGTGGAAGTATTACAGAAGCACCTAAAACATCAACATAGAGAAAACCCATTCATATAGATGATAGTGTGAAACAATCGATTCGAAAAAAATTTCATTCATTTTATTTACAAAAAAAAAAATTCCTACTTTGGATAAGGTTTTAGTAGACATTAATGAAAACGAATCTTTTTCAAACATTAAAGGAGATACATTGTGGAAAACTTTACATGAATTAGGATTCGTTTCTGCGAGGAGGCAATATATTGAGGGATTCGAAATTTGAGAAGAGAAGATAAAAATATTTTTTATTTATATGAAACATGGATAAATGAAGGGCATTGTAAAGGGCATAAAAACTCCCAAATGGTAAAAGTATCTGTTTAATTATACTCACATTGGAGGAGATAAAGGATTTGTTGATGGAGACTTGCTAGATTTTATTTCAATTCTATGAATATTTCTGTCAAATGATAGATTTGTTACAAACCAATGCTTTAATTAATACTCATGGACAATGCCAGTTACCACTCAAGATTAAAGCAAATGTTACCTAACACTAAATGGAGAAATCAAGAACTCTTGGATTATCTAATATTCAAAGAAATAGTAGTGCCAGAAGAAGGTTTACTCAAAAAAGAGTTATTGCAGTTATGCAAACAATATTCACCAAAATTTAAGAAGTATAGTGTAGATGGAATGTCAAAAGAACATGGAGTTAAACTGTTACGATTACCACCTTATCACTGTGAACTTAACCCCACAGAACTAATCTGGGCACAAATGAAGGGATATGTTGTGAGAAATAATACATTTAAACTTCAAGATGTTCGTTAATTATTATATGATTCCATATCAAAAATTTCTTATGAAAATTGGCAAAAAGCTATAAGCCTTGTCATAGCACAGGAAGAAACATTCTAGAAACTCGATGTTAATAGAGGAAACAATAAAACCAATTATTATTTCTGAAGGAAATAAAGAAACTGGTCATGATTATGATGCCTCCTTCTCGGAAGAAGACATCTTCTGTATTTAGGTATGTAATTATATTTTTATATTACTGACAGCAGAAATGTCAATAAAAAGAGAAGTTCGCCAGGGCTACACTATTGTTTAATATATATTCCAAAAAGATCATCCAAAATGCCCTCGAAAATATTGAAGAAGGAATAAAAATCAATGGAGAATATGTAAACAAATGATGATACGATCAGACGATACCTTCATTATTTCGGGCAGTGCTGAGGGTTTGCAACGACTTTTGAATGCCATAACCAGAGAGGGAGATAGCTTGGGGCTGAATATAAACACAAATAAAACAGAAGTAAAGGCCGTTACATGTGCATCAAATGCAGACATTAATATTGGTGTTTACAACAAACAGATAGAACCCTTACAGAAATTCGAGTATCTTGATTGCTGGATAACAAACGATCTTGACTATGAAGTTGGAATAGGTGCTCGTATAGAGTATGCTAGGTCCACTTTTCAAAGAATAAAAAAATTTTAATAAATTCTACCTTATCTTTGGATATCCGATACCAATTTGTAAAAACATTCATTTATTCCATATTGCTATACGGAGTGGAAAAATGGGCTCTCGGAATCACAAGTATGAGACGTGTAGAAGCCTTTGAGATGGGGGTTTTTCGAAGGATACTGAAGATTTCCTGGACAGAGCATGTAACCAACAACAACGTGCTGAGAAGAATGGGGACTGAGAGAGAACTCCTAAATATTGTAAAAACCAGAAAAACGAGTTATTTAGGCCACATTTACAGAGGAGAAAAATACAACCTCCTACGACTAATAATGGAAGGGAAAGTAGAAGGAAGAAGAGGTCCAGGAAGAAGAAAATGCTCCTAGCTGAAAAATGTAAGAGGACAGCCATGGACACACATTCGATACTAATAACAGCTCAAGACAGAGCAATTTGCTGTAGTTAAAGCCAACCTTCAGAATGGAGAGGGCAGTTTAAGAAGATTACTAATTATAAGCTTATATGATGCTAGTACCCGAAATATATTTATTATTAAATTGTAAGGAAATGTCCTAAACCAATATTTAGTATTTTTATAAAAAAATAATGTGGGTACCTATGTAATATCAGCATTTTAGTTTTTTTATATTAAAGTAATTTTATGTTCTCTGTCACTGAGACGTTCAGTTACTGCTAATCCCTTAGGGTTTGCTCATTTGCCTTTTATGATGTATTGTTTTTGTGGTTTGTCGGGGTGGTCATATTAAAGTCGAGTGAAAATTCAGATAAGAAGGTATTCATTATTCCATTTTTATCTGCATTGACAAATCCTTTATTTAGACCATTGCTATAAAATTTGTGCTATCAATAATTTTCAAATGTACTATAGATATATTACATTGTTACCTCAGAACCAAAACATTTGATGGAGAAATACTTAATAAAATAATGTCCCTAGAAAAATTATATAAAAGTATTATGAATACTTGAATCTTTAAACTTTAAGGCAACTTCTAAAAATCAACAATTGTTGTTAAAAATTTAGATGAATACAAAATTCCACGAGGAAACTAAGTTCCTGTAGCTGGCTGTATACCATATATCACAAAAAAATTTTGTTAAAATCCTTTATAAAAGGTATATAAAAATGCCTCAAACGGGCTATCACAAACACATTGCAAAACGTTTTCGGATTAAACAATCCATCATCAGTGCAAACGGTTGTACATGCTAGTAGCCACCAAAATATATGGGTAAAAACCCTTTAAATGTTATAAATTTGAAGTTGTTTTACATTACTAGTATTACTAATTACTAATGGATAGGTAACGCCATATTACCTATCCAACAGTAACTTAACCATCACAAATTAGTAATACTAATAATGTAAAACAACTTCAAATTTATAACATTTAAAAGGTTTTTACCCATATATTTTGGTGGCTACTAGCATGTACAACCGTTTGCACTGATGATGGATTATTTAATCCGAAAACATTTTGCAATGTGTTTGTGATAGCCCGTTTGAGGCATTTTTATATACCTTTTATAAAGGATTTTAACAATTTTTTTTTTTTTTTTTAGATGAATACCTTTATTCTTTGCAACGATACACATATTCATTAAATTGCAATAAAAGCTGGTAAAATGATAGAAAATTATGCAGGGAGTACAAAAAATCTCTAAATAAAGTGATGGTAAATTGCAGGGTGGGCTGAGGGAAAGAAAAGTTGCAGATACATTTTCATATGCGAAGTTGGATACAGATTTAAATCTACGAACACTATGATATCTGCTTTTAATTAACTTCAAACCTTCAACGTCTACTTTTAAGTACAATTTATTACAAAGTGTATTGGAAACTATAGCAAAGATTGTTTATTATTATTTATTAGCCAAAATCCTAGACTAGAACTGAGAGTAAGAGCACTGATATGCTATGTGTTTTCGATACTGCAATATGGACTTGAAAACTGGACATTGAAGCAAGAACACATAAATAAGTTACAGTCCTTTGAAATGCGGTGTTACAGGAGGATGCATAGAATAGCATGGACACAGAAGTAAACTAACACGGAAGTATTCCAAGATTTGGGAAAAGGATGCGAAATAATAAACACAATAAAAATAAAATAGTTACAATATCTGGGACCTGTAATGAGGGGACAGCGATATAAACTGCTAAGACTGATAATACAGGGAAAGATAAGAGGAGGAAGGAGTATAGGGAAGGAAGGAGAGTGTCATGGTTGCAGAATTTAAGGGACTGGTTTAAATACAGTTCTATAGAACTCTTCAGAGCAGCATTAGATAAAGTAAAGATAGTGATGATGATATCCAACCTCCGATTGGGAGACGGCACTTAAAGAAGAAGAAGCCAAAATCCTCCTCTTTTATACTAAATTTTTAACAATAGTTTTTAAATAAATACTTCACTTTTCAACTTATCTTAAATGTCAAAGCTTCAAGAATTCATTCTACTTTATAACTCATTTACATACAAGCATTACTAAATCACAAACAGTTGTTTAAACATTTGGTATCTAGGATAAACATTAGAAAATAAGTAATAAACTACTAAACATATTTGGTTGAAATTGGACTTCTGATCTCTATGTTAAGTACAACTTCAGTCAGTATTCAAAGGTTATTAACACTACAAAAAGACGGCTTTTGTTGATTTTCTGATAGATATTTACCAATTTTAATGTTTACAAAATCAAACAAGAAGTTTTTTATGATCTAAAGATCCATAAATGAGTTTTTCTGAAAACTAACTGGAAAATTCGTACTCCCCTAATACTCACAGATATATAATTTTTGTTGAGTAATTAAATCTATGAAGTTTATATTCACAACATTAATTAATGAGACAATACAACCATTGGGAACAGTCAACGCTGTTTAAACGCGCTTAAATGGTTATGGTAAAATAAAATTTGCATACAAATCCAAATGATATCGCATTTTAAAGATCCAGCACTTTGGATAATTGCCATAATTATGCAGAAATGATTCTAGAAAAATGGGTCGAACAGAATCTTACAAATATGGACTTTTCAATGTCAAAAAGAAATTTTGGCGAACAAAATAGGTATGCCCATAAGCGAATAGTTTATAAAAAACTGGTTATTGTCGAAGTAGTTTGCTGCAATTGGGCAATTTACTCCGAGAGCACTGGCAATATATTTTATTTCTTTATTATATCTTATTTGAAAAATAAGAACCAATTTAAAACAGGATTTTCATCACAGAATAAAAGTAGGAAAGATTTGACGAACATGAAAGATCCAAGGGTATAGATAATCTGAAAATTTATACGACTTGCTTATTAAAGCAAGGAAGAGTTGATGTAGAACTCGAAAATCAAATTAACACTGCGAAAGAATATTGTGTTAAAGTACTAGAAAGAATCATAAGTGTAATAAAGTTTCTGGCTACCAGGAAATTGGCATTTAGAGGTACTCTTGAAAGAATTGACAAAAAACATAATAGAAGCTACTTAGGTTTACTGGAACTATTGTCAGAATATAATCCATTTTTAAAAGATAATATTAAACAAGAAAATTTAGGTAAGGGCAAAATGTCATATCTATCAAAACATATATGTAACAAATAACTGAATATTTTGTCCAATCTAGTCATTGATAAAATTGTTAGGCAAATTAAGGCAAACAAATATTATTCTATAAGTGTAAATTTAACACCATGACTAACTTACAGTGATTTTGGATATTGTAACAATAAAGGGAATCCCATGGAAAGATTGGTGGGATTTTATAAAAACACTGGGCATAGCTCACAAGAACTTGAGGAAACAGTTATTAGTATGTTATAGTCTTTGAAATTAGATATTAAGAACCGTAGAGGCCAGTCTTATGACAATACCAGTAATATAAGTGGCACATACTCTGGTTTGTAAGCACATATTAAAGTTTACAATGATTTAGCTCTCTTTGTACTGTGTGCTGCACCCTCTTTAAATTTGGTTGTCCAAAAAGCAGCAAATTGTTGTATGGAAGCAACATGTTTTTTTATATTGGTACAAGATATTTACAATTTTTCATCCGTGTCTACACATGGCTGGGAGTTATTGTCTCGCCTCCAATAAAGGATTCGCCTGAGGCGGGCAGATACTGTTACCATACAACCCGTTGGTCTTCTTGTTTGGATGCAGCGATAAAAAGCAATTACGGTTTGATTAAAACATGTTTGATTGAAACGTCAACGGATGTAAATGGGCACAATGTAATAAGAGTTGAAGCAGCTTCTGTATCGCAAAAACTTGATTTGTTGGAAAACGGAATAATTTTATCATTCTGGCACTTTACAAAGGATTAATAAGGTGAATAAAGCAGTATAAAAGGAAAATATGGATTTAAGCACAACCGCTCATCTGTTATCACCTTTAGCAGATTACTTTGATTTCTTACGTGATCGTTTTGATCACTACGAAGCCTTAGGAATGTTGTTAAAAGGGAACGAAAATTATGCTGAGAAGAGGATTATCAGAACAAATTTCAATTAGGCAAAAAGAATTCAGAGGCAAGTTTAAGCTAAAAAGAAAAAATGCGAACAGAATGTTAGGTTTTTATAACAGAGCATTTGAATTTTTGTTTAAACTAAAAACTACAAAAGATGAAGATATTTTCATATCAGCAACCAAATTACAACAAAAATACAAGGAGGATTTGGACGAGTATTTTCCCCAAGAATGTATTCATTTAAAGCATTTGTTAACATCCCTTCCCCAATTACAAATAGATACTTCTTTAGAATTGGTACAGATTTTATATGAAAATAAATTAATAATATTCATTTCCAAACATTAAATGCACTGGCGAACGCTCTCTTTCGATACTAAAAAGTGTAAAGACCTACTTAAGAAATGCAATTTCTCAAGAACATTTGAACTTCTTAGCAGTTTTTTCCATTAACGAGGACCTTGTTAAATGAATTAAATATAAATGATATCATCGAAAACTTTGCTTCAGTAAAAGCAAGAAAACAAGCTTTTCAATAGTAAAGGTATTTGATTACCTACCTCATGTTACCTATTTGAATTAGGAACATTTTTATTTTACTTTTTGAAGTTTGCCCTTAATTTTTTTACTTGTATTTTATTAGTATTCATTTAAGCTGGAAACCAAAAATGTTGTAATTGTTTTCCTTATTTTAATAAACTTATATTCAAAATATGTTTTGTTGAATTGAAATAAACAAATATTTTTGAACCTGGTGGCAACTGTATCAGCATCGGGCGGCAGACTGCGTTAAACTGACACTGGGAACAGTAGGAAATAATAGCTGAAAATGCTACTGAGTCTTTACTGAAGTAAAAAATTAATAAACGCAGTGGTGAGCTATACTAGACATAAAACAAAACAACAATAAAACCTGCTGATGATTTACATTGACAACTATACAAATTTGATTAAATAGATCAAAAACTTCTGGTGACAATATTTGTCAATAAATCAAATGCATAAAAATTATTAGATATATGATATTATGTCCAAACACTTGAGGAAAATAATAAATCCATTGTAGCAAATATTCCAAATTGAAATATAAAATATATACAGATGACATGCACTAGATAATTTGTGATTTACAGAATAAATAAATGGATAACTATTGTAACACCGAAAACTAAGAACTCTCTTCTGTGCTGAACATTCCTGATAAAGAAAACATGAACACATTAAAACACACCCCACCAAAAAAGCAAACCTTTATAGTTGTCATATAATTTAAAATTCATAGCACTTTTGAATGGTAGTAATAGATAATCTTGGAGTACCTTTACAATTATGATTAAAGAATATTTTTGTGGACTTACCTTCCATTCCAGGAAGAAGACTCTATCCAAGACACAGCATTGATGAGTGCTGCTGTACCACCATAACAAGCATTAGTTGTATCTACACCTTCTATATCAGTAATACCATGGGGTTCAAACAACTGCATAAGAACTGTTTTAACACTTTTTGATTTATCAATTATAGTTTCAGTGCCAACTTCCAAACGGCCTATTTCTTGTGGACTAATGTTATAGTTTTCCATTAATTTCTGAACTGCGGTAAGACACAATGAGTTGATATCTTCTCTGTCAGTACAAAACCCCATCTTTTTTTGGCCCAAACCAATTGTGTATTTTCCTGTAGAGACTCCATCATATACTTCTAATTCGGTTTGGTCCACGTATAAAGAGGGAATATACAGCTCTAGGGCTAAAATACCAACATCTTTTGGCCAATGATCCATGATAAATTGACGAAGGGA
The DNA here is from genome assembly GCA_918026665.1 of Diabrotica balteata. Taxonomy (NCBI): domain Eukaryota; kingdom Metazoa; phylum Arthropoda; class Insecta; order Coleoptera; family Chrysomelidae; genus Diabrotica; species Diabrotica balteata. The sequence continues at coordinate 105,367,171 of OU898283.1, read as the reverse complement.
AAAATCACGATTAAAGACACAACGTTTTCACTTGTAAAACTAAAGAACCGTATTTAGTACTGCACACTGCATTTTTCGGATGTAGTGTTAAATAATTTCACAATTCCACCACTCTTTGAACATCTCCAATAATAATTTTAAAAACCCTTCCCATTACTGTATCATCATCCAATAGTTAACCTCAATTTTTTGGACAACAAAAAGGCAACGTTGCCACTTTCAAACTTTCTATTCTTAGAAATTTATATAAGAAGCAATTTAATTTAATAATTTTGTACTACGTATTTACAAAATAAAATAGTTAAATATACTAGTGACATTTATTTACATTAAATAAAAATATTATCAAAGTAGTAGCTATATTTCAACATAAATAAATTATTTGTTATTGGAATATCCCAGCTTTCATTACAACAAGTAAAAGTGCCAACAGTACGTTTGCATCATCCAAATTAGCGAGGGTAATGGCTAATAAACTTACTGACGGTAAATTAATTCCTATAACAAACATCGTGATCACACCGGGAGTCGACTGATACCCTTTGTAGTTTTCGTAATTGTTAATGTCGTCTTTTTAAACAGTAATATAACTTGTCCCGTTTGCCACGTTTTCGGTATTTTAGATTCTTCTGATATATACGTTTCGTTCCAATTACCGCATTTTTCACTTGTTGATTTGATTGTTGTAGTCCTTTCCTGTTTCATATTTTATGTTTCCGTCAGAAACTATTTTTTCAATACAAGTTCTCAAATTCTCCTATTCATTATTTATATTTGGTTTCCTATATTTTTGTTTTATATATTGATAAAGTCTTTGATCAGAATGTATGTGAATTTTAATATTTAAGCAAATATTTAAAATATGTACACATAAATTATACTACATATAATACAAAAGTTGTTTTCTTATTCAGAGGTAAAAGAAAAGAAATAACAGTTTAAGATCCATATTGAAATTTTTCTGTAGTTATACAAAATCCACAGTTTCAATAATAAAGAATTTTTGTTAATCAAAAAATTGTGAAATTGTACTCATAGTCAGTACCTAACTCTAGAACGTCATGACAGTTGACAAATGACATATTCTTAACTGTTTTCTGTCAACTACTGTCAACTAAGTCAAGTGAAATCAGGTGGAATGTGGAATTAAATGAAATGTTGATGTTATGATTGCTATTTAATTGTGAAATAAAATCACTTATAAGTAAAAATGGATATCGAAGTAGAACAGTCGGAAACAACTAAAACTAGTGACTCGTCGTGCAGTGAATCCGATATAATACAGAAATGTGATACGAATTTGAAGAGGAAACTACTGGAAGAGTTTCCAGAGGCCCTAGAGTATATTAAGAAGCTGGAATCAATCATTAAAAAACATCTAAAGAAGATTAATAAACTACGGAACAAATTAAAGGTTTATAGTGTAGTCTATTCAATTAATAACTATATACAACATATTGTTTGTAGGTAAAAGCTAGATGTAAAGAAAGTAGTACACAGACCGATCTAGAGGAATCATATTCAGTTAATGATAATACAGAGGCTATAGAAACTGCTGAAAACACTCAGAAGAGCCTAGTAGATGACATTAAAGAAGCAGCAGAAATTGCTATGCAAAAAACTGGGTTTGTCTATGAAGAAACTTCAGGACTCTATTATGACTACAATACTGGATACTATTATAATGCAGTAAGAATCAGTATTTATTTACTTTTCATTTATATAAATGTATGTGTATCTGAGATAGAGGCTCATTTGTACAATGTAGTGTTCTTATCTGATTAATTTAGAGCTTTTTGTAGGAATATGGTTTGTATTATGATGGTACCACTGGCAAGTATTTGCAATATAATTCTGAGACACAGACATATGAATATCATTCCCAGGTTGCAGTACCTAGCTCAGATGCATGCAGAACAGAAAATACTATTCAAAAAAGGAAAAAGAAACATAAAATTAAAGTAAGTTTTGAATATTGGCTGACCTACATTTTAATTCCTAAATTGCTTGTTGTTGGTGGTTGAATATGTAATATATGAAACAGGATTATGACAACAAAAAAAGTTTGTGGATCCAATTAGGTAGATCTATCATCATAGAGCTACTTCATAAGGATTCTTAATTATTTTTTGGAAAATATTTTATTAATTCAACCATAAATAAGGTTTTTTTATTATACTAATTTCAACATTTTCATTTTCAGGTAAAGACTTCTTCTGATATGGACGAATTATTGCAATCTTTCAATAAAATGAACATAAATACTCTTCGAACTAATGCCCTGGGTATGTATCATAATAAGTAACATGAAATTATTATTTCAGGCCAAGAAAATCTCCAGAACTGACAATGAAGATGGCCAAGAAATTGATAACATAGAAGAAGGCGAATGCTCAGCTAGTGATACAAACAGTGATGGTGGAGAGGTTGATTCTGATTCTAGTGGTAGTTATTTTTTATTTTTGGTTTTTCTTAATAGTTTCACACCATTTAGATAATTCAAATTATAAGAAAATTGTGTTATTTTGTATTTTAAATGAATAAAAATAATACAATAGTTAAACAACAATAATATATGAGGTTTTACAACATACATATATGATTTTATCTAATTTATTTTGTCAATATAGTTTTCTTTTTGCTCAATACACTAAATAAGATGATTTTGAGACATTGTTATCCCTTGCGAACAGTAATTATGCATATGATTCTCAAAATAGTGCAACTATAACATCTTTTTTCATTGCAAAGTGGCATCCCTTTTTAAATTTAGGAACAGGACATTGTCACATGGCGCTTAATCTGCAATTAGGGTGGGTGGTAGATCAATTCATATCACAATGGTTGTTAATTTTGCTGTGCAATGCCAGTCTTTAGAGTATGTTCTGAATTTATATGAATAGAACAGCACTTTTTCTCAATTCCGTATCAAAACAGCTTGATAGACCTATCCCATCCTGATGCATCAAACACAATCACATTTGTTTTTTGATCGGCTAGTCTACACCGTATTTGGTGGACCTTTCCCGTTTTTTCTCCATTACTTTGTCTTTCTCTTCATACCTGGAGTGTAGAAATGGACCCATATCCCATTGATAAAAGTTTTTTAAAAGTATGACATAATTTCTCATTGCAAAGTTTTGCTCGTTTTTTAAATCTATGAACAATAAATGATCCCTTCTAAACTATAGAGTTAAAGAAATATATACACTACGTTCAGTCAGCAGGTTGATCCAAGTTGGATTTTGTTATGTCAAACTTTTGCCTTTCGGTATGGACTTTTCATTAGGACTTTGAGGATACTAGTCTCTTGAATCCTCAGAATGACTCCTTTAGTAAACACTTAATTGATGAAGTGGACACTAGTTTACTTTGATTGAGTAGAGCCCTTAAGGTAACTCAGCATATTCATCTCTTTTATTAGGCAATTAGTGTGTTTTTCAATTTCCATGGCTTTTCAGATAATTCAGAAGAATTGAGTCAGAATTTAGTCAGAATTGGGACTTAAATGGAATGTTCAAAGATTCTGGTTTGAATTCTTCCACTTGGTTTAACCTATGCGAGTGGTTAGCATAAAAAATTTCAGAAAATACACTTTGCACATTAATTTTTATTAGAAAACCAAAGATTGTATGTTATTTTTAGTTATCTAGCATAAAAAATGTATCAAAGATACCCAACATTCTAATATTTCAGATATATCTAAAAGTTGGCCACCCTGTATGCGCATCATAGTCGAATCCACAGAAATACCGGGATTAAAGAAGGGGTCACTACACATAATAACTTGCAGTGGAGGATCACTAGGTCGGGAAGGGGCACATTCTATTCTTCTGAAAGATCCCAACGCCAGTAAACACCATCTAAAAATCACCTTTGACGAAAAAGGTGGACAGTATCAAGCAGTGGATCTGGGATCTAGGAACGGAACTTTACTTAACGGAGCAAGAATGTCACCGTCCAAACAGGAAAGCGATGCTATGGATGTAGTCCATGGCAGTAAGATCCAAATAGGCCAGACTGTTTTGTTGTGCCATATACATGAAGGTAATCAGACGTGCGGGCATTGTGAACCAGGACTTATTCAAGTTGCAGGTAGGTCTATAATCTGGAATGAATAACACTAGTTGTAGTTTCTTTAGAATATAATATAATCCAAGGGTAATCAAAACAGTTTCTTACTTCTCTTTTATTTCTTTATATTATCTGCAAATTCGTTTAAACTGAATCGATTTACTTGAAATTTTGACAGGAGATATAAAATAACTTAACCTACACTGCTCAATGTATCATATATGAAATATACCGAGAATTTACATGGTAAACACAGTGAAATAAAATTAAATCCAAACAACACTATGTAACATATTCGATATATACCACTCTATTAGATATATACATTTTGTAACCTTGAAACGTCGTCTAATATTTTATAAATCGCGCGAATTGGTCAGTTATCACTTAACGGTCGTGTTGACGATAACGCTGAGTTTTGAAACATTATATAGGTGATTATTATTGAAAATTGAGGGTGCAAAATTGTGTTTACTGTTTATTACACATCCACAAGTCATCTAGTATTAGTTTTATCGAGCATCTACCATTATTTTATGAGGTACGGTAAATAATTTGTTTGTATCATTTATGATACAGAATGTAATTTTGATATTATTTTAGATGTCTAACTGGTGTATGAAAAAACCTCTATCAGATAAAGAATTGCAAGAAATAGTCGACAATTGGAATGATAGTGAAGACGATTGTGATGTAAGTGATATTGGGAACTTAAATGATGATGTAGGTTTAGAAAATATAGACATATCAAATATTCTAGTGGTATTTGAAGATGAGTTGAGTGGGGCAGATCTGGAAAATACAGCAGAAAATGACGGAGAACAAATAGAGAATATTGGAGACATAACAAATGAATTAGATGAAAACGTTAATGAGACCGAAAACGAATATATTAGGGAAGACTTAGATGAAAATCCTAATGATTTGCATTTATTTAAAGACAAATTCAAAAGTATTTTATGGAAAAAAAGAAATTTACTGTTAAATGAAGATGTTTTAGCATTCAAAAGTGATTCTTCATTACCTGCATGTGTACAAGATATGTCTACTGCATTTCATTTTTTAAATATTTTTTTGACGACAATCTATTGCAAGAGATTGTCAACCAATCTAATTTATACAGTGTTCAAAATAATCCTGCTAAGCCAGCCAACATTGGTACAGATGACATCAGTAAATTTATTGGAATATTGCTCTATATGTCAGTCATCCATTTGCCTAATGCATGTTGCTACTGGTCTAAAAATATTGGAGTGTCCCAAATAAAAGAAACAATGAGCCAACATGCTTTTGATCATGTCAGAAAAGTGATTCATTTTACAGATAACTCAAAAATGAAAGCTAAGGATGATCCACAAGCAGATCGTCTTTATAAATTGAGAAATGTAGAACATTTAAATTTGAAATTTGGGAGTATACCTCATGAACAATATTTATGTGTAGATGAACAACTATGTGCAACTAAGGCCAGGCATTATCTAAAACAATACTTGCCCCTTAAACCACATAAATGGGGATTTAAACTGTTTCAGTTGTAAGTGGCTTTTCTTATCAATTTGAAATTTACACTGGCCAAGAAAATAGAGCTCGTCTAAATACAGAACCAGATCTGGGGGCTAGTGCCAATGTAGTCGTTAGATTGTGTTGAAATATTCCTAAAAATCAATTCTTCAGGGTTTACTTCGACAACTACTATTCATCAGTTTCCTTAGTATTATATTTAGCTAACCAAGGCATTTATTCGCTGGGCACTATTAGAAGGAATAGGATTCCAAATTGCAAATTGCCTTCAAATAATGAGATAAAGAAGCAAGAAAGAGGAACATCCTACGAGTATGTATCAAATGCAGAAGGTGTTGATATATCTACCGTTATTTGGAAAGATAACAAAGCTGTTACACTTATATCTAATTTTGCTGGACAGTTGCCTATGCAAGAAGTAGATAGGTTTGACAAAAGAGAAAATAAGAAAATCCAGATATCATGTCCACATCTGGGTCAAAGAATATAACAGACACATGGGTGGAGTAGACCTATTAGACAGTCTCATCGGTAGATACAAAATTAAACTCCGTACAAAAAAGTGGTACTTACGAATTTTTTTCCACCTTGTAGATCTCACACTTGTAAATAGTTGGATTTTTTATAAACGAGTATGCAAAGAAAATGGTACCAAGTCTGTGCCGTTGGTCAATTTTAGAATTGAGGTAGCTGACTGCCTGTGCAGAGCAGGTATGCAAAATTTATCAAGCAAGCGAGGACGACCATCTACAAGTTCTATTGAACAGGATATACAATTGAAGAAAAAGAAAGGGCCAACAAGTTATATTCCCCCAAAAGATATCCGAACCGATGCTGTAGGACATTGGCCAATCTACACTAGCGATCGAACCCGATGCAAAAAGCCAAATTGTAAAAAATTAACCTATGTTAAATGTGACAAATGTGGTTTGCACTTATGTTTTAATAAGGATTCAAACTGTTTCTTTGACTTCCATCAATAAAAATATTACATTACAAAGGTATTTAAGAATTTTATTTCCTATATATAATTTTCCCCAAATGCACTTTGTATCAAATTTGATACATGACCAAAAATGTCCTGAAATTAAAAACAAATAACTTTACATTTTTTTAATTATTTTTTTCGGACTTCTGTATAAAATAGCTATACATATATTTTTTTCCAATCCAAATTAAAAAATTAAGCTTTGTAGGGTTAAATAATAAAAGTTATATAGTGCCGATACTTGCTATTACCCGTGAGGTGGCAATAACTCAGCGGACAACATACTGGCCTTCTAAACCAAAGCACAGGATATCGATTCTTGGCACCAACAACGGCAATTTCATTTCTAAAAATGATAACGGGTCTTCCCCGATCTTGGGAGGGCATGTAAAGCAGTCGCGCGTCGGTCCCCCTGAATGTCGATGTAAAATTTTTCGCTGACATGATCCCGGTGTTAAAATTGTCTAACTGTTAAGGTAAATTCGTAAATTTCGAAAACCCTTTTTTTCTTAAAAAAATTCTATCTCAAAAACATATCTTTTATTTTCTTTCAAATTTTAATAAAACATGTTGAAAAGTATATACTTTAAATAGGTAAAGAAATAATAATAAGACTTACTCACAATCAATTTAATTTAACAATCAGACGACCGGTTTCGCTTTCTACAATTTGCAAAGCATCTTCAGGTCTAGATACAAAGTTAAACTAATGCTGCAATAAAATAAACCCAATTAGGGTGGTGTCTAATAAAGATAAAATAAACAAATAAGTTAGTTCATACAAATTATAGTAATTATGCCAATATTACATGTCTGTGGTTTTCAAAATGAATAAATTTGAATATATAAAAGGTATTAACAGACAAGGTAAGACCCACAATTGGTATAAAGTAGTAATATTATATTGTAATAAATTAATAAATAAGCAGATAAATAAAACAAAACAAACATTACTTACATGCCGGTACTCTATTAATTGATGGATGGTAGGTCATGGTTGCAAAAATTATGTATTGTTGATTGGAAAACTTTAATGTGCTATTGCAGTTGTTTTGACAATAAACGGGAAGTTCTTGAGGAGAACAGATTTGATCCAATGAATTAGAGATAGGTATATTGTGGTTGTTTGTCAGATGAAAGTGATGTTCTTTACTATTGTATTATTTAAAATGATTTACACTTATATCAGAGATATATTTTTGGAATGTGTGTTATTTATTGAGTATTTATGTTATGAAGGAGACAGTTTTATGACAATGAATAAGAGTAGCTGTACCGATTGTGTGGTTGTGCAATTATTTTGACTTGTAATTATCAAGTCTATTGGCAAAATTAATCAATTATTGTAAAGTCAAGTATATAAAAAGTATATAAAAAGTATATAAAATTATTACAAATTAAGACAATCAGGGACAAATTAAACACACATTAACAGGAACAGAAACACTAAATGACGGGACAAACATTGAATTTAAAACTTAAACTTGGGGAATGGAAGAAACTGCAAGCACTACATCTCACTGTTGGAAGTAATGAGTTTTTTCATATTTAATCTATTAGATTTAAGAGGCAAATTTGACATATGTAGGTTGAAGTGTGACAGTTCTTCTTCTATTACTAAATACTGTAAGTTTAGTTATTCAGTATTATGGAGTATGTTGATATTAATGAATGTCTCAAAATTTGTTTTAATTTAGAAATCAAAAGTAAATTGATGTGTTTAATATTGGCATACTTTAACAATTTTAATTAATTATATATACTTTAAGTAAAAATAAGCACATCTCTTATAGCTGGGCTTATTCCCAAATTTTACAAAATGTTACGCATTTTTTGACATTTTTCGGAAATTTCTCATTATTTTTTCAACTCACATGCCATTCTGAACGCAGACTTCGAGTCCCTACAAAATTTTTCACAAAATAGTGTATTTTAATTTGATTTTTTAGTAATTAATTAGATGTCTTGAGTAATTGAATAAATCATTGTCTCAGACTGAGTCTGAGGGTCAGCAACAACCCCTATTGGGAGTCTTACGTTTTCATGCAGAGTATTTGTTAAATACTTTAACATCACACCATAGTTTCAACAACAATGTAACACATAATAAATTTTGTAACTTTTTAAGGGTGTATACCTAGAAATTTAGTGGCTTGATTCATGTATACCTGGCAATAATACACTGATGATGGACTTTTTAACAACTTGTTACATAGATTAATACAAATTCTTATGTCAAAAAATAAATTAGAGATAGAACTGAATATCATTAAGCAAAAATCACTTTGCAACAAGGAACAACTTGCGCAAATGTAATAAGAACAATAAGAGCCAAAAGAAAAAGCAATTACACAGCAGTGTATACAAACTTAAATGTGTCGACTGCTCAAAAACTTACATCGATCAAACTGGTAGAACTTTTATCAAACGTATAGTAGAACATAAAAGGGTACTCTAGCCGAAACAGCTGTAGTGATAATAATTTAAAATAAATGTTGAAAATAAAAGTTTTTGGTGCTTTATTGTTAGATAAATTCAATCATATCTATTTCAGAACCATTACAAGGAAGGATCTACAGTTACAGCAAATCTACTAACCATAAAAAGGAATTAAAAGGTTTGAAAATGCGCTACGGTGTGTCGGAGTACGAAGGAGACTCTAAACTGGCAAGCGGATACACCGATCGGGCCCAGAAGAGAAGGGAAACTGTCGGGAGTCAAAATCCTCATGAAAAAACTCAAGTAGCTTCTGTAGATGAGTATGAGTACCGCATACTGTATATAGATCTCGAAAATTTATAGAATCTGTTTACAGGTCGATCAATAAAGAGAATAAAGGGTTCAAACTACTGCAGAAAATGGGATGGAAAGAAGGGGAATCGTTGGGCAAGACTGGCGATGGTCTTCTTGAACCGGTAAGTTTATAATTCAGATAGTAATATTCTTTGTACAGTTGAATTTTTATTGAATTGCTTGTGGACCTCTAAAAGTGTTTTAAAAGAGAAGTGTCATGTGGAACATCTTTTAATAACCGTAAAATGGGATAGTTCCCGAGAGTTGGCTGTATACCATGTTAGTTAAAAAACTCGAACATCGAAGTAAAAACTTCTGTTTTAAGCGGTATAATTTTTAATTAAAAAATTAAAATCCAAAATTTTCGGACTAAAGAGTCCGTCTTCAGTGAACTTTTGGAGTACTTGGGAAACTAACTGCAAAACCAAACAGTGGTTGGGTTTAAATTGTAGATATACGTAAAAGACATTTATACTTGAGGGAATAAATAAATTTGTTCTAAAACACAAACAATTTAATAAATTATAAACTAAAGTTTCAAAACTTTCTCACAGATCAAACCGACATCAAACGAAGGTACTACGGGAATCGGGGCCGCCAATACAAAAGTGACTTCAATTCCGACTGAAACAAAGAAACAATCCATTTGGAAGAAGACGAATGAGAGATTTCAGAAGCTGCCAGAGTCCAGCGATGCATTTGAAGTGGATACAGATGACTGAAATATTGTGTTTTATTTAATAATAGTAATTTACTTCTTTTACTTATTTTTAATATATGTCCAAAGTTGTTTGTATTTATTGAAGTTAATAAAAAGCATTTTTTAAAAATTTTGAGTTTCGATTTTTTTTAACCTGTACATAACAATTGAAACAAAGGTAACAAACTACAAAGATGGTTTCATAATGTGCCGTATTTGTTGACTACTTGGATATAGTACAGTGTAGAAGTTTTCTGTTATTTTTAGCAGGTTTCCTGTTTATTGTTGGAAAACCTTCGTGGTCTTTTAGTTAAAAAAATCTCTATTTTTGTTTGACAGCTTTCCCTGCAACGTCTTGTAACGTAAATTAAACCTGTATGGGAAGAAAAGATGTCCAGAAATTGGGTGTTATTTTTGGTAATAAAAAAATTAACTTAGGCGATGTTTGGTCTTGGATTAAAAAGTAGACGAATAATTCTAGGTCTAAATACGTTCGCTATGCGACGGCCCTCAGATGTTTTGAAGGACACGAGTTTTGGGAAGTGGCTCTACAGATCTCTAAACAGGGGTACTGAAGTGAGAAAGAAAGAAAAAAAGAGAATTGTACAAACTGAAAGAAAAGAGACAAAAAAAATATAACTAAATGAAAAGAAAAAGGACAACATCTTATCTTTTTGGTCTTGATTAAACATTATTAGAATTGCGTATTTGCTGTCCCAGAGAAGGTAAGTATAGTAGCGACAAAAATAATACAGTTACCTACTAATTGTGTTTATTGCTGGCTAAATTATAAAAACTCAGTTAACTTCACATATTAAATTGCATTTAACAAAAACCAGAAATGTCAATTACATGATACCCTCAAACATATTTCTTCATAGAAATTTAAATCGTATTTATCTCAATGACTTGGTAAAATATTTTATTTAAAACGATGTAAATAATAAATGTTATTTAAAAAAAATGGAAAATTAGAAATTACCTTGGTCATTATCATACCATGATATGTAAGTACGAGAATATATTTCTTATTACAATGTACTTCATACAAATAAATATGTACATACAAATTCAGAGTAGTATAAAAAGCAATTGTTATTTAATTACTATTTAACTGGGAATAAGCCACAATTAAAGATAAAAATACGTTTATTGACGTTTCAATTTCCACTTCGGAAATCGTTCTCAAAATACAAACAGTAAATTAAACAAATTTTGTTTTTTGTTACATAGTGAAAAATTCTTCTAATAATTTAATTTTATCTGACTCATTTATATTGACAATTCAGACATACATTATTCATGACTTTAAAATGATATTGCCAATATTGTTGAGTTGCGCTCCTGGGACGACTTTACTTATAAGATAGTTCATTCGATTACATGAAATCAACTTTAACTTGAGAATATCCGTCAAGATATCCGAAACACATGACATGATGACAGTAAAATTCTCCTGTTAGTGATTCCATAGTAAATTATGAGGGAAAAACCAGGAAAAAAAACCTCATAATACTATCCCGACATTGTAAGTATTTGTTCGTGAATTTAGTTTACCTTCAACAAACATCAAAATTCTGATTTTATATGTTACGTTATTTAAAAAACATAAATGATGTATCCTCTATATGTTACTGACTTACTAATACTGGTATTTTCTTATTAATAACTTCCTCTTTCAATATTGGTAACCAGATCCTACTACATTCTGCCGAGGAATTCGCGACACAATTGGCCTCATTTAGCATAATTAGAGCCGCTTCTTTGATTGTTCTTTTTTTACCATCCGTTTCTTTTAGGACTACATTTGAATTATTCCATTGAACCCTATGTTCATTATCCCATGTGTGTTTACATATTTGAGATCTATCAAATTCTCTATTTTTAATATAAGATTGATGTTCACTTATTCTAACATTTAATGTTGATGATTCACCTAAATAAAACCGATCGCATTCACAAGGTATTTTATAAATGCAATTCTTTGTCCTTTCTTGTTCATTGTTAGGTTTGGTTTTGGACAAAATAGATCTCAACGTGTTTGTTGTTTTGAATGTTATTGAAATGTTGAATTTATTTTAAATAACAATTTAAAATAAATAAATAAATAACAATTAATTTAAATAACAATTATTAATAACGTATTTAAATAACAATTATTAATATTAATATTAATAATTATCCCTCCAGATACTGACAAAGAATGTAGCGTAGAATCTTTTAAGTAATTTTAAACTGTTTTTCCTCGTTTTAGTGTAGTGTTTTGTACAATTTTATGTCATTATTAATGTTTCCACATTCTACGCTTGCCGGGTAGTTTATATTTGACGAAATGCCCCTGAAGATGCTATTTTAGGCGAAAGTACTTGGGCTAGATTTAATTAACTTGTGCTCGATAATAGCCTTATTTTTCAAAGTTAATTTAGAAAAGATTGCATTTTTAATATTATTGTCATTACTATCTAAAAAATGAGCAGTTACACCAATACAGCTAATGGTATTAATAGATGTCCAACAGTCAGTAGTAATACAAAACTGTTGACCATTGCTATTCGATTCACATATTCTTATAAATAGCTGTATATAGCATCGCGGCTATTTTTATTTTTCCATAACAGTTGCTAACTGCGATTTTCAAATAGCAGCTATAAAATCGCCGGTTGCGATATATTATTCATCACTAAATAGTATATACTTGACTAAACACTAATAAAGTCATCGTATAATACCAGTATTAATTAAACATGACGAGATATAACAAAATAAACATAGATACAAAAGATAAGAATGCAAATCGAATCCAAGCAAAATAAAAAAGTTAGTCTAAATCACGTCTAGTCTAATAATGTTTGAAGTTATCGATAAAGTTGCCCTAATTACAGGAGGTGCCTCAGGCATAGGGCTCTGTTATGCTAAGGAGCTCTTACGAAATGGGCTAAAGGTAAGAATTTACTATAAAGTAATATACCTCAAAGTACACTTATATTTGCATAGCGTTTGTAGTAGGTACATAACTCTTATCTGGTATTTAGTTGATACGAGGTTTATTCGATAATTACATGGGTTAGTTTTTACACGGTAGAAACGTGTAAAACAGTGTATCGGGTATTACCGATATTATTAGAAAAGGTTCCACTTAATATACGTGAACAAATGTGCTTTCTACATGACGGTGCCTCTGCGCACCACAACGAATTAGTACGTGGTGAAATTAATGATCAGTTTGGTGAAAGATGGATCGGAAGGGATGGACCAGTAAGGTGGCCCTAAAGGTCACCAGAATTCAATAAAATGGACTAATTTTTTTGGGGTTACGTTAAGAACGAAGTATAGAAAATACCTCCAACAACAAGGGATGATATGAAAAATAGAATCCGAATTGCATTTCAAAATATTTCTTTACAAATGCTTAGTAATGTAATCAACTCTTTAAATGACCGCTTTCAAGTATGCATAGATGTTTTGGGAGGTTATTTTGAACACGTTACTTAAGTAAGATAAGTTAAAATTTATGTTGTTTTTTATTTTTCTGTGTTGTTATTTTCTTTCGTCGGTTATTTTTTATAAATTTTATTTGAAATAAATTGTTTTCTTTTCTGTGTCGTTATTTCCTTACTGAATTAATAAACAATAATGTCAAACTGTCAGTTTCTGACAAATCAATCATGCTAACTCACAAGAATTATTGGTAAACGTTAAAATATATATCTACTATATTAATACTTTGATGAAAAATAAAAATATCTAGAAAATTGATAACTTTAGGTATAGGGAGTACTTCATAAAATTCGGAGTACGACATTAGTACTTTTCGATAGTGATATAAAATACAGGGTGTTCTATTTAAAATTACTGAGAAAATAATGTACTTGCATTTTGACTTACCCTGTATTTGATTTAACGAATATTATGAAAACGAATATGTTTTATAATTTTTAAGAATTATTAAAAAACTATGGTTGCAATAGATCAATGTTCCTATACTTCTGTTTAATTATACAGGGAGTTATACTTAATACGATTTTCAGGTAATATTGGCTATAACTTTTTAAATACCCGGTATAACATAATAAAACTTTACAATGTTGTGATATGGAAGTGAAGCAGATTTTAAATTTAAAATAAAATATAGGGTGTTCCGTTTAAAAAAAGTTTGGTCTGCCACTATCTTATGAAACACCCTGTAAGATTGTAACTCATTTTAAAATGTGGAGTTTAAAGCTGCCTACAATTTTTGTCAATAACTTTTTTTTGTAATTTTTACTATAACAGATCTACTGAGCTTCCTCACACTAATCAATCACCCTGTATATATAGGAGCAGATTAAACTTATTAATTCATTGTGTATTTTATCTTTTATTTTGTGACCTTTACGATTTATGTAATTTCAGTAAATTTTAAATTGTTATTATTTTTCTTTTTATAAACTTTGTCCATAAAATTGTCAGTGATAATAGAGCATATTTCTGTTCTATTGCTCAGCTTATATGCTTTTATCGTCTATTTTTTAATTAGTTTTTCTCTTTTTGATTTATTATTGTTCAAACTAAAAGACAATCTTCTTAAATAAAAATGTATTGCTGTTTTTTAAGACTTGTTACAAAAAAAGAAGAAAAACACATTTTGGATCACTCATACATACTTTAAGAAATAGTATCAGTTACTAAATTAACTCAAAATGACTCCCTCTGGTAACATGCGGTTATTTTAATATTTTAACAATTTGAACTTTTGACCCAGAAACAGTACAAATGTCCATGATATTAGGAAATACAAAACATTTATTGTCTTTTGAACTTTTTCTTATAAAGTTAACTTCGAAAGCCATAATATTGTGTTTTACAACTTGCCCCACAAAATATCTACTTTTTTACTGTTTTATTTTTGGTATCATAATCAAGTCCATTTACTAAGTATGAGAATACTTATAGAACGAGCAAATGAATACCACATTCCTCTATATATGGCGTTGATAGATCTCGAAAAGGCTTTCGACAGTGTCGAACATTGGGCAGTGAAAAATTCTTTGATTAACAGCCGAATTGACCACAGATATTCGGAACTAATAACCAATATATATAAGGAAGCCAAAACAACAATTAAAATATATGAAGGAACAAAATCATTACAAATAAGTAGAGGCGTGAGACAGGGTGATACAATATCACCGAAACTTTTCAATCAGGCTCTTGAAGATACTTTTAAAAGATCAGAATGGGAAAAAAAGGTATAAAAATTTGTGGACAACGCTTGAACCATCTAAGGTACGCTGATGACATCGTATTGATAACCGATAAAAAAGAAGAATTATTTGAAATGATGAAAGAAATGGACGTAGAAGCTGGAAAGATAGGCCTTAATATGAATTACAGCAAGACCAAAGCTATAACAAATACAGATGAAGACATCACAATGAGAATCGGACAAGATGAAATAGAACAAGTTAAGGATTATATATATCTTGGTCAAACTGTAAAACTTAACAAAGAGAACCAAACAGCAGAGATCAAGAGACGAGTTAGACTGGCATGGGCGGCATTTGGCAAACTAAGCTAGATTCTTGAAAACAAAAGATATCCACAGCATCTTAAGACCAAAGTATACAATCAATGCGTACTCCCTGTTCTTACTTATGGTTCCCAAACGTGGACATCTACAAAAGCAAACATGGACAAAATCATAAAAACCCAAAGAGCAATGGAAAGACAAATGTTGCACATAAGACTAATGGATAAGAAGAGAAACGAGTGGATAAGAGAGAAAACAAAAGTGAGGGATGTTAGACAAGAAGTTGCAAAATTGAAATGGAGATTTGCCGAACACAATATAAGACAAAAAGAAGACCGATGGAACAAAATTCTTATAAGTTGGAGACCGTGGGAATATAAACGAAGCAGAGGAAGGCCCCAAATGAGATGGGCAGATGATATCAAGAAGCACGTGGGCTCTAGATGGATGACTGCAGCGACAGACAGAGAAGAATGGAAAAGGATTGGGGAGGCCTATGTCCAAAGATGAACCGAAGAAGGCTAATTAGATAGATAGATAGAATCAAGTCTAACCAATATGAAATTTTTGATTTGCATCCTTGAAACTATGACTGGGTCAACTGTTAAATTGGTAAAGTATTCTTCGTCATCATCTGAATTTTCAAGGCCCATTGAACTATCTGAATCGTAAACTGAAAATTTCGAAGAAGAAGAGTCATCAGATTCTATCATTTTTTCCGCTTTGAAATCATTAACCTTAACAGTTTCAATCGTCGTCTTCGTTGTTATAATTTTTTGTACTTCGTCTTTCTCTGGTGTATCTGTAGCGATTATTGTCTTTCCCTTTCTTCTTGTTTTGCGTATTGCTGGTTCGTTGGCTTTCTTTGTTTATCCTCGTATTTTTACAGGACTCACAAATTTCACTTTTTCTGGTGTAATTTTCCTTTGTTTGTCAAGTTGATGAAGCTGAATTCCACTAGTAGAAGTAGAAGGTAATTCTTCCAACGATTCTCGGGAAGGTGGTGTGTCCGTCACATGACTCGCCAGAAAATCTCCTTCGTTATGAACATGCCGATCAAATGGAAAAATGCCTCTTTTCTTGAAAGCTGCAGCTATGTTTGCAGGGGTCATTGCTCGGAGATAGACCACTCCTACAAATGATGCCGCATGCCATATAGCTGCTGGCGTTGCTGGATTCGCTTTATGCCACTAATGTAAGGCATTGTAAAATATATGAAAAGTTTTTAGAAGACATACATCAAGCGGCTGTAATTTGTGTGTACAATGAGGAGGAACTGTCAGGATTGTAACACCAGTCTCTTTGCACAAATTAATTCCTTCTATTGAGATGTGAATCTCATGATTGTCCATTATTAAGAGCAAAGAGTTTTCTTTTGAACTTAAGGTGTGTTTGATAAAATGCTTCAATACTTGTATAAAGCAGTACGTGTTCATCCAGCCTGCTTTCGTAGCCAGTCCTCTTCGAGCTCCTACCAACATATGACTTTTAAAATGCACCCGTGGAAATACCATCACAGGTGGCACTGCACTACCACAGGTGTCTACTATGTAGTACGTTGTAACTAATGTTCCTCGTTCGCCACTTTAAATTGGCGAAACTTGCTTGACTCCCTTTTGGGCTAGAACCTTTTCTAGAAGGGGGGCTTGAAGCCCCTATTTCAACCAGGTTATAAATTCTCAGACCATTTGAAATTGTTCGTGTCTTCTTAAAACATTTTCTAGTTTTTCAAAAAATAATTTTACATTAGCAGGATTAAATCCTGCTGCCCTAGCTAAACTACAACCTTCGTGGGTTCGTAGAGGCTCAAATTTGGATGCCGTTTTCGAAATCCTTTTTACCACTCTATTGATGCTTAGCCTGACTTCTTCCAATTGTCCAGTAGGTTAATATTATTAGCTTTAGCCAAATCATAAGTTAACTTGCGATAGTCGGTTACAGTTAGTCCATAAACCATCTTTGAGCAAGTCACAATGTATTGAACAAGAACTTAGTCTAACTGTGACGAAAAAATTTGTTTAACTTTGTAGTTAGGACTCATTCTACAAGTAGGGTCTTCTTTGTATTTTTTGTACACATCTGCTTTAAGTTTGAAAGCTTAAGTTTGTTTCCCTGGCAGCACAGCACATTTTCATACCAATTGTAACTAAAAGTACCGCCTCCCTCACTTGTTCGTCCATGAACCGACCAACGGTTTTTGCAGTTTTTTTTCGACGCATCATACTGTAGGGAAGATCCTTGTACTTTGGAATGGTTTGTAAATAAAAGTAGGTTTCAGTAATTTTTAAATTTTATTTCGAACTGAGATTTTTTTAAAATAGAGTATCTTTAAGTAAACAAATAAAAAAATAAAATATTAATTCTAATGGCAAATATGCTTATTAATACAGAAAAATTCACCATATCCTAAAGGTTTAAAAGTACACACCGAGGTTGGTACTTTGGAACATAAGTATGTGTACTTTGAAACACTTATTTATTGAACGTTAAATGCAGATAAATCGATAGAAAATGTCATCTCAGCATTTCTTCTGGTAGTGCCATCCACTACTGAAGGGGCTCCTAGTTTCATCACCATATCTTCGTCAGCCAAATCATACACAGTATCATTTTCGAAAAGAAATTTGGCGACAAAGTTACTTGTTTTTAGGTATCTAACTTTAAACCCATCATCATTCACTCCAACGAAATTAGCAACAAAATATCGTTTTGTCTTTTTTGTTGCAATTTGTGCTAAAATAAAAACTACTATCAGGAGCCTTTATGGTTGCTTTTTGTTTTTTTGAAACAAAATTCTTCGTGGTTTTAAGGAGCGCCATCATTTCAATCTGTTCTTCTCTGGGGTATCTGTAACTATTCTACAGCGCCCTAGTTTCTTACCTCCTTTCTTCGTAAATTTCCTCGCAGCTGCCTTGGAAAACGGGCGAATTTATTCGGGGCTTTTATGTTGATTTAATTCATTGGATACTAAGGAAGAACTAGGATCATTAAACATACTAGTTGTTTAGGAAGGCATTCCTAGACCCTCTGCAGAAATATTCGAGGACCTATTAGTTTCGAAAGTAAATTGATTATTTCCTAACTCTTCGGCAACTGGTGGTCTATCCGTAACATATGAACTAAGAAATTCGTGCTCCTCAAAAATGTTTCTGTTGAATGGAAAAATTCCAGAAATGGTAAAACCAGACTGGATATTTTTCTGTGTAAATTCCCGTGGATATGTATTCTAAACACACTCAGCAATATTATAGATTATCATCGTTTTTGCAGGATTTGAAATTAACCAGTCGGAATAAGCTGTATTATAATATTTCTTTAGAGGTCCGAAAACCGACTTATCTAACGGTTGTAGCTTGTGGCTGGTGTGGGGTGGAAAGGTAAGCATGACGACTCCCGATGATTTTGCTAAATTTTAAGCTTTCACTGAAATGTGGCTCTCATGATTGTCGAGAATCAGTAGTGATTTGTTGTCAGTACTTGAATTTGTATGTTTTATATTGTGGTTTAAATACTCAACAAAAATCGTAGAGTTAGACCATCCACTAGGATTCGCGCTCCCAACACTACCTATTGGAGACCCTTTCAGCATGTGTTCCTTAAAAAACACACGCGGAAATACGAATAAAGTAGGTACACATTAACCAATAACATTGCTACAACAAATTAGAGTCACATTTACACGTCTTTCAGCCGATGTGATGCTGCCGACTTGTTTAACTCCTTTCGTTGCAATAACACGAACGGTTTCGTATAAATTATAAATTCTATCCGGACTAAATGTGTATCTTACCATAAATTCCTCCAGTTTATCAAAAATAAATTAACATTTGTTTTATTAAATGCTGTCGATCAGGCTAGACTTGTTGCTTGTGGTTTACGTAATGATACAGACGGATGTCTTCGCATGTAGAACTTGTAAATAAATTATTTACCCTTATGACCTAAAAAATGCAAAACTTTTTTTACCTGTACCACTCCTTTCCTGCTTTTGGTTTGTATCCAAGGAAGAGGAACAATCAATATCATTTACAGGTGAGTAATTATATGCTTAATTCGATAGTTGAGAGGCCGTAATGCATCTTGGCACAAATGGTAACATACTTTAGTAGCTCTTCCTCTTGCTGTTTCGTAAAGACTAACTTAACGTCTTGTGATGCACTAGATACAAAATATTCTTGTCCAGATTTTCTGTGTTAGACTGAGCTGTTTTTGCAATACAGCATTAGCAGCATTTTCGACGTTTTCGGCTACAGGTTTTAGTCTTTTAACGTCTGTTTTGCTTTTCGGCATATGTAAGCCAAAAAATAAGCGTTTAAGTTTTTATAACTGTCTACAGTCCATACAACTTGTACTTTGGACCATGTCCGTGTACTTTTGAACATGGTCCAAAGTACAATTCAGACGACGTTTCAAAGTACATGATAATCACAAATTTAACTGTCGAGTTTTTAGACCGATCTGCTTCATATTACGTGTTCTGCTCTCTGTGAGCTCAAAGGAACGTTATGTAACTAGTTAATGCATCTGAACCGCTAGTATGTATGCTGTAAAAGTCCGAACGTTTCAAAGTACAAGCGGTCGCAAAGTACAAGGATCTCCCCTAAATAAATAATGACTAGTTTAGTTAGTTTAATTTTTTACCAAAAGGAAAATGATATAATTTTATAAGGGAACAATAAGACAACTTATAAAATGTTCCCCTGTGGCCTGTACCCACATGTGAAATGTCTTACTGCACCCACATCACAATTTTTTCAATTAAACGACTTAGAAATGTTTCTGAAACTAATGAGTAAGAAAATAACATGCTTTAGACTTACCTTAAATACGTAACTATCGGTTACTATCAACACCACAATTTTAATTGTGTTAATAGTTTTATTCAACTTTAAAATTGCGAGCAAAACAATTACTTTGACAATTACATTATCTTTGGCAAAAGATAAGAATGCAAATAAAATTCAAGCCAAATAAGAAAGTTAGTCTAAAACACATCTAGTCTAATAATGTTTGAAGTTATCGATAAAGTTGCTGTAATTACAGGAGGTGCCTCAGGCATAGGGCTCTGTTATGCTAAGGAGCTCTTACGAAATGGGTTAAAGGTAAGAATTTACTAGAAAGTAATATACTCTAAGGTATACTTACATTTACATAGCGTTTATAGCACATAACTCTTTTTCTTCTTCAGGTTCCTTCTGCTATCGGAGGTTGGAAATCATCATCGCTATTTTAATTTTATTGGCTGTGCTTCTGAATAATTCTAATGAGCTGCAACCGAACCACTCTCTCAAATTTCTTAGCCCGGATATTTTGCGTCGTGCAGGGTTTCTCTTCCCTTGCATAATTAACTTAAGTAATATGTACTTCTCGCCCCTCATTATATGTCCCAGATATTGAATCTTTCTAATTTTAATAGTTTTTATGACTTCACATTCTTTCTTCATTCTTTGTAACACCTCTATATTATAGTTTATTTTTATGAACGAGAGAGTAATTAGCATAATTTTAACTGGTATCTCCGACCACTCCATGGGCGTGCTCAAGATTAATTGAAAAATTACTTTGAATAATTGTAAAAAATAAATGAATTATTTCAGTGTTATAAAGTGTTATGTGTATGTAAACAAAAGTGACCTCTTTTATCACACACTATATTAGAACTGACTTTCCTACATTAAAAAGGGTTTTAAAAAATTCACATTTTTTTTTTTAATTTTTAAAAATTACAAAAGAGAAAAAGAGTTTTTAAAACCGTCTAAGGTATGTTAAATAGATGAATAAAAATATTAATATAAAACTTACAGCTACTTGTTACAAATCCAAATCAGATTCAGAAGATGAACTTTCAGAACCAAGATTTATAATAACTGGCTCGATCATTTTATCAGTAATATTGTCCAGCTTCCACATTTTTTCTTCTTTAATAGTGTGATTTACTGCCTTTTCCCAGTTTTCAGGTTTTACATTATTTACGGCCTCCAAAAACAACTGTTTAACATCATGAATTTTAAAAGTGGTATTTTTTCTTGAAACTTCACTCTTTATCTGTGCCCATACCAGTTCAATCGGGTTTAATTCACAATGATATGGTGGGGATCTAAGTACTGTTATTCCACGATTTTTGGCAATTTCATCAATTTCGTATTTTTAAAATTTTTCTTTATGAAGGGCACACAACGAATAAAGTTCCTTTCTTATAGATCCGGGATGGTACGTGATATTTTTTGAACTCAGCCAATTCTGCTAGTCTTTTTTTAACCACTTGGTTGTGGGCAGTCCTTCTATAAGTCTGGAGTGATAACTTGCATTATCCATTACTATTACACAGTTCTTAGGAAGAAGATCTATCATTTGTTCGAACCATTCTTGAAAGACATCAGCGTTCATGTCTTCATGGTAGTCACCGGTACGAGTTGATTCAAAAGTTAATAAACCACCTTCAACAAAACCGTCTGAACTGCCAATGTGTACTATTATCAGCCTGCGTCCCTTTCCTGATGGTGGGTTTAAACCAGTAGATAAGTTATTTACAAAAGCGTGCCTTTGACTTGTAACAGTTTCATCCTGCCAAAATTTATTTGGTGTATGACCCTCGTTGATCCATGTTTCATCAAGATAAAATATTTTTCTTTTTTGGTTTCCCATTTCCTTTATGGTTCTTAGAAAATGTCTTCTCCATATGACAATATCGCTTCTTTCTAATAAAATAGACTTTCTGGGATTCTTTTTCCAGCGGAAGCCTATTTCTTTTAAAAGTTTCCATAACGTACTTCGACTCATTTCTGGGTAATCCTTATCATCTCGAACTGAGACAAGAACTTTATCCAATGTTGGAAATTCTTGTCTAAAGAAGAATTCATGCACTTTCCGTCGAAGTCCTTCTTTAAAATGATATTCTATTTGAAATTTTGATTTCCCTGGAGCATTACGTGGCATTTGAAAACTACCACATTTCTCTTCTTTAATAACTCTGTAAATCGTAGATTTCCCAACACCAAGTGTACTGCTAACTAACTCAACGGTCTCATCAACACTTTCACATAAACGTTTGTCTGTAAATGATTTAAAACAATTAAATATTAATGTTTTTTCATTAACTGCTAAAGGACCAATTTTTCGGCGTTTCCACGGCACTTCCAAATTTTCCATAACACTAGTATACACAATAAACTGCACCTTGCAACTGAAGTACATACTTTTAGTGAACTGTTAAGAATTTTGAATACGCCACTTGGACCTTCCTACAAAATGGAAAAACCCACTATCACATTTTCTGTGGAATAAGTTTAGAAGGTAATTATCTAGTCAATTACTGTCGTAGATTCCTGGAATTAAAAAATTAAATGTTTGATTGTTGAAACCCTTACTTCGTGGAATGCACTCATTTCAGATAAAATAAAACGTTTTATTTTATCTAAAGAATTAAACTTTATTTTGCAAATAGGTAGGTACTTATTAAACTTTTATTGGTTATATATAACCAATAAAATAAACATCTTACATTTCTTGCAAATTCATTAGTACCTGTTAACCTCCATCACTCCGACACTGGCAACCTTATTTAGGGATTAGTAACCCTCACAACTATTGTATTCTATTCTGCTCCAACCTTTATACCTGGTGGTCATACTCAATTTAAAATTGTTTTCCTATATACTTCTGTAAACTTGTTGACAAATATCTGTTTTTTATTGAGTAACCCGTATCAACAGTTTAGGGATTTGCATACATAATTTATTGTTTTATTACTCTCTCATACATAAAAATACACTATAATTACTTTTTTAGTCCACGATATTCTGTGGATTCTCCTGTAGCACCACATCTCAAAGGAGTTTAATTTTTTGATTTCAGACTGTTTTATTGTCCACGCTTCCATGCCGTATAGTATAGTAAAAAAAACGTAACAACGTAGCATTCTTGTGTGGATCTCTAGATTAAGGTTACAGTTGCAAAGTAAGTTCTTCGATTTTATGAACGTGTTTCTTGCCTTAAGAAATAAAATTTGTGTTACCCAAAGAGCCATGGAACGATCGATGTTAGGCATTTCTCGTAGGGATCGGATCACGAACAAGGAAATAAGACGGAGAACAGGACTGACAGATGCCATAGAAAGAATTATGACCCTTAAGTGGAACTGGGCGGGACACATAGCTAGAATCTCGGTTAACAGATGGACACAGCGAATAATACAGTGGAGACCGAGACAAGAAGCACATCGAAGTAGAGGTCGTCTACTAACAAGATGGTCTGATGACATAAAACGGATCGACAAAAATTGGATGCAAACAGCACAAAACGGAAATACATGGAAAATACTGAGGGAGACCTATATCCAGCAGTGGATAGATCCGGATTAAATGATGATGATGATGGTTTCTTGCCATTTCTTATTCTTACTTTCTGATTTTGATATAGATTCGATATAATTTGTAGATCTTTACTCTCTATGTTTTTGGTCTTAAGAATACTTAAAAGCTTTTCATGTTGAACTCTGTCAAAAACTTTTTTAAGATCTATGAAGCAAGCATATATGTCCAGACATCGTTGTGTCAGAACATTGACTCCGAATAATGCTTCCCTGGTTCCTAGACCCTTTCTAAAAGCCATCTGTGAATCACTTATTTCTTGTTCTAATTTCATATGGTTCTGTTATGTATGAGAAAAACCGAGAAGATGTACGAGAAGAAGAAAGTTGAGCCATTCTTTGGATATGTGTCCCGTCTTGTACATGGAGTTAAAAAGGTCTACCAAGACATCAATATTATCTTCATCAATTATCTTCAATAATTCAATTGGTATATTATCGGGTCCTGAAGCTTTTCTACCTTTTGTGTGTTTTATGGCATAAATAACGGCCACTTTCAGTATTTCTGGTCCCGTGGTTTCTCCGTCAACTTCTAATTGTTCTACTTTTTGGTCATAAAAAAGTTGTTCAATGTATTCTTTCCATCTATGTATTTTGTCTTACGTTTCAGTTATAGTGGTACCATCTGCATTTGCTAATATCCCGATTGGTTTGTTACGATTCCCTGAAATCATTTCTTTAACCTTGTTATGGGCGTTGAAAGTGTCATACTGTGCCTCAATGTCTTCACATTTAATGGACATCCATGTTTCCTTAACTTGTTATTTTTTCAGTTTTATTTGTTTATTAATATCTTGATATTTAATTTTATCTCTGTTTTTATGTATTCTTCTTTCGTCTATCTTTTCAAGAATTTCTTGTGTCATCTTTTTACAAAAGCTGCCATTATGGTCATATGCCAGTCGTATTTTGTTGTTTTATTTCTTGGATACTCTGATTTATTTTATTTCGAATTTATTGACATGTATTTGGTTCTCATGGTTTATCAATGTATATTTGTGGTCTAGATCTTTTCATTAACGGTTTTTTCAATCTTACATTCATATTTGCTACTACTGGGTTGTGGTCCGAGTTTACATCTGGTCCAGGATAAGTCTTCACTACTGTAATAGAGTTCTTGTACCTGTTCCTTATTAAGATGTAATCTTTCTGATTCCTTTAATTCTATCTTTGTTGTCTCCAGGAGCTTTCCACATGTAGAGCCGGCGATTTGGTAATTTAAACATTGTATTTATAACTACCAGTTCTTCTGTTTGGCACATCTGAATTAGTCTTTCACCAAGCTCATTTCGCTTTCCCAATCCATACATTCCAACACAACTCTCCACACTTTCCCTGCCCACTTTGGCATTGAAGTCACCCATTTTCAACATTGTTTCCAATTGCTGGTAGAAGTCTTCTATTTCTTGCTCCTCCTTGTCAGCTGTTAGTGCATATACAAGACTAACATTCTAATACGATTCGAAAGCGGGGTGAAACCAAGTACGGATTTATCTATTTTCTTGCTTACCATTATGGCCACACCATATCGGTTCGTTCTATCAGAATATCAACTATAATATATAGCTCTGCTTCTAGTCCGTTGTTTTCCAGACCCCGGCCATTGTACATCGCTTATTCCTAGAATTTCGATATTTAATCTTTCCATTTCTATCACAGTATTATCTACTTTACCTTATTGTATATGTAGTAAGTATATTTGTACGTTCCATGATGCAATTCGCATATTTCCTCTTGTGATATTTTTTAAAAGTGTTCCAATATTTACATCACAGGGATTTCGGTAGCTTACGAACTGGGAAGCCCTGTGGCCAACTTGTGATTTACTTCCCCTGCCAGATCTTGGTTTCCGCGGCCCATGATCAGTAAGGTTACTCATTTGGTTATTGCTAGCCATGATGATTGTACTAGGGATGCTCTTGTGAGCCTTTACTAAAGTGGTTTTCCGTGACCTTCCGTAGCCTTATGTCGTTGACCATCTTCATGGTTCATCCGCCTTTGAGACCGATTTCTCGATCTCAGGATAAAGGAGTGCCCTCCCACTAACTAGCTCTTCCGCCCGAACCCGTTGGCCAGTAGGTGGGGGATTGCTTATACCGGCAATCGCTCGGTGGTTTTTCGCCATATCTGGCTACCCTCACTTGGTTTACCCGGAAGACCAATGCAGTTGCCCAGGGTGTGGCACGTGGAGCCATAAGTGAGAGTTAGGTGTCTTATGAGGACCAGTTATCAAGAACCATCTCCCGTCTATGACGCTCGATGTGGTCGTTCCGATAAAAGGTACTATCTCTATAACACACCCCATACACATAACTCTTATCTGGTATTTGGTTGATACGAGGATTATTCAAATTATATTCATATAGAAAAAGTCAAAGAATTTATTTACCAGTATCAGAAGAAAAATTACAAGGACTTGGATGACCATGGTAACAGACAACGATAAAAAAACTTAAATTGAATTTACCAAACAAAATTAAACGATGTAGACCAGGGAAGTAACTATTTTCCCAAGACCCTCTTTTACACAGGTATCAAACGGTATTCTTCATACTTGGAAAATATGTGAAAATCTACAGTGTGACTAATAACTACGTGGTATAGCAAATATAAGTCTTTTTAAACGGGACACCCTATATATTTTTTCATATTTATATTCCTCTTTTAATTCTTGCATTCTTGTTCTTATAATATTGGGCTTTGCATTAATATACAGAGTATTTAACAAGTTATGACCATTTTTATTTAGAAATCCCTATGAAATCAACACCATGTATATAAAGAAGTAATACATAACAACTATTTATTTTATATAATAAAGTCAACAATATATTTTAATTTTTAAATTTAATTTAATTAAAATCATTGACTAAAATTTGTATACAGGGTGAACTACAAAACGAAATTACGATTTTCTCAATTTTTTTAAATTGATCACACTATATTTTATTTTTTAGAAATATTGTATTCATGGTAATCTTTCATTTTTATATAGCATTTCCTCCCTATACCTAAACTCATTATTTTCCAAAATATTTTTAGTTTTCTTCAAATTTCGGGAAAGTATTAAATTTTTGTAAGTAGAAATAAATATTGAGTATTAATTGATAGTATAACAAAATTATTTTTATCAATAAGTAACTAACAAAAAATATAAACCATAATAATATGTAAAAAAAGAAAAGCTTTTCTTATTCCATTTTTCATATCATCTAGGGTTGTTGGAGGCCCCTCGTATTCAAGGTCTTCATCTTTGGCGCATAATGGAGAAATTTTTTTTGTCAAAACTTGAACTTTTAATTTTTCAAATAGGGTTTTGTACATTTATTAACCTTTATAAACAAAGACTCGGTGAATTTATTACTCGGATACCTTAGCTGCATCCAGTAGCAGGTCCGTGTAGTTGTTCAATGGGTTATTTATATCATTATTATTGTCGTTTGTTCATTTAAGTATTCTAAGTTTTTCATTTCCGAGGCATTAACCTGTTTCTTTGAGCTGGCTGGTTTATAGTCCTACAGTAGGGTGCTAACCTGGTTGAAGACCAATTTTCTGTCAGGGTTTATTCCCATAGCCGATATGTTCCAGTTTTAAGGCGCCAGAAACTCGCCTTTCACCCTCTCTCGTCAGCTACATAACGCACAATCATTGTGCGCCATGCACCCAGAAATGGAACACGACTTTTACGGTCTACAAAAGGAAATATGGCGTTTCATAAGAGGACAAAGATCAGAGATGAAAGACTTAATCGAACCGAAACACATAGATAACGACACATGGATTGAATACCTAAAGAAGCTTTATAATGATGAACAGCAAATGATGTTAGAACCAGAAACACCAGAAATCATTACAAACGAGGAAGTCGAGATAACCGTACAAGAAGTAAAACAAACTTTAGAAAAACTGAAGAACAGAAAAGCTGCAGGTAAAGATGGAATTCCAAACGAATTATTGAAATATGGTGGAGAAGCATTAACAGAACAGCTAACAGCACTAATTAACAAAATCATCAAACATAATAAAATACCTGAAGAGTGGAAGAAAAGCGAGCTTATCCTACTATACAAAAAAGGAGATAAAAAACAATCTAAAAACTACAGAGGTATCAACTTATTAAACACCACTTTGAAGCTTACAACCAAAATATTGCAAGGCCAAATAAATCAGAGAATTACCTTAGCGGATGAACAGCAGGGTTTTCGCACAGGAAGATCGTGCACAGATGCAGTATTCATCATAAAACAGATTACCGAGAAAGCACTAGAGTATAACAGACCAGCATTCATATGTCTAATAGACCTGAAGAAAGCGTTCGATAAAGTAAAGCTTAAAGACGTAATTCACCTTCTTTACGATAGAGAAATTCCACTAAATGTTATAAAAACAATAGAGAACATTTAGCAGAACAACAATATGGAAGTCAGAATAGATGACCAGCTTACAGATCCAATAGATATGGGCAATGGAATAAGACAAGGAGACTCGCTTAGTCCAACGCTATTCAATCTAATCATGGATGAAATCATCAATACTATTAGTAAAGGAAGAGGATACAAAATGGAGAACAAAGAAATCAGAATACTCTGCTATGCAGATGATGCGGCCCTAATTGCATCCAATAAAGACGATCTACAAAGACTAACCCATAGATTCAACACAAGGGCAAAGGACTTTAATATGGTGATCTCTACATAGAAAACTAAAACAATTGTAATCAGTAAAGAACCAATTAGATGTAAACTGGAAATCGACGGTATCAGCATTGAGCAAGTAATGGAGACAAATTACCTAGGAATTACACTGTCTAGCTACGGAGATGTGGAGAAGGAAGTGGAAAATCAAGTACAAAAGGCTAATAAAATAGCAGGTTGTCTTAATAACACGATATGGCGCAATCCCCACATTAATACCGACGTGAAATCAAGAATCTACAAAGCAACAATAAGACCAATAATGACATACACTTCAGAGACAAGACCGGATACCTCCAAAACTCAGCAACTACTAGAAACAGCGGAGATGCGTTTACTGAGGAGAATTACAGGAAACACACTGAGGGATCGAATGAGAAGTGAAGAGATCAGAAGAAAATGCAATATACCAGAAATAAATGAGTGGACACTGAACAGAAAAAAGGAATGGAACGAACACATAAACAGAATGGAAGAGACCCGATTAGTCAGAATAGCGAGGGACAAATCACCAAAAGGTAGAAGAAGTATCGGGCGGCCACGCAAAAGATGGAGTGATAACCTCCAATAAAGGCATTAATCGACATTGAACAAGCATTTTGCTTACAAAAAAGCAGAAGAAGAAGAAGTTTTTCATTTACTTTTTTCTCAAATAATTTGCTATTTCTTTATTGCTTAGCTTATACGTTTTTATACGTTTTTATCGTCTATCGTTGGTTTTTCCTTTTCCGTTCTAGTTTTTTTCTTCTCTTTTATTTCTTCTCGTATCTTACTTACTACCATGTAATGGTCGATGCCTATTTCTGGTCTTCTGTGTACTTTTGTATCCTTTACTTTTCTTCTATCATTGTTTTCAACTAGTATATAGACAATTATGGATTTTTCATTTAGAATTTTGACTTCTCTAGCATAGATGTGGTTTTTTTTGTGGGTGGGATTTTTTCAGCATTAAAGGAACTTCGCTGGTGATAACGCTAGGAATAATTTAGGCAACTTTTCACTATAAAACTTTTATTCCACAAACACAACTTACACAAAACTGCTTGGGTTTCCAAAGGGAAGAGCCACTTATATTTCTATGTAGCATAATATTTGTTTACTATCTAAGTACAATTTTTTATTTGATTGACAAGAAGTCATCCTTTCTGTCCGACATGTTATAACAAACCTTTTGTTTTTTTTTAACAATGCGCATGTGTTGGAACTTGTATCAGGACAACTTGAATCACACAAAACATAAAATATGTTAAAGTATATTGTTCCAATCTCATTCCATTGTTAATTCTGATTATTTCTCCACATATATGTCTAGTGTATATTTCATCTTTTACTCCGACATATAAAGAATTATAAATATTTCAGGGAGTTACAATATCAGACATTGATGTGAAAATGGGAGAACAAGCTGTAGAGGAACTTAATAAGGAGTTTGGTGCGGGAAAAGCTATTTTTGTTAAAACTGACGTGACTAATAAGGATAATTTTGAGGGTAAGCCTTTTTAATCAATATATTTTCACATAATTGAAATTATTAGTATAGAAACTAGAAAAAATATTAATACTAGGGTGAAGATTTTTAATATCTATTTAACAATTATCAAAATAGATATTTAACTTAGTTAATATCTATTTTCTTGTGGTATGTTAGTTTTGCGGTTGTATATTTTAGATTGTAAATAGGTAAAGGAGTCGTTATTAACAGTGCTTTTCAGATAAAACTATCCACCTTAAATAACTTTTGAACCTCTAATTTTTTATAAATACGCAAAAACACGTCAATTAATATTTGAAGGGGGAGACATTATATCATATTAAAGGTTTTTGGGAAATGCACCCCTCTCCCCCTGTATCAACCCTTTATTTTTTTTAATTACTTCTTCCTTTTTTATTTTATATTTGGATTCTCCTTTTTGTACTGATTTCAAAAATGTATAATACCTTTGGTTTAATTACTGTTAAACTGGGAATAAGCCACAATTAAAGATAAAAATACGTTTATTCTCGAAATCTTTAATTCTATAAAAATTCTTAAGTTTGTTATAAAGTGATTTCAGAAAAATAATTTATATTTACATACTATGATTGTCCAGATGAAGCAAAATTCTTCCTCAATTACTTTGTGCATTTTTGATGAGACTAAATGAATGTGAATTGAAACCGCAGACGTTTAAAACACAAACTGTGTTTACACGATGCAGTAGGGAATTCCTCTAATGATTTGTAAGTAATTAAACTGCGTGCAATGGACGGATCAGACCAGATCGTTCAATTTAACCAGAAACTACGGAAAATATTCAATTTCAATTAGTTAGGGTTTACATCAGTTTGATTAAAATTACAATCGCTGTAATAGATCAATCAACTAGTTACGGAGATGTTGAAGAAGAAGTACGACAACAAAGCTTAAAAGCAAGTAAAGCGGCGGGTTCTGTTAATGACACAATTTGGATGAACAAACACCTAAGACAAGACACAAAAACAAGAATATATTATAAAGCAGCAATTCCTCCTCCTCAATCCTTTAGCCCTTGTCAGGGCGTAGTGACACCCTAAATATTGTTAGTCTGCTGTCTCCATTGACTGCGATCTTGTGCCATATGGACGGCTTCATGTAGGGATTTTCCCACCAAACTCTTCATTTGGTCTACCCATCGTATTGGAGATCTTCCTCTTGGTCTTTTGACTTGGCCTTCTACCTTTCCTTCTACTACCAATAGTTCCATGGTGCCCGTTCTTCTAGCTATGTGGTCGAAGTAAGTTAGGTATGCTTGGTTTACTTTTTTTAGTAGCCTGTCTTTTATATGAAGCTCTTCCAAAATTGACAGGTTGGTTCTATGTTCCGTCCAGGACACGCGTAGAATTCTTCTATATACCCACATTTCGAAGGCTTCGATCTTACTCCTATCGATTTTTTGAGAGTCCATGTTTCAGCTGCATATGTAGCAATGGGAAAAATAAGGGCATTGACCAACCTGAGCTTAGTATTCCTTGTTATTGTTCGGTCTTTCCATATTTTAATTAATTTAGCAGTTGCGGTTCGCCATTCCTAGTCTACGTTTGATTTCTGAGGAACAATCACCATTGTTGGTTATCAGAGAGCCCAAGTATAAAAATCTGTCGACTACTTCGAAAATCCCTATTTGGCGTATATGCGGTAGATTATTATTTGCTCTGTCTACAATCATTATTTTTGTTTTTCCGGTGTTGATTTGAATTCCGAATTCTTCACTTATTCGGCTTAGCCGTTCGATGATGGTAATCATTTCGACTTCATTCGCTGCTAGTATAAGTGTGTCATCTGCGTATCGCAGGTTACTGATTTTTCTGCCTCCTATAGTGATTCCTCCATCCCATTCATCTAGTATATTTCTCATTATATATTCAGAATATATGTTGTACAATAATGGTGATAGTCTGCAACCTTGTCTAGTTCCTTTCTCTGTTTTGAATGCATTTGAAT
Organism: Diabrotica balteata; assembly: GCA_918026665.1. Taxonomy (NCBI): domain Eukaryota; kingdom Metazoa; phylum Arthropoda; class Insecta; order Coleoptera; family Chrysomelidae; genus Diabrotica; species Diabrotica balteata. The sequence goes on along the minus strand of OU898283.1, from coordinate 105,335,064 downwards.
ATATTCCATGTACTTTAACTTTGGCTGAGTTTTTATTATACAGATTTCTTATTAGGTTAACTAGGTGGTTAGGTACTCCCATATTTTCCATTATACTCCAGAGAGGATCCCATTTTACTGAATCAAAAGCCTTTGTGTAATCTACAAAACAGAGCAACATTGGTATGTTATGTTCTCTCGCTTTTTCTACTATCTGTCTGGTGTTGAGTATTTGCTCACGCGTTCCCTTTCCTGGTACAAATCCACATTGTTCTTCGATCTCTGGAAGTAGAAAGTTCTTTAGGCCGTTCATTGATTATATGTAGCAGGATTTTTCTTGCATGAGGGATAAGGGCAACGGTTCTGTAATTGCTGCATATGGTTAGTGATCCTTTTTTATGGATAGGGATCAAGGTTGATTCACACCACTCATCAGGCCATTCACCTGTGATCCATATCATGTTGCACATACCCAGCATTACATCTACGCCAATTTCGCCTATTGCTTTTAGAGTCTCCGCTGTTATGCCAACGATTCCTGAAGTTTTTTTCTTAGTTGGTTAAGAGCCTTCTCTACTTCTGCCCATAAAATGATTGGTTTAGCCTCTCTGATTGCATTCAGCCTCTCAAAGCAGCTGAAAGCAGCAATTAGACCTATATTAACATACACGGCGGAGACAAGACCTGACATATCTAAAACGAGACGACTGCTAGAAACAACAGAGATGAAAATACTCCGACAATATCAGGGAGAAGTCTGTTGGACAGGGAGATAAGCATAAGAAGAGCATCCAATATATAAGACCTAAATGGACGGGTGAGAAAAGAAAACAGGAGTGGAACGAACACATCAGTAGAATGGCAGAGGTTAGAATAGTACGAATAGCACGAGATAAGTCACCAAATGGACGAAGAAGTATTAGCAGACCAAAAAAAAGATGGTGCGACAATGTAAACAATTTAGAAGGCTAATATTGAAGAAGAAACAGGCTTTAAAGCCTACATACTAGAAGAACGAAGAAGAAGAAACTTAAATCTAGAAAACTGATGCCTCGATTTGACAGTAAACGAGATTTTGTGGCCAAAACATAATTTTTTTACAGTATCATAATGAATGATTATTTTTATCAAAATTGTATGCTATATTCATTGTTTTTTATTTTTATAATATTAGTTTATTGTATGGTAATGTATGATTATTTGCAAATAAATAATGTAAATTTAATTAAACGTTGTTTTTTCGAAAATTCCCAAAACTTTAAACTACATGCGCGGGCTAACGATGTAAAATAATTTTACTTTTTATGACCAATTATTATTTAGACTAAGGCAAAGTAGTGTAACTATTATATGATAATTAAATTATAAAAAAAACTTCATACCTCAGTGACCCACCCTAATGAGTAGGTATATAACACAATAGATTACTTGAAGGATGAAGATTTTTCACCAACATTATTTATACTTTTCTACCACTTTTGAAGGAGGGGGTTCAGTGGGTTTTTACCAAATTTTAGTACATCATTGTGCCTTAAACAAGTAGCCTGTAGCTATTTTTTAACCGTCTAGGGGGCCGTGGCCTGTGATACGCCCCTCGATAGAGTCAAAAATAGCCCTTTTTATCCTAAATTTGAAAAGCTTTATCTCTGAGTTCAATAAAGTGATTTTAGCTCATTTTTTTTTGTTATGTAGTCAACTTTTTGTTGACATAATTTACAAAATCGTAAAAGATAAACTTTATTTTATAGGCCAAGAAGAACGAAAAGAAAACTGACAAAATTTTATGATTTTCAATTGTCAAATTGTAATTAAATGAGGAAAAATATATAGTAACGGCAGATTAAAGTATTATTAAATACCTTTTAAACTGGTAAATATTGTATTGTTCTGAAGCTATTTTCTTGTGGCATTTTAAATTAATTATTCATTATTCCCAGTTAGATAGTAATTAATGGTAAATATTGGTAAATTAAATTCCATTTAGTAGATTCGAAGATACAGTTGTTTAAAAATTGACAGTTTTTCGAAAATCACATTTTTTTATCACGTGTATACGAATATAACTTTTTCCAAACGATTTTCCATGGTCACAATTTTTCCAAATACAAAATTTCATTATTGTTATATTACAGTTGAGGGAAAATTAATGAAAATGAAAATAACCTCGTATTCTAATGAAGAAAAAAATATAATTTTGAATCTAAAATAATATTCTTAAGATAAAGGCAATAATTTTGTTATTTTTTTTATAGTATGTTTTATTAAATAATTTTTAAAATGGTTTGTACATATTTATACAAAAACTTTTATACAGTATGATGCAAATATTTGGAATAAATTATTTATTTCAGAAACAGGCGACTTTTAAAAAAATCTTAAAACATTTTAATTTTTGAATGGCCATCAATTGCTATATATGTGTTGAACATTACGTCATCAGTGTCGGCTTAATGACCTCATCAAGGATTTTTTTAAATACAAACCGAGGTCACGCGACAGCTTATTTGAAAAATCTCCTTATCGCCTTTGCAACGATATAATCGTTTGAATAATTATTTCTACAGGGTTAACCAAGACTGTTGTTTTACAATAACCTTGCAATAAATGTTTACTTAAATTCAATTAAATTACAACAAATGTTCAAATTGACAACCTTTAGCAATAATACAATGTAAAAGATAGGCAATAAATTCTTTCCTAACCTTTTCGGTGACTTCAGGTGTTATTTGTGCAATTTCCGTTCTGATGCGCTCCTTCAACTCTTCTACATTAATCTGTCGATTTTGATAAACTCTTAACTCTGCTCGTTAAATATCTCCACAAAAAAACGTCTAAAGGAGTCAAATCTGGAGACCTTGGTGGCTATTCGATGGGCCCCCTTCTACCTATTCATCTACCTGGGAAAACGTTATTAAGGTAATTTCGTACCCCAACGCCGTAGTGTGTGGAAGCCCCATCATGTTGGTACCACAAATCATTTCTATTTGGAAATAGCTGATTCAGATGTGGCAACAGATAATCCTAAAGAAATTCAAGATAACAAATAGCAGTTAAGTTTTCCTCAAAAAAAATATGGCTCTATTGTTTATAATGCCGGCCCAAACATTCGCCTTCTCATGCTATTGTGTCCTATACTCTTTCATCCAATGTGGATTTTCACTTGCCCAGTATTAATTTGTCTGACGATTTACGTGACCGTTCCGCATAAAAGATGCTTCATCAGAAAAAAAGTACTTTTTGTATGAAACCCTGATCTGTGTTACATTTTTCCATAATGGTTTTGCAGACTTCAATTCTTCTTAAACGCCAGTACAATGTCCAGTTTCTTGGCTTCGGATATTGATTTTCTATCACTTCTGGGAAGATCTTTAACATGGCCCATTTCTCTAATTTTTTTTTTCAATTTTACCTACTGTTGATTGAGTAATTGGTTTGTGATTGGGGTATTTGGCATTAAATAAATTTTGAACTTCTGCTTGAGTCCTCACTCTATCTCCATAACCAATCATGATTAAAATCTCGATTCTTTCTGTTTCTGTTAGTTTCATTTTTGTAAATTCTGTTAGTAATGACGGCAAAAAATTAAAGAGTAAAAATTTGACGTCTATTATTTGACAAATTCACGAAAAATAACTTGAAATATTTACTACAATAATTAATTTCAGATTATAATGTAGCATTTTTTGTTAACAATGTATATATTTCTTTTGAAACCAGCAAAAAACATTATTTTGTTTTATTTCCAGTGCCGTTCCTCAGTGTATTTTAGTTCAGTGAATGAGTATTTATTGTAATTCCATGTTACTTAACAAAGTTCATCATTTTGATGAACCCTGTAGAAATAAATATTCAAGTGATTACATCGTTGTAAAGACCTTGGCCATCTGCAAAAAACCCTTGTCGCCAACGGTTACTCCAAGTCCACAATTCAAAATATTACACACTGACATCTACATCCCCCTTTACACCATAGGACGACAAATTCAGAATCTTCGGGTAATACTCCTGTGGCTTTTCTTCCGTATATTCGAAGTGTCACTGATAGGATTGGCAAAATTCTTCGCAAAGAAGGTATCAGGACTACTTTTCGACCACCCAAGAAAATCTCACAATATCTACCCTCGCCTAAGGACCCATTACCGCCCCTATCTTTCTGTGGTGTCTATTCTATTCCTTGTTCATGTGGACATGTGTATATTGGCGAAACTGGTCGTTCCGTCAAAACTCGGATTCAAGAGCATCAAAGATGCATTCGATCAGGTCTTTTCTCCCATTCTGCAGTTGCAGAACACTGCCAAGAAACCGGTCATTCCGTATTGTTCGAAAAAACCCATATTATTTCTAAGAGCCCCTTCTTTTATTCCAGGAAAATCCTCGAATCTCTAGAGATCCGAAAAAATCCACATAATATCAATCGAGAGGAAGGATACTACTTGTCTCCCATCTGGAATCTCAGTCTAGAGCCGCCGTCCGGTCCCGCTACCACGATGCAGCCATATGATTGGCCAGCGCACGCTTCTTGACGTTCGCGCCACGGAGTGTGCCGATACGTCCCGACACGACAGGTCACCGCGACTATAAATAGAGCGGTAGCGGAGTAATCGTCGGATTCACTCCCCGCCTCTCGACGCGTTAGTGTTCTGAGCTGTTTGACGTGAATCCCTGTCCTGGCATTTGGTTTTCACCTCTGGCTGCGTTAAGTAGTTGAGTTACTGTGACCAAATGCCCATTTTGGTAGTTAGTATTCGCCTCTGGTTGCGTTGAGTAACTGAGTTACCGTTGCTAACTACCCATCTTCCTGTCTTTTGATTTCTTTTTTTTTGTTCTCCTGAAGAAGCTACATACAATTGTAGCGAAACGTCGAGATGAACCCACGTTTGGGTCACTCACAAATGACACTGTCCAAACCCGGAAGACGAATAAACTATTATTCAATACATTTGCATCATACTGTATACTCATTGTATATTTAATGTAAATATGTATATAATATACTTAAGTTGCGGAGTTACTCCAGTCGTCAGAGACATAAATGTCAGTGAACCTCTAAAAATCATACGAAAAACTTGAATGTTGCCGAAAATGTCAAATTTAGGACGCTAAAAAAAGATGAAAAAAAGTTTACCACTTTTACATCTGGGCTTTCCCCTAAACCCCTCCATGTAGAGGGGTGAAAACGGAAAAAATCGATTTACCAAGAATGTGTGTGTGTGTGTGTGTGTGTGTGTGTGTGTGTGTGTGTGTGTGTGTGTGTGTGTGTGTGTGTGTGTGTGTGTGTGTGTGCGCGCGCGTGTGTGTGTATGTGTGTAAACTATGTAGTGTAGCATTTTTCTCACTATTTACTTTTTTTTTAGCTGCGTTTATTCAAACTGTAGATGTTTTTAAAAGTGTTGACATACTTGTTAATAACGCTGGAATCTATAACGATAGAAATTGGGAGAAAGAAGTGGAAGTAAATATTGTAAGTTTTACCAAATACTATGATTATCTTACTTTGTAATAGATATTAATTCTTCTATTTCCTACAGTGCCTATCCGTTCCAGATATTGGCGATTAATGTGAATATCTTTATTTTGCTGGCAGCTATTTGGAATAGTCCAGTTGTAGACTATTGAACCATTTTCTCAAACACTGGATCCAAGAAATTCTTCGTCTCCCTGGTCTCTCTTTTTCATACACTTTGCCATGAAGAAAGAGTTGTATTAAGCCATATATCTGGTCATTCTTAAGACGCAGATCTCGAAGCTTGAATCTTTCCATTAAACTCTATATTCATTTTCGCACGCGTGTTAACATATTTGATATCTATTATCATATCTATCTTAAATGTTAAAATAAGTGAACAATCTTATTTCAAAAATAGAGAATTTAATCTTGAAAATTATAGAGGCATTAGTCTGATGAATAGTACATTTGAATTGTTAACGGCAGTCATAAAAGATAAAATCGAGGAAAAAGCGAACATGGCAGATGAACAACAAGGCTTCCGGAAGCACCGCAGCACAATAGACGCAATTTTTATTATCGGACAAATAATAGAGAAGTCTATTGAATATGGAAAACCAGCATACATGTGCTTTGTAGATTTAAAAAGTGCTTTTGACAGGGTAAAGCGAAATAATATCTTAAATTTATTACAAGCTGAACAAATAGACCATCAGATAATAAGGACAATTAATGAAATTAACAAGAACAACAAGACCAGAGTTATAATGCCAACAGGAGAAACAGAATGTATAGAACTAAAAGGAGGAATCTAAAAGGGAGCGCATAAAATCACGATACTATGCTATGCCGATGATGCAGTACTAATTGCTGATAACGAAAATGACCTACAAAGGCAGCTCCACACCTTCAATATCACAGCAAACAAACTTAATATGAGAATATCAGTATCAGCAAAGCTGTGCTGTCACTCAGGGTACTCTCGTTAAGTTGCACAGTAAACTCTCTGCTTTTCAATTTGTTACAGAGAACATCTTCGACATTCGCTCCCATTCCATCAATCCTTCTGGAGAGAGTATTATTTCTGAGAGGAACTGCATCTGTTACTTGGTTGGCCTGACTGGGTCCTAACATAGAATCAACTATCTCTTTGACAGCTGGGAAGATGAGTTCTTCTTCAATTGTGTGCGGCTTGGCACTTTTTGCTATTAACAATGATACCTTGTAGGAAGGTTATGTCCGAATTGAAAGACAGACTTACAGTTTCATAAATAAATCACAGTATCTTTATTAAAATAACAACTCACTGAACACAATGACTGTCAGTTGAAACAAAACAACTTTATATACCACAATACAAAACTCGGGAACGAAAGACTCCGCATTTGAAGCGACGACAACCTCGACCGTTCGCTTTTTGTTCGAGTGAGATCGGCAGGAGCGATCTGAATACAATATGCCCATGTTGGTAATATGCCCATTTCCATGTTTTGCTTTAATATTTGATATTCGGGGAAGGAGGCGCTGGACACACTGAACGCCTAATATAACCAGAGAACTACGAACACAGCGTTCGTAGTTCTCTGATATAACAAAGCCCGTGACCGACATCAAGGTTAGTTGTGAGCTTGCCGTGGTACAGTCAAGTTGTACGTGGTTTTTAAGAGCGTGTTTATAAAAATTGACGTCAGTTTTCACCTCTGTTTTGCACTTAAACGTTTTAATTTTTCTACGACATAAGTGATTTTAGTCTGCCATAGAGTACTTAAAATGTAAGTAAAAATAAAATATAGTATTATTCAAAATGTTTTTATAATTTAAGAAAATGTATTAATCATCATGTGTCAACAATATGCCGATAGTATATGCTGACAATTTGCTCAATTGGGCATATTGCCAGCTAATTATAACAGATAATTTATTGATTTTTTTTGTTTTAGATAACATGCCTCGTGTCAGAAATAAGGAAATGCGGTCGCAATGGAGCAATCAACAGCTAGAATCCGCAATTGCAGCAGTAATGAATGGAATGTCATATAATGCGGCAAGTCAAAGGTATAATATTTCTAGACGCACTTTGAAACGCTATGTAGAAAAAAATAGTACCAAAAAGGCAAAAATGGGGAGAAAGACTATTTTGAATATAGATCAAGAAAACGAATTGTCTCGACGAATTGTTAGATTGGCAGAAGTTGGGTATCCCCTCAGCAATAAAACTTTAAAAAAATGTGTGTTTACTTATTGTGAACAAAACAATTTGCCACACTTTTTTTCACAAGGAACCAAAATGGCTGGACGTTATTGGTTAAAAGGATTTTTGCAAAGACACCCTGAAATATCGATAAGGAAAGCACAAAACATGAATCCTGCTCGGGCTCAAAAATTGAACAAGTTCATAGTAAAAGACTATTTTGACAATAAGGGGTGTACTTCAAGAATTAGATTTAATCGACAAACCTGAAAGAATTTACAATGTGAACGAGAAAGGCTGCAGACTCAGTCTGCATCATCAACAGACCGTTCTAGCAAAGAAAGGCGCGAAACGCGTACATTTGGTTGCTCCGGAACATGGGGAAAATGTAACTATTGTTAGCTGTGCTAACGCCAATGGTACCGCTATTCCTCCTGCCGTTTTGTTTAAAGGACGGCGCATGAAGCCCGAATGGAAAGATAATTTGCCTCATGGCACGTTGGCGTTGATGACCCCTAAAGGCAGTATGAATGTGGAAACCTACATTATTTGGTTGGAGCATTTAGCAAAATATAAATTGGAGGGAAAGTGTCTTTTAATATTTGATGGAGCCTCATGTCACTTAGACATTTCAATTGTCGAAGCTGCCGAGAAATATCAAATAACCCTTCTGTGTTTGCCTAGCAACACAACTCATGAACTCCAGCCGATGGACAAAGCTGTGTTTCGTTCCTTTGAACACCACTGGGACGAACAAGTGTTGTTGTATTGGACCAAATACAAAGAACGTGCTTTAACAAAGCAGCGATTTGGGGAAATATTTTCGATAGTGTGGGACAAGGCATTGACACCTTCTAACATTAAATCAGGCTTTGCTGCAACAGGAATATTTCCTTATAACCCCGATGCTATACCTGAAGTTGCTTCTGCCCCAAGTATTTTATCAGAAATTGAGAACATTGATCCCACTCCCATTAATGTACGTCAGAAAACACCATCTCCTACTCCAGGCTGTTCATATAACTCCTCTCAACAAAAAAGAGTACCAAACTATCAAAAGACCCAAGATTACAAAAAAAAGAAATCTAGAACTGAAACATCATCAAGTGATAGCGATAGCGGACCAATTAATGTACGCCAGAAAACACCATCTCCTACTCCAGGCTGTTCATATAATTCCTTTCAACAAAAAAGTGTACCAAAATATCAAAAGACCCAAGATTACAAAAAAAAGAAACCTAGATCTGAATCATCATCAAGTGATAGTGATAGCGGACCCATTAATCTGCGCCAGAAAACTCCACCACCAACTGCAGGCTATTCAAAAAGCTCTTCCCAACAAAACTGTTTGCCACAATACCACGCCAATTCACATAAAAAAGAAGTCTAAAACACAAACTTCATCAAGTGAGAGTTCTGGCAGTTATACTTCGGAATCAAAAGACAGCGGCGAAGAAGTTGAATTGGCAATAAATCAGTTTCATAAAAAAAAAGGAAACTTTCCTTATGAATTCTGAAAAAAATGATTTGGAGGTTTATAACAAAGAGAATAACAATCTTCGAGAAGAAAAAAGTAATACTGAAGAAATAAAAACTTGCCAGGGCAAAACTTTGGACACATCGTTTACGGAAATGCTTGAGACTCCGGCAAAAATTGAGAAAAAAAAATACACAAAATAGAAAGAAGGCAATAAATAGCAGAGCTATAGTGGTAAAAAAATGTATTTTCTACCACTAGTACAGGTACACGAACGTAGCAAAATAAAATAAAAATGAATGAAAAATGTAAAATGAAATAAAAGACATGCGACTATGCTTTATATGTGTACAGTACGTTCATGAAGAATGTGTAGGGCTGACAAAATTCGATAAGGAATCCTTTACCTGTCCTGATTGTACCCCACAATAACGTTCCTTAATTTTAAGTTATTTCAGTTAAAAATTCTTTATTTTGACATTTTAGTTTTTACAAAAAGGATTGTTTAATATCTTTGTTTGGTTAAATGTTTTTTATAGTGTCAATAAATATAAGATATTTCCACATCATTTAGTGTTTTAGGTAAGCGCATATTACCTTCACTCGACTGGGCATATTACCTTCAGGGTTTGGCAATATGCCCAGATTGAGGGATTAAAAAAAAATCGATATGAAAAAAAAAATTGCCAAACAATAAAAAAACTAGCGATGTTTAAACACCTAAACATTGGTATAGTGTTAAAAAATATATGAAAAATATATTTTTGTAGCAATAAATTCAAAATTCCCTTAACATGGGCATATTGTATTCAGTTACCTTATTATGATTCATAGCTCTCTGTGACTAGACGAGATGTTTGTGTTATTATTACCTGCATTGGCATACATACATTTACTGTTACTTATTATCCTATGGATATCCGATCGAAAGTATTGTATTTTTTTTTCTTTTTCTCAATTACCCATTTCTCGTTTTCCAGATGCTAAACGCCCTCCTTATCGCCCCCTTTCCTCTCTCGCCCCCTTCGCTGTATCGCCCCCTAAATATCTCAAATAGGCCCCCGGGGGGCAATCGCCCCCAGGTTGGGAATCACTGGTATATTATATCTGATTTCTCATGGCATGGTCTGGAGAATCCTGAGATGATACTCAGTTTTTATACGAATAAAAAATTGATTACTATGCTTTTATTTAAATATTATAAAATTTGTTTTAGAGAGGAACTATAAACGGAATAATCTTGGGTTTAGAAACATATTTAAAAAAATTTAAACAAGGCGATGAAGCCGTTATTATCAATACAGCTTCGGTTGCTGGTATACGGCCAGGTGCTTGGATGCCCATTTACGGCAGTACTAAGTTTGCAATAGTGGGTATGACTCAGTGCTGGGGAGATCCTTTTCACTTCCAAAGAACTGGTGTTAGGGTGGTTGCCGTATGTCCCGGAGGAACTCACACGCCGTTGTTTGATGCGGAAAACTATTCTTTACTGCCTGAATACATGAACTCACAAAGTCTGGCTCCGGAGAAAAGTGGTGTAAAACATAGACAAAGGTAATCAGGATGATTGTCATATTGATAAGTTTGATGATGAATGATATTGTTAATTTTTAACTAAATAAGAATTTTAGTACATCTAAAGTTTAGTAAAATTGTTCAAATAATTTATTTTTTAATAAAGTCAAAGGATATTATATTTTTTAAAGCATATAGGGGAGAGTGTTGTACCTCGGACCGGGTTGTACCTCGGGTCAGTTGACTTTCTTTCTTACCCACTGCAGATTTCTCTTCGATTTGGTTGAATTAGTGGTTTAATAATATCAGCGGTAGATGACATCTAAATACACTTAATCAAAAAATTGCAGCGTGGTGACTTGCAGAGCGTTTTGTTTGATCGTAAGTAAATTATTTACCAATTTGTTATCTGTTAAAATCAGCTTCAAATGTAAATATATATATTTTATTATTATCTGTAATGGACAATATATATTTACGCTTGATAATCATGAATGTATTTTTTGTCTAAACGCATAACCTAATATTAGAAAACAAAAAACAGCTGAAATTGTTACGTTGTGTACCTTGGGTCACCGGTAGGTCGTGTACCTTGGACCGGACCAAGGTACAATCTTATTGCGAATTAACATTATTTTGACTTTTATTTAAATTAATTGGTGTGTCTGTTACCAAAAAAAAACCTTTTATTATTGTTTCAGATAGTCATTTTAAAATGCCGAGAAGTAAAGTGGGTATCAAAAGACCACATTTAAATGCCCAGGATTTAACTGCAGCCGCAAATAAATGCATAAGTGGTGAATTATCAATTAGGGAAGCAGCAAAGTGCTATAACATATCAAAAACCACGCTGATCAGGCACGTAAAATCCTTCAGGCAGTCGGGGGCTTCATAATTTTCTTATGTTGCTGCCAATAATGTAAAACAAGTTTTTAATAAAGAAGAGAAAGCTGAGTTAAAAATATATCTTCTCACTGCTGCACGCCTCCACTATGGTTTGACGAAAATGGAAGTTCGTACTTTAGCATACCAGTATGCAACTGCAAATAACAAGTCTCATCCGCCTTCTTGGGACCAAAAAAAGATAGCTGGCAAGGAATGGCTGAGGCAGTTTCTTAGAAGACATGAAGATTTATCACTTCGTAAACCAGAACCTACAAGTTTGGCCAGATCAACATCCTTCAATAAAACAAATATATCTTCCTTTTTTAAGAACTACAAAGAAGCTTTGTCTCGTGGAGATTTTTTCCTAGAAAAAAATTGGAATTGTGACGAGACAGGGTTAACTGTCCATGTACCACCAAAAATTGTAGGACCTAAGGGAATAAAACAATTAGGTTAAATGACAAGTGAAGATCGAGGTCAAAATGTAACCTTAATAGCCTCAATAAATGCAATCGGAAATCATATTCCGCCAATGATGATATTTCCGAGGGTTAATTTTAAGCCTCACATGCTAAAAGGTTGTCCAGTTGGAACTATAGGAGGTGCAAATCCGTCCGGCTGGTCAAACGAAATATTGTTTTTGGAATACCTACAACACTTTAAAAATCATGTGAAACCAACAGTTGAAAATCCAGTTATATTACTTTTGGATAATCACGATAGCCACGTGAATGTAAGTGTCATTAATTTCTGTAAGAAGAATGGAATTCTACCGATAACGTTTCATCCCCACACCAGCCACAAAATGCAACCGCTCGATCGAACAGTTTTTGGACCGATGAAAACTTACTATAATACCGCCTGTAGTGAGTGGATGATTATGCATCCTGGACAACCTATTACCATTTACGATATAGCCGAACTTGCAGGTAAGGCATTTCCAAAAGCATTTACTACATCTAATATCCAGAAGGGATTTGAGGTGAGCGGTCTCTATCCCGTCAATGAAAACATTTTGAAGATAATGAGTTTCTGTCTTCGTATGTAACTGATCGTCCTTTAAAGCTTACTGACAGTCGCGAGCAAGTCAATGTTAAACAGTACGGAGAAAAAACTAAAACTACAGTTAATGAAATGGAAGTTCTACTCCTTCTACCTCAAATATTCGTCAAGCAGGAACTCCAGGAAGTTCTATTACACCTGAAATGAAATATAAATATATATATATATACATACATATATATATATATATATATATATATATATATATATATTATATATATATATATATATATATATATATATAAATATATATATATATATATATATATATATATATATATATATATATATATAATGAAATAGCTACGCTTAAAAAGGGAAAGACGGTATCATTTGAGAAAGTGCAGGCAGTTACAAAGCAAATAGCGACAGAAGATATACAAAATGTGCCAAAGAGAGCTGCTAAGTATGATAGTGAATCAAGTTCAAGTGATGGAGGTACATTTGAGGACTTGGTAACTAGAGAAGAAGAATTATTAAATTACCAAAAAATATATGACTTACCTGAAAATAACGTGATTAAAAAAGGAGACTTTGTTTTAGTGAAAGTGGTAGGGAAGAAATTTTTTGTTTATTATGTTGCCGAGATACTGAACAGTGGAATTAGTAATGAACTTAAATATTTACGTAGAATTCTAGATTCCAATAAGTTTATAAACGACTCAACCGAGACTTAGGGGAAGGGCGGGCAAGATGGCATACTTAGTTTATTTTCCATATATCTGAGACATAAATAGAGATAAATCATTTCTTTTGATGTATAATGATAGCCAGGTCATTTTTCTACTATTCTAAGTAACAAAAAATCACTCATACAAAGAGATTTATTTAAAAAAAAATCAAAATCAAAATGTAACAAAAAACCATTTTGCCCGCCCGGTGCGGGCAAAATGGCATACACATAAACAATAGTGTTAAATACAAAAATAATTATAAATTTTTATTTTTACGAAGAAAAAAAATTGAAATTAAACATTTTAGTTCAAACAAACTTCGAAAATAAATTGTTTTGCTTTTTTGGGAAGTCCAGCACATTATGAATGTGACAAGTTTTGGCAAATTTGGCATCTTAACCATCTTTCATTAGATTTGGACCTACTAAATGTATCATTGCAGTAAATTCAAGCACAATCTTCTTGTTCATCATCATTAATACTAAAGGGTTCTTCTTCATCACTTGATATATTGTTCAGTATTGGTCTGATCACAATATTTCTCTTGCCTATGTCTATCTTTGTTTACATGCGTCTTCCATCACTTAAATCATTGACTATTTTTCTTCTCACGACGTCCCCTTTTCTGCTTTTTATTGTGCTTTTTTTTCATTTTCTTTTTCGCGGAGATATTTCAGGAAGGGGGTCTCGGTTAATACATCTTGGTATTGACCAGATTTGCGTTTGGTAGATTTTCTTACATTACTCTGAGGTACCGGTGTCAATTACATCAGGATTCCTTCAACAGATTCATCTTTAGAACCAGATGCCGATGGTTCTTGGACATCATGATGATCGTAAGTTGCAGCGTGAGGAACATTAACATCAGCAGGTAAAGATTTAGAAGCAATGTCAGGTTTATTAGTAGAACCAGGCACATCTGTAGTTGCACTAGGCAAAAATGCATGCTCCGGAAAAATGTCACGATTTATAGGTGATATTCCTGTGGCCCGAAAACCATTGATTGCGATTTCAATATTTGCTGTTTTCTCATATGCTTTCTGGAAGAGACTGGACACTTGATATATGGTTATTGCACGACCAGGATTTTCTCTGAGCCAATGAGTAACAGCTTGATTATAATATTTATGGAGTGGTCCGAAAAAGGCAACATCCAATGGCTGAAGGTGGTGCGTGCACAGTGTGCCGGCAGGCAAAGTAATACCACTGAATTCTGTTTAGCTAATTCTAAAGCTTCGTAGCTTTTATGGCTGGAGTGTTCGTTTAAAATTAATAATGCTTTCTGCGCAGGATTCTGTTGCCAGGGAGCCCAAATGTTTATTCGCTTCAATGGCAATTTTATTTTTATTACCTGCTCGACGTTGTAGTGTTGAGAACGGTACATGGAATGTATTACTTGCTTTAAGCCAACCCATTTCGGAATTTCGGACTGCCTCCAAAGCTCTTTGCATGTCTCCTCACTCCAACTATTTCTGTTAGACTTCCTTTTATATGAATAAACCATCTGCAAAAAAAACTGAATATGTACCTTAACCTGAAAAACAGACGGGCAAAATGGCATAGTATGTTATTTTGCCCGCCATAATGCTATGTCATTTTGCCCGTTTTGTATTTATCGACTACTGATAGTTGAAAAAAATTAATAACGAAAATAAACACAATTTTTATTTAAGGTCACATGCAGAGTAGAAAACATAATTGTCAAAAATAGAATTCAAAAAGCTCTATAACCTTAATTTAATAAATTATTGAATATAACTTACATTGACCCATCGAACTCGACCAGCACTTATTCACAAATACACCAATCTCGTGGACGGCCGTTAAATTAGGTGCACGAGACTTAATGTGGACAGTGTTGCCACTCTTTGTAATAAGTATCCCGAATTACAGTGACGTAGAACCGTTAGCTTGACTACGAGAACAAAAAACCATTTTGCCCGCCTATGCCATTTTACCCGCCCTTCCCCTATGATTTTTTACGCAATGATATTGTACGTAAACTTCCACAACCGCACAAAATAAGCGGAACTGCACGTTACGATGCGCACCTGAAATTTAATGTTAAATTTAGCGGATATAATGTCAAATAAGTTTTTATTTACTAAATTAATCATTTCTGATTATTTTGAGATATTCAATAAAACATTTCAATGATTTGTTCTATTTTTTTTATAACTGACCCAAGATGCAATATAATGCTGGTCCAAGGTACAATATATGCTGGTCCAAGGTACATTACCAGTTTGTACCTTGGGTCAACATGCAAGGGCCTGCTAAAATATATTTTTTAACTAACTAGTAAGCTTAAAATGTGTCAATAAAAAGAAAGCATGTAGCCAAATAGACAAAGTAACTAATGCATTGGATAAATTTTGCAAATATATAATTTTAGGATTTAGAAAAAAATAAAAACTAAAAATTGACCCAAGGTACAACACTCTCCCCTAATTTTTTTTTCATATTTTGACATCTCATCTTGTCAAAAACTTTTTTGTAGTCGACAAAGCAAGTACAAACCTCTTTGTTGACTTTATGGCGTTGATAAATTATACGTGTCCTTTCATAATCATCATCCAGCCTTAATTTATCACGTCCTCTGATGGACATAGGCCTCCATTAAACTCCTCCATTTTTACGATTTTTTGTTTTTTTGATGGATCAAAGAAATGACAGGAAAATGGTTATAGGCGGTGTTGATAAGAAAGAAACTACCAGATTCATGAAACGACAGCAGAGAAAAATAGAAGAATCAATGAGGGCAACAAAAAAGTTGTGTGCTACTGAAACGACCGATTCTATAAGCAGTGCCTGACGCTCCTTTCATATTTCACGATTTCGCTCGTGCGGGAAAAAATCGCCCGATTTTTAATCGTGGTTTTGCTACTTTCACATTGAACGATAAAAATCGTACATTTTTATCAGTTCATCGGAATATTTGGTCTGGTCTAGATGAAAATTATGAATCGCGAACAAGTTATTGCGTTATGGATACTGTGTCGGCGTCGAAAAAGACAAAGGCCCAATCGCCTTCACTTGATTCACCCAATTAATCAGAGACGAGAGGAAGTCGGGATGTTCCACACATTATTTGAAGATCTTAGAAACGATGACCAAAAGTTTTTCAACTACTTTCGTATGTCAATTCGCTCCTTTGATGAGTTACATGGGAAACTGAAGAGTGTTCTACAACGACAAAACACGCAGTTCAGAAACTGTATACAACCTGTTGAAATGCTTTCAATATGTTTAAGGTAAGCATAATATTACAGTAGTAGGTAATATAATAAAACCTTTTGAATAAGCAAATATACTTTATTTAATTTTAATCACTCTAAATAGATCAGACATCGAGGAATCTCGTGAAGCCGAAATAGACGGACTATGCTCAGTTTCAGTTGCTGAAGAGTCGCTGTAACTAAATCCCTGTAGGTACTGAGATTCGGATGCTTTATCCAGTTCGGATTGTGAATCTGATTGTTTAGGCGTTGATTGCTGCGTTGGCCTGGATTGATTTTGCTGTTCACGTACATATTGAGAAAAGTGAAGCTGTTGTGCGCTATTTTTAACGTAGCCCGAAAAACTAGGATTTGCATATTGTTGAGGTTTAAATGGAGGTTGTTGAACATGGACAAATGCTTGCGGTTGGTTAACGGGAGATGGCTGAAGCATGTACTGAGGTTGTGGTTGATAAGAGGGCACAAAAGATGGGTTGTTTGATTGAAGATGAGGAGTTTCCTTTAGTTTGTTTATGTTTTCTATTACGTTTAACACTCCCACTTGAAATTGAAGGAATTCACTGTTGAAATAGTTTGTCAAATGACGCATTAAACTCTGAAGGAAGGACATTTTACTGCAGGGCGTTTTATGTTCCAGAGCTTTGAGCATTTTCACCTCAACCTCATCTAGTTTCTTTCGTTTTCTTGTTCCTATGGGCTTGGACGGCAGGTTTACGTTGGTAGAAACTTCAGGTTCACAAGTGGTGCCTTCAGGCTCTTCATCTTCTTCGAGTGTTCCTGGTACAATTTCTGGGTT
The DNA here is from genome assembly GCA_918026665.1 of Diabrotica balteata. Taxonomy (NCBI): domain Eukaryota; kingdom Metazoa; phylum Arthropoda; class Insecta; order Coleoptera; family Chrysomelidae; genus Diabrotica; species Diabrotica balteata. The sequence continues at coordinate 105,317,800 of OU898283.1, read as the reverse complement.
GAAGTTGTCTACCGTTTCTTTTTCGGTGTAGATCTTATTCAAAAATTGAAGTTGGTCTGAAAACACATATTTCTTACGTTTTTTAGCCCCAGATCCACTTTTTTTAGCAGATTTGTCATCTTTTTTCGATTTTGTGAAACAATCTCGGAGATTACTCCACCTTTTCACCACTTCTTTCCCTGTAAAACACAAAAATAAAATAAATAAATACAATCAATTCAGTATGATAATTATTAACGACAATGTTCACTTTATTTCAGATATTTGGCGAGTGGCTGTACGTTTACGGATTTGCACTACAGCTACGGAGTTGGAATTTCAACAGCAAAAAACATAGTTGAAGAAGTATGTGCTGCGATTTGGTCAGAAATGCGAGAAGAGTGTATAACGATACCAACTTGTGATATGTGGCAGTCAATTGCTTCCAACTTTGAAAGTATCGCAAACTTCCCTCACTGCCTTGGAGCTGTGGACGGCAAGCATATAAGACTGACTTGTCCGTTTGACTCAGGATCAATGTATTTTAATTACAAAGATTACTTCTCTATTGTCCTTATGGCTGTAGCAGACACAAAGTACAGATTTGTTTACGTTGATGTAGGGAGCTATGGTAAAGAGTGTGACTCGTCAATATTTAAGAGGTCCAAATTGTGGAAATCAATAGACAGTGGTTCTCCACCATTACCTGAGGAAAAACTTCTTCCAGGAACAGAGAGTCCTAAAATACCATACTTCTTTGTTGGAGACGAAGCATTTGGCTTACACAGACATCTACTGAGACCCTTTGGAGGGAAACGCTTAACAGTTGAAAAAAGGGTCTTTAATTATAGATTGTGCAGAGCACGAAGATATGTGGAATGTGCGTTTGGCATCCTGAGCAATAAATGGCGTATATTCCATCGCCCTATCAACGTTCAGCCACATTTCGCAGTGCTCATCGTCAATGCGTGCATCGTATTGCACAATTATTACGTGACAGAGACGGATATCTTGTTGAGGACACAACGACGATCACAGGCCTGGAAGATGTCTCAGGAGAAAGCACTACACGAGGAGGCTTGGAAGCAAACAATATCAGAAGTGTGCTTACCTCATATTTTTTGACAGAAGTCGCAAGTGTATCCTGGCAAATGTCTAAAGTATAATTTGTCATATATGTGAAAATAAATAAATGAAATAAAAATAAAAAGTGTCTCTGTTGTAGATAGTAAATGAAGTATACAATACATACAACACCAATATACAATAAAAAATACAATATACATACGTCCAAAAAGTAAGTTTACTTTGCTTAATAGAAAGTTAATAGGTATAGTACTTACCAAATGCATTTTTTTTTCTCCATCGCCATTGTTCTCTAAATCCGGATTGAGTGCTAAACATACTTCTTCCCAGGCTTGCCTTGTTGCATTTCTATCCTTATAAATTTCTAAAGTTTTGTCCCATATCACAGGTTTTGCTTCAACTAGAGATATTAACACTTCAGCGTCAACACCTTCCATAATTTGCAAACAAACCATCAAAACTGAACGCGGTAGAAACAATACTGAGGACAGTTCCCGTACGACTAAAGACCGTCTAGTGTGAAAGCGTACATTTGGTCACGTAGGCCACTGAGCTAGAGGGCGATACGGTAGCCGTGCGGTTCTAGTAGCACTGGACGGCTGCAACACGATTACAAAACGTGCCCGTGTTCTAATCGTGCAATGTGAAAGGTCTCGTACTCTTCAACAGTCGATCAAGAAAAATTGCCCGGGCGATTTTTTCCCACACGAGCGAAATCGCATAATATGAAAGGAGCATTACTCTTTCTCAACAGAGACACCGTCGATTTCCACGTTTAATAGAAATACGATGCGGTTACCAACAGTTGTTAAAGTCAGTGATAGATACGGTTTATCGATGCGATCTGCTGCTGCTGTTGCTTCTGCCGTTTTGATTGACGTGGGTTTGGTTTCTACCGAAGATCTGACACTGGTTATTGATAAAAACAAAATTCACAGAGCTGTATGTAAAGCTCGAAGAGATGCTTTAAAATATATTGCAGGTATTGTTGCAAATAGCATTTACTTTGATGAACGAAAGGACAAGACCCTGATAAATGAGAAAATAGGGAATCGTTACCATCGCAAAGAGATTTTGGAAGGATACATCTCATTGTTATCAGAACTCGGATCAATTTATTTGGGACATACAACGCTTAGTCGTGTCACTGCAAATGGAATTTTTACTTAGATCACAACTTTTTTTGAGAGTCAAAGTTTGAATTTAGATGAGTAATTTGGTTTGGATGTGATGGAACTGCAACTAATATTGGCTGGAAGGGTAGTGTGATTCAATATTTAGAGGAGCATTTGGAAAGACCGTTACAATGGTGCGTTTGTTTGCTTTATGCCAATGAGTTACCGTTTCGTCACTTGTTCCTGACCATAGATGGTTTTACTTCGGGTCCTAGAGAATACTCCGGACCTATTGAAAAACAGTTAGTTGCTTATGAAAATAAACCCACCGTGACTTTTTCTGCTGTGAATGGTAATTTGCCTGACTTGCCAAAAAATGTGGTCAATAAATTATGTACATACAGTGCGTTAAGTTTTTGATTAGGTATTGCACACTATACGGAGCGCTAAAATCGGCAACGTTGCAAATGTTCGTTCTCCGACCCGAGACTAATGCACCGACAGAAAATCATTTATTTTAATTTAATAACTCACAACAACGTTTGGGATGTACTTCTCTGTCGTCCGATCTCATGTTTCATTACGTATAGCCGATTTTAATAGTAGGAAATTCGATAAAAATGCACTGACCTAATCGGTTCATTGTTATCGATTTTTATTAATGTGAAAATTTTTTTGTGGTTGAATTAAAAATAAAAGCGTATTTCTTTAAAAAGATAAAATAAAAAATATACTCTTATTGAAAATTAAAATATTATTCCTAATAAAATAAAAAATAATTCTTTATGACCTACAGAAATGGTTCAAATAGTTGACCTTCTACGGCTGAACAGTACCCCAATCTGTCATAAAAACTTCTGCGAACAGATGAAAGAGTTTCTGCTGTAACAGAATTGGAGACTTCTCTTATTCGATTTTTTAATTCATCCAAATTTTGGGCTCTAGCCTCAGGATGAGCGTAGATAATGCTTTTTAAATGTCCCCAAAAAAAGAAGTCCATCGGTGTAAGATCTGGAGATCGCGCAGGCCACTTAATATCGCCTGTTCCACTGATAACTCGATTCGGGAAAGTATTGTTTAAATACTCTCTAATAATTCGAGCGTTGTGAACTGAACAGCCGTCTTGATGAAACCAAACATTCTCCAGATTTACATCAGGAAGATTGAGAATAGCGGGAGGAACATGATTCTGTAACAAATCGAGGTATACTCTACTATTCAAGTTGCCCTCAATAAAAATGGACCTATTATGTGGTCTCCTAAAATGCCAGTCCAGACGTTAACTTTTTGAGGACGTTGAGTTCAGTAAACAACACTTCTGTGCTGATTTTCCCGCGCCCAATACCTCGTAATGGAAGGAATGTGTCTCCCTACTAACGAAACAGAAGATTCATCAGTGAATAAAATGTTTTTAATAAAATTTGGTTCACTATTAGCCTTCGTTATTAGAGTTTCACAAAACTCCATTTTTCGAAAGTAATCGTCTGGATAAAGCTGCTGCGTTTTCGAATATTTAAAATTCTTGTAACCGTGCTTTTCCATACTTTCGTTACAGTAACATTGCTAACATCTAACTCTCTAGCAACTCTTCTACTTGAACGTGTTGAATCTACCTCGATTGTTGCACAAATTTGTGTATCCCGGTATTCTCTTTCCTCAGCTTTTTCTGGTAACACTTCTTGAGCGTGACATTTTCTGCAATTTTTGAGGCAATAACAACTCTCAAAATTTTTAACAATATTATAAACTGACTGTATACAAGGAATTGGTCTTCCCTCAAAAAACACAGAAAATAAATCTACACACTGTTGCACAGAATTGCCACTATAAAACCATTTTATTATTTGAGCTTTTTCCGCGGCGATATAAACAGACATGTTTACAAATATAAATTAAAACTCTACGCTGTTATACCTTTAAACAACCAGGGTATAATGACAATATGACAAATTTGCCGACGGGCGACGAGCACCGACGAGTCAACGAAGCAGATATGTAGTGCAAGTCGACGACGCGCAGTGTTGCCATTTAAAGAGTGTATACCTAATCCAAAACTTAACGCACTGTATCAAAAATATCTATACAAAATATGTCAAGCAGTATTAACCGGTTTCTGTACTAATGAATTGGCAAACCGTCAACCTGGAAAAATTGCGCACTCCAGATGGCTTACTACTGCTAATCGTCTACTCAGACTTTATGTAAGTACGCTTAATCCATCAGAAAATTTTCAATTGCTTGTAAACTATGTTGTTAAAGTATATGCTCCGATGTGGTTCAGAATTAAGCAAAAAGCGTCTTTTAAGGATGGAGCGAGGCATATTTTTCAACTAATTACTCTGGATTTCTACCCGAAAATCTAAGATCTGTTGTGGATAGCGTTATCGAAAGAAATGTACCTTCTTCTTCTTGTAGTGCCTATCCGTTTCGGATGTTGGCGACCATCATGGCAATCTGCACTTTGCACACTGCTGCTCTAAAAAGATTTGTGGTTGTGAACCACGTTCGTAGATTTTCAGCCAGGAAATCCTTCGCCTTCCTGGTCTCCGTTTTCCTTCTACTTTTCCCTGCAAGATTAGTTGCAGCAGTCCATATCTTTCTCTGTTCCTCATGATGTGACTGAGCTATTCGATTTTGGCTGTTTTTATTGTGGTTAACAGCTCTTTTTCTTTTTTCATTCTCAACAGAACACCCTCATTAGTAACGTGGTCGGTATACGATATCTTCAGGATGCGACGATAAAGACACATTTCAAAAGCCTCAATTTTCTTGCAGGTGGCGTCTGAGAGAGTCCATGACTCAACTCCGTACAACAGTATAGGAAAGATGTAACATCGTAGTAACCTGATTTTTATGGGCATTGATAAATCATGACATTTGAATAACAGCCATTTTTTGATATGCAGATCTTGCTTTCTATATTCTACATTTGATTTCTATGGAATGGTCCCAATTTTCATTGACGTTCGTATCAAGGTAGGCGTATGTTTTTACTCTTTCTATTTGTTGACCGTTTACACTGATTTGTCCAAATTGCTGTTCCTTCTTAGAGATCATCATGCATTTTGTTTTCTTAGTGTTTAGTGAAAGTCCGTATCTCTGACTGACCTCTGTGATTCTGTTTATTAACTCCTGGAGGGTTTCAGAACTGTCAGCGAATACTACCGTGTCGTCCGCGTATCTAATGTTATTGATAGATTCTCCGTTGATTCGAATTCCGGCTTCAACATCACCCACTGCTTCTTGAAAGATTTCCTCAGAGTATATGTATATGAAACAACAGTAGTGATAGTATACATCCCTGACGGACGCCACGTTTGGTTTTGATATCGTCGGATTCTCCTGCCTCTGTCCGGATAGATGATATTTGATTCCAGTAGAGATTGCTGACAATTCTTAAATCACAGGTGTTTATTCCAATATTGGTTAATATCTCCATCAGCTTGTCGTGCTTTACTGTATCGAACGCTTTATGGTAGTCAATGAAGCACGCATAAATGTCGCAGTTCACGTCTCTACATCGTTGAAATAGCACTTGTATACTAAAGAGAGCCTCTCTCGTACCCACTGCATTCCGAAAACCAAACTGTGTACGGCTGATTTTTCTTCGCACAGTCTATATATCCTTTGATGTATGATTTTTAGAAATAATTTTAAAATATGACTCATTAAGCTGATGGTTCGGAAATCACTGCAGGATACGGATTTTGTTTTCTTTGGCAAAGCAATAAAGGTCGACTTCAGCCATGTTCTTGGTATTACTCCGCTTAAATATATGTCAATAAATACTTTTGTTAGGTGTTGAATACCGTCGGTGTTATAGTATTATGAGCTCAGCATATGCATTGTCAGGTCCAGGAGCTTTGCCATCTTTTAGTTGTGATATGGCTTTTTGCACTTCATCTGATGTGATTGGTAAGTGGTCATCACATATGTAGGATAGAACATATGTGATTTTTGCCTTTTTGCCCACCCAGAATAATTACTTGTGAGTATGATGTTTGATGATAGAGATCATATTATGGAGCTGGCATGGCGAAGAATAAAAAAAGCTAGAGACACAGAAAGTAGCGATAAATGCAGAATATTTAAAACACCAAAAATTAACTTCTCTGCTAAAGAGTACACCGATATTATTATGTTGCACGAATGTCAGGATTGTCAGGTTACAACACCGCCGGTTCTTCGGCATATTTTTACTGAAGACCTTCACATCATGGTAAAAGATAAAAGCTTGGATATATTTGACCTTCCCTGCCACACACAATCTGTGGAAAGATGTGTTAAACTGATTACAGAGATCTCGCAGAATCTAACTGATGATACTTCTAGAGATAGCTTTATCAGAACCAGATTGGAGTTTAGGACAGAAATGCAAAATTTGGGACTTAAAAATAAGTTCAAATTTTAAGCTTTTGTCATCAAATATAGGATCTATTTGGTTTGTTAAGTTGTTTTGAACCTTTTTGATTAATTTTAATAATAAAATATATTATATAAATAATAAAATATATAGATTTAATTTGTGTATTATTTGAAGTATATGATTTAGGTCTGTACCGGGTGGTCCAATAAGCCGATTGCTTAACTATATATCAGAAACTATTCATGTTATAACTTGGGGAGAAAAAATTCCTTAGTAAAAGTGACCAAAAGAAATCGCTGGAAATAACTTTTAAGTTTCTGGGTTAACCGCTAGGGGGCGTAACCTGTGAAGAAAAATTTGAAAACCAGTTTTTTGTAAAATATGCCCAATTATACCAAGTGTTAAATAAGTGAACTAGAAAGAGGGCTAAATTCCGCACAAAGTTGTTCAAGTACTTTTTTTTATTTTTTTCAAATAAAGGGTGGATGAGGGTGGCAAAGTATTTGTGGATAAATACCTATAACTTTGGTTTGGATCAACAGATTTTAACGAAATTAGTGTCATTAGAAAGAGTGTGGATAATTTAATCTACATCTACTATAAAACAATTGCATTTAATCTTAATTGTCATGGGTAGAGGGTACTTTCAAATAGAAAAAATTAAAATTTGTTTTTCTTTAAAATGTTTAATGGAAACACCTATTTATTGTTAATTATAACTGAACTGGATTAAATTCGTAACAAAATGGCACAAACCGCATGTTGATAGCTTTTGTCAAACTCGAGATATGAATAAAAACGCATAAACATAAGTATAGTATTGACTCACCCTTTATTATAACTTAAAATTAAATATGTGAAATATCTCGATCATTAAAACTTAATGTCCAATTAAATGTTCAAATTGTTTTCCATCGTTGAACACACAAAGATGTAATCTTTCGCGCGTAGACATAACAGCTGCTTCAATCTCAGCTGTTGATATATTATTTATTGCGTTTATAATGCGCTGTTTCATGTCATCTCGTGTGGTTGGTCGAGTTTGGTACACTAAGTCCTTCAATCTTCCCCACAGATAAAAGTCCAGACATGTTAAGTCTGGAGATCTAGCTGGCCATGAAAATATACTTCCCCTTCCAATCCATTTATTTGGATAACTTGCATACAAATAATCTCGAACTCGTCTGGAAAAGTGCGCAGGACACCCGTCATGTTGTAGTATCATATCTCTTCTTGTTTGTAAGGAAATATCTTCCAATAAAACAGGCAACTAAATTTCCAGAAAATTCAAATATGTTTCGCCATTTAAAGTTCTATCAAAGAAATATGGACCTACGATCTTTCCATCAACTATACCACACCAAACATTAAGCATCTACCTTGAACCTGCATCTCATGTATCCAGTGCGGATTTTCTTCAGCCCAATAATGCATATTATGCAGATTAACACCATCCGCACTATTAAACGTAGCCTCGTCTGTCCACAAAATCTTTGACAGGATATCCGGTTGTTCTTCTAGTAGACCTAACATCCAATTGCAGTAATCCAGCCTTGCATCAAAATCTCTCTCATGTAAAGCTTGGTGGAGAACTACATGATAAGGATGCAGTCTAAAAAACAGAACAACAAATATTGGTGAAAAAGAAACCACTACATTTACTAAAACTCAAAAATCTTAAAAAATCCAAAATTGTTTCACAAGATAAATCGTGCATAAGTATTTTTAGGAAACGGATAAAAGCGCCGTGTTGCCGTTTTTATCGGAATATTAAAATAACAGCTGAATCTAAAGTTTAAAGGGAATTCCAAGTTTCTGACGTAAACGTTCACTTTATAATATGAAAAACCAACCTGTAATGTTTTAAAATCCTTAGAACAGCAGTTTTGGGTATGTTTAATTCTATAGAGATTTGCCGACTACTTATATGTGGATTCTGTTGAATTAAAGCAAGAACATTGATTGAATTATCTTCGGTCATACCTCTACTACGTCGTTTAAAACAAGGACGATGAAAACTACCAGTTTCTCTTAATCTTCTTGCCTTTCTTTCAAATAATTCTTTGCCATAATGTCTCCTGTCAGGATATCTTACAGAATATATACGTGAGGCAATAGCGGCATTTTGGTGACATTCGAAATAAACTCCAATCATATCATACAATTCTGCATTGGATATACTCATCCTGAATTATTAGTACTCATAATTAATTACTAATATTACAAATATTAATATCTATTGAAAAAGTGCAATCTTCAATTTGAATTATAATATAACACTTCTTAACAACTACTACTTAGTTTCGAAAAAACTATTTTTAATCATCTGAAATAATAATGGTCAAAATGGATATCAATATTAAGATTCTTCTGCTATAAAAAAATTTGAAAATACCTACTGACTTATTTTTTAATTTAATTTATAATACAGGGTGAGTCAATACTATAGGCACTTATGTTTATGCGTTTTTATTCATATCTCGAGTTTGACAAAAGCTATCAACATGCGGTTTGTGCCATTTTGTTACGAATTTAATCCAGTTCAGTTATAATTAACAATAAATAGGTGTTTCCATTAAACATTTTAAAGAAAAACAAATTTTAATTTTTTCTATTTGAAAGTACCCTCTACCCATGACAATTAAGATTAAATGCAATTGTTTTATAGTAGATGTAGATTAAATTATCCACACTCTTTCTAATGACACTAATTTCGTTAAAATCTGTTGATCCAAACCAAAGTTATAGGTATTTATCCACAAATACTTTGCCACCCTCATCCACCCTTTATTTGAAAAAATAAAAAAAAGTACTTGAACAACTTTGTGCGGAATTTAGCCCTCTTTCTAGTTCACTTATTTAACACTTGGTATAATTGGGCATATTTTACAAAAAACTGGTTTTCAAATTTTTCTTCACAGGTTACGCCCCCTAGCGGTTAACCCAGAAACTTAAAAGTTATTTCCAGCGATTTCTTTTGGTCACTTTTACTAAGGAATTTTTTCTCCCCAAGTTATAACATGAATAGTTTCTGATATATAGCCGAGCGGTCGGCTTATTGGACCACCGGTACAAACGTAAAATTTACAAAACTTTAAAGTCTAGTAGAGCCCTGAAAGTGACATTCTGTCGTATTTATTTTACATTTTTCGTAGTATCTTGAAAATTACGCAAATTTGGATACCTCTTGCGATAGTGTAGCTCAAAAAAAATTTTTATGCAAAGATGGGGACACTCTAATATACACCCTTCCCAAATCAATAATATAGATTTTACAGAACTGAACTAGAAGTTTCGAAAATGCTTCACATATATTAAACTCATTTCGAAGACATCAACCTTTATTACTAAAATTACAAATATTTTTTATATTTCAGTCCGGAATTCGTCGCAAAAGAGGCCGTTAAAATAATAAAGTATGCGAGTAATGGAACCTTATGGGTTGTAGAATATAGTGAACCTGCCTATCAATACATATTTCCCGAAAGAGACACTTTTAAAAACAATAAAATTGTGGAAAAATAACATAATTTATTTTTCATTGTTAACAGAGAGATTGTAATTAAATAAATATTAAAATATATAAGAATTGAGTATTATTGCATATAATTCCTAATGTGTCACTTTTTAGTGCCACGAGGATTGCGTTAGGATTGGGGGACAACGAAGGAGTCTCCACGAAATCAATAGTGCCACATCAACTACAAAGCAAATTCTATTGACGGTGTCCCCTGGAAACGTCTACTAGTAGACGGCTAATCCTTCCAACACCGGACCAAACCAAATCAGATGGCAAAGATCAAGCCACAACGGTTCTTCTCAGAGCCAACACTGACGGTAGCGAACATAAATATCGAGGGCATCACTACAGCCAAACAAAACATCTTATCAGAATTCTGCGAGAACACGAAATGTGAGGTAATGTGCATCTAGAAAACCCACAGAGACCTAATTGCAGCGAGACCGAAAGTCTCTGGTATGAAACTGATTGCGGAGATACCACACAATAAGTATGGGAGCGCGGTATTTGTGAGAACTTAAACCATAGTCTCATCTGTGGGAACAACAAATGTACACGGTATAGAGATAACCACTGAGATCGGAAAATGCACAATAACCTCGGTATACAAGCCGCCAAACCAGCCTTTTATATTTTCACCCCCAACTAACTTCCAATCAGCTTGTATTGGGAGACACAGTTTACACTGGGACTATACAAGATTCGGACGCAAATGGAGACGCAGTAGAAGCATGGGCCGAAACGAGTGGCCTCACGTTAATCCATGATCCTAAACTTCCACCATCTTTTCGGAGTAAAGTTTGGAAAAGAGGATATAACCCGGATATCTGTTTTTCAAGTAACAGCCTCGAAGACCGATGTACCATAGTAGTATATGGCCCCATACCAAAACTCAGCATAGACGAATTGGCATAAATATCTTTTCAATTGTCAGACCATAAGCTATTCCATTCAGAAGGAGATTTAACTTCAAAAAAGCAAACTGGCAAAAATATGCAGACATGCATATTCTGAGCTGCTACGTATTGAACCAGAAGTAGAGAACTACGAAAAAGCGAGTCCAAAGAACTAATAAGAACATACGAAACCCTCTATTCCACTGACTCTTTTAGCCAAGAAACGGTTGACTGCGGAGCAGTACTACTCCCACAGCTAAGTCAAGCCAGACAGGAAAAGTGGGTTGAGACCCTGGAAAAAATGGACATGATACATAGTAGCAAAATAGCATGGAACCTTGTAAATAAACTTAGCGGTGATCCAAAAGAACATAAACCACCTTGCAAGGTTACAACAAACCAAGTCGCTGCTCAACTCCTTATCAATGGAAGAACTACGAGCCGATATAAGGACCCAAACACTAGAAGATTGGATTCGGACACAAATCACCTAGGAACTCCTTTCACACTAAAAGAACTCCAAAAGACGGTATGTACAGGTTAAAACACGGGAAAGCTGCAGGTGTGAATAAAGCATCTAGGCCAAGGTGCAAAAATTGGATTTTGCAATTTTATAACTCGTGCTAAGTCGAAGATTCACAAGGCCCGATTATTCTATCTGCTGTTTACTGTCCACCGAATAAAATAATTAAAGCTGATCATTTTACTAAATACTTTAAGATGCTTGGACACCGTTTCATTACTGCTGGAGATTTTAATGCCAAACATCATAAATGGAGTTCCAGAATCATAACCTCACGTGGATGAGAATTATTAAAAAGTATTAATGAGAATCATTTAATTCCTTTCTCTACTGGAGAGCCTACGTATTGGCCCACCAATAGACAAAAAATTCCTGATCTTATTGATTTCGCTATAGTAAAAGGAATATCACATACTTATCTCCAAATTTCTCCTTCATTTGACCTCTCGTCAGATCATTCCCCTTTCTTCATAGATCTACATAGCCAAATTCATAACTGTCCTAAATACCTAACACTATCTAATAAAACAACAAACTGGAACAGATATAGAGAAGAAATAAGAACAACCATTAACCTAAACTTGCCTCTTAAAAGTGATAGCGACATAGAAAATGCAGTTGCTCACCTAACTACAGTTATTCAGTAAGCTGCTTGGACATCTACCCCAGAACTTACTCACAAACACAACTCTGAGTCCTATCCTGCTCACATAAATTAACTTATTTGGAAAAAAGAAAACTGCGAAAGAAGTGGCAGCTCACTAGACATCAAGAAGATAAAGCAAATCTTAATAGAGCTTGCAGACTACTCAAAAGAAAACTGATCCAACATAAAGACAATGGAATCAACAAATATTTAAAGAACCTCTCACCTGCAGATTATACAAACTATTCGCTGTGGAAACTAACAAAAAAACTTAAACACAACGATTAAATGAATATGCCAATCAGGACACAAAATGGCACTTGGGCTAAAAATGACATAGATAAAGCATATACTTTCATGCACCATATCAAATGGTTCCACCTATTAGATCTATTATGAAATCGGAGATCAAAGAAATAATTAATAATCTGAAAAATAAAAAGTCACCTGGATATGATTTAATATCTAGTTTAGTACTAAAAAATCTACCCAACGAAGGCGTAAGTTTAATTACTTACATATTTAATTCAATATTAAAAACAGGTTATTTTCCACTCTAATGGAAAGTTGCTCAAATTATTCTTATTCCAAAACCTAATAAAGATCACACTGAAGTAGCTTCATATCGCCCAATTAGCTTGTTGCCTATTATATCCAAAGTATTTGAAAGGCTTTTTCTGAGAAGACTTGAGATTATTTTATATGACAGTAATGTTTTACCGAATTATCAATTTGGGTTTAGGAAACATGGTACTATCGAGCAAATTCATAGGGTGGTAAAGACTATCAGAAATTCGCTTGAACGAAAATTACTGTACTGCTGCATTTCTGGATGTCTCTCAAGCATTCGACAAAGTTTGGCATGTAGGTCTTATCTCTAAAATTAAATCCATATTTCCTCATTCCATAAGCTCACTTGTAAGATCCTACCAGACAGATCGATTCTTTTAAGTCAAAAGAGGTGGGGAAATCATTAACCTGTTTCCAATTTGTTCCGGAGTTCCACAAGGAAGCATACTAGGACCCACCCTCTACTTAATATACACATCAGATCTCCCAACGACGACCAATACAACAATCGCTACATATGCTGATGACACAGTTATCATGGCTTCAAATTCTACAGCAACTGAAGCATCCCAGGTATTACAAAACCACGTACTTAAACTAGAGAGCTGGCTTAAACTGTGGCGAGTCCAAGTTAACAGTTTATAAAATCAACACAAATAAAGTTTACTTTAAAAAAAGGTGTCGCGCCACCAGTTTCTATAAACAACACTCCACTACCAGTTAATACCGTCGTTATAATACTTAGGAATTCATTTGGATAGCAAACTTAATTGGGGTATTCACATCTGGAAGAAACACCTTCAACTCAGCTTAATCTACAGGAAAATGTATTGGTACATGAGTCGAAAATCTAATCTAAGCCTGGAGAACAAACTTCTAATATATAAATGTATTTTAAAACCGGTATGGCAATATGCAGCACAAATCTGGGGTACAGCAAGTAATACCAACATACAAAAACATCAACGATTCCAATCGAAAGTACTGCGCCAGATCTGCAATGCCCCTTGGTACATTACGAACCACAGATTACACCACGATTTACAGTTACCAAAGCAATATCTGCCGTAAACGCTGTATACAAGACCAGACTATCCTGCCATCCAAATCCGCTAGCCACGGATTTGCTCAACATTTCACACGAAAGAAGATTAAAACGACCAGACCCTTTGGACCTCTAGTAAACATGGAGAAACAGAGCATAGTGTGGTGAAATAACAAGTTTTTATTCTGGTGTTTTCTAAATCTTTTCTTGATTTTTTATGTTTATCTGTATTAATTGTTATTAATGTGTAAATTAATTGTTATATGATATATTTATATTATGTCTTACCTGGCTGCTTGACACTGGGTGGCTTCCCACTATGTTATTGTACATAAATTATACATACTGCTTATTGTTTGTAATGAGACAGATTGCAATAAACATTGGATGTTAAAAAAAATAACTCGTGCTGCAAAACCTGCGAAATTCTAAAATCATGAAGAAAATTTAAAGTAATAGCCTTGTTAAAACCAGGAAAGGACACAGAAAACCCCAGTAGCTACAGACCTATTTCGCTGTTTTGTCACTTTTTCAAATTATACGAGACTCGCCTAAATAGAAAAAATGTCGACAAGAACCTCATCCCACAACAGGGAGGATTCAGACCCGGCAAATCTTGCACCGGTCAAGTTCTCGCACTAATAGAACACATTGAAGAGGGCTTTGAAGAAAAAATTATAACAGGGTCTGCTTTCGTCGATTTGACGGCAGCCTATGACACAGTAAAAACACAAAACATTGCTCCGCAAATTATACGATACTCTCAATGACCACCATCTGGGTAAGGTCGTATATTCCTTACTGCAAAACAGACGTTTTTTCATTATGCTGGAGGGTAAAGTAAGTAGGTGGAGAGCTAACTTTTTTAGTTATATGTAATTGCTTTAGCATTTTAATTTAACTTGTCCGGAGACCTGAAGATGACCAAGAAAAGCAAAAAGTCTTGTCTTCCTCTAGGTATATGTCCAAAAGACCTTAGTGTATTTTGGTTGATAGTTGCGGTGACACTAGTTTCTATGTTAGTTTATTCTAGTATTAAATTATTTATGCGATGTGCGGTACATGGTACGCGCAACACTCTACGGTAGACGTATGTCATTGTTCAATTTGAAATTTTTCGAATGTACGTTATTATAGACTCTTTGTATTACCACTATAAACTCTTGCATTGATAGTACTATTTGCAAACAGTTGTTTTAATAAATCGATTAGAAGTTCTGGCGTACCCATTTTCCAGGTGCCTATATGCCCATTTTATGCGTTTATATTTTAGGAATGTGTTCGTATTACCTGGGACGATTCCACATTTACTTTATCCTACCTTCTTCTTCTTTACGTTACATCTCCGCGACTGAGGTTGGCAATAATCATGGCTATTCTGATCTTAGATGCTGCCGCTCTGAATAGTTCGATTGATGTGCATTCGTACCATTCACTCAAGTTACGCAACCATGAGATTCTTCTCTTTCCTACACTTCTCTTGTCCTGGATTTTCCCTTGTATAATCAATTGAAGTATGTTGTATCTATACAATACACACCACTGAATAGCAGTGGTGACAATACACACCTCATTTTCTATTATTTTAAGGATATCAATAGGCAATTGATCTGCCTCGGGCCTTTTCCGTTTCTGGTGTTATTTAGTGCATACAATATTTCTTCCTTTTTAATTTCTATACTTGTTTCTCGGTCCTCTGTCTCTGTTCTCTTATCTTACCTAAAATGTATTAAATGTAAAATAAAACAACATGAACATCCAGTATATTATACTCACAACTACTGAATAGAACATTCATATATTTACAGTAACATAAGATTAGTATTGAGAAGACATCGAAGTCGAGTAGTGACCATTTAATGGAAAATACTACATAACTTGAAAAGGATTAAAACTAATATCATTAAATAAAAAATAAGCAAATTCTAAAAGTAAAAAGTTTTTTAACTGTTGTTTTTAATGAAACAGTTTTTTCAAGTATTGCACTTATTTTTCAAAACAATAATAAGGGTAAAAAGATTTCAAAAATTCTACCCAATATCCTTAATTTAACCCATAAAGGACTCGCGTTGTACAACGGCAACAGTGTTGAGTTTGGGAGAAACTGCTTCTGAATACAAAAGTTTTACTACTTAATAACAGATGGCATTAGTAGTTATGGGGAAAACTTCAAAACTATACATTATGTCATGTTTTGTGCGTTATACAAAATAAACTTCATATTAGTATAAGAATCTATTTGTTACTGTTGCATATTATCGGTATGGAGTAACGCAATAATCATGAATATTTAATAATTGAGCATAATAAGATTATTAAAAACAATATTCATTCAATAAAACAGAACATACAACAAGTTTGATCAAATTTCCAAAGATTTTAATTACACAAATGAAGTACTAGGTTCAATTCATACATTGGTACATTTTTTGATGTAGATCTCTCTTTATGCAGTCCTTCTAGGTAGCTCCTTTATTATATTGGGATATATTGAGGTATTTATATGATAGTGATCATTTGCCAATCACAATAGCCATAAACACTAATGATAAATCAACTTTTCCAATTCACCCGACATGAAAAATAAAAGCCGACTGGGATTTGTATCATATATTTGTATTTGACAAAATCTTAAATTATTTACTAATATAATTATTTCTGTAGAAAATCGCAGTGGGAAAAACAAAACCGAGTAAAAGGCAGCCAGTTCCTTGGTGGAATAACGAAATTGTACAAGTTCTCACTTTGTCTAAACATGCTTTCAAGGATTATAAAAAACATAAAACTAACGATAATCTTTTTAATCTTTAAAAATCTCAGAGCTCAAAGCAGACAAATAATCAAAAAAGAAAAACGAGAAAGTTGGAAAAATTATGTGTCTTCAATAAATCCATTCACTCCCTTAGGCAACATATCGGTTGCAACATATTAGAATACAGAAATGGATAGCAAGGAGTAAAAACGTACGTTTGTTGTTTGAGTAAGCGTTGCTCCAGGAACGTTCGATAGATGAGAATGACCTTAAAATCATAAAAAACCTTTATATGAATCAAGTGGCATCTGTGAGAGTAGGCATTCTTTACTCTGAAACGATTTTCGATAGAGCCTAAAGTGACACTAAAGATGGAATCAAAATCAACGGACAGACTATTAGTAATCTTCGCCATGCTGATGATACAGTCATAATAGCTGATAGCCAAGAAGCGCTACAACGACTAATAGATAGAATAAACACTGAAGGAGAACGACTGGGCTTGAAGATTAATATAGACAAGACGAAGGTAGTGGTGGTTAGTAGAACACTAAATATGCAATTAAATATAAGAGTAAACAATAAGTACATCCAAAAGGTCCCCAAGTTCAGATATCTCGGTAGTTAGATAACTCAAGATCTAGATCCAGACATAGAGATACGTAGCAGGATTGAGCAAGCCAGAACAGCCTTTACTAATATGAGAACCTTCCTAAGCAACAGCAGCCTTAATTAACGCTTCGATATCGCTTTGTAAAATGTTACATTTACTCCATACTGCTATATGGGCCCTGATTCTATTTCATTTCGATGTCAAAATTTAAAAGCGACTACGCCATGACAGTCGCAATCGCTAGCGATTCTCATTCATTTCGATTTTAGTTAAAAGTGGGGACATTTACTTTATCATTTTGACACTGCTCAGAATTTGGGTTGGCCGTCTTGTTTATTGGTTGCACGCTTGTTAAATGTTTGTTTTGTTTACATTTTACGATTTTTGTTTCTTGTTTGAGTTGTTAAATTTTTAGTGGCCATTCTCAATGATTATATTTTGAATTGAATGAAAATGGATGGAGGCTGTTGGTGATGGTGGCACTAAATTGTCTGTGGTCCAAAAAGAAATTATGATGGCTTTTGACTTAGTGGTTATATTATATTTTTAAATTTACTGCAGCTTAGTATTGGTATTACTAAAAACAATACATTACCGCTCTAAAAATTCTTGATGAGTTTAAAGATTATTTTATATCTCCAAATAAGAGTGTAGAATTAAAATAAATTATTACAACCAAATTATTTATTATTTCTATCTTCCATTACAGCCTGTTGAATATATTCAAAAATTGTGGTTTCCAATTTAGTTTTAATATTGGGACATTTTATTTCTTTAATTTTTACACCACAGTATATTTTAAAAAATAATCAGTAGCATCTGGCTTGGGGCCCCCAGGTACCGCAGTTCTATTTTTATAGGTGTTAAAATTTCGACCAATTATGTGCCGAATCACATACAATTTCTGATAAAACGCAGCCATATTAATACTTTTTGCCTCAGTTTTCGTTGCAACAATCAAACAAAACAACACCGCCTAAACTGAACCTAACCTCGCTTCTCCCACTCCCAGTCCCGCTAGTCATGTCAGATTAATTTCGACTCGAAATTAAATTTCAACCACTTTCTTGAAGTTGAAATTAATTTCGATAAATCGAAATTTAGTGACGTCCTTTGGTTAGTTCAGCTGAAATCCACTAGGCGCGCAAAGTCGCATTTCGACGTCGCCATATTTATTTCAACATGTTTTCAGTCGAAATCTCAATTAGAATCAGGGCCCTGGTGTAGAAAACTCATCGAGCAATAAGACAAAAGAGGGAATGTAAAGGTAGTGGGGGTAAACATATTGATAGACAGAAAGTGCCATCTTGAGAGGCCACTTTAGACAAGGATAGACAGTCTCTTTCCTTGTTTAAGAAGTCAAATTTAGTTAGGTTATGTTATTGTTTGTCCCAACTGTCACATGAAATTTTATTTATATTGAAATCTTTTACCAATTATGTCACTTTTTAGACTATTATAGTTAATATTTAATTAAAACTTTCTCGTCTGAAAAATATTTTATAGCTATTGTTAATAAGTGTTGGAAAATTTAAATTTAGCGCCTTTGCATTTCCGGATATGTCCGCCACCAGAGGCCACTTTTTTGGTCTCCTTTTCATAACGATTAGATTCCCTCTTTTATCTTTTTGCTCGATGAGAAAACTTTACCATAAAGTGATGAACCGATTGGAGACCTTTAAAATGTGAGTATTTAGAAGACCATGAGCAGAGAAGTATCATATACCAAATACATTCATTCTATTAAGCCTAAAAGATTTTTTATAGAATGTCCTTTATTTTTTTTTCTTGGGCTTATCTTAAAAAACTTGCATGTTTAAATTCACAATGAAAGACATATCTGACAAGAACTACTGTTACCATATGGCAACATGTTTATTTGTGAGTGCACCATCATTTAATTATTGTTTATGCAGTTCCATTTGAATTTATTAAAGCTTTTTGGTAGTTAAAACCTTATTTTAAAAATATATTAAAGCGATTCCATTCTTTATGGGTTAAATCAGTGTTTGGCATATCCACATTTATTTTGATCCATTACAAGTAAAAAAAATCAATTATTGCCAAATACAATGATTAGAAAAATAGTCTACATTTGATTTATAATGCTTTCTGTTTACAAATTACTTATCAACTTCAATAAGAATGGCATGTTGGGAATTTACTTTAGAACGAACACTCCTTACGTCAAACGGTTTATACTATACTAGAATTAGCACCTTTACAACAAATTTCTGCACTGGTTTAATGATATATCTAAGGATTGTTATATCTAAGCAATATAAGGTATCTTTTACGAATGATAGTATTATACGTCTTAACCTACAATACGATGAAATGAACAAACAGTGAAGTCTTCTAGAAAACTCTAATTAAAGTACAACTTACAAAAGATCGTCGAAGTTTCAACGTAAAATGTCATTATACAAGTGATAAAAAATAGGTAAATTGACTTTACAATCAAAATCAAAGTGTATGTTTTCCGTGATTATATGAGTGTAAGAATAAACCTCAAGCAAATCACTCATGTTTTATTTCTCCCTAATAACTTCTAATCAAGCCAAGTTCTTACAGCAAACATACAGTCCATTAAAATCTTTCTCACCACTTACTATTTATCATAGTGTACCAATTTCAAGTCAATTCAAATAATGACTAACTACTACAATGGAATTTTTTTTACTATGAGTGTTCCGACCATTATTGTTGGCATTTCTATGTGTATACCTATTTCAACTCTAATTTAATCTCACATGAAATGAAAAATTCATAAAATGGTCGAGCTGTGATCAATTTGACGATGTGTAGAAATAATATGACACATGTTAAGAAAATATTACCTTAGTTTATCTTATTAGTTCTTGTTACTTATCTTTCGATTTTTTTGTTAATAACCATGATCAAATCAAATTGATTCTAATACTAATAAAAATAAACAGAAGAAAATATAAAGACGGTACTAGATTTTTGTGACAGTAGCAAGTTGTTAAATAGCAACTGCAAGTTTTAGAAAGCACAGTGGTAAAGATTTGAATTCTATTTCAATAGTTATTTTGATAACTATTGTCTAATAGGTATAATAATAATAATAATTACGTGGCCCGGCATAGCTACCAACACTGTGCTCTGAACAATATCATAGAGCAACAACAGAAAGGATGCGCTAAGGGCTCCATGGGATGCAAAGAACAACTTATTATCGACTCAGTCATTTCTAACCAGGCATACACCAAAAAAAGAAACCTTTTTACTGCCTTCATTGACTACAAGAAGGCTTTTGATTCAGTGTCGCATGAATGGCTTATAGATATATTAAAAATATATAAAGTCGATGATAATCTCGTGACCTTTTTGAAGCATATAATGGCAGAGTGGAAGACTAAAATTCACCTTCAAATACCTGGTGAAATTAATATCGAAACTGAAGATATCCCTATTAAACGGGGCCTTTTCCAGGGGGACTCGTTGAGTCCACTTTGGTTCTGCCTAGCGATGAAGCCACTATCTCAACTGCTGAACTCTACTGACTCAGGATTTAGCATCAAAAATAACAACACTGTTGTAGCAAAGCTTAATCATCTGTTGTATATTTATGAATGATTTAAAATTAATGGCTTCCACTCGAAACCACCTAGATGAGATGCTAAAAACTGTAGAAAATTTCTCAAACGATATCAGTATGCATTTTGGACTAGACAAGTGCCGTATACTAAATATAGTCAGAGGAAAGGTTCAGCCCGGAGGTTTCGATATGCAAGATGGCCAAAACATCGAGGCAATGGGTGAAAATGATATGTACAAATATCTCGGGGTAAAACAAGCGCGGAAAATTGACCATAAACAAATGAAAACGGAACTAACTTCGGAGTTCGTGCGAAGAGTAAGACAACTAAATCGGTCATATCTTAATAGTAAAAATTTGTTTAAGGCATTAAATACGCAAACCTGTTCCGCGCTGAGCTACTCATTTGGTATTATAAAGTGGTCAAAAACGGATATAGAGGGTCTTCAGCGGAAAGTAAGAACACTTCTCACAAAGGCGCAAAAACATCATCCACGTAGTGCAGTAGAGAGAACAACATTACCACGGTATCAAGGGGGAAGAGGACTTATGGATATAGGTGAGCAATTAGATAAACAAATTGCTAATTTAAGATCTTATTTTCAGGTACAGGCTGAGACATCTACTTTACATCGAGCAATTTGCGCAGTAGATGATACGACGCCGCTTAAACTGAGGGAACAAGAAATGCGCATAAACCACCTGACTCAGCAAGAAAAAATGCGCACCTGGATGAGTAAACCTCTGCATGGGCGACATCTCAATGAGATCAACCAAGAATATGTCGACAATACAGCGTCGAACTATTGGTTGACATCAGGAAAGATGTTTCCCGAGACTGAGGGTTTCCTACTTGCCATTCAGGATCAGGTTATTCTAACTAAAAATTACCTGAAATATATTGTTAAAGATCCTCAAGTCCAAAATGACAAATGCCGATATGGATGCCAAGCCCAAGAAACCATCCAACATCTTACCGGTGGCTGCCAGACATTTGTCGGTACTGATTATAAAGAACGCCATGACTCAGTAGGAAAGATTATCCACCAAGAACTAGCTGACAAACTGGGACTTCTCCAAACCGACCATCTTCCTTATTATCAATACGCCCCTGATAGAATGCTTGAAAATGACAACTACAAGCTATACTGGGACCGCACTGTGCTTACAGACCAACCAGTGGCCCATAATAGACCGCATCTCATACTATTAATAAACTTACTAGACAAACAACACTTATTGACGTGGCGATACCCAATACCAATAATTTAGGTGTTAAATACAACGAAAAGATCGCCAAGTACAGAGATCTAGAAATACAAATCAGGAGACAAGGGAGAATGGAAAGTACCCAGACACTACCTATTGTTCTATCTACTACTGGTGTTATTCCCAAAAACCTCCTAGCGAACATAAAACAGCTGGGTCTAAATGAACATCTTTATAAGGCCATGCAGAAAGCTGTACTCCTCGCGACGTCCAGATGTGTACGAAAATTTTTGGGAGATACTCCAACATACCAAGTCACCTAGGGCTCGATAACACGGAAAGAGTCCCACCAGAGCTCAATCCTTTTGATACCGTAGGTATCTGGGATGAGTGAATTTTCCCCTTAGAGGGAGTGTGAGCCGTATGGCTAAATCTGGAAATAATAATAATAATAATAGATGAGGTCGAAATACGTATAAGCGACTCACCGTCGCTCTGCATTGAAACAAAAATCTAGTACCGTCTTTGTATTTTATTTCTTTACTCCGTTTGGAGTACCAAAAATTGAATTCACTAAGAATTTTGACCATAATGAACGACATGTGGAATGCAATCTTAGATTCCCTTGCCGAGTAAATTATCAAGCTGTTTGCTTTGCAAGTTTTAGAAAGCACAGTGGTAAACATTTGAATTCGATTTCGCCAGGTAGAAATAGTATGATTTCTCTTTTTGTTTAAAACAGAAGAAACTTTTGTTTAAAACGATTTATTATCACATAACTAATTTGTTCTATATCAAACACTGTGAAAGTCAGTGATGTCCAAGAACGGTCAACTAGAAGGATAGAATGTGCCCTATGCTCTAACGTAAGAAATGCGGTGTGTTGACGGTGACGTAGGCGTGGGGACTCGTGGTTGACATTTTTTATTGTTTTCTATAGAATATTTGTGCGTGCTGATTTTTTTTATTGTACTAGAGATTTAACAGTCTTATCATCATCATCCAGCCTCAAGAGTCCACTGCTAAACATAGGCCTCTTCCTCGTGTTTCCAACCCCGTCTATCTTGCGCCGCTCTTATCCAGTTTTTATTGAGTCTTCTCAAATCGTCAGTCCATGTTGTAGATGGTCAACCGACGCTTCTCTTGTCTTCCCTTGGCCTCCATTGCAATAACCTCTTTGTCCATCGCCCATCTGTCATTCTGGCTATATGTCCTGCCCATCTCCATTTTAGTCTGGCTATCTTTTCGATGATGTCAGTCACTCCGGTTCTTCTCCTGATGTCTTCGTTGGTTATTCTGTCTCGCAGAGTTATTCCTAACATGGGCCGCTCCATTCTTCTCTGCGTGACTCTCAGTTTGGTAGCTGCGGCTTTTGTTAAGGTAAGTGTTTCTGCTCCGTACGTCAAGACTGGGAGGACGCACTGATCAAATACCTTTCTCTTTAGGCATGTGGGCAGCTCACTTTTAAAAGTTTCTCAATTTTCCAAATGCTGCCCACCCAAGGCCGATTCTTCTCTTCAGTTCATGAGTCTGGTTATCCCTGCCAATCATAATTTCATGTCCCAGGTATTATAATACTATTTAATTATTGTTTGTTGTTTCTATATATTTCGATCTACTTGTCTAAAAATATGGTTGGTAATAGATGTGCCATATATGGTTGTGACAATAATTTTAAGAGGTAAAAACTAAGGGCATGTCTATTATTTTTCTCAGTTTTCCAAAAGGAAAGGATTTAGTGTCGAAAACTGTAGGAGCTGAGTGGGTTAATCGATGCAGAAGAGCCAATAATTTGAATCCTGATTCTAGTAGAATATGCTCTGTTCATTTTACAAACAATGACTATGAAAGAGATCTTCAAAATTAATTGTTAGATAAAATGCATTAAGCAATAAAATGTATATAATAATTTTTTAACCTAACTTTTTTTAGGTTTACCTACTAAACGCCTTTTGAAGAAAACTGCAGTTCCAACACTTTATTTGTATAAAGATACGTTTGATACACCTTCTGTCTCTACTCGTGAAAGTAGATTGGATGTTAGAAACAAAAAGCAACTTGTAGCAGAAATTACAAAGGTTGATTAAAATATTTTGAATATTGCATCTAATCAACATACTATTACTGAATCTGAAAATATTTTTTAACAAGCTGGTGACAATATAGATTCAATGTCAATTCAATTCAGAATATAACAGTGATAGTTTTTTCTCTTCCCAAGAATCATCTTGTAATCAATCTGCCACCTCATATTGTGTTGTCAGTGATTTACACGAAATTTTTCTATTTCAATATCTATAGAATTCTTCTATTTGAGTTTCTTCGATCATTTCTTCTTTCAAAGTCTTTTCCTCATTATCAACATCAAATTCAATATCAGAGTCGTCAAGAAGATCAACTACCTCTTCTTGGAACAGATTTTGCAATTCCCGAAAAGAAAGTTTGGTTTTGGTAGTTTTTAACACACGATCCATATGAAATAAAAAAGTATACTGTACTTTTGTATTTTATTGACAGAAACAGAATTCACACGATTTCCAAATGATGCCATTTGGAGACATCCACAATGGCCCAATGATTCCATTTAGATTCATTGATATTTATAATGTTTACATAAACAATCTTGTAAACATGAGCAAACTATAATGCAAATTATCAAATAAAAACTGTAAGAAGCAAAATAAATTTTTTCGTGCAATTACTGGTTTAATTCCTCCTCCTCAATCCTTTAGCCCTTGTCAGGGCGTAGTGACACCCTAAATATTGTTAGTCTCCTGTCTCCATTGACTGCGATCTTGTGCCATATGGACGGCTTCATGTAGGGATTTTCCCATCAAACTCTTCATTTGGTCTACCCATCGTATTGGAGATCTTCCTCTTGGTCTTCGGCCTTCTACCTTTCCTTCTACTACCAATAGTTCCATGGTGCCCGTTCTTCTAGCTATGTGGCCGAAGTAAGTTAGGTATGCTTGGTTTACTTTTTTTAGTAGCCTGTCTTTTATATGAAGCTCTTCCAGAATTGACAGGTTGGTTCTATGTTCTGTCCAGGACACGCGTAGAATTCTTCTATATACCCACATTTCGAAGGCTTCGATCTTACTCCTATCGATTTTTTTGAGAGTCCATGTTTCAGCTGCATATGTAGCAATGGGAAAAATAAGGGCATTGGTTAATTACTCACCTTAAAATGATTTGAAATTTATAGTAAACTGATGATCGTTGTTTCACTACAAGTTTTACATTGAAATGTGACTAACGCTTACTGATAGAATTGTCAAATAAATTAATGCAGCGTCATCTAGTAGGAAGGTGAGGCAACGCAAGACTGTTCGCCAAATCGACATAAGTAGTTTCCTTTGTTGCTAAAGCAGAAAAGATTGCTATGATCCCAAATGGGATCATCTGGCTGTAAAGGGTTAATTATGTAACGTATACAATACGCATGCGAACAATAAATGTCGAATTAATAAATTAAATACACTAAATGAAGCTTCTAATAATCATTTTTATTTACACTAGCACCTAACATTAGAAATAACAAAAACATCTTCGTCAACAAAAACAGAAACCTTCTGAGAACAAACACAAAAAAAGTTTCAATAATAATAAATTTTGTAAGAGGTACGAATGTATTAACTTTAATGATCTAAAAGACTTCGCAAAAATAATACACAGTTGGAAGTCGAAGAAGTGTACATGTTCCTTAACATGGTATTAAATGGAGATGAGATCAAAGTTTAAACCGACAACAGCACTTTCTCTAGCTAAAGACCAATTATCCTTCAGCCAGGTCTTCAGTATTGTGATTAGACATTCAAGATGTTTTGCAGAGATTAGACATTCAAGAGATACAAATTGAATATTTTTGCAGTATTACAAGAGTTATATGTGGTATGTTCATGTCTTAGACTTCCAACCCTGTATACAAGTGACGAGAAATTATAATTTTTGTGCGATTGCAAAATGGAAATGTTTTTAGGTTATGATACCTGTCAGTTACACACATTACTGTATTGTAAACATTTCCTAAAAATGCGGGACGTTAATGGTTTACAAGTTTTCACAAACAATTCGATCACTTGTTGGGTAATCTTGATGGTAGAGGTATAATATAATGTTCTTCGTCCCTTTGGTAACTGACAAGCATCCGTCTCGATGAAATAAAACTTTATTCAAAACAGGTACACATATTTTTACTTCTACAAAGAATTTTTAACGAACACAACTTATCAACTAAAACCTACAACTGAATATATTAACCATATGTACGATTAAAATAAAAATATACATTATAATACAGTTAATATTATCACAAATTTCTTTTAAATGTTTCATGAGCCACTAGTCTAGCTGGCAGCTACAAAAGTGTATGTAAAATATAGCGAGAAACTTGTAGCAACGAAAAATCCTAACAAGATTTACTAAAAAAGCTTATTTTTTCATTAAATTTGAACCGTATATATTTTTGGCTAGATTTATCATGGAAGGATATATGGTCCGGGAAATATACAGGGTAAACTGGTATTGATGAAGCCTACTAGCAAGGAAAATAACAAAAATAGAAATTGCTTTGACAGAACTAAGAAAACTGTTAGTAGCTATAAATAGTAATAAATGAAAATAAGCTAGAAAAATAAAGAGTGTTAATATTTGCAAAATATATTTTCCTCACGATCTGTTTGACCTTTTCTAGCGGCAAATTTCTGTATTTCTCTTAGGTGAGGATAATTATTTTTGGAAATAATGGCTTATTAATTCCAAGCCTATATGGCGCCTCGAGCGACTACCAACAGAAAGGACAAGACTTTTTTTCATACAAAAATCGTTGAGTTTTAGTCTCGAAATGTAATAATGGATGACATATCTATCCACTGCTTCTTAAAGTTATCGCTTTCTTTTGCATCAGCCGTATTATTCAGATTTTACCTTTGACGACTGTTTACAATCCTTACAAGAATGTTTCAGAGATTTTGGGAGAGAAACGAATTTTTAAGCGTATTTTAAGACCCAACATAAAAGTTGGCAAATAAAGCGTTGGAATTAACCCGAGAAGGACAGTATGTATGTAGAGTAGACGAATAAGATCCAATTTTTGCTTAAAAGTTCTTGTTCTATTAGCTAGAACCGGAATTTATTGACAAAGGTGATAATTAAGAGAAGAAAAAATAAAACTCATTTCTTTGAGCTTGTGCACCTTTGTCATTCTTTCGTCTGTACATTATTACTCATTTGATTTACCTTTGCTTCAGGCGCTAGCAATATAATTAAAAATTGACGATTCTATACTTTTCATGATTAAAAAATATCAATAGATGACTGGTTTATTCATATGATGCAAATATCTATGAATATGTACTTCCCCGATGTATATTTGAAGCTCGGGAACAGCTTTAAACGATTTTATGGGAAACATATCACAAGCGTATATAACTAAAAACTTTTTCGATACATACAATAACGCTCCTACTTTCAGTTAGCAATATGTGGTGAAGTAACACACGGAGAGGATTTTACACGAATTTTCTAGCGTCAAAGACCAGATCTGTTATATATACACCACTATAAACATCTTCCGCATTATACAGTGAAGGTAATTTACAATGCATTGTATGACAAGATTAATTCGGACGTATGGATTAGTGTCATACATCATAACGAATCAAATGAAGCAGAAAAAACCAACTATGTTGGCAAAATGAAGATTTGTTAGAAACCAACCAAGTCTGGAAACAAAACGTAGAAATAGATCCGTATGTTCCTATTTTACTGTCTAATATCACCAAAAATACCTAAAACAGGGGCTACAAGATAAAGAGCTTTTAAAGAATATTCAGAAAGAGCATTAAGAATTTTTAAAACATGCGCCATCTACTTTGCGTAATTCTTCGGAACTAAAGTAGAATAAAGTATTTCAATATATACTTAAAAACTGGTAAAACACTGGTAAATATATTTTTATAGTCAGTACGTCATTACTCAGTACGTCTTGTACTGTTCCTACTAAACGTTTTGTCTAATTTTTATATTTCCCGATATACTATTCTATATTATAAACTTGGCAACAATATCATGTATATAGAATACCAAAATCTACGAAATAAAAACAAATGAACTATAATTTTACATAACTTTTTCATCGCCCTTCTGCTATATATGTGTTCAAAACACTTCAAATTTATAGAGTGGCTTGTACTTGTTGCGCATCTTCGGCAGTAGGATTGACATTGGCGCTGATTGTTGTCACGTGGCTTCCAATACTAAGCGCAGCTACTTTGGCACGCTGATAAGCGCTTAGAGTATTTTGGCCCAAAAACCTGCAATAACATATTATATACTCCAAATATTTTAAAAGAACTTTTGATTTGATAAAACAAGTCCAAGTTTTCCTTGGCCTCGTTATTTAAAACATACATAACAGACACGAGTAAGTTTAGAAAACATTTAATCTTACTTGATACAGACGTAGATTATCAATAGTGCCAGGCTGGCGCTGACCATTCTGATGTACGGATTTGCATACAACTGAATCGAGATCCAAGCTCCGGCGACGGCAAGACACATGCACGTTACAATGCAGGCTGTACTTCCCCAGTGTTGTGCAGTAAAACCTTTGTCCCATTTCACTTCGCTGCTCTTACAAATGTCGTATTCGTAATTGCAGACTTTGCATTTTAAAGGTTCGTTACTGGAGGAAGAGCTTTCCATTAACCATCTGAAAAAGAAACTCATTTTGTCTAGTTTGTTTTTATCTATGATAGTTTACCACAATTTGGCAAAAAAATAATAATACAATTTCTGTGACTGAAAAAAGTGAAGAAAAGGTATTTTTTTTTGGAAAATTATCACATGAGGGCACTACTTTTTTAAAACCTTTCCTTAATTTTATATTTCAGATTTGGACGAAAAATTTTTGGCACCATTTTCAAATAGGGGAACAATGAAAAAAAAAAATAAAAGAAAAATTATGTAATTTTCAAAAGTTGTATCATATAAAAAAAATTGATATCCATATATAATAGATAATGTGCCAAATTAAAAAAACAATGAACTATTACGAGAATTAATAATAATTAAATTAACATCAACTATATTTCCTACGATAGCTCTGTCGAGTTTAATGAACTTAGGTGCAAATAATCATCAAATTTTTAATGGTTGCAATAAACAATCAAAACAATATTTATGTTCAGGTAAAACTAGGTATGGCTTACCGGTGTTTGAAGTCGATTACTATGGTTTAAACTATTTTACGAAACAACGAACATAACGAATTTAATATATGTGCGTCGGTTTACTGTAGCGTTGCGTCTGTCCCTCTTATCGATGATCACGCTCTTGTGGTTCGCGAGATGCATTCCCCGAGCGGTACTATAGGGATCGGGATACAGGGAGGACAAATGTATCGATTAATTTACACAACCCTATTTGAATTTAAATATTCTCCCTCCTTAAAGACCATAAGGTCTTTAAAAACAAAACTAATTCTAAATGCCATCATTACTTAAACAACAACAAATGATAATTATTACAAACAATTCCTATATAAATCTTAAACAAATATTTAAAGCTTAAACTAAAATAAAAAATTAAAATTAAAATGGTGGTTTCGACAAGAGGCTGTTTTAAGGTTCCGGTGGAAGCACGCACGCTAGCCACTCGAGCTAGACCATCTTTACCCTCATTAATTCAACAAGGCGCGCGAGAGGCCACTTACACAGAGCCAAATTATTCTCCTTTAAAACAACTAATGTACCGATTTTAGGTACAAAGACAGAATCTAACCATTTGGACTTTTGTTGCAAGGTGTGCAGATATACCTTTCGCCATCGAGCCAAAAATCTCTATGGATGCGTTGTAACAACTGCCATCTGGACAAACGATTAGAGGATACCAGAAAAAATCAGGCACAGACAATGAGGTCAAGGGTTCAAGAGTCAGGAAATCTCCTGGTGTCAAAGCATTGAGATCTTCAACATCATTAGTTAATGGGATGAGAGGGCGTGAGTTTAAGACGGATTCAATTAAAGTCAAAACGGTATAAAATTCTTCGTAGGTTAAAATTTGTGCCCCGACTATACGAGCAATATGTTCCTTTACATAACGAATTACGCGTTCATAAATACCGTCAAAATGTGGAGCAGCAGGAGGAGCAAATGAAAATTTGATATTTTCTTTATTGAGAGCACTCTCCATAAAACTACTTAATTGTTAAATCCACGGCTAAATCACTAGCCAACTCAAGATGTAAAGCCTTTTTGGCGTAACATACAAATAAACACAAATAGGCCTTTTGAGTTCTAACTCCCTGTAGCGAGACATAGTTATCGAAAACGGTCCACCATAATCTAACTCACAAATCGAAAAGGGTTTAATGGTACCGAGACGAAATTTAGGCAAATTACTCATAGGGGGTTTTAAGGTTTTGGGAGATTATTTCCAACATCTAATACTTTGGACAATACTGAATTAACGGTTTGTTTAGAAGACAGTATCCAATACTTTTGACAAACCAAAAACTGAATACTCTTAAATCCAGCATGTAAATACTTCTCATGATAATGACGAACTAGAAGAGTAAGTAAGGCGAGATTTTTTTGGTAACAAAAACGGGTGTTTTGTTATGACGGTTTTTGTATACGATAACGAAGACTGAGATAGGTAACCACCTACCCTTAGACACTGAGTGAGGTTTTTCTCCTGGTTTTTCCCTCATAATTTACTATGGTATCACTAACAGGAGAATTTTACTGTCATCATGGCATGTGTTACTTTTTTTGCAAGCTATGATTTTTTCTGACGGATATCCTCAAGTTAAAGTTGATTTCATGTAATCGAATGAACTATCTTACAGGTAAAGTCGTCCCAGGAACGCAACTCATCAATATTGGCAATATCATTTAAAGTCATCTACTTTAAAATGTATAATGTATGTCTGAATTGTTAATATAAATAAGTCAGATAATTGGAAGAATTTTTCACCAAGTAACAAAAAAACTTTGTTTTTGTTTAATTAAAAATATTTGTTTAATTTACTAATGTTTGTGTTTTGAGAACGATTTTCAAAGTGGAAATTGAAATGTCAATAAACTTACTTAAAAGTGAACTTTAGTTAAGGTTTAGTTTAGGTTGTCATTATGAAATCGGGCTTTAATTTTTATTCTATACACTTCTTATTTTAAAATTATTTTATATAAATCTAATGTAGGATTTTTACAATTATCAGTTCTTGCTTTACGAGATTTTACGAAATAGAAGTCACAGTAAACAACTGGAAGAGTCCATTTACGTGACGAGGGGTGACAATTAAACTTTTTATATAATATATATGAACAGCATAATTGATTCAGAGTCTATGTATATTTAGAGATATGCTAAATGTATATCGACATGAAATAATGCTCTTACCTTCGAAGAACATTCGTGATGAACACTCGACACGTGCCAGTGCAGTCGCACGGTTGTATCAGAGGTTCGGTTTTATCGGCGTCGTAGCATATCCAACACTCTCGTCTATCCAGGAAAAGCTTCGTCGTCGGTGTCAGTCTTAACATTTTGATCGGTAACGTTTTCGTTCCTCGATTGGTCTATTTTGGCTAAAAGTTTTCTCGGATTCAGTATCCATAGCTCGGAGGGTTGATGCAGTTCCACAATACCGCTGGAAACCATACGGCCACGCTATTTCACCACTCTAAAGATTATGTTGTGCAGGTTCCTGGAGTTTATTGGCACCTGTAATGGAATTATTTTTTTTTAACCACAAGATAGCACGGATATCATAGCACGGATACCACAACGAGAAAGTACTATTATAGTCGATTTGGAAATGCATCTAAGCACATGTTTATGGAATAATTTCACTTAATATTGCCTTTTATAGCTATTAGCACAATTCTAATAATTCTGTACATTGTGTTTAAAGGTCTTAACAGAAAAAAGTGTAAATTGCAACTGAAATAATTGACTACGAGAAACTATATATGGAGACTAAAAATTTTAATCTTTTGACGTGATAAAAACTTTTCCAAAAAACCCATTCTTAGAGAAACTGCTGTTCCAAAAATATTTCCAGGACTGTCTAAGTCATATTCAAAGATATAAGCCATCAGGTTTTTGAAAAACCCATTGGTCATTTATTATTTCCATAATTCTAAGGAATATTATTTTACTTTTTTACTACTTTCATTACAATTACCTATACTAACCTATACCTAACTTATCAACGAAATCATATTCCACTTATTAATTTTGCAGAGGTGTACCAAAAAAAATGAATTATTTATTTAAACACATAAGTAATTATATAAAAATTAAATCTAAGATCGATATAATTATTAAATTAGCATATGTCTTTTAAAAGGTATCTTATTGTTGTCTAACAAAATAAGGTAAAATTTTATTGTTATTATAGAGTAACTAATACAGTACTTCAAAAAACGGAAAACTTTGCAAAATATTATTTTTTCATTAGACTAAATAATCTGAAATTTTAACATACGATCTCGTCATTACACATCAATCCTATTTATAGAATTGCTGTGTGCTGTAAACGTTATAATTTGTTTTTTTAAACTTGATTTGAAAGTTTCCTAGTGTTTATTTGTGTTATATTTCTTATAAATTAAAATTAAGTAAGCTAAACTATTATCATGTGCATGCGTGTATATAGTAGTGCATTTGTTTATTTCACTAAATTCTCGAAATAAGAAATAAAGATTGCACTAACTACTAAAGAGTTAATAGCTTTGTTAGAACTGATTCTAAAAATGCTGACTCACTTAATGTGATTTTATTTGCTGCCGGAATTAGATGAAGTTTCTGATGTAGAAGAC
The DNA here is from genome assembly GCA_918026665.1 of Diabrotica balteata. NCBI lineage: Eukaryota > Metazoa > Arthropoda > Insecta > Coleoptera > Chrysomelidae > Diabrotica > Diabrotica balteata. Next base: position 105,285,089 of record OU898283.1, on the reverse strand, counting down.
ATTGATGATATTATTATTTGTGAAGAATCAATAAAATCGGACATTGCAGGTACATATGAAATATAAGTGATTGGGAATTCTGTCGATTCTGATTATGATATTCCTCTGAATCACAGATAAAACGTCCAAAGAAAAAACCAGGCAAAGATATTAAATCCAAATTTGTCTCAAGTTGGGTAACAACAGATACTCCTTCGTGCTCAGTAGTAATTCAACATCAGGCTGATTGATATTCAGATAATATAAACCAACAATGGAGGCAAGTCATATAATTGAACTTTTTTCACTCTTTTTTGATAAAAAAGTAATGTGAGCATTCTATATTTTACAAATATTTATGCATCGCAGAATAATCGTCACGATTTTGAAATAAATAAAATATAACATAATAAAAAAATTAGCATATGTATATTATATGGATCACACTCTCCTTCAAGTTGATATGCATTAGTCAAAGGATGAGGATAAAGAAGTGCACATTATAAGAGAAGTATGAGGCGACAAATAATTATATTAATTTATATTAAGAAGCTTTATTGGATATTTTGGAAGGTATTTTGGTCAACGGAAATAGCGTTAATAATATTAGATATGCGGACGATACGGTCATATTTGCAAGTGACATGGAAGATCTACAGAACATAATACAACATATATACAATACATGTGAAAGGTACGGACTGCAAATGAATCTCAAGAAGACGAAATCTCTGAGGAAAAGGAACCTGGAGAAGAAGAAT